>CM012440.1:9929399-11425649 GCA_003999625.1 Oryzias javanicus | reverse complement strand
TTTATTTTAATGTAACATAAAAACGACCAACTTCTATCAAGCGGAAAACACATGTCAAGACAGCAAAAAATGATGCAGAACAATGTTTAAAGACACTAAATTTAGCAAATCATACAGTCTGATAGAATGTTCTAAAAATGTTCTGTTTGTATTATTTTTCAATGAATAAACAACAGTGGGCTGAATTTTATGAAATGTATTTGTTTGAACACATATTTAATTTAAACTTGATTATCTTGCAGGAAATTAAGGAATCTGGAAAACTTTACCTTCATTGTTCAGTACCAGGTATTTCTCTCTGGGTCACATTGGCTGAAGTTTTGGCTAAAAAGGAACCCAGATCGATTTGAGGTTGGCAAATTGGATTCATTAGGATCAAAATGAACAAATATTGACTATGAATCGTATCAGTAACCGCAATTTATGACAAGAATTGATTTGTTGTTAAAATGAATCGTTACAACCCTAAACCCTTATTAAATAGGCAGCTTCCAACAAAATGTACTGAAATAAAAAAAAAAAACAAGCAAAAAAACAATTTTTAGTTTTATTTTCTCCTTTTCATGATGTAGAACTAAGACAATATGAATGCAATGATATTCAGCCTCGCAGTGATGTCACTTGTGTGCAGTGAAGTATGTTGACACATCTTGAACTTCCCCAAAAGTGAGACACTTTGCACTCTTCCTATACTTCTTTATTTTGCCAAGTCAATAGATTTTAAGAGTCAACCTTATCATCATGTTCATACAGTCCCGGCTTCTCATTTGACCAAGCGTTAACTATATGTCTTTAAAAAATGTAACAAGGGAAAAAGACGGTGTCTATTTTTTTTTTTTTTTTTGGCGACACTTCAAAGAACTGTGATAGCCTTTGAAGTCATGGTGAGCCCATTCCTTTTGTACAACAGATAGACAGCAATCCTGTTCTGATATAATTCTTCCCTTTAACCACTGTTGAGCAAACAAAAGGAAGAAGAAAACTAGAAATACAAAACTACACGTGTTAAGTGGATTCTTTCATCTGCGGTAATCTGCGCGTGCTGTTCAAACATCTATAGAACTCGGCTGCCAGATTGGACTGTCTCAGAGTCCTTTTAGCTGGTCATAAAAAGGTTTCCAGTCACTCCCTAATTTTTCCAAGTCTTTGTCCCTTATCTACTTATTTGAATCCAAATAAATGACAGTATATCATACCTGCAAGAAGTATAGACACTTTCCAGTCATCTTTTGTTTCAGTTTAGAAGCATTCTAAGTGCTCTTTTAATTATAACATGTCATTAGCTGCGTTTCCATTACACATATGCGCAAAACTTTATCGGAATTCTAGAAATGGCAAAAAACACAGTTTTGCAATGACACAGTTTCTATGAAATCATAATTATGCAAATAAACACAAACCAACTACCGTGAAAAGTCATTAAAAACACGGCAATGGATTAGAACAAGTATTTTATATATATATATATATATATATATATACACATTTTTTATTTATTAAGAGGGGGTATTTGGGTGACGTCACAGCAATGCCTCGCCTCCCGCACGCACAGCGCAGCTAGTCCATTGACAGTCTCAGATGCACATGAGAAGCCTGTCCAGTATTCAAAGAAAATAGCTGTGTAACGAGCTGCATGAAATACACTCCTTACAGAAATCAGGGTTTGACTAATTTCTCTTTTTAATCAATATAAACTGTTCAAACCAAGGAACACATATTCTTTAAATTCCCTCAAAACAAAATAAAAAAAAATGTCCTCTTATTCTTTTCAGTCTCTTTAAGCTCTTAGTCTCTCTCCAAGTGTTCAGATGAAAGTTTCACTGTCCAAAAAAAAGACTGTAGATCCACCAGGAAACAGGAGTCCAAAAAAAAAAACAATGGAATGATCTCACCAAAATTGATGTGGTTACGGTTTCCTCCCTTTATCCATCTTTTGTGGGTAGGTTATCCTTTTTTATTTTATTTCTGGGGTCCCTCGTAGCCTTCCCCAGACTTATGTCTTATTCCTCCTTATCACAGCTGCCGACGCCCCAAACTTTTCTCCTCTTATTTCCTTGCTGGTGACTCCACCCACTTCCTCCAGAATTCACATGGTACAAACACAAAATTCTACACAATATTGATAAAAAAAACAGTTTCTATTATTTTTAGAGCTATAATATTTTCAAACCAAAGTGGACTTTATTCATTTCATTATTTATTTATTTTGTTCACTGGATACCTTTGTGGCAATGCTACAACCGTTTAAACAAGTAGGCAACAGGATCATTTTTTTCTGTTCGGAAATACTACAAGATCCATTTAAGCTCGTCACGGCACTCGCACTCATCCACAAAGGAGACGTCCGCGTCTTATTCAGGCTGCAGGCCGCAAAAGTGCGTCTACAGTTGAAACGATGAGGATAACTTGTTTGGTGATTTTATGGAGGAGCTGTAAAATTCCGTATGATACGCAATTTATAATGAGCTGCGTAAATGTATAGGACCTCTCGTGGCGCCTTCTGTGCTGTGCTGCGCTCAAAGCAGCTACTTCGTATAAAGAAGTGCATTTAATACGAAAATGTTTACATTGGAGTTTTGTGAAAAATGTCCTTTTCGATATGCCTAAAAAACCATCTCCACTAAGCGCAAAAACATTTTTTTTAATATATAAATGCAAATTTTTTTTCAAACTTGTGCCATTTGCATAAAGAGAATTTATTATAAAGAATCAAATTCGCGAAATTTCAGAGTTAATAGAAACTCAGCTATTTTTAGCCACAATAAAAAAGTTCAAAAGAAATTCACCTTTAAGTTATGGATGTATTTGTTGGCATAGAGTAATCCCATCCCCATTTCCCATAATCCATCGGTTCATACGCTGTCCTGCAATCTTAAAGCCCCTCACACCTCCAAACTATTATTACCAGTGCAATAAAAATGGCAAGAAATATTGAAGCTATCTAACTGCACAGTTTTGAGCCAGACGAGGAAGACGAAGATGTTCATGGATCTATTCGTCTACAGGTGGTTGGGAGCTTGTGGCTTGCCATAGTAGCATCTACGTCACACCTACATCGAGTTTAGTATGTGTGGAAAAACAAAAAGGAAAAGCGAAAGCAACATACGGGCACAGATCTAATCCTCAGATCCTTTCTAGGGATTTTCGAGGCATTCCTGATTTAGTGTTCGACTGTGTGTGCATTCGTACGTGTAGCTGCTCAGTCATGCTTATGTGCTCTTTGGAACTAAAACAGACTAAAAAGTAGAGAAGGGCTTTTTTATCTGCCACATACAGTGCTCCCCTTACACTCAGACACTTCCCTCCAGATAGAAGGAAAGGAATTCTGCTATCAGTCAGCCAGACTGGGGCCCAGATTGACACGGTCACCACGGAGTGACAGATGAAGTGAGGGAAGAGAGAGGGGAGACAACAGGGGCGGCATTGGGAGGCTGCAAATGTCAGCACCATATCCATCATCCTTGCATATTAGTGAATGCAAGAACTATGAGGAATAATTGTTAATTAGCTGGGGGCATGAACTTGCTTTGAAAGAAATCCCGAACATTCCAATGTCTTCCCACCCGCTCTTCTGCTTTCATTCTTTCCCCTCCAACTTCCCCAGTGTCCCTATCTCTTGCTTTACATAAGTGGGGATAACCGTGGCCCTTCTTCAGCCAGCGGTCCCGTTTTATCAATTCAAAAGACAAAAGGAGGGGAGAGAAGAGAGGGTAGCGGTTGAAAGGCCATTTAAAGTTCTGAGAATTTTGCTAAACAGGATTAGAATTAGTTGGAATGGAGTAAACAGTAGCATGCTGCATGAGGGGCCGGTGGGATAGTGGTTTGCTCAAAAAGGCAGGGTGGGGAAGACAATAGTTAGATTAGCCATCTGTGGGGCTTCTGGTGCCCGGCGTCATTAACCGGCTTAGGGCCCCACAGTAACACCAGACACCCTCCTTCCCCCATGCATTAAGTATCCAGCCTTGTGAGGTCTGTGTAAACGTGGCGATGGGGGAGATAGTTGTGACAAGGTGTCTGATGGAGCTGATAATTGCATATACAAACACGCACATATGCGCACGCATACATGCATAAGCTCACTAATGTGCGTTTACTCACATCTGCCTGCGCATTTAAGCCCTCGCCAGCATGCACATAGGTGGCACCCCCACCACCTCCCATCCCCGGACCTCCACTGTCAGGTCAGGGGAACAGAATTTGACACTTGCTTTGTCTCCCTTTTGTGTCCCCTGAGTAGATTGGTGTCACTTTGCATATGACTGGGACCTCATTCAACTATTTTTCATAAAGCACAGGGGAGGGACACTGAAATGGAGATCTGCTCAGTTCACATGGGGCATTTCTGTTGGGTAAATTAGAGGATCATCCGTTTCCCACTAAAGGACCTCATTCTGTGCATTTTCTGCCATGACAACTTTGATCTCTTGTTGTATTTCTTGCCCAGTTATTTGCTCATTAACTTAAAAAAAATATGTAAAATGAATAAATAGATACAGTAACTAACAGTAGCAGCCACTGCCTGTACTTTAGTACCTAAGTGACAAACAATTTCATGTGATGTTTACTAGTAAGGCGACACGATCTTGGCATCAGCTGTAAATCATTGATGATTTACCAGGTTAAATCCCACTGTGGAGTCTCATTAGGGCATACCTTCTGTCAAGTCTTAATGTTATAGCACTGACATAAATATATGGCTCACGGTGTGGGGTGGAAGTGCATGTGGTGCGCACAGACTGTGCTGCCGTTACAGTCATAACCTTATTTGTGAAGCTTCATGGAAGTCTTTGACATCCTGTACAAACATATAGCTGTGAAGGGTTTCTCCCTTTACAAAGGTTAACTGAGCGCGATGGGAATTTTTTTTTTTTAGCTCACCAGAAAATTTCCAAGATCTTTAAGATGTAAACACTCACATTCCACTGTCTGATTCCACGATCACAAATAAAACTGCTACACGCAATGAAGAGACAGAAATTTCACAATTGGCTGATGCTGCCCAATTTTTCAAGCAGACGTTGGCGTGGTCATGACAGCAGCAGTCAGTCAGGTCACGATGACGTTATTTCAAATTCAGGTGATAGCTGGGAGCTGGCAGGCGGATTGCCGGCCAGCAGCACTTCGGATTGGACGATGTGTGAATGTCCCTGTGGTTTATAAAAGGCGTACCGTTCTGCACTACTGGGTATTCACAAATCAAATTCTTGAGCACGTTTTATAACCTTATTAATTTACAAGGACAATGTTATTCTTTTTAGCATCAACCACAATTGGTCTCAAAAATGCTGTAGTGCTATCAACGCCAAGATGAGTTTTGTGCATCATCTTTGTCAGGGGATAGTCAACTCCAGGTCTCGAGGGCAGCAGTCCTGGATGTCTTCCAACATACCCTGCCAGACACACATGAACCAGCCATGAGTATAGAAATGGACATCTGAAAATCATGCAGACACTGCAGCCCTCAAGGCCTGGTGTTGCCTATCCCTGATCTATGCCATCTCCCCATTTGGACTCATGGTGGCTGGAATTACCAGATTGACTTTTGGTCATCGCCAGCCCCCTGGTCCATGTCAACAGCCCTTGTTGAGTCCCCGCGCTGCTACCAGACGATTTTCTAACAATCGGATGGCGGCAGTAGGGCGGCATCACAGGGGCAGGGAGGTGAAATTGTTCAATCATTTGAGTTTATCGCACCTTATCGCAATACTGCCTTCCTACCACCCGACTGTCACTAAATTGCTACTGCACAACCTCAAATTGTACCTGGGAAGCCATTGACCCATGTCAAAGAATTATCTGGTTGCGGATCAATTTTTACTTTTTCTTAAACCCTCCTTGGCCACCGTGGGGCATGTAAAAGTGTGCTTCCCACCTCCCAATTGTAAACACAGAGAAACAGTGGCACTTTAGGATATGAGAAGAGAGTTGGACCAAGAAATAGCAGCTTTATAAAATGTTCAAGATTGGTTTTACTGGGATAGACTCTTCTGTCTGTATCATTGTCAGCTCACTTTGTGTCACATATTGTCAGTGCTTCTTCATGAACTGTCCTAGAGGTAGAGAGAAAGCTTAGAGCACTAGGAGGAGTGTCACGTGTTGCATTGGGTTGCAAACAGCAGATGACAGCACAGGTGTTATATCTACTCAGATTTGGCTCATGCACACTTGAAAAAATAAGTTAAAAATGAGGAAAAAAAACACCTGTGCGCTACAACTCTGTACAAATAAAATCTTTAAACTGCTGCCAAAAAGTCAAGCCTCACAATAAACATCAAATTTACCTTGTGTGCTATACTTCACTCCACTGTATGGTCATTTACTGCATTTATATGACACAATTGCTCAGCGATAAAAAAAAAAAAAAATCTCTTCCAGTAAGCTATGATTAACTGTCTGATTTATTGCTTGTGAATTTATGCTGCAGAGCCGTTTGCTTTGGATTGATTAGTACCATTGTCTCCATTAGCCCCTTGTGATGAAGTCGCACAAACTCAAGTGGCACTTTGTGATGACGGCCATGTGCAAACGAGATCTCGATTAATGGCTCATAGAATTCTTCATTAGCACTCCACCTGCCAGAGCAGTGCTTGAAAAATGCAAATAGGTTGTTGTTTTTTCTTCCCTCCCCAATCACCTTTGGAGTGTGGTGTGAAGTGCAACTCAGCTATTTGTAACATTTGGGAACGAGAGCGGGATTAGGGTGGAGCGTTAGCTCAAACCAACTTGCACCGTGAAGTGCTAGCTACAAAGCATCTGTCCAACAAGCACTTCATCAGATTAACATGTATATGCAATTCTAATGATATTCATCTTGATTTTAAAAGCATCTAACTCTAAATGTTACATTTTAATATAGTAAAAAGGGCCGGTCTCAATCATCTGGAAGAGAAGCAACAACCTTCCCTATAACTATTACTCCATTTTCTTCATTTTTATTTGAAATGAGCCTCATTTTAATTGGTAAACTCATATTATTTAAACTCATTATCAAGACAGCACACAAAAATACACTAAATAATTATATAAATCCTCTAAAACGTACCTTTGGGGCTGAGATTATTTGCTGGAATTTTTTTTTTTTTTTTCTAAATTAACAGTCATGGCGTTCCTTCAGGCTCTATTTATGTTCATCTGGAAGCTATGGAGACCAATCTGTGGGGGATTGCAGAGATTAGGAGTCATCCAAGATTAGGGCTCAGAGGGTGCCGGCGCTCATCCCTCCTACCCTTTGGGTATTTACAAACTGCTTGGCTTGTCCACAGGTGGCTAATACGCCAGGAGCAGGCTCTCCTGCACCTCCTTTATGGTTTGTGTACACACGTGTGAGGAGGAAAGATAGATGGGACAGTATTAAGGTGTTGAGCAACTTGCTGGATAATCAATCAAACAAACAGATAATGAAGTGTGTATACACAGGTGTGCTTACAGGGCAGTGTCCCCCACTGGAATGTACATTTACAAATGTGTTTGCATTCACACCTCAGAAAAAGTCACTTTTGCCTTTGATTATATTTAATCATGTTGCTATAAGCTCTGGTTGCTAGGGGATACCTCAGGTTTTCTGGACATCTTTCTTCAAAGCTTTCTTTCACTGACAGTATATTCTGTCGGTTTGGTTCATCTATTATGACTATTCCAGAAATAACCCTTTTACCATCAGTGCTGATTTTTTTTTTATGTTTTCTCATCCAGCAACACCTTGAGGCAAATCATCTCCACACATTAACCCACTTTCATTGAATAAGTATTATTGTTCAAATTAAAATCGAGTGGAGTTAAGTCAATTGTATTTATGCAGCAGTATTTGTCAAGTAAGCTGATACGTGCGGCACAAATGTTTAAATAAAAGAAAAAGTTGGCAACATCGCAGCAAAAATATGAGAAGTAAACAATGATAAATTTGTTTCAAAAATATTTTAAATTATCTCAAAAGAAGAGAAAATCTGTCTTAAATCCAATGTCTTAACAAAACAAATACAAGATTTAAAAAAATAGAAAGAAAAAATGCATAAAAAAAGAGAGTGGAGGTAAATGTATTAAACTGAATGAAATAAAAAAAAAAAAAACATAATCCCTAATAATAACAACATAATAACTCCCTTTCAAGTGATCTACTTGTGATTCATTATGTGATGTTATTTCATGTAATATAACCTGATTGCTTGAAATAAACCGTTTCATTCATTCATTCATAATAGAAAAAAGTAAGGATCATGCAACAGCTTCTCCTTTACCCACCTTTAGCCCTCCAAACTGAGGAATATGGACAAAAAATGTCCTCAAATTCGGATTGTACCCCCACTTGATGACATTATCAATATTTGCTGGTCCTTCAGGTACCCTAAAAATACACAACATCGGTTTTATAACTTTAAAAAGTCACTCTAAAACAAAAGTCATTACTAGCAATTAAATGTATACTTCAATGCTTCACAGGACACCCATGTTAATAAATGTGTTTCTCTTCCATGAAACAATGCAACACATATCCAGCTCTAAGTCACTATGTTTTCCCCTTAAAAAACAAGTTCAGACACCAGTATAGCTCCAAATGTTCCTACAACTGGAGGAGTTGGGAGAAGCAATGGGGGTAGGGGAAGAATTAGGATTTGTCCCAACTCTCTGGAAGTGCTTCAAACTATTGGCCTCTGTGACAAAAAATAAAAAAAAGAAGACTATTTCATTCTCTTGAGTCTCTAATGAAATTCTTTAAATAATAATGTTTTTTGATGTTTTTAACATGTTCATGTAGCATTTTTCTCATGATGGAGGACATATGAAGCAAATCCTCTTTATATATTTAATTTCAAAATTCACAAATAATCCAAATAACACTTCAAATATTATTTTTTTTCTAAGCAACGTTTTCTCTGTTAAAGGTTTAATGAAAAATTTGAGGCATTTCGGCCTGAAGCCTAACTGACTGGACATCACTAAAACACTTCATTGACCACACGGAGGGAAAATGATTTATCATTTTGCTAGAGATTCCCCTATAAGAGAGGAGAAGCTGTCAGTTAATGCAGACAGCTTTATTTTACTTGTGTTATTACATAAATTGTGTCACACTACCTGCATTCAAAGCCATCAGCCATAATGGAATAGTGGTCCTTGCTCAGCATCCAGCCAGAGTTGTTCCATCTTGTATAGAAAAGAAATGAAGCACTGCATACAATCAGTCTGAATGGCGAAGCTACATTAGCCACCCATGGTTTCACTCATGCCACCATCAGAAGCTGATATGGCTTGTCTCGTCATTTGCTGACTAAAGTTCTGCTCACTCAGTAGGTGCCGTCACTGGCTTTGATAACTGTTTGCCAACATTCTACATTTGTGTGACTACAGAACATTCACCTCTTGGTAGATTTTTGGGGAAGATGTCCATTGAGAATATGAGCTAATCCGCTTCTAGAAAGAAAAACTGTTTTTTAATGCTGAGAAAAAGGAAGGCCATTTATGTGTTGTTTTCAGCACTTCCATATAGTCAATAGATGTACTTTGTTTTATGGTGTGCATTTATGTTCTTCATAAAGTTTTACTCTTCACGATTGCACAATGAGTACAGCTTTAGGGTTATTGAATCGGATACAAAAAGGATGTGTGCAATTATTGCAACAATAAAAGCAAATATTAAGAATTGATGCAAACAGCAGTGAGTTCCTTCCAAATGTAATCTTTTAAGTGAGAAAATAGTCATCTGTTTTATATTATTGAAAGCTCGTTAATGCAGAGGACCCACGTTTTCAGTGGTCAAAATTGGAACGCAAAAGGAGTTTATTAATTTGGATAAGTGCGGTTGTTTCTTTGTTCATTGCTGTAAAATAAGCTGCCCTGCTTTGCCAAAAACCTTCTAAGAAGAATCAAATGAAAGGCTAACATTTTTTTTCGCAGGCACTGGCTCCACAGAAGAGTCCAGCAAAAGCAAAAATATTAAAAAGGGAGCAATAGATCTTATCCATCAATCCATTTTCTGCACATGCTTTATCCACTTCAGGGTTGGGGTGAGGCTGAAATGCAGTATATTTTCAATTCTGCCGACAGATAAAGGCTACCCCAGAAAACTGATTTCCCGATTATCATCCGGTCCAAAAAGACAAACACCCACAACATCTCACACTGTGAAGCAACTGATGCTGGACGTAGGAATACCACACACAGAAGAGAAACGGTTGAACATAGCATGAATACAGAAGTCAGTAGATTTTCTGTAAGTGTTCACCAAAAATTGCAGGTCCACTGTCTGCCTACAGTTTGGTCAAGCCTGGATAATTAAAAAAAAAAAAAAAAAAAAAGAAATTAATGCAAAAGGAAAAAAACAACACAATCCCCAAAACACAACATTAAATATTTTGCTTTAATTAATAAAAGTCCCACTACAACTAATTTTTTCTGTTGTAAAATAATTGTGCAATCATAATTGTGCAGTTTTTAATCAAAATAAAAAAATCTTTTGTCATTTATTTAGGACATTTCATGCACAGTGACAGCAGCTCCCCAGAAATACAATTCTTGTTTGTGAACCCAACTCGTCATTGAGAGCATCATCTCCACCCTCGTGCAAGCTTATAATCTCAAGTTAACATTAGTAAGTAAGAAAAGTTAACTTTATTTATATAGCACCTTTCAGAGAATAACACAAAGAAAATAAAGCGGATTAAAACAATAAATAAAACATGCTACAGTACAATTACCTAAAAGCTCTTGATCTTCTCTGTTACACCCCGTTTTGTCCAGGGGTTTGGGGCATAGCATAAAAAGGTACAATAAATGAAATATGTGCAACTAAATCACAAACAGATCGTCTCCAAAAAAATATAACAGTTACTTACAAGAAAAACAAGCAAACAATAACTAAACGTGAAGCAAAAGGCTTTAGGGTGAACCAAGGCCAAAATAAACAAAAATCCCACCTAACTCAACCCAGGGAGTTTACCTGCAAAAGAAAAGTAAAAAAATGACAAACACTAACCTCCCTGGACTAACAAACAAGAGAAAGGATTTACAAAAGAAAATGGCAGCTTCACTTAACAAAACTAACAAACTACACCAAACAACAGAGTGGGACTAAACAGAATACCAAAGAAACAAAAGTGCACACAAATTAAACCAGGAGGAGAAAACCACCAACTGTTTGCAGCCCAGCTCCCAATCATGGGTTGGAGGTCCAAATGGGGCTTTTGAAGGTTCCCTCCTTCAGTTTGGACCAATGGGAGCCACACCTCCAGCACCACACCTGAAACAAATCAAGAGACAGACACACAAACAAAGATCCACCAAATAATGAATTCCCACTCTGACTGAAATAAAACACACAGAACAAAGAGAAACACAACCAAATACGGCCGTAACAGTGTACAAAAACGCTGTGCAACCTGAAGCTCCTGAACCAAATCTGGCTCTTTTGCTTTGAAGTAAAATACTAACAATTTAAAGAAACACCTTCATTTCACAACAAACAATAACCAAATAAAGATATACAGACGGTAAATTTCAAAAGGCATTTTTGTTACGATAAAATTGAGAGAAATAAATGTCAGCAGACATGAAATTCTTTCTGTGGGCAGCAGAAGAAGTGTCAGTGTCTTGGTGCTGATCTATTCCAAAATACTCTTAAAGTAAATATTTTAATAAATATTTTATTTTGAAAAGAACCTGTATGTGCCGTGGTCAAAAGTAAAATGAATTAAAGTTGTTATTTATAGAAAAATATTGAATTCTACTCTATAATTACATTCTTGGAAATATTTGAAAGCAACATTTTTGGCTTAATGGCCACAAAAATTAAATAGATACATCTATTTTTTTTTAACAAAATTAGTATTTTTTTTTGTTGTGGTCCAAATGGCTCTTGTAGTGTTAAAGATACCCGACCCCTGGGTTAGAGTTAGTGCTGAGACTCTACAAGGACACGATTGCTCTGAATGGCAGCAGAAACTTCCTCTGCTGTTCCATTTGACATAAGATTTGATAGCAGCATGATGCTGCCTCTACCCAGAATGAAGTAAATGCAGCAAAAAGTCCAGAAAAACAAAGAAAGGAAATTTGTTCTTTCTGACCCGAAAGGCCGGACTAGTTTCACTGTGTGTAAAGGGAAAAGAAGACAGCTATATTATTTGTAGATCTGAAAAAAGATTATCTTTACAGAGTGAGATCAAGACACTGAAAATTGAGTTCTAACCTCAAACGTAAATTTTAGTTCCGGTCGCACAAAGTTGTCCTTTTGTGTATTTCTAGTGGAATCCTGCACGCTCTCAACATTCAATACATCGAGCCCCCATGCAGTCTTGAAGTTGATTTCAGTTTGGTTCATAAAAAGAACTTCAATGACATTTGCCATTTACACGCCATTGCTTCCAACAGAGTTATTATGAACGCCGAGCTTGCACAGTTTGCCATCAACAAATGACTCCATCCCAGTCTTCTCTGGAGAGTAGCTGCTTGTTTCAGATAAAACCTTCACATTACTTGTTTTTTCCCTTTTGACAGAATATCAGCTTGAAAACATTTGATCCTATCTCGCGTAGCAGACACATGTGCTCAGATTTAGAATATACAACGGAGAAGGGAATGAAATCCATTATAAAATACTGGGTTGGTTAAAAACAATGTTATCTAATAGGCAAAGATAATCATGGGAAGAATGATGATGGTAATAACCATTACTGGGTTGTGTGATAGGCCCCATGGTAATACTTGTTTACAGCCGTTTGTCAGAGCACTGTCCTGACTGGGAGATTTATTATAGATTACTCCTCAAGTTATTTTTAGATTGCAAATTCTAAAAAAAAAAAAAACCACTCAAAATTTAAAAATATATATATATATTTTGGAAATTTCCACATTACTTCATGTTGTCTGTTTTTTTCTTATGCATCTATTTTTTTTTCTCCTTTGCTTTTTTGACAGCTTTTTTACTTAGATGCTATTTTGGGGAAGGCTCACATTTTCTTTCAGAAACATAATAAGGTGAGATCTCTCTGAAAGCTCTGAACAACTCAAAACAGATGAGACCCATTGATTTTAACTACGCGCAGGACGGCGTGCGGATCATTCCGAGTCCTGCTGTGTCTCACTGACTTCTCTGGTCGCTGCAGTCAAAAATAATAAATTGGCAAAGGTATCTTTCAAAATCACGTTAGCAAAAAAAAAAATTGCAGTGGAGCCTGCAGGATATGGGCATCCATCCTTGCTTGTTGAGGTAGCTTACAGGCTTGTCTGCTAAGATAAAGCTAGAAATAACTGCAGCTCTGTGAGCATGTTGCAGCCTTCTGAGCACTGAGGATAAACAGACTGATAATGGTATTGGGAAAAGGATTTATTCAGCTTGTTTAAGAGGGTGACCCGTGATCCTATTCAAAACTAGGAGCTTTTGATGTATAAACACCATCTGAGTCTTTTTATGACGTTGTTGTTTGCATTAATGCGCTGATGTGTGTCTGCACATATGTGAACACTTAAGTGTTTTTGCATCTCTCTGTCTTAGCTGTTCTTTTTTTTTAATCTATGCAGTGAAGCAATCCATCAATCTGTCGGCTCTTCCTGTCCACTTTATCACCTCTCTTTTTTTCCTTTTGCATTCCTGCCACCCTTTCATTTATTTCACACCATTTTTTTTTCTTTTTCCTGTCACCAGCATCTTTTTTTCCTTCTCTTCTGCTCTTATTCTTAAAAAAAAAAAAAAAAATCTGGAAATGAAAGCGTTTTTTGTTTATTTTGAGATGTTGTTTTAATCAAACCTGCACTGTCGCATTGAAAGCTGGGAGTTTTGTAGCTTTGTGGGCGAAGCGTTTACACTTTTGCAGGAATTTAGCAAATCTGCGTCAAAGTCCCCATACAAAGTTTAACCAGGACTAGCTTTGTGGGAACGTTTTTCCGTTTACTCCAAGCAGCACCACAATTTACTAAATATGTTGGTTATTTTAGAAATCTTGCTGCCAAAAAACACCAAAAAAATGCTCATTGTTCCATGCGGTTTTGTGTGAAAGGCATTGCACTTGTTCTTCCCATCTCACACATTGGTCTGGGTTTTTAAAAAGTTTAGAATATTTTATATATATCAAAACAATTGTCCATTTTTAGGCAAACGTTATATTTACTTAAAGAAAGTCATTTTTTAGCTATGATCTTCTTGGCTAAAATGATCAGAAATACTGTGTGAAGAGTCAAAAAAGTTGTTTTAATTCACAGTTTTACAAAAAAAAAAGCGCCAAATATGTAACAGAGGAAAGTTAATTGTACACTTATAGCCACATCATTAGAAACGCCCATTCAATTGCTCATCAACCCAAAGTTCTAAAAAGCCATTCAACTCAATATTTTTAGGCGTGTAGACATTGGGCAAACAATACACTAACATTCAACCGAGCATCAGAATGTGGAAAAAAAAGGTTATTTAAGTGACTTTGAAAGTGCCATGGTGATTTGCTGAGTGTTTCAGAAACTGCTGATCTACTGGGATTTTAACCATCTCCAGGATTTACTGTAGGGCTGGGCGATACTAAGTATTCGGGTATCGATCCGATACCGATCCGATACTTGTCAATGTCGCTGATATCAATACTAACATCGATATTTTTTGTAAATATTGTGGATGGGACATGAACCTGTCATGATTTAGTGCTAAGTTTTGTCATGTTCTGTTTTCCCGGTCAGTCTCACCACATTCAGGTTAATCATCCACAGCTGTTTTCATTTAGTCAATTATCCTCAGTGTATTTAAGTGTCTGGTTTTCAGTTTCTCATTGTCAGGTCATCTGCTCTTTTACGTTCTGTCATCTCACTGGTTCATGCTCCTGTTTTTGTCAAGTTTAAGTTATTTTAGTAAATGTTTATGTTTCTGCCACCAAGTCTGGTCTCCTGCGTTTGGGTCCTCCACCACCATCTCTGACAGAACCTGAAAATATATATAGTTTTTAATCGGTGCAAATGTTTGTTATTTTTTGTAAGTTTCCCTTTTTTTTAATACTTGATAAATACAAAAACAGAATTAGGACAAAATTTTCAATTAAATAGAAAATAGCTTATTAAAAGCTCAGTTGTTTTTGCAGATGCAGAAAAGTTTCAAACAAGAGTGGAAATATTGATATCTGTGGCCTGGTATCGATTTGGGATAGCAATTTGAGATCGAAACTATTGATATTTTTGGATTGAAAAGAGAAAATTTCCAGTGAGTGGCCTGAAAAGCCTTGTTGATGTCAGAGGAGAATGGCCAGACACTCTTGCCCCATTAGTACCACTTGAGCGTCGTTACAACGCCACAGCCTACCAGAGTAATGTTGTTGACCATGTCCATCCCTTCATGACCACAATGTACCATCTTCTGATGACCACATCCAGCAGGATAACGTGCCACGTCACAAAGCTGGAATCATATTAGAATGGTTTCTAGAACATCCCAATGAGTTCACTGGACTCAAATGGGCTCCAGGGTCACCAGATCTCAACCCAATAGAACACCTTTGTGATGTGGTGGGACGGGAGATTGGCCTCATGGATGTGCAGCCGGAAAATCTGCTGAAACTTTGTTGAAAGACTTGTAGTCTTAGTTTATTGCTTTAATTGTTATTACAGCAGAACAGCTGGACTCGGAGTATCTGGGTCACCACTGGACAAAAAGTCATGGTCATACTGGGCAGAGAGGGTGGAGAAGAATCAGCAGAGCTTTACTTTGTTGATAGGGTTACTGATTGCAACCATGACAAAATAATTATGATTGAGAATTCTAGTTATTTCACTGCATCAAGCTAATAAGCTGCACATCATTTTCAAGCTTCACATAACCTCTTTTACGATTGAAGATCATGAATAATCGCCTCCATTAGGAAAAACGGATCAATTTTGCTTTACTTAAACAGTTTCTCCATTCAAATAAAGATCATCAGTGTTTTCATTTTTAAACTGTCATTTCTTGTCAGAACAATTTAACACTTCAACTACTGACAAAATCTTTTTACTCTGAATAAAAAACGACTTTTCAGAAAGCAGAAACAGGGTGTGATTGTTAAAAATGCAAGTCCAGCTTTTAAATGAGCCGACTTGATCTAGTGTTTGCATTCACTCATCAATAGCCAAGACTCCATAAAGCGTCTGGATGCCGCAAACATTTAATCTAAATTTATGAAGAGTGTAAAGTTACGAAACTGTCTCCATTTATCTGGTGTGAGCACACATACTTACCGCACCAGCTGAGGTTATTCCCTTCTCTCTTCAGGGCACCTACTGGAGGAACCAGCTGAGCTCAGTGTAATTTTAACACCCTTAATCAATGCTCTTTTTTTTTTTTGGTTGCTGCTTCTCTCCCTCCTTTCTGAACCAAACAGCAGCTATCATTCTTGCATCATTTATACAGCCCCAGCAGCTCTGGGGCCTTGTAACCTCTAGGCCACAGCTGGTCCCTCGATGCCCTTTATGGGTTGTGTTTTCGTGTGCCTGTATGCAAATGTGCAAGGTGTTCAGTTGCCGTGTAGAAGTGACATTGTGAACAAGGTTTTCGTACAAACAAAGGAATCTGGAGTGAGAATAAAACTAAAGCATCCTTGTGTTTCATGCAGAAAAAAATCTATTTTTAAGCTATTATGTGGTAGGAACAAAAGATTATTTAGTAGAAATAGTTTTCAATCTCAAGGCAATTAAGTAGCTGATGTTTGAAAGATTTTTTGACCCGTTGAAACTAATGATTTAAAAAATATGTGGCCATTAATTTAAAAGGGTTAAAAAAAAAAACACCTTTTCACACATATTTTACATCAATCCCCTAATCACCATTTGGTCCACTGAAATAAATATTAATTTAAAACGTAGGTTACTTCTTTATTAGCTTTAATGTATCAGTCGCTTTCAAGCTCACATGGGAAAAAGGGACTCTTGGAGCATAATTGGATGAATACAGGATTATAAAAAACTGAAATCACTTTATAAATAAAGCAAAGACTGAACAGCTTCTCTATATTTTACACATCAGTGCCAGGAATGCATAATCTTTTGTTCAAAGCCGAGCTTTGACAGCCATGTCTGCCTTGAAGCAATCCTGTACATTGTGATGTGGAGGAAAAGCTTCCAAAGACTATGAAATGTGTGTTTCTATTTGGATATGCTCTTCTTCCTTTAATAAAAGTACCTGACACTTCAGTAAACCAGAGTCAGGGACGTGTCATCCTTTTCTGCAATTTTTGAAGAAGCTGCTAGATTAAAAAGAAAAAAAAAAAAGAATCTGTCACAAAAAGATGGAAGTCAAATTGTCAGCAGCTGAACACAGCAAATTTAAAACCCATAATAATATTAAATATCTGAGCAAGGGCGCCAAAACACCTTCAGAAATAAACACATTTAACTAATTTGAACTCATTTTGTTTGATCACAGTATTTTAATTAAGTCTCTTGTGTATAAATTATTCTCAATTATGTAGGAATATTTTAAGGGATGCCACAGATCTAAACCAAAACTTCATCTACTTCCTGTTTTATTGCGTTGATTTTGCTGTGAACTAGTCCAAATCTGCATAGAAATGTAAAACATTACAATCCGCTGATGGGAAAAAAAAATGAATGGAAATGAGATTCACTAACACCTTTGATCTTTGCACCCTGAGTCCACAGCATAATAGCTTGGAAAATGGCGACTCCATATCTAACCCAGGGATCCGGAATTTTATGTTTTTACTTAAAAATCTGATACCAAAATGTGTCAGTTACCAGGAAGTAAATGTATGTAAAACGTTTCCTTGTTTTTGATAATTGCACCTAAAATTTTCAGCTCTTTCCTTGTTTTCGGGCTCTTCTTTTTCAATAAACAAACACATGAGGGAATGCAGCAAGATGGTTTAAGCAGTGGCCTTTGACGCCAATCCAATTCCAATTTTTGGTCATGATAAAGACGAAAGCTGCAGGACACAATTTACGGCTGTGGAGTTTGCCCCGGCCTGCGGATGCAAAACTGGTGTAAAGGGGGGTGGTGGGGTAATTTGTATACGTGTGGGTGGATGTGTGCATTGGTCTGCCAAGCATAAAGAAGGAAGATGATCATGAAAGGAAGCATAATTCCCGAAAGAGAAGAATATGCTGCTGTGTCCACAGGTCCTGTGGCACTAACTGTACCTCCCACTCTTTCCTGCTCCCCCCTTTGCCTCCATCGCCTCATCTCTGCTTTGATCACTGGCCTTTCTTTTCACAGGCCTCACTGTAGCTTGACACGCACCAACTCTCTGTGTGTTTCTCCTCCTTTCTTTCTTTCCCTCCTTCCTTGGATATCACTAAGACTTTGATCTGCATCAGAGACATGCTCATCTCTTTCTCTCTTCTTGTTCCTTCCATTCTGTGTGCTCTTTTGGGTTGACTTCTCCGGATCTCCAGCTTCAGCGATGGACTGTCCACGACCGATATGCCTGGCTTGAATTACCACTTTTCAACATGGCTGGCTATGTCTGCGGTAAACACAAATGGATGAATAGGGATCGCAGAAACGCATGCTTCTGGCATTTGTTTTCCATGGCTTTCTATTAGAAAGTGCGTGACTGAACCCTATGGAGGGAGGGAACACAGAGAGAGACGCAGTGATGAATGGCCAGAGAATCACAGGCCCATGTGTCCATGTCTTCTACTACCACCCAAACACATTTGAAAAAGGCAGTAGTCATGGCAACAATGATGAAGAAGGAATGAGTGAAAAATAAGTAGAAAGAAAGAAAGATATAGACTAAGAAGAAGGCATAACGCGGGGAAAAGTAGGCGGACAAAAAAGGGGCAAGTAAATGGAGAGGACATAAACAATCCAAGCACACAGCAGACAGACAGGTCATCTCCGCCGAGGTCTGACCCGAACCTCGTGACAGGTCCTGCCTGTTGTGCGTGAACGTGAGTTCCATAAAGGCAGGGCCATTAACCTTCGTCTCATGGGAAAGAGTTTTAGAAACTCCAGAGGCCGCGGCGAGCATTTCCATTAAACAAAAGGCAAACGCTTTAAAGCAGGATCATAAAAGGTAATTGATGTTTCTGAGTGCACTCAACCTTCTTTCTTCCCTTTGATTCCAACATGTGTTCACAACCATGTTGTGTTGTTGTCAAAATAGGTGAGTTATTTGCCTCAGGGCTTATCCTGTGATTAAAAATGTTTCTTGGTGCCGCTCACTGCAGGGCATGTCCCTTCAGAAGGAAAACAGTCGCGGTGCTGCCAAGTGATTGTCTGCGTGCCAGGCTTGGAGGAGTTACATTCTCCTGGTGGTTTTCCTGCAAGCACAACCTTGGGAGGCACAATATGCTAGAAAGCTCAGATCACACACTCGCATACACGCTCACTTTTATTACAGCATCAGCCGACAGCTACATCCAGGTGAAATCTTATAAGACAGAGCTGGCAGGTTGAGAGGACAATGTGCCGGGAACCATTGCAGTGGCTGGAACCGTCAGAGGCAGATTTGTTGGATTTGATTGACTGTTAAAAGTTATTTGAACTTTGAAGTAAAGGTATTAATGGCATTTCTCAAAACTCCACAATTAATAAAAAAAAGTATACTTTGAGAGAAAACGATTTGAACAAATATTTCTTTTTTTTTTTTTTATTAAGGATTTGTTTGGCCTCTATAGAACCATGACTATGACCACGTCCTATTTTGGGGCGGATCAGTGTTACTCTTTCAAGTGCTGTCAATTCAGTAATCCATTGTCATTTTGAATCTCTTTCATCTGACAATTTGTTGAGGTATAAGGGAGGAAATGGAAAAGAACATTGGCTTTGAGAGCTTAAATCAATAAAATAAAGTGTTGCAACTTTCTTATGTTGCCGTTAGATGCAGCCAAGACATCACTATAGCTATTAAAATGTCACAAGTATACTTTCACAAAGCATTTACCAAAAAATAAACAACAATCTTGTGATGAGTTAAATAGTCTGTGTCACTTGAGGCTTTAAAACAGGGATGGGCAACCCTTTTAAATGATGGGCCACAAAGGGTTCTAAAATTGGACATAAGGGTCAGACCAGGAGCAGATGCAGAGACATTATGGTTATCCACTTCATGATAAGAGAAATAAAAAAAAACATATAATCTGGACAAAAACATACTTCAATCTTGATTGAAAACAAATGTATGTAATATTTAAAACAGAACCTTGTGGAGTTCTGTTTGGACTTCTGGAGAGTCAAAACTCTGGTTTTTGTTCTCATTTTAGGGCCAATTGCAACAATGGGTTTATGTCCATTAGGAAAAAAATGCAAGCTTACAGAAATGCTGCATTTATGTGGTGTTTGATGTAGCACACATGAACATCAGAGACACAACAAATGTACAGACAGTACATGAATAAAGGTCAATGGATCCGTAGTGCATCATCTATGGGGACACATCAGAACTACAGGCAAAATAAAACATTACTAAGGATTATCATTAGAATTTATTATACAATTTATTAGTTTTAGCTTTGTAAATTGCATAGTTTGATGGGCTACATATGGCCCCGGGGCTGAAGTTTGCCCACAAAGATGTTCTATTACTAAATCTTTTCATAACACAAACTCCACATCTCTACTTGCTAGTCTTACTTTTTTCATTTTGCTGAGATAAAATGACTTATTTTTGGACAAGTTGGTCAATATGATAAGATGTTGGCAGATGTATCTCTTTCTTGAAATTTGATTGATCCTATTTTAATGCTACGTACACACCTGACATGTAATACATTCAAGAAACCACAAACGGGGTTTCTAGAATGGGCTTTTAGACCAGGCAAGTTTATTTGCATCAGAAATTTAATGTACAGAGACAATTCAATGTGATTTGCATAAAACTTTATAAAAAACAATCAAAATAAATAGTAAATTAATAGTAAAACAAGCGTAAATGAATAACTTCACTTTTGTTTTTGTATAACTAAAGTAAGTTGTGACACATCCAGTCATTAATGTCATTAATGCATTTACCACGAGCCTGTACAGGGCCTTGGTCTTCTGGTGTCAGTATAATTGTATCATCTGCATAACTATGGTTTTTTTTTTTTTTTTTTTTTATAATATAGGACAGCTGGAGCATGTAGTTGTTAAATAGAATTGGCCCCAGGATAGAGCCTTGGGGAGCTCCACATGTAATGTCTGTTTGCTCAGATGGGAAGTTATCAATGACTCAAGTATAAGTACGTTTTGAACCAGGTTAGTACTAGCCCAGTGAGACCCGCCCAGTTTTCCAGTCGTTTGAGTCATATGTTGACTGTATCAAATGCTGGACTGAGATCTAATAAAACTAGCACAGACATATTTCTACTTTCATTAGTCACCTTGGTCAGAGCCTCCTGAGCACATTGTTCACACTGGATTATCGCTACCCAGTACAAGTACACGTACTCACAGTTGGAAGAGGTTTGATGCAAAATGCCAGAGAGGAGGACATCTCCAGGCTTTTTCTTTCACAGCTCTATTCCGATATTTGACAGGATTGGTGTCATATAATAACCATTAAATTCTTCTTCATGATCAAAGTTTTGAAGAAACACACACACACACACACTCACCCCCACACACACACACACATATATATATATATATATATATATATTATATATATATATATATTATATATATATATATATATATATAATATATATAATATATATATATATATATATGGTAAAAGTTGTTTTTTTTTTACAGTGGTAAAGGTTACCTTACATTGAGCAGGCATATTTATTCAAAGTCATTAATAGTTTTCACAGAATTATGAGCAACATCCAATAGCATGACTGTAACTCAGCACTGAGTTACCGTTGTTCTGTTTACTTCAATGTTTTTCCATGTTTGCTCTTTTGCAGGAACACAGTGGGATGTTGGAAACCATGTAAGCTGCTGTCAAACGTTGCCATCATTGCTGCACAACCTCTGTTTAGTTCATTATCACCCGTCTGTACTCCTCGCTGTGCCGTGTTTGCTGAAAGTTCGATGACTACATTCTCTACATGACTTTCGCTCACTTTCAAAACCCTAAACTCATTAAAGCGCTGTCACAGTTTCTGTTCTAAGCGCTTCCCCGTACACGCACCGTCCCTTCATCTTCCTTTTCTTTTTGCTGCGCCTTGTTGGCCGGTTTGATTGACACGAGCAAAGAGTTTGCAAACACACCTGTGAAACTGACCATCTGTTCCAGGCACAGCTCGTAAGGAAAAAAAAAAAAACAAAAAAAAAAAACTTCTAACCCATGTATCTGTGTGTGTCTGTGTGTGCTTGGTTGCGGTGCAGGGTATGTGATCTATCAGGGGGAAACCAGCGATAGCCTTTGAACCTCATTCGCGCGTGTGAGTGTTTTTAAAATTCAGCCAACGTTATGTGGTTTGCTCTCTAAGAAATTGGTTTGGCTGAACTCAAAACAGCCGGACGACGACCATTTTTCAATCAAGATAGCTTCTGCCAAGAACTTCAGGTGCTATAAATCAATCCTTGCTCCTGGAGCTTGTCAAATAAAACCTGTCATATGAAAACACATTGTTTAAAAAGGCCACAATGATTAAACAAAACCTACGTTGGACATGGATTAAATTTTGCCTCATCCTTAGTCCATAAGGACTTCTTATTTATTTTTTTTTTTTTTTGACTTTTTATCAATTCCAATATAAAACGATAAAGTTTTGGGAAAATTAGGGAAAGTATATTTTGTTTTCCATCTTGAAGGGTTTGCAAAAGGAAAAACTTGATTAAAACACCACACTCCACACCCTCTTTCAAAATTGGAGAGTAAGTAAACATTTTACAGTATGTTTTTACAAGCTTGTGTATCTCATGAATCAAAATCATTGTGCCTTATAAAATATCCACATTTACGTTCTCAACCTTTGTAGTTTCAAAGTTCTGTTTAGAAAATAAGGAAAATTGTGAGTTTTTTTCTTTTTTTTGTAAATGTTGTTTGTCAGTGTGATCTTGGGTGAATAGACTGAAGCGGACCGCGATACGGGTCCAGAAAACCTAATCTGACTGATTATTGTAGTTACTTATTGAAGCACCAACACTACTTGCAGTTGCAACCGGTTAGAAAACATGTTTGGTGAGAGACACTTAACACACACAAAAAAAATAAAAACTTTGTTTTCTTCCGTCAATATTATCAGCTTAAACCCCAGCTGTTTGTTATTCTAACTGGTTAGGGACCCATTAGTTATCTGGCATTTCTCGAACTGTAAAAGTTTATGTTTTGATTATTTCACAAAAAAAACATGTTCTGCCTGTGCAGTCAGTCCGAGGGGGTTAAAGTTGGCCCTGTCCTTTAATACGATCCAGTTACAGAAGTCAGTGTTGAGCAGCAGTTGGCCAAACCCCATGCTTGTTAGCTTCTGCTGCCGTCCCTGCTTTTTCTCTCCCCTTTATTGTGTTGCAGCAGGACGTTTGGGCTCTGTCTGTAATTGGACTAGATGTTTATTTACACATGACTGTGTGCAAACCGGATAGTGAATGGATAAGAAATAGAGCTTTTTTTAAAGTTACATTTCTACTCAACAATGTGTTTGACATTTAATACTTTCTAGTATTTTCTTTCCAATATTACATGTCAAAATACTTAAAATAATATGTAACAATGTTTTTACTAACAGTGTTTTACGGTTACTGGTACATTTGTTTCAATGATTTTATTCTATCTGCTGACTCAGGATCTGTTTTCTGGTTTTCCTTTACCTTTCATGCCTCTGGTTGTCATGCGGAGGATTTTTGTCTTTTATTTTTTAATTCACAAAACGTGTACCTTGACCCGATGAGCTTCGTGCGCGGCGCAGTCTCTGATCTTCGTGATTATCCTGTCTTGTGTCAAGCTTGTATTAGTGTCTGCAGATTTCAAGGTCTGTTTATGTCTGGGGTGTGTGCGTGCACATAGTTACCTGAGCGTTCTGGCTTGGGAACAAAGCTGAACTTTCTTTTCTCTGGTTTTGTGTGGGAGATGGCTTGTCATGGTGCTACCACATCAGAAAAGTACACGTCTCCCATCCATCTGAAATAGTTTAACTTGTTTTCTAAACCACAATAAGCAGCAGAGCTAAAGTGTGGATAAGAGACACACAAATGCAAGCACCTATTGGCTCAGTTTAAATATTAGATTCATTCATTTCTGAGCTGCAGGGGGTGGAGCCTATCTCAGCTGTCTACACATTTTCCATGAAATGTCATATCTGAATAAAGGCCGATTTCTAAAACCACAAAGCGTGACAACCCTGCCTGACTTTTAGAGGTGTTCAAATGTTTTGACTGACAAAAACTTTCTGTCAATCTGACATACATCTGTGCCTTTGTTACAACAGAGACACATGCTCAGACAGATTCAGTCGCAACACATCGGGACCCACCGGTTCACACCCTTTGTTCGTTTTTCTGGAGGCGCAGTCACTCACTGTCATTCCCAATGAGGGAGAAAAAATAAGGCAGATCAGATGTTTCATTCCTCTCATTGGTCTATCAAAACCTGTAATGGCACATGAAAGAAAGACCTCTTAAAATCATGACAAAAAAAAAAATGACAACATTTTAGATGAGATGCGGCAAAATTCTCAATATAATGTTGTCAAAGATAATTAATACATTTGTTAAGCTTGTAAGCAGTTTATTATTATTGCCTTTGTAGACAACAGTCTCACCTTAAAAGCTTATAATTCTTACTAAGTATAATAAACCTTAATACCATATAAAAACATTAATAATGTTTGTTAATGTTTTAATAATGCTTGTAAAGGAATTTTGTTATTAAGTGTTACCAAAAAATTGAGGAAACTCTTCTTAATTTGCTTAAAATGTAATAATTTATTAGTTAAAAGTGCATATTTCGTGAGATATTACGAATGTTATGATGGAGATTGGCTCATAAATTACTATTAACTTTTAAAACATTTATTTTGCAACTAAAAAAAAAACACGTAGAAATGTTAATTTGCATGTAATAGAAACAGAATGGACATCAGAATTTAGGCACTATATATGAAAAGCCTCTAGCATGCACTTTTTCAAATAAATGGAAATAAAGTTTACAAGATGAAAATAATAATAAATGTAATCAGAAATTAATATGTATGACAAAAAAAGTTTGATGTAAAATAGAACCACCACAATTTTATTATAAAAAAAAAACACTTTTATATATAACTCAGTTTCCCAAGCACCCAATCAAAATCAAATATATAGTATTTAATTAAATATATTTTTGAACTTCCAAAAAATATATATATTAAAAAGCACATCCAATAATTCTTGTATTATTTATTGTGATTTTCACTATAGTTCTGTTAAATTAAAATGTCAAACCCAAAATAAAACTTATATAGCTTGCATTAATTTTATCAGTCTTCAGCAGCAAACACCATGTGCTTACCTGCATAGCACCTCCTACTGACACGTTACTGTCAATTTTGTTCCATCTTTGTCACGTTTGTGGTTTTGCGCTGAATAAAGATTGCTGTTTGAATGACGGTGAAAAGGAAAATAAAAGGATCCAGGAACTGCACAGCCTTTCACCAACTAATGCACATGACAGGTGATTATCTCTCCCTCACGCTCCTCTTTCCTTGGCTTTTTTTTTTTTTTTTTGCCTCCCTCCACGTTTTTCCAAGTCATCAGCAGTAACCCCTTCAGGGAGATGTACTGCTTTAGGCAATACAAAGAAAACCCATGTACGTATTAAGGTCAGAATCTCTTTCTTTTAAACTATTTTTTTTTCTTACATTTCCGTTTCTGTCTTTCACTTGATTGTTTTACTTCTCTTAAAGTAGAAGGAATCCTGGTGAATTACAATTACTGAGCAAATCCTTGTAATTTCTTACTTTAAACCAGGATTTTACAATGTTTACTGTAATAAAAGACTTTTAACAAGTAAAATGTTTGTTCACAGGTAAATCTATTGACCTACCAGAGATCTGTCCATCCACCCATTGTCATTTTTCTCATTTCTTGCTGACATGGCCATTGTCCACAAACAAACATACGCACAAATATTTATATGTTTGTGTGCCTTAAATTGTATTTTCAGCAATTTCAGCTGACAAACAGACATCTGCTGTCCTGCTCCAATAAGAAAACCTGCTTGACATGTGTTCTGTATGTTCTTTATTGAATGCTGAATGTTATTTTTCTATATTCTTTTGGTGAAAAACTAATAATAGATCAAATGTTGGTTGTTTTGTTTGATTGTTTGAAGTAAGGCAAAGAAAAGCTACAAACGCAAAGCATGTGTTAAAAAAAAAAATCTAAAGATTGAAAGGAAACATGTTTCTATAAGCCACATTTCAACACATCATATCTCTATCAACAACCTTCAGTCATTAAACTGTCCAGATGCACTAACAAATGAAGTGATCAAGATGTTCTGCCTGTGTTTCTGTGTATTGTTGTAACAATTTAGTACAAGATATCTAAACAGCTTCGAGCTGAATTGGAACAATCCGGAAATGTGGTCTGCTACAAACGCCGCGCGCTGAACGAAGCAGGACGGCATGTGGGAAGGATTTGTGTACAAAAAAACTTTCACACATAAGCAAAAGTTTCTTGGAAAAATAGACTTTTTTTACAAAAGCATTTCATGTTTAAATTAGTAAACGATTTGAAAAGTCTGTCGTTATTTTCTAAAAAAAAAAAACGGATGTTTACAGGTGTTCTTAATAAGCCCCCTGCCTCTTTACGTTATCTCACGGCGCTCATCTGTTCGCCATTCTCCATAATGGAGATGATCTTTGCTGACATAAGTGTACAAAAGAAAAGACATTAGAGTGTGTCACACTTTAGCAAAAACTCCTCCTTCCTACACCTTCCTCTTGTTTTGAAACAAAGAATTCCAAATATTGCAGTTCCACGAATGGCCACTGGAGGTTGGTTTTAAAAAGGAGCAATTTCCCAATGACTCCCATTCAAAAGAATACTAATTTAGACTGAAAACAAATGTAAGGACAGCATTTTTTTTTCAATGTAATTGGATCATTTTTATTCTTAAAAACATTGGAAGAGGGGATTCTTGTAAACATGTTTTCTTTTTAGAGATCAAATTTGTTTATAGTAGTGGGTGTGATATCTTGAATTGATGTAGATGGGAGGACCTAGTCATTTATTTTCTGTATGTTCAGTTTCCCATTTTTGGAATGCTGGGGAGGTTTGCCCTGTAACTTCCTTAATTTAGCTCTAATTCAAGCTTAATTTTTTAGGGACCAACACCAAGGTCCAATCCGAATTCTTCCCTTCTCCCTACTCTTTCTCCCTCGTAAATATATTTAATATCCTTCCCTCCAAGAGGAGGGAAAAAGACCCCTCCTCCCTCCCTCGAGTTCTGCACCGCGCTGTTCCATGAAGGAGAATGGCTTTTCTTCACGTGGATGCACTCCGAACCACAGAAGTTTACATTTTAAAAATGACTTTTTGTTGTAGCATAACCTTTTTTAAAGTCATACAACCGCTGTTGTTCTGTAAATTCAAGTACTAGAAGCTTAGCGCTAAAGCTAACTGACCGGGAACTATTGGTGACGTCATCGTGCGAAAAATTAGGTCAAAAAATCGTTTTTCCATAGCTCTCCGTTTGGAGGGCCAAATATAGGGTAAGGGAGAAGAAGGTAGAACTAGAATTAGACCCTAAAGCTTAAAGAGAAGTTGATTTGACAAAACAGAAAAAGTGAAATGATCAGCAAATAGCGTCAGGATGGGCTCAGTGGGAAGGGATGCCCAGTTTAATTTAATCTGTTTAGTTTATTTTACCAGCAATTGTTTATATTTTATGATTGATTTTATGTTTTTTGGACAATTACCAGTGTGAAGTCCTTTGATACAACTGTTTTGTATTTGGGATGTATGAATAAAATTGAATTAAATTAGTTTTGAGACCTTTGTAGTACCTTCAAAGAGACAGCTGAACACTGATCAAACATCCTAATCAACCAAGAAAAGACTAAACATATCCATTAAGGTGGAGTTGTGTTGAATAAAACTGAAGGATTAGACTTATCCACTGTTATTTATTTATTTTTTCAAAGACTTTTTTTTTTATCAGCAAGGAAGCCTGATCTATTTTTGCTTAATTCATTTATAACATGTATACCAATTATAATATAGTCATAAAATGTTTTCCTTTTTTAACATGTGTTTTGAAAAAAAAAGTAAAAAAGATTAAAGTATCAACATAAATATGTTTTATTATATGCTTGTGAGGGGTTTTGTCTTTTCCAATAGTGTTTTAGTATTACAGAGAAATTATTTATAATTGTAGCATTACTGTTACAGTATGACTAAATAACTATATTTTGTGTAAGGGTTTGGTCATTTAGGATTTGTCCGGGGGGAAAAAATTGTTAAAACCTCAATTTTAGTGTTGATAAAATGAACAAAGAACTTTTTAATTCCATTTTATTAAATTATTATATAGGTATTGAATGCACAGAACATATAATAAAGATATATTAGAGTCAGTTTCCTTATTTTGATGTTTTACTGTTGTATTCCAATCTTTTGCATGCAGTATTGGTACACGCATACAACTGTGATGTCTTAAGAGAAAACTTTTGAATCTACTGTCTGTTCTAGAAGTGTTATTTCATGGTGATACAGTCTTATGTGTTTACAGTTCTATCATTTCCACCACAAATAGTCACCCAAATAGTATCTGTTGGTTGTTGCCGGCTCCATTTCTTGCACAATAGCTGTGCTTATATGGAGAATCAGAATAAATGCCTTATCAGAATAAAAATATATCATGTAAGCGCGCCACTCGGAATACCCAATCAGACTCATTCGGATCCAAATTTCCTTTGGATCGAGATAGCTGGGTTATACAGATTGCTGATCCGATTGTGGTTCATGTAAACGATTCCTTCCGATCGTGTATCATTTTTGCGCGGGATTGAAGAGGATGTGGCGCTCCAGAGGAGACTTTGGAACGTGAACGGGACCGTTCGGCTGTTCTCCGCGACCGAACTTTTTCTCTGAGCAGAGCCGCAGGATTCTTAGTTTTCATGTCTGTGAACAGAGGGATGAGGGTGGGGGTGGGGATGGTGGGGGTGCTTGTTACGGCGTGAGCATATATTTACGTGCTGCCAAGATGCATGTCGCCGCATTGCCCGCATGGATTTGAAGTTCATCCAAGGTTAAATGTCTAACTCTAACCCTTCCTCCGCGTCTGTGCGGCCAAGATACTGACCTCACAGATTTAGAAAATTATGAGCGAACAGTCACTCAAAAATATTAATAATAACTCGCCATTTCTTCTTCTACGACTATTTCCGGCATTTTAGACATTCTGACCGATCAAATTTGTTGTGCATGTAAACATTTGTTACGATCCATTTTCAGGTGGACAGATCGATTCTTATCTGATCTTTGATCCGATCAAGGACATTTCGCTCATGAAACTGCAGCCGCTGTTCCGTCCCGCTGTTGATACCATCGCACAGAACAACATGTTTGAGCAGGTTTAAAAAGCCTTTGCATGTGAACACAGTTTAAGTTTGAAGAAAGATCACAAGAACATATTTTGAACAACACATCCGTTTTAGCTTTTACAGTTTTTCCTTTCTGGTATGATTGAAACTGAAGATGAGAGAGGAAACATACCAGAACGAGGCCCTCTTTAAAAATATAGGGGGAAGGTGCTATAAGGGAGCCAGAAGTTTCAGCAGCAAGTTGGACCAGTTTCCAGAAAGCGAGACGACTGTTGTCCCGGGAAGGTGTGGACAGCTGTCTTCACTTTGGGGGACCTCTGACTTCTCCCTTCATCCTCTCTACTGCACCTCCTCCCACCCATCCTCTGTTATTGTATGTGGCTACTGTACTGCACAGTGATGAGAGATGTACATTGTGATAGGAATCAAGAAAGAACTGCATCTGGTTAAGACCAGAACATTGAAATAAAGTGATAGACATTTCGGCTGATAGGGATCTGAAAGTGTGGGCCATGCAGACACCTTAGTACTTTTGTGGTAAAAGAAAGTTACATGAATCTTAGGCCTTGTTCACGAGTAAAAACAAAAAAACTTTTGAATTTTAATAAAATAGGGTTATAATTGACTTTTGAAAGTAGCCTGGAACTGGTCAATAGTCAACTGGTTATTTACAACCAAACAGTAAAATTGACAGAGAGGCGGCAGACCCGAGTGTCCGGTGTAAATGCAGCTTTTACATAGAGCAAACATGTCAGCCCGAATGTCAAATTTAGCAATAATTAAATAAATATTTGACCCTTTTTGCAGAGACGCACTGCAGTGCAAATCAACAAAATGAAAGACCCTTTGTCGTGAACATGAACATGCACCAAAAATCTTTGTTGACACAGCCTAACAGTGAAGAAAACTGAAGGTGCATGACTGAAACTAAAGGTGATGGGACAATAAGCTCCTAATAATGTGCAAGTAAAGAGAAGGGCCCATACTTGATAAAGGTTAAAGAGATATTTTTTACTGCTACAGATTAAAAAAAAAAAAAAAAAACATAAAATGTATATTTTATATGCATTTTTTTTGCACAGACGTCTATGTGAAAAACGTTTCCATTATGTTTTTGTAGCTGTTGTGGTTCCAGACCTACAACTTGCAGCCAATAAAATATTTTTCTTCATTACTGAAGTGCATATCTGATACATAACTTCCCCTGATTTTTTTTCCCCTGAAGTCATGTATCAAAATAAAAAAAATCAAGTTTAATAAAAATCTAAACTTATTCAAGAAAGAACTGGTTGATCTGAAAATTATTTTATCTCTTGGTTTTCCTTTTTTCTTCTCTAGAGATCTTGATTTTTGTGCCAATTTCACTCTGAAACAATGAGTTGACTTTGCACTTTGCTTTCTGTTTGAGCACATTAAGGTAGTTTAGGGATGTAGAAGCTAATCTGTCTCATCTAAAGCACCTTATCTGAGTCAAAAATAAAACTAGCGCATATGGGGGGTAAATATTCCACAGTGATTATTGGTGTTTTTTTTTCCTTTTTATGCTCTATGACAAAAAACAATGAGTCCATGGATAACAAAATATGTAGTTTTTCAATGCTTCCTTATGTATTGTTCATAATTCCAGATTTTGTTTTTATTTGTTTCAGATAGTCAAAAAAAAACTAATTTAATATATATTTTATACAGAAAGCAGCAAATATATGACTGAATAATTAAAGACTAAGATGATTATCGATCTTTTTTTGCGAGCAAACACAAATAAAACAATTTAGATCTTCATGTTTAAGGCATTAAAGGCTTTTTCTGATGCTCTGTACTTCACTATTGGACATTACTGATAAAGTGAAAAGTACTAAATTCAATTTAAGAAAGAAAGCCAACTTTTCAGGTCAAAACAACACAACTTGCTGTAAAATCTAATTTGTGTGATTCCCCAGTGCGAAATAAACCATTTAGTTAATCCTGTATCTCATCATCTAAATATTCAGGTATTATATAAGTCACAAATCTGCTTAAATCATCCCTGTGGCAAAATGACCGATTAATGTTTTCCCAGTAGAGATGATGCTGCGCAAGATCATTATCTATGCTCAAAGTAGAAAAATTGTATATATGTGTGTGTGTATTTATGTAAATAAATGATACATGAGAGAAAAAAATGCTAATTTATAATAATAGAAATCCTTGCACATTTTCTGTGTGCTCATATTTCAAAAAGGACATATTTTAGGATTGGGAGTAAAGATTTATTTCTGCTGTAGAAAGAAGTGCATGATATAAGTCTATAGTCTCAGTCTCTCCGACATAGATGTATAAACCCCAGAACCAAGATGCAGATGGTGGTTAGAGGCTAGCTGGACCATGCTAAAGCATTGTTTCAGGTGGAGAATGAAATGAAGGATGGCCTGTTGTATTATTTCACTGGACAAAACAAGGTGTTGACGTCACCCATAGAAAATGCCTTTCCTCCGGCCCTTTTGAAATGAGGACAAAGCCTGTCACGCAGGCTTCATGTTCGTCCTTTTTTAGAGGAACTGCTCTCCACGCCCTTTCTATGGAGGGAGAGGTTGATATGTCCAGTGATTTCTACAGTCCATGGGAGGGCCACCAAACTGTCTACAGCTAGCCGTGGTGCAGAGGTAGAGCAGTCAACCTATGATCGCAGGTTCGATTCCTGCCGTGTGTCCAAGTGTACTTAGGCAAGACACTGAAACACACAGTGCTCACGGTGGTTATAGGCTGGTGCCCTTGTTCAGCAGTGGAGCCATCAGTGTGAATGTGTGTGTTAATAGGTGAATTCAACTGTGTTCAGCACTTTGGGCCATCTAAGAAGGTAGTAAAATACTATTTACCACATTTATACCATATTTACCACTTACTATTGACAATGCAGAGAGAACACTATCCGTACGTTTACGGTTGAAAATAAGATTGTGATTGGCTGAGAAGAAAAGTCAGATAATTCTGCCATTGGTTCAAAGAGTGAGTTAAAAACTCAGTGTTACTTATACCTGGCAGTGAGGTAAATCTTTGTTTATATATACTAAGTAATAGGCATATTTTTAAATATTTTCTTTGTGGGAGATGTGAAAGTTCTTGCCATTTTTGCTTCGTTTTCTACACATTTTCAAAGCTCTAATTTGAATGTAAACAGTTTGAAATAAATATGTTGCCAAAGCATCAATAAAAATCTTGATATAGATCTAACCTCACTGGATAGTAAGGTCAGAGTACTTACAGCATTAGAAAAAAAAGATTCAATTTTTTTCAGTATGTCTGGAAATGTCTAATTAACCCAGCACTCCACAACAAAAAGTCTCCTGGGACCGGATTTTTTTCTATTATAAGATATCTGAATGAGCTGCTAGTGTGTCTTGGAAACACCATGCTGTAGTGCAGGGATTTTTATGTGGACACTTTCTAGACTACGAGTAATTGGTTGATTTGAATACGTTTATTATTTTTCAAAAGTTTGTTTTAGGATTAATGAGTTCTGAAGGCCATAAAAGGAGAAAATCTGGCTGAAAAATCACATTTTTATTGTATTTTTTGGTGATACATGATTTCATTAGAAATGAGTGTCTTTGAAAATTAGTAGGTGATCAATCCACTATTATTGTTTTAATTTGTCCAATTATTTCTTTATTATAAAAAAAAACAAAACTTTACAACTGTTTTTATGTTTTTTTTTCCAAATTGGAGACTAAGTGATAACAGCCAAGATAAAGAACAATTAAAAATAAAGTTAATTCTTCTGTTGATCCAGTCTATTTAACTCAGAAAGTTTTTTTTAAATAAGTTTTAAACTTTATTAATTTTTGGTTTCTTATCAGGCAACGGCATCCAAAAGTGTTTTTTTGTTTTAATTTTTGGTCAATAGTTTTTGTGGTTAAACATAACCATTTGTTTTTAAAACTTGCATTTGGAGTGAAACATTTTAAAAGAGTTAGTTGGACAAGCCACAAATAATTTCAGTAAGGAAAGATCTTAACAACTGTGATTTAAAGATTTATCAGTGAGACGGAAATATATTAATGAAATAAATCCATAATCTTTGGCAGTTGGGCTCTGGGCCAAAGACATCTTACATTGGGACAATTTCAAACCATAAATGAATAAACTCCATGAGCCCAGACACTAGTGATGGTTTATTATTCAGAAGTTAACATAAAAATGATCAAATGTATTTAAAAAAAATGCATGAAAAAAACAAGTGTACTATCTTCTTATTTTAAATTTGCTTGTGCTTAATTTTGCAGACTTGAAACAAAAGTTGATCATGTTTGTGATTCTTTAATGAGTTTCTCTCTTTGTACAGTACTGTTTTATTTTTATGAATTACAACTTCTACAATCTTGCAACAACAAACCTGTAATATGTTCAAATCATGAAAAAAATATACAGGAAAAACTGGGAATAAAACAGCAACAGAAAGGATTTGGTGAAGCAGAAGTGGCCCACATACGGGCACAAACACTGCTGGACCAGCCATGATTTCACACCCAGACCTCCTTAGCCTAATACAGGTATAGGATGTGTTTTCATAGTGTTATTTGCTTTTGATTCAGGGTGAAAGATCAAAATCCTTCACAAATTCAAAACTTGCCAAGATCATAATTAACACAGTTGCAAATAAATCAAAACACATGAAGATTTATGCTTTATTAGAGCATGTAACCTGTCATTGACTTGGTCATTCTTAACTTTTAAAATAATTGAAATAATATGAAAATGAAGGAAACTCAACAGAAGAATCAAAATTGTGTAGATGGAAACATTCTATTGCAAGGCAAGGAGAAAAAGGCTGTAAAGTATTCATGCTGGCAGCGACAGTCCAAATTCTCTCTGTTGTGAAGTGAGATCGCTAACCTCTACACACTAAGAAAATACATTATCCACAATGAAAACCATGTGAAGTGGGAGTGAAGACGACTGCGTGCTGAGAAAACTATTTTCAAACCAAAGAAGTATCTTCATTAATCCACCGAATTTCACCACACTTTATCACGTGACGAACATGATTCAGAACAGGGCACGTCTGATCTCCACAAACAACATATTTTCTACTTTCTGGTTTGACAACTTTGTTTTGAGAAACAGACGGGTTGGTGATAATGACCAGACATCACGTCTAAGATTATCTCAAAGTTCTCATCATTAGGCCAAGACAAACAGAGGAGGTTGTGAGTTTGGGCCTTGGCAGATTCTTCTCCGCGCAATCTCCCCTCATAGTTACTCCCTTTGCTCCCTGCGTGATGTATCGCTCATAGTTGGACTACGGGAGCCTGGGGAGGGTCTCGCGGCTCTTGATAGTCCCAGACAATGTGGCCATATTCCCCTCCCCTCATGTCAGAGTGTCAAACCCATATCTCTTTTATGAAGTCCAAACTTCTGTTTAAGCTAAAATGAGTGGGAACAGACTCTTTGTTTTTGAGGCCAACATCAGTTGAGAAACAGTGTGTAGCGGTGGGACGGTCAACCTCTGATTGGACGATTGCAGATTTGATTCCCATCTTCCATATGTCAAAGTGTCCTTGGACATTCTTTGAAGAATTTTATTTTTTTTGTGTTTTTTCTTTGTAGATTTTTGTTGAACTCCTCACAATAAATAAACCTGATCTCTCAGCATTATCTGTGTCTTTCACTCATTAAAAGTTTTTTAAATATGTTTTTGGGACATATCGAAAATGACATTTTTCACAAAACTGCAATGGAAACCATTTTTTCAAAATAAATTTGTGTCTATCAATGGATTTGCGGCGCTGCACGCACCCTGGCGCCACACGGCTGTGACGTCACCCAAATGCTCCCTTTTAGTGAATCATATAATAAAAAACGTTGTCTCATCTATCGCAGTGTTTTTAATTACTTATTGCATTAATTAGTTTGTGTTTATCACATAATTATGATTCAATGGAACCGGTGTCATTTTCTTCAAAATTCTAGGAATTTCAAAAAAGGTTTTGTGTAATGGAAATGCAACTAGTATGTGATGACTTGGAAGTGGTAAATGAGTTGATTTGGGAAGATGTTGGCATTCTTTTTTATAACTAAAGAACCGACATTGACACAGATTAGGAACCCAAACCGAAACAAAGGAACCGCTTCGGCACCGGAGCCGAATAAAATCCAACCGGTGCCCAACCCTCCTTAGGTTGGCGCCAGTTTTCGGCAGCGGAGCCGCCATCAGTGAGTGGTTGCGAAGCGTTTTGGCCCTTCGAGAAAGTTAGCAAAGCGTTACGCCATTTACAGGGCATTTATAATGAATCTAGAGTGGCACTTGTGCGTTATGTAACTTGAAAATGACTAATCTTTACCTTTTTTATTGCAAAACACTGTAATGAAGTAGCCTAAACACATAGCATCCCATATAATCTCTGAAGGATCTGTGATGCAGAATCCTCGATATTCAACGGCTTGTTCAAGCTTGTTAAAGGTAGGGCCGCCTTTCACTTAGAGCAGCACAGACCTTTTATCTCCTCTAAGGTTGCCTGCCAGACAGGGTTTGCTGAGTTATGGGAACTTACAGCTGACTCAACTCTTGGTGTGTGTGTGTGAGTAGTTTGTGTGTGTGTGTGAGGGGGGTCTGTGAGAGAATGTGTGCATCATGTGGGTAGCAAAGTACTTCGATGTACACATGGATGACTCTGCCGGTACACGTGTCCCTGCTGCCCAGCAACAATGAGCTGCCTTTATCATCAAGGATCTCGCTAAAGACTCGTGACTTGCCTGAGTATGCTGCTTGTTCTGGGGATTTGAGCATAACTCTCTTTTTTCGAGACACAGCTGGAATCACAAAACACAGCAGTGTGGGTCTTATCCAGCTTCAACTTTGAGCTCTGTCTCTTTGAACCCGCTCTGAAAGTCACAGCGCTCATACCAAGTTCAAATTTATACCTCCTGGTAGAAATATCAGGCTGGAAGTTGCACTCTCCTGGGATGTTGAGGAAGTTTTCAATCTTTCCTATGTTACTGTATCCAACAAAAGGAGGTAAAACTTAACTTAAATTCACACTATATGAACACTTACTTTGTGATTTCAAATCAAGACAATCATCTCTTTCATTAAAATAGATTGAAACTCAATAAAACAATAAAAATCTATTAATTCTATTTCCTCGTGGATGTTTTTCTTTACTCTTTTCTGGGTGGGGTAAGACTATTGCACAGAAATGATCTCACAAAGCTAGCAGTGAGAGACATTTAAAACTGAACTACACAAAATACCCTGAGATATAATCAGAAACATTCTAGATTCCACGACAAGAGTCGAGTCGACCTGTTTTCGTCTAACGTATTGTGTGAAAAAAACCTGCAATCACGTCAGCACCATAGCAGAAGACGAGGAGTTTCAGGTATCTTCACTGTGAAGACTAAACACATGCAACGTTGTGTTTATCAGATTCTTCTTGGACACTGGGGCTTGTGCAAGGAATTTTTCTATTCAAGACACTCCTGTAGTGATGTCACAAAGCCGTATCTCAAAAAGCGACGTGTCTGGAGCTGGTTCTGCACGGGTTCACACTACATAATATCCCAGAAAATAAGTACTGTAGTTTCACCAGACTTGGGGACCTTGATTTAAAAAAAAAGAAAAAGCATGCAATTTTTAAGCAATTTTTTTTAAACAAAACAGCAACTTTAGAACAGGTTTTACTGAATTAAGTCCAGTTCTCTTATCTTTGGACTTCATAAAATGAAGTCGGGATTGGTGTTAAAGTGGTTTGACACATCAATTGATGAACTCTATCATCCACTAGAACAAATACCAAATAAAGTCCATCTATTTGATACAATAGATGGCTCCAGAAGCTCCACAAAAAATTCCATTCATTTTGAACCTCCCCCAGACTTTTGAAGTCACTTAAGAAGTTATGAACCAGAAAATTATACTTTATGTAAAGAAAATGGTAAGGTTGAGCCCCAGTAGGATTATATAAGTTTGCTTCCTCCCACTCATTTTCAAGCAATCTATAATGTTTAGTGTCTGACATATTTTTGTACGGATATAAAAACCTCTGTTAGTTATATTTCACATGTCTTTTTGCTTGAAATAAACCAATTCAATTAAAAAAAAAAAAAAATAGTTTTCAAATTATTTTCAGTCTGCAGCACGTTTTGCCTTTCATTCAACTTTCCACTGATGTATTGGCTACGTTACTTTGAGAACAACCAGCTTCTTTAAAAATCAGTTGGACCTCCCTATTCAGAGTGTTGATATTATTTTCTGAAAAACAGAAAAGTCTCCAGTCCTCCTCGTGGTTGTGGGATATAAAATGTGTCCAGTCGTGAACTTCTTACAATGTTCAACATCTCGGATTTTATTAAATATATGTCAGTACTGAATCCTGAAGTTCCAAATCACACAACTATGCTTTTTTGTTTTTTAAACATTCAGACATTGTTTAATTTGTTTTGAAAAAAATTGCATTAAAAAAAAAAGGAAAAATAATTCTCATTTTACAATGCACATAAAATATGTTTATCCCATTTTTGTGTTTTTAATAACAAATTCTTCAACAAGTAGCCGTTGCAAAGAATCGCCTGCTTTGACAAAACATTCATCTTCTTTTAATAAGATCCACCTGTGAAGGAAACGAGTTAGAGGGCTCAGTGGCGATCGATCACATTCTGAGGCAGAAGACCAGCGAGGCTGTCAGAAGACTGGGTAAGGAGACAGATAGGTCTTTTTGACAACTTACAGACCATTAAAGCATGCAGATAATGTAAGAAAACGGCCCACAGAGAAAATCAGAGCAATGTGAAGAGATACGAGAACTCATTGCCAAAAGACTGAAGGATCACAGAAATCACAGGCCACAGTAGAAAAGAAGAGTTTTTTTTTCTTAATCTGTCTTGCCTGGATAAATAAAGGTTAAATAAATAAAAAAAAGATAAAACAGTTTCAGCCTTTCTGAGAAAATGAAAAAAGAAGAGATATATTGTGTGAATTTTTTTGAAAAATTAAATTACTTTGGAATACTGGGACAAGGTTAGCTTAAATGTAATACAGTGTGAACAGATGGCTGTCTAGACCTTTACATGCTTTTATGTGAAAGTTCTGAAAGGTGAAATTTAATATATAGATATGACAACAGTCTGGCATTACAATATATATTGCGATACACTACTCACGATATGTATCGCGATTATCCCAAACCAGGACAATGTTTCACTATTTTTTTAAGAGTACGACTTAGATAACATTTTTGATTGAATATTAGTACACCTTTAATGATAATAACATTGTAATAAATAATAGAAAATAAAACTATTGAATGATTACAACATTATGCACAGCAACTGTAACTCATATACAAGATGCTTTTACCAAAAAATTCATCATCCTTTTATTTTGATAAATTAATACAGGGAAGAGTCAACATTATCTGATTTCCACAACAAAATATTTTCAGTATAAAAAAAAATATAGAATGAATGTCACTTTAACAGAAAGGTTCCTAAAGTATGATTGATGAAGCAGAATACAGTTTATTTTTAGCATTGCTAAATGTAGCTTATTCAGTACTAGTGGTTGGGGGATTAGGTGGATAACAAAGGGAAGACACTGAAGGATGCTCATGAATAATTAATCAAATATCACCTTGTCAGCATTTTAAATCGATTCAACTATCGCCAGATGAGGTATTGCGATACATCGCCAAATTGGGTTTTTCCATCCCCCCTAGTTTAAATCCAAGTATTTGCGGAATTGCATCTAGATTTTACTAGTGAGGAATTAATCAGCTGCGTTTTACCATCTAGACTTCAAAGTTCTATCCAGCCATTTTACAACTGAGATCATCTTGGCACAAAATCAGTACATGCAGTCTGAGGGAGCATGGTTTGAAGGAAAGCGCTTGCAGCTTTCTATAAAACGGCACAAGAGCTGAAGCAGCAGCCATAAACAAAAAGTGTGCTGGCAGGTGGCTGGAGTTGTTGTCTCAAGGTTACTGAGGTATCTGCTCAGATGCCTGTGAACAGGTGTAGTGATGCCCTGTTAGCCATGTTAATGAAATCATTAGTGCCAGGCTTCCAGATCCAAGCGTCTCCATGGGATTTGAGTTAAAAACCCTGAACCGTCTGTTTTGCTCACCTGTCACACTCGAGATTACTCCAGTGATTTAATTGAGTAAACAAAGGCCACCGCCAGCTCACCTACCAGAACACGACTCTTACTATAGTTTTGTGCATTCATTAAAAAGATCAAGCACTCATTATGTGACGTGATACGTTTTGAATGCAAAAATGCAATGCATATGGTTGAATAAACGTTGTAGAAATGGTGCAAAAACTTTATATTTATACTTTTAACGCCAACAAGACACTTTTTTTTATTTAATACAATATTTGAACAACATCTATGAAAGTTGTTTTTTAATCTTTGTTTTAAAAGGCCTTTATCAGGAAACCAGAGCTGGTGGAAACAAATTAAACTTTAATAAATGAACTCAAAATATGGTAAAACAAATCCATTAGAATCCAAACTCCAAAAAAAGGTAAGAATGTAAATAATGTAACTAGCATAAACTAAAGAAACAAAAACAACAAACCAGGCATTTGCTTGATTACTTAAATCAAGACAGCTGTGTATAATTAACACATGAAACCAGGTGTGATTGTTATTGAGGAACTCACCAAACATGAGAAATTCAAAACTTAATACTAAGTAAACAAAAAGGAACAATTCCTACAGCTTTTGTTATACACCAACTTCAAGAAAAAATGTGTTTTTACATGTTTATGTGGCATTTTCTATATGGTAGGGGACATATATAAAGTAAATCAAGGTTAAAATTAGTATTTCTTTATTTAATTGGGAATGAATCAGGAGCAAAACAACAAATAGGGGACACATATATACATGCGCATCTTCATTGTTTTTTTGTTTTTTTTTTGTCTAAGCTGTTATCCGGCTACAAAATGTAGTGAAGTGATGGAAGTCTAACACAACGTCAACGGTTCCACCCACAACTCAGAGGTGACTTTCTATGGAGCCGCTCTGCAGAAACTATGTCCTTGAAAACAACTCAGGTTTTTCAATTTTGGCTAAAATGGCATAATCATAATTGAAAAGGAACTGGGAACGCTTTTGAAATAGATCAAAAGGTAAAGGGAGAGGACTAAAAATAATTCTGATACCACTGATATTCAATAAGAATGTTAATATCTTAGATAAAATTCCTTAAGTAAAAACAGTTTCTCACCAGATTATTTAACATTTTTCAAAGGTGTAGTTTGAGTTTACTAACAAAACAATATATAATTACGTTAATGTGTTAACCCAAGTGGTTAATTAAAGGAAAATTGTCCTATTGATATTTTTTTACTTCCATTAATAGACTTTGCAGATCAACCATCTTCTGCTTTACCTCAGACGGTTCAGGCTTTCACGGCATGGGTTAAAACACTTCGTCAGGTAATATTCTGCTTACGAAACGGTCACTTAATAAATAAATATTCTACCTATTTTTATATTTTATTAATTTATTTATCATAAAAAGCAGACTATTTCATACATGGTTTTGCCCATTGTCACTGCGTCCCTGAGCCAACGCCCACCTGACTGCAGCGGCAAAAGAAAGTGATATAGGTTAAATAAAGCATCAGTTGCGAGTGAAAGTTCATCTCTTACCTAAGGTTTTTTTTCTACATGATAAAGGAAAAGGTCCACCAGCAGCCAATAAGAACTGAGTTTTCATCTGTATCATTTCAAGTGCAGAAACACAAAATTTGTGGTTGTTTGTCAGTATCATTGTTTTCTTAGAGCAAAACTGCAGACATAACAAGTCTTTACAATTCTGCTCATTTTTATGTTGACTTCTTTTGCGCACACAAATTACATTTCTTGGATTTGCGAGTTAATACTTGAGAAATTAAAAAAAATTCAGGCAATAAAAATGAAGGGATTTTTTTTTTCCTCTGGCCTTTTTTTGTTCAAAAGCTGCATAAAGTCGTATAAAATGCACCTAGTAAAACATTGTGATTAATCACAATCCAAAAGTGTGATTATTTTTTTAATGATAGACATCACTTATAATTACATTTAGTCAAATATTGTTGTTTTTCTGCTTTTTTCTCTTCAGATAAAGCACTCCTTTTATGAGTCTGTTTACAGCCGCACAAACAATTGCTTATTAATTGTTCACTTTATTCCTTTAATTTGCAGTTAAAGCATTAAAGAAAAAGTCAAGTGTTGAATAAAAGAAAATAATAATAAGAATGAACTTTATTTATAAAGCACTTAAATTGCTCATACAGACCCAAAGTAGGGAACAATGACAAGGGATAAAAAGATTAAAAGTTGACAAGGAAATGTATATTAAATTACATTCTCAAAACTTAAATTCCCAAAGCCAGGATAGACCATTACCCTTGCATAACTTGCAAAAAGTGTGCTCACAGGGATGTGTCATTAATTTCCTAAATTCTGTTAAGTCCTTTACGTGGTAATCAGATTTCATACCCAAATATTACTATTTAAAGTCTCGGAAGGAGCTGAACACAGTCGTCACACTTCTATTTAATAAAATGCCCATCTTTAGCAGGATTGTGACAGGCATAATCATATACCCGGTTTATCTTGCTTCTTTCATCAAGCACCTTTCCTGACTGAAGAGAGAATGCACTGTACCAGAATTGACTGGTTGTCAGGCTGTGGAGTAATAGGACTACTTATTTTGTATTGAAAGTGTATATTTTACTCCCTTCTGCTCAGTGAGACAGATGCCTTGATGAGAGGGAACAGAGTGATCAATGTGGAGCTGCCGCCCTGTCGACAAATGCACTCAGGGTGTGACATTGATTCCCACTCCGAATGATTCGGTCGATCACCTGACAGTGAGTTGGGGTATTTCATAAAGCCTCAGCACAGCGCGCATCATAGATGTAGCTAATTCCTTCAGACAATAGATGCACAACAGAAAAATAGATGCCAAATTGAAGTTAAAAAAAAGAGCATTTCCATTGCACTTTAGTTGGAAGCATCATGGGAAATCAAAAAAAGTTTTAAAGCACATTTACTGGTTTGTAAAGAGACAAAACAATCCTCCGAGCCAAAGCGCTATTTTATCCTTTTTTTTATGCAATGTGTGTCACAGTCAAACAATGCTGCAATTATTCTGCAGTCCGACACTTAACAAAGGGGCGATGCAAATTAAAGTGGCATTAATTTCATTACAAGCTGAAAACAGTGAGGGATAAAACATTCAAGTAATTAAAAGGAGAGGCTGACAGCAGGCTGAGAAGGCAACCATCCTCTCGCCTGCAGCTGGTACAGTACAAAGGCTTTAAAATAACCCTAGAAAAGCTGGGATTTGTACTTTTTTACCAACACATCCACTGACTAATGTGATGCAAAACCACTCTTTACACAGACAGAACTGATTATGCATATCTAGTAGCACTTCAAAACTCCACCAGTGGGGATAGCGCTCTACAACCAATGAACAGCCGTGGATCTTTTTATTTCAGGACACAAATTCATAGCTTTTCCAATATTTACAACAACAAAAAAAGAAATCGTACTTAGCATAAAAACTGTACAAACACATGTTGTTTTCCTAGCTTTACCGCAAAGTGCTTCCTTTTTTGGTGCTACAACAACCCGCCTGTGTTATTTTTGGTATGTTGGTCCTTGAGTTTCAAGTGGACTGCTGGCTCTGACAGGAAGGGAGGCTCACACACGTCCTTCAAGAGCCACTTTACGAAGCACAGAACAGTGCTACCTTTCTACCTCCAAACTGCTAGCGCTCGAGGTTAAACCATCCCCCACTTTCTACGTTGTCAAAAAAAGAACTAGTGTCCAGATAAATGCAACACTTCTTTTTATTTTAACCCAGTGGCTCTATAATAATAATAATAATAATAATATATAGCGTAATTATATCAAAACGTATCAAAAGAAAAGCCGGTTTGTAGGCAGGTGTTGTCTTGTCTTTTTGTATTAGGATGCTGAGAAATGACAAAGACACCCAAAGCCAAATAATCATTAGCAGTTTGGTGTGTGAGGCTGCAGAGTGGACAGATTTGAGACATGAAAGAAGCTCACACGCGGTGAACACCCATGCAGCAGCCGACTTTACTGCACAATACTGAAATAATTAGCTTCTTGTTGTTGCGCGAGCAATGGAGACCGTGTCTGTTTAGTTCAGTTTTATGAACTCTCAAAAGCAACTCAGCCAGTTATTATGTGCAGTCTTGAGTGGTTTTATGTGTTTGTGTACAGTTCCTTTTTGATCATTAGCAACTTGGCTCAGACAATAGTATCATAAAATAGCCCATGTGGCATAACAAGAGTTGAAAAATACAGTATGGTCTGTTTCTGCTAGAGGCACCATATATGTAAAAAGGGATTATTTTAATTCAAAACACTTGAGAATATTTTTAGATTAAATAAATACATTCGCATATCGCACAGCAGTCTGTTCTGCCACGTTTCTAATGATTTTCTTGCAATCTGACCCGCCGCATGTCTGGAATTAAGTCACGTTTTGCTTCTGCTGTGTCTCAAAAATAGAAAAATGTGAGCTGATGCTGAATCTTTAAGGGCGCTCATATTTTGCATTTTTCATGTCCTTTTTTGTTTGGAAAACTATGTTGGCCAAGATGAGAAAAAGACAAAGAATAAAGAAGCTAACTATTATTCCCATTACAACTCAAATGTAACAGAGCTAATAATACTCATCCATGTGTCCAACAGTGTTCTAGACATTAGAAGACATTTAATCTTTTGGGGCCACGACACATGCTGTTCTACATGTAGTAGTAACTATTTTGTTTTCATTAAAATAACCATTTTCAAAAAATGGAGTTCTGTCTTAAACTCCTCAAAAACACTTGGCAAATCAAGTACTTTTGTTAACTCTGAAGACTGAGCACAGCACTGGCAAAGCTTCAGCTTTATTCTCTCATTTTTTATCCTTCACAAGTTCTAGTTTTATAAGAAATTAAGAGATATTCATGGACTGCATGAAATTCAGCACTTGACCTTGCATCCAATCGTCACAAAAGTCACCACAAATGAAGTTAAATTCAACATTCCTTAATTAAAGTTCCTGCTTTTTAAAGGATGTTGGAAATTTTTGATGACATTTGAATTTCGTAGGATGTCAACAGCTTAAACGTAAAACCTTAAATCTTGAGAAACACCACTTGAGTCCCACAATATTTGTTTGAGCTGGATAGACTCTTCTTATCAGTGTGTCATTACGCTTGGTCTCTGCAGTGATACTGGCACATCTCATCTGCTTCATATTCCTGGAACCAGAAATCAGCCAGATGTGGGGCGATAACCTGTCAGAGAAATACCTTTTGGTCCAAGTTGGCTCATGCGAACTCATTTTTTGGCCTTGGATTGTCCCTTTCTGGGTCAGCGGCTCCACCCGTGATGATGTTTGATCTGGCTGCTGGAAATGACCATCTGATGGCAGTTGTGTGAGGGTCTGTCCCCCTAAGTCCAGATGCTGTGATGGGGTTTGAACACAGTACTTCCACAATCAGACACAAATGGTGTTTAAAAACAACTAGAAAACACATTTTTTTTGTAAGAGAACTTTCATAATCTCCATTGCATATGAGTCATTGTGACTGAGAGTCTAGATTAATACTCGCCCTTGTATCTGCAAACTAGATGGGGAAATATAGTAATTCTATTTCCCTTCTAATTTTACATTATAAGCAGTGGAACAGCAGAATGCAATTAGGCCTTTTTTTTTTTAAATGATCTGTTAATTCACATGGAAGAGGAAAAGTTAAAGTAGACTGTTGATAAATATTGTGCATATTCTGTAAAAAATGAGATACAAGTTTTATAAAAAAGAAGCTAAAAAAGGGGAATATTGAAGAGACAGGCTGGTGTTGTGTTTATTCCAGACCTAAATCTTCCAGCGGTCCGGATAGTGCTGTTGACATAATCTCTGATGGCAGGAAGATTTTCTTCCTGGAACACCTCTAATTGGCTGAATAAGGATAATCTCCAGCAGCATCGACAGTAAGCAGGTCCAGATCATTTGGCAGGAAACAAAAATCTGTTTAAAAATAATCACATAAAACACCATCACCCATGAGCCTCTGTTGTCGGGAAACTATACCTACGCATAAAATGTTTTAAAAAAAAGAGAGAGAGAGAAAGATGCTACCCAGTCTTCTGCACAAACAAACTACTGTATAATAAACAACTTAGTTTGCTTTGGTGTGGTGGCACAAAATTGAAATGTCTAAACAACAGAAGTCATTGAACTTTAAGACTGCTCTTCTTTTCTAAACAAACACGTTCTATCTTCATGACAGATTGAATCCCGTTTTGGGTCAAAAAGGCCAGCTACAGTTGTGAGACCCACCCTAAAAAAGGTCACGAGTCTGTTTCAGGGCCACATACCCTCATGCATACCTATAGGGGTAACTAAGAGACACCAGTTAACCGTTGAAGTAGTGCTGGGCGATATGACGATCTTGTGGGCGATATAAAAGTGTCATCATTAGGGTTGGGCACCGAAGTTCGGTTCCAAGTAGGAACCGTTATGATTTGCGCGGTTCTACCGAAACCGAAAGATGCGGCTGCAAACGGTGCCGGATTTCGGTTCCAAATTTCATTGAAGTTTCATTTGTCTGTGGACATGTCAATCACTTGTAGTACTCCCTTCTGATTTTTTACGATTCAGCCTATCTATTTACTTTCTTGTTGTTGTGAGATGAGTGTGTGCTCCAACTTCTGCATCTCAGCTTGTTACGAAGCTGGGGGGGGCGTGTGCATGTGAGGAGCAGCGCGCTCTGAGAGGAGCGAGAGAGAGAGAGCGTGCCGCAGAGAGAGAGCGCGTGCTGCGGAGAGAGAGAAAGGAAAGGAGAGGGGCGCGCGCGCACGTTAGTTTGCGGAGAGTTGTTCTCGAGTTTGTCTGCAAGTTGAAGTAATAAAAGTTCAGTTCCTCTACAATAGCTAAGTGTAATTATTCGGCTTCGCATGATCCAAAGAATCTGATGATCCAGAAAGCTCGGCTCGGCTCCGCCCACCACCACAGCGGGTCGTCATCATCTGCTGCGCTTTGCAGCCGTGTGATTGACATTTATCTTCCGCCTTGTTTTATTGAAATAAAATTGCTTTTGCCCAAAAACAACTGCAAATAAATGCCACATTCCTGATTTAATTTAATAAAATGTCAGGCTAAAATTTCAAGGACGTTTAAGTTTATTTAAGACGGAGTTTTATATTATGCTTTATATTACGTGCACACAGCTGCACGGCAGGAGGGAGTCTGCGCTTGTTTGAAGCCGTTCTGCTTTGGATTTAGGAAGATAAAGGCATTATTTTTTATTACTGAAGTACCGCAATAAGCACCGAAAGGGAACCGAAACCGAAACCAAAGAACCGCGGTAGCACCGGAACCGCATCAGATCCCATCGGTGCCCAACCCTAGTCATCATGGGTTTTAAAAAATGTTCCTCGTTTGTAAATGTATGTGTCAAACTCAATCACACGGGGGGGGGCAAAATCCAAAACACACCTTTGGGAGCGGGCCGAACGGGATAAACATTTATTGAAATCACTAAAATTAAATTTTAAAGATGTAAATTTTTAATGTGGACCGAACCTCGGGACGAGGCCGGTACCTGTACCCTAGCCTGTTCCGTGTCTGGTACTACATCCAGAAGTGGTACTGATCAGCGTATGGTACTAATCTGAGTCCAGTACCAGGTTCAGGTTAGGGTTATGTGACCGGTGCAATCCACGTCCCAGAGGTTGGGGACCCCTGATTTAATTGGAACAGCCAGCACGTAAAAAAAAAAAGTAACAAGTTGGGGACACCCGAAACGTCAATTTTTGGTCCTTAACCAAATGTCAGTATGTGACGACTTAGGAATGATGGTGTATACCAATATATTACCAATGTAAGATAACATCAGGCCATTAATAACAAAAATATAAAATGATTGGGTGGGCCGGATTTAATTGTCCAGCGGGCCGCATCCGGCCCCCGGGTCTCGACTTTGACACGTGAGTTACATGTTACTTAAAAAAAATAAAATCACAGAAAAGTAAGTAATAACATTTTTGTCCATTTCTTTACCGAGAAGAACTGAAAAAATACTTTATTGTGCTGTATTGTGATATATATCGATATTGTGATATAAAGTAATCTATGTCATGATAAATAATTTTTTTCCATATTTCCCAGCGCTACTATGAAGTATGTTTATGGACTTTTGGAGACAGCTGGATTGCTAGGAGAAAATTCCACACAGGAAGGTCCCAGCTGGGATTTGAATCAGGGCCTTCTCACTGTGAGGCGAGAGCGCCAACCACTACACCACTGTGCTGCCCTGGCTTCATCGTCTGAGATGAAAAAAAAAAAAAAAACTAGTCCAGCAAGAAAAGGCTGACATACTGAGTGTTGAAGTCGAACTTTTTCTGCACTCTGTTGGGTTTTCTTATATAGAATTTGGCAGAATAGGTCATTAAGATAAGTTAGGATCACCTTTGGAGACCTTTACAAAGTTTGCACAAGCCAATCACATCTATTCTGCCTTTTCAGGTGTAGCAATGGATATTTTTTTTTTTTGCTGCCTTAAAGATATGTGTCCAAAAGTGAAACAAGTAGGAGAAAAAAAGCAGGATAAAGAATATTTTCTGGTTTTCTGGCATTGCATTAGAGTATTATATAGATGCTGCAGTTCAACCTCACAGTTCATGGTCATTTTCCTGTGTGGGCAGAAAGCCAGCACGCCGGTCTGACTGGAATCAAGCATTAATGAGTCCATAAAAAGAGAGATCAATTCTGAATTACAAGAAATTAATCTTGCAGGCACATTTCGCAAAGGGATTTTAGATAGCTTTCTTCAGCATCCTGGAAGTTAAAAACGTTGTCCAGACATTCTCGTTCCAGTGGTTCCCTCGTGCCCATAAGGGCTGAGTTCACTTACAGTGATTCACTCAGCAGATTCCATCCCATTTTTCCATTGATTTCTCCCAGCAAACACCGTCCAATCTCACCTCCCAAAGAGGTGAATTACATGCTTGATACGCAGTGCTAAAGTTCAGGCTGAGGTGTGGAGGAAAATGATCCAACTGAGGACGTGATCGCTGAAGTTTGATCTCAGCACAAACAAAGAAAACTTCCACAACTGGGAGAAAACTTTTGGCAAATAATGAAGGTGGTTGCCTTGACAAGTTAACCCTTTAACTGCCTGCTCAGCCAAATGATAGAGCAAAAAAAAAGTATTACTTCCCTAAGGTAATAGGATTGATTTAGTCTTGTTGGGTGGTTAAAAGTATAAAATTGTGCTTCTTAAAACAATTGGAAAATTACAAAGAACTATAAAATCTACTCAACTGTACATCTCAAATGCTCTTTGATGGTAAATGTGAAAAAAAGTTATTTTAATGTTGGATCACATTTTTTTTTTAATAATATCCAGTTCCAGTTTGTTATAATATTTCATTTCCTTCCATGCCCTGTCAAACGCTTATGGCTAGTTTCCCTAACTGAATGAAAATCAGATCCTTTCAATTTTGCAGCCGCCTAATAAGTCTAACAGTCATGGCAGAGCTCTTGGTCGGGACTTCTAAATTGTAAAATAAAGCGGAGCTTATAGGAAAACATTTCTGTGATGGTTTAGTCCTAATATGCCAGTTCTGAACTGAGGGCTTTTGTCTCACAGAGTCCAGACAGAATTCATGAATGTGTTTTAAATTATCTCTGGTACATTTAGTGTTTTCTTTTTCATGGGAACTCAAGAACTTTTACTCTGTTAAATAATTGAAGATGAACAAAGAGAAAGGAGTTTCAGGATCAGAATCAGGTGTCCTGGCCACAGATGTATAAAATCAAGCTCTCAGACATGTAGACTGAGAATTCCAGCATGGAACTGTCATAGGATGCCACCTGTGCAATGAATCCAGTTGTAATATTTCCTAAATACTCCAAAGTTACCTGTCAGCTCTGGACTCCAGAGCAGTGGACACGCCTTCTCTGGAGGGATGAATCACACTTTTCTATCTGGAAATCTGATGGACTGGTCTGGGTTTGGAGGTTGTCAGGAGAACGGGACATTTCAGAATGTATTTGTGAAATTTGGTGGAAGAAGAATGATAATTTAAGCTTGTTTTAAGGAGTTGGGATTGGGACCTTTGTTCCAGTGAAAAGAACTTTGAATACCTCAAGATACCAAAATATTTTGAACAATTCCATGCTCCCAACCTTGTAAGAACCGTTTGGAGCGCGCCCTTTCCACAGAGTCCTGAGCAGAGACTGAGAGCCAGACCTTCTCCACCAACATTAGTGTGTGACCTGACCAATGCGCTTTGGCAAAAATGGTCCAAAATTCCTACAAACACACTCCTCAACTTTCCCAAAAGAGTTCATCATATTGAACTCCACAAATTAGAAATGTCAGTTCTTATACGACAACTTTTGGTAATATACTTTAATAAACAAAGATATTTTAAATGAATTTGTTTCAACACAATGTCATTTTTTCCCATTTAGAGGTCGTGTTCTAGCAGTATTTCTTTTCTTCTAATTAAATAATTAACAAGTTTGCCCTGATTAAAGAAGTGTCAGTCCGTTAAGTCCTGGTTTACTTTCTTGCAACAACATTAGTGCAACACTAGTATTTTGTTGGACACATAATGACTGTTTTTACATCTTCAAATCCAGGCGAATTAATTGGTTTTATCAAAACATTTTTTTTAAAATCCCATTTTTCTTTCTTCTCCTCCTGACAACGTTAAGCCGTAAAAGCCTGCCGGTTTTGCAATGGCTTATTTACTTATTTCGTCATCGCCTGAAACATTGGAGAGTTGTACATTTGTGTCCATGTTTTAGCTACAACAGTCGGTAAAATATTGATCAATAAATAAATACATTCCTCAGTTTATAGGATAATAATATGTTAGCTATTTATATTTCTAAATTAGACAAAAGCTGTTTTTTCTGGACAACGTTGATGCTTGTTTGAGGTGAGGAACACACCCCTACAACAAGTTGATGACACAAAGAAATATTGCAAACTGAAATCAATATTTTTTTAATTTAGTAAATGGTTTGATGGCTGTAAATAACTTGTGACCTTCAATAAATAATTTTTTGACCATGTCTTAATTAATTAGTAAGACACGATTCCTCCCGCAAACAGTATTAAAGCTTTTAACGAGATTTATTTTTATGGTGTTTCAATAATGTCAATAAAAATGAGGAGAAATTAATTTATTACCAAAGTTAAAGCTTAAAATTTAACAGTGTAGGCCTTTTTTTCTTACAATGCCTTAATTTAAATGTCTTTTTTTCTGACCATTAACAGCTTTTATTTTTTCTTCTTGTATTTACAGAAAACATAGGTAATAAACACAATGTCATCAACATATTACGTGACCACTAATCCCAGACAGAAAAAAAGATCATTCTAACCTACAAACCTTCCTGCCATTTATTTTTAATGAATTTTTTGTCATCTGTTCTGTGTGTGTTGTGGTTTCTCCTTACAATGATGGTCTTTTTCTGCATTTTTTTCCTCATATCTTTATGAAAACCGATGGATGTAACGTGACGTGAGTCATACCCGGCCCCGTCCTTTCATGAGAGACTTTAATCTTTAAGAATGACAACATTTCTGGTTAGGCTGGTTGAATGCCACACCTCCTCTTTTCAGCTACATTCTTTTTTTAAACAGATTTATGGTCTGATCTTTTTGTGCTCAACTATAATTTATGCTGGGGTAAATATGTTTTGGACCTTTGACACGCAATGAGAACATTAGTGTAGATTTTGAACGTGCCGCTTTTTTCTTGTAACTGCTTGCACCTTGATGTCAGACTGAAATAATCAAGTCTTTTATAGATAAAAAAAATATGGAAAGATAAAGTGAACAGAACATTGAAGAAAGACTGAACTTTTCTTGAAAAGTTATTTTTTTACAGTAATTTTAATAGCAAACAATCTGACCAAAAGGTGAGTTGTACGTCTGATTTTTTTTTTAAATTTTACTGACATTTTTTTTTTTTTTGGACACCTCAGTTTTAAAATTCCAAGGCTTATTCTTGAAAATGTGCTGCAACATCTGTCGCATAAATCCATCTCATGCAGCCTGAAAATTTTCTCGTCTCAAAAGCACACGCCTTAAAATACAGTAAAAGCAAATGATTAATATTAATTGAAGAAGATGGATGTCTTTCTGTCTCTATGCCTCTTGCCTATACTGTCCAAACATGTATTTGAATGCAACGTCAGATTGGGATTATATAGATTTGCTTCCTCCCACTTCCTTTCAAGCAATCTACTTGTGATTGAATATGTAATGTCTTTTATGTATTATTACATGATTGCTTGAAATAAACTATGACATTCATTCAAATGCATCCTAGTATGAACCAGTGGTGGACTTAACAGTTTGTGGGCCCCAGGAGAACAGTACCTTGGGACTTTCTGCAGCATTTATATGAATTATTATTATTTTTAGACAGCATTAATCTCAAAAATCCAAATGTTTTGATACAAATTTAAAAACTGAAATTACACTTAAATTTTGTAATGTATAGATATTATTTTTTACTTGGAAAATAAAACAATATTTATTGAATATGATAAATTATTAATCACTCAAGAAGATGAAACACTTTCACATGATCAGTCTTATGCCATTTCAGTGATTTAGAGAGTTTATTTAATGACAGAATTAAATAATGCCGGACGTAAAATTTATTTTAGACACTTATGTGTTCATCAGTCAATTGCCTACCTTTTCTTTATGGTAAGTCCTGGTATGAACTATGAACCCATCTATGTGTCCATCTTCAGAAACCGCTTTATCCCTTTTGGGGTCACTGGGCCGCTGAAGACAACCCAGCCACTACTAGTGAACAAAGGCGGGGCGCGGCCTGAAAAGGTCGCCAGTCTGTCACAGGGCCACACAACTAAAAGCAATTTGGAGACACCAATTAACCTATGAAGCATGTCTTTGGAGTGTGGGAGGAAGCCAGAGTGTTTGGAGAAAACCCATGCATATACAGGGAGAGCATGCCAACACCACTCTGAGAGGTCCCAGCTGGGAATTGAACCAGGGTCTTTTCATGTCAACCACTGCAAGAAAATATTATTAAACTGGATCTTTTTTTTGGGGGTGTCTGGAGGCTCCCAAAAATTATATTCTTGACAAGTGGAGAAAATAACCTATAAACGACAATTCCAGTGTATCAAAAACCCCACAAAGTGATAAGAAAGAACCATTTAGCTACCTAAAACCTTATTTCCCATGTATGCCCAAGGGTGGTGACCTTGCAACATCTTACAGGTAATAAATAAGTTGAGTGTTTTCCCCATCCACTCCCCAAATTGAAGATGCCATTTTCTTGACCTCAGCGAGACAAAACCAATTCACAAAGAAAAGCTTAACACATGTCAAAGATGACTGAATTGGTAATAAACCATCATGTCCATTAGCGGAGGGCTTTCACCATTAACAGATCCAGAAAAAGCGCGGCGGCATGCCGGTGCCTGCAGTATTTCCATATTACTCGAGAGATTCGGGATCTCTTCAGTTAAAAATACACAGGGGGATCATTTTGTGTTTTGCTGGGAGGGAAATCTCATCTGTCTTTCGTCTTGACAGTATGGTATTGAAGAGACAGGATGCTAACAAACACCGCTAAACATTTTGTGTGTGTTTGTCCTCCACCCTTCTTGGTGGTGATCTGTCTCGCTTGTGTCAAACTAAGTCAAGATGACTCCCAGGCCATGTTGACCCACAGAGTTGCTTCCCATCAGAGCACACACACACACACACACACCCCTACGGACACACACGCACAGGCATACGAATGTGCCTTCACAACAGCTCCAAAGCTCAAGATAAACATGATTAAACAACCCCGCCCTCTGCTGTCGTTCTTATCTTATCTTGAATTCTAACCTTAAACCTCCCTCCCAACACACAAACACATTCACAAGAAAGGCCTCGGGCTAGCCATTGAATCTTCTCCTCACTCCAGACACTTTTTTTTATTGCTCTCCTGTTCATCCATCATTTCCATGCCTCTTTAGCCCCGCCCCTTCCTTTTTCCTGAACTGTGTGCCTCAAAGGTGACAGCTTCTGAAAGCTCACTATTTACAACTTTAGAAGTCCTCAATCCACCTGGGAACAAAAAAAAAAAAAAAAGGGGTTTTGGTATCAATGAGATGCACAATCTTCCTTCGACTGATGCTGGTGAACATGTGAACTGGTGAGCAGATGGCTGAACGCTTGGCTGCTTTTGGTAAAGAGGTATCATTGTTCCTGGACAGCACTTCCCCAGGTTGAGAGCTTCAATTTATTACAAACAAAACGGAAGGTATCGTCATGTATCACAGCCCTCCTGGAAGCTATAGGCCAAAGTGAATTGTGTGGCCTCACAAGTGATACATTCAACTCTCCGTCTACTCAGAGGAGAATGGCCTCATCACTCATTCTCTGTTTCAAAAGCGGCACTGATGACCGTCTGTGTTGTTGTTGTGAATCAGTGCACGTCAGCCAGCTTCAGTTCAAGTCGTGGCAGCCTGTTAAAGCCTGTAACCAAATATTACAAATGACCATTCATAGTGCATACTGCACAGTATCTGAGACATCACCCAGGAGTCCATCTGTAAGACAAATTGTGGTTTGATCCCTTCGGGCATATAATTTTTCGGCTTGTCACTGGCACTGGATGTGGAGAAGAAAGCAAATTTAGATTTGACGCTTATTTGGTACAACTAAAAGCAGATAAACATCAAAGAGGGAAAATGTAAAAATCTTTTTGCTTCACACAAGTTTTTGTGTTTGTGTTTGTAAGGCTTTAAAATGACATTTAATAAAAAAAAAACAAAAAAAAAAAATCCCCAGTCGTGCTTTAACTATGATTATGAAGTTTTTAACCAAAATCCCACAACTTAAAGTCTTAAAAAGCTATATTTCATGTTGACTTGAAGCCTCTGTTTCCAAAATCTCATATGAGGGGGCGTGGCTTTTGGAGCTGACCTGAGCAGCCCCGCCTCTGATCCTGTCCTGCTAGATTAAATCTTCACCGCTGCAACATAAAAATTTCAAGCATTATCAGTAACGTCCAGCCGTATGATTTTGAGTCGGATGTCAGCTCGGATGAGGAAGTGAAGAACCTTGTGGACCGAACTTCTATTAATTTACAATCCTTTACAACTGTCGCCAAATGAGCCGCCGTTCGCATTTCCGTGGTCACATCAAGAAGTTTTGTGGAGTCTCGTGGAGATTTTCCAGCCTTACTACCTTAAGTATTGTATGAAACTTATACAAATAATCAAGTTGAAGGCTGATTTGACCACGGAAATACGAACGACGGCTCATTTGACCGCACTCAATGGAAGAGGCCTCTGGTCACACGCAAGGTGGCGCCACAATCAATCTGTAGCCAGAAACAGAAATTGGAACTGTAGCCGGTTACGTAAGCAGAAATTTCCTAAACTTTAGGAAACCCTTTCAAAATGATATTTTAAAACTTTTTCAGAATGATCAGCTTTTAAATGTGAATAAACTGTGTCTGTCTAGCAGTTCAGTGTGTTAGATGAGCTTCAAATGGGACAGAGAACGTTAATTGTTTTATTTCTTTCAAGTTAATATTAACAAGGGTTCAAATTTGTATAGCTTGATTACCTCTGCGGAAAAAGTCGTCGAAAGGCAGTTTTTTTCTCTGTTAATCAGCTGATCGCCGATCAGAGCTGCCAAATTGTTTTTTTTTATTGTTTTTTGGTGACATTCTGGCACAGAAAAAAGCAGCAAACACAGTTGATAAAACAGAGAAGAAATGGGGAGAAAAAAAGCTCGAAACCTTAAAACCATGTTTTTTTTTGCGTCCGGCTCTGGCAGTGGAGGGAGAGACTCTGTAGCCTGATTGGTTGATGGGAAGATGGCGTCTTCTCCGGCATTTGAGCCAGGCACGCTAGCCGAGCCATATGAGTGGTTTAGCGCATGTGCAGCAGAGCTGTTGTGATGTAAAGAAAGCTCATTAATTCAAACAGAGCCTGTCTGTGACAGTTTGACAGCGATTTCAAAAGAGAAATACTCGGAAATACAAAAACAAAATGATTTCTCATTACATTTGTTTTCTTTTATTTAAAAAAAAGCCACAAATACATGTTAAAAAGTCAAAAAAACATGATTTGATTTTCTGTTGTAACTTTGAGTCCTTCTAGCATGCAGAATCAGTTGGTGGAAGACTAAATGCTATACTTGAACCCAAGAAAAGTTTGACAAGAAAGTTCTGACGCTTTGAAACTGCAAGGACAGCCTGTGATACACAATACAGACCTGCAATAAAAGAGAGTGTCTGCTCCTCTTTACATGGATTCTTTTACATTTCCAGAGAGCCAAACAGGCACAAGTGTAAGGCTATCTAGAGGAATGTAAAGATCTTTTCACCTCTGTAGAACAAAGACTCTTATCTCCTTGTGCCTTCTACCATTTCCTTTACCCCCCGGCCAAACGGACAGCAACACAAAAAGGGGTGTAAATCACTGCCTCGATTTCTCATTTTTTTTCCCCATCCTTCCTTGTCTGTAGCTTCACACCGCTAAAAGGGCAGATCTGTCTGTTGCAATAGCAAGAAATCTCATGCTGTTAATTTGCTTTCTTTATATTTTCTCCTCCCTGTGGCTTTTCTCCCCTCCGCACAGCAAAACAATGTATAATTTCCTAATTATCTCAGGCTCATCCTCTCACTCTCTTTGATACATTCCCCGTCTTTATGTGCCTCTTTTTTTCTCCCCAGCCTGCCTTCCTCTCCACTTCCTATCTCCTTTACAGTAATGGTTTAATTGGAGCCTTTTAAGGTGGTTGTGGTGGATGCAGGGCATGATGAAGGGGGAGCTGGACTGTACAGGCGGAGGCTGTCTGCTGTTGCTGAGTTGTCTGTTGAAGCGTGGCGTGGCCGGCGAGAGATAAAGCAGCCCTGTGTGTTTGTGTGAGACACCAGCAATTAGGGGTTCTTCTGCAACGCCGAGGGGAAGAAGAAGGGCCGGCGTCAGCTCCGGTTCCACTAGAGTGGATCTGGAGCAATGGCAGGGTGCGCAGCGAGGGAGAGTAAGATAGGGAAAGATGACAAGTAGAAGGAGGAGAAGAGTAAAGATTAAGTGAGAGGAGCTAGTTGGGCCCAGGAGACTGAAAGAAGGTGAGAAACTTCATTCTCATGGACTAAAAACGAAAAGTTATTCTAAATATTGGAAGCATAAAAACATATCAGCAAAGATTTGATTCAATTTTCTCTTGAGTAAAGAGAAATAAAAATGGTCTTTTTGTCAGGTTAAGTCTTTGGGGACCCAAAATACGACAAACCCAGAAGTTCAAGAAACCAGATTTATTAAGTTCTTTGTCTTGGGGACCCCCTGGCGTAGGACAATGCAGCAATAACGGACATGGGATGAGGAGAAGGCTGCAGAGACGGAGTGGAGTCCTCGGAGAGCAAAGGGAAGGTGTGGCTCCAAACACAAATGTTCAAGGGACGAGGGAAAACCAGGAGGACGAGGAACTCAGGAAGTCGGGGTTCAGTGACGAACTTGTTCTTAGTCCAAATAATAATCACCAGAGTTCTTCTGGGAAAAACTCCAAAAATCAAAGTTCAGGGGACTTACGAGGCTTGGGGTAAGAAGAAGGAGGAGGCAGACAGAATTAGGCACCGTGAGGACTGGAGCAAATGCAGGAACACAGGCTGGCTTGAGTAGGGGAGGTAGGCAGGCAGGCAGGACAGGATTTTGCTGAGGCAGAGGCAGGAACACAGGCTGGCTTGAGTAGGGGAGGTAGGCAGGCAGGCAGGCAGGCTTTTGCTGAGGCAGAGGCAGGAACACAGGTTGGCTTCAGTGCTTGCAGTGCAACGATCCAGCAAGGATGAAAGGCAGAGGCAGAGCTTTATAGGAGCAGGCACAGGTGGAGGAAATCAACTGATTAGCAGCAGGGCAGCTGCTGCCATGACACTTTTAGTGTTTTTAACATGATCTGGTGCCATTTTTCTAAAGATGGAGGGCATATGAAAAGAAAATTAAGACTTAAATTGCTTTTATGGGGATTTCTTTAAGCAGTTTGATAAAAGCTTGTAGCAGTGACGTAGATGCAACAATCGGCTAGTCTGTGGTGGAATCTGACTCGGAACTGTACGGCTGGATAACTCCAATATTCTCACTGTTTTGGTTGCACCGCTACTGTAAGCTCTGACTTTTGAGGCACTGAAGGCTTGAAGGAGAGAGATGGATGATGGTAAATGTGAGCGGGTTTCAATAGCTCCACCCACAATTTAGAGGCCAATCTCTTATGAACTACTGCCGCCCCACAAGAATAATGTCCCAGACCAGAGGCCTGCAACCTGAGCCTCCATGCGGCTCTTTTATTCCTCCACTGTGGCTCTTTGGCTTTGAAGAAAACTTAACCAATCAATTCATTAACTAATTAATTAATTTATGTTTACTATTTTAACATTTCTGATAGATCTGACTAATCAAAATAAAAGTAAAATGATTAATCTACAGTGAGAGTGGTTTTTAACCATGCATTTACATGTATAGATTTGAAAACAATTTGGATTTTACAGGATGTTACCAAGTTTTTATTCACTAATAAAAGAAGAAAAAGAATGACAAAACACAAAAGTCATAATAATAGAAAATCTTCATTAAAGTAAATCTGCTGCAGCTCGATGATCTGATCAAACACAGGATGTCGTTTTATTTTGAAAGGAACTTGAGTGTTCGAGTGTCAAAAGTGAAAGAAGTTACATTTGTTATATAGAAAAACTCAATTGTAGAGAATAATTCACAGCTAAATTTTATAAACAGTAAAAACATAAATAAAGTGTATTTGTTTAACTTTGAGGTGAAGCTTTGCGGCTCTTGTGGAGTTTCGGTCCATGAGAGCCAGAACCAAATGGTTCTTTTAGCTTTAAAAGTTGCAGACCCCTGACCTAGACCAAGGCTGGGAAAACTATGGCACAGGGGCCAAATGCGGTCCTTTAAGCCATTTAGTCTAGCCTTTTTTTCCACTTTTACCTCTGGTGTATCTTATATGGTCAGTAACAAACACCTTTGGGTGCAGGAAGTTATTCTGCATCCCCGTGGTGCTGGAAGATTTGTGATTTTTGATTCAGACAGGCACCTATCAGTGCAACTACCTCTAAAATGAGAGCAAAAGCCACACATTTTGAAACACAAATTAAAAAATGGTCTGTTTCAATGCCATTTTTAATCAACTTAAAGCCGTGTTTTCATCAAAATTATTTTTTTTTTTTTTTTTATAAGGTGGATTACAAAAACATTCCACACATCTCATGTGTTCCAGCCTTTCTGTCAAATTCTGGATCCCTTTGTGGCCCTGAAGTCTAAAAGTTCGCCCACCCCTGTTCTTACTTTTCTATTTTCTATTATTTTGGCTGAACTGCTTTTTAAATAAATTGAAGCAGGACTTAAAAACTTAAAAAAAACACACACACAAAAGTACATTTTCAGTTAACTAAACCATAAAATAACTTCCATAAGTCCTAATATCTACACAGATGTTTTGAGATTCAGAGCACACCCATGCGCTGACATCAGTGCCCTTCAGACGCCTCTGACAAAGGAGTTACCTTGTGTCTCACTGATTCACCATCCCCAATTGTAGTGTGACAAAGCTCCACTGATTAAACTAATCATTTGTTTGGATAAAGGAACGTCTGCTGTGATTTTTAGAGCTTTCATTATAAACATTTTCTCCATACTCGAGTTACATTTTAACTCCGTGGGTTAAGAAGAAAGCTGAGATGAGTCACGGCACAGTCTGCGACAGAAAAGCTCTGCATGATTTAGAACCATGACTTATAAATGAGCTGTTTTTTTTTTCTTAAACAAGTTCAATTTTTTTTCTTTATTTCCTCTCTTGAAACTCCTTGAGGAACATTCTAATTGCATATTAGAATGGATTTTGTATGGAATTTAATCAAATGACTTGGTTGTTTTCCAACAGTTTTTTTATTTGAATGTCATTGATTTTTTTATGTATTTTGTCAGTAAAAACTAATTTTATTTAAAAATGTGCAGTAGAAACCTTATCCTACACTGGAGTTTAACTTTTCTTGAATCAGGTTTTGTTAGAAAAATATTACTCACACCAAAGATAATGTCTGCTTAAATAAAACTAATTACAACTAAAGCTTTATTTGATCAAATACTTTTTTCTTGTCAACACAGATATGGTGGCTGCTTAAAATTGTATTCTTCAAACTATTCGTTTCTTTGTTTTATTTACATTGTTTCTTCTTTTCTTTCTCTATTCAACATCTTGGGTTTTTCCCCTGAATATAAAACATAATTACAAATAAATTGCTCTGCCTTGGCTCATTAGCTTTGTTGAATTAGTATTAATTAGGTTCGCACTTGGTTCTCCTAACAGATGGCTCTAATCGCTCAGGTTATGAGGAGGTTACTCTTAGGTAGTCATAGCTTTGTTTATTTGTAATTTTATCTTAGGAACAAAGTGAATTTATAATAATAATATTTGAAACGGAATCCAGACGGCTCGTTTAATCACAGCCTAGCACTGTCAGATCCAACTCATTCCACCATTTCTTCCTTTTATCAATTTTCTAGGATGCAAACTAAAACATTTGCTATGAAACTAATCTTGTTGGACTCATGACATAGTCATGGCATTTCACTGACTGTCCATGTGGGTAAGTTTGTTATGTCTGGATGTGGGTTTCTTCTCATGACTCACCCAGCTCTACTGTTTAGCTGCTTTTTACTTCGGACAGCAAAATAAAATATTTTTTTTCTGTTTTTTTGCAGAAATAGCTTTGGGAATTCCCTTAAAGGTCATTGCACAAGCTTACCATAACATGTATGCCTCAGTATGTCATCATGCTGATCTCCCACTTATCTTGCACTGCTATTACTGCCAAGGTCTGGAGCTGATATATGGTATCAGTGAGGAGTGGCTGCTGCAAGTGGAAGCAGGCACCAGGCTTACTTTTGCACGCACATGCAGCTGCACATATGATCATTCGATTTTTCTGAAAACCTTTTATGCATGCGCTGTCAGATACACACCTCAGTTCACAAACTCATTCTTTCTTATTAGTGCGCTCTCATTTCAAGTCCGAACCAAAAAGTCGGATCCAAATGAGACTCTCAAAGGACTCTTGTTGGAAAACCATTTTATGTATAGTATTGGAACATTTAATCTCCAACACGCTATAATCAGCCTTTTTTACATTGAATTAGTCATCTCATCTATTTTGACAGTTTTGACTGATGTCGTTTCATTTCATGACTTATGAAACTCCCCAAGGACTTGTGTGAAGAGACTAAATTCTCTAAATTGGAAACAGCGAGGAGCATAAAATCTTCAGTAAAACATTTAAGGGTCAAAGGAGGTCACCGGAGAAAAAAAAACTGACAAGAGCCCCACTAAAACACCATTCTGTGGGATAGAGGGTCTTTTTATGCATTTAGAAAATGTGTTTAAACAACTTTAATGTGTTAAAAAGAAGGGAAAAAATCCTGTATTTTTCTGACAACTCAAAGTCTAATTTTAAGCAATATTTATGCATATTTTGTACATATTAAAATCATAGTACAAACAAAAAATGTAAGTGAGTGAAGTAATGAAATATAATTATAAAAAATGTTAATGAGATATCTAAAAGTTAGCAACAGTAAATTGAGAATATGAACAAAACAACAATTATTCTTCAGTTTTTAGACCAAGTGAACATTTTTTCCAAATGTTTTGGGAGAGGTTACATGCATTTGGAAATCCTTTAAAGCTCTCTGTGACTCACAAATGTCATATATTTCCCTAATATAAAACGATCAGGCAGTTTTGTTCTCAATTACATGTACTCTACCTATTTGCCCTTGGACATCTGGTACTGATCTGGCTTTTAGATAAAATTAAACTACCGTTTTTTTGTTTTTTTTTCCTAAACACTGTAGCGTTGAGGGAAAGAATGCTGAGGTTGTATAAAAGTCAGACAGCAAATTTACAGCTGGTTTGTTCTTTTTTTTAAGCATGTTTAGGATGACAATATTGAGGGAAAAATATACATATTTAGTGCTTTAATTTATAGTTGTGATAACCACTGGAGAGATGTTGCATACAATGAGTTTATTTCATCCAACAAGATAAATTGTGGGATTTCAGTTTTTTGCTTCTTGCCTTCAAGCTACGATATAGCCTCTAAAGCACGTGTTAAAGAAAAGGCTGGGGGCGTCATCTGGCCCCCCGGGTAATTATATGCGGCCCTCCAGATCATTTTACCTTATTGTTATTACTATTATCTTGCGCTTATTTACAACTTGTATAATTTTGACAAAATGTATTGTCATGGAGAGTAAATTATTAAAAGTTATTTAAAGGTTATTTAAGTTAATTCATTCTGGAATAATATTCCTGCCTGTTTTTATCCATATTTAAGTTAAAAAGTTATCTTTCTAAAGTTTAAAAATTTAGTTCTAGTGTGTTCAATAAATGTTTAGACTGTTCGACCCGGGACATGCAGGTGTGTTTTGGATTTTGGCCACTGTGCGATTGAGTTTGATGCCCAGAGTGACATAAAAGTAAAAATTAAAAAAAAAATTACTTCAATTTAAAAAAAGAAAAAAAAAATTCTTTAAATTTTTGAAAACAACTTTTTTTTCTGGTTACCAACCGATGTGCACCAGATAATAACTGAAAAACAAAATGTTTTTATCAAATTTTTGTAAGGATTTTTTTTTTTCGTCCTGGTTCCTAACCAGTGAGCACAAGATAGTAACTTGTGCGCACCAGTTACTATCTGGTAAAAAGTACCAGTTAGTAACCATAAATCTTTTTTTCAATTTTACTTATTTTAATTTAAATTATTTAACTCTAATGTCCCTTTAAGGCTCTGTAGGCAACAGAAAAAAGAGACATATTTTAATCCACAAGGTTGATTCCCACCTATTATATAAAAATACTACTTTTAGGAGGTCAGAACTACATTTAAAACTCTTCAACCAACATGAGAGCCTGCACTGAGTCACATGGTGAATGAAGCATGTGAAGTCAATCAAATAGAGGAAAAAAAAAAAGCAGGTGCGATAAGCTGTTCTTAACTTTGTGAAGCAGACCTGAAGAAGTACAGATGAAATGATGCAGAAGGTATGCCCTGTTCATCATGGTTGATAAGAAAGTAAAGCAATGAGCCCAAATGTCATTCAAATGTGAAACTACAAAGATTCTTAAAATAATCTTTATTTAAAGGAAACATGTCCGTGTTTTGAGACTGAAAAGAGGCGATACTAAGGTAACCTAATTGAACCTCACCTCTATGAACCTGATGATGACTCATCGCATCTCCAGAAGTAAACATCTGCTAATGCATTCATGACAGAGCGTGCCATCTGCTTGACCCTTCCTCTGTTGGCCTTTTAACCTCTTCTATTTTCTGCAAATCACATGACTGGTTGCTTTTAAGGGGGATTGGAAGATGGTGTTGCTTTGTTTTGTTTTTCTTTTTTTTTTTTGACAGTAATTATAGGTCAATAAATATAAATAAATGTCAAAAAAGGAAACCTGTTGTGCTATAACGTTACTCTGTGTGCACTTAGGTAGGGACTGGTCTTTCATTCTGAATGTGTCTCCAGGTTTTATGCTCCAATAAAAGGGGCCACAAGTCCCCCGGTGTAAATGTACAAGAACAAAGCCCTCTTCTCTGTGTGAAACTGGAGATGTCCGAGGAGGCTTCTTGCAACCTGGACACCGCACAAGTCAGATAGATGATCTGGAGATGGAAATGCCAATATCGCATGCCTCCTTCAGGTCTTTTGGCAACAGGGGACAAACTTGATACATTCCCTTCTCCGCGTTCGTCTCTCTTCCTCTCTGGCTCCCCGGCGCTTTGTCCCGGCCGCTCCGTCTTCTCGGGTCTCTCATTTGTTCATCGCTCTCACCACAGACTGGAAATGAACGCGTGCGGTTGGCAGACGGAGACAGGATATGCCGTTTGTCAGCCAGCAGCGGACATGCCTGGCACAGCTCCTCTCTGTAAGACAAGGTGTCAAACAAAGAGCCACTCGCTCCAGGAAATGCAGACAACTTGTAGATTTGACCACCGCCCCCTTCATTTTGGTGATAGCGCCAGCATTCTCTCACGTTGTTCCCACCTCTGTAATGCTGTGCTGGTATGAAAACAAAGATAAGAGCAAATTACTCCTAACAAACACTCATCTGTGCTTTTCACTTTCCCTACACTCTCTATATGTTAAAGGGGAAGAAGATCTCATCATCTTTTGTTGTCACTTTCAGGAAGGCGGAGCCTATACTGGTTCTTTATTCCTCAGACAAACACCCCTGCTGTCTCAGTTTAAAACTATCGTTTCATTACTCCAGTTGGGTTTATGTAATAAAATTCGCCGTGGCAATAACAGCGTTCTCTCCCTCAACATTTCATCAGGCATATCAGCACACACACTGCTCGGGATCACAGTCAGGGCTCCTCTCTGTTTGTAAAACTATCCCAGCATTTTCCCTTCATCACCATCAGTCAAACAACATCTAATACCACCGATCAAGTCAAACTTGGCTTTCAATAAGCAGGGGTGGAAAGTGTCAAAACATTTACTAACCAATTAAGAGTAATAGGTGGAAATTAAAATATGTATTTTTTAAAAGAGTAATGAAGTAGAAATTCCAGCCTTAGATTATCATCTTTGTCAAATTTGCATTTTCTCCTTCGATGGTCATCATTTAAGAAAAAAATCTTTTATTTCTTTCTGGATTGATAATTTACAGGGATTAACAAAGTCTCTTTACTTTTTTCTCCTTTTTTTGTGTTTTACTAGATATACATTTTTCTCATCACGTAAAGAGAAAACTAAGTTTTAATTGTTTTTCTGAGTATTTCTTTATCCAAATTGTTGTGAATTAGGACCAGATGAAAAAGAAAGTGTTTGTAAAAGTCTGCCGCTGTGACATAACTGCTAGCAAGCAATAAGCTTCCTTACTCTCCACAACAGTCAAGCCCATAATTTAGTTACAAATTTCTAATGAAATATGTGCTGCTACTTCAGCACATACTTTGATTTTTTTTTTTGGTTTATATTTATATATAAATAATTTAAACTTGCATAAAGCCTCTAAATCATTTTTTTGCTTATTTTTTCCCCTGAAATGTATTTTTTACATTTACAAACATGTATTTTTACTTTGAAATTTTAATCTAGAACGTATTTTTATTTGTGTAACATATTACCACTTCATTATAGTTGCTAAATGACTGATTAAATGTTGATTAAGTTAGTCAGTCTGTTGATTCTTCCTGAAATTCTCAGTTTTGAAATTGTAAATATAGGGTTTTAAAAAATTGAAATTCAGATTGTTTCACTGCCTTTTTCTCTGCACTTTTACAGTTTCTTCAACATTCAGCAGTAGTTAAAGATATTTTACAAAAGGTTTTATAGAATCTTGTTTGAGTTTCTTTTTGATGATTGTAGTCATATATAAAAAAGATATATATATATATATATATATATAGTTAACGCTTCGTTTCGTTTTTTTACAGTACAGTATATACTGGGAATTTGTGATACTTACATGGTAACTATTACCACAACAAATATACTTTTGTTCCATTAATAATAATTGTTGATGTATTTAATCACTTTAAAATTAGAGGACGAACTAGACATTTGAAATTCATGTCAAGATGATCATTCCTTCATCTAAAAAAAAAAAAAATGTTTTTTGAGGCTGTACTTGTTCAATTATAGCTTAATATAGAAAGCATGAAAAACATTAATAATTAAAATATTATTGAAAAATCGATTTAAAGGTCAGAGAAACTAAAAGAAAAAAAACAATGTATGTTTTTTGTCCTGCTCTGAAAACAACATCTCACCTGCTGCTTTTTTTTAAATTTTTATTTAAAAGATAAATGTTTCAGAAAACTGTAATTTTCACGTCATCGTGAATGCACGTCTTAAGCCATATATATATCTTGAAAGATCAGAGTGCTGACATGGATGCTTCTGATTGTGACATCGTCTTCCCTCTTCACTGCATCCATGTGAGGTTAACAGTGACACATGCGCTTAAAGATGTCAGTGTGGAAGGCCGCGTATTCCTGCAGAGCACAGATCCTTCAACATATTCAAACGGCTGCTGTTTACAGTAGGTTAGTGTTTTCCGTTCCGTGTGAGCTGGGATGTCAAAGCTGTCAAACAAGGAAGTGAATCTTCATCGCTGTGACTTTTTCCCTCTAATTCTTTAGCGATAACACACACACAAAAAAAAGAAAGTCAGCGCATCAACATGGTCACAATGTCACAACTGTTTGCACACCCACATCGTCACATCTGCCTCCTTTACAGTAAGCTGTCAGCACCGCCCCCACCCCCATTGACACAAAGGCCTGACAGGATACACGACTTCCTCTTCCAATTATTTACTTCCTTTTTAAGTGGCACACAAAACAATTGTTCTTCATCTCTGTGTCGAACCATTATTAGGAAATGGAAACATAAATATAGAGATAATACACTCATTTTATTGTGATTACAGCCTGTCTTTGAATTCTTAATATTTTCCATCACTAGATTTATGTTTTTTTTAAGTCACTTTTTGTTGCCTTTATGCATCTTAAAAACTAAAACTACATATTATAATTATATATATATGATATATTAATTTCCTTGATGTAATAGCATTTCTCAGACAGGTAAGTTTATACTAATTAAAACAGCTAATGATTCTTAGAGCTATAAAATCTCTATAATGCATTTTATATTAAGTATAATATAATCGAGCTTAACCATGATTACTAAGCCTTAAGGTCAAATTTTATTTTTACTTTTAAATCATTTTTCGTTTGATATTTAAGCATATTGCCTACGGAAGCACAGAGCTGCCATATGTTGAGATTAAAAAAAAAAAAATCTGCATTTCCCGTATCACGTTAAACGTGAAAAGTTTATTGTATATAGTGTTCTCATTTATGCAATTAACTGTGTTGTTCAAACAATTTTTTTTTGTAAGAACGTGAAACGTTTTTGCTTTTTGTGTAGCATGATTTAGTTTTGACTCTTGAAATCTGAAGAAGACCTCTGCCTGAGGTTCACAGACTTTGAGATTAGCATATCCGAGATGTACGTGGATTCAAGGCCAGATAGAGATTTAGGCTATGTCAAAATTCCCACTCTAATCCCCAACAATTAAAAAAACTACATATAGCTGGACAATATATGCTCTGGATATTAAAAGCATTTAAAAACAATTTCTTTCATTTTTTGAAATTTGACGTCACCATTTTCACAAAGGAAAAATCTAATTGATGTGAACATTTCCCAGCATCTATTTATAACTCCACTGTGTTCTGATGATGAAAATGGAGACGGCTTCTTTAAGACAAAATTATATTTAGACACATTTTTATTCGTAAAAATTATTTGACCACAATGCATTGTGCTCTGATGTAGTTAGCATCCCTGCGCGCTAGTTTTCACAAAGACTTTCTTCATGTTGTAGATTCTAAAAGAACACACTATGTAGTGAGTGGGGAAGGAATTTGGACATAACCCTGAACTGTAGATAACTAATTAAGTCAAACCCACTAATCAATTTAAGAATGCAGTTTACAGGCGACACAACATGGAGCCGTGCACTGAGCTGAGGACACTACACCTGAAAACTCAGAAAGACACACAAAGAGGTACCACTCTGACGTAAAAAATAAATGACACACAAAGAAAAACTATTAGGCACATAAAACAGCTTTACCACTCAGTTACTTTCACTATGATTTGCTCCGGTTTAAATTTTTATATTTTGCATTTTCTATGTTTTCAACAAGTAAATAATCAGATGACTCAGGGCTTTTTACCTTCTTGACCTACAGACATGATTGGATCTGCTTTCTTGCCAAGTCAGTCAAAAAAGAAACCTGAAAGCGAAGAATCAGCCCATGACTTGGCCTTCACGTATGAACAGAAAAGAGAGGGAGAAAGTGAGAGGAGAGCAATTATGTTGAGCTGGTTTATTTATTCAAATGGTCCAGCTGCTATGTGGCTTCAACTTGCTGAAGCACAAGCTTTCTGTCACGCACATGCACACAAAGACACACAAATGCATAAACAGCCCACAAAACGCGGGGCTTTCTTTCACAGACAGCTCTGCCATTTAGATTTATTCGACCAGAGATTAAAAAAAAATAAAAAGGAGATGTGCGGGTGATGTAAAAATAATAAAACAGTTTGGAATGTTTTTAAATGTCATCCACACCTTATCATGGAGTTAGGAATGAACAAAAACAAAAATGTTTAAAAGACTGTAAATGTACATTTTATGAGGATTACTTCACAACGCTCGGAGTTAATGGCAGAACAAAGTGAAAGGTAAGTAAAAGGGATCTCTTTAGACTACTATGACCAACAAGTTCTTCACTTTTTATGTTTGCATGCTTGTGAAAGGTAATAAATGATTTAGATTAGAATTCATGTTGCATTTCTGGGATGAAAAACCTTAAAATAAGACATATACATTTTGTAATTGTATAAACTTGTAGCTCCAATGCACAAACAAAATGCTGCAATCTGTTGGATTAAGAGCTTCAGTTGTATCCATAAATACAGTAATGTTGGGTGGATTTAATATCAAGTTCTAGGAAAAAAACATTAACAACAATATTCCAAATAGGATGCACAAGCACTTAATAAAAAATCATAATAAAAAAGAAATGTAAACATTTTGCAATATTTGTTTGTTGGCTTGTTGTGACATAATGATGACATTACACAACATTTAAAGCTACTTTAGAAGGTTCTTGATTAGGTTTACTGCATAAACATGAACACAATGAGTAATCAGATTGATTGATTGCCTTTTATTTTCAAACACATAATTAGACAAACAATTAAATATATATAAAAACAGAAAATAAAGTGTTCAAAAGATGAATATAAATTCTCATGCACTATTACTATATTAGTATGTTTTACACATATATTTTGCCCACAACATATAATTATAATAGGCATAAACACAAAAAATAAACAAAGACCAGCATCAGGGTATCGAAACAATGTGATTGCCCATACATTGTTCTACTTAATGGAGCTGGGTATTAAAGTATTTGTTCGTCTTGTGGTACAAGCACCACTTTTGACATGGACTTACATTAGGATCTTCTCTGTCAGAGAAGCGTTTAGCCACAAGTAGCTGCTAGTGGCAGCCATTTTGGATTTTTCTTTTTTTTTTTTTTTTTTTTGGGAAAATTCAATGGATATTTTTACTATTATTATGGGATAACCAAATGAACCACATGAACCAAATGAACGACATGAACCACATGAATCACATGAACCAAATGAACCACATGAACCAAATGAACGACATGAACCACATGAACCAAATGAACCACATGAACCACATGAACCACATGAACCAAATGAACCACATGAACCACATGAACCAAATGAACGACATGAACCACATGAACCAAATGAACCACATGAACCACATGAACCACATGATTTTTCTTATGGAAAACGTACTTTTCTGAAAAAGGGGGTTCATGCCAAATTGTATTATTTGTCTGAAACTCCAACTTAACCGGCTTCTCACTTTCTAATTTATGTTTCCTATATTTTCTGTTTATATTTTTTTATTATATAATATTTGTTCTCATTTTAATACTATCCTCCAAATTATTCAGCTGGTACCCATTGGAATCTGCAAAATATACCCAAATCTAAGCTCTAATAAAACTAAACCAGCTGATTAAAATCAAAATACCAACTTTCAGACTTGTATGGAATAATAAATAGGCTTAGAAAATGGAAACCAGGTTGTTTATAAGGTCATTTTTGATGTAAAGATAAGAGTGTTAAACATGAAGTCAATAAAGAATTACTCTCCTCTACAGCCTGCCTCCGGTCATCTTTGACTGCAACATTTGGTATTTGTGTAAAATTGAAGAACACTGGGCGGGTGGGGGCTTGCTTCAGATTTAGGAGAATAAATGGAGGTAAGGTCAGGGTTAAAGTTGGGGTCTAGTTAGGCTTTAAAACCATGTGGTGATGATTAAGGTCTCGGTTGAAGTTGGACTTCACAAAACCTATAGATTGTGTATTTCTCAAGATAAACCTCTAAATATTACTGCATTTTATTTGTCTTAAATATTCTTTGTTGTCAATAATGATTAGTAAAATAACTGCTAATAAATGAAATAACACATGAAAACATAATCTCAACACAGCTGCGGTGGATGACCAACTTCGCCCCGATAAGCGATGAGGTTAGGGATTACTGAAGTGAACTGGCCAGATTAACATTCCTGAGGGAATTTTAACACTCTGAGTGACAAATTTGCAACACTGTTCGCCCTTGTGCTCCTACTGTGCGCTAAGCCCAGGACCCAATTTAGAGCAGGTCATCTGGAAAGAGCAGAACAAAAATCCCGTCTCTCCCCATAGGAGCTGTCGGACTCCACTAAAAGGAATGCACTGGGTGTCTATGTGCCTGTGTTTGGTGGGTAGGAATATAGCAGAGGTGGGAGGAGGAGTTATGTTTTCTGTTCCCACAAGCTAAAACTAAGACTTTAGTTGAAGATAGTGCCTTTTATTGTCTTGAATTGTGGTAACAAAGTGGTTAGTATTTGATTTCAGAGATTAAATGGATTTAGTTTGGGGGTAGTTATTATAATAAGATGTAATTCTCTCACTAAATAAACATTATTTTTGGAGATGGCTGCAGGTTTAAGTAACTGTGTTTTACTTGTACAAAAATGATCCAATGATAATCTCGGTTAAAATCGAACGCAATTCTTGACTGGACGCTCTGTAAATTTGCTGCTTGATGCTGTCAAAAAAGGCGTTAATAAACTTGACGGCCCAAGTGCATGTGGGAGGAGCTACCATCAAATGTTTTTAGCTTCATCTTTACATGGAGTAGTGTCTGTCTACAGTGTTTCTCATGTATAATGCCTGTATGACACAGATGATGTTGAGCGATCACATTTATTTATTTTAAGGAGTTCTACAAAAAGCATCAGTAATCAAGTCTCCATGTCTGGGTTCATGAGATTATTCAGAGCATCTCCGAGTAATATGCAGTTATCACTCAGCTATTTGTCAGAATAACCATTACTGCTCTGATACATTTTTAGCATCTTCTTGCTAATCCTATTTTTTTTATGATATTGTTTCTTTATTACAAGTTATTAAAGTTCTAAACTGACCAATCAGGTGACTCGGTAAAAGAATCTGGTGCCTTCTGGCTCCACCTTGAATGTGACAGATTTACCGATTTTCAGTGGACGTCAAACAAGCTTAATCATGATTGATGAAAGTATAGTTGACTCAGTCTGACTGTTGATTGGCTCCAAATGGCTGTGCCTGTCTGGCAAAAGAATGGTGACTGAATTAGCCTAATTTCACTTGAAGGGGAGGTAAGGCATTCTCTTTGGGTGACATCGCAACAGCTTCATCCAGTAATACATGCCCTTCTAAGGCAGGGGTGTCAAATTTAAGGCCTCCAGCTGGTTTTCCAGAAATCCTACCTTATTTGCTGTTGACTACCTGGATCAGGTATGTTTCGCCAATAAAGATCTCCAATAGCAGGTTGGTTGGAAATCATGTAGGACACCGGCCCTCGAGGTCTGAAGTTTGACTACCCTGGTCTATGGTTTGAGCGGTACTTCCGTCTCTTTTGGAACCAGTTTGATGACTTGCTGTCTCGCATTAGTCCATGAAGGGTGAAAAAAAGAATTTTAATTAATGTCCCAATGCATATTAAACACAATATCACAAAGTTCAGAAGGGGAACGATTAGGTTCTCCCTCATGTTGGTTTTGGAATCCATTTGCCAATCTCGTCATTGAAACGGCCACAGACGATAGCTGAGTCCTGATTGGTTGACATGATAGGTCTTTTTTGCCAAAGAACACATTTTTTAACTCTGGAGGCGCCATCCAAATTGCACCGTGACACTCAATTTCGTTGCTGGAAGACCAACAGGTTGGACCAAACGCTCAATTTGCACTACAGAACCTTGCGTCTGTAATTTAACTTAACGTTGAAACTGGACGCCTCTACAGCTTTAGTAATGTGCATTAAAATGACACTAGATGTGTGGACTCTTTATTTTGGTTTGTCCAGCTGATGTTTTTGCAAAAAAAAAGTACAAAAAAAAATAAATTCTTGCTACACTCCACTTGACGTAAGGTTAGAAATCCCAGTAGAAAGACAGCTTTATGTATGTGAGGATGACCAGTTGAAGTTTTTACTAAATACTTATATCTAAAACGACCTCCATCACTAAATAATCCTCATCTAAATCTCTATTTACACAACGTGCCGACATATTTCATCTGAAAATACTTGCCGTAGCACACCCATATCTGATGTGGAATTGCTTTACACAGTCAAATGTGTCAACAAAAATGTGGGCCCAGTGGAGAATATCTTTGTTGCTAAAGCACAGCTAATCTGTTAAAAGCTTTACTGTGAGTCAGGGCAGGGCAGGTGTGGAGGGAAAGACACACCGGTGTCGCTCACTCCACACCGGAAAAGCCAGGTATCTATATAAAGCAAACGTGTCGTGATAGTATACAAACAGATAAACAGCCCTCCACTCCAACTGTCATGATCACAGCTGAAAGTCACCCTGACAAAACTCAGGAAGAAAGATGCACATCTGAGCTCTGAAACGATTCTCAGAAGCTGCTTTCTCTGTGTGGATGTATAGAAACATGCTTATTGTAAGTGGCAACACAGCTGTTTCCTCCTCCTAAATTATTTCTAAAAACTTCAGAAAACAAAATAAACTAGAAAAGTTGCATTACCTGCAATTATGCTGGAGTAAATGCTTTTTGCTGAAAGTAGTCGCTGAAGATGCTGAAGCTTTTTTTCTGAAAATAGGACGCATTTACTTTTGTTTCTGAAGGGATTTACTTAAAAGGAAAAAGCTATTTCCAAAATGTGAAATTTGCTAAAAGATTGGGAATTTCGTCAAAGAACTATGAATGAGCGCTGAAGTTGACTTCAACTTCTGAAAGATTTGTAGCAAAATTGCTTAAAAATCCATAATGCGTGCCATTTTTGCCAAAATATCTAGTATGTTGCTTAAATATGAGCTGCATATTAGCCCAAAAAACCTTTGTTGAGGCCAAATTTGCCAAAAAGCTAACTTGCTGCTTAAATACTAGCTAAACTCCAAAATATCCTAAAATTCTTCAGTAAAGTAAATTAGTCAAAAATGTTAGCCTGTTGCTAAAATAGAAGCTAAACTCAAAATTAGCCTATAAAAACCTCAGGAGATAGCATATTAGCTCAAAACATTTTCACGTCACCAAAATATTATTTATTATTATTTATATTATTTTAGGATGTCTCCTCTCAAATGAAACTATCAGAGTGTTTTTGTGACAAAGCAGCTCAAAATAATAATGTTCCAAAAAAAAGTTCTCCTGTGGCTCAACTTGCCCCAGGTCTGGGGTAAGTTGAACCATGTAAGGGGGTAAATTGAGCCATATAACTTTTAAAATGTAAAGATCAGCATATTATACGAACAAACAAACTTTTTAAAAATTTCAGGTTTCTAAGAAAAAAATCAACAGTGGTTTTCCAAAAAAAACAAAGAAAAAAAATGTAAAAATAATTGAATTTAGTTAAAAAAAAAATCAAACCTTTTAATGGAAACAACTATTCAATATTTCAACTGTCTAAGTTACTGGGGAATATGAACTGTTGCTCCATCCTCAAGCCTGTTGAGGCTGAGGTACCTTCTTTACAACATTTCTGTGTAGGAAAACTGGAAAAAATTTATTTCTTTGAATGCAAATATCAGTCAATATTTGTGTCTTGACATGTTTTCCATTTGTTGGTTGCCTGGGCTGCTGGTTTTTGGGTAGGGGGTGTAGATATCCAGCATGGTTGGGGTGACTTGGTGAACCAAATGTGAGTGCAGGGCATGGTGAAGGTAGCTCAACTGGAAGACATGTTGGAACAACTGATGCATCAGCATCCTGGAGCAGACTGCTGCTCCAGTATGGGACTGTTTGACACCATTTTATTCTACAACGACTGACATGTTACCAAAATTCCAAAATAGTTGAGTATACTCAAGTAAAAATGCTACTATATACATCCAAATCTTAGCTAAATCCCAGTGCCTTATTGAACCACTGGTTCAAGTTACCCCATAGCCTGTGGCTCACTTTGCCCCATAGCCACCATTTTGGAAAAAAATGTCTGGTTCAGAAATTTTGGCTATCCTTTAGCAAACTTGTCCACATTGTTTTACACTTAATGAAATGACTAACATGCACAGCAAATAGTTTTGGATGCAGATACGTTTGTTTTAAAATTACAGTTAAATTACTCAATATGCTGAAATTTTACTTTGACATGCGAAAAACAGTTTTTTGTGTATTACAGCCTTCCCTCTTTTTCCTTGCACTTCTCTTTACCACAGCAGGCTGGAAATGATGGGTGCTTCCTAAATTTGTGGTCACATGACAAAACATGTGTACGGTTTTCCAGATCAGAGGGGTGGCTCAACTTACCCACTGGCTCAACTTACCTCACTCTCCCCTACATTTAAAGGCTTGTTGCTAATCTATTTCAAATCTTGAAATCTGAAGACTTTCATTCATTTCCTATGGGGCACGTTTTGATACCAATATTGCTGAAGGTGTGACTGAGTTTTTACGTGACGATAAATCAATCACTGTAGAGTGAATGCTTACTAATCAGTCATACAATAATGCCTTCTCTCCTTTTCTTGGAAAGAAAAATAACAAGAGGTAGCCAGAAATCATTTCCAAGATGAAGAAATGTAAAAAAAAAAAAAAAAAAAAAAAAAAGCCCTCACTTTCAAACCGGGCAAACAAAAAGTGAAAAAAAAAAAGTCAAATAGCATCATCTTACATCCACATCAAGCTGTACACACATCCACCCTCTCACGCTCACATGTCACACGCACACTCTTAACGCAGCATCCTCACGAGGCACAATTGTTGCTTCTCTTCCCAGGCTTGCTCCAGCAGCTGCAGTCAAGTGGGTAAAACAGTAGGCAGCAGATGGGTTTTTGTGTATATGAGTTTGTGTATGAGGCCAGTTGACACTGCGGCTGTTAATAACTTACTGATGGCTTCAGAGCTCCAGCAGCAGGAGCCAAGCATGCAACATAAATCAGGGAAAGAAAGCAAGGCATGTTTGAAATGAGTCCACTTTAAGCGCACTAATGGAACGCATTATAGGCACAAAGACTATGCTTTAGATGGTCTTTAAATCTTAAACAAATGAAAGGAAATTTTTAAGTTTAACTCTTAGATGTCTTTATATTTCTAAGCTGGTAATAATGAAAATCAGTGGATGAACTTTTCTCTCCTTTAGGAGTTTAAGACCTCTTTATTCTGTAGTTTAATAGAGAGAGAGCACACAGACTCAGCACCTATATGCAGAAGCATGCACCTGTCCAAACACGGCTGTGTCAGGGCTGGGTATGGACACAACGTGACGGATGAGTCATTCATTTCCAAGCCCAGACAGTAAGCTAACAAAAAATGAGCTACGAGGGGAGGTGGTAGTTTATGCTCTTTTTTTGTTTTCTTTTATTCTACCTTATTCTCAATGTGACGACAAGACCAACTTGTATGAATAAATACTCAAATTCAGCTGATTGTAGTGCATTTCCAACAGTGCTGAGTCAGTGCGGCTCGGTCTTGCTGAAGGCGTTGAGATTAGTTAAAATGGCCAATAAAAATGCAGCTTTAGTGTGTTTCGAAAGGGCAGATGTGTGGATTTTTTTCTTCAATACTTTGTCAAATAACGTAAGATTGGATTAAAATCAGCGGATTCGCTTAAACTTGTAGCTCCAGAATTATTTTGTTTATTTTTATGTTTTATTGTAATTTCTTTTTAGTAATGTAAGCACTCAATCGCAGCCAAGACAAATGTGACAAACGTGATTGTGTCATGTTTGTATTCACTGATATTTTTTTGACTGTTTCAACTTAATCCACACCAGGTCTGTTCTGAACAAAAAGATAAGGCATAAAAAAGAAAAAATATTACAAATGCACACCCTTATACCAGTGCCTTCACATAAAAATCTGTTAATGTAGTGGAGTAACCCCTGTGCTGTCCTAGGCATGTTTACAATAAAAATGGGTCATCTGGACCCCACAAGACAGCGTGCTGACCTTTTTTTTTTTCTCAAGGATTTTTTATCTTTACTGGTGTCTGTGGTAGACATGAAATCCAGTCTACTTTTGTCATGGGAGGAATCACACATCCAGGTGAGAGAGCACAAGGGCTAAAGGGTTTCTCATTCATTTGATTATGACAATTTGAGAAGGACCAAACTGATCGATATCTGATTTGATTTCCAAAATTTTTACTCTGCTTGCTGAAAGTTGGACTTGCAAAAAAATGGCATTTCAATTTTCATTAATGAAATATAAAAAGCGAAAAACATATTTTCTGTGAAAATAAAATGTTTAAATTTGGACGGGAGACCACTTAGAAAAGACAAACAATAAAGAAGAAAGGGCTGTAAAAATATTTAATCAAAAATTTAATTAAAATTATTCCCAGTGTGTGTGCGTCACTAAACCCAAATCTGTTTTTTTTTAGCTTTAGTGAATCAAAACAAAAAATAGTTTTGCATTTGACCTTTTAGAAAGTCAGTAAATTATTGATTTTTAGAGATTCTGACCAAACTTTAACCTTATTTGAACAGCAAATAATCTTCAACTTATTTTCTATTCATTGTCTGAGGTTTTCTTTTCATCTTTATTTTTTATTTCTGTATGTTTTAATTGAAACTACAGTTCACAGTTGATCTTGTCTCTAGTATCTATAGAAAAATAGGCAAAGTGAGCTCAAATAATTAAAGTGTATAAATTAAATACTATGTCATGATCAAATTCCAAACACGATCTTTACAAATTTGTTATCTAAAGCTTTGGGGATTCAAGTTGTGGAAATGTGAGGCAGTGATGGAAGATTTCAGTTACAACAGTCAAAAAAAAGAATCAATAGTATCAATTTTCATTTTAATTTCATGTCTAAAGTTTTATAGATAACCTTTCTCTAAAAATGTAACATACGAACAATCGGTTATAATAAAACCAGTTTACCAATAAAACTAAATAAAAATAGTCAGAAATGCTTTGATGATTTTTCCTAAATTTCAAATATCACTCTAATATTTCCCTTTTTTGTCGGTTTTAGAGTTTTCCTTTATTTTGCCAACCCTAGTTAGCAAACATTACCCTCTTTGATGGGCAAACGATAAATATTTCTGACTCAGGAGTTGCCACTTTTGCAGTTAGAATTTATTAAAAGGTCACCCCACTCATGCATGCCAAGGAATGCCATGTAAATTCCTCCAAAATGACTCCTGGGTCATTTTAGTTCAGTCAGGGACTCAATTTTCTACCTGATACCTCCTGCAGGTAAGATGTTTAAACCTTAACAACCCCCAAAATGTCAACCATTCCCTAACAGGCACTTTTAGTAATGCTCTTCCCCTGGCGGAACACATAGGTAATAGAAAACCTGGACATAAAATAAAGGTTAACTATGATTCCGAGGTGTGACAGAGTCCGGGGCCCAGGTGGACCCGTAGGATCTTTGTGCTGAATTTTTGGATATCTTCCATTTCGAAGGGCGCAGGATTTTTGAATGTTTTGTGCTACGTTCATCTATATGTTACATTTAGCTTCTCCAGCTCAGTCTGAGTGCAGCTGAGCTGCATTCCTCACAGTTTACACAGGATAGGTTTGGTTCCATAATTGTTTGGAGCTTTGGGGTTTTCAGATTCCCTGGTGGTTTTGTCTTACCACTAATGATTTTAGCAATGCTATCAGCCTTTGATTAGAAGTTTAAGCTGTTAGAGAGTAACACATCAATTACATGGATATTTAAAGGCAATCTTTGTGGACTCGGGTTTTGCTGCGTGTGCTAAAGATTTGCAGATGCTCCTGGCATAATCATCTGCACGTGGGTGCACTCTTGCAATCCGTACTGGCAAAAATATGCCCAAAAAACACGATATTTTATAACAACAAATACTAGGCTCCACCTCATGTCTCCATCTGTGCAACCTCTGGTTCTGACTCCAGTAAAGACATATCGCACAAGACATACAATTCTATACTTGAATGTTTAGTCTGAAAGCATTTCTCATGGTCAGCCGAGAGCAAATCATGCAGCCTTGTGTCTTGTAACAAACGCAGTAAAAAGCCAAGAACATGACTCTTGGAGAAACAAGTGGGTAATAAATGTGTCAGAGTTCTGTGAACTGGTTTACATCCTGCTTCTTTTTCAAGCGGAGTGGGTTTTTTAGGACCTTGTAGTTGGTCAGACAGTGAACCCCGTCGAATTTACTCATACCAAACTGGTTAGTACTTAAAGCGTTAAATCATTTCAAGTTTCTAAGTATTAGTTTCTTATTATTAACTATTTATTAGCATTACTTTCACAATACCTGTTCAAGATGATAAATCCTCAGAGATTTATCCTCAGAGCAGTCATATCAGTGCGGCTTTTCTAAAGAGACATTGCATTAATATTAATTAGACCACTTCTTGTGCAATCCGCGCCGTTACCACAATGTCACAACCTACATGCAGAACATTACGACTTTAAAGCGGCTAAATCTGATACCCCAGTCGGTCCATTACACTCTGACCTTCCTGCCATTGCAGCGCAATTAGTCATACATGTTTATGGCCGTTGAAGAGTTCAGAGAAAACATGCCTATATCTGGCAAATAAAAAGCCCCAAAGCAAAGGTCCAGACATGATTCAACCTGCTCTGAGTTTTACGTCGTAATAAAACATGTTTACATGCTTTTCCCTTGTATGGACCCAAAGGGCACAAGGGTGAAAAGGTTATCATAAGCCCACATCTTCTTTAACCTTTTAAGGAACTCTTTTTACGTCAATTTACTTTATATTGCAGATATCCCATCAAAAAACAGGATAAATACTTAAAATTGAAGGAAAGGTCATTTTAAAGGAAAGCAAAAAAGAAATCCAATAATGTGAACTTCTTCTTTTTTGGGAGGATGTTAGTTTCCAACCACATATCTCTCTTTTTCAGTCTTTCCTTTATATGTGCCCTCGTCATGGTCTCATGTAGATCATTGTGACAGGGGAGTTTAAGGTGGAGGTGGGTGTCATTTAAAGTAAGTGCACTATGTGGTACAGAAAAACACACAAAAAACTTAACTAAATAAATGGATAAAAGAAGGAGAAACAGCTTGGTCAGCAGGGTTTCTTAACATCTGGGCGACGCTGAGGTGCTGAGGAGGTGGATCAGAAAAGGATTTTTTTTTTTTTTTAACGGACATCACTTACCGCACACTGCCAAAGCCTGTAAGAGCTTTAAGCTAAAACATTTGGAAATGGAATGTTTCATCAACGGTGGAGGGACAGCTGCTACCATAAAGCACTTAGACCCCCAAAGTAAAGTCTAAAATGCATCTGTAAGTAGTAAAGTGGACATCAGCCACAACATTCACAAAATGCTTTGATGTGAGAAATAACACGTTTTCAGGACAAAAAAGAAAAAAAAAATCCATGCAATGACAGGCCAATTCTGTCAGTTTTTTGGCAGATTGTTTTCCTGTTAGCCCATAAAGCTTTTTCACGGATACAAAATAGCACTGCTCTTCTACTGTAATTAACTCTATGGACAGGTCGCAAGCCATTTTTGGAATGTTAGACAAGACAATCTTGTTGCTACTACACTAAAACATATTAGTTTTCACCTCAGAGAGATGTTTCTTTGAATCATTTACAACTCCAGCCCACCAGGGGGACATAGAGACCACTTGGAAGAAAAATATGAAAGGGAGCAAGTGGAAAGGATTGGCAACTTGCGTCAATTTTTTCCCCACCAATTTTTGTGTCAGGATTCTTCCTGCAGCGATTAACTTAGAGATGTCAAACTCAAACGGGCCAAAATCCAAAACGCACCTTAGGTCGTGAGCCGAACAGGATAAACGTTTGTTGAACACTCTAAAACTACATTTTTAAAAGGTAACTTTTCAACGCAGACCGAAAGTCAGGACACAGGAGGTACCAGCACCCTGACCCGGTACCCTAACCCTGGCCTGGTCCACGTCTGGTACCGCGTCCGGAACCAGTACTGCACCCGGGACCGGTACTACCGGTGTGGTTCACGTCCCAATACTGGACCATGGTAGGTTGGGGACCCATAATTTACTTTGAAAAGCCAGCACATGAAAAAAGATGAGTTGGAGACGCCCAAAACATCATTTTTTGATCTGGAACGTGTTTCAACATCCGTCCGTTACTAGCAAGCATTTAAAATGATCTTCCAGGCCGGATATAATCCCGCAGCGGGCCGAATGCGGCCCCCGGGCCTTGACTTGACTGATTCTGAGTACGTGTGTGCTCTCCTTCCACACCACCTTCAGTACCAGATTGTGGTCATTTCTCCTCGTATCCAGAGTTCCTGATAAGCCTTTTTCCTGCCTAATCTCGACCCCACTCACGTCTCGGACCTCCGAACCTGCCTTTGCCCTCCGGTACCTCTGCTTCGGACCCGTTCTGACCTCAGTGCCTCTGACCTTTGCCTTCATCCTCGTTTTCTGATTCCTTCCCAGACATTTCCTGTTTCTACCTGGTGGATTACAGAGCTTCTTTTTGGGATTATTGGATATTAGCGTTGAGTTTCCCTCCACTTCTTCATGCTAGATTACTTGTGACTCTCTCCCTAGAGAACTCTTGGACCCCTCCTACTGTTTGGAGGACTTCTCTGACATAATGAACTGCTTTAAACTCTCCATCCTGAGTCATTACATTCTGGTGTCTACCTTCAACCTGACATTTTAAAGCTTGAAGCTCTGAAAAGTGTCTGCAACGTTCTAGATAGTCAGACGGTATGGTTCATAGACTCAGAATGATTGCGTCTTCTGAACACTTAAAGGTAATTTGTGGCATCAAACTCAAAGACTTTAATCTCTTTAAACTTCCAACAAAAACAGTTCTGTTTATTAAAACTTCAACGTGTTCACGAGAAGCTCTTTCACTGATATAGAAACTATTCTAAAGACCATTCATGCATCTGGGAAAGCAAAAAATGCACATTCAGTTTAACCATTTTCTGCTCGTCAATCAAGCGTGTAGCCTTCAGGGGTAACCACATCGCAGTCACGGAATGGCATGTCAGGTGTTGCTTGAACTCAAAACAATCAGCTGAACTGACTTCTAAGATGTACAGGTATGACTCGCTTTAATTTGTTTAATCACCAGAAAACAGCCTTTAGGACATGTTTCCCTCAGAAATCCTTTCATGTGTGCAAACGACCTGATATGCTTCTTGCAGAAAAAAAAGGAGTAACCGACAACCTGAAACGTTTTGTGGAGATATAGAACTTCAAAGCCTGGTTTTCCTTAAATCTTTTGTCATTTTCTAGTTTTGTATCATATTACACTTTAGTGTAGGAATGTTTTTTTTTTTTTTTATACTGAGAAAAGGATTACAGAAGTGGATAAACTTAACACCTCTAAGTTTTCACACAGAACATATATGTTTGAATTCATTAAAACAATACAAAAAAAATCCTTTTTTCATTTTGAAGTCATGCTATGATGAGAGCTTAATCTTTTTTTTTTTTAAAGTGATGGTGGCTTTGATTCTAATATTTTTTTCTTCTGAAAATATTTACCAAATTTGTATATATAACACCAAAAGTAAATACTACAATCAGCAGCCACTTTATTAGGTACACTGTGAGCAGAATTGCCTTAAGACTCCACAAGGTACTGGAAACATTTCTCACAGAGTTTGATCCATATCGACGATAAAGGATCTTGGAGTTGTTGCACACTGAAGCAAATGTGATTGGTTGATTAGACATTTTTGTTAATGAGAAGCAGGAAAAGTGCGTCTAATAACGCGGCCATGTATTGAGTGTATTACGGTGAGTTCTAAAGAAACTCTGAGGAAACTACAAATAATGAAGACAAAATATAGAAGATATATAATATAAATACACAAGTTCTTGCATAGTAATGCAAGATAACTTTTTTCCATCCAACTTTCCTTCATTCTTTTTTGCTCGATTTCCTGGGGCCTTCATCTTTCTTTTTCCGTGAACATCTTGTGTCTGCTACAAGTGATGGATTCGTCTTTCCTCACACACTATTTGAGTTTGGTCACTCTTAAATTACCTCAGGCCGAGGAGAGGAGAATAAAGAAGAACTTAAAAATAGCATTTGCTCCGAGCATTTTTTTCTTTTTTTCTTTAAGCTAATGTTTGCTCCTCACTGACCCTTCTTCAAAACCCCAAGTCCCCCATCCTGCACTCCCTTATTCCCTCCCTCCTACCCTCTTTCTTCGCTTTATAGGCAAGGAAAGGATGGGGGTTATTGATGGTTATTCTGCAGACCTCGACTACTTCCACACACACTCACATGATTTTCCCCAAAGGCCCCATATCTCTTTCTCTCCATCCCCTCCATCTCTCACTTGAATAATGTTGTCCTAAAGCCAGAATGAGGTCAGAAAAGTTCTGGCGAGACATATTGTTCATTTGTGGGTGTCTGCAAAATGTTCATCAGTAATCAAAAGCCACACATTAGCAGATGCGACGATATATCTCTGTGTACATGTTCTTCACTAGAAATAGGTTGTGGTATCAATTATCTGGAGATTCGTTCACATTTTAATGCAATAAAATGTGGTATTAATGGAACAGTTGTGTTGCTAAAGGGATGGAAACTGCATAATGATCTAAGAGACACTTATGTCTGTCATTTACATATTTATATACCTACTAATATGTTATTGTTTTTAATCATTCTAGCCAAACGAAGGCCTCCTGTTTGGCACTTGACAAATTGATTGTTGGGCAGTTTAAGTGATGGACCCACCGCTTACCCAGGGACTGGCTGACCTCCATTGTTAGCACACCAGGAACATAACTTGTCATCAAAGTCTGTTTCGGCCCAATGAGCGGCAATTAACCTCTGGCCTCTCACCTCCGTTGCCCCTTGGTATGGCTGGTGCTCCCAGAATTGGAAAGAAACGACTTTCTTGGGAGGGGGGGGGTGTTTTCAAACTTAAGGGGGTTACGTCCCAGATATTTAGGACGTCACAAAAAAAAAGGTGATAAGGCTGGTGAAAACCTCTCTTGAATGTCCTTTTACAATGCGTGTGTTATCTTATGGGATCTAGATGACCCCACCCTTATATTGATGAGTGATCCCTCCCGTGACAAAGGTGGACAGGATTTCATGTCAGCCACAGACACCAGTGAAGATAAAATATCCTTGATGAAAAAAAATTAAAAAAAAAAAATAAAAATTCAGCGCACTCTCTTGTGGGGTCCAAATGACCCCAATTTTGATATAAACATGCCTAGGGTCAAATTAGAGTTTTACAGATTCACCAACTTCCATCAAACTTGCTTCTCAACTTCTCATCCTTCCAAATTGAAAAGAAAAGCAATCTGCTTTCATGATTGTGTCACGATCAACACAACATCTATTTGCAGCCATAACGACAACTTTGTTTAGGAATTAAATCATAAATCAGGGATATGAATCATAAGCAAACCTCTTTTTCACAGTTTAATGCTTATTGAAAAGCAGCTTTGGAAGAGAGTTCAAAACAGTTTATTGGATCCTCTGAGGTCTTGACTCCCACACATGTGAGTGAATGGGAGTTTTCAACATTTTCTGATGAGGAAAAAAAAAAATGATGCATACTTTTTAGACATCAATAGGCTTTACAGACCAATGAGAGCCAAGGGAGGCCAAGGCAGAGAGGCAGCCAGGCTGTACTTGTTAAAAACAATTTCACTTCTTTATTTTAATGTCCTTTTTTTCGTGTCTCAGTATGTTTCATTTCAAGGCATTCCTTTATTAATCTTTCAACTCGAGTAAAATATGACTTTATGGAGATATTCAGTGTATTGTCTCATCAAAAAATGTATCCATTATATAAATTTACTTTCATTTAGGCTTTAAAAGTCAATTTACTCTGCAAAGATAATACTTGAAGATAGAAACGCTCTATAAGTGCTGGATAATGACGTGTTTCAGACACCTTAACAAAATAATATTTTACCAAATGAATTGTGATAATCAAATCTAAATTCACTCTAAATTGGATTTTGCTGTAACATAGCAGTAATATACCGTCTGCAGAAATACAAGCACCAGAAAGTTGTTTAAGAGCAAATATGAGGCGTTTCAACAGATTTAAATCTAATTGGCCAATTAGTTCTACCCCCAAAAGTAGTTAAGAAAGGTTACTATTGGTTAACGTTTAGATTTTAAGATGATTGTTTTTTTATTTGGCCATTAGGCTAATTAAATCACACTTTATGTTGAAATCGTACTGTAGAAACATTTTCAAAATATATGTTTATTTTTGAATGTTTATTAGAATAAATTAACTCATTTGTTGTATTTAACCCCTTTGTGCCTGAATTGATTTTACAATTGAAAGAGAGAAAATTCTTCCTTGTGTTTTTTTTTTTTTTTTTTCTGTACATGGTGATGCTAAAACTGAGATGAGTTCTGGAATAAATGCTATGCTGCAAATTAGCAACATACAGTATTGAGGGGTTAACCCAACCTGCATACTTATGACATTATCATGTTCTGGCACCAGAAGTAGTAAGTACCGGTGACCATTTCTCTGCAGTGATGATTTCTTATATCACCTCTATAAATCAACAAATAGGCCTAAGTTTAGTTACCCTCACCTCAGCAACCTTTTGAAAAAAAAAAAAAAGACAAGTGGGTCCATTCACCTGTCAATTAAATTGATAGTTTTTTTTCATGAACAGAAGATAAAGAATAAACCTCAGCTGGAAAGGTTTTGATTTACAAGTTTGATTTTATTTTGTTTGATTTTTTTTTAAGCTAGCATTCAAAAAAAAATATGTAAAAATACATTTAACATAATGAGAAGCAGAAACTGAACAAAATTGTAATTCATTCATTCATTCATTCATTCATCTTCTCGGCCGCTTTGTCCCTTTTGGGGTCGCGGGGGTACTGGAGCCTAACCCGGCGAGTTCAGGGACAGGTCGCCAGTCTGTCACAGGGCCAAAAAAATTGAACTAGGCAAACTTCTAATTTTTATCAATTAAAACAACTGAAGTCTTTTTTTTTTTTTTTTCTTGGCTTGCACAAAGTTATTGTAATGCAAAGGTTTAAATAAAATATATTAATTGATTTTTTTTTTCAAACCAAACAATGAACATCTGAAAAGTTGTTGATACACTACACATCCGGAGATGTTTTTGTACTTCAACCATGTACATCGTGTACCACGACGCATAGTAGAAAAGAATCTTGGATTCTTGTAGGACATTAGCAGGAGATGTATTATTTTGGAAATGAACGTAACTAAAACCTTACTAAAGATTTATACATCAGAATCCTGTTTATTGACTTCACTTCTTCGAACCATCATTTACTAAATTCATTCAACAATGGATGTACCTGGCTAGAAAGAAACCAATCCTTTGATTAACTGGGCCTTCCGACTAGAAACCAGTCCATTCACTGGGACTGTTGAGGACATCCTGGAGAGATCTGCACATCAGCTTCCAACAGAATCCTCCAGCTCACAATGAAAGGAGGTGAGAAGACCATCAGCAGCCATCCAACCAGAACCAGCAGACTCAAGGACCGCTACTATCAGAATGTCAAGAACGTGAACCTGTTCTCCAGCTCCTCATGACCTCTAACCTCTGATGTCCGAGAACTGCCTATACATGCACTAACTTCAAATGTAACTCCCATGCAGCATAGTTTTACCAGTTTAATCAGTTCACCACTACTGGTTGACTAAATCTAGTTAGCTTTGAACACATTTTAATGTAATATTGCACTACTTTGTCTCCATGACACTAATATATATCAAATTTATGATGCAGATATCATCATAATCTTATCTTTGACTTTTTTTTATTTGTGTTCTCAACAACAGTAATCCTACGAAGTTTGAAAATAAAATTTGAATTCTTACAGTAAACTGTGTTTTTGACTTTATTTTGAGTGTAAAAAAAAAGTGAACTAATGAGAGATTGGAGTCGGTCTCCCTTTGAGGAACTGCAACTTTTGGTTTTTCTAAGTTGTCTTAAAATCTGTGAAGGAAAGGTGAAGGTTTCTCTTTGACAAGGAGAAGTTAGCATTTTGAAGTCGCACCGCAATAGTTGACTTTCCACAAACTGGCAGACCTGAGCCTCAGCAGACAAAAGCAAGCAAGTACTAATAACTATTGCATCATTGCATTCACCGTCTTTCCTTAATTTTCCATTATTTTCAAAGTCTAAATTAGAACACTTTTTACCTGTTGACAGTCTTTGAGTGAAGAAAATGAGCAAATCTGCTGCAGTTAACAGTTAGAAAGAATCTAACCTTTTTTTCTGTTCATTTATTTTAAAAAATCTGGCAAGTTTGAAAGTCGATGAGCCACAAACTATCTATTTACTGCCTCTTGATGAATTATTCTTTAAATCTTGTCAAAAGTTGTGAACTATTCCCTAAAAATAGTCAACATATTAGCTTTCCAGACATTGTCTTCCTTTGATCATATTTCAGATGACCTCTCCTCTCATTTTTATAAAAACAAATGAATCATTATCCCCTTAATTTCCCTTTTGTCATAAATATGTGACGCACCACTGCGACTCGAAAATTACCAACTTCAAAGCAAAAACACAAGAGATTTTTTTTTTTTTATTATAGCTGGAAATAAATTCAGGTATTGAGGGGTTAAACTTTTGCTTGTATTCTTATTCATAAATTACTGTAATGCCTGCCAACTTTTTTTTTTTTATTGTTTGAAAGATTGATATCTGTTAATTTAAAATATGCTTTTTCAGAGTTTTTTTCCAAATTATTTCAGATAGTTAAAAAGGTTTAAAAATAACTGGTATATTTGTACTTTTCAGTTTAAACCCATCATTTTAATAACAAGAATAATAGGAGCTGTATCCGCGCCCCTAATCACATAAGCTGCAACCCTTCGAGATGGAAAGTTTCAACTAATATAACCACACTTGTTTAGATCATGTTTTAATAGAAAAACAGATTCTCTTCATGTATACAATCTAAGAGGTCTTAGATCAGTCAGTTGAAATGTATAAACGTCTATTTTCTGGACTCTGAGGACTGTGGTTGTTCTAAAACATTGAGTCTCTGTGGAGCTCAATCCTAAAAGGCCGTGAAACTTGTCCATTTAGCATTGTCCTCTCACCAGGGAGTCAGTAAGTATTAGTAGCGATAATGGCATTTATTGAAGAAACCTCTTAAAACGTGGCTTTCCACAACTCCTAGTGCCCTCTTCTACATATAGCCATAGCCTCTTGGCTGCGCGAAAGTGGAGAGGCGTAACTGGGGCAGCCTTTTCCGAGTCAAGTACAGATTGAGTGGAATCCCTCAAGAGCCGGCAAATGTTTTTGATAAAATGGCATATTCTCATTCCTTCATAAAGATGCTGTTTTCAAGATCAACGAGAAGCTTTTTTTAGGTAAGGGGATGAGTGGATCTCTATGGAGGGGAAGATCATTGACTCTCTGTAGACAAAGCTGTTAGCCTAGATAAATAAATGATGAAATGGGTCCTGCAAAGTCTGTCGTAAAACAACCACCAAAAAAAAGAAGAAAAATCCTGTAAATTAATGAGAGCTATGAAATGACAAAGCTGTAAAGTTTGTTGTTTTTTTTAAATAAATATTTGTAAATGATTTTTTTTTTCATTGACATCTTAATCTGGATTTAAAAAACAGATTACGTAATGACTAAAAACCATCGTCGCATTCCTTTTTTAATACAAATTTAATTATTACTTTGATTATCTTTGGAAAGTTTGTGTTAGTTCTTTTTTGAATATTATTTAAGAAATAAAACAAAAAGCTAAAAAAGGTAAGAACTGGTATAAAAAGTTTAACATCTGTTTTGAATCCAAAATCCTTCCTTTTTTTAATATTTGCCATATTGTACTGAAAAATGACTCTCAGCACAACAAACATGCCCATTTGTAACTGACATTTACCTGATTCCTCCCTAAATAATTACCTGTCCTGAACCTATATGTCTAAAAAAAATTATCCAAATTTGTTAGATTAAATTTAGAGCTATTTATTTACATTTGCACACTGCCATGCTGTAGCTTGCAAAGTAAAATCCATTTATCATAGAGGTAGGACGTCAATTTCTTCTAGTGCATCATGGCATTTTATTGGATTACATGATAGAATGAAGACTAAATGATCAGACTGCAGAAGGCAATGCTTTCTATCCTCGGAAAATTAGTTTAGAACAAGCATGAATTAGATGTCTTTTGAGCATAATGTGTAGTATGCATTTTTTTTCTTGTCATATCTGTGCACAAATGCAATACACAGCTTTATTAGAAAGTAAAGATGAAACCAAACAAACAACTAAAAATATTACATACACTTGGATTAACAGGTTTTTTTAATGTTGTTATATACAAAGTATGGCCAGAAATTGATTAAAAAAATTAACAAATTAATGATAAATCTGGGGAGAATTAATCTTTTTTTTTTTAGCTACAGTATTTTGCTGAAAAGTTATTACCTGCAAATAATCACAAATTTGTTTTATCATATCATATTATATTTATTTATATCACTGGCTGCTTTAAAACAATGTTTTCTTTTAGCTTCTAGAAAAACACAAGCGGTAAGATGTTCTCTCTAAACTGGAGTTTTATTTAACCTATCTTGATGATCAGCATATATATCGCTTTTATTTGACGCTGTATTCAAGCCTCAGTGATGCTTGTCATGTCACCGTGACAACGCGCCAGACCATGGATCAAATAGTCCGCTTTTTGTGAAAAAGTTATCTAATTTTTTTTTTCTTTTTTGTAGATAACTATGGTATAATTGGGGAAAAAACCCGCTGAGGTGTTCTAATACTACGGCTAACTGCACCGCCGAGGCAAAGTGAGGGACTGTTGCTCGGTTCATTTCTGTCAATAAATATTAACGATTATTATCATAATTTGTTAAAGGCGTGCGTTAATGCATCAAATTTCATGGGCCTATTAGAAAGTTGTTTTTTTTACAGTCACATAATTCAAAACTAACTTCTCTGTGTTTTGGACTAAAAAAAGGTGCTTGATCATTATTTGTCGGTGAGAAGTCCGTCCTTTGGCTGCCAAGAAAAAAAAATGTTTATTTTCACGAGTTTAGAGGAAGCATAAACATAGTGGGTTGAGTGTGGGAGAAACCATTTTCTAGCCAAGCAAGCAGAGTTTTGAAAGCACCACCAACCCTGTTCCATAATTACGCAAAGTAATTTTTTTTTTTTTTTTTGACAGAGATTCACCTATTTCATCTAAACAAAGCCATATTCAGCAGAAACTAGAAAAATAACACAACGAGTAGTTTACACATAGAAAAAAAACAATGGTGCTGCAAGAACAGGGTTCTGCAACACCAAAGAAGCCATTTAGTCCACAACAAGAGCTGACAAATCTCACTTTATCTTTTGGAAAATAAACTTAATTTAAGTTTATGTGCCTATTAAGGTATTTTTTATAAAATGTACACTAATTGTGATATTTTTCTTTAAATAACAAATTCAACTTCTTTACTTTTGGCATTAGCACGTACAAGTTCCTTTCAAAATAAAATACAAAATAAGGTCTTCCTGTTGCAGTAGTTTAATTTATTAAAAATGCAAGAAAACCAAGTTAAACATGCCCCCTTTCTGTCAATATGACAACAACTAGATATTAATGTGCAGTATATGTTAGAATATGTACTTAACTCATTTAATATGCGTATTAAGCCATTACACAATAGTGATTCTCCTGAGCCTTCCGTACGTTTTTTGGCACGTAAAAACTCAATTACACTTTCAACGATTTAAGCATGGTATCGAAATGTTCAGCTCGTTCAGGAGATTACTGCCTGTACGTTTGGGATTCATAAACTTTATAAGTTTGAAAATATTGAGCAAAACATGTCCCTTAGGAAATGAATGAGAAATGATCTTTCAATAACTTTGTACATTTTGAAACTTAAATATCTTCATACTTACAGTTATAGAGAAACCATTCACACTTTAAAATGTTCATTAACTACTGGGTTTTTAGGGTGATTTAGCTTTTCATTTAGTAACATGCTAGGTGTTTCTAACCAAGAAATTTTCTGTTTTTTTGAGCTAATTTGGATTCCAGCTAATATTTTAGCATAATCCTAGCACTTTTGTAAAAATAAGACATTTTTCCACTTTTTTTAAAACTTATTTGGCATTTAGCTGATATTTTAGCAAGCTATAGGGTTCAGCATTTTCAGCCTCAGCTTCACCATTTGTTGCTAGCTAAAAGTTTCAGCTTTTTCAGCTCTAGCATCTTCAGCGGCCACATTCAGCTTACTGCATTCACACTAGCATTATCGCAGGTAATGCCATATATCTAGTTTCAATTGTTCTAATTGTTCTTAAAGGCTGGAGAGTCAGGTTGTAGACCCAGACCCCTGGAATGGAAAGAAAACAACGTGTTTTTTGTTTTTTATTATCCTTTACAGGTTTTTCCAATAAAGTCTGCTGCAGAATTGAAACATAAACTGAGAAGTTCTGTAAAAAAGACATCTTGCAGCATCAGTTCATTGTAAAGGTGATGGTTGGCACTCCTCACTGTGGCATTATAGACAGTTGACACCAATGGAGGATGCAGGCATCTACTTGTTTCTGTTAGACCTGACAAACTGGGACAGCACTCATCCATACCATCATTCATCCACCCTCCTGCTCACTCTTCCTCCCTCCCTCTCCCCCTTCTTCACCCTGCAGTCGAAAGCTTTCTGGATTAATCAATCACCCGTGTGTATACCTGCATGAAAGACAACGAGTGAGATGGAAGTCAGGGACAGGTGGCCAGGGTCAGACTCTTCTTCACCTTGGCATCTCCTCACCAAGCGCTCCTGACAGACTTGCATTAATCCACCCACCTGTACAAGTGGGACTACAGACACACACTAGTGTGTATACGCAGCAGCACATGGCGACAAAGACTGAAAACACACTACGAGTAGGCAAATGGCTCCAGGCTATTTGCGATCCCCCAGGGAAAACTGAAACTATGCAAATACATGCCAGTTTATCACTCCAGTCCAGCACCCACCAAAGTCTCTGGACTGCCTTCGCATGCATATTTCTCAAGGTTAAAAAGTTATCAGAGATAAGACGGGCTCTTGTGTGTGAATGAATCTCCATATCATGAAAGAAAAATCAATAGTTGTGGCCAGTGATGCGGCAGATAGAGTTAAATGTACTGCATACACCTAATTCTTTTTAATGCAACGTCTGTTTTATTGCCAGGATGTGTCAATCACAGCAGATGGTGCACACGTGCATGCTATACAATTTGGTCGACGTAAACAAGGTTTGAGATGGGGGGGTCATTAATAATGTTGACTAAGAGCCAGTAGCATACACAAATAACCAGAGTGAGAATCAGCTCCTGAAGTAATGGAACGATGTTTGGCCTCTGAGCCCCAAAATGACCTGAGAGTAAACCACATCACAAAGCTTTGACTGGACACAGGAAGAAGATGGATTGTTTTTTCACTCAGAGGAATGGAGTGGAGTTTGACAATGTGTGTGGTAAATACATCAAAAGAAAAGTGCAAGAGATAAAACAGTTAAAAGGCAACACTGAGGTAATGAATGTGTCCATGGATAGCCTTCTAAATTAAAACAGTCTCTTTTGTCAACACTATAAATGTGTTAAACACTAGAACATTACAATTTCACTGCCAGTTTACTTCCTTTCAGTTTCTAAAAGTACATTTTTGCTAGTATACGTTTTTTTCCTTTTGAAGAAAAGTGTTATGTATTTACTAGGGATGTAACGATAATTGATTTCTATTCCTACAATCCAACCAGATTGTATTAGTCTGAGGCAAGTTGTTAATAGAATTGAAATATATTCTTAAAAAAATAATTTCACAATAAGATAAATAGATAATTGATTTAGGAAAAAACCCTTTCGATTGGTCATGGTACTGTGGATTTATTTTACTATAACGTAAAAATGACCGAGTGCCATCACAGCAGACAACAATCACGTGATACAGCAAAAATAATCAATCCATCATTCCAGTCCAATGTGCGGAAACATTTTTAATTTTGCAAAGACGTTACCATACAGTGTGGTCAAATATTCTAAAAATGTTCCCTTTGTTTTATTTTATGCAAAAAAACAACAGAAGGGTGAATGTTGTGAAACTAAAATATGAATGGATTTGTCATTAATTCTTGTTTTTAGTTTGCAGACATATTTAATTTACACTTGATTATCTTTCAAGAAATACAAGGAATCTGGAAAACTTCCCCTGCTCTGTTCAGTACCAGGTATTTATACACACATTGAATTTTTGGCTAAAGATGACCAGGATCTATTTTAGGTCAGTGAATCGTATCGAGTCGTTCAGAATGAACTAATGTCGACTATGAATCATATTGTCAACGAATTTTCATTAAAAACGAATATTAACACAAGAAGATCTACTCTGCAGTATTTAGCCAAGAGCTGGGTTAAAATGGGATAATCGATGTGAATCAATTTAAATTTAAGAGAATAATAATCAATTCACAGAATATATAAATCTATTTAGCAAATAAAGCTGAAGTCCTCTAGCTTGATGCTAACGTTTAATGGAATTTCCCATATGACAGCGAATGCTAACACTCTTTTTTAAATATTTTTTAAAGTAACAATTTGTGATCTAAAACATTGTTTTTTTCTTATACTGTTGTCTTCTTCTTGGATAAGGTGTACTTCTATAGCGCCTTCGCCACCTAGTGGTCAAACTTAAATGCCCTCCAGGAGAAACAACAACGTTCACAACGTTAATGTTCTGAACATTGTTGTTAGAACTTCTGCTTTTGAGAAACAATGTAACACTGTATGATATTAACAATCTCATTCTTTCACTAATACATTTTACAATATGTGAACTGTATCAGATTAGTGTAAATATATTCAAATTAAATAGAAGATTAGTAATGTATTTCTAAACAAATGTGTATAAATGTGTAAACTCAAGATTGAATTGAATTAAAAAAAATTGAAAAAAAAAATCAGGATTGAATTGATTCAGGCACTTCTTAATCAAATCCAATTGTTTCTTGAAATTATAACCAATACCCAGCCCTAGTTAGTCTTAACATATCCACTCTTGGACTGAGATACAAACCGTCCACCATCAAATTAGAGGTTGACCAACACATTTATGGAATGACCATGGATTTTTAGAGAATTATGGACAAACTTTTGTCTTTTGGATCACAAAATCCATGACTTAAACTTATACAGCGGTCCCTTGTTTACTGTGTAGGTTACATCCGTAAAATCCGTTAAGGAGGACTATATATGTTTTAAAGTTGTTAAATTCCTCACTACACATTTAATACACTTTTCTCAGACAGATAAACATTTCACACTTTTGCCTCTTTTTTTAAACAGTCTCAAAGTTCAGACTCATGCTGTAAAAATAGTTCAGTATTAGAGAATAAAAACAAAGATCTGATCAGTGTCTAAGATTTATGTAAATGTGTCAAACTGCACAAATTCTGCACAGGAAACATGGCACAAAGGAGACTGTTTGACAAAGTAACAAAAAAAAAAAGAAAAATTTGCAAGAAGAATCCATGAAATGGTGAGAGAACACTGTAGCTTTATATCATGTATCTTTAAGGAGTTATGGAATTCTACTAGTGCTTCCAAAACAGTAAAATGAAATCTGGATGCCACTTGTTTCATGTGATGAAGTTACAAAATATTGAAGTCAGAATATAGCCTGATGGCAGGTAGTGGATTACGGTGTTGCATGCAGATTATTTTATGTCTCTGTTGGCATCAGGCTGCGGGGACATTGATGCATAAAAACATGGGATTGACAGTGATGGATTACTGAGTGAAAAAGCTCAACAAAGGAAGAGACTGAAAGTCCTTTTCTTTTGAATGCGTCACTTTACCTTTTATGTCTACCTTATTTACCTTCACGCATCTCTCTAAAAAAAACCCAAATGTTTATCGTTGTGTTTTGCTCATACAATAAAACTCTCAAATTAATGAGCAAATTACTTTTTTAAAACATATTTTTTTAGGTTTTTATAACTGAAAAGACAGACTTGTTGCTTACTGGGTGAGGTTCTCTTCTTGGAATTAGCCTTTTATCCTCAAATTTAAACCTCACACGTTTCAATGATTTCAGTTCTTTAAAGCATTCTGGGAAAACCAAAATAAAAATAAATAAAAAACAACCTCATTTTATTAAGATCTATTATTTTGTCATCGTATTGAGACAATCGTTGTTTTATTAATGCTCCAGTTTAATGATATGTGCATTTTAAGGCTGTAATGATGTTTATTTGTACACTGTGAATTTCATGGGGAAAAGCATGGAAAGAAGAAGCAATACAAAAGATAAAATGCTGGAACCTGCAGACTTAGAACAGTCTCTCATTTCTATGCTACAAAAAAAAAAAAGAAATTAATGAGCAGCGAACCAGATGCATAATTTACAGTGTAGTTAGAGCATGATAAAGCATGTTGGGAGAATATTCTCTTCCAAGATTCTGCAAAAAGGAGAACACAAAAGCAGGTGGAGAGAGGCCTAAAATTAAACATCTGCTTTCACTTATACAAGTTAAATCTTGTGATTTAGAACTTTCCACGTCACATTACCAGATCAAAATGAAAACAACAAATTTGGAGAAGTATTAGAATGATGTTTAGCGACAACTAACAAAAGCCTGCTGACAAATACTAACCCTCATGGCCACTTGAAGCCGGAAGGGGAAATGACTCACCCAGGTCTAGATTCAGGACTCTGACACTGCGCATCACAGCAACAGCCACCTTCTTTCCTTCCCCAACCCAGAGCTTTTCTTCAGCCCCTGAGGTTCAAGCAAGGAATAGCTGCTGTCACAACCAGTTGGCTTTTCATTTGTTGTTCCACCAGGAGAAAAAGTGGTGGTTTTGGGCATGTGGCAGCCATAGAGAATCGTGACGACAGATCTCCTCCTCTCTGCAAGACGGGCCTGAGATCTACTATTTCCTTTCTCAAGTTAAAAAACAAAGTGGAACCGGTGAAATATTGAGCAACTGCAGCAGAATTTGTTGGTATGGAAACAGTGTCCATTGGCCCCAGGTTAAATGCCAGATGTGTTCAATTTATCACAGCGACACATGAATAGTGGGAGACAGATGAACCCAGCAGGCTCTAACCAGCAACTGTCTGTGCGCAGGAAGAAGCCAGGGAGAGGAGAAAACCAGCCCGAGTTCAATGCTCATCTGTGATCGCTGAATGTTACCCTGATCTCAAAATCCTAGTTTAACGAAATATGGCAGAAGTACAAAAGAGTATACTGAAAATGCAGGACTACAGCTATTCAAGTTTGCCTTTGCCACAAGAAGGAATGAGTGAATGTGGAAACCATTTCTATTTTTTTTTTTTTTTTATCGTGACTCCTCCAGTTTGTCACAAAAGCTCCGACAACTCCAGACACTTTCATAAAACTTTTACGCGGTGCTGCGGGAATTTCCATGGAGGGGAGTGGAGATAAAGAGCATGCACTGACCCATCGGCTACATGTAGCCATACACACAGTGAGCTAAAGGTTTGTTTCACCAGTTCCTGAATCGCTACGATTTGAAAATTGTGCGCCTGCATGGAGAAATGGAATCTGCTGACCCAGACAGAGCTGGCTCGATAATATCCTGATAATCGCGGAAGATTTTTAATTTTTGGAGCTGGTGTTTATTATGGATGAAAACGACGAATTCTGGAAGGAGATGCCATCTCACACTTAGCGGAGGAAGCACACGCTTCTGGTTTAGAGGCACAGAGAGACAGTAACACCCCTCATGTGGATTATAAATATCATTAAAAAAAAAAAACTATGTTGAGCAATACTCAAATTTTGTTTAATAAATGTTTTATTTATTAATGAGGAAATAAAAACTTATCTTGAACTTTTTTTTAATATCCTCAAAACTAATATTTAGTAAAACCTCAGTGAATTACAGGTGACATTTTCCCATGCAGCCAGTAAACACCTCCTTTCTCTTGTACAGCTGAATGTTGCTAACATGTCCTTACCCAAAAACTGACTCAAAAACATAATTACATAAGCATGCTGGGATTTGCAGTCTGACAAAAACAAACCGTACGACTATAGTACCTGGGTGGCTCATCAAAACCTGCCCAGAGCGAGGATTAAAATCTTCTGAAATAGTCGAATGCTTCAAAGTAGGAAGCTGTCAATGTCAGTTATGTGATGAGGACTACTTTTTTGAGAACTGTCCAAGAAATTAGCATTCACATTTGACTTTTTTTCCCTTCTAGGCCAGATTCCCAACAGCTCACTGAGCCCATTCTCAGCCCTTAAGGTGAGAACGCAACGGTTGTTCACAGCTTAAAGACACTGAGGTGTCACAATAAAGGCTCTAAAATGTTGTTATTGATATGACCATTTTGCAACAGGCTTCCTCAATGTTCAAAAACAACCATCTAATCTTAAAAATGTGCATTGAAAAGTAAACTTACTCTCTAAATACTTTTTATAAAGATAATTTTTAACAAAAGCGGGGTTCATTCCTAAAAAAGACAGGTTCAGAAATGGGATAAAATGGATTAAAAACTAAAAGCAATGACTAATCTCACTAAAGTTTAATTCTGGAACCAGGATCGAGGTTAGGGCCATCAGGCAAGCACCTAGTAGCCCACCACAGGCCACTGACCCAGCTAGGGTCAGCCCAAAAAGGCTATAACGGATCTCCTTACCATAAGGCCCAGTGTCCACAGGAAAGACCACAGGGGGCCAGTGCTATGTAATCTGGGCTGTGTGTGACTCAATGGCTCAGCCAATGAAAATAGATTCTAGCAATTGAGACATGGAATGTCACCTCAATGAGTAGGAAAAAAACTTGAGCTTGTGAGGAAGGCTGGAAGTACGAGAGGAAAATAGGTTGGAATTTGCAATGATAGTGATACCTGAAAGGGTTGGTACGTAAAGAATGGCCTCCATGTATTGAACCAGAGCGGTGTTTTGTTACTGGATGTTAGAGCACAAGGGTTCAATCAGTGCATGTGGCACCAGGACACCCCAAGCAGGAGGTCAATGACCAACTTTGTAGTTGGAATCACCTGAGTGGAATTTTGAATGTATCGTGAGAGTTTGTTTAGGACAGGGGTCGGCAACCTGCGGCTCCGGAGCCGCATGCGGCTCTTTAAGCGCTGCCTTGTGGCTCCCTGGCACTATTTCCAAAATGTTGGAAAATGGAAAAAGATGGAGGAGGGAAATATGTTTTTGGTTTTAATCATTGTTTTAACCCCGAACAAACATTGACAGATTGACAGGATTCAGGTCTGCCGAGCGTTTCTGCATGGTGCGTTCACTGACCTCTGGACACCGGCAGCAAAACAAAGCAGTTTATCATAGAAAACATTGAACCCCAGAACTGATCCTTATAAAATCAAGGGATTAAAAAGTCTCGACATTTTTTTCCTGAAAAACTGCTTTTTCTGAGGATTGTATAAAAATGTCAAAAGCATAGTAGCGGACTGAGTTAATGTCTGGAGTTCATTGAACACAACATGCGCAGTGATCTGTCAATCAGCTGTTCGGAGGTTTGGGGTAAATAAAGGGGGAGGGCTGGTGCATGAGACGGAATGAAGGCGTTCGAGGTATCCCCACTAATAAAATGATTAGTGAATACAACTTTTGTGGAGTGTTCTGCTGCTGTTTTTCTGGTTAACCACCAAATAAAGAGACTTAAAACAGATGAAGTTTCGGCGTCTCCGTGCGGGAAAGAGAGAGCGGGACGCTTCATTTTTCATTATTGATTATCTCGTTATCACGAGAAAACGATTAAAAAAAAAAGTAGGGCAGGCGCTTTCAGCGTCCGTAATTTCTGATTTTTGTCAGTATATATTTGGAATGACACTTAAGCCATCGGCTGTAGCTAGTCCGCTCCCGCAACGCAACAGAGCCGTGACTCTAGCGGTGTAAGCCCGGGGTTAGGGGTATTATTGTGTTTGGTTGCTCAGAAATGAGGATAGCTGCGCTGATTTTGTGTCAAAAGAGAGAGAGAGAGAGAGGAGGATGCTGCTGCGTTTTACCCATGCACTGACTTGTTTGGCATTTGCACAGAAATCAAACTTAAACTGTATTCATTTGATTTTATACACTTTACCTCTTCAAAAGGCTGTTGTTTTATTTTTATTAATGTATGCTGCATTTTATTGTACTCTGTTGCCCAGATAAGGGGCACGTTATGCACGTTCCATTGTTGTTTTTACGAATCCTCAAAATAAAAATGACATCAGAAATTTGATTTCTTTATTGAATTCCTTTAATTTCATCAAAGCAATGAAACAAACTGTAATTCATTAATATTGTAATGAAGTTAAACTTCATCCTACAACAGTGTAGTCACGTGGTGATTCATTCTCCACAGGATTAAATAAACAGTCAATCATGAAGGTTCATCATGTATTTGTAACCAACTTAGTCATTTTGATAGTAGGCTAATATAGATAATATAGATACATACAACATGTGTTGCCTTCATTATAAGACTTTTAATTTTTTGCGGCTCCAGACAGATTTGATTTTGGTTTTTTTGGTCCAATATGGCTCTTTCAACATTTTGGGTTGCCGACCCCTGGTTTAGGACATCAAGCTGAGTGGGTTTCCAACTCTAACATCTGAGAGAGCTATCGCCAGTTACCAAAGGAGGTTAACCATATTAAGTCCAAGTGGATGATGTGTTTTTTTTTTTCTTCAACTTTCTAAGAATCCCAGGGCAGTGAAGACACTGGTGTCGATTAGGTCAGAATCCAGTGGTGATCACTGGAAGTAAGAGGTGCTGTCAAGCTGAAGAAAGAGTCCGTCTTTCGGATAATTTCATGTTGGATCATTACTTTATTGTAAGAGGTGCATCTATAAGATATGAAAGGGAGATACACATTTAATACAAAGGGGCCATGCCATAAAAAAAAAACAACTTTTTGAGCTTTTAAGTGTATTATAGTGTTCACTCCTCACTATAAAGAACCCCAAAATGGTATTTTGATTAGTTCATGAATTTCTTCTAAAACCCTGCACTCTCAGCACCAGCCCATCCTAAAAACAAGCAGGTTCTCACATTATGATGTCACAGAGTGAGAACAGCCCCTTACAAGAAGAGTCTGTTCTGACAGCACCATCCCCAGTCAGCAAAATTCCCATAATAGGAGATTTTATGATATACCTTAGTTTGATACAATTCAGACTTGTTTTTAAAAGTACAGAAAGTGCTTAAAAACTTAACTAAATAATGTGTACTGCTACTAATGCAGCAGAATAGGCAATGAAGAATTTGAAGAGAATCTAAACTGAACAAAATTTAAAGGTATCATCATACTTTATTTAGTTCTGAGCAACTTGTCTTGTGTGTTTAATGGAACAAAGATCAACCAGGTTTCTTAGTTAAATGGGATAAACAATGTCAGATTTTGTTGCACAAGCAACAATATTGGAGTGTTAAGAATTTAAAAGAAAAAATGTATGGGTGCTGTCACTATAACTGACAAAAAACATTACAAGAGCCTAAATAACAGCTAGATTACATTGTTTTGTGCAGTAACATGTTTCAGCAAATACATAAAACAATATTTTTGTTAATATTAAGACATAAATTGTAAATTTACACTATATAAAACAAACAGAATTTATCTAAGATGATGAAAAAAAACATATTAATCCAAGTGTGCCATGAAGCAACAGTGAAGAAGACCTAATATTGCAGATAGAAAATGCTAGAATGTTGATAAAATGATCAATCACTTGGATTGCAGAGAAAGAGACAAACAAATAGTGGGTCTTCTGCAGAGATTTGCATTAAGGTCAAGTTCTGCATGAGCCGTGTTTGCAAATTGGCAAGACAATAAATCAGGTTTGGCTGTTCTCTAATCGTTGCAGCAGTTAAATAGGTTTCCGTGTTGTAGAATTTTCCCCGTCGTAATGCTGTAGACAGTATGAGGTTTTCACGCCAAATCAAAGGAAGAAAACAATTAACTTAAACTTTAACTAACCCAAATCCATGTATGGAAACAATCATTAACAGTTCAGGAGATTAAAATGAAATTATTGAATCCTGAATTCTGTGCATCAGAAAGAACATCTTACATGTGGTGTTTCATTATAATTTGGAATATGCTGGTCACAGAGGAATCAAGATAATGTGAGATTTGATTATCAGATAAACGTCTCTTTCGCAGTTCACTGAATTTTACCCATTGAGATAAATAACAGAATCAATCCCTATTTTTTGTGAATGTGAAAAACAAAAATGTCTTTAAAAATGTAATAATAGGCAAACACAGCAGACATTGTTCTCTTAAGGCGGAAAGAGGAACAATTTGTATTTCTGCCTGGGATGTTTCTGACTTCACAAGAATCTCAAGTAGAGAACGTCTTGAAAAAAAATCTCATGGGATGCTCAAACTTTAGCGTAGCTCATGAGGGGTGAGCATTGTAACAACAATTCAGGAAAATAGCAGAATACCGCAGTTTCTGAGTTAATGGAGGAGGCAGAAGACAACCACATTGAGGGGAAAAAAGAAGCAGATTTGTTGTTTCTTGGGAATTCTGAGACAGTATAGAAAACAAAAAGAGGTAAACATTGACTCAGTCTGGGTCGGATAATGTCTTTCAGTCAAACTCCCAGCTTCAACCAAGCCAACTTCCAATTTCTAAACAACTGCACAAAGAGGAGAAAAGAGAAGGGAAACATTCTGCCAAGGTGATGTGTCGAAAACGAGAACCCAGTGTAGCAGGAAATAAATAAATTACCTTTTTTTCCCTGAGTCAGCTTTTTTTTTCTTCTTGAGGAGTACTTACAAGTGTGTTCACCCATCACCAAAGTCCATAGAAACAGTTTATATTATACTCTGGTTATTATTTCTTCTTAGACGGGGAACGTCCTCACAGGTTTATGATCATATACAATCTATGGAAAATGGAGGAACTCAAAAACATCAATGCATTAAAAATGTGTAATTTTTTTGGATAGTTTGCAATTTTTTTTTAAATTGATAGTTTTTACGAACTGTTTTTTTATCTATTTTTTTTTTTTTGCTTGTTTTTGTATTTTGTTATTAATTACATCATATGGAAATGAAAACACTTGTTCAACTGTGACTATAGTTTGCTACATATAAAATAATGAAAACTCAAGCCTAATCCGAATTCTTCCCCTACACCCTATACGGCTTGTTTCTACCCCTACATTTAGCCCTCCAAACGTAGAGTTATGGAAAAAAATAGCGTCTTTAAATGTTGACGTCACTTTAACTCGATGTCATCAATAGTCACCAGTCAGCTACAGTACATTAACGCAGAGTCATCACTTACACTTAATTGTAAACTTCTGTGCTTCAGACCGCTCCCACGTGAAGAAAAGCGCTCGTCATCTATTCAATTCAATTCAATTTTATTTATATAGCCCAATATCACAAATTCAATTTGCCTCATTGGGCTTCATGCCTGCAGTTTTTACAGATGCACAGATGGAGTCATAAAATATGCACAATAGGTAAAAACTAAACAGACTATAAAGAACAGGTCATCCCTGTCCTTAGACCCTCCCTCGCGGTAAGGAAAAACTCCTAAAAAAAAACCTGAGTCAGGAAAAAAAAGAAGAAACCTTAGGGATTCCCACATGAGGGTGAGATCCCATCCCAGGACGGACAGGCGATACCAAAACGGTTAAAGAAAAGTTAGCTGCTAAAACTGCATATATGAGTAGAGTTCATTCATATAGAGCTGAGTTCATTCATATAGAGCTGAGGGACGAGTGATGATTAAGTCCATAGTCCAGATGAGGCAGAACTGCAGACCACGACCAGGAGCAGGAGGACAGACGACCCACCAGGAATCACTCCCACTCAGAGATGCAGGATGGTGACGGATGGTGACGGGGCTTCATCCAGATGGGCGGGGCTTCGTCAGGATCACCAACAAGTCTCCCGGAAACTGCAATCTCTCCCGGTCTCCCACAGGGAGTCGGAGAGAAGGAAAAACATGTGAATTATACTGCACCACCAACACAGGCATACAGTTAGAAGTAAATAAAAAAGTAGAGGAGAGGAGAAGTAGATGGAAAAGAGGACATCTGAAGCCCAGCGCGATGCGGCTCACCCCACCGGCGGAGGTACAGAACTCCCTTTGCTCTACCCTTAAAAAACACCCCTTTCCCTTCAAAGGCCCCTTCAAGTAGAAGGATAGGGAGAAGCCGAAGGGGTAGGGGGAGAATTTGGATTCGGCCTAACTGTCAAACAGGTAGACTGGTAGTTTCAGCAGGTTTATTGGAATGACGGGTTGACAGAGCTGCTAACTATGACAACATAGAGTTAAGGCAGGTTCGGGCAAGCGGAGGTCAGTCCTGAGAACAGAGGTTTCAGGAGTCAGGCTTTCGGTTATCGTTGTCGGAGCAGAATCGAGGTCAGGTTGGCAGAATGTCAGTTCTGGTCAGGATGTTAACGCTCAGTAATGCAGGCTATGTGGTACTAACAATCCTTCACACTGAGCGAGGCTCGGTGCTCTGCTTAAGTCTAGAATTGGTTACTGCTGTGTCCCAGATGGGTAATTGTCTATGGGACGTGTCAAATTAAAGGCCCTCCAGATCATTTTATTTTATTGTTATTAACGGCCTGATGTTATCTTGCGTTTATTTCTAACTTGTATAATTTTGACAAAATATATTTCAATGGAGAGTAAAATATTTAAATTTATTTAAGGTTTAAGTTGATTTATACTGGAATAATATTCCTGCCTATATCTGTTCATAGTAATGTAAAAAAGTTAATTTTTTAGAGTTTTAAAAATTTTGTTTTAGTGAGTTCAATAAATGTTTATCTTGTTTGGCCTGCAACCCAAGGTGTGTTTTGGATTTTGACCCCGTATGCGATTGAGTTTGACACCCCTGGTCAATGGGATCCAGGTGAGCGGTATCCAGGGATGCACAGTCAGCTGGGAGATGTAGTGAGTCAATGATCCGGGGAAAGCTCCTGTCGGTCACCAGAAGGGGAGACAGAGCTCTGACTCCTGACACAAATACGTACACAACCATTTTTTTAAGCAACTTTTTAAACAATTCTGATATTCCTCTTTCATAATGTTATTATTGGCTTCCATGAAATGTGCTGACAGTTTTTCCCAATTTTCTGTAAACATAAAAATCTTTAAGAAAATAAAAGACTCTTTTTTGCAATGAAGAAAATGAAGCATCAGTCTTCTTAAACAATGATCGACTTTTTTTTAAATTCACCTCTAAAAGAGAAACATAAACCATCATTTATCCCGTCATACCTTACCCTTCTGTTTTATATTTTCCCCACTAGATCAGACTTTTCTTTTTTTTGATCTCCAAGCTTTTAATCTCACACACCCATTCAAGCTGTCACTTGTGTATGGACTCACACAGCCAAAGACAGCCACAGATGCTTTTTATACCCACACCAAACACTTCAGCTGACGATTAAAACTAACACAGCGACATGATTGATTGCTGCATAACAAGGCTTGGTAATTAGCAGCAAATGCAGAGTCATGTGGCATGGTTTGACACAAATGAAAATCAGTGTAGGGAGGTGGGAATTTCTAGTACTAATGAAATAATATCAGTGATGTAAACTCCACATTATTTACTGATTAAAACATTACTATTATCTTGATTTATTTTTGGGTTTCTTTCCCTAAATAAAATTAACACTACAGCACTCTTTAAAGTTTGATTTTTGACCCATTTTCCTGATTTCACATTTTATTCATACTTCAGTAAAATAAACCAAGCTTTTTTTTTTTTTTTAATCAAAACACAGCATTTCTCAAATGTGTTCATTCTTGACATAATGGGATTTAGTGCCATCAGGAAACAAAACAAAACATGATATGAAAGTCTTTGAAATGCCAAAACAGCAGGTGATAGCATCTTTCTTACTTCCTAACTTACTATCAAAACACAGTTCTGTGCTTGTCTGTTTTAAGGTTCACAACAAAGAACCCATTGAGTCTCAAAGGCAATAGGGAAAGGGACGCTAAAAATGTCAAAAATCCCAAATAGCTGGCTGTCAACACAACATTATCAGGTCAGTGATACAGAGATTTTATTATAACGTGCATATTTGTGCAATTCACAACAGTACTATCCTGAAATTACAATGAAAGACAGACACCTAGAATAATTGCTGTTTTTACTTATAGGGAAGTGATCGATCAGATATTCTGTTTTCTCAATTGTAATGACTATTTGTATCTGAATTAATTTACTCTTTAGGTCATAACAATTTAATTGTAAAAGACAATTAAATACATTTTCCCAATTTTTCAAGATACAATTATTGTAAGTTTGTGTTTTTAATCAACCAATCAATCCCTCTTCAGCCACTTTTCAGGGGCTGGGTTGCAGGTCTGGCAGTCACAATACAGATACCCAGATTGCCACGTCCACTGAAACTTCCTCTGTTTCCTCCAAACCTCAAGGGGTTAACCAAGAGACACAATACTTCCAGGAAGCCATGGATGGGGCCTCCTCTCAGAGAGACATGACTGGAATTTAGCTCTAGGGAGATGGCCAAGAGGTGTTCAAAAAGGATTACCAATCACTTCAACTGCTGTCTCTCGATGCAGTTCTTGAAAAGTTCCTTACTCTATTTCTAAGGAAGCATCCAGCTGTTCTGCCGAAGAAATGTTTCAGTCACTTGTAATCAGTATCCTAACCAGGTTAGGGTAGGCATAGACCAGTAGATCAAGACTTTTACCTTTTGGCTCAGATCCTGCACTTCATTAGATCAAGACAGCAATTGAATCACTGCAGTCTCTATACATCTCCCAAGATACTTCAACTTATCTACTTGGGGTTTTACCCCTCCAACATACTCAGAGAGGACAAAACCACCTTTTTCTAGGTTAGAACCATTGCCCTCCAACTTTGGAGGTGCTCATTCTCATTGCAGATTCTTCATACTTGATTGAAACCTACCTCCAGTGGTTTGTCAACAGAACAACATCTTCTGTGAAAAACAGACAATAAATACACTCTGTGCCCCAAACCCGACTTTCCCCGACCTTTGGTAGCTCCCAGAAATTCTGTCTATAAAAGGTCTGAACAGAACCAGTACTGCTTTTCTACTACTATTCAAAGACCATGTGGACCTTCGTGAGGGGCGCTGTTCATAGGCTAAAGAATATATACGAAAGACGACAGCAATACACAAGTTCAACAACTTTCTAAATACACAAAACACACGTGGATTGGATGAGTAAACTCCCACAAACCCTCAAATGCTCTGACGAAGGTGTATGGCTAATCTATTGTTGCACAATCAAGATGAAAACCACACTATTCCATCGGAATCAGAGATCCGTTTATTGACCAGGTTCTTCCTGGAGTAGACTTTCCTAGAGAAGCTGAGAAGTGGGATCTTCTTGTTGTTGGAGCTCACCCTCTGGTCCAACTTCTTGAAAAACAGGGACTACCACCCCAATTCAGAGGCATTGCCCACGACCACCACGCAATGTCGAAAAGGCCCCAGAACATCCCAAGATCCTTTATTTGAAACTAAAATGGACTGAGGAAGCACAAAGAAGAGAAAAAAAAAAGACATTGATGGCAACCACAGTACTGTCACTCTCATTTGCTTGGTTCATTTGAAACCTGTCAAACTATCTTTTTACTCAGCACCACAAAAAAATCAAATTCCAATTTTGTTCCTCTTGTGTTCTGTACTAAATTTATCCCGCTAACTCTAAATGATGTAGCAGAGCACTTGTCTCTAGCATATTCCTCAGTTCATGCTGCTTACTTTTGGTCATTTCTCGACACATTTAGGCCTGCTCTATTCCTTTAAATGCTAGAGTTCTTTGTATTTGCGTAGGTGGAGAACAGATCTAACCATATGACATCTTTGCACTGCTGTGCCCATGCCAGATTATTTCCGAGCAGTAAATGGCATCAGCTCATAGACACATTGTCTAAAATCAGCCGCTGGAGTTGGGATGCCAGCTTTAGGCCTGTCAGGCCTTTGGGCATTGGGATTGGGTTTCCCCAGACCCTCTTGTCAAAGGATTAGCTCACACTCTGATCATCGAGAATGCAGAACTGTTCCTTCTCTTTTCTCCAATGTCACTGCCACTGCACACATTCCTTTGTGCATCTTTCATGCCTGGTGAAATTTTGCTAATACATGGCAGCAGTCTTGCCATATTCCCAGTTCCACTCCTTCTGAATTCTCCCTCCCTCCCTTTTGTCCTCTTTCGACACCCCTCTGTTCCTGCCTCCTTTCCCCATCACTTCCTCTACTCTTCTGCAACTGTGTGTTGATGAGCTTGAGACTTTTTTTCTGAGGAAGGAAGAGGGATTATGCTAAGCTGTAACTCGGGGAGACCAGTCTTATCTTGCCTGTAGCAGCTCCATGCACCAGAGAAAAACAGGCTGGAATAGAGCAAAGCTGCCGACCAGGAGGCAGTAGGAGGGAGAAGAAAACGATGGGCATAGCTAGTAATAGAGAACAGATTTATGTTTTTTTTATATTATTAGCTCTTCGGACAACTTCAGCTAGCTTTTTTTTTTTTTTTTATAAAATCTGTAGTACAGTCAGTTTTTATCGAAAATGATTACATCTGAATTTAAAGTGTTATCTTATTTTGTCTTATTTTACTTTTATTTTGCCCTGCAAAATACCTGATTGCATATCAAAACGTGTTTATTCTGTAAAGAACTTAGAGACTTTCCGAGGTAATTCTGATTACCCGCCTCACCATGTCTTCAGTACAGTACATTGTATTGGACCAAACTCCAATCCTTCCTTTTAGAGAATCTTCAATTATGGCAGCATTATACTCAATTATGGGGACTCTAATTAAAGTGGCATCCCCTGATCCATTTCCTGAATGAAATCTTCTCTCTATCCCAGTCCACAGACAATGAACCATGCCACGGTAGAGAACAAGGCTCTACTGTAAGCAGGCTGCTGGCCTATTCACCTGACCTAATTATCCTAACCCTAAGGGGCGCTGTGCTTTTGGAAAAGCCCAAGCTCTGGGGAGAAAGCAGTAAACTTGGATTTACTTGTGGATGCCAACAAAAGAAGAAAGTTACATCAGGGTAAACATCATTGCCAGGGAGGTAATACAGCTAATCTGGTGCATGAACCCAAAGCTTTCCCCAGGTCCTTAACTGCCGTGTCATAAATATCTTTAATGAGACTATCTTGTTTAAAAGAAATTATTTTTTTTGGAAGAAGGATGTAAACTCATCTTACACCAGACTCATCAGTAAGCATTGCCAAGAAAGCCGCAGATTAGCTGGGACTTGTGGTGCAGCAGGACTAACAGGGTAAGCTTCCATAAAACCCAAGAAGGCATTATGATGCCAGCCAAAAACTTGGCCTTTGGAATACACCATAAAACTCAACGATTTGGACTTGTTAATCCCCTGGTGCAACAATGCTATGGATTCTTCAAGGCAATACAAAAAGAGTGCTGATGTTTATTTTCCTATAAAATTTGCAAAACAATGGACAATACTTTGTCTCAAATCCAGTAAATGTTCACAAAAGTGGCAGGTGTTGCCGGCAAAGGAAAGACAGGTCCCGACACAATGTTATTCTGCACAGCTGTATTATTGTGTTCTTTACGTAGTCCGCCATGTCCAAGAGGAATAACATGGGTAAGTCATAATCTTGGACACCAGTGGCCCTCGGGTTATTAGAAGAACAGGGTGGAGTTTCAGGGGGAGAGTGGGAGGGGGATCTACAGGGCTACAAAGCCCCTTTCTTCACTCTTCCTCCTGATCCTATCACTCCATTCCTTAGCATGAGATGAAAGACTGGCCTGTAACGGGAGAGTCAGGAGCAAGTGGAAGTAATGAGAAAATTAAGAAAAAAAAAGGCAATGTAAAAGAGCATACTTGAGCAGGAGGTTGGAAAAAGTGAATAGGGGAGAAAGTCTTTGATTTCCTCAAATTAAATGTAGGAAAATAGCCCAGCTTTGCTTCTCTGTCGGGCCAAAGTTTAAGTGACATTGTAACAATGTGAGGGTTTTGGCTGTAATAACTTGCATTTGTAAAGAGCGCTCAGCTCTTTGTCTTCCTTTATGCTGGGGCCCAAGGATCAACCTTGACTTATTATGACTAGCTCTTGTCCTTCACAGGCTGTGGGAGACTTGACTTACCCTTTTGTCTGTCAGCAGAACAGGGATCCCATACTGAGGCTGTTTCTTCAGGCCTAGAAATGTAACAGTGATGGGCACCATCAAAGCACGTAGACTTTCTAATATTGAACAAAGGCTCAACAGTCTGGGCCAGTATTTAACATGCACTAAATACAGTAAGTGTAATACAGTAAGTGATGACAAATTTTCCTTTTTTTGTTACCTTATCATCTACCATCAAATTAAAATTATAGCAATTTGTTAGTCCTTTTTTCACCACCGTGTAAGGTAATTTCAAGGAGTACTGCCTTAAGCAAACTGGAAAGCAAATCTGAAGAGAAGACTTCTAATTAATGTCATAGTTTTAGATGCATTCCAGCATGTTACCTTATCACAGAGAATCCACCCTAACTAGGTTTTGACCCACTCTATGAGCCAGCCATAGCTGGTTCACTTAACATTATGTTTTCATCGAGCATGTGTTGCACATTCAATAATGCGCCGTTCGCAGGGTCATGAACGTGCTTGTTGTATATGGCGTTCACCAGGGCAGACCCAGGGCATAGGCGTACTAGGCGGCTGCCTGGGGCACCACCTGGTGGTGGGGGAACCAAATTGCAGTGATTACAGATAGACAAATTTTTTCTAAGCAATTTAACGCACCACTCATTTCGTTTAAAAAAGAATATTCATATATATATATAATTTAAACGTAAAAAAAAGACCCTCTGTAGTCCAACGCCGCTCTCTTCCTGTCGCTGCTGTTAGTGCTTCTTTAAAAATTTAAGAATAAAAAAGGACGAGGAGGAAGCACCGTAAAAAATTGCTTGGAAATTCTCTCCCCACTTCATCGATTTTTGGTTGAAAGAGAATAATTTATCTTGCAATCTAGAAGCACCTTAAACAGCTTAAATTCCCCCTACTTTCCAATAGGTTGGTGGTTGATCGTGGCACAGTCAGTTAGTGTGCTTGATTTCAAACAGAGAGTTACCAAATACGAGCCCCTGCTCTGACAAACTCAAACTATGAGGGGCACCAAATTTTTTTTTTTGCCTAGGGCCCCATGCAGTCCAGGGCCGGGTCTGGCATTCACACGAGTCAAGCAGAGAATAATGGCTTCTTCTTCTTTTGTTTTTTTTTTGTTTACTAGCACATACAGTTAGAAGATGCTTGGTCCAAAATGTCAAAGCAGTGCAAATCTCACAAATCTTGCTCCAGGCTTTTTCTTTTACAGCTCTATTCTAATCCATGGAAGACTTAGTACTTGGCTGTTATTAAGATTTCCGTCATGATCACTTTTTTAAGTGGTTGGCACTTTTGTGTTTCAAAAAGGACACTACTCACCTGTCACCACCAAATCCAACTCTCCAACTGGTCTAAGTTCAGCTGTTTGGCATTGAAACACTCAGAAGGTCAACTTGTTCAACTTTCAGTTTGCGTTCATTGAACGTCTGGCTAGCCCGTAGAGGCCGAGAACGCGGATAAAAACTTCCTTACGATGCGTGGACACAAGAGTTTAGAGATTGGCAGCATGAAACTCAGGTTCACGGGCCACTACATAGACTATTGAAAGCAGTCCCTTGAACAACAGTTGCCAAGGTCAGTGTGTATGTAGCTTTGTGTGCTCAAGCTTGAATCAAAGGGATTGCATAACCAAATGTACTACACTTTGGGGGTCTATCATACTATAATATCATACAAATTCCCTAGTGCATTTACATTCTATTCACTCTATAATGTACTAAACAATTCTTGCTTAGTTTGTTTATCAATTGTCATTTTAATTTATGCTGCACCTAGATTGTGCAATACCTCCACATTCCTGTTAAACTGACCTAATATTATCTTTTAGTTTTTTTAATGTCTAAGCAAAAATGTATTTGTGTTGGGAAATTTGTTTTTACATATGTAAAATTGATACTAAAGCGACACAAGTCTATGAATGTAATATGAGGAAAAATATCCCACAGCTAGTCAGTTTTTTCCACAGGACAGGTTATTTTGTCTAAAAAGATTTACTCTCGTCTCCTGCTAGAACTTTGTGAGCTGCTTAACAACAAAGGGGAATGTCTTCCATTATCCAGCTGGAATTTTAAAGGATGGGCCTGAATGTTTATCTGTGTCTCAGATCTGAAAGGCAGGGCTCTCCTTTCCGCTGTCTTCATAATCCAGAGCAATAAAATAAGCTGTTAACCCCACCCAGGAATTGCAAAACATACACCTGGCTACAACAAAATATTTAGAATAAAGAGGATATCGGTGGACGTTTGAAGAAAAGGAAAGAGAAGAATGGGGAGAGTTAAAGGAATTCCTGATTACAACCGCATAACGAACAACCTAAACCTTTTTAATTTATTATACTTGGTAAAGAATCATTGAAGAGCATTAATCTGATCCTTAAAATCTGACAAAAATTCTGTTTTTGGTGTTTTTCACATGTTTTTGTGGCATTTTTTTATGATAAAGGACAAAGAAAATTACATGTAATCATAAATTCAAGTATTTCTTTGTTTAAATCATTGTGAATCAAAAGCAAACAGAAAAAAATATTTAAAAAAAAAATCTATCTAGTCATATAGGTGCTTCAATAAACTGGCCACAAGCTCCCTGGGCCACTCCATTATGCATCCACTTGCAGGCAAATCGATCCATTTAGGTCTTTGTTGTCTTCATCTGAGCTGGCATCTGACTCAGCTGGATAGCTCCAATGATGCTCACCATTTTGTTGCACCGGTAATGTTAGGTTGAAAGGGGTTGTAAGCTAGCAGGAGAGCATGTAAACAGATGCATGATGGGAAATGGCAGCCCACAACTGAATTTCAAATGAACTCCTGTCGCTCAGCAGAAACTATGTCCTGGGAAACTACATTTTTTTTTTTTTAATTTAGGCTAAGATGGACACTGGGATCACTTTTAAAATAGATCAAAAAATCATTGAGTGAGACTTTAAATGGTTTTAATAAAACAGAGAAAATATTTAATCACATTGCCAAAAATATTTACCACTTTTTTTTTATTTTACAAGCATTTAAATTTGGTCTTTTTTCCTCTTGAAGTCGATTTATACCACCTGTACACTGAACACACATAAGTTACTCAGACAAATGCAGGTTCACATTCTGATTAGTTGCGGCTGTGCCCTCTTGACTTTGAAAGTGACTTGACTAAAAGAAACGTATACTCAAAATACAAATAAATCGACTGTTTTCCACCTGGCCACTCTTTCCCATTATCATGCAGCCATCTTCACAGCCTATCAAGTTAAGCGCTAAAATGTAATTACCTGTAAACTGAGTGAAATATCAAGGGGAGAACGGCCGAGTTATAGAAGCCCATTGAAAAAATTTGCAACAGCTCAAATCAGAACAGGTGTTTTCTCCTGGGCTCGGATGAAATGAAGATGGAAATGAATGTTTGAATTTCATTATGGCTGGAAAGGAAAGACAAAAAAAAGGAGGGAAGGGGGAAAAAAGTTGTTCGTTTTAACAATGGAGGTAATTATTCTTCAAGTTCTCCATATGTGACAAGAGGGTTATGGGTGTAAAAAGATGTGCAGCCAGCCTGGGACAGAGAATTCAGAGTTAAGTGTTTGCTTCTTCTTTTATGCCAAATATATCTCTCTTATCTCTGTACTGATGCTGCATATGTTAATTTTATCTTTTCCATAGTAAATGACTCTCAGCTCATTTGTTGTGTTTTTTTCTGACAAAAAAAGAATAAAACACAGTCAACAGACTCTTCTTGGTCATTGTGAAATGGAAATTAAAGCCTGATTGCACCACGGACATCACAAACTCTGAGGTCTGCATTTTTGCGGCCAAGTCAGATGTAGTTTAAATTGTTATGCACCTCTTCACTCTTTTTTAACCACCTCAGCAACCTTTGTGTGCATGGATGCACATGAGCTGAATAAGACAGAAAGCACGGTGAGAAAGTGGAATGTAAGGTGAAAGCAGAAAACACAGATCAGACTTGCAGGCTGAAGCAGAAAGGAAGGTAATGGCCTCATTTATTTTGTTGAAGTGACACCAATCAATAAAGCTTGATCCAGTCTTTTTGAAATATCTCGGAGAACGGAACATTGTTCAAATTTATGCAATGTTCAGACTCTGATCCAAACAGGTGACTGATACTTGAATGTGGAAACTATCACTTGTGCGGTTTAATTCTTTAAGCAGACACCAATTATAGTCCAAGGCACAAAGGAAGAGTATTTTAAAAGACCCAAATTAGACATTCATGTGCTACAGTGCTGATTCTCTAAACTTGATTCCAATTTTCTGCTCTACTTTGACATAAAAAACGGTTCAACACGGAAAGTCTTGTGATGAATTCCAATTATAACACAAGTAAAATTCCCTTAATGAATTTAGTTAAAAAATTAATGCTAAAAATCTTATTATGCAGATGCAAAGTAAAACTGCAAACACCCCCTCCTAGAGTTAAACTATTCAAAATGTCTAGCCCTGCAATAAGTTGAATTGATTTGTTTTACTGAACTGTTACTTGCACGGATTTAATTCAATTTACTCCCAGTCTCTCTCCAATACACCATGCATTATAAACCTGATTTTCAGTTCTGCTGAAGGAGAGTTACAGATGATGTCATGATGCTATTATCAGTCAATTACATTACAAGAAAATTGCCTATGATATATTGGCTATTCAAAACAATCAGAAGCTTCCAATGGGGCCATCAGCAGCGATGCCATATGGGCCTCTTGTTGAAAAAAAGCATGAATTGTTACACTCCCTTTTAGATGGAATCTGTTGAGTTGTTTTCCTCTTCATAATATCTCAAAATGAAGCCTTGCTCTTAGTTTATGAAATCTATATATATATATATATATATATATATCTCCATGAAGAAATTTATTTTCTGGCAAATAATTTTTTTTTTAATGTTCTGAATGGGGCTGCCTCCAACGATAATTTCAAGGGGTCGGGGGGGGCAATAACCAAAACTCGACACTATTAAGAATAAAAGGAACATTGTTTATCATATAAAAGGAAATCCTGTGTCCTGAAATGAAAGAGGAACAATGAAATAATTGGTGCGCTGGTCCAAACAAAAAGGGAATTGGAACTTTTGACAAAAATAAAGTAAGTCAAAAAGACTGCTGACGTAGCCATGTCGAGTGTCGGAGTCAGCAACTCTAAGGGCTGACTAACCAAAATCTACCTCAATGATGCAAATAAGACAACCAAGGTCCAACCCCAAACTAAAATAACAAAACCCAGCAGCGTAAGACTGCTGAGGACAAAGAAGGGGCAAAAAGAACAAACCAAACCAGCATAATTCAAAGTAACCCGCTAATGCTACACAACCTGCTGCTCTGCTTCCTCTGCTTTAAGTACCTGGCAGGTGCTAATTAAGATTATTTGCCCCACCTACCAGATGAGCAGAATGGCAGGGCATGTTGAAAAAGTGCAGAACAGGAGCAGCAGGAAGTAACATATATGCTAACTAAAAATAAGGACGATAGTTTAGTAAACCTTTAATGAATATTGCAGTTTCTTTCTTAATTTACTTGTTTTAATGCCAGAAGCAAAGTATATCAAAGGAGTTTTAAGATAAAAAACAAAAAAAAAACGACAAATCAACTGTTAAATTAGTCGTTGATTATTCTATTAGTTGACTTTGTCGCGACTAATCGAGGCAGCCCTAGTTGTCAATCTAATCAATGAATTTAGTATTGTAAAATACTACTTGAGATAATTAAAAAAAATAGGTGTGAAAAACTTTAATGAAAGTAAGAGCCAATTCAAATTAAGAGAGAAATTGGCAAAAACAAAACATAGAACAGAACATTTGAGACAATAGTTTTGACTTACAAAGGAGGAATCTTTAAAGAAAGACATCTGCCTTGTGTATTTCAAAAAATGTTAACATATCTGCTTTCTGTGACAATCTTCTGTTTGTAAACATGTGTTCATATTGCATGAAGAAAGTATCCAGCATCGGCCTGTGTGTGACAGAGTACCTTTTGTAAAGTGTGGGAGCCTGTTTAGCAAGACTTCAAAGGTAGCGGACTTGTTTAACATTTGTGAGTATTTGTCAGGGGTTGCACTCACATCTGGAGATACTCATTTCGGCTGACAACTCTGTGAATAAAAGCCGTGCATGTGCTGGGATCGTGGAAATGCTTGAAACATCTGAATTCCCGGCAGTGTTTAGATTTGGCATTTTTCCATTCTTTTATGTTGTTTGTTGTGCCAAAGAATGCATTCCTCCATCTGCACACTTTAGTGTTTGAAATTGTGCATTTATCTGACTATTTGTGGGAGGCGGACTGATATATGTATCTCAGTGTGGTATTGGGCTGTTAGATTTAGATAAAAGCTAATCGTTATTAGCTCTGGTCAGTCTTGGAATGCTTATAATTTCATAAGAGGAGATGCTCCTGCCCAAGGGTTTTCCATTTTAAACAATTTGTGCTTCTGCTCCAAGTTATCCCATATTTATATATTTATTTATGTATTACACCATCACAGTGGCCTTGTGGAAGAGTGTCCGGCCTGAGACCAGAAGGTATTGAGCTTAAATCCACAAAAAGCCACTTTTCTACAGCGGTCTGTCTTAACGGTGCATAAGTCATGTAGTCCGCAAGCTTGTCATTGTAGTGCGACGACTAGAAAAGCAATGGAGGTCATCCTGCAGCTTGTCTTTTTCTTGCTTTACTTTTTATACATCGTGTATTACTAGAATTTAATGTTGTTTAAAGAAGATTCTGGGCGGCTATGATGAATATCACTGTAGAGACGAAAACTGAATAGCTAGCTTAGCGCTATACCGGTTCTTTCTAATGTTCCTTTCTGTCAATGAACGGGAGGCTACAGCAGCTCAGCGCGTTCCATTTTTATATGGAAATACAATGGACGGGGACACTCAAGAGGTATGGGTCAGAACTGCTTAATGGGTCCATTTAACAATAGAAACGCTCAAAATACAAGATCAAACCGAAATGTTCAGTGGAAAAAAGGCTAAAGACTCCTAAAATGGGATCCAGTACTTCCATGCTTGATACTCAACATTAAGGGGTTAGATTGGGGGTTCAAATGGTAGCAGAGGACGGCTGAGTCCACAGCTCACTGCTCCCCCCAGAAAATAAGTCAAAGGCGGACAACAAATTTCGCACATAGGTGCATGACAGCAAATAGGACTTTATTTGTTTATTATCTTAAATAATGGCTTCTTTCACTCTCCCACTTTGCTTTGTGAATCATTAAGCAACATTATGAAAGTGAAAACAAATTAAACAAAAGTCCTTTAATTGGCATCCATATTGTTTTTATCTCTACACAGTCCATAATTAAAGGAAACAAAATTAAAATGTACAATTATCATGAATATGTCATAAAGAGTAAACATCAGCCAGACCTGCATGTTTACCGCGTGTGTTTTTGCTTTTGCTATAACAGATGCGTGACAAACAAATCGTTAAAATCTTGTTTTTGTTTTTTTTTTTGCCATCATTAAAAGCAACAGTAGAAGTTGTGCACACAACCTTACAGTAAGTGTGAAAGCTTCCACCAGGGTAGACCCCAGGCTGGCAGAAGGTCTGAGTTTTGGTTTACAGCAAAAGCCTCAGGTCCGCCCACATGTTGCCTGTGCTGTAACTAGCTCACCATCACTCATCTCTGAATACATTTGACTGCAGACCACTGCTTGCAACACTGAAAAGTTTACACAATGGTCCACAAAACACACTACTTTGCTATTACTCAGCTGAATTGTAAAAAAAAGTACTTTTTTTTTTATTTTTTGTCATTTTTTTTTTGTTGGTTAAGCTAAGACTTAAAATATAGATGAGGTGAGACACAATTATTTATTAGTCTTCAGAAATAGCATTTAGCTAAAACTTAATGAAGATTAAAGCAGTCAATTACTGACACACTGTCTTTAATAAAACTTTGCATTAAAAAGCTACTTCAGAGATGGACATTTAGCTTGATGGACAAATAAAAAAAGCTTCCTAAAGAACCTAATGGAACCCATTGAAATCTCAAAACTGTCATCGCCTTCACTGGGGGCTGTCTGCCATCTCCTCTGTGCCAGCAATTCCACGCTGTGCTGCACAGACAAAAGAGCAAAAGAAAAGAGGAACAGTATGCAACTACTGTTGAGAAGTAGAGTGGGCCGCGTCAGACAGGACTGTGAAAAGCAATATAGAAGGGAGAGACGAAGACAAAGCAAATACATACTAGAGAAGAAGCAGAGAAACAAGAATGGCACTGCGGTGTTTAAAAAAAAAAAATGACAGAAGCTGAAAAAAGGTAAGTACTGCCTCCTCTGTTTTCTCTTTTTGTGGTTTACGTTGCAAAAGCAACACATGCTCCAGTCAAGTCAGAATGTGGTTGCTCTTTATTCTACTTTAGTCATCCCTGCTGTGGATCATTCATTCATTCTTAACCTGTACTGTGCAAATACAAAAACTTAGACAAATACCATATCTTGCATGCATTTATATATTGAAAAACGCATTTTCCCCAATATATTTGACTATATTTTATGAATGCAAACCAAAAAAAAAAAAACAAGGAAAATATTTTAAGATATTTCGCTTTACATTCAGAGTAAAATTTTTGTGAGTTAACATGAGCATCCATGCAGGTAAACTCTCATCTGCTCGACCAAGAATCAAAATCTCCACAAGCTGAAAAGCTAAGCAGTAAATCTGAGCTCTAATGTGCTAAAGTTCGCAAATTCAAACCCTTAAATATCTTCACATGTTTATTTTTTCTTTCTTAATGGCTTTACAAGGGAGATTGGCCATGTCGTTTATTTGTCATTCTCTTATGCATGACAGAAATATAGCCAGAAAGTTGAATGACGGGCTGATGGAAAGGTATGAAGATAAATTGCAGTGCGAAAACTGCGAAGCGAAAATTGGCAACATCCATCTTAGACAATGTTTAGAATTGACAAAATTACTATCTTAAGTACATTATTTATAGTAGGTTGACTCCGAAGTCATCATTTAAGATGAAATTCAACACAAAATCAAAGAAACTGAACATTAAGCATCCTAGCAGGTTACTCGTCACCTCACACTTTATTGGATGGATGGAACTCTTTTGTTACATTCACATATGAGGAACATTCAAGAATGTATTACAACATGCTTTTAGCATTCGGTGTTCACACTAGACTGCTGATACCCAATATTAGTGCATGTACTCACAACTGAGGCTTGTTGCAAATGTGTTGTTGCGGTCCAAATCTTGCAAATTTTATTCTAGGCTTTTTATTACACAGCTCTACACTAACATACAAGAGACACGGGGTCATATAACACTGACGGCGTAGAAACTGAAATTATTCCTCCTTCATGATGTACGTAGAGCTCGTATGTAATGACACCCAATCATGACCCTTTCGGACGCAGAAACTCAAAATTCTTGTCTACACATGTTTGTATAGACTTTGCATAGAAAGTGACCACTTAAATGCACATTTTTCAGCAAACTCAGCACATGGCAACTTCTGTAATCAGTGCAGTGGCCGCAGAGGTTTTAAGACAAAGTTACAATTTAATAACAACCAAATGCTTTTTCTTGGGTGATTAAAAGCTGATATCGGTCAGTGGTCGTTCTGGCGCATGGTGGCAGTCCAGTGACAGACGGGGATGACACCATCATGAAATTTTGATGCCTTTTGGCTCAGGTCTCCCTTGAAAAAGTGATGTAGTCTCAATGGGATTTCCTGGTAAAATAAAGGTTAAAAAAAATAAAAAAATAAATTGGGTGATAGCTAGGTTGCCAAATGTTGGATCACCAGCTCTGTGTCACAAATGAGCAGACAGTTGGTTCCATGGGCAACAGGTTTACTAGTTCAGACTGGAACTAAGCACAGCTAAGAGTCTACAGAACTATATCAGGGTCAGACAGGCAGAATCACGAGCCCGGTAGGATTAAAGAAGGGACTAGAGTTGTCAGGGTCCAGGCGAGGGTCAGGGCAAGCGGCTGACAATCAGAGATGAAGCAGGTCAGGTAAACAGAATGTGAAGTTCCGATAGAAATGCTCAGTAATGCAGGCAGAGTGACACAAACAATACTTTGCACTGAGTCAATCTTTGTGCAGTGCGTAAGGGAAAAAATGTCTCTGGACGGCGGCTGGCCATATCAAGTGCCACCAGCCGCCTGGTAGACTGGATCATTCTGCACACCTGATGGCCACCGTCTAAATTAATGACAACGCAAACGATTGTAAAACAAAATTTGGTGGCTGAGGTAGCCGTCGTGCAGCAGTAGAGCAGTTGACCTCTGCTTAGAAGATTGCAGATTTGATTCCCGTCTTGTACCAAAGTGTCCCAGAGCAAGACACTGAATTCCACCTTGCCTCCAGTGAAAGGTTTTACCATTAGTGTGTGAATGTGAATAATTGAATGGGACTATGACTATAAAGCACTTTGGGCCTTCAAGGAAAATAGAAAAGTGTTATACACGTATTTGCCATTTATCATCTTGTAGATTCTGATGACTCCCCATTGTGTGGTGACAGTTTTATTTGTGAATGTAGCTTAACCCTTCCGCTCTCCTTGGGGTCCAGATGGCTCCAACCACATATTGTTATGCAATTTCTTCCATGACAAATGTGGACGAAGGGGGACAGGATTTTATGTCTGCCATGGACATTAGTGAAACTCCGAAATCAGTGAAAAAAAAAAGTTCAGCGCACTGTCCTGTGGTGTCCAGATGACCCCACTTTTAATGTAAACAAGCTAAGGAGAACGGAAGGGCTAAGCAAGTCTTGAATTGTTTTGTTGAAACTTAAAAAAAAAAAAACCTTCTGCATCCAAGTTGAACAATTCTTCAGAACACAGACAAATTCTGATTCCACCAATATACTGAATGTGTGAGATAATACACAACCACCAAATACCCTTATTAACTTTTAAGCCTTTATGTCACTGCAGATATAGTCAATTTGTTAATGTGTGTTTCTGGTCTATCAGTGCTGCAGCTGTAAACCAGCATCTCTCGCAGGATGTGTGGGTGAAGGGTGCAGAAGGGGACTTGGAACACCTGCTCTGTAACTCGCCTGAGTTCGGTCTTGGCTCTGCTCCATGTTGGGGTCAGCTTGTCTGCTAATCTGCTAATATGGCGGATATAATTGCAATTGAATGGTCGCCTGCGTGGTGTGTCTGGAGGAATCAGTTTCTGTCTTCTATTGCCAATGTTGTGATACTCAATCAGAGTTAGTCACCGTCATTCTCCGAGTGTGCAACCAAGCTTGTGTGTTTAGTTCATAAATTTTCATTACTCTGATATACAGTTGTTTATTTCACATAAACACTTGCAGTCATAACAGTGCTACATAATGCCAAATAAACTTTTTTCATTTACTGTAAAAATGTTGGTTTTGCTACTTTGTTTTAATGGTGTTTGTCTTCCACAGAAAAAAGAATCAATGATTGAAAAGGAATATGTTGACACACGTTTAACAAATATTTCTAATACTTCCAATCTTTTTGTCTTGTACAAGAGGTGGAGATTAAAGACGTAAGAAAAACAAAATAAACATTTCGCTAACTCTAAAAGCAAATAAATAATAGTAATAAAATAAATAAATGGTAAAAATATATGTACTACATACATTTTGTGGCAGTATTGAAATTAAAGATAAATTATCAATAGAAGGAGAAGTAATGGTTGCCATTAAACAATTCTCCACATGATTCATAGAACTAAAAGACCTAAGCTTTGTGCTGGGACGCATCCGTGTTGAAAACTAACTTGTACTAATATCCTGCCAGCTGGTTAGACCGTGAACGAGCCTCATATCTCAGCCTGATAATGTGTCCCGATAATGTGCCCCATTCACTACTCTCCTGTTTTTCTTTCAGCACCTCTCTCATGTGACTGTTTCATCTTTCCTACCCACTTTGGGGTGCACAGAAGAATGTGACAAACAGACATTGAAGCAGCTATGCAGAATACGGGGGTGTACAGGCGTACTTTTGCGCCGATGTCTTTGCTCCCGTTCGGTTCAGTTTTTTCAGGGCGTTGAAGGATTTGACTGCACAGTGAGTAATTTATGAGTAAATCTTAATTATCTATGAATTCTGCTTCTTGACATGGATCCTCACAAGAAGTTGGAAATTTTCTTTGTGGTTTATTAGTCTGTTTATGCACACTAACGTTCAGCTGAAGTCTTTGATACATGGTGACATTTTAATGATGGGTGAGATTAAGATACAATTCCTTCATTGTGAGAGCTGCAAGTGAGTAGATTTTGATGTTTCCCTTGTGTTTACTAGGTTTCGTCAGAAGCCTTTAAAGTCAAGTAATTAAGTGGTCTCTGATTAATTAAGCAACACTCTATTTTCAGTCTTCCCACAACAATGTGTTGAGATTCCCCCATGGAAACTCCTAATAGGGAAAATAATATAATGAACGGGTGCAATTTACTATGGGAGTGTGGGTAGGAAGAAATTCAGAGTTACACATATTGAAATTGCTTCTTCTTTCTATTAATATTCATAGGCTTTTCATAAAGGGGCCTTAATTAACAGACTTCTCTTCCAATTAACTAAGGCTCCACTAAGCTCTCGAAAGCATAGATGCTGTAACTACACACACAAACACACTTATTTTTTATTTTTTTACTTAAATAAATAGCTTTAAAAAAGGGAATACTGCTCTGTGTCTATAGATCATTTGAGCCTGTGGTGTAGCGTGTGCTCCATAGTACCCTCATAAAAAAGATAATGAACGTTGAGGCTTAGATTAGCATGTTAGGCCCTCAGTAATTACCTTCAACAGCAGCTGATTAGACACTTTTTTTTTTTTTTTTGTCCCATTCAATGGGTTCGATCTCCTTTCGGGCCAGCCTCCTAAACTGATCAGATTTTCCTATTTTACACAGCCAGAGTGATGCTGTCTGACAGTGGCAGGGTACTATTAAAATGCCTTTCAAAAGAATATCGGAGCCTCCAAGCAGAGTCATATTTCACATCCAAAATGTGATGTCCTCTGTCAAAAGAAACCACAGGGATGTAACACAAAACAGAGACAGACATCCTGCGGTTATCATGTATTAAATTTCTATTGTTGAGAGCCAACAGCGGATTCCTGTTGTGTTTAATACTTTGTGTGGCACTGAAAGGATATCTAAACCAATTATGAAGAGAAAACATGGTACATGTGGTGGGTCTTTAAAATGCTTGTAATGCTGTTTTTGAACAAATATTTAACTTACGGTCCCAAGGCACAACAGCAATTAAAAAATGACTTAAAACAAACAAATGTGAAGCGACGTCAAAGCATCATCTTTATTGAGCTTCATCCTTTTCTACTCCTGTTTCTCCTCCTTTAGGATCTCTGTGATGTGTGCAAACTAGCAAGAATCATTTCATTTGACAAGAGTACAAACTAGGGGTGTGTATTGGCAAGAGTCGGACGGAACAATACATATCGCAATACACGTTTCACGATACACCATGTATTGCGATATATCGCAAGCCTGTACCAGAAAAATTTGAATTTTTTTTTTTCTTAAGAGTGTGACGGCTTCCCTGGTTCTTATCTGAGCCTGCAAAATTTTTAAAATATTTGGAGCAACGTAGAGGTTGGGTAGCCAAGTAAAAACTAAATACTACATGTCGCAGACTAAAAACGCAGGGCTGACTTGACATTTTACACAGCCTGGTTCTCACGATATTCTGCTAAAAGAGTGTGCTCTTTCGCCAACTAGCTGTAGGAGGTTTAGGTAAAAAAAAAAAAATGAGGATGCTAAAGGACGCTCATAATATTGTCGTGTCAGCATTTTAAATCGATACAATATTATCCAATGAAATACCACGATATATCACTGAATCGATTTTTCCCCACACCCCTGGTATAAACCTTCAATTTCTTTTTTTTTTTTTTTTTTTTTTTTCACCAAACATTCCATCAGGAATGGATTCTTCCTAAATTTGTCAGCTTCATGAATTCTGACATGACAAGAAACTTTGAAATGGAGGTTTCTGTCAAGAGCAACTTAGTCAGATAAAAATGGGATTTACCACTGACTCTCTGGGATGTTTCTAATTAAAAACATTTCCTCCTGTGACACGAACTGTGACATTGCCAGCATTTTGAGTGATAACGGTCCAAAAAAAACTGTCCATTGAGAGCAAATGGATGATAAAGAAAAGTATTTTTCCTGACCATATAACTAAATTAAAGTGTAGTTTATCTGCATTTTAGTTAACTTACTACAGAAAATCCATTCTTCTACAGTTTCTACCTCGTATGGGCTTTTAGATTAGAAAAGGGGGGTAACTTAAAGTGTTTCAGGGGCAGGAAGCCTTTGGCTGGGCAAATATCCAAGCCCAGATTTTCCAAACCCTACTGGCCATGAAAGACGCCGGCTGCCTTTATAGATGCCCACGCTGAGATGATGGGGCCAGACATGAGGTTGGCTGCTGATCACCACTCAACTCATTCGGCATTCTTTGCTGACACCCACCCAGTTAGGTAAAGAAGGGGAGGGGAGTTGAGCCAACACGGATGACATGTGAAAGAAGTCAGATGCCTCAACAGAAAGAAGCGTGGCATTGCTGAACGGGGGTATCTGTAGGAGGGGATCAAATGGGGCAGCCAAGATCACAGGTGACAGGCGGCTGGGACAATATCCCAGTGGTGAGTGCACAAAAGATGACGGGTTGTTTTGTGACCCCAGGACATGAATGTAATTAGAGCACAGCTGAAAGGTCATGGCTGTGCTTTAGGAGCCACTACACTTTGAAAGAGTTTAATGTGCCATTTAGTGAAAGATTGACCGGTGCCTCATTCTTTCTTCTCATCTCATCGGAAGTCTTTGTTGGTCTCTTTGGACACTTTAAATGAAAACAAGGCTGGTAGAGAGAATGCATGGATCTGAAGTTATCCGTTTCACCTTCAAAACTTTGGTCAAGTTTTTGGAGAATGCGACACATTTGCATCAGCGGGCACCTTTCCATGCAAGCAATGCACATTCCATCTCTTGGGCATTTTGCTATTATCCACACAGACTGTTGATAAAACCTGCCAGAAAAGCCACTTAGTTTTCCTTCATCACTAGCGCTCCAGATTTTTCTCCACTGCGGATCCATCTGGTCCTCGGAAATGGGAGGAACTGTTGTGGGTCTGCTCCGCGGGAGCAACAGCTCTGAAAACAAAGAGGACCTTCCCCCGTCACTCCCTTTATCGCCGGAGTAACCTCAGAGCTAAAACAATCAGTCGTGTCCTTTGACGTGGATTATTGTCACTGTAGGAAGAGCAGTGTTGTGCCGCAGGAAATCTTTCTCTTGACTGTTACGATTTAAATCCTGCCGTGTTCAACTTGACCCTTCAAATCATTTGTGAATACTTGTGAGTCTTGTTAAGTAGTGGTGGTTGCTCAGAGGGGTGTGTAGACGTTCTTTGTGTCTTAACGTGTGCATTTTTACCTTCCATCTTTTCCTCCGGCTATATTGAATTATGTCTCTGTCAGGTCCCTAAGCCCCCTATATTTCCTCTATTGTGCTGTAGCTCAAGATTCAGTATCAAATTCTCGTCATGCTGGCACTTTGTGGATCCCTCTGGCCCCTCTGATCTTTATCCCAGCTTCCTTGCCTGTAGACAATGTTGAATTCATGCTAGAGTCAGGTTTTAAAGGCATTTACCAGGGATAAAGCGTGCAGCGATGCGATTGAACCTTCCACAAGCAATCAATCAAGCCTTTAAAATGTTTTCACCGTACCGCGCTACCCTGCCGTAGTCTTCTGTATCATGCGTAAGGCAAAAAAATGTCATGTCATTTATCACTTGATCTTTAAGGTCCATCAGATTCCTATGCCTAAAAAAAAACCATGAATTGCAAGGATGACTGAAATGATCCCACGATGCAAAAGTATTTGACCATATAGAAGTAATAGTATTTTATATTTTAACTTGATACTCCATTAATAAAGTAAGGGATGTAGACACAATGACATTGATGAATTTTTCCATTAAAACTGAATGGTCAAGAAGCAGCTAAAAGAGCTCAATAGATTTTTTTCTTTCCCCAATAGAGGCAGTTATTAAGACAAAGTGAATGGAGATTAGTTTTCGCTTAAACCTGCAATAAAGACAGGAGCAAGACAAAGACAATCAAGTGAAGTGAAATCATTCCTTGCATCTCAATTTATTCTTTGAACACTTATGCGTCACGTGAAAATTGGTTATAGAAAACCACCAGTTATTCACAAAAAAATAAAAACGTTTTATCCTCAACACCCAACGTATTAAATATGTGAAAACAGTTTGAACAGTGGAAACATCTCCAGCTACAGCCAATACTCCTTTTATATTAAAAAAGAACATTATGGCAAGATTTCTATATCAGACCATGTCCCCTAGGTCTTTGCTCTTCCTGCAAGGTCACTTTCTAAAGTGCTTCATAAAAGTGAAAAAAAGAAAGGAAATCAAAGAAACCGCTTACATCTGAGAGCAACCTCTGAAAAAAAAAAAAAAAAGGATCTCGACTCACCACACGGATGTGATGAATGATCAGCCGTGTTGGAGCTCACATTAATGCTTTTAATTAATAGAGGATACATTTCCAACTAAAACATGGATATGTGCACAGCTGAAAATGTTAAAGGAGTCTTAAGATGTACATTAAAAAGTGACACAGATGTGAATCGAATACAAAGTTAGGGATATCACAGCATTAGATGATGATTTTAGACTTTTGTGAGCGATGTAACAGAAAATTATTTATTCATGTACCTGATCAGAAGACATTGTTGGCAAGGTTGTATTGGAATGTAAGTTAAGATTTAATTTGAGTCAATTTATTAAAAAAAAGAAATAATTTGTATTAAATTTCTATTTCTTTTTTAGTTTGACTTAATAACATAGCCAGTATATAGAAAAAAAATGGAGAGATTACCTCCCGACCCCTCACGTTTCCAATAGGAAGTACCCGCTGGTCCCAGAAAGCCAAAATCTCAAAGACTTCTGTTGAGAAATAAACATCTATTACTCAATCATTATGTTTGTCAGAATAAGTTATTCAAATTATAATCGATAAGATGACTCGATAATGCTAGGTTCAAACTGGACGCGCAATTCACACCAGACGCGCATTTTTGCCGCGACGGTCAACAGGCGCTCCCGCTGGAACTTCCTTTTTTTGTTTTTGCCATCACGGGTAAATTAATAACTTAAAAATATTACCACATGTTTCTGCTAAGAAGATGCTAGTAGTTAGTAGGCTTCTTTAATTTATCTGTTGTTGAGACACACAGAGAGAAGTATGTGTCTGGCTTTTTTATTGTGTGTGTGTTGTGATTGTATGTTTATTTTCATCTCTACAGTCTGTTTAGGTACAAAAACATGATCGCATTTGTCAATTGCTGTGTTTTATTTTGAAAAATTGTTTATATTTTTAAAATAAATCTGATGTTCTTATGAATCTTGTTATAAGGTAACTTCCTTCCAGAACTGACGCAGACGCTAACACACAAAATAGACCAGACGCCAATACGATCCACTGCGCGACGAAATGACCACATTTTGATGAAATGACCACATATTTGGGAAGGCATTTTCTATTGGTGATGTTACAGCCTTGGTTTTTCCATATCTTTATATGACAATGCTCAAATAAGCAGCTCCCACAACCACCACGCTCACAAAAAAGCTAAACCCATATTGTGACAAGTTTCATGAATAAAATTTAAATCTTTGGTTAATCCATGAAGTAGGCTAACAAGGACAAAACCACCATTATAAAGACACAAACTTTTAATGTAGCTCCTCCACATGAGTTAAGAGTTTCCAACCGTTGGAAAAAAAACTAGGCAGCAGGTTACTTTAGTTAGACAGTTAATAAGATTAAATATAATGGGCTGTAGATTCCTGTGTGTGGGTTGTTCCTGGTATTGATACACTCAAGGGCGTTTGGCCCGAAGAAAAAAAAATTGGTGGTGAGAAAAGGAAAAAAAAAAAAGAATTCTGTGAGACACAAGGGTCACTGCAAGACTGCAGAGGTCACCGCGAGTCTTTCTCCACCCAAAGAGCCAAGTCGTTCAAGTGAATCCAGTGTTTTTTGACTGCAGATGGGCCAATTAAGAGATGATGAAAAGCTGTGTGAAGGTAGGCCAGACTGAGTCTTTGTATCTGCCTGGATTTTTGTCAAGATAAGACAACACCTGCTATCCAGTTTTATGTCAAAATAAAATCACGGTATCTCAAGTTTAAAACAAAAAAAAAAGTGGCAGAAATTGAAAAAAATGAAAGAGAAGCAGCAGAAAACAGAAACCTAATCTGGTCTGGAAAGACAATTTTTTCAAGGAAAATAGACTGGAATGGTTTTCTAGTTTGTATATGAAAAGGGCTTTTTCCTGAACAATAAATTTTGGGGTAAATTGAATGAAAAATAAATGACAACAACTCTTTAGGGTACTGAATATGTCTGGGGTATTAATGTGTTATAAAAATATATACACATATATATATACTTGTGCAGCTGAATTGTGACAGTGCCTGAAAGTTAAGACGAGACTGTTCTCTCTATTTTCTCCCAAGTTTTCCAGGATAAATAAAAAAGAATAAAAGGAATAAAAGAATAAAATATATATTTTTTGTAAGTATCACATTTGAGATAAAGTAGAGTCACTCAGTAATCCATCTGGACTGTATTTAAGTGTACATACGCATATAAGTGTATTTATAACTACATATTTTCATTACCATTTTTCCCCCTTTTTGATCCATTGTGGTTTAGAGGATTTATTTTTGTTTCATGTTGAAAAAAAATCCTTCATAATTGCATCTAAAATTAATCTTAATCTTTTGGTTTCAATCTTCAAGGTTTCAGCACATATTTTACGTTTTGACCACTTCCCAAACTCCATTAAAACACTCAACTTCAAGTCTTAAAACACTTCACAACCATTGCCAAGAAACAATAATTTTAATCATGCAAATAGTCATGAAGTAAAAATGCACGCCTCGGATCTGAAAGTTCACGCAAAAATCGAATCCTAGCTCGCACTTTAAAATGGGGTACTTGTCTGTGTTATGCATTATGATTTAAAAAGCAGATGCGACTTGTGCGATACTGCAGTATATTTATGACTGCTCTAAAGAGAATTTGAGCTTAAAAGAATTTATAATACTGAAATATAGCCGGGCCTGTGTGTAAAAAGTGTCTTGTTTTAAATGCTACAAAGTTTGTAGGACAAAATGACCACATTTTGTGTTTTTTAACATTAAACAAACCGGTCTTGTTGTTTGGAGATGTTTAATAACAACTATAGTAAATAAACTGAATTTAAAATTTAAAAAAAAATGCTGATCAAACTTTTTTGTCTTCATATATTCCTTTATTTGGATTTATTGCTTTAGTTTGCAAATAGTTTTTTGCCAAGTCAGGGGATTACAGATTTTGGACAATCGGATTTGTTTTAAGTGTTCCACACTAGGCGTTCTCACACCCGGTGCCCCCTGAGGATCTGTGTTTACGGCACTCTGTGGGGCCAGAAATCTCTTCCTCTCTCCAAAAGTGTTTGTAGTCCTTCCAAGACCACAGCATGGAGATATACTGACCAATGCCACACTGTTGTGCATGGTCCGTTTGAGGGGGGAAAAACAAACCCAAAAGAAGGGATAAGTGGAATATAAGTTTAGCTTTAGTCAACATGTTGCTGTTAATATTAAACATCACATGTTTATATATGAGTTTACTGATGGATGTCACAGAAGAAGTGATGCTATTTATTATAACATTCAGTCTCCCATCTTTGTCCCATGCAGTCCTGTTATAAAAAAGATTAAAAAAAGCTAATAGAAAATCTAGCTTGGATGCTACTACCTGCAATATTTTTTGCATTTTTTAAGAATACTTCTTCTTACTCAGCTTGATGCTTTTGGTCTACTTGGTCCAGTTTTTCACTGACCAAAACCAAGCAAAAGCCACAAAATCATTGTCTAGGAAAATACACTTTGTGTTTTTGTAGCCATTATTTATAAAAAGTTTGTTTTAAATAATAAAAATAATTGAATGAATGTAGTTTTCTCTGTACAACAATTTTAACTTATTTTACATTTAACCACAGTACACATTGCACAGCCTTTTTTTAAGATAAATGTTTTTTTAGGGCGAAATTACTGATGTATATTATTGTCCAAGTCAAAATATAATTTCCAATTCTTATATTCTTTAACTGTTCAGTTGGTCAGCTCTGTCATACATTGTGTTCTCTGAATCACATGAAACTTCCCAAGTAATAGATGATTGAAAATTATGTTTAAAAAAAAAAAAAAAAAAAAGAATAATTCTCATTGATTGTTCATTGTGGGTCTGATCTACGTTAGTCAGTGGAAAAGCTGATGTTCATATGAGATCATTTTTTAATAATAAAGTTGAAATAATGTACCTTGTCTGGAAAAACAAACAAGGAAAAATTAGATTTTATTAACATCAATATAATAATTGTTTTAATGTTGCCTCGTTGCCACATTTCTCATAACTGAGCTATAGCCTTTATTGTTCATTAATTAAAATAAAAACAACAGGACCACAATGTATCCAAAATATGTGTTTCTTTGATCAGAGTGCAAAACAAACCTTTTTAAAAGGAAGAAAAAAATAGCAGTTTGCTTCACCGTAGCTTCTAAAACAATAATTTGACTTGAATTGCTTATGTTATAATTATTTTGGGACATGTTTGGAATTGATATATGAAGTTTCCCAATAAAACTAAAACCATTAAACTGTTGTGTCTGAAGATAAAATAGAGTTTGGTAAACAATTTCAAAGGAATTCATGTTTCTAATAGCAAATGTTGACTGGCCTGGTGAGTCCATCAAGAATCCAGCATCAGATACCTTTTCTTCCACTTGTTGCTGGTTAATCAGTAACACACATCTAATTGTAACTAGTATGTTCTGAGATCTAATCTGAGGCTTTTCAATAGAAGTCTGTTGAGTGGGAAAAGGGATTGTATTTGGATTGGGAGAGGTACTTTTTTTTTTTTTTCTTTTTTTCGCCTTGGGGGAGCTGAAAGGGAACTGCCTGATCTGATAGCACACATTCCAGATGCCTTTATTTCACCTGAGGCCAATAGATTTGCTTCTTATTTTATGCCAAATAAATACAAAGTGTTCTGCTTTGTTCCTATTATAGACATGGCCAGGATCTAGGCTGAAGACCAAAAGATTAGAAAATGCTTTTAAAGGAAGGGAGAAAACATCTTATAAAAGAATATTTTTTAAAGCTAAAACCATGCTGTGGTTTAATGTTCTTATTACCTCATCTTATTTTGAGTGCTGTAGTGCATTCTTCCTCGATTTAAGCTTTAGAAAACCATTAAGAGTAAATATGGATTTCTTTTTACATTATACACAACTAAAAATCATTTGCACTAGATTTTTAAAAAGTATATTAAAACTAAGACAACTAGTTATGGATTGCAGCAAGTATTTTTTTTTTTTTCTCTGCGTGCCTCTCAGGTACTTCTAAAATGTCCATTTACATAGAGTTGTAATAAACAGCTTGACAGAATATTAGATTCGTGACTCTGTTAAAAGAAGGGGAAAAAAGCTAAAAATATCTATTTCGAAAAAATCTAACCTTGAAAAATAGACCGATCAGGATGAGACAGATATATATCTTTATACCATTTACAACACTGTTTGGTTTCACAGTATTATCACTGACAATGATCACATTTGTATCTGTAGATTAGTCTTTTCTGGTTATAGTAATAACTTGACTAACATGTTGTAATTACATAAACATTCTTGTTTATATCTCAATAGGCATTTTTGTTTTATTCATTTCATTTTCTTTTTTTTGCTAATCTAAGAGGTCAACAATAATGACTGACAGGAGACAAAGTTCAGTCATTAGGGTTGCCAGCTCCTAATTTTAATCCAGATTTATCTGTAAACTCATAAACAGGAGTTATGGAAAACAAGTAATAATGGTTTAACAAACAAGGGTTTTTTTTTTTAAGGATAAATGTACCTTTGGATGTTTCTTTAGCATGAACTCATGGGACTGTGTGGTTTGCAATTTAGACTTCAAATTCCAACCTGAAACTTTCGTCTTAAAAGTCCACATTTTTCCTCTGTATATACTCCAGCTTCTTTCTACAGTCATATGGTTTATCTAAATAGTCCCCAGAAGTAATTATGAGTGGCACTGCGACTGACCTGTCCACGATGTACTCTGCCTTCGCCCAAAAACTTGATAGGCTCCAGCAACCCCACAGAGATTTAGCAGGTTCAGAAAATGGATGGAAGTACATTCACTCACACATGCTCCAATTTATGATCACATGATATATACTACTGCAGTAAATGAGAAAACTCCAGGAGATGTCAGCAATGCAGATGCCAAGTTTGTACAGATTTTAGATTTAAAACAGCTTTTAAGTCAAAACCTTTTGAGAGACAGAGTGTATGGTCACGAAAGATGTGGTCTTTGTGCTGTCATCGTTTTTTTTTTTTGTCTTATAAATCTTTGCATAATTTCTTTTGTACTTTTAAATGTAACCTGCTTGCATTGAGACAAACTCTGTTTGTTGTTTCATCTATTTTAAGTTATTGAAATTTCTAAAATGCAAGATGAAATGACAGTACATGAAACCATATTTTTTTTCTTTTTTACAAAGCAACTGAAAAATAATGGCACTGTATGCATTAAAAATATAAACATTAGTATCAGTCTTGGTACAAATATCTAATCCACAAAAACACAAATATAGGCGAGCATATATTTGATGTGACTTTTCCTCACATAGATGATCCCAGGCCTTTGTCAAGAGTATAAAGCTTTTTTAGTCAACATTTAATTTTTTTCCCAGCATTTGGCACTTGGCAGGTGGTTCTACTGGACCTGGATGGCAGGAAGCAAAAGCTAATTTAGACCATAATGAGTTTATGGCCAAAAGCCAGGATACTCAGTGCATGTGAATCCAATAGAATCCCCATGAAAAAAAAACAAACAAAAAAAAAAATCACATTTTTTTTTCGAAAGTTGGAAAGTGGGGTTGAGCTTGGACCCATTCATCTCCAATTCTGGGGTTTGGTGCCGCCACCACAGCGGGAGCTGGGGACATTTTTCTGTCCATCTGAACTGCACAGAGAGTTATCTCCATCATTTTGTCAATCCAAGTGCCCAGATGGCATCAAGCTGTCATGTCAACACTCTTACTCCCCATTCCAGGATTCTGGCTCAGCTCTGGCTGCAGACAGGAGTAACAACTGACCATGCCAGAAACCAGCCACGACACAGAGATCCAAATAATAGACAGACTCAACTTCCAACTTCCCTCCCGAGTCTTTTCTACTCTCATCCATCATCAAAATGAATCCAGATCGTGGGGGGGCTGGGATAGATTTATGGCCAGCCTGAGTGTCTTATTATCAGTAAACTTGAAAGGAAAATATAACAATACAGACAGAAAGCATGAAGCACAGATATAGTAAAATTAAAAATCATGCAACTATATTTAGAGCCAATAACTAAAAATAAATAATTAAATGTAAACCGAAGGATTCCAAGGGAATCAGAGGACTCTTACAGTGATTCCAGTAAACTACAGAGCATCATGATGAAGAATATCAGCTCATTCAGGGAAGGCTTTTAACCCAGTGGCTTCCCAGCAATAAGATAATTTAGTTAATGAGGTCCTTGCTTTCTTTTTAATTACTGTCATCAGACTTAAAAGGGTACAAGCATCAAAAGCACAATTACATTCAGAGCTGGAGGGTTGATCATATCACACTTATGTGTCATTATTTAAACCCTGAGCTCTGGAATATATAGGTTGGTACTGTTTTGAAATGATGAAAAGGGGATGACACTACAGAAACAACTTTAAAGTCATCTTACTGAAGGAACTGCATCAATTCTACACATTGTTTAGTTTCAGTCATGCATCCAATGCAAACAGAATATAAATGCCCATACGTCTCCAGCTTTAATATTCAAATGAAAAGTATATTTCAAAATAAATCCTGATTTTCCACTTGAGTTATACTGTGGTTGGAACAAATAATAAAACATAACAATGTGAGGTAAAATATTTGATTCTGTTGATGTAGGAAATAGTGGAAACAACATATTATTGTTCACCTTTTGACATATCCCTGGAGGGATCACCACTGCCAATCAGCTTTTTCCTAATTCCCACAAGTTTGACAGAAATTTTTACGCCAAATGCCCTTCCGAACAGCACCCTGTATTTTATCGGGGGATGGGGACCTGCACCAGGATAATAATAATTAGATTTATTTAAATATTTATGAGCAAATGTAGTTCAGTGTCTTGCTTTTGTTTTCCACCTGAACCCCAGACCACTAGTTGGCAGCAGAGCACACTGAACCTCTTTGAGCAGCTACACTGTACAAGTGTTCCAGTCAAATTGTAAAAGAGTTTTGGTCAAACTAGCTTCTGCTCAAAGCATTATGATGTGGGCATAGGACTGCTGTTTTTAGTGTGTCTGGCTTTTTTTTTTTATATCTGTCCTTATTCAACAAATACATTCAAATTCAATTCGGTTTTTCCACAAATTTGAATTTTGTTAAGATGGATTTAGGAAAGTGTGAGATACAACATCTAAGAGGACTACTGACTCCTGGAAATATGATCCAGATCCCATGGGAATTAATTCAACTCTGGATTTTGGTAGCCTGTGGAGTTTGTTAAAGACTTGCGTGGATTTGTTCCTCGGGGGGGTTCCTTAGCAGCTGAATTTTGGACAAGTAGAATCTGAAATATACTAAAGAAGAATGGATTTTAATGATAATCAATGCAAAAGGTGACGAGCCTTTGGAGCTGAAAACGACACTTTTAGCTTGTACACAGCTTTACACACAATGATTGCTTTCCTCAATTAGAAAGCCATAATTTGGTTGATTTGTAAGTACTTCAGTTGTTAATGACTCCAGCGTGAAACCCACATGCTTTCTCACTGTTCTGGCTCACTGTTTCCTTAATTCAAGCCAGTTTTCTCAATCATGTGCATGTGTGAAGTGGTTTCACCATATGGTGTACATTGCATCAATAGCAACACCTAACCTGCAATTGATCTGGATGCAAACGGTTTCTCTTTGTAACAACCTAATGCAATGCGTGGACTCTTTATATACTTCCAAAACAAGTTATAATAATGTTTAAACCTGGAGGATTCTACCCAGGGTCACATCATTATTGTTTACCTCCCTGATGGGCAGCATTCAGACAAAACCTCCTGCAAGGTAACAATTCTGTTCTGTCCTGGATGAAGTAGTTTATGCAACTTTCTTCGGTTAAAGATAGCTCAAGATTGCTTCTTATAGTGAACAGATATTATTTAAAGGTATAGTTGTTTATTGAAAGCTATGAAATGCATTGACCAGTGAGCTGGTAAAAATAACATCTGAAGTGGTTACCAGAAGACAGGAGTCAGAACCTGCAGCTCTTTAACCCCTCCATCGTGGCTCTCTGGTTAAAGAAAAATACCATTTTTAATTTGAAAAAGTAACACATTTAAGCTTTATTTTATAGGTTTATTAAGCAGAAAAAAAAAATTAATAAAAGTCAAACGTTATGAACTTGACAACCTGTTGAAGGACAGCTTCCATCACTTCACCACAAACCCATAATGCTCTAATAATCCATCAAGCTGTTTGTTTTCCTATTTTACCAAAACTGAAACAACAAAAAATCAATTTGAAGTCAGTACACACTACCAAAATTCACGCATCAGAATCAAGGTGCACTTTTTATTTTCGTATAAGATATCAAGGATATTAATTATGAAAAATAATAATACGGGCCACTCCATTAGCTCTGATTTATTTGTTTTTTATTTAGATTTACTAATTTCTGGTTAAAATGCACCACAAACTGTGGTTTTGAGTGTGTTTATTTATTTATTTTTTAATCACTACTGAGATTTCACTACCTACTACTATATTCTTTGCATTGAGTTGATTTTTTGTGGTACTGAATGTGTTTGGAAAGAAAGCCATGTAGACCTCCAAAGAATTACAAACTAATTCAGATTAAAAAAAAAAAGGATATTTCCTCTTTTTGTTTTTGTTTTATTTATGCTTGAAAAACCAAGTGTAATTGTATTTGTCATATTAGTAACAGTAATATAAATAAAAATCTATTTTTCTAAAGGTTAAAATAAGACTTTGTGGCTCTTACTTGGATGTTAAGAAATCATCCAGAAAGGTTCTTAAACTGTTGAAGGTTTCAGACCCTTGCCATAAGAAAATAGGTCTTGTCTCATGACTCCCTCATGGTAATCACATCTGTTAGAGCATCTTTAGGTACGGTGCTCAACATCAAATTCAGTGTTTATCTTCACATTGATCATTTCTCTATAAGAGGATGTGCCTATCAGATGTTAAATCTTAACCACAGAGGAAAAATATGAAATACCTGGTCATTTTCAGGCTAGGGATTTGATTTTTTTTTTTAACCAGAAAGAAAATGATGGCAGTCTATAGAAGTTATTATACAAGTGCTACAATCTTTTCCAGTAAAGATTAGATTGGGACGTGCAGGAGAAACAGAACAGGCAAAAAAAAAAAAGAGAAAAAGTCAGTGATTTCTCATCAAAACTTTAGAGAGCTTCAAAGAAGATGAAAATGTTTTGTTTTTACGGCTCAGTCTCCATTCAAGACAAACTCGGAAAAACTAATCGACAGGTTTGTTCTGAACAAGTAGAGTTCCTGTCTTACAAACAGACACATTAAAAGAAAATCAGAAAATATCATAAAGTCCAACAAAAAAAGTAAATGGTACAACATTATCGAAATAAATAAAGTTTAGTATAAAATACAACAGGGGTTTATACTTAATAAACCCCTGTTGGGACATTAAAATCTGTCCAACGCAAGAGGCTCTCAGCCCGGATCTGTTTGCTCAGCTGTTGGACAGGACAAGTTAAAAAAAATATATATATATCATAAAGATCCTTCTGGAATATGTTATACATCTGTAATGTCTAATATTAAGTTGAAGAAGACAGTATCATCTTTGCCATACTTTGTTTCCTTTATTCTATCAAGTTATGATTTAACATTTTTGATTGTAACTCTTCCAACGTGAATCACAAAAGGTCCTGATGAGGATGACAACAACAAGTAAACAACAACAGTCATTTTTCATGCAAGCTGGTTTTGGCACGCTTCAGAAACTGGATAACAGGGTTTTTGTGTGTCTGTGTGTTGTTGTGTGTCTCTTTCACAGGGGCAAGTGGAGATAAACGATGGCAAATTGAATTGAAGGTTTCCCTCTGCTTGTTTACCATGCCAACAAAGAATCAGAGGCAGGCAAGGAAGCCTTTTTTTTTCAAAAACAAGCTGTCAAAAACACAGACAAGCAAGCTGGCTAATGCAGATGCCAAGTTTTTCCAAAAGGTCAGTGGACTGCAAACGGCGAGGTGAAAAAAATCAAAGAGAATTTTTAGAAATCTATCAAAGGCTTAAAGCATAAACAGAAGAAGCTATGGATGTGGGCTATACGGGGAGTCCTTTAAAATCCAAAAGTACTTTTCCGTATGAACACTGAACATTAAGACAGAAATAGAGCACACAGGTTTCCTGAGCACCTAAATCACTCCGAGTGACCTAAATCCATCTCTTTGAATTCCTGAAGATGCTAACATCAAAGTCAAATGTACACATCGGCATGGATGTGCCAAAGTATTGTGCTTAAAACTCTGTCTCTAATCAGGTTATACTCTGACAGCCTCCAATCTGACAGAAATTATTCATCAGTGATATTTTTTTTCTTATTATTTTGTCAATACTTTTTTATAGTAAAGTCCCGGGGGCTGGATCCAGCCCTCCAGATCATTTTTATTTCATTGTTATTTATGACCTAATGTTGTCTTGCACTCATTTTTTGTATAATTTTCAAATACATATTTCTATTAAGGGTAATATATGAAAAGTTTTTAAAGTTTTAAATTTGTTGATTTAGCGTGTTTAATAAATGTTTATCTTGTTCAGCCCATGACCTAAGATGTGTTTTGGATTTTGGTCCCCTTTGCGATTGAGTTTAACACCCCTGTTGTAGACAGTCTACAAAAAAATATGTATTTATTCCTAGATGGACTTAAGTCATTTGCATATTCTCTTTAGGATGCTTCAGTTTATGAAGCGATAAGGTTTAAAATTGTTAACGGAGGTAATTTATTTTTCAATCTCTATTTTTTTGGTCATTTATTGACCCTTTGTGTGGTATTTGTTATGGACATACAATGACGAGCTCAAAAGTCCAACATCATAACACTGCTCGGGTTCAGGTCCTACCATTGTCATCAAAAGTCCATTTCTATTAATCGCACCCTTCCAGGTCTCACCTGTCCATGTGAGCATTGAAACGATGTGAACAACACTTGGTGGCTGAGCTGGAGGCGCACAAGTAAGCTCACCCCAACCCGCCACCTCTTATCACGGGCAATTCCAGAATTGTAGAGCCTCCAACCATTCTCTGGGGACTGAGTTTCAGAGCCCAGGGTGTGCATGGAGATCAGCCCAACAATATATAGATGGTATCGCTCAACTTCTTGCACAAGTTCAGGGTCTTTCCCTACCAGAGGCGATGTTCAATGTCCCAAAAGTCAATTTCCATTACCGGGGTTTGGGCCACTGAGGTGCTTGCCTTTGACTGCCACCCTAACCACATTACACCCGCCCCTTCTGAGCTCTCCTGCAGTGGAGAGTGATCCCACTTCCCTCCTTCAGGCATGACCTGACCCGGTCACTGGTGAGCACCAACTCCAGGCCTGGCTCCGAGGTAGGGCCCCTGTGACACCAATCCAGGCAACTTTACAAAATCTTGGATTGCATTTCTCAAAGGGGTTATGAAGTGCTCTTACTGGCTGATCACCCAGAACCCGTCTACCAATGGTGACCCAACCAGGGACAAGAAGCCCCAGAGAGCATACTCCTGAGAGCACTCAAAGCCCTCCACCACATTCTAGGATGCCCTGGGAACGTCTCGGGGTCCCAGACCCAGAGGAGCTGGAGGATGTGGCCCGGGAGAGGGAAGTCTGGGAATCTTTGGTTAGACTGCTGTCCCTGCAACCAATCACGGCAAAAGACTGATGCATGGATTTTTGTCATTTACAGTTTTAACTTCCATTTCCATTTTCTTAGCCGCTTTGTCCCTTTCGGGGTCACAGGGGTGCTGCAGTCTAACCCGGCAACTGATGGGCGAAGGAAGGGTATTTCACCAATATATCAGTCAGTATTTTCAAAAATAAAAGTAATTTCAACTAAAACTTCAGTTAATGTACCATACATTTATAACCATCTAAATTTGTGAGCCTTGCATTTCTTTTAAAAGCTAAAAGCCTTGAACATTTATCACATATATCTTGTATAATTTCACAATCTTTAAAAAGAGGCGATTAGGTTTCTGTCAAAATTCTTTAGTCGATCATCTGAAATGCAAGCTTTGATACTTTCAAGGTAGGTTCAAGGCTGTTTCAGAAGAGATGACCTCCTCTGGACATTCTTGCTCGCGTAAATGGTCTCAAGAGAACTGTGAATCTACCTTGGCTTAATGGATATCTGTATCTCACTTCCTACATTGATGATAAATGACTCAGGGTAGTTGGCTCAAGTATCACTCTTACTGGGATCCACAGCTTCATACATTTTGATAAGATTCATAAAGGGAGCCAGGCGAGTCTTGCTTGGGTCAATATCCTGTTGGAGTAGCTATAAAGGCATATTTGACAATGGACACTAATATCACCAAAGTGCAGCACTAGCCTTCTGTCATTGCATTCATTTCAAGGTGAATTATAAATGGTCTTTTAGCATCTCGGTTCAACTCACTGTGGCTCTGGTGGATTGTGGCGATTAAGGACTGATACCTGTCATCTGTTCGAGAGAACATTTACCATAATCCTCCGGTGAACGTGCAGCAAGAACCATAAATCTAAAGATTAGACAGAATCCTTTACATTTTTTCTTGTTGTTACATTGGTGTGATTTATGACCCAAATGCAGGACGCATGGCTTCTGACCAAGAAATAAATAAAAAAATAGAAATACAAAAATCTGCTGTAGCAATGAACTAAAGAAAAAGAGTAGTAAACTGAAGGAAAAAAAATAAACACTATTTTTTTCAGTTACTAGTCTTTGACAACTAACCTGTCAATAGAGATAGAAGCAATAGAGATGAGTAAAGTGAACATTTTTTGAAAAAGAAAATGGTCAAAAAAGCTTTGCTGCTAAAGGAATATAGACAAATATTTCCTAAAATAAGAACTTTAAGGGATCTTCTGTTAACCTGAGGATTTTTTCTTGTATTCTATGTCAGATGTTGTATGAACTATATGGGTAGTTATAAAACAACAGGTTTTCTTTTGACTTTGCGACTTGAATATATGAAGCATGAATCAGGATTGTCTTAAAAAACAAAATTAAGCATTAAAATATCTTTTTTTTTTAACCGCACACACGAAAAAATAAATGATCTATCCCTTTTTGTTTGATTTTCTTACTGTTCCATTTGTAAATTTGGTAGAACGGTTATAACTTTGAACCTTTAATCTTTAACGCTGTATGCCACATGGATAAAAAAAAGGAAAATCTAACTTACAAAGGAAAATTCTTCTTTACGTAGAAGATGTGGTGCTCTTGCCACAGAGAAAGCTGCAGGATTGCCAAACATTGACAGATGTTTTGACATGTAAAGGGCCAAGCATAATCTGGATTTGCTACGTTACACTGGCTAGTGCAGATGAGATCAGTGCACCTGGAGCATAAGTGAATGCACCTGTGTGGGCATGAGGCAGTGAAACAGGCCACTGTTTGTCCGCGTTTACCTATTAACCGCTTTGCTGCTTTGATGGTTAGCCTTGCATGGGATGCTCATGGTTTAAGGGCAAATGGCTCGAGGAGCAAATAGGGAAATATTTGCAGATAAAAGGTTATTGTTGTTTCTTTCGTGGTAATTGGGAGAAAACCTTTGCCTGGGGATCTCCGGCCATTCTGGTGCACAGGAAGCAATACGTTTTACAAGGAGGGAAAATGCAATGAAGCAAAACCAAGATGTGTGAAGAGAAGTTTCAAGTCCGTGCTCTCTTTGAGACCCGCTCAAACAAAAATCCTATCTTTGGAGTTTTTTGCATCTTATTATGATATTTGTATCATAATTTAAATAAAGAAAATTAAGCTTAAACTTGTCATTCAGAGTTCTCTATTCAAAATGCCATCCGTTCTCTAAACTGCTTAGTCCCTTTCAGGGTCTGCTGGAGCCTAACCCAGCTACTTCTGGGTGAAGGCAGGATACACCCTGGACAGGTCGCCAGTCTTGCCTGAATTGCTACCGTCGGTGGGCCACAAGCTCCGTGCTGCGCTCTATTCCGATGCAACCACTTACAAAAAATAAATCTATAATGTCTTTGTTTTCCTCGTCCAAGCTGGCATCTGTCTCATAACTGTACACTACTTGATAGCTCTGATATTGCTCACCATTTTTGTAGAACCAATAATGTTTGGTGTATTCAGAATGGAAATCAATTTGTCCACTTTTTTTGGTCCAGATCTAGTCCTTAATCTTACGTTTGGACTCTAATCAGACTGGGGCCTACCAGAGATTTATATGTCAGACCAAACCTTGTAAACAAAACCAATCGACTAAAGATCTCTTCAGTCATTGGCCTACAGTTACAGGGGCGGGTCAAAAAAAAAAAAAAAGATGGAGATCCTGCACTTTTGAAATACTTGTCATTTATTCAAACTTTTTATTATATATCGCTGGTCAACTTGAACGTTTGAATGAAGGTCAGGTTCAACAGTTTTTACTGCTATTTTCTTTTGGACAGTAGAGGTGCAAGATGATTATAAAGGATGCCATGTGTATCATGTTAAAATGTGTTTTTATGAGCCTTCATTTATTTGATCACATTTTAATGAGTAGCTGTTGCATCGCTGCCCCATGTTTGTTCCCTAATGACCGGTTACGATGGCCACCTTGGTCCAGTTATTTCGCTTGGATCGTATAGAGGCTGAGGAAGCGAACTGAAGTTCAGTCCGATTGAAAAAAAAAAAAGAACAGAACCACCTTAAAAGATGGGTCCGAAACCAGTTCTTGGTTCCAGAAAAATGTAGTCAAATGATGTAAAACTTTTTTTTTGGAAAATAGGAAACAGTTCAGTTTCACCCAAACTAAAAGTTTAAGTGACACTTAAATGTCTGCTCTTATCCGCCCCATACAATGTCCCATTTTCAGTTCAGGAAACAATGTTGAGCTGCCCTACATCTATAGGCCGTCTAGGAGACAGTGTTGGCAGCACTGGGATTTTCCTCTTGTGATGTCAAGGATTAAACTTGGTGGGATCACTTTGGAGAGACAGCAGCCTCGAAGGGCTCGCTCCATTTATGCTGCTCTGCTCCACCCCACTCCAATACCCTGGGACTTTAAATTCCACAGAGTGAACCTCTTTAAATTCCACAGTATGAACTCCTTTGTCAAACAAACTAAACCTGTGAGCCCTTTCAACAGAAGGATGTCTCTCTTGGAACTGCTGGTGTGGCTGACACATGCGTGGTGTTAGGCCCCAAGAAGAAAACTGTCAACACTGGACATATTTTGTAGAAACCAAAAGATGGATCCTCTTTTATTGTTTGTTTTGGTTCAGTCATTTCCTCATTTGGTCTCACGCTCATCTCTCTGAGCAATCTGTTCACTGCAAGAATTTCCCTGAAGCTCGGGAGAAATCGTTCTTCGGAAGTCAACTGAAATATTTGCAATGACCCCGTTTTGGTGTGGGCTTGTTTATGTGTAATTCACTCGGCTTGAATTGGCATAACATGGCACGTATGTGTGTGTGAGCATGCGTGTGCCGTTAATGGAAGGAAAAAGACAGTTAATCCTCAAACTACAAAGCGACACATTTAGTAATCCTGCATTTTAATCCTGCAGACCTGAGGAAGCTGCAGTGTTTTGCCTCCAGGGCGGCTGAGATGTGTGGGAATATGTGTGTATTTTTGCCTTAAATGATCCCTCTCTGCTGTCCAACGTGAGTGCATGTGTATTAAAATCCACAGTTTGGCAAGGCTCCTGTGTGTTATATATATCCGTTGGTACTAACTACATTCTTTTGGGGTTAAAATTACAACAATAAAAAAGCTTTCAAGATGAACTCAGCAGTAAATCTCCATGCCGTTCCTTATGAAATGGGCTAATAAACGCAGCAGAAGCATGCAAAGGAGTTGGTTTCTTTGCTGCCAAAGTCTCATAAGGCCACAGAGCAGAGCACTTTTGATCAAAACCTAGACCAAATAAAGCATGCACGAGGCCGTGACAGTGATTACTGTTAGCAGGTATATGGATTTGAAGTTACTATATTAATACCACATGCTACAAGTGTTAGTCTTCTTACAACAGAATCAGCTGACTTTTTATTAAAGCAGAAAATCTTTAGGAAACATGATCTTTAGGATGTCAGACTCAATAAAGTGACTGACTCTCTTTTGGTTTGTTCATTCCTTATTAAACCGATCCTCACGTTTCATTGATTTCAAATCTGTCTATGAGTTTTGATGTAAAGATGCCATTAAAATAGTTAAATTGCAGAGAAGTTATTCGACCGGTTGACCCTGTCACGTATTTTCAAGTTGAAGACTGTCATTATTATTATTCTTTTTGTACATCTTTAAACATCTGGATTGTAGACAGGAGGATCACTCTTATAGTATAGCCACTCATAACCATGAGTCTGTATGCATATTATCTGACAATAAAAGCAGCTGTAGTGAGAAACAATTAAAAAAAAAAAACATTTGGGGGCAAGATATTGGAAGAAAAACTACAGAGCATTATTTGACAGAAACTGGTGGTGAAGGACAAACAATGCACAAGTCTAGACTTCTAGCAGACAAAAAAACATGACAAAACTGATGATATGTCAACAAAAAAAAAACTGCAAGCCAGGAACTTAAATACACTGAAGATAATTAGCTAACGAAAGACAGCTGAGGATAATTAGCAACTTAAACTTGGTGTAACTGTGCCAGAGGGAAAATCACAAAAAATGAGAACAAAATATAACAAGAACCAAAGAAACACTTGAAATTTAAAGGGAGCAACGATGCTTTATAAATACATTTGACACTGAATATTTACCTGGTAGGATTGTATGTTTACTAGTAAGAAGAAACAAGTTTCTGTGTGAACAAATACAAGCTGAAGGATTCCTGTGTTGGACATATTTTACTATTACAAAAGTTTGAAATTATTTTGTTGGAAGTTTTTTAATAATTATTGTCAGTGTGAAACAGGAGTTAGTCTTAAAGGGGCGGGGCCTGTCCACAAACTCAAATGTTACAAAAATATCTATTGGCTCCAAAAACCTTCATAAACAAACATGTTAATATGTACGCAATACAACTACAGATGCACATAATTATGCATACGAACCATCACATTAAAGCATTTCTTTCAGTCATGCATATTTGTGTAAAGGTGAGTGTCTATGTACTGTTGAAGTGAATGATGGAATGTAAAAAAAGAGAGAAAGTTCCCATTCATCCCCACACCAAGACACCTGCACGCTAATATCATAGATAGAGGACATCCATCTGCTGGACAATCATGTCAACCACCCAGACCAGTGCCACCAGGACCGCCACAGAGTCCCCAAAGAGCAAGGAGCCAAAGAGAGTGCAAACTCATGCTCAGCCAAAAAAAATAGTCCCTCCCACCGCGCCAGGGGGCCCAGCATGGGGCCCTACCCCTGGAAAGCCCCAATTGCAAACATTTGCACCACAACCCAAAGTCACAACTTAGTTTGTGAACTATGTTAAAAAATGTAAATATTGGCTAAAATGTCTTTAAAAATATATTGAGGCAACATTTTAATTAGAAATAAAAAATATCAAATGTACTATATTTGCAAGATTTACACAGAAAAAAACAGATAAAATGAACTTGTCTTTAATTTTATAGTTATTTAATTTAATTTATTTTAATTTTTTTTTAGTTTGAGACCTTTTTTTTTTATTCATCCCCATCTATTCTTTATCTTGTTGTGCCAGAGTAACAGTAAAACCCAGTATGTATTATGCCCTGAACAAATGAACAACTCATTCACTTTTTCCTTAGTTGAATATTTCTAATTCTATAGAGGGCACATTTCTGTGTTCGTGGTGGTGGGGTGTTATACATTATTTGTTCTTTGAACACAACATTTTAAGTGCCAGAGAGCGCTACTCGATTTGACACTGGAATGAGGGAATTAGGAGATTTATGACAGTCTGAGGTCATAGAACACAGCGTCTGTGAGCAGGGCCATACCTCCCCTTGACTCCTCACAGGGTTTTACTGTCTGACAGCCAGTGTCACTTCCACACCCACGCACTGATGCTCAGACACACTGTAATACACATACACACAGAGAAATGATTGTGCACATGCAAACACAAAATCAGATTATTTTACAGACACTACACTACCAAGTGTTCAGAGATAGTCACAGTAATGTAACCAAGATGTTTTTCATTTTAAAGCGTAGTTGCTTTGGGTTTATTTATATAAACATCTGTATTTTTCTTTATAAGAATTAAAGTTTTCTGCATTATTTAAAATCTAAATCCACACTTTGAATGTTTCAGAGAGGGGTCATTCCTGCCAAACTTGACATGTTTGACAGAAATAATGAATATAAGCAGCAGTTTTAAACAATCAGCTGATGAATCAGAAACATGTGAATATTTTAGTGGAGCTGGTTATGAAAATATTTGAGCATTATGTGGTACAAGCACTGAGTTTGGTATTGAGTATACATGCAGAACCCCTCTTTCAATTCAATTCAATTCAATTTTATTTATATAGCCCAAAATCACAAAGAATTTTGCCTCATTGGGCTTCATGCAGGTAATTTTACAGTTGCAAAAAATAGTCATGAAACATGAAAGAAAGATCACAAAAGACTAAACCGACTAAATAAACTGGATATCCCTGCTCTTAGACCCTCCCTCTCGGTAAGGAAAAACTCCCAAAAAAAACCTGAATCAGGAAAAAAACGAAGAAACCTTAGGGATTCCCACATGAGGGAGAGATCCCATCCCAGGACGAACAGGCGATACCAGAACTGGTAAGGGAAAATTAGCTTCTATAACTACGTATTTGAATAGAGATCATTCAGACAAAGCTGCATATAGAGCTGAGGGACGAGTGGGGATGAAGTCCTCAGTCAGATGAAGCAGAAGTGCAGTCCACGGCCAGGAGCAGGAGCGTGGGGCATCCACCTGGGATCTGAAATCACTCCCGCTCCCCAGAGGGGAGAGAGAGAGAAAAACAACTCTTTTAGAAAAGCATGTCAGTCACAATCCAAGAGTTCAAAAAATATATAATATACATATAATACTGTATTATTTTGCAGGTACCCTCAAGTTTAAAGAAGTGCCCATATTGTTAAGACTGAGGCAAATAAACATTTAATTTTTTGTATCAATTGAGGGAATGGCGGCCATCTTTACAAATGGCAGCCATTTTGGATTTGTTGGATGTGACTGCTATTTTTAGGAATGGAGACTCAAAAGAATTGGGAAAAGTTACTTGTTTTGAAAATGTTGCATTAACTTGAGTTTCAGTGTTGTTTTCTTATAATTTAAGTCTCTTGCTAAATTCTGAATTCAGAACCATGTTAACCAACTAAGCTTCTAAATGCGTGTCTGAACTATCGACTGCTTCTGTGATGTTTATCCAGAATTGAACTGCAGGAACAGTTTGATCAGAGATCTATGAGCCTCTTACTCTGCTTTCATCTGTGAGGCTCCCCAGTCTTTAGGGAAAGTGAAGTTTGATCACTTCCGTCTGTAGCTCCATTTGGTCACTGCTCTCATTTCATGACATTGAGAGAGACCTTTTTTTTTTTTTTGCTTTCTTTTCCTTTCACAGATGGGTACACCCTGATAAGTTCAGAGGCTGCCTCAAAAACCCAGTCAATGTCATGCTCCTGGAACTGCAGTGAGCAGAACATTTGCTCAACAGAGACTTCCACTTCTGACCTTTTTTTTGTTTGTTTCAAGAAGAGCTGCACTTCAGATTTATTTGAAACACTTTAGTACTGTTGAATATAACATAATGTATTGTTCAAAGTGAAAATATGACTTAAAATGAATAATAATGATTAATAATGAAATTAGATATATGAAATTACCTGTGATAATGCTAGTGTGAATGCTATAGGCTGAATGTGGCTGCTAAAGATGCTGAAACTGATAGCAAGCTAAAAAGGCTAATGCTTATAGCTGAAAAGGCAAAAGCTGACCGCTTGCGAAAACAATGCCAAATTAACAAAAAAAAAAATGTAAAAACCCTAGAAAAATGTCTAATTTTGCCAAAACAACTAAAATATTGTTGAAATATTAGTTGACCTCCAAATTGGCTTAAAAAATGGAAAATCTCTAAATTTGCCAAAACAGCTAGAAAAATGATAAAATATTGGCTAAGCCGAAAAAACTGGAAAAATATCTAATCTTACCACAACAGCTAGCATATTGTTAAAATATTAGGTGAACTCCAAATTCACTTAAAAAACTGGGAAAATGTCTTAATTAGCCAAAACAGCTTTGCACAAAAATATTAGCTAAACTCAGTTATCTTAAGAAACCAGAAAAATGTCTAAATTAACCAAAACAGCTAGCATAATGCTAAAATATTAGCTTAGCTCCAAATTAGCTTAACAAATTGGAAAAAATGTCAAAATTAGCCAAAACAGCTAGCATAATGCTAAAATATTAGCTTAACTCCAAATTAGCCGAAAAACTGGAAAATTGTCTAGACTAATTTTAGCATTTTGTCAAAATTAACCAAAAAAAAAAGCTAATATTTTGCTAAAATAAAAGCTTAACTCCAGACTCCCCTAAAAAAAACTAGCAGTTCCTGAACATTTTAACATTTGAATGGTGTATCAAGCTGATAGTTTACAGGAGTTTCAAAGTGCACAATGTTTTTGACGGACTTGGGCAATTTCTCATTCATTTCCTATGTGACACATGTTGCTCAATATTTAAAAAACTATAGTTACTAATGAGCTGAATGTTTTGATACTAAATGTAATTGAGTTTTTGTGGGCCAAAAAACATAAGGAAAGGCGCAGGAGAATACTATGATGTGAATGCTGTAAAGTATTCACATTATAATGTATGATATGAATTACATTAATATAATTACATGTGCATCACAAGAATTTAAGATCAGTTTTCTGTTAAAAAATGTCTACATAGAACAGAGGAGCTTAAATGTCGGCTTGTCTTGTGTTTGTTTTCTTCTTTTTCCTGGTAACACCTGGTGAAAGGCAGAAGTTGGCAAAAGAGACAAGCTTTCAACTCTAAAAATACAGTTCCAACATCCAGACTGTGTGTCAGTTTGACAGTTCAGGCACAGGAAATCATGTTCAGCTGAATAGGATCATGGAAAAAAGAGAAAAAATTGTGGGTATTTAAAGAAATAGTCTTTAGAACTGAGCTGCCAGTAAAGCTTTTAGTCCAAAGCTCGGTCTTGCAGTCAGTCAACCACCCAGAACATGAAACCTAAATGGGCCCAAATATTTTTGACTCACACTCTCATATTTGTCATATTGAGAATCTCAGCCTCCAGGGGTTTAAGTACAATATTTATTTTCAAAAAACCAATTGCATAAGTGGAAGCTAACATAAAACACTGTTGTTAGCTTTGAGAATGTGAGGTTTGACAATCAAGTGTCAGGGAACCAGAACATTGAACCAGAAAAATATTTTTGTTTTGGGATCAATTTTATCATAAACTCTTTCTGTCATGATTTTTTTTTTTTTCTTTTCATGAAAAGGGTTTAAATCTTAGGTTTTACTATCATTGTGTCCTTAGACTTTTAACTCATCTTACCATGAATTTTGGTGAAATTTAGAAGCTTAATTGGCCGAAAATGTTAGCTAAAATTCATGAAAGTGTATAGGTCCACTGTATTTTATTTGCTTTGCTTCTTTCTGTACCTACTTATATAAATAAATAAATCATCTTCTGAAGGGACGCATAGTTCATAAGTTGGCACGTTCCCTGCACATATTTTAAAGAAATATAGAAGATCTGGAAAAAGAAACATGATTTTTAATATGTTGAATGACAAGTGTAAAGCTGAAACCAGACTCTACAAAAAGAACTGCACAATAACCCATTTAAAACTACACTAATACACTTGATATGATGGATGTCCACAATCCCTAAAATCATCAAGTCATAAGTTGTACATCCGCTTCCAGTCCTCAAACAATCCATGTGGAGAAAGCATCATGTTGTTGATGGGCTGCCAAAGGAGGCTCTTTTGTGGCTAGTTCAATAAAAGGCTTAACAGATCATCCTGTCTGCTAGCTACATTTGTTATTGTTTTTAAAGTGTTTGAAATTTATGAAAAAAAAAAAAAACAGATCTTAGTTTTGACTTGACAGTCAGTTGTTATGGGGAAACATGTGGATAACAGATTAACCCTCGTAAAGGCATAATTTCATGGTAAATGGAGTATAGCGCTTTACTACCTTCGTCTAAGCCCTACAGCGCTTTACAGTCACAATCCCATTCACCCACGCACACACATTCACACACCGACACTCTGCTGCCGAACACTGGCGCCAACCTGTAACCACCAGGAGCAAACTGGGCTTCAGTGTCCCAAGAACACCTTGGCGGGCGGGGCGGGAGCCGAACCTAGAATCTTCCAATCAGAGGTCAACCAGTCTAACTTTACACCACAGCCGCCTCAATTCCATATCACTTTTAAAATATGGCCCTAAAAGTATTCAAATTGGTCAATTTTACCTTCTTTCTTGGAACTACTTTAAATGATCAAAGCCTCCAATTCCACTTTTAACTTTGATGGCCTTTGGATTGGACATTTTCTTCTGTACTTTCATGAAAGTATAATACATAAAAGAACATAAACTAATTGACTGAAAAGAGAAAACTCGGCTTATTGGATTTAAATGTTAATGTTGCTTTAGGAAGGATCGATTTAAACTGTCACCTTAATGTCACTGAAGTGAACTTTTTCTTTAAATATTGGCGAATATTCTCCCTTGCTGAATATTTGAAACACAGGGGAGAGCCTCTATTTCATCAGTGTTGTGCCACAAGGCTGATATTAATGAAAATAATTTATATTTTTGCAGCTTTCTCTTTTTTGTCTCAACTGATGTTTTTAAAGTAAAAAAGAAAATGCTTAAAGTTGATGATAAATATACGACGGAGTTATATCTTTTCTGATCTGAATCTTGTGATCTAGATGGTAGATTCCTAAAGCAAACGATCAATTGGAAATGCTATGTGTCAAATTTATTTTAATAATTAAAATGTGTGTTGTGTCATTTCTGATTTTTTTTTACAGTCCTAATATTTTATTTGTTATTTTACTTATGGGTTCATGTGACAATCCTTACTGTAAACTATGTAATGCATTTTGTTTTTGCTCTGTCTTCTGCCTTATCATACACTAAAAAGTCATTTCCTGCAGTATCTCTGTTTACATTGACACAAATAATTGGAGTAAATACCCAATCAGAATTAAAAAGGGCGATCAGAATACTTTGACCCGATCGGAATACTTCAGTCGTGGTGCAAGTAAACACTATATTCAGATTGTGGGGCATTACCGCGTTGGCTTTTACATCACGGATAGTCGCTGGGTACTCCAGAGGAGGCTTTGGAGCATTGATTTATTCCGATCAAATGTGTGTTGGATGTAAATGTTTGTAAAAATTGGATAAAGTTTCTCAGGGCCCAGTTCACTTCTAATCCAATCTTCGATCTGATCAAAGACATTTTTCATATGTAAACACAATCATTTTTAATGTTTTTCTTTCTCTTTTTGGCACTGCTTAAAACTGTAACATTTTAACTTTGTGTAATGTGTTCCAAACAAGCGCACCCCTTATATTTATCAGACTGGCAGATATTCAGTTAGAGCTGCTCTGATCTATGTTATCATCTAAGAGATCACAGTGTATTTTATGCATTTGCAATTAGTGAAAGTGTACTTCAGAATATTTAAAACAGTTAGTTAAAACATTCTTTAAAATACCACTGCTGAACTGTCTAAGTTGATAGTCTAACTACTTCACAGTAACCCAACCCAGCTTTTCTATTTCCTTCATATTCTCTTTTTAATTCCATCCTAGTCCTTTTGTCTCTTTAGGCCTCCACAGCCTCCCACTTCCTCTCTGCTTTTCTGGGGATTGTGTTACCTTTAGTCTCACAGCCTTAGAAAACCCAAATATGCAGGCACGCCATACCTTCAGTCACAGTGAGACATTGTTAGCAGACCTTGACATTATTACTCCACTTTGATTGATTATGTGCTTCATTTGGAGCGACAATATCCCAAAAACAGTTCCCTCTGTGACTTTGGTTTCTATAGGAACAGGCTGCAGTGCACCTAAAGCGGAGGAAAACAGGTTCAATTGTCTCAAAGTTCATTTCTCAAACACAAAAGGTTAGATACTGTCTCTAAAGTTTCATTTTCTTTCTGTTTTTGCTTTTGTTTGGAAGTATTCTTTGTGTTAGTGAGGCTTACAGTAGCTTCAGAAATGACAGTCACATTTTAAAATGTAAAATTATTATGAATCAAGAGAAACAGATAAAGTGAACTCTACCTTTTATTCTGACTTTTGAGCTTTAAAGATTTTGCATTGACTTCTGCAGTTAATGGTGAGGCTGAAAAGCTAAACGAGTAAATTGTGTATTTTGTGGCGAAATATATCCAGGCAAGCATTTTCTATATTTTCTATAGAAGCAACTTTCTGCTCTGTTCATTACTTTTTTTAGGGAAAACCAAAATATTCATGATTCCTCCACATAATCCCAGTCCTTTGCTGGAGACTGAAGTATAGATATAAACCCACCATGGCTTACGAAGCTAAAGATGATGGAATCAAGCAATTCTGTGAAAAAAATATAAGTAAAATAAATGAAACAATTTATCGTTTTATAGTTGCACTTAATTGAGGGACAGTAAAAGAGATGCAATAAGAAAAAATGTACTTTGTTCATTAGAGTTTATGTTGTTATCATATGCCGTGCTTAGGCAATGCAATAAAGAGCGAAAAGCCTGACATCATTTCCAAGTTTTCCTTATGCTCTGAAGAAACCTGTAAATCTGCTCTCTGGAAAAAGACATTCCTAAGAAACCACCTGGACAAACCGCTCCTTGGATGAAGTTGATGGAAAATAATTGACTGCGTTGCTAGTAATAAATTTCAGTACAGTCAAGTACTTGTATGTAGTTCATAGTCGTTTTGATGACTGTAAATAAATGAGGTTATTTTTCTGAAAACTGAGAACGCTGAAGCCGTATTTTAAGACTGGCGGATTTAGTATAATAAAAGGTATGTTCCATTATAAAGAAACGTATTCAAACTAAGGCTGGGTATCTATGATAATTTCCAGAATCGGTGCAATTCGACTAAGCAGTGCCTAGATTCATCACTTTTTTTTTTTTCCCAATCTATCTATCTATATTAATCTGATACATTTCACATACTGTAAAATATATTGGAGAAATAATGAGATTGTTTATAGCATAAAGTGTTATATGGATTCTCAGTCAGAGAAGCTCCAACAAAAACGTTCAACTCATTACCATTGTAAACATTGTTCTGCCTCTCCTGGAGTTTCAGTTTGGCCACTAGGTGGAGCTCGCGCTATAGCATTACATTTTTATTTTCCCAGAAGAATGAGAAAAAAAACAGTGCTTTAGACCACAAATGATTATTTTAAAAAATGTCTCCTTAAAAGAGTTTGGAAAATTCATGTTTGTGAGTATTTAAAGCTGTCTGAGTATTAGCATTAGTCATCCTGTGGAAAATTCCATGAAACATTAGCATAAAGCTGGCAGACTTTAGATTTAAGTGCTACATCAATCTCTGTTTTTATGGATTGATTATTGATCTCTCACGCTTTGATTGATTGAAATCGATTTTATAAACTCAGTCCTAATTTAAATGTTCTGCAAATATGGCAGGAAAGAGAAAAGGTGATTATTGAAAATGAAAGCTTGCCAAAAAACAACTGAAATAAAAAAAGTGATTGTTGAGAAAGTGAAGATGAAAAAGGAAGATCAAAGCGTATCGCTGGAAACACCATTGACTACCTGGGACAATGTGGTGAACAGAAAGATTACCTGAGTTTACACGGGGGAAGATTCCACAAGCACGGCTCAGCTTCTTGATCAGGACTACTTACGCAGCTTGCCAAATCCCAGAAACCTGCACCTCCAGTATGGTGCAGAGGAGGCTGCCAGCTTCCAAAACACACAAATGCAACACAATTTTAAGGCAACACTGGCTGAAACGGGTAGAATCATGACTGCAAAGGTCAGCTAAAGGTGATTGGCTTCTCACAGCTGATTTGTACTAGACCAGCCAGGTTACCTGACAAGATTTTAACAACGTTACTTCACATTGGCGATGCTTTTTTTCTTCCACCCAGAGTGTTATTATTGCACGACTGACCGTCCCGTATGAGCTTCTACCTAGCTCTTCTCAAAACCCTTAAGCACAAGATGCTCGAGGCTGAAAAGCGCTGCCAGAAACCTGCCTGAGGAGGCAGAAAAGAGGAGCTTTTGAATTAGAACTAGTTAAATTGTGTGGAGGGGGAAAGGGGGACCCTTGAGCTGACTACAGGGAGCTATAGGGAGACATCCCGACTGCTGCTCCACCACCCTTAGATGTACCAGGATTAAAGAAATGAAGCATCTGTGATGGGTTGCTTCCAGCTGGTGACCCTGCAGCTGATCCAAGTTGCATCAGACACAACTGCTTCCAATTGTTCTCTTAGGGATCAAGAAAACTCCGGTGTGAAATTATGCTGGGGTTTTTTTTCCCTGTCTAACAGCAGTTAATCTTTTAAATGTATTTTCAACAGGCTGCGATGCACATACCATGCAGCAGACTGCACCACTTGGGTTTTATGATTGTGAACACCCCATGCAATGCATTTTAACTGTGCTTTTCCAGCTTTACTCTACCACAACACTATGATTTCAGCTACAGAGACCTATGTAAGAATTTTATTTATTTATTTATGTTTAGTTAAAAAACCCTACATTTTTCTTAGGCAATTCAAACTGCAAAAAACAATGTGAGAAAGTGACTTTTGTGTGTGTGTAGCCGATGACATGGTTTAGGGGGGGGGATAAAGATCTAAGCTTGAAAATGCTTTGGATAAGATGTGCTTCTCTGCATGCCCCCAGCCTTAGGGAGCTTGGCAGTCTGTTGAGCTCTTTGTCTCACTGATTGCGGTTTAATCCATTTTAGGAGCCATCCCGTAGACACTGTTAGTCTCAAAGGTTAACAGGGAACACTGTGTACAGGGTGCTTGGTGTTCAGAATTGGCAATTACAATATGGAGGTGTCCACCACTTTTTTAAACGTAGGCAACACTTAAATAACACTTCTACATGAAAGAAACGGTGTCCGAGTGGACTCCAAATGATCTGCGCTGGAGGAATGTTGAAGAGACTTATCGTCGTCTTATCAAGTGGATGGAAATAGCAAAGTGCTGCTTTTCCCCTTGAGCCCTCTCAGCTCTGTGTCACGTCAACACTCGACCAACAGCAAGAAATCATGCAGCGGGTTCCCCCGTTGCTCAGACTAAGTTTAGTCTTTACGGGACATGTCCTGAACACAACCCTTAACACACAACTAAAAACGTATATGGTGAATGGATGGTTTGAGTGGCTGCACAATGGTGCGGGGGTCGGGACATACTGCCACCTCCCCAACAAGAAGTGTTCAGTTAAACCCTGATAGAGGTTGTTTGCGTGAATTTCCCACATTTATAACAGGGCTCCCAAACCCGGATACGGCCCATCTCCACATTTGGCCCGGCCCCCCAAACTCTTTTGGCTAAATTAGACATTATTTCAAATTTTTAGGCTATTTTAGAGTTAAGCTAATTATTCAGCTAATGCTAGCTGTTTCTAGGCTTTTTCAGTTTTTTAGACCAATTGGATTTTAGCTAACATTTTAGCTTTATGTCAGCTGTTTTGGCTAAGTTAGACATTTTTCTAGTTTTTAAGGCTAATTTGGAGTTTAGCTAATATTTCTGCAATGTGCCAGTTCCTTTGGCTAATTTAGAATGGTTTAAGTATTTTGGCTAATCCAGCACTTTACTAATATTGTAGTTAGCTTCAGCGTTTTTAGCTAACAATTTAAGCATCTTCGGCTATTAATCTATCACAGATAATGCTGCATATCTCATTTAATTTTTTTTTTTTTTTTTTTTGAGAAGATTACAGAAATTATTTAAAATTACGCTATGAGTGGCTTCCTGAAAACCACAAATCTTTACGTTTAGGCTGTGATTGTTTCACTTTTTCTGTTACCCCACAAACTTACCCCGCCCACACATCAGAGAAGAAAACAATTATGTGGACCTCACAAGAAAAAGTCTGGGTACCGGTTTTCAGAAGAAAACGGATGACTTTGTTAAAAAGTACAACTTTTTATTAGAATTCTCTTTAAAACCTACTTACTTTTTTTATATGTATATATCTTTATTTATAATCTATGACTACTGCGAGGAAACTTTTTTTTTTTTTTTTTTAGCATTTTAGAGTTACATGTATAAATATTGAGCATTTTTTTTTTCCTAATAATAAGGGAGTGGGCTCATGCTCTCTACAAAACTCACTTTACTTTCCTGCCTATAGTCACTAAGTAAGTCAATGTTTAATTCTATGGCAACTTTAAAAATTAAAATTACAACCAGGCATTGCAGACAAACAAAAATAAAACCCAATAAAAGAAAATTAAAACACAATAAAAAAAAAAAAACAAAATGAGATTAACGAAATGCTCTTCTGAATAAAAATGTTTTGACTTGACTTTAAATCTTTCGTACTGATAGAGGGAGGTCTTTCCAAAGACTAGGAGAAACAGCTTCAAAGGTAAGGTATCCTCTAGCTTTTTTAAACAGTTTTTGGAATTTGTATGATATTTTGGTTGGAAGACCTCAGGGACCGGACTGAAGAGTAGGGGGTTAACAGGTCAGTAATGTGCTTGGGAGTTTGTCCACGCAAGGCTCTGAAAAGTAACATTTTAAAATCAATTCTAAATTTAACTGGAAGCCAATGTAAAGAGTTATTTGTGTTTGTTTACTCATTTCCATTTTTGTAACATAACCCCGGCTCCCATGGCTAGTGTTAAGGCTTCGATGTGAGTGCCACAGTCTTTATGTAATCTTAAAAGTGCGAGGGGAAATCCCACTGTAATCGATCGCATCTGGCCTGTGCGGTGCTGCACATCCACTTTTTAGGGTTAAAATTTTCGTCGCATGCCGCTGCTGAACCACAACAAATAAGTGGGGGAATACTGTATTTCCTATATAAATGGCGGGTTATCGCGTGAACCTCCGTGAGTTCAGAGTTTCGCGAGCTCTGCAGCAGAGCCTGTTGCTGCATCCGTCCCGTAAATCCACTGGGAGCTAATTGTCGTAGCTAGACCGCTCCCACATTGTAACCAGAGCTGTAACGCGAGCCTGGGGTTAGAGATTATAGCTACTCCGTGTATACGGTATGTATGTTTTTCAGTCTTTTAGACACATGTATGTTCGCCGGAGGCATTGCTACTTCCTGTTACAGTCTTGTATTGCATTTACAACAGATGCAATTTGGGTGGCAATGGCTTCCAGTGGAATGAACAGAAGGTGAGAGGTTCTATGACACACAGTCTGGGCTTCTGGTGAAATTACTTAGCGGCAGAGCGTTTCTAGGGTCGCAAGGAAGCATGAAGTGTCAAAAAATCTCCAGAGTTTAAATATTGGAAATTTGCCAAAAAATTTGCAAAAAACAAGCAGGAAGTTAGCTTTGACAGCGATATTGAACTTAGCATTGATGTGATCAGCCAATGATTTCTCACAACTTGTCTTATATGGGCGTGTGGTTTGGGTTTCCATCACTTTTGAACGTTTGGTTGTCCCCAATTCTTCATTTTTTGATATGCTGGTTTTTCCTGTTACCGTATTTTCTGGACTATAAGTCACAGGAGCCAAAAAATCCATAATGAAGAAGAAAGAAACATATATGAATCGCTCTGGTATATAAGTCACACTTTTAAGAGAAGAGTCCAACATTTATGAACAAATTCAACAAGCCCGAAGTAACGCTGCATTTGACAACGAAGACGTTACACATGTCAAATTCAAGTCCGCTACCTCTTTTGACGTGCGTTAAATTTAATGCTCAATAATTGTCCAAAAATGTGTTAATAAACCAGATGCTTCCGTTATGTGTGGAGAAGCTATATTTTAGCCTCATCGCTACTTGATGGAGGCTTTGACTGTATTTCTCATTTAAAATACACAGAAGATGATGTATGGAGGTTAAGTTATTTATTTTAAAGAGCTCCGCAAACGCATCTATAATCATATCTCCATTCTGTTTTTCAGTCTTTTTATTTTTCTTACAGCGATCATTACCTTGTTGCCTGCAGTAGCTACAGCTGAATGATGTTTTAGCGGCTCCTCTGTCTGTTTGTAACCCAGTTTTAAGGCTTGCTGTCCCGCATTAATCCCAGGAGAGAAAAATAAAAACAATAATAATGATGTCTTGATTAAAATAGGAATAACATCATAATGTCTAAGAGGAGAACGATCAGATTCTGATCAATGTTTGTTTTGTTTTGACCAGAATTTCTTCTTCATTTCTGTCAGCAGACAGCAGAACATACTGACACACACACCTACAGTGCCCTCTAGTTGCTGTTAGTGGGAAACCACCACTTAAAGGCTACCAGTTGTTAGTGGGGAAGATAAAATCCTATTTATGTCTAAAAATAAAAACAAATAAGTCGCTTCTGAGTATATTTCCCACCCCTGGCTAAACTATGACAAAAAAAAAAAACGCAATTTATAGTCCGGAAAATACGGTAACCTCTGGGCTGCCAGCTGATACCAGTCTGAGGGCCGCTTGGTACTGAGTCACAGACAAAGAAAACAAGAATATCAAGCATAACAAGCAATCAGGGGTCCCCGACCCTCAGGATGCAGACTGGTACTGGAGCACGGACTGGACTGATACCCTAATCCGGTACCAGTTCTACATGCATGTCAAAAAAGTTGGGAAGACCCAAAAAGTGATGTAGATGGGGTCCGAACCATACGTCCACATATAACAAGTTGGGAGCTCTTGGATATTTTCCATATTTGTATTGAGACACAACATGAAAAGATCTTCTACTTTTGTATTTATTCTCCAATCAACAAGTTCTAAATTTGGGCTATAGAAATACAGAAGTACCACTGAAAGCAGCTATCATCCACACACAGTTCCTGCTGTAGATGGTGAATTTCTACGCTCTGACATATGTGATCTCATGAATCAAGATATGGCAACACATGCTTGCTGGGATCTTTGTAAATCACTCCAAAACATACAAAACCTAAGTTACTCTCTCAACATCCTGCATGTGTTCCATACTAAAGAAACGAGCATGTAAAATAAAGGTTAACTGTAGCTCCTCCTTAAGCAGATTTGCATCGGCGGTGTCAGGTTTATGAAGATGCTTTTGGACAAGCATCCAGAAACAAATTTGACACGCGTAAAAAGAAAGGCAGCAGATGCAAATTTGACTCCAAAATCGCGTCTGGTGTGAACGCAGCATAAACAGATTTGTGTTGTGGTATTCTTCAGTTTTGTGTCAGATTGAGTGTATTATTAGGGCATGGCTGCTTGTCTACTGTGTAAGTAACTATAACCATTTTTCACATTTGGAGGTAAGCAGAAGGAAGTAGGTATTATAATGAAATAGTTATGTTAGGTGTTTTTTTTTTTTTTTTGCTTCCCTCTGCATTTGACCATGCATGCACAGATGAAAAGAAAAATCTTTATAACAATAATACTGAAAATGTAATAGCATGTTGCTAAAAATGCAAGGCATTAACTCATTTACTAAAGTAGTAACAGACTGATTATTAGAAGCAGAAATTAGCCAAAATGTTGTTATTTTTCTACAATGCTTTGAGATTTAGTTCTAATTTAATGCCATCAGTCAAACCATCTCGGTTACAACTTTGAGCAGAGCATGTAAGCTCAATGTTTTTTCTTTCTTGCTCCTGACAAAAAAGTAATTACTGTGTTAAGCTTTTCAATTAAGATTTAGCCTTGAAATCCAGTGTGAGTGGATGCGGTGAGACTTGTTTATTTTTTGCGCAATGGCTGAACAAAGGCCACAGAGCAACATTTCATCTCTGCTCAGCCACATGTATCCAAAGCATTCTGCTTCTCTGAACTGGCTTCACATCAGGATCTAAGTGTGTGTGGACGTGTGTGTGTTGGAGTAAGGGTATCGGGATAATTGGAGGAAACAAAGCAAAGCAAGCAAAGCTGATGAGATTTTAAAAGAAACCTATCAACTTTTCATACTTTTTATTATGTTCCAGACTTAAAGGAGTTTTGGAGCCGGGCTTTTGAGAAAACCTTTCCTAGTTTTCTGCATTAGATTTCCTTTGGAGACCTTGTAGCTACATTCATCTTTTATATGCATTTAATTGATCAGCAGGAAACTTTCCAGCCTGTTTATTTACAGTAGCTCCGTTTCTGTGAGCAACCATTACTCCTGCCTGTGCATGCTTGCTTTCAACGCTTGCTCTTTGGAACGCCATAACACTTTGATTTAGACACATATCCCACCCCTACTGTACCCCCTCCCACAGAGCAACCGCATTTGAATTTTGCATCCAGGCAGGGATGTGAATATAAATGAGATGTCATGTGATACAGTGGCAGTTTTCAAACATAAGAAGATTCATTTTAAGATGATTATTCAATGTTTACAGTTGTATGCATGCCTCAAACTGTTTGTTGGGATATTTTTCTTTAGGTCTTTTTAAAGCATGATGGGCACAGTAAAAAATCCTAATTTTGATATTTTATTTATGTTTATAATTAATAAAATTTTTAGTTTAAGCTTCACTTAGAGCCCCTTAAATCTAATGTATTGCCTAATACGCTGAATTTGAGTTGCTGTAAGTCCGGCTTCACTTTTTCTCTCACGCTTTTATGCAAAATTCCACAAAGGTTTTTGAACAAAACAGTTCTTCAACCAAACACAAAGTGACTCGTGGTTGTCAAACATATTTCAAGCATGTAAGCTCACATTACATGTAGCTGGATGTGAATTTTTGACATAAATATATCACATTTAATAACTGCCTTTATTTTGATTTTAGCTTTTAAAATTCATAACTTTGTGTAAGTGTGAAATATTTGAAAGAACATAAAACATGAAACATAGATTTATAAAAATAACTGTAACATGTTCTCATATGTTTGTTTTTATGCATATAGTTTAATTCGGTTTAAAGTTGGTATAGCACATTGGAATAGTCTTACTTTAATACCTTTTTGTAGCTCTGTCTTCTTAACTAGGGACGTCCTAATCAGGTTTTTTGGGCCAGATCCGATTCAAAGTCTTTTGATTTTGTGTTTCTGCCGATACAAAGTCCCAATCTGTAAGTTTTGTAACACATTTGAAAAACGGAACAAATTTGATAAACAGATTCTGGTTTTTCCCTATTTTATTAATTTGGATTTCTTAGCACAGCTAGCAGCGGCTGTGCAGCCGTATCTGTCGGCAGCTTGGAGAGCTAAACATTAAAGAGTCATCAACCACGTGATCGGATTGGGACATCCGTAATCCTAACCTCTGCTTTTTTTGTGCAGACATAAAGTGTATAAACCAAAAAATAATGATCAAATTCTCTTTATACTTTGTAGAAATATTTTTTTGCCACTGCTCCAGGTAGATACCTTGTGTTTATTTTTGATCAATAATTTAAAAAAAAAACGTCCTCAAGTTACCGCTTGAATACAGCAATAAACTACTTTATCATATCTTAGAGTGGTAAATATCACACCTCTTAATTTAATGTGAACTCCATAGCAGGAAGCAAGTGTGTCAGAGTATTCTGGAGTATTGCATTGACTTTTATTGGTGAGCACCTGATATTAATAGTGAGGTAGGCACCCAAGTGTGGAATATAGAAGTAAGTAGCTAAATTGTGATGAATGGCTCACAGGTCCCTCTTTATGGGGGTAGCAGTTTCTGTTCCCAGTTCTTTCTCTTAATATAAAAAAATATAACTTACAGAAGCCCGTTGTCTATTTGTCTGTTATGTTCAACTAGCCTGATCCTGCCATATTGTTTCAATTCAAGGTCATTTTTGTTTCATTTATGGAAGAGGAGCCAAGCAGGCAAAAAAATATTAATTATTCTCTTCAAAGGCCAATTGAGAAACATGTTTTCAGTCTAACATAAGTTTATAACTTTACTCTTCTCAGCCAGTAGAAAAAGTAACTTTTTAAATGTATTTTTTCATTTTCATTTAACCTTGTCAAATCATCACGTCTGGGTATAATCCATCAGTTCAAAGGAATTTTTAGAAAGTCAGAACATGTAAAATGTAGAAAAAAGTTTTTAAAAGTTCAAGAAAAAGTCAGTACTGAACAACTACAACAATGCTTCAAATACTTAGTACCATGCCATCAATGGTTAGGTTGGAAAATGGAATGGAGGCCACTTCCTTAACCTATGGTGTCACTCACACCAGAAGCGAAATTCCACAAGTGATCCGCATCAAATCTGGCAGGAAGTAAACCAAAACACATGAGATAATCTGCTCAATTTTCAATATATGTATATATATTTATCAAAATAAAATACAAATGATTGACAAATGTGATCATATCTAAACAGAAGCGTCGCAGTAAAAAATGTGTCTGGTTTGAACTGGAGGTTAAAGATACCGCGCCCACTCCGTCCCCGCACCGCTTCATAGTGCTCCCAGTGTGAACCAGGCATAAGAGTATTTAGTGATCCAACAGAGAACAACTTCTAAAAGAAAAAAAAGTATTTCCAGTTGAACTAGAACGTCAAAGTGCTACCATATGCTTTAGCTGATGATGGTATCTTTTTTGTTGTTGCTGTCTTCAACATTGTTTAACTGTCATCTGCACAATTAAACAGAAACATCTCTCTTTCTTCTTATGGAAATACTAGACAGTGATTTCAGTTTTGATTCTTAAATGTGGTTATTTTGAGTTAGGAATTGATCAACAAAGTTGTTGAAATACAAAATGTTCTAACTTTACAATTTACACAAGAGTAATTCAGCTACAAAAGAACCGATTTGCCATTTCATGTCCTTTACTCTGGAAATCAAAGGAGGCAAGAAACATCTAAGACTTAGGACTTAATTTTTCTTTGATTTTTTTTTTTTTTTTTTTTGACCAACCTCATGGTGAGTGCAAGATGATGTTTACAAGCAAAAATCAACATACGCTTTTGAGGGACTGGAAGTGGAACAATCAAATCATTGAAGCACTACTACTCCCTCAAACAGGTCCCTGCTCTCCAGAGCCGTTCCCACTGTGGGGGGAGGACAAAGGCGGATTAACTGGCATACCATCCCATTCGTCTGGCTTCCACATCAGGACCAGACCCTGAGGTCCACAGATCTGACCAATTAACTTGTCAGTCACTTGGCTTTTTTTTCCCCTCTCTTGCTGAGACTTAGTGGCTTTATTGGTGAAACAGCTTAAGGACCCGGCGTTTTCCCACCAACGCAGGTATGCCCCTGCACCCGCGATTCAAAAGATAAAGAGAGTATAAGAGAAACGAGAAGGTATTTATTTATTTCTCTTTACTAATCAACACAAGAGGTTATTGATTACTGAAAGAACTTAAGGTCATTCTTGTTTGTGAGTTGACCTGCAGGGGTGAAAACTATTGAGAAACACCACAAATCGTTTTAGGAAAAATTAATGGTTTATTTATAAAAGAAAAAAAATGAAGTTAAACATTAGTTTGAGGCTGTGAGACCTTTGTCGTAAAGGTTAAAAAAATTTACACATGGTTAAGGTTAATGGAGAGTACGGTCACGGTTTAAAGAAACAGCTTTGACCATCAGTCTGAAACGGGAAACGAACAGCAGCCTCATGTGCTGAGTCCAGTGTTTTGTCAGCCTATCCATCCACAATGACCTCTGCCCCGCACAGATTTCGGTGCAATATAATTACTTCACCTGGCTTCCTCCTTTGCCCCTATCAATTACCACAGCTACTCGGACTGTGGAATGTAAACACACAAATGTAAACATACATCGTTATAAAATGTCCTGGTGTTGGGTTTTGGCTGACGCTTGCTCCCACAATCACAGGGTCAGTGAGCAATTTAAATTGTGGTTATGAGTTATTCAACCAGTTGCTTTTGAGGTTCATTTTAAGAAAACAGTTCACAGCCACAAGTCTTTCAGTGACTGCTTGAAAATGGATCAATTCATGTATATCTATAGTTATTATTTAATAATATTTAGCAGGGTCTGGACTTTGGGTGTGAAGAAAATAAAATATTTTCTTGCAAACTAGATTATTTTATGGTAGCTACAACACCAGCTTTGACAGATGTAGTTTAGTCTTTATCAATGTATCTTAAGGGCACACTCCAATGAAAATTGTGTTTTTGGCATTTTTAACATTATTGCCTTTTTTGTCATGATGGGGGACATATATAATTTTTTAAAAGATTAAAACTCTGATGAATTTTCTGATTATTTCTTTATTTAAATCCTGATGGATAAGGGACCAACAGGGTTTTAAAAAATGTGGTTTGGGATGCAACAACAGCTATGGTCAAAGTCTCCATTTTCTGCTCTAATTCTGAAACATCCACTTGCAGACACATAGATCCATTAATGTCTTCATTGTCCTTGCCTGAGCTGGCATCTGGCTAAAAACTGTACAGCTGGATGGCTACGCTAATGTTAGCTTGAGCTTGTGGGGTGCTATAAACTAGTGGGAGAGAGTGTAAACAAAGGCATGCTGGGAAATTAGCAGGGCTAACTTACGCACCAACAGTTTAGAAAACATATGGTTGAAGTTAGACTTAAAGACCAATTCCAGTCATCTTTTGGGTTATTTTAAAAGAAATTCCCCCCTGAGTTGTGTGCAGAACTATCGGTGCGGAGCAACCCTCCTCATTGCGAAGCAGAATAGGGAGCTTTTATGTCATAAGAAAGCTCTTTTTCAAACACCATTTTTTCATCTGCTAAAGATTCATGACGACTTAAATAAAATTAAAAAATACTGAGAAATATAATTTTCATCTTAAATTTATTTTTACATTTGTCCTATGTCATCAGAAATAATTATCAAGAACATCAAAACACTATTTTGATCAAAGTGGAACTTTATGAAAATGTAAAAATGAATATGTCTTCATTGACGACCAATGAAATGCCACAATTACTAAAGTCCTTTACTAAAGTTTTTTAAACCTGAAAAACTAACAATAAAATTAGCGATTTATCATCATTTCTCTATCCCTGTTTTTATCTTTCATCCATTTCAATGTTTTGCAGCATGTTAAATTATAAGGCTGCCTAGATAGTGATAGAGGGTATCTGTTTCTGCTTCCTCGACTTAGTAATTATGCATTTATTAGTGAGCTATATCTCACAGAATAAAGACAACCTTTGGAAAATGTCTATAATTTTCATAAGAAAAAGATTCATGTTCAAGCCTTTCTGTTGTTCCACATTAAGACAAAGTAGTATTACTGATGTTGAAGGATCTGAATGTATTTAAGTTGGAAATTGTATTATATTGTGCCATGTCCAAGAGGCAGTTATGCTCGTTTTCTTATAATGTTTTTAAAGGAAATATTCTCTTTTGAGATTATCATTAATATCCAAAGGCAAAACTAATCCTTAGAATATGTAGGTGTATCCAACCAATGGAATTTTTTTCATACTTAAAGCCATTGGCTTTAACACCAAACTGAAAAAAAAAAAAAAAAAACAAAAACAGAAAAATGCAACCTTTTTGTTTGGTGCTGTTAAGATTTGAACAATGCTCACTACCTTGGAAATTATGTGTAAAATTTTGGCCAAATCTGAATTCCTCCCCTACCCCTACCGCTTCTCCCTACTCCTACCTTTAACCCTCCAAACGGAGAGTTATGAAAGTACAGTCTTCGAATTTGGACATTTCTTCCGCTCGATGACATCATCAATATAGTCGCCGGTCAGCTACGTTAGCGCGGAGCTGCTAGCGCTCGGAAATATACGACAGCATTGGTTTTATAACTTTAAAAAGTCCATGCTAAAACAACGAGTCACTACTTACAATTAAATGTAAACATCTTCTCCTCCGCAGCACAGCACGACGCAGCTCGCCCTACCAGCAGAGGGATACAGAAGTCAAATTCGCTTCTCTCTACCCATAAAAAACTATTTCGGACCCCTTTATCCATTGATTTTGGAGGGTGGGACATCTATGTCTGACCTGTAAAGCCAGAAAAAAATAACATTGAGTTATGCGAGGTCAGCCATATGAATGTTTTATATATTCATTTACATCTACAAATTTAAAGGAAAAATATTTTTTCCTCAATTATATAGAAAAAAATAAATAAAGATGGGTATCATGTGTTATTACATATGTATATATTTTTTAAAGGATTGGCCAGTTCATTGTTAGACATAAAAATGTATTATTTATTTGTGATCAACCAAATCATTCACCTTCTATTTGGGTTCTTTTTGCAGGGTCTTGGATGAGGCTTTCCTTTGGGTAGGCAAGATATTTGACAATTTAATGAGTAGTTGTACATTTTCTTTTGTTTTGTTTTATTACTGTTTTTTTTTGCAGGGTATTCAGTGAGCACATCTAAAAGAATCATGGCCTTTTTGGTCTGCAAGTCCACTTCAGCTACTTTAGCTTGGCGTTGACAGACAAGGCCACAGTTAATCCTCAGTCTTTTTCCCTTTTTCTTTAAGCTTCACTATGTTTTGTTCCCTCATGAAATGCTCACAGGAAAAGTCCTTCCCTCATTTTCCAGTTCAGTGTTGGCGGTAGTATGGTAGCAGGACTTACCAAGCTGGTCGAAGCTGTAATATAATTTCATATTGATTTCTTGTTGACCTCCCATGAAGCAGTCATCATTCTGTAATGTGCTCCACACGTCTTCTTAATGAAATCAATAGCTCTCCTCTGCCAAACTGAAGTCGAACAGGACTGCTTGAGGACTCAGTGCTACAGTGTTATATGCTACAGACTGAGGGATTTGGAAGCTTATAAATTCAATTTTTACTAAACCAGCTGAAAAAAAGATCTGATATTGAAAAAAAAAAGGCATCTGTAACTTTTTATGTTTTCATTGCCTTTTGTAAAATAGTTCATCTTTTTATTTATAACTTGAGTTGTTCCTGTAAGAAAAACATTTTTCATAGATTGAATGTTTTTCATCATCCAGCTTCACTGTCAGCAGGTCCATCACTGTACCAACCATTTGCATATTGAGAGTGCACACACGTGCCGTCCCTCAGACTTCTGCCCCTTGATTTTGACACAGCTCACACACACAGATTATGATTTATGCCCCGAAATTGCTTCGGGGAAATTATAAACAATGGAAGTTCAGACGACGCTTTAAAGACCATTCATCAAGCGCACTGTCACAGTTTGTTATGCCTGTTCAATTTTGCATAATGTGACATGGAGCTTTCACAGGCAAGAATAAAGTGCGTATTACAATAAAAAATCCTGTTAACAGGAGTCACTAAATCTGTCAGTCTGACATGTGCTTTGTAGTTATAAAGGTAAATCACTGAAGCTTATTGCACAAGAAAATGGTGCATATTGAATCGGTAGATAACTAAATGGCTTGTGTGTAATTCAAACCTCGCTTGCAACACTTACCTCGGTGTATCAATGGCCCGATACTGAAAACAATTGGTAAAATACTGTTAAATATGTACGCAAATATCACATTTTTCCCATCTCTTTGCTGCACCATGTGTGATATCCTTTTACTCTCTCAACACCCGCTATTTATTTGGATGCAATTGCTGTCTAGCAGTGACAAACCTGCTGCGGAAACTGTCAAGGTGACTTTTGCACATCCGACCCAATTTGCCAATGGCACCAGCTAAGCCAATGTTGACTGTGGGGCTTTTCCAAAGTTTAATTTTCTAGAGCTGCTTTGGATTTTTACCAAAACACACACCTACACAGGAACACACACACAAAAGCATCACACTATCATTAAACCTGAATATAAGCTTGCTATACTTTAATTTATGGAATTAATTATTCTTCTTTAACTGTTAGCTGGTGTACGCATGTTTAGATTATGTGTTAAAATATTTCAAAGTTTCTAGTCTTTTACCATTTAGCATTTGTCTTCAACCTTTTTGGACAACATTTTAACAGACCGGTCCAGTTTATGGAAATATCTAAACAAAAAATGGTACTTCAACAAATTCTGCATAAAAAAGTAAAAAAAAAATCACTTGATATATTTATGCAAATAATGAAGAATCAATGAAACAAAGCTAATGATTTGTAGAAATTGTTTTTGATTTGGAAAAAAAATCTATTAAAGAATTCGTCCTCTAAATGCCATTTTAACACTTAATTCAGGCTCAGATTATCATTCAGGGCATAAAGATTGATCATATTTTGTATACATAAATCTTCAGTCATTAGATGTGTGTTTCAACACAAAGGAACATGTTCTATGCTAAAGTTTCTGAATAGAAGCCTACCTAACTCAGCCTTATTGTAGGACAATTCTCAAATGTCCCTTTTTACAAGTTTCTATTAATCAGCAACTTTTTTTTAATTTAATTTTCATTTTCCAAAAAAATGATAGAGCTTTGCAATGAAAATTTCCCCTTTAACGTCAAAGTGGAGGCTAACAATCAAGGGCTAGCTTCAGCTACATCTGACTTTTAAGGTGGTATGGATAAATAAAGCAAAATAAAATGACAAAACCATCATAAAACTGGTATTTTCTAAATTTAATATAAACATGAATCCACCATCTCAGTACCTTTATTATCTGGACGTGTGAAACAGTCAAGAGTCTGTCAACTCATATAAGACAAAGCGGTATCAGCTACATAAGAACTATCTCGATAATTTCGTATGTCGAGGAGAAATCCCGGTTTTGTCTGTAAACAGCAGTTTTATTGTTCTTTGAAGTTGAAGGTTCTTATATGGTTTCCACACTAGCTATTTTCTCCCTGATGAAACTTTCTAAATATGTTTTATTGTTTGGTTTTTGTACTTTGAGCTACTAGCTTAGCAATCTCGTGAGCCGTGCAAGTAGCTGCTTTAAGTCACGTGATCCAAACGGATGTTGTGAACAGAACCAGGTCTTTCAAAATAAAAATTATTTTTGGATCAGAAAATAAACAAAAAAGAAATAAAGTAAACAAAGCTGGGGCATTTATTTATTTATTTTTTTGTCTGCGGCCAGGTAACATGTGACCCACAGACCGGCTCCAGTACCCGGCCTGGAGGTTAGAATCAAAATTAAATGATTAACCCCTTCATGCCTGAATTCATTTCCAATTTTGTAAAAAAAAATACATATTTTTCAGGGTTTTTTGTTTTTTTTCATTCAAGATAAAGCTAAATTAAGTGGAGTCCTGAATTAAATGGTACATAGAGAATTATCACTATATGGCATGAAGCGGGCAAAGGACTTGTCCAAAAACATTAAAACTAGGATTAGATTGGAAAATGTAGGTTTTGTTATGCAAAGCATACAAGTTTTATCCAAAAAAATAAACAAAAACTAAATAAAATGAGGAGAAAATTTTCAATTAAGCCAAAAAAAGTAAAAAGAAACTTTTCTCTGAATTTCTGGCTAAATAAATTTACAAAGAAATGCCTAATCTTTTGAATTGTGGGACATTTTGGTGCAGCTACCTTAACTAAAACGCACTCCAAATAGTTTACTTCTGTTGTGTCATTTGAGCACGCTCAGTCAGTCTGAGTTATCTTTAAATGCCATTTGAATCCATTAAAAAGCAGGGAAATGTTGAGACATTTAAACTGTGTAGCTGAAATGTTACCCTTTTGAAAGTGAGACAGACTGTGTCTCTCAGGATGGAGGGAAGATTGCGTGATATGGTGACTGGGCTCACAGCCAGAAATTGGTTGTATACACGAATGACACGCTCCCTTTTTGTATTTCCAACCAAAGCACCATGGGGTGGTTTATCAGATTTTACAAAAAATGTCAAACATTTTTTTTTTTTTTTTTTTACAAAGTAGCTTTTTTTTATAAGAATGTTTATAACACCTAAAATATGCCAAAACATGCACAATATACCTTGTCTGTGAATGTGTCGTATTTCAAAAACATATCCATTACCTACAAAACCTTCTAACTTTTGAGAACATTGTCCCAAAAAGTAATGACAAGTTGATCCTTCAATCTGGAAGATTTTTTAGGTACGTATTTAGAATTTTAATGCAAAACATGTTTAGTATTCATGTGCAATCGTGTGTCACCAGCTTGCAAAATAAAGAGTCATGATAGAGCCACTCTACAGTGGCTTGACATGCTCAACGGCTTTCTAATGAACCACAAAAGAGAGGCTTCATGTCTGACAGGGGATGATAACATTGTGCCGTATATACTGTGTGTCTGCCACAGTCATGGCAACTTGAAACGTGAACGTGAGTGTTACTTGGTTTTTAGAAGCAACAGCCCATGCTGTTAAATGCTCTAGATTTGCATTGGGCCAAGACAAGACGATTGACAATGATGGGAGCAAGTGAAGGATGAGGGTGAGGGTGAGAGTGAAGCAAGACGAGTGTAAACGCAGGCGTGAAAAATTAAAGGAAAAAAAAAAAAAACTGGGACTAAGCGGGGAAGAGGATGAGGCGATCTGCCCGACTGGAGTTCTTTTCTAATCACAAAGGTGCTGTCCCTCACAGTCGATTTCCACAGCTTAGACACGCAAACACCAGAATTTGAAATCAAAGTATGCCACACTCTAGAAATTGAAGGGGACCAATGTGTTGCTTTCCTGAATTGTATTTTTTGATTGCATTGGTTAAAAAGCAACACCAAAATTTAAGACAGAGTAAAGAGGACATCCTACAGAATAAAGTATAGAACAGAAACATCCACACATGTGCATACTTAGATTTACTGATGACACACAAATAGCATTTATACACAAAAAAACAACAATAATTCCCTTTTTATTTTCCTGTTTATATGTGAATTTAATTTATTGAATTTTTATCTTACATAAAATCGACTACTCTGGTATTTGTATGTCATTCCAATGTCAAGTTGTGTCAAAGAGTGCATAGTTTAGCATTTCATATTCATGAATATTGCAGCAAAACAAATAGCGTCTGCGTGCCACAAGAGAAGATGCAATAGAGGAAGCAGGAGGGAAGGTGCAAAGAAACAAAAGAAACAAAGCCAAGCACAGATCCCAAGCAACAAAGGATAAAGAGAAACAGATGGGGAAGAAAAAAAACAAATCAATGAGAGAAGGAAGGGAACAACCAAGGAATATATGAAAGTCTTTAATCATTTCAGGTAAGGAGATCTTGAGATTTTCTCCAGAGAGAGGTGATTTCCTGAAATCTCCTTGCAGATCATTTTATTAGACAAATGCAATTACCTCTTTTTATCTGCGCAACCAATCAGGATGAAACAGAATGGTGGCGTCAGTCTGCCAGTTTCATCACTCAATTGATCATGAGCGAAACCTTAAATGAGAATAGATTTTAGAACAAATTTGATAACTCGGAATTACGTCCATCTTGCGTTTTGTGAACATTTGTTACGTTGATTCTAACAGGCAGCAGAGTTTTTGTTGAATCCTAATACAATTTTAAAACATCTATCTATAAAAAAATATGTTTTTCTAAATAATGTAGTTTTCATTTAACATGTATTTAATGTTTTCATCTTTTTCGGTTTGTACCTGTGACTCTTGGGAAGGAAACGTGACTCCATGACTGCATCTCCAAGAACAAGCCTCACACAAACTCTAACCATCCCAACTAAGCTAAAACACTATGATGGAAGAACACTGTCTCTTACAGGTTGTGGTCTAAAACAAGGTATTTATTGATTTTTACATATTGCATTTCTCTGCTTTACTAGCCAACTTACGAACTTAGCCATTCTCATTTCTCCATACATTTGCTTTGTTGCATTTTAGGCCATTGGTGCGCACAGTTCCTGCCAGTGTGAGATTTTCTGAGAGGAAAAAATGAACTGAGCCCCCTCTTGCAGCCCCATCTGACGTTCCTCGTGGACCAGAGTCAGGGTATTCTGTTCCCAACGGTTGGAACAAGCTTGATAAACATCTATGCCACTAAAGAGTCATTTGATGAGGCTCTGAATGTCAAATAAACACTTTCACACTGCACTTAAAACCCACATGTTACCAGATATCAACACAATTTTATACCACAGTAAAATGTGTCTCCATAGTTTAGAATCACATTTGAGCAAAAACCCGCTAAGACAAGACAATTCGCATACATGTGATGCTTCTCTTAGAGACCTACAACATTAAAATGGGAAAAATGTAGTCTGAAATTTTTAAGATATGAACAGTTGGATATTCCCCAAATAAATAGGTCAATCTATGGTCTATTTAAGCATACTCTTAAATGCTTTTGTACAATAAAACCATTAATTAATAGAAAAAAGTGGAAAAAATACAAACTTAACTGTTGCAAAAAAAAAATATTTAAAATCTTTTAAGAAATAACAATTTTGTGGGTAAAAAAAGACAAATTTAAATAAATATATATTATGACTCTCTCTGTATACACTGTTCTATATGTGGGTGCATATTAGCTTTGGATAGGGACTAAAGTTGTCTGACAGTACAATATAAGACTGATAAACCTTGTAACTGCAGACTTCTTGTCTGGTAAAAATTGAAAGAAAAAAGAAGAAGAATGTCCTTCAGAAATGTCCTCCAGGGTGAATAATGAAAGTCTATTCTCAATACTAGCTACCACAACCCTACTTTACACAGATGTATATGTAAAGGATGGCATTTTCAGAGTTCAATATGCGCTTAATTCATAACTTTATTGAAATGTTTAAAGGTCAGCAAGTTGCAAAAGTGCATGTTTACATACATTTTAGCTTGCTTCTTCATGGTTACATTCAAATAGAAAAAGACTCAATTGTGGGATTGGGTCGGCCTACATTTATTATTAACAAGTATTGTCAGATCTTTAAGTGTTTTATCAAGGTTATTCCTCCAACAAAAGAAAGGGATAATGCACGCATAATTTTCTAAATGAGTTCAGCCAGTGCTGAACTTTTTTTTGGTCGCATGCACCCGCAGGAAGGGATGGGGTTAGGTTAACACGTGCAACCAACAGCAACATTTGGCCGTGGACGTACTGCAGAGCATCTTGCTGGCACGTATTATGTGCGGCAAACAAAAATTCCCATCAGTTTTTGTGCCTGGTAACATGAAAATATGTTCAAATAATATCAGCTTTGACTAAATTCCCTGCATTCCCCCGAAAGTAGAGTATGGAATACTGGGAATTTGAATATCGATCCAACACCAAGTAATTACAGGGCTAGTATTGCCTTATCAATGCTGAGAGTTTTTTCTTGAAATGTTGTATTATAGAATATTTTCAGAAAATAATTTATAACCTGTTGCCAGATTTGGCAGATTTTTACTCAAATTAGGGAGTAAATTGCTCAATCTGGCAACACTGCAGACATATTGATTGATTGGTTTATTTCAAGCATAGATTGAAAAATACAGGACAAAACACACAATTATTTCAAACTCATTACAGAAACAATATGCATTGATTAGAAAATAGAAAACAAACAAAAATAAAATACACTTATGTCACATTTGGTTCATTCATTTTTTGTGATAATTATCTAAAGTCAGTAGAGTTTGATTGATTGCTTGAAAAGGAGTGGGAAGAAGCAAACTTATATAATCCCACCCAATATAGATGCTGAGTTTGCATGAATTCCATTAATTAAATTAAAGATTTTCAATGTATATTATTAGAAAAACTGCAATGGTATCAATATCGTCAAGCTAGTATTGATTCTTCATCTTGGTAGCGATACTATCGATACTCAGATCGATACGCCCACCCCTACTAAAAAATCCTTCATTCATGCTTGAATCTGTCAAAAATCTTTATTTCAATAAACATTGTTTTTCAGATTCAGTCAGAGAATCCTCACACCAATAATTAAATAAGATAAAAGGAATTGTCATTGGTAGTTTTTAGAATGAAATGAAGCATTTCCTTAAACTTGCAGGGAAGTCTTTTTTGGCGTTTTCCCTCTGTGGTTTCTCTCTTGGATGTTGCCTTAAGCCATTGCTGCCATGTTTATTGTATGTTGTTGCATCAGTCTGATAGAAATCCTGAACAATCCTGAACCCTAACGCGAGGGCGCGTTCAAAGTTATAGTCAAATCTTGGCGTGATGCTGTCTAAGTCCTCGACACTGTACCCTTTATCTTACGTCATATTGCTTCTGCAACAGTAGAAGTGACTTTATGTCCAAGATGTTTTCAGAATATTAGTATTTTAACATAAAAGCACAAAGACACTTTTTGCACATCAGAGGTAGGGGTATATTGTGTTCACTTTCTTTTGGAAGACATATGTGGAAATGATTAGGGGTTTGCTTTCCACAGCTGATCCCAATTAAGAAAAGTCTATCATCAAAGCCAAGCATTTAAATGCCTCGCCACAGGCTCAGCATTGGCCACATGTCACCCAGACCATGAAGCCCATCACTTTATGGTTATATATAACCTTAGTGTTGGACCAGACATTGAAATCTATTTTTTTTCCCCTCAGATTTGATGGTTCTGAGCTGAATCCACACTTATCTCCACAAAACACGCCGCTGAAAACCCTGCTTTCTATGCTGCTTATTTGGTGCAGCATGTGCCCCCGCAGCTCAGGCAGGGTCAGCGGAAATATATGTATATGCATTTGCTTTATCATTCAAACTTCTATGGTCACCAAGGGTAATTGTCTTTATTCATTTGTTTGTTGGCTGAGGGACCTTCAGGTTCCATAGTATACATAGTGCAGCAGGTAATGTCTTTTACATCTGCCTGGACACGAGTTCAAGCAGAGCTGACGGCTTTTGACCACAAATCTGGTGTAAGGTTTAAGCAATTTAGAGTTATTTTCACAACTTCAAATTAGCAATGCACCGATGACTCCTATTATCGCAGATTTTTGTACAGATCCAGCATACAGTCAACAGTTTTTTTCTTCCCCAGCACTTGTCTAACACACAAACTATAAAAAAGGGTCACTGCACCTGAGAAAATTTAGAGGCGTCACCTTCCTGAACCCCATTTGCTGGTTGTCTCCTAATTGACTTGAAAGACTACAAAAACAATTACCAATGCAGACGTCAACCGCTAATTAGTGACTACATATTTTTGAACCCTGAAAATGTACCCAACTGGATGGAACAACCTCTCAGCATTCAATTCATGCAGCAATCAGTCACATAGCTGCTGCAATGATCCAGCAGGAGGAGGAGATGGAGACTACTAAAGTCAACACGGGGTGCTCCTCACATTATCTGATGGGTTTTCTATTATTTTCAACACACTGGGACTGTACATTAGGCATAAAGAGAGAGGCCATGGACTGGTGATCTTGAACATCACTATTCAGGATGAAAGAATGAGGATCTTGAAGCCAGCCTCCAGCGATCAACTGCTAATAGAATGCCTCTGGTAGCACGGAGTCAAGGAAGACGAAGAGAAAGAGGAGGGACCTTCATTGAAGAATGAGCAGCCATTGAAAGAGTACAGAAAACTAGGAGAGACTTGCCTGACAGAAGCTTGTCTTTAAGGCAGTATACAAGCTTTGCAAACATTTACCCAATTATAAATCCCCACAATTAATGGGAGATTAAAACAAGAGGCAAAAAAAAAAAAAATCTGAATCCAAATAGGCTAAGGACCAAACTTCGATGATCCTATTTATCTTGTGATTGAGGACATTTCTAAAGAAAATTGACTTTAAATTTAATTTATGAGTATTTATGTATTCAAATCAATGTGAATCAGAACCAGACCAAAAAAAAAGAAGCCACTGGAAAGAGGGTGTAGATATAGGACCTCTCTAAGACATAACCTCCATCTTCCACTCAGTTCTGATCCATCTGCTGGTTAGACAACTATGTCTGTTTTACTCAACATTTTTGTTGCATCGCTGATGTTATTTTGGGGCTATTGGTGGCTCTAAGCTAGTGGGAGAGAGCATTAACAAAGGGATGATGGGAAGTGTAGGATAGCTTACACAGTGCCAACAGATACACCAATATTTCAGAGGTGAACTACTGCTGTTCTGGAGAAACTATGACCAAGATAGCAACACAAGATTTTGATTTTGGCTAAAAAAAAAAAAAAAAAAAAAAAAAAAACACTAGGAGCAATTTTACAATAGATAAAAAAAGAAAAGAAAAGAAAGAAAAAGTGGGACTTTTTAGTTAAAGGCTTGTGATCCACAAAACTAAAGCTTGATAGACAATGCCTTATTGCTGCTGAAAAAGTAGTGACCAAAACATGAAGATATATAATCTCAAAAAACATGTTCTATAAAGGGCTAATGGAGGAAGAAGAAAACAGAAAATAGGGCAAGTATGTTGAAACATAAAACTCCCAAAACAATGGTTCCTAGGGCAATTGGAGCAGTGACGTATGGTCAGGCACTGACGTCATCAGATTTACAAACATATGAACCCTACAGACTAGCTTATTCACCATTTGATAAAATTTCCTCAACATTTTTCTTCGCATTACAAAGTGAAACATAGAAAAAAAAAACTGAAAAATTGTTATGTGCATACTTTATAAATAAAGTCTGTGTGTAGACGAAACTCAAACAGAAAAAAATAATTCAAGAACAGACGTGTTTAACAAATAATCTTTGATTTTTATCCTTAATAATGAAAAAGTATATTTATGTTATTTGAATTTTGGTATTTTTTAAGCTTGTTCCAAGAACAATCTTAAATGTTTGGAGATTTGGATCTAGTTGCATAGATTAACTGTAGGACGGTAACTTTTACAGTCCCTGCCTGCGTGAAGGTAAAATCTGAACCAGTCTGCATTTTTTTACATTGTAGAACTATTACCAACTACTACTTTTTCAGAGTCTTAGAACTCATTTCAAAAGTCTCTCCATGTTGGGATGGTACTGTTCGCAAAAAAATATAAATCTAAAACAATAAATGGTTTTTAGAACTTCTAGTACTGAAAATATTCGAACATGTAACTGAAAGGGGCTTTTTAGGCATTTCTGCATGATCCAAAGTCAACATACCTATGAGGTATTCTGCTCAACCCCGCCTGCTCCATAACTCAAAAGGATAAAAGCAGCATTCAGATTGACTGACAGTGATATCTATTAATCAACCACTAAAGCCCATCTAGCAAGATAAAGGACTTAAATCAAGTCTCATTACATACTTTGTGCTGCAGCCCATCTGTCATAGCACGTCATGGCAGGATGCACCATGCTTGATCAAAGTATGTTTTATATGTATGATATTCACTGGGCCAGGGCTCTGGACCATAACACGGAGACACAATGTGAAACAGGCATCAGCAGAGCTGCATGGAGCTGGGGCAGGACTGCAGGACTGTGATGTCATGGCTCCCCCTATAGTGTGATGCATGTACAGCATTACATGGAGGAAGCTTCAGATCATTTGTCTCGTCATGTGATGCAGCATGCGAAACTATTTGCATGTTTGTTATGCTTGAAATTTGTCATCAGAAAAAAGATTTCACCGAATTTTCAGGAAAAGGAGAAATAATTCTTCAAATGAAAGGGAAAAAGAGACAGTCTTGTGTGGTAAAGGCTGCTCTATCAAAAATCTGGCGTTCGAGTTTTCATGCAGCACAGCATGAGGAAAGCAGATCAGAGTGTTTTATCCTCTGATGTCAGCCTTACCAGGATTACTGATCCGACCTCCTACTTGTCAAGAATACTGCATATTTTCATCTGTGTTCAGAAATCCTGCAAAGCTTCAAAATATTTTGGGAACCAGTTAGCACTGATGTTGAAATGACTGTTGTGAGTAGCAGAGAATGCAGTCGTCTAGGCAAAAGTTTTCCATTGTACACCTTTGACAAGGGCATTCACCGAAGAAGTAAAGGAATTTGAACCACATGTCGGATATCCAAGCTCTGTTTCTTTATTCCTGAATGGAGTCTTAGTTATAGGTAGCCCTGGTTCCTCCCTACCAATAGGGTCAGAAGGTTAGGCAGGTTGCCATTAAGCCCCCCTTTATCCTTTCACCCTGTACTCCTGTACCTTACCCCACCCTGTCATTCACAGTGCCTGAGAAGGGATCCAGGCTTTGTACTTGCTTCATCACCTCCATGCTTTTAAGGCTCTGGAGACTCCACTGCGTCTCAAGTAACAGCCCAAGGGAGAGACATTTTTAGCCTTACCTGCGGCGGAATGAAACAGAGGAAACGCTCGGAAAGCATCATTCTGACACTAGCATTTTAAACAGGAGTTTTGATTCATTTTATGGAACTGCGGGGTCTGTGTCAAGGTCTACTGACAGTAATACGTGGTAAAAAAAAATCCTGAAGTTGCTCAGAAAGCAGAGAGCTGAATTACATTTCCTCTAAAGTCGATAACAAGAAATACCATGTGCTAAGTTAATGAAGGAAGCAGGAAAAGATTCAGAGTTATCACCAGAACCTTTGAAGAGATGAGAAGAAAAAAAATTATAGAAAGAGCCGCTATTTCAGACGTGATGAGCATCTTATGTCTGTGTCAGTAAAATTTCGGTTCTGTAGGAAATCGTCTCGAAGGGCCAAATGAGTCCTGCTGTGTGCCTGAAAGATCAGCGCTGACATTAAAGGAGAAACTGTGCAATTTCGGGGAAGTATTACATACACAGGAATGCGCGAACAGGAGGAAAAAAAAAATGTAATATGAACAGAAACTGAGTGAGAGCCGGTCTTAGCTGATTAAGATCAGAATTGGTAGTTATTCCACCAAAACTAGAAAGTAATGATTTCACGGGTGTTACATCAATCTATGGAAGATGGGGGGAGCATTTTCTATGAAGGGAGCAGAATTTACCGCTCTTACGCTTCATCAGTGTGCTGCAGCAGAGGCTGTAAATCTGCACATTGATCAAACTGCAGAGCCAAAGGGATTCAGAACCTTATCTCGCAGCAAGGGCTCAGCAAAGTCAGAGTTTCACTGCGAGAGTGAGTGATGGCACAAGCTACGCTGTGTCTTCCTGGACCCCACATGTCACAAGCTCTAATACATACACTGCACTCTTTTTTTATTGCAAAGTTTGATTGCATGTGAAGTTTTTCCTGGAGTTAGATCTATAGAAAAGGTATATTGTCCTCCCCTCAAAAATACATCTGGAGGTAAACAAAAAAGAGGTCAAATCCATACCTTGGTGTCAGCCCACCATCTACGTTTGTGTAGAGAAGCTAACCCACAGACTCGGCTTTGCTCGATGCGAGGAGCCTGAAGGCTAAAGAGACAACTAACTGAGCCTTCTAGGCAGATGGAAGGCAACGCTCAGACAACAACCTTTGCATTCACAAACTCACAAGGTAGTAATCCCATGAGGCAGATGTTGGGGGAGGGATGACAGGGCACCTGCTCACACAAAAGAGAACTTCATCTTGCTAATCCCAAGGCTACACGTTCCTACCTCCTTGTTCTAACCCCTGAAGGCATCGCATTTGAGAAGTAAGTCTGCATCTCTAGGAAAGCAGCCGGAAATAGCTTAAAAGAATAAAAGTCTTTTTTTTTTTTTGGTGTATGGGGGTAGAAGCTGGTGTACCTGCGTGGAAGATAAGATGCCAACTGGGAAGAAAAAGAAACTGTCATTCAACAAGCGTTTCTTTGAAGATGGTTTTGTCTTCTGCAAAAACTTAAAAAAAATTGTTTTTTGCAGAGAAATTTGAGGGAATGAGTTTGATCAGCTCACAGCCAGCCACCTGTTTTTGAGCTTCCCTTAAACACAGACTCTAATGCTCTTAATCTTCCTGATATGGTCTTCATCAGCTTTTTCAATTAATGCTAGACTAATCTAGTAATCACTTTGGTGGATCTTAATTAATTTTGTACTATAATTTTGTTTTCTCTTATCAGGAAGGAAGGATTTCTCTGAAGTTCAAAAAAGGTTTTAGTGTCAGAAAGTACCCACCTCATTTAAGAGTATTAACTACTTTGGACCTAGATTTTGCCAATATTTTAAGTAAGATACTAATTTCATTTAGTCTTTAAAGAGACATTGACGTAAAAAAAAAAATTGAAGTAAGCAAAAAAAAAAAAAGTTCTGGTATGTAAGTATGTAACAATTCAATCAAGCCATAATTTGATTCACAGTTTTAAAGTCAAAATTTCTTATTTTTTTATCTGTGCACAAGACCAGTTATTATCCCATGCGCACCAGACCAATTACAAACTGGTGCACCCTAGACCAGTTACTATCCGTGGCACACCAGACGAGTTACTAACTGGTGTGCACCAGAACAATTACTATCCAGCGCACACAGGACCAATTACTTACTGTTTGGCACTTGACCAGTTACTATCCAGTGCACACTACACCAGTTACTACTTACTACTCGATGCGCACCACACCGGTTACTACCCAGTGCGCATAAGACCAGTTACTATCCCATGCACACCAGACCAGTTACTATGCGTTGCACACTAGACCAGTTACTAACTGATGTGCATCAGAACAATTACCAGCCAGCTCACACAGGACCAATTACTTACTGTTAGGCAGTAGACCGGTTACTATCCGGTGCGCACCACACCAGTTACTACCCGAAGCGCACCAGACCAGTTAATACCCGGTGCGCACCACACCAGTTACTACCCGGTGCGCATCAGACCAGTTAATACCCGGTGAGCACCACACCAGTTACTACCCGGTGCGCACCACACCAGTTACTACCCGGTGCGCACCAGACCAGTTAATACCCGGTGCTTACCACACCAGTTACTACCCGGTGCGCACCACACCGGTTACTACCCGGTGCGCATAAGACCAGATACTATCCCATGCACACCAGACCAGTTACTATGCGTTGCACACTAGACCAGTTACTAACTGATGTGCACCAGAACAATTACCAGCCAGCTCACACAGGACCAATTACTTACTGTTAGGCAGTAGACCGGTTACTATCCGGTGCACACCACACCAGTTACTACCCGGTGCGCACCAGACCAGTTACTACCCGGTGCGCACCACACCAGTCACTACCCGGTGCGCACCAGACCAGTTAATACCCGGTGCGCACCACACCAGTTACTACCCGGTGCGCACCAGACCAGTTAATACCCGGTGAGCACCACACCAGTTACTACCCGGTGTGCACCACACCAGTTACTACCCGATGTGCACCAGACCAGTTAATACCTGGTGCGCACCACACCAGTTACTACCCGGTGTGCACCACACCAGTTACTACCTGATGCGCACCAGACCAGTTAATACCTGGTGCGCACCACACCAGTTACTACCCGGGGCGCACCAGACCTGTCAGTAACTGGTGCGCACCCGAAACTGTCAATAACCAGTGGACACCAGACCAGTTAGTAAGTGTGCACCAGACCAGTTACTACCCGGGCGCATCAGACCTGTCAGTAACTGGTGCGCATCCGAAACTGTTAATAACCAGTGCACACCAGACCAGTTAGTAAGTGTGCACCAGACTAGTTACTACCCGGGGCGCACCAGACCTGTCAGTAATTGGTGTGCATCCGAAACTGTCAATTACCAGTGCGCACCAGACCAGTTAGTAATTGGTACTGATAACAGAATTTTTTTTGTTTTTTACTTCCAATTTTATTTTATTTTTTTAAAACTTCAATGTCCCTTTAAGAATTTTTTTGTTTCAAAAAACCCATAAAATTACAATTTTTAAATAAAAAAAAAAATGTCAACAACAAAAGTCTTTTTGAAAAAGCTTTAAAAAATGTCCACCCACTTTCATAACATCTTCTCTATAGCATCACAGTTCTGAGACACTTTTTTTCCTGTTTTTTGGAGGGCGGCTGATCTAGCTAATTCCAGATGGTTCTATGTAAGAAGCAGAAAGGCAGTCAGAAAAGGAAGGAAAAAAAAGGGAAAGAGGAGGACGAGTTCCCCTTTTTTATTTTTGTTGAATATAAATAAAGAACACATGCACACTATCCATGTGATTCTCCATCTATACAGACTTAGCCATAAATCAGACCAAACCAAAATTTGCTCAGATTCATGTGCTTCTTAAGCGAATATAGGGGGATGTGGGGAGACAGAGGGTAACAGAAGACGATAAGCACAGGCTTGTGTTATCCTATCTACTGGATAAGGTATTGCACCATCTATGAGGTCGTCCTCCAAGTAACAGCTGGGAGGCTGTTTTCGTCTGAGATATTTTCATTTTCGCTTGATTTCCTTGTTAACCTTGCAATTTAGTGTTCATAGGCCTATTATCTCACCAAGTTCAACTTACTCCAAGGCTCATATTGAGTTATTAAATAGATTATCAATGATAGATACGCAGGTCTTCTTCTCTAGGCTCACCTCGCCACAGCCAAGTTTTTAAATAGCATTTTTAAAAATGGTGACATCATACACATTTACGTCAGTATCTATCTTTGTTTGTGTTTCTTCACTTTGTTTTCATTTTTTTATTTTAGTATGTAACTTATATTATCAAGGTTAACTTATATTCAGCAAATCTACAGCTAGTTTGAAATAAAAGTGAATGAACAGTCAAATAGAAGAAACTAATGCTGAGTTAGGACGTTTTTTGTGGTTGATGGTTTTACAACAAACACAAAAAAGTGTACGCCAGGATTTCTTTCCCTTCTTTGTAGAAAGCGTTTTGCAGATGTGCAAATGGCTAAACTTGCTTTTTGGTGTTTTTGACAGGTTCTTGTAGCATTTTTCTCATGATGGAGGACTTAAATAAAGAAAATTCAGCTTAAAATTGCATTTCTGAGTATGTATTTATTCATATTGTTGTAAAGTAGACAAAAAATGGTCTTTTAAAAAGCTTGATATGGCGTAAAACTTACAACAACAAGCTCCCTCTCTGCTCTATTCTTATGTATCCACTTGTAGACGACTGGATTAATGTACATCCTCATCTTACTTGCTCGAGCTGGTACCTTCCGTTAATGTTAGACTGAGGTTGTGAGGGGCTGTAAGCTAGTGGGCGACCACTTTAACAGATAGATAATGGGAAGGGGTGGCGCTTACTCTGTGGTCACAACTCAGAGGTGAATTTCTAATGAACTACTGCTGATCTGAAGAAACTATTTCTTAGAAAATGACAAAGTTTTGATTTTAAAATTGGCTAAAACAGCATGATCATGATTAAAAGATCACTAGAGATGCTTTAAATAGATCAAAAGATGATTGGAGTGGGACTTTAAGCATAAAAAAAGCTAACAATAGCAATGAAAAGTAATTGCTTGTTTTTGTATTCTCTTCTTTCGATAGAAATTTAGGTTAAGTAATTTAAAGACAGACGTATGCTACAATCTTACAATACTTATTCAGAGGAGATACAGCAAGTATACTGCTAAAAGTATACTGAGGTGGGAAGAAAGCCACGAGGAAAACCAAAGAGGAGGTTCATAGATGTGGTAAAGGAGGACATGAGGGTGGTTGGTGTGAGTGAGGAGGATGCAGAGAATAGGATTAGAAGGAGGCGGATGATTTGCTGTCCTGACCCCTAAAGGAAGCAGCCAAAAGGCAGATAGAATCGAATAAACTATAGAACAAAAAAGTATTGTAATTTCTTTTTTTCAGATGCAAAATCAATGTTTACTTATAGATATTAAATGTGCTTTTTTGTCATTCACATTTGTACCACATGAAAAATTATTCATTTTAAATTGACCCATGTATTATTATAAAATGTTATTTAAAAAAAATACATGTGGAGAATTCTTTAAATGGTTACTTTTTTCCTGGATTATATTAGTTCTGCTTCACTTTTTTGAGCAGTGTTGATAAAAAACTGAACTTGACCTTAAAACTGCAATTGTGTATACAGACTTGCGTTGTGACTGCTGTGTCATACAGCAGTCTCCAGCGATCTTTGTTGCAGTTTGCAAACTACAATGTGAACTCTTTACAGAGAACACGTTTTTTTTTTTCAAAAATTACTGATTTTCAGCGAAAATAATGGGATTTGAAAATAATTCCTAGGAAATCCGACTAAGCCAGTTTTAATGAATCTTTGAACAAATCTTGTCTTTGAACAAAGATCAGTGCACTTAGCAGAAAAACAAAGAAGAAAGTGCTAATCATAAATATACAGCAACTATCTCTTCTGAGTGCTCAGACCTGAAGTAAAATATTTATTATTTATTGCACAAAAATCTCTCTTTTCATTTCTCATAAAAAAGTGTTCTGATATGATTATCTGTATTTTAAAGATTATAAAAAGGATACAAAGTCAAGGCAAAAAAGTAAAACAAGTCATGACCAAAGCTGAATAAAAAGTGTAATAAAAAAGACATAAATTCTTTGTGAACAAAATTTCACAAAACAAATCAATACTTAGAGCGAGGTTTTGCTGGCTTCTGGCGAAGAAGTATTTTTAATAAAGGTTGGATTAGTGAGGAGCTCAAGTGTGAAAAAAGCAGAAAGAAGACTGTCATTCAAAAAGCTGTGAAAGAAAAACTGATAAAGAAAGGATTCCACAGGGCACAAAAAATTTAAATTAGTTCTGTCATGTTCGTGTTTCACTTGTTTTAGGTGAGATGAATTTGAACGCCAGAAATTCTCTTTGTCACTTCCCTTTCCCAGGCTGGTCGAATGTTTGGACGCCAACCAGAGAACTAGTACACTCTAACCCTTGGCTGGTTGTGTCAACCAATTAGTTATTTTCCTTCATACATTTGCCAGCAGTCTTTTACAGAAAATGAGAAATGCTATTTTTTTTATGTCCTTTACTGAAAAAAAAACTATTGTTGTTATTAATTATAGGTGGTTGTCCTAAATTTTCTATTTCAAACGTAACTTTTGCAAGTTATGCCATGTGAAGTGCTAAATATGTGATCTACAATGAGTTTTTAGTTTAGTCAGTGTTTGATTTTTTCAAGGTTTATATAACCCTTTGATACGGTGGCCCTTAAAGTACAAATCACATCAACAAATCACTCAATGTAAAACATATTAAAGATCACAATGACAATTAAAAAAAGCAAAACAAATATTTTATGAATTAGCATTATGTTTTTCAAAACAAAAGAACATTTCATTAGCCAAAATAAAAAAAAAATCAAATACAAAAAAAATGTGGAAAACAAAAGTTATTTCCATAAAACTAAATAAAATGTTAGTAAAACGAAACAAAACTGTTATGTCTGAATTTCTTCCCTAATCACAATATAGTGTAATCTATAGTGCGTCACTGTATATGGAAGTGTTTGTGACCCATAATTCAAAATAAAAGTCAAAACTTGAAATGCTTTTTCATTTTCCTAATGTAACTCCATTACTTTTCTGTTTAATAAAATAAAAAAGTAATCCTCTGTTTGCCTTTTTCTTCTTCAACACTGTTCATTCTGTAACTTATTGAAAATTAAAAAGAAAATGACTTTTGACATTTCATTTTCAAAAGTTATCTTGTATGCTTCCATATTTGTTGTGCTGTCTGAATAAACAATTCTAAAATCAAGTACCCTAAGATTTTCTTAGAAAAATGTTGCGAAAAACTAGGGTGTGTTAATGCTCACCATATCAGCGAATATTGACCACAATGCATTGCAGTCTAGAATTTTTGCAAAAAAAAATGCATTTAAATGTAATTTTCTACTACACCATATAAATTTTCATTAACAGAATACAGTGGTGTTACAAACTGACATTGTGAAATGTTCACATTGATTAGATTTTTGCTTGAAATCAGTGAAATCCAGGGAACTAGATAGTCCTACACTATTTAGTTTTTTAGCAGTTGGGGATTAAGGCGAGAATTTGGACATAGCTACAAATAAACTGGAAAAGGTAGGTGTTATGGGATGTCACTGGTTGGATTATGAGGATATCCAGTATCATTTAAATAACTTTCTGTTAAAATTAAAACAAATATAATCATATAATTAACAATAATGCATACATTTTCCAGTTTCCTATCCTGTTTTGTTTGTAACATTTAATTTTGTTAAGTATTTGCTTTTGGAATTTTTTTTTCCTTTTTTAAGAAAATCAGAAAATATTATTTAATAATGACATTTGTCCAATATTTTAAATAAAAGTTGTTTTTCATAAAGCAAAAGTGCATATCATCATTTAATCAGCAATTTTCCATTGTACCTATTCTAATTTTTCTCATTTTGTTTGGTTTTTGTTTCATTTTGGTTTCTGGAAATTACTTGTTTTCCAATTTTTTTTCATGTTATAGTTTCTTGATTTATGTATTTACATATTTTTTTTTCTAAAATGTAGAACTGGTTTATTCTTATGTATATTTGTTTTGCTTTTTTAATTATCTTGACTTTTAAAAGGCTTTTGTGTTGAGTGAGAGAAAAATTGCACATCAGGGCCACCGTACTATGAACCGTCTATTTCTTTTTCTGTTTTTTTCTTTTAAAAAAAATCCTTGTTTATGTCTGGAACTAATATATTAAAAGTTTCTTTTTTCATTAACTGTAAGTGCCAAAAAACAGTTTTATGTTTTTGTAAAAAAAAACCCCAAAAACCCTCTCATACTCCTGGAGCCAGATGGCTACAGTATATAGCTACCTCCCTGATCTCTCATTCCCAGCACTTCCCTTCATCTGCCAACTCTCCTTCTCTGCTCTGTTTCAAATGTCACTTTGTTTGCTATACGAGGGGGAGGGAATGGTAGAAGCTCAGACGGATATCTGGCCCAGCGAGACATTTGCTTTATCATACAATGTTTAATCCAAAGTCTTTCCTTAGATGAAAACACAGCAGACTCCTCTGGGTCATTTTTCCTGGGGCATTTTTCTCCAGTAAATTACAGTATATAGTTCACCGAGGCCAGCAGCCACTGAGGCATGCTTTATGGTGGCAAAAGCACCCCTTTTTACACAAAAATATGTTTTAACGACAACGTTGCAAGTTCCAAAGCAAAGCTAAATGTTGTGGTAAAAACTCAAGTTGTACGATTTGATCAAGATCTGCTTCATTTCAACCCCGCCTGCTGGCAAAGATGAGGTGAACAGTGGTTTGTCGCTGTGTGTTTTTTGTAATCGAATCCTTCCACAGCTCTCTGGAAAGCCATAAATCATTCACCTAATTGAGTCACAGCCCAGTTATTAGCAGTGATTGGAAGTACGATGGCTGGAATAATTCCCTTTGATTCAGTAGCATGGTATGCAATTGGGGGGAACATTTGCAGCGCCCCCTGTTGAGACCGACCTCTCCCCTGGCAAATTAATTCATAAACGGGATCAAAGCTAAAAACCTGCATTTCGTTTGACATATTTAATTTCCTCTTCAAAGAAAAGAAATCCCACATCTGTGTCTGTAAGAGTATTTGGTCAGCTTAGAAAAAGAAACAGCCTTTGAAAAGTAACAAAAGTGGTTAAAATAAGAATTTGTGAAGAAGTACTAACAAATATCTATACCCTAAGGAAGAATAGTAATCCAATAAAATAAAACGTACATATATACTGCCGCTCTGAACTCCTTTAATGCAAGAAATGGTTAAACCAGATGAATGCTGGATCATCAAAAAAGTGTAAAGATAAAAACTTCTCAGGATTCCTTTAATGCTGATACGCATAGATCACCACTTAAATCAGCTTTGACGGCTGTAGTTGTGCAGTGTTGGCAAACAAAACGTAAGCAGCTGATAAGCATAAGAAGATATTCATACTTAATTTAAGGTAATCTGGGAGCTGACCTGATAGGTGCTGATTAAAGAAGATTATCAGCACTTTGGTGAGTTTGGACCCATGTTCAGTGTGTATACATGCAAGTGTTTGAGTCACTGGAATGCCTATATAGATATATAGATGGCAAATATTGTTTCATGCACTGCAAAAACCTAATATTGAGTAAGTAAAAAGACCCTTGTATCAAGAAAAATAATCAATTGAAGTAAGTTTTTCATTAGTAAAATCATTTTTGTATGAGAAAACATGTCTTCAAATGTTTTTTTTTTTTTTAATAAAATTATAGATAAGACCAATTTGCTTACCCTATTGGCAATTTTTTTTGCTGATTCAATTTTAAGGGGTCTGTTTTTGCATTGTGTGGATGTTGTAGATCATGTTGATTTAATTTTTCAAAATAGCAATATTAATTGTAACAGTAACTGAATGACATGATATGACTTGTGTAGTTTGTTTCATTCTTATGAAAACTCTGCATTTTTCTGACAAAGTTTTCAATGGTGAGTAGACAGGAAGTTAAAGGGCCTAAACCATGAAGTCTTTCAGAGTAAAATATTTACATATCCAGAGATATGACCATTTAGTACCTTTGGCTCACTGAATTACAAATTATTTATGGATTTTTGTGAGTTTTTTTTTTTTTTTCCTATCCGGAAGAAAGAGGCCTCGATCTCTGAAGCGCTGCCATCTGACTGTAGAGCCGGTCTCGGCATAGTTTCTGGGTTTCGGCAACAAAAAGAAGTAACTTGCAAATTTTTTGCAAACATGGATGTGCAGACCATATATCCACAGTGGTTGTAGCAATAGACGGGGCTAGTCGCTGAACACCGCTAGCTGAGTGGAGAAGCTGGCCACTGAGCACTGCTAGCTGAGCGAAGAAGCTAGTTGCTCAGCACTGCTAGCTTAGCGGAGAAAGTTGGTGTTAGCTTGGAGACGGCTCTAGCAGCGCAGACTCTTCCTGAAAGGGTGTGTTGTTACTCAGAAAAACACTCAGAAATGCATGTATGGATCAAAATACCGCTTTGGGTTGTTTATAGTGGGTAATAACATTAAAATATACCTAAAAGCTCACAATTTGATTTTTTTTTATGGCATACGGGCCTATAAACAATTCTTTAAAATGAAACAAATAAGTCGGAGGAGTTCACAAATCATGATTCTTTTTTTCAAAGTTACTTACAAAGTTTGTCACAGCCATGGACATTGCAAGATTAAATGTTGTGCCCAAAGACACATCAACTGTATTAGAGGGAATTGAGCCAACAGCCAACTGACTGAGAGGCAACTGCATCTGAGCTACAGTGCTCCCCTGCTCCAAACTTGGCAGCACCTTCATCAATTTACACTCTTGAGGTCTGTCAGACAGTGAAGCCCCCTGCACACAGAGGTTCATAAAAAGCCAAAGCCTTAAGTCTAAAAAGACAAGTGTAGAAAAAGACATTGAAATTAGTTTAAGGCTTTATTAAGAGAACCCTGGGATAGATTTCCTGTCACTGAGTACCCATGCTGATGAGATTGATATACACGAAGGAGAAAGAAAGGAGTGAAAAATCTGTCCATCTTTCCAAATGCCTTTCATTGTCTATGATCCCAGACTGGCTGATTAGCAAACTTAACAGAGCTGTCTGCTTCTTAAGTAATTAAGAGATTACCTGGCTGGTGTCTATCCACATTTGACAAGGAGCTAAAGCACTAGCAAGACGGGCTCCTTGGTGGAGGGCAGACTCCCACACAGTAGAGGCCAACAGACGCCGTGTTAGTGAGCTGCCAGCTTCCTTTTTCAATGTAGCCTTTCCCCTTGCTTAGGCCGGCGGGTCTTCATCAGGAGCTGAATGCAGATAGTGTACATCTGCTTGTTAATGAAGCTAAAAAGCATTTTACGACTCCTTAGATCCCAGAGGATTTTCCTCAATCTCTTTAACAACTGACCCTCATGAACTCTGCTCAAAAAAGCTGCAAGTTTACAAGGTCGAAAAAAAAAAAGAAAAAAGTGAAGTAATTCTTTGAATTTGCTGATGTTAACAAAGAACCAAATAAAGTTAAATGACACTGTAAGGTAAAATAATTGACCAGTATAAAAAAAAGCATGCTCTCCCTATCCCATAAATTCCTGCAAACTTTTTCTGATTTTTTTGGGGGGTTTCTGCTAAAGCTAGGCACACAAACATTGGTATTCTTTAAGGGCCTATACCAGGGTTCTCCACCCCTCAACAAGTAAAAAGCCATTCGAGTCAACTTCTCACTGACCAAAACCCAACTGGAAACCCACAAAGTCTCACCTCATCCTTTAAAAATAAAAGGCACTGATTTTTATAATAAATATAAATGAACTGTTTTCTATTTTACAGATATATAAAAGATAAACATAAAGAGAAAATAGACTTTTCCCAAAATATGAACGATTTACTTTCAAAATAAAATACACTCTGTGTCACAGAATCTTGTCAACGCAGAAAATGTAGTCAAATAGTTTAATTTTAACAGTTTATTTTGATGTTTGTGGTGCATCTCAATGAGAAATGTGTAAATCTGACAAACTAAAAATTAAATCAGAGCTAATCAAATGAGCCATAATGTATTTTTTAGCCCTTAAAGTGCACTTGAAATCCTTGAATTTGTTTAAAAATGGTAAATCTGCCTATTTAGTTTGACTTCTGTCCTTCAACTGTCTGTGAATGAGTTAATGACGCTTAGTTAGTTTACTTTATTTTTTACCTGTTTACTTTAACTTTAGTTACTTTTCAAAATTATAGTAGCCATGAATCAAACTGTTGTTTATATGTAAAAGTGAAGGAATTTTGTTTTGATTTACTATAGTATTGTTTGCCGCCATATTGAGGACCTGGTGCATCACATGTTTGTGGGCGGAGACATTTTTTGTTGTTATAACTCACCTGTTGATTTTGCACCTGCAAGGTAGAAGGGAGAGGGTGAGCTGGGTTGCCACATTTTTTGTTGACCGCTTTAGTTGTCACCTTTATGTCGCATTTTCACCCATTGTGTGCATTTTACTTTTGCTCACAACAAGCCAGAGCCATTCGAAGTTGTTTAAATTATCTTTTTTTGTCATTAAAATAAAAGGCTCAAAGCATGACCCAATTCAAGTCCTTTTTTTGTTAAGCGCCACACAATCACCAGACCCAGCGTCAGTCTCTCAGCGACTTTGGATTTTTGATGTAGTCGCTACAAAAATGATTCTTCGTTTTTAACCAGGTAGCCACATGTGGCTCCGGAGCCTGAGGTTGCAGACCCCTGGCCTATACCATGCTTTTCTTAACCCTTTCAAAGTAAACTATCTCCATACATGGAACCATATTTTACCTTTGACACATTAAATACACATTATTTATGAAATATTAGTTATTTTCCAATCTGGAAGATCTCGGGGACTCCACCTTTCACTTCTTGTAGGTTCCACACATTTCATGACATCATTCTGGAGCCAGCCCTGAAAACCCACGAAAACACACATCAGAACTTAAATGGTTGGCATTTTTGAAAATTGACAGTATCTATGATCTACTAATATTTCTAAACCAAGATTAGGCTCAAAAACGTATTACAACAATTTCAGAATTCTGTATAGATCTTTGAAAAAGCCTTGGAGCGAATAATTGGATAAAGCTTCTCTGAGCATTGTGCTTCTCCGATCTCCATTCATTTTATGATACCAAAATTGAAAGTTGGAGGAAGAATTAAAATAAAGAGCTGGATCCACATGTACCTATAATGCTGTGAGTTAAATTCAGTATCATTCCACGTGTGCAATATTGGTTTCCAGAACTGGGCCTCTGGTTATGGCAGACTGGCTCGATTACAGCTCACTTAATCAAATTCTTCCTTTATAGAATTTCCAGCAGTTTTTCTATGTGCTTCCTAGTTCGTGCTGTTAAGTTTCCCCTTAGGTCAAGATGTGTTTTAGATGTAGAACAAGTACATTCAGTTTATGTCAGAGAAAACTTTCTGAAACTCTTATTCTAACTAATCAAAGCCACAGTATGGAGTCTCGCTTCATCAGAAAGTATGTTAAAACTCTTGTTAGGAATTACTCAGATACAGCTGCAATAAAGATTTAATTTGAAAAAAGATAGATATTCTTGTGTTCGCAAGACATTTGGATGAGACATGACTTAAAACATTTAATTTTCACTTAACTTTAACAATATATATAGTTAATTTTCTCCCTCTATTAGCTCTGATACAAATGATTGATTAGAATGAAACCAACAAATAATAACCAAAAACAAAACTTAGATTATGCATCTTTTTTTCAGTTTGACATTATTGTTACTGATATATAATGAATGCAACTATCAGCAATCCAGCTGAGTATAATTTACTACATTTTCCAAAGGATATTTTCAGCTGTTTTGAGTATAAATAGTAACTCTACAGTGATGACTGTTTCAGAGGGAAAAACCTAAACTGCTCTGGATCCCTGCTATATAACAACATTAAGTGGGTTTCTGATTAAATAATACTGTTTTTTAGTTGCACTTCTTTGCTCACTGGCTCACTGATAATGAAAGCAAACCCAATATCAAACCAGAAAGGTCTAAAACCTTTAATGTGAAAAGAGCCATTTGGGCCCATATTTTATGAACTAGAGAGAGCTGCCAAGTTCCACTTTGTTGTTTAGAAATTACACTTATTTCATGATTTTGTGACTATTAAACCATTCATTTATTAAACGTAACTCTTTAAATGTTTAGAATAACTTAATTACAACAAAATAATACTTTTCTATGGAAAACAATTTTAACTTTTTACCTTTGAAAACAACACATGCAAAATTTCTTTCAAAATAAAAGACACCCTGTGTCAAAAAAGATCCTCCTGTATTTTTCTATGCTTACATATGACTTTGATGCACCTTCATCTTTTGTTTCTCGTCATACTTTCAATTGTAATCACCACTCATATTTATATATATAAATGATAAAAACCTTTTACCATAATTTTTCCCAATTTTCTGACATGTAAACAGAAACGATGAAGCTTAATTAGTTGAAACAAATTAACAAAATCTACAAACCTGTGATTCAATCTAAGGCTCAGTCTGAATTCTTCCCTTCTCCCCTCCATTTGAAGGGGCTTGTAAAGGATAAATGGTGTCCAGAATTTTTTTTTTTTTTTAAATCCAAGCTTCCAAGCAGATAGAGAGAAAGTCCTCCGTCGTAAAGGCTAAACCACCTCGCGCTGAGAGGTGCTTTTCTTCACGTGGGTGCACTCTGACGCACAGAAGTTTATATTTAAATAATGACTTTTTGTTATATCACAACCTTTTTAAATGTATAAAACCAATGTTGTTATGCATATTCTAGCGCTGGAAGCTTTGCACTAATGCTAACGGACCAGCAATTGTTGGTGACGTCATTGAATGAAAGCGACGTATGAAATATTAGACACAATTTTTTAACAAAATCTGTTTGCAGGGCTAAATGAAGGGGAAGGTAGAGTTGGAATTGGGCCAAAGTGTTCATACTTTTCTTTAGCCAGCCAGGAAGACTAAGTGGGCTTAAAAGTGGGCAGAAAATGTTGACCCCAATAAGGTAGGTCCACAGTTTCTATGGTGGCCCCACCTGTGTTTACCAACATTGGAGTGGGCAGTCAGTGGGCTGACTCGCCATGCGAGCCAGCTGCCCGATGGACAGCATAGCAAGCACAGGGGCCAGCAGAGCTACCAGGGTCGCCGCCCAGGCCCACCGGCTGTGACCCAGCCGGTAAGGCCACCTCGGAAAATGCGGAAAAACCCATTCGAAACACACATTTAAACCATATGGGGCCCACCTGGCCTTGCTGTCTGGGAAGCTGATGTTTTTCACATGTGCATGACCAAGCACTAAAACTGTTGGAAATTCATCGAAATTTGTGTGGCCAAGATGCACATTGTTGCTTTATCCACATGTTAATTGTTTTTAGGCTAAATGTTGTTTTTAGTTACTTTCTTCCTTTAAAGTCAGAGAGCCACAATCAAGAGATAAAAGAGCCTCATGTAGCCTCAGGTTGCAGACCCCTGCACCAGACAAAGACAGCCAAAATATCACACAGGTCAACAAGAAAACTCTACACATTTTATCAGTCAAGATCTAAAAGCTAAGCAAGGAAATTGTACAAAGTTTCTCATTTTGAAACACTTCTTCTGATTGATAAAATGTTTAAAATAAGCATTTTTTTTTTTACCTTTAGTTATCTATTCAGGACAAGATCAAGAATACATCCGGTACTTTGAGAGTCCCCGCTCATGTCAAGACATTTGCTTTAAAAGCAATAAAGTGAAACTCATGAAACCAGACTCACTTAACCAACCTTACCATGAGCTTTTTCCATCTGAAATAACCTGGCAGTTTGCTGCTAGACTGATGACCTGTGACCTTTTTGGTCAAAAATTCAGAATTTGATTGTAATTTGGAGCTCTCCACATTATCTACAAGAGCAAGATACAAATTTCCAAGGGACTGAAAGGAAACATAAAATAAATTTCAATGTAAGTCTCATGATCATGATTTTTTCTAATCTTGAAACAGTAAAAAGTAACTTTTACTTCCTCAAAAACAATCTTAATAGATCTCCTTTTATGCCATGAGTTTACAAGCAACATGATCCATTCATTTCTTGCATGTTAATTTAAACCATAATTGCACCTATTAGGACTACAACAGTAAAGATGTTGCTGGGCGGTTGATACAATATGAAAACTGTTCTTTTATAATCTGACACATTTTAACGCATCACTGAAATGGACATGCAGGCAGCGTCCCTGCAAAATGAACAAGACAATGGCGGTTAGCGGCAGCAGAGACAAGGCTCCCCTCCCCACTGTGGGAGTTTTTGGGATTTTGACAAAAGAATGCTTGATTTATCTACAGCTAGGCCAGAAGTCTGCGAGGAACGAGCCAACTTGGTTCAAAGACAGTGTGGGATAGGAAAAAAAAGAAAAGGAGGGAAGACAGAAGCACTGGATTAGTTTGAGAGCAAAATGATTTAAAGGTCTAATAATAACCGTTATGGCTGATCCTATTCTGGAGTTTCCTATATTTTCCCTAATGGAATCCTCGCCCATTGCTCAGCTCACAGGTTAAACAGAGCACTGATCATTATGAGGCTTATACCAACCATGTACTTATCATGAGAAGACTGAGAATTGACAAATCATTTAGGGGTGTTCAAAATATTTAAAGTAGCAATAACACAAGGATAGTTTTAGTTCCGTTTAAACTGATTCTGCATTCACAAAGTACAAAAAGTGTGTTGCTGGTTATGCCGACTCATAAAATAGAGTCCAGATTTTATATGGTTCAACACAGTTTTGGCAAGTTGTTCCTAAACGTTTGTGTTGTCTCTTGTTGCTGTTCGACTGGGATTTTTAGTGGAGTTCACATGAGGATTCTATGATTATTTATTATTTTTCAGCTGAACACAGATAAAATTTCAACAAATAGCTTTGATCATTAGTTAAATTATCATCAAGGTCCTCACATTGTTAGATTAACAAGATTTATCTAAACAGATTAGTTTTTTTCTCCGTTTTATATGCATTAAAAAAAACTATGAATGGAACAATTAATTGATTCTACACACAAAAAGGCAACAATGTTCAAAGTATTGCAAGAGTTACCTTTAGGTTGTTATGAAAACTACATTTCAACCTAATTGCAAGTTTCTTTTCTTTACTCTTCTGTCGCTCTCTGGAGGCAGGATGTCAAGGTTTGTTTGTTAGTTATGATAAACTGACATAGTAAATGAATCTGTCATCCTATTCACCTGTCATTAAAGGTTAAAAGGTCCATCTGGGCCTAACAATGTAACGAAGAGAAAGAAAAGGAAGCTTTAATGCAAACAAAGCTTTCGGTTTTAAAAGAGACTCCTCTTTTCTTCTCATTGATTTCTGATCCATACCATCAGACTGAAATGTAACCTCAGCTATATCGCTGCACAGAGCCACAGACCAGGACGGGGAGGGGCTGTAATAAGAGAGGAGAGCAAAGGAGGATACGTGGCCAGACATTGTCATAAGGCAGAGCTGGACCCAGATGAATTGTATTGGTCCAGCTTGACCAAATGGACTTATTGTATGCAGGTCATGGTTTTACAGGCTTTGTTCTGGGGTTTGGTTTCAGGTGAAGATTATCAGAAAAAAAAAGTTTGTAGTCATCCTTTCCTTGAAAAAGTCACATCTTGCACATCAGTCTATTGTTGCATTTAAATTTTAGGTAGGATAACCTGCTTGTTCACTATATGTTTTGAATATATTTGTACTGTACTATATGTACTGTAAAATTTATAAGAGAAATAAAGAGAAAATTGTTAATAGTGTTACATGGTTTCCCAAAAAGAGAAGCCCCAACAAAAATGTTCAGATCATTAACATTGCAAACATTGTTCTGCTTCTCCTGGAGGGCGTTTCAGTTTGGCCACTAGGTGGCGATAGCGCTATAGCATTACATTTTTTTTTCAAGAAGAAGAGAGAATTAATAAAAAACAGTGCTGGTGGTTGGTCACTTCCAAGAAAAAAAAAAGAGAAGAGGAGCAGTGCGCAGAGAGTGGGGAGGGGGTGGGGAGTGGAAGAGAAAAAGAAAGTTGCGCTGCGCATGCAAGTAAGCGTTTTACAGGGAGAGGTTTCACTTGAAGCAAATCAAAGTAGTCTTATTTGTTTCCTATTGAGCATCAAAAATCAATTTGTTGGTTACATTTTGTTTATGTATTGAATTTTCTTCTTTTTCTTTTTAAATTTGATTTTAACCACTTCTGACATGACACTAAATTAAAATGTTTTACGTGTTTTATCAATCCTCCATCATGCACACCTGTCCAATGACTGAGTGAAACGGTGATCATTATTAAGTTTAAAGCACATATTCTTATACTGTTCCGTTATGACACCCCCACCCCCCTGGGCCGTGGTATAATCCTCATGGGTTGACCTGTCCGCAGCCACAAAAAGTTTGGGGACCACTGCTTTAGACCACCAATGGTTACTTTTTACTAGTTTGGATAATTCACATCTGAGTATATAAAGATGTTCATTCAGTCAGCAATATATGTTTTGGTCGACCGAGCATTAGCATTAGCTGTCCTATGGGAAATTCCATTAAACATAAGCATCAAGGTAGCAAACTTTAGCGTTATGAACTAAATCGATTTATATTTAATGGATCGATTATTGTTCCATTAAGCTTAAATCGATTAATCAATTTTATGAACCCAGCCCTGTTGTTCATATTGTTTTTACCACGTATTTGGACCTTCATTGCAACTTTATCTTTAATTTTTAATTGAGCAGTTCTTTGCAGGACTAATCTCCAAGGCGTGTGTACACAGCAGTCCTGAAAGTTGTTGCAAATTAAAGACTTATCTTAATCCCTTCCTTTCCAAACAATTCATTTCAAATGTTTCTTTGTCTTTGTAACAGACTAGTAGAAATCCCCTCACGTAAAAGCCAAATTATCATAAATTAAGACATGCATGTAAGAAAAGACCTGTCAAGTCATGTAAAAGATACACGTTAACACCTATAGGAGTGAGAGGAAGCCATGTGGAACTACCTATAATGTATAAATGTCAAGCGAGAAACACAATCATGTTTGATGTAACGACTTTCTGCCACCATGCAATGTCCATCAATAATCGTCTTTTATGTGTAACTTGCTCTGCCAACAAGACACGAACACCTGTCTCTCTAATCCTTTCAATTAACCTGGAGACTAGTCCCAAGCTTAGGTTACATCCAACGTGGCTTGCTCATCCTTTATTCTGGCGCGTCAGCCTGTGTAATCTTCTAATCAGAGTAACCCAATCCTCTACTTCTATTCACAGTTTGAGCCGGGAAAAAAAAACAAGGATAGGCTTGGGAAGGAGACAGTTTCCACCTTCGTGTCTGGCAGCACCAGCGTTTGGTCTCTTCAAGGCTCCTGGCCATCCTCCTCGCCTCCATTTTCACTTTCATTTTCCTTGGTATGCGGCACATACTCTGGTTTAGTCCTCATCTGAGTTTATATTCTAGTCACAGATGTAGTGGCTGAATTATATGGGACAGGTATTAAACTGAGTGATTTATTTTTCTGAGATTGAAACCAGACCATAGCCTGGAGCTTGTCATGTGACTTGACTGCCCACAGTCTATCTCCTGGTTTTACACAGCACTTCTTCCAAACAAGGCCGTGTCCTCAGTGGCCACATTCATTCATATTGATCTACCGAACGCAATAAAAAAAATGCATTTAAATAACCCCCTGTATTTTAAATGGGAACGCTTTATGAAGATAACAATGGTTCAAACAATACAAGAGCATTTTAGACCAGTTGCTAAACGCCATATGAAACATCAACCTTTTGCAATCTCTGTGCCTTTAGGCAGTAATGATTAGCCATGAAAGCTTAGCCGTCCTTTGCCTCATTGCACAGATGCCACTGTTGCACCAAAGTGATACATTGAGAGACACAGAAGAACAGGTGTAGGCAGCCTGTGGAAAGGTCTTAGGGGAAAGGCTATTAAAAGAAGTGGCAGAGCAGCTTTGGGGCCACTGTTGGTAGCGATGTATTGATCCATCTTCTGTTCTCTTATTTCCTTCAATTTAGAAAGTGGATTGTTGAAGAAACACCAGAGGAAGTAACCGCCTTGTATTGTTTTGGCTTTGTTTTCCTGTGCATTATACAAATTAAGGTGTTTAAGCAGAGTAGCGTGAGCTATGGCAAAGTACACACTCAACCCCATAGCAAAAAAAAAAAAAAATCTGTCCTTTCAAAAGAGGCCAGCCCTCGCAAATAAAACCACCTCTGTGGACGGGCTTCCTGGAGCCTCGGTGATACAGTCAATCAGTTAAAAGCTTGTAAAACCCTTTTTGCATTAGGCTGTTCAACGAATCAGGAAGCAGGAAAAGAGGTTTTGTTGCCTTGGTAATCTTGGCTGACATAATTTGACCCTTGAATGACACAAGGCATTGACCAAACACATGAATCCAGGCCCGGTAACCATAGTTGCTCACTACTAAAATTAATCTGCTCAAATCCAGTACGGGTGGGTTCCTGAATGCAGATTTTTTTTTTTTTTTTTTTTAAACACAATAGAAGTTCCACTCTGTGCATATATTCTTCTCTAGTGCACTGAAGAAGTCTCATTCCGTGACTATGACAAAAAATACAACCACATTCCAGAGAGTTACAGCCCCCATGAGAACCATGAAGATGTGGAGACAGTGTATACTGATGTAAAGTACAGGATTTTGGAAAAGATGTAAGATGAGCCGGACAGCCAGGGGGCCAATACTTCAGCCTTTATTTGATACAAAGGGGTAAAGTATCCTGTGTAAATGTTTACTCACTGTCTGGATTCCTAGTGTTTAACCTCCTTGACAGTGGACTTGCGAGGGCAGTGATGGTGCTATCTTTAAACGCTGGTCATTTACCTTATCACAATCTAAATCCTCAGCTTTCAGGCTGATGATCTTTCTAAATATCCTTTCATGCGTTTCTTATCTGATAAACACACCAGCTGTTGGTGTCAATATACTCTATTTTCAGCAGCAACCGCTGATTTCTTTGTTTTTGTGGCATGCAAGATCATGTAAGTGCAATAAAGCACTTCAACTTTGTACACCTTTGTTGCATTTAAGGAAAAAATAAGACAGACTTTTGACAACAGTTAAATAATCCACTTTGTGTGTGGTTGATGACATGGATAACTTCTGAGAGGTTGGGATTAGGTTTAGTCAATTGAATGTCTGCACTCAACGGAAACACTCCTTATAATCTTTAGCAAAGGATAAACTCTTCAATTTAGATGTTAGAATAGTTGGAAATTAAAAAAAAACTTTTACTACAAAAAAGGAAAGAAGCCAAAAATTCCCAGCCTTACTTTTTTTTTAAATCGTTTTCTTGTGATAACGAGATCCACTAACTCGTTATCACGGGAAACTTTACCTGTTTTTGTAAATGGTAGCTTACTGTATTTTGTGGTTAACGACAAAAACAGCAGAACAAAACACTCTACAAAAATTGTGTTTAAGTCTGAGTATAGGAAAGGAAGAAAAAGATGCAAGAAAACAAATCTCGTTTCTCGAATTAATAGTGGATATCGTCAAAATGATTTTTTTTTTAAAGTGACGCATTCGGCTTATGTGAAAAAGCTCTATTGTAATTTAATTTTATCGCAAAGTAGTAGAGAAGTAAAATTGAGAAGTATATAAAAAGCTTAACTAATTTTTTTTTTTCCAATAGCAACTTACTTAGGCATCGGCAGAATATTCAAGATTTCATCCAACCGCCCAATTTCTTTGAAAATGCCTGCTGTGGTCATGAAAGTAGAAAACAGTCAGGTGGACGTCAGGTATGCATTATGGCTCATTTTTATATACCCCCAATTGGCTGCGCGGTCAATAGTACGTGATATGACCAACCGCTGTTTGGAGGCATTTAAACCTCGTCCATTCCGAACCCTTAAATTGTGCAATGTGCACGGGTGGCCACTGACCACTGTCAATTTTTTGAGAAAAATTGTCCCATTGCCTTAGAATTTCATCTTTTTTTTGTTTTAAACCTTCGTGGCTTGGCGTTTAAAATGCCACTTCTGCCTCACGATTAGTCATGCTGCCTCGGAGCCACCTGTTGAATTTGCTTGAAAAACCTTTATTCGTCCCACGGAGGGGAAATTTCAGGGTTACGGCAGCATTACAGATAGAAAAATTAGACAATTTATGTATTTACAAGGAGAACAAAGTTAGAGTGCGGAGATAAAATACAAAAAAGAAAAATGAGAAGAGAAAGCAATTGCACTGTGGATATGATTAATGTTACAGAAATTGCACAACATCTTTTTAAAGTGACTTGGATATGGTATAAAAATAAAAAATAAAGTGACAAAAACAAAGTAAAGTGACTGATGGCATCACCATCTCATCAAGTGTCCAGCTGGATCACTAGGAGCAGCTCTGGATATAGGTTTCTGTGAGGTGGTAGTTTGGGATAGATGACCATAGTCTTAGTACGATCAAAGTAATACTTTCTAGACATTATTTAGACAAATGGTACCACTTTTAAACAACTAAACACTCTAAAGTTTTGATTAAGCATTAGCTGAGCATGCATTAACACTTATTAATATTTATAAAGCCTCACTCCTACTTAAGATTAGGTCACAAAACAGTTAATTAACAAATAATAAATGTTTTATAACTATATAAATTAATCTTGCTATTTTATTTATAAACAGATTAACAGTACATGTGTTAAAATGTGGATGTATTTACAAGGTTTTTGAAATCATTTACTAACACTTTGTAAATGAGCTTACAACTTGAAGAACCACCTCTAAATAACTGGTTTGTAAATCATTTAATACTTAATTTTCGATGTTTGATTTTTTATGAAAAAGTTATTAACATACCATTAATACATTATAGTAATCCTTTTAAGTCAAGGATAAAGTTTTAATAAAAACAATTAAGCTACTTGTTAATTCTTAATAAAGTAGGAGTGAGGCTTTATAAATGATTAATTAATTGTTAACTAATGCTCAACTAATGCTTAACTAATGTGTGTAGTTATTAAAACCTGTTACCAGACTTGTTCATGTTTTCTGTACTTGATACTAAAAAATGAAAAGTATAATAACAATTTTTGTGTTTTAAAGATAATGATATCTGGCTACCTTCATAAATGGTATGAACACAGTAACAAAAACAAAGCGGAAAAAAATAAATTTCCCAAATGACAATTTTCAATACGTAAAAAGCGTAAAAGCACAGACACACACACACACACACATATGTATATTCTGTGATTTTTTTTCCTCTATGACTATACAGATTTTTTACAACAAAAAACACAATCCTACATAAAGGTTCCAGTGTTGTGACAGGATCTGGACTACAGACAACACCCATCCACCAACATAAGCTTGTTTCTATTTTTAAATATGTAGAAGAGTCTACTGTTCAAAGAGAGCACTTGCAGACTTGAGCGTACTGTTGGACCTGGCTGATTGACAGGGAACACGGTCCAGCAGGAAAGTTGCATGTTGAAACAACAAAACGGATCATAAAACTGCTCCAAAAAGGTAATCCAGCGCAGAGCGTGGAGAAAGCTGTCGGCCTTTCCAAGACATCTGGAAGACGTGCAAGAAGGAAATCTGGAAATACAAACAAAACGGGAACGTTGTCAAGAGAGGTTGTGAAACGGAAACACACATGCAGATATGGATGGAACACAGTAAAAACATGTTTGATTCACCAGTTTAGTATGATGAAGTGGCTTGTACTGCACTGGTAATTTTGACTATTTTGTAATTTTCTTTGTAAATTAGATTTTTTTTTCCCTCAACAAAAACAAAACAATAACTGAACAAAAACCAAACAAATTTCACATTTAACGTCCCCTTCAACAAGTCAATGTGCACGTTGTGTGGAGCGACCACCACCCGCAAAAACACAACAAACTTGAAGCAACCTTTGCAGACAAGCAGTGTGTTGTATTTAGCAAAGAAATACAATGTTTTACCCCAAGTGTCACGATGTCCCAGATGCTGAAAATACATTCATATTCCACTTTTTTATAGGGGTTTGTACAAATACACGCTTGGTTTACACATGGAGTATATAACAGAGCTCAAATGTCAAAAATAAAATTCATCCAAAATAAAAGACTCTCAAGCTTTGCTCAACTGCTGGACGGGACAAATAAAAAGAAAAATTAGTTTTTCTTTCTCAAATTTCTCCTGGAAAGAACAAAATAATCCCAGTGGGTGAAGGACAACAGATTTTTCTCTGTTTTTGTGAGATTACTCATAACTTTATGATGAAACAGATAAATATACTTTTCCAGCTTCAGCTCAGTTTTTATATTGATCCCGGAGAGGAAATTAAGCATTTAATGTCACATTGAGGAACAAGAAATAAATATACCACTATAAATGCAACTAATGTCCTCATATTTTCAAACTAAAAGCCATTTTTCTGTCAGACAAATCCCTTCTCCCTTCATTCTGAAGCTCAGGAACATGACCAAGATGGATCAGGGTGGTGCTTCAGCTAGCCCGGTGTGCTTGTTCTATCTTTGTATCTATTGTTGTGACGATACTGAGGTAGCAGCTTCTCTATAAAGGGGAACATTGCCATCAGACTACCTTCTGCTCCTTCAGAAATGCCGTAAATTCACACATTTTCTCTCTTAGAGCGGCTCTCCTGGTCTTTTAGCTTAGCTTGGAGTTGCTCTTGTACTTTTAGCAGTTCAGCTAACACTTCATCCGATTTTTGAAGCCTCTCCCCGTTCCCCATAGTTCTTTCTTCAACATCATCGAGTCTTGCATTTGTCTTGGTGTCTTCTTGGTTTTGGTTGTTGTCTTGCCTAAATTCTCATAGTTCTTTGAGTATTAGCATCCAGCTGTTCACGGCGGGCTGGTTAGCCGCAGCCACAGCCGAGCTAGCATTGGCTTCCGCGTGTTGTCACTGTCTTTGTATAATCCTGGAGTACTTTTATTGATATACTGTTTTGATCCCATTTTCTTTCCCTTTCTAGATGGTTTTGACGTCATCTTTTCTTTCTGTTGTTTTGTCTTTTGGGGTATTTTTCCTCTTTTGACAACCCAGAAGTAGACTCAAATTTATGTTTTTTTCATGCTAATATCTTAAAGCTTGCTAAAAAGAAAAGAAAAAGAAGAAGAAACTAAGAAAGAAAATCAATATTTGAGGTAGACTTAGATGGAATGTAAGTGGTCAACATTAGATAACAATTAATGCAGGGATGCCTAATAAATTTGTATCAGAAAATATTTGTTGCACAATATAGCAGGTTTACTCTGCGCTAACAGTCCCGCTTGGACTACTGCTGCTCTGCAGAGACTATGTTTCAGAAAATGATTTTTTCTTGGCTAAAATAACGATAAAAAGATGATTTATTGGGACTTTATGTGAAATAAATGTTTGCAAATCACACTGACACTGGTGCAACTACCAACTGCACCCAAGTGTTTGATTTTGCAAGACAATTATCTAAACCCTTTAATTTTTTTTGTCTTAAATTGCATAAAAATGACTCTTCTGAGGGAAAACAGAATGGGCGTAGCCGCCTGCCAGCTGCAGAAAAGTTTTCTCTTGGAAAGTGTGAGACAGTTTCTGAAAATCCCTTCCTCTCCTCCCATGGGCGATGTTTTCCAAAGTGGGCTCGCTAAGGCGTAGCAAACAAAAGTGAATGCCCAGTCTGGACTATGAGGAAAGGCAGATCAATGAGACAGCTTACCTACTCAGGCGTAGCAGCTTTGTGGAGATAGTCCTCTGTGGACAGTTCTGCTTTAGAGATCTTAAATCAGTTTTTGGTGCTTGTGTGTGTGCGGGGAGTGGAGGTTGCTTATCAGCAGTGGATCCTTGGCGCATGACGCATGTCACGCAGGGGGATCGTGTTGCTTGAGGTGTGTGAGTTTTGAGTGACAAAGAAGACAACGGGCAGGAATAAATATAAATCTCTGCAGGCTTGAGCTTTGATTGTAAGCACAAACGGGTCAAAACAGCTTCGCATTAAGAGGAAATAGTGAAAAATATTGCATTAATTCAACCAAACGACTATTTCATCTAATGGTGTATGAGTACAGTTTCTCCTTATTGTCTGATGCATTTTTCACTTAATAAACAGTTCAGTGAAATCATATGTTTTGTGGATTTCTACTCAAAAGGATATCAGAGTGCTCATAGTTCTGCTGTGGTTTGACAAATTAGAAACAGATGGAGAGACAGGTATTGCCAAAGAAACAGAAGATCCATGGGAAGCTTTTTTTTTAAATGCAACTCTTTTTAATCTGCGGCTGCACAGATGGGGTACCAGCGTCAAGCAAAACAGGAAGTGGGCTGATGCTTTCTCAAATAGTGCTTTTATCCCAGAGACAGGGATATTTCTCAAAGCTGCTCAACAGTTTTACCATAAAAAACTCTTTTTTCTGTTATTAAGAGAGCTATCTTGAAAGCAAAATGTATTTTTTTTTCCAGTTTTAATCACTTTACTTTACAATACATCCAGGTATTAAGCTTTTAACACCTGAGATGTTGCCGGTGATGCTTAAATGCAAAATCTTTAACTTACTGGAATTTTTCTACCGAAAACCTAATTCAAGCAGATTCTGAAACAGAAAATCAGAATGAATCACTTATCACCTTCAAAATGCTGGAATTACATTAACCGTGTTCAGGGACGGCCCTGGGCGCAACCTAGGCGGCTGCCTAGGCTGTTATCTGCTGGAGGAGCAATATATTGCAATGACTAGGCTCTGTATTATTTTTTGTTTGTTTGTTTTTTTACAGTTTGACACCCCACTCATTCTGTTTAAGATGTAAAAAAAAGTGTGATTGTTAAAAAAAATAAAATAAAATAACTCTCTAAAATAACATAATAATTTTGCCCTGTGCAGTGTCCCTCTTTACCAGCTGCTTTCTAAGTTAGGTGTGTGTGAGTGGTGGGGGTGGTGGGGGTTCTTTAAAACTTTGAAGGGTACCCAAACACCAAATTAATTTTTTTGGGCTGCTGACCTCTATAAATGGGCTTTTAAAAGTGCTGTCTGTTGGTTGTTATCAAATTTTTGACAAGTTAAAATAAACTTAAACTGTTTGATTCTGAACATATGTTCAAAAGCCATCTGTGTGCTGCCCTCCACAGATTGAAATAAGGTATTACAGTTGAATTTTGTGATTGGTCAGCTGGTGTAAGTCTCAGAAGTCCCATGTCATCATGTTCTGCAGCTCCAGTATAAAAACATGTTACAAATTAAAGCTTAGAAAATGATTGATGTTGTGGTATATTTAAAGTTTGATTATCTCTAAAAACTATATTGTAAATAGTGCAAGAACTGTGCCTTATATTGTTACAGCTACAAAAAGGATCCGAGGATCCAAGCCACACATTTGCTGTCTCCGCAAGCCCCTCCCACTTTTTTGGGCATTTTACAAATCTGGACAGAAAATGGAATCAACCCCGTTTGTCTGCCCTCTAAGTATGAAAAAGCAGGAAAACAAGTCATCTGGAAGCTTTAAGGTCAAAAATGGACAGAAGAGGAGGAAAACTGACTTGAAGCAGAATTTAGTTTTATTTACATGCAATTGCTTGGAAATTTTGGTGGGAAAATAAGACAAATTTAACTGTTTTTGTTTCCCTTTTTTTTTACAAAAGAAATCCTCAAATCTTCAAACCTTAAACACTTGATCATGCTAACAGTTGAAAAGTTACAGTTAATCATAGAACATAAACACTGGAGCTCCGGTGTTAAACGGTTAAATACAATTTAGGTAGAATTGAAAAGAAACATCCTCAAATACTCTGCAAGTGGAGGCAATGAGAAAAGTTTCACTCACATATATATATCCAAATTATCTGGGTCCATTTACATTTAGACTAGCATTTTGCAGCAATTTTCATGCATGTCCACAGGTGCCAAACAGCTCGATGGAGTCTCGCAGTTAGAGATAATGGTAATGCACCTTGAGTTGGGCTTGAAAATTTGAAAATTGAAGTAAAAAGAGGATTCTGCCAAGCGACTAATCAGCTGGGGAGAAACAGTTACACAAAGCATTTTCAAGTCAGATCTCAGTTAGTATTTGTCTTTGTTTTTTTTTTCTGCTTCAATAATTATCAAAACAGTTTTCAACATCACTAACCTAAAAAAATTATTGAAAAAGCTATGAGATAATGCAGTGGAAATAAAACTGGAGGTTAGTTTCAAAATAATATTTATGCATCGTCTGCTGAAAAGCCATTTCTATACATTTACTTTTCTTTGTTGACCTTAGATATACATGGCCTGTCTAATATGAGTAACTCCTTCAGCTGGGCCGTATCTCTGTGTTTTCTTGGATGGGAAGATCAAGCCCAACTGTTTGATAGTGTTTATAGTTCCCTCCCTGCGGAGGACAAAGGACACAACTCTACTTTTGTTTATTTGACGTGGACTAGCACAGCCAGCTTTTTCTCTTCGGGGCTGTTTTATGGCCTCAAGTAAAATAGTTTGCAATGGATTCCAAACACATACGTTTACTATCTCTTCCTGTGCCTCCCGCAATCTCTGCAGCGCGCTCACATAATGAAACAAACAGGCCTGCACTCGGAGAGACGCATTACTTCTGCGCTTATCTCGGAGCATTGCATTGAATCATGTTTAACTTTTATTCAGAGCAGTGTTGTGACATGAGGTCATTCTGCAAATGAAAACCAGCCAACAGTCTCTATGCAGAATTCAATGAAAGTTTATCAGCAAAATATCTCTTTTTTTTTTTTTTTTTTGTGGTGGACTTATATACAATATGAGCTCTCTGATGCATGACTCTAAACAGAAGCCCCCTTTGATTAAAAAAATATATTAAGATTTCTGCCTGTGGGGCAGTTGTACATTTTTTTTGCCTACTTGCCCAAGTTAAATATAGTTCTCAATTCCATTTAAATTCAACATTCAGAAAGAGTCTCTACCTGTTATGCTCAAGTGGTTCTACTGTGTCTACTGTCTCGCAGATGGATGACCACTCCACCATCATCTTCATCTTCTTCCCACGCTACAGACCTTTGTCTGGCACCTTTCACATCATTTTTTTGGAACAACTAAACCTTTGTTCTCCCCTCTTTTTTACCTGAAATGATCATTTATCCTTTTTTCTCTTTTGTCATGCTTAAGTGCCCCATTCCACTCTTGCATGTCTGATCCTCATCTATTAGCATACTCACCAGCGTGATTTCGAAATTCCTTTATTTTCATTGTCCGTGCTGCCAAAATAGCACATGTTTCAGCACACAGACAAACCGTAAATAATACAGGCAGTAGGATGAAAACTGAAGAAATATGGGATTTTTTTAGATGTGTGTCAAATCATTCTTTAAATTAAACTCTGAAAATGTGTTGTCTTTAAGTTAGGATAATAGCAGCTACATTAAAAAAGAAAATGGGACAGTTGATACCAGGCCACAGTAGCGATTTTAGACACAAGCAGTACGTCATACCGTGATGTTACATAACTCACATTTTAATACAGGTATATAAATTCCTACAGTTAAGGGATGTTCCAATCAGTTTTGTTTTTTTGTTTTTTTTTGGCCCCAATCCGATTCAGTCATTTGATTTTGAGGATCTGCCGATACCAAGTCCTGATCCGATATTTTTGTAACACATTTTAAAAAAATGAACAATCTTAATAAACAAATTCAGGGATTCCCAGATTTTTTATTTAATTAAAAGTACTGTATCATTTAGCACATAAACACAGCACTTCTGTGAAGTAGCTTGAAAAATTGAGTTAAAAAAAGTGCAACTAGTAAAAAAGTATTATAAAGTTATAAAGGTAATATTTAGTCATGTGAGACAATTGAATGACTTTAGCTTTAATATCTAAATAACTATTGAACATTATTCACTAAATGTAATTTGTATTTTAATTTGAAATTCTTAAAAATTAAAAAAAGACTAGAACTAGTTTGACTAGAACTACTAATTAGTTTTTTGTTGTTTTCTTTATTAAGAATTATACAATTATTTTCTTATCCTCTCAAGACATCACATTTTGTTTTTTATTACCACAGTAGTTCATTTTTTTTTTTTTTTTTCTGTCAAAGAAATAAAAAAGATCAAAAAAGAGCTGAGGCATTAAGGAGTTAAACCACCCAACTAGCTCTTAGCACAGTTAGCAGATGCTTTGCAGTCATCAGCTCTGTTGAAATGTATTTATAGTTCAAAGTTTGAGTTAAGACAAACTAAAACACACAGTTCTCAGTTTTAAATGTTTATTAAATTTCCCGCTAGCTTGGCTGAACTGTCTTTATTAACCTCCTGCTTGAACTGGTGTCGTATTCTGCTGCACCTTACGGCAATAATAAGTCATGACACATTTAGTACTTGCAGACTTCTTGTGTCTAATTTATTTATCTGGAATAATACGTCTGAAATATAAAGCGCAGATCCCAATAAGAATAACTTAAATATCCGATACTGATCGGGGGACAACGCCCGATTTCGATCAGTCATCAACCATGAGGTCAGGCTGATTTTTCAATCACATGATCAGATTGGAACATCACTAATAAAATTCATGATTTTTATTTTGTACATTTTTGTGTGAAATGGCCAAATGTAAACAGGGAACACAAAACAAAACGTTTTCAATTCCACTTTAACAGATATGGGTTAAATGCCATATCAAATTGTTTGGTTCCAACTTTAAATCTAGTGTACAACTTCAGTTTAAACCAGTTGCAGAAGTTTTACAAAGAATAAAGAGATCAACATTACCCTCAAAAATTAAGGAACACTGGAAGTTAAAAAAAAAAAAAAAAAAACAGACGCTCACTTCATGATGCCTGAAAACATTGTCCAATCTTAAACTTGTCTCTGAAAGAGGTTAGTGATTACTGCTTTAAACTCTAGACACCAGACTTTCTCTTTAACATTACTCACATATGTGCACTAACAAAAAAACCATCAGACATTTATTTTTGGGGTTTCAAACTGTTGATTTTGATTGAAATCCAGTCAGCAAAAAGTTTAAATATGTTCTGCTTCTAAAACAAACATTTTGAACAAAGTTTGCAGCAGGAGGATGATATATTTTAGGCTTAACTTGTTTAAATGTAAAATATTTGTTTCTTTTAGGGAAACACAATGTTATTTACCCTTTTTTTATAGAGATTTTGCTCTTTTTATTTTGCTGGAAGACTGAGCAGATCATGTGGATGTGAAAGGAAATGGCAAATCATGTACACACATGTAAAAGATCAACAGAGTGGCTGCAGTTAGTTTAGTAGACTGTTATGTTTCTCATTTTATAGAGTTAGATCTGAGGAAATGAACAATGAATACAAAACTTTAAATGGAAAAGATTGCTCATATAAAAAAAAAAAACAAAAAAAAACAGTAATAAGTCATTTTAGATGCAGTTGCCGTGGTGACGTTGATACTCCTCACCTCACTTGGTGTTTTGCTCTTTACATTGTAAAGGCTTAATAAAAACAAACAAAAACAAAACTGCATTTGCATTATCTTCCCCATGTGGTCAGGGGACTCAAAACAAGCCTGCAAGCAGTGAGGTTTGCACATCAGGAAAAAGCTGCAAGCATCCCGATGAATAAAGGAAAAGCTGTACAACTTTAGAACTGCTGTTCAAAGTTATCTCAGAAAAAAACCCACCAAAATAAGAGGAAAAGGAGGAAGTTTTGAAATGATGAAAAATGGGATTGCACATTTGTCAGCACAAAAAGCATTTGTGCAGAAAAACAGTCACATTTTTTTAATCTGGAATTGTTCTTTCATCAGTAAAATATTTGTTTAAAAACAAGAGGTTGAAAGGTTTTATGCCCTACATGAGAAAAATAAGAAGCAGTCAACAAAATGTCATTCTGTTACAATTAATTATACCTGACTCAAAGGGGATTTCAAAGAAAAATAATACAAATTATTTTTGTTTTCCTTTTGCATTTTGCTTCTTTTCCCCGCATTAGTTGAGTAAATGAGAAAAGTTACTTAAAATAAAAAAAAAAAAAGAAATTGGTTAGTTTATGATGTGTGCATATTAATTTTGCTCATATATATGTAGACATGGATAGAAAATTTACTTTGCATATTTTTTAACTGTTTGTAAAACATAACAAACTGTATATTTAGTGGTTTGGACCATTCTTCTGGATTTGAATATCTTTCAAGCAAAGAGATGCCAAAAGGTCATAAAAATATGTATTTTATAATTAAAAATGACAAAAAAAACTATTATAGATGTAACAGTTACTGGATTTGGGGGAAAATGTCAAATAACTTTTTAAAACATAGCCCAAACTTACAAGACGATCAGCGTGGATAAGCAGGATTATCTTGCAACAGCGCAGCATAAATGCCTCAAAATGGTTTGCCAGAAATAAGTTAATTCTAACATGCAATATTGTATTATTTTTTAAAGATTATATGATGCATTTCTTTTTAAATTAATTATTATTAAATATTTATATTCTAGATTCATATAAAGAAATAAATAAAATATTTAAATATTTTTACTATATTTTACTTTACTATATTCTACTTATATATTTACTTATTATACTTTAAATATTTCAGAAAAAAACAAATAGATCTTAATACTATATATTTTAAAATATTCTTTTTTATTTTCCAGTAATTCAAAAAGTAGAGTACTGTCATTCATTGATGCTCTTTTTGTATGTGTTTTCAAAAAACTGTATCTTACTGTGCTAAATATTCTTCATAGATGGTTGCCAGATAGTAATCAGAAACATTTTAATATCCTAATTAAAAATAGACTGATTTCATATGAGTTGTGCTGGTTAGATTTGAGTCGACCGTCAGCTGCTTCTGGTTGACTTTTAATATTTTATAATCAATAAAATGCAACTGTGCAATAAAATGATTGCTGAAGTAATATTATTGTGGGTCGACCAGACAGTAAGAGGGATAAAGATCAGAGCAAGCGGCAGAATTCACCCAAAATGTTGCCTTTATTTAGTCAAAAGCATGACTGGATATGGTTCGTCTTTTGAGAAATGTTATAGAAGTTAAAAGTGTGAAAATCTAAAATAAATGTTAATTTTTTGATTTGAGAAAGTAGTGAAAGGGAGAAAAAGCTGAGGTGTGCCATCTGATTACTTGTTCTTGCATGTTCTCTACCTTCATCCCCCCCCCAGCCTTTGTTTTCTGTTCAGAATGTCTGTTTCAGACTGAGCAGAACAAGAGAGGCATGGAGAAAACAGAGGAGAGGCCCTGCTGAATCCCAATCAGCCCGGTTCACTGAAGCAGAACTGTGCCTAAAATACTGGGGCTGAGGTGGTATCATCTTCGCCCCCTCCCATTTCCAATTCCCAGTCACTGCAGTCCAGTGCAATTCAAATAATAACAACAAATGGATGGATATGGGCAGCATGCTGAGCTTTTTCAATACTCAGTATGACTCCTGCACATTAAACTCAAGGAATGAAAGTAGAGATAAGAGCAGGTTAGACAGACACAGGCAATAGTTTTCTATGAAATTGGGGCAGACTTATCCTGCTAAGCATGAAGTGGGTGGGGCGGGGGAGAGGGGGGGGGCATGTAACGTCATGAATTTTTTGGTTAGAGAAAAAAAAATGTAGTTGTTGGAAAAATGGAAGCATCTGCAGCTGAAAGCAGACAACACAAAATTTTAAAACTATTATAAAAGACAGTTCTAGCAATTGCATGATTAAATCAAAAATGATTTAATAACCATGAAACAGTGGGAGGCTTAAATACAATTAGCCCTATATACTAAAAGCAGAAGACTTTACAGGACCATCAGTTCAAGTATATCAAAAAAGTAGCATATACGGACTCAATCACCAGGATGCTAATCAGAGAAATTGTGATTAAATGCTATCATTGACTAAATGAAAAGTGATCAAATTTGGTGACTTGAACCTACAACTGAAAAAGTTCAAGATGCTAAATACTGGCTTGGATTCCTCTAAGCAAATGTCAGCTACGACCAAAGTCAGTAACAACCAGTTTTCAGCAAAGAGTTCCTGAAAAATTCAGCTGTTGAAAAGAATAAAACTGAATCCATCAGATCTTCTGTGCAGACACACTGAGTTTGACCGCAGTTGGAAAATGGAAGCTACTGGTAACAAGTCAAGAAAAATTCTGGACAACCGAGATCAATGAAAAAGTACACCAAGCCTGAAAATGGGGTCTGAACTGATGAGAGTCAAAGAATGTAGTCGTAATGAAACCCAGAGGGAATCAAACTCATCATTGAGTGAAGAACTCAGTGGATTACTAGAGATCTCTATTCAGAAGCGCTAACGCAACAAAATGCTAACAGCTCAGATGTTTAAGATTAAAGAGCAGTAATGGAGCGGTTACATCAAACAGTTGAAATGGTACATTATAGAATTAAAAGCACACAACAGTCATGTTTACATTGACAAACAAAAATGGACTTCATCCGACATGATGAATCTCATTTTACTAAGAAGCGATCAGAACAGTCCGTCCGGCTGTTCTGACACACCGAATTTGGGTAAACCGTGTCTCTTTGGGGAACTGGGTCTCTTAGCAGCTTCAGGACGATATGAGGCGGCTTCCACATGCGGAAATGGAGTAAGGCAAGATGGCGAGAGGTACAGGCAAAGGTCAAATAACAGAGAAAAACGCTCAAACCGAATGCTAGGATCAATGATTCAAGACTTTGAGAGGAACAGAATGGCAAACAGCAATATTAACAGCATTCTGATGATGAAGAACATCTGGTGACGACGGCAGCGGATGGTGATGCATGATGGGAAGCATATTGAGGCAGTGAGCAGAAGTAGCCGGTACTCCAGAGAGGGTTCCCTCTAGTGGTCGGAGGAGGACATGACAACAACAAAAGAAAGCACCAAGAAAGGAGTTATATTCCTCTTTGTCACCTACAATGAACTGATTATGAATTGCATGTTTTCATATAATTTGCCCAAGGCAGGACATTTGATATCATTTTAGGCCCCAGTGATTTAGCATTACCATCCTACTAGCAGCCCAAAAACCAAATCAGACACAGAAAAGGAAAGCTTGTTCCTCTTAGCCAATGTGTTGGCCAAAAAAAAAAAAACCACAGAGAGAGAAAATGAGAGCTACTGGCTGGGAAATTCTAAAAAATTTGGATCCCTGAAAAAATTTGTGAAACAACTACCTGTACACAAAATGTAACACATTATGAAAGGCTTCAAATGTAGCCAATATGGAGCATTAAGGGGCATCACCAAAATCTCAGTTGCACTATAGAAAATTTACAAAATAAAACATATAAATAAAATAATGTTACTGAGGTTCGTTGTTAAAAAAAAAGGGAGAAAAAAAAGGTTTAATCCCACCATTGAATCTTGTAGAAGACATTTAAAACATCACGCAATGAAATTTAACCCGGCTCCTCTCAGCTGGAGTCGGCTTGCATTCCTGCACTTTTGTGGCAGCACAAGTCTCAGTTCTCTACGCTTTCAAACGAATGCAGCTGATTTAATGCACTGTTACCCATTTATCTCAGAGAAAGCGGTTGATCCAATAAAGCTGCAGAGCGCCCCGGCACCGAGCATGTCTCCGCCACACACCTCTCCTGTGCAGCTCGCAAAACAAGGCATGCCCAAGCGCAATTCACATGGCTGGGAAATTGAAAACAAATTTCTGTCCAATTTTCACACAATAAAACTGCAGGCTGTGGTAATCTGGTTAAATGACAACACACAAAGCCAGGTTTAATCTGCTCTCTAATCCTATTGTGTTTCATGTACCTGCTCACAATGAGTCGGTCCATTTCCACTGCATTCGCTTCCATTATTGAGCACCTGTTATAACAAGCACAAGCAGCTGAAAGGAATTCTTACCCCGTCACAAGACATATTAGACCTGCTTAAAAAGTCAAGTTCATGTTTTCAGTTGAAGAGCTTTGATTTCCAAACTCTCCCAATGCATTAACAATGACTGCGCCAGTGTAAATAGCTTAATGCTTCTACTCTGAATTTAACATTTTTATCCTCTTTTTGTAAAATGTGTTTCTCTGTTGAGAAGCAGATAGTTGGACTAGGGATCAGGGCTCAGAGAGGATTTCTGTAGGATCCTGCTCTTCTGATGTTTTTCAGTGTAACTAACCGCATGGGAATGAGGGATGCAGCCACTGCAGAAGAGATGCTTCAGGAGGCTGCGCTTTTGCTTTGAGAATATTATTCTTACAAAATATTTTGGACTTCTTTTTTCTGAAGAACATACAAAAATAGGAAGCATTTATTACAGAAATTCTGGGGACAATGTGTTCCAAAACAAAGATCTGTTCCTCCTATTTCTCCGAGGATTTGTGTGTTTTTTTCATTCTTTTTTTATACAATTTCTCACTTTTAGATATCTCAAGTTTGCAAATTAATTTTGATTTCATTTGAAAAAAAACACACTTATAAATAATTTTCGCTCGACCATCCATCTCAGCAAACATAATTTACTGAGTATGGAATTCACAGACTCATTAATATGCTATAATGTGTTGTATGATAAATTGATTAAATAACACCATTTTAATTCAATGATAGAGGGCGTGAAAGTTAAACAGAATGGCAATTACTGTATTAACCTCATCCCAGCGAAGCAGGGCAATAAAATCAGAGCATGACTAACGTGGTTACTGCAGCAGCAGATCCTCATCACTGATCTGTTGTGGGGGGCAGTACTTTCCAAAAAAAAAAAAAAAAAAATTACCTCTCCACAAACTCTTGATGCATGCTTTCCATCCATCTGTGATGTTTATGGTGTCGGGCCTGCTTCTCTGTGTGCATTTGTACAAGCGTTTCTCCAGATCCTAGCAGGAGTGTAACATGAAGCCGGCGTGTCAGTCCTGATGACGCTGTGTCGGGCAGAGCTAAGACATGCTTAGAGAGTCTGCCAGTGCCCTAACTGGTTAACATGCTTCCGTTGGATGTTGTGTCTTCTGCACCGTGGGGGACGCTGTAATTTACTGCTGACAAGGAACGAAAATTCAGATTATGCTGATAAACTAAGAGTAACAAACCAGTGAAGGGGGTTTATTATGTTTTCTACAGAACATAAAGAAAATTGTTATTAATATGCCATAAAAATGTAGTGTTGTTTAAGCCCTTTTCATACATTTGACTTGTGATTGAGGGTTCATCAATGAATTGATTTCTATTCCCACAATCCAACAAGATCAATCTGTCTGAGACAAAATCAAATTCAACTGAATCCATGTATACCATTTAAAAAGGGTTTCAAAATGAGATAAATCGATAATCAATCTTAGAAAATATTATTTGGATTAAGAAACGTAAAAATCACCAAGTGCCATCATAGTGGACAACACGTGTGTAATGGGAGCAAAAGATGATCAAGTATCAGTCCAATGTGTGGAAAGACTGAATTTTACAGACATCAAATCAACTTATTTAAAAAGCCTTCATACAAAGTAACCAAGCTCTCAAAGCGCTTTACATTTAAAAACAAAACATACATGGTAAAAGCCCAACCCACCCTTCACACACACACACCCCTCCCCATAACACATGCACCCATGACCCCACACACAGTGCATACTAAAAAAAAAAAAACGTATTTTACTTGTGACCAAACAGTATATTGTTCTAATAATCTTCAGTTTGTATTATTTTGATGTTAAAAAACAACAGTGGGCGGAACTTTATGACACTAAAATGTGAATGGATTTATCATTACATCTTGTTTACTTGTTTGTACAAATTTAATTTACACTTGATTGTGTTTTAAGAAATATGAGGAATCTGGAAAACTTCACCTGAACTGTTCAGAACCAGATTTATCTCTTCGTCACACTGGTTGAATTATTGGCGAAATATGTCCTGGATCGATTTTAGGTCAGTGAATCGGATCGCATCATATTGTTTATAAAGAACCCAGATCGACAATAATCAGAAAAATCAACCACTAATTACAAAAGGAATTAAATTGTTATTAAAAAGAATTGTTAAACACCTACTGGGAATAGAATGAAGTGAAAACTAATGTGGTGTTGCCAATTCAATACAGTTCCCTATTTGTCAAATAAGAAGTTGCAGCAGTCAAAAATACATAATGAAAAAGACAAAAAAAAAAAACCTATGTTGCTTTGGAGTATAAGTCGCACTTCTGGGAGAAAAATTTAGCAGACCTGAACTGATCTGCCAACCTGGTATAATGCTGTGTTCACACCGAGTGTGATGCACAAGTCAATTTTGATGTTAACCGTTTGTCCAAGAATGTGTTCATGAACTCGACACTCCCAAAGCTACTGTCAAGTTTTTAGCATCAGCGCTAAATGGAAGCATTGTCTGTATATGTCATTTACAATTCACAGAAGACACGGATGATGTTAAGAGATTAGGTTTACGCATCGGTAAAACATGATATCATTCAAGATTTTCCTTTTTTATTTTGGCAATTTTAGCATTTACTGCAGAGCTATGTCTGAGTGATGCCTGTTTGATGATGACATTAGTCCAAGGAAGGAGAAGAAATGATCAAGAAATTAGATGCAAATAAGAAAAATATCATAAACTTCAGGAGTAGATTAATCAGATTCTCCTATATTTTTGTTTTGGATAGTGCTTCTTTTTGTGCTTTAATAATAGTAGCAAATACTGATCGACTCACCTACAGCGCCCTCTAGCTGTTGTTTGTGGAATATAAATGCTAAATGGCACCCGATTGCTAGTGGGAAAATAAAAAAATATATAACTCAATATTTACTTTAAAAATCGCATATACTGTAAGTCACACATAAGTATAGGTCGCACTCTTGCCCAAACTATGCCAGAAACACAACTTAATCCATGAAAAATTAAAATAGGAACCATAAGTATTCTGATTTTAGGCTGACAATACAATTATTTATTTGGCAGAATGTCTAAATGTTCATTAAAATGATGACACAGCATTTTAAGTATCAGCAAACAGCCTCAAGAACTTTATTTGATTGTGGTAAAAGTTAAAAGAAACATCTTATTCACAAATGTATTTAAGTGTGCATGTGTGTAACAGGAGGGTACATCATCATTTTATTAGAATTTATTTTATTTTATTCAAATTGTTTTTTTTAATAATGAATCAATTTAACACCAAAATGAATTTGGTGTAAAAATAAAAGGATTACCAGCACTAAATTAGAATTAATTTGACTTGTTTTCCTAAAAAGTCTTCACCAAAAAGAATATCTTTAATTGAAAGAATAGATATTTAAAAGAACAAAATAGTGTATAAAGAATGAGAGTTTCAGTTTCTCCTCCTTTTCAATATTAAGTATATAACCCATATAATCTGACAATCTGGTGCGTCAATTACTCTCACTTGCACTTGACAGTTCGATGCTTTATTCAAAGACTATCACCTGTCTACTTCGGCTTGTCTGTTTATCCTTTAGACCTGAAAACTTCTCTCTATCTGCTGAAGTTGATGATAAAGAAACAAATAAACAAATTCTGACACCTTACATATTGACTGAGGTTAAATAATCGAGCGGTTTTTCCTGCTTAAATCAGCAATATTCAAATACCTATTAATTCAGTTAAAATATCGGTTGGGGTATCCAAATACTGCAAAGTACCTCATTCACTGGTCTAAGAAAAAGGCAATCTTGGCTCTTTTCTGTTTTATTTAGGCTTTACTTATTTAGTTATTTTTTTAGTTTCTGCAAAATACCACACTAAGCTGACAGATGAAAATGTCTTTAAGGGGATGAAGCTGCTTAAAAAAAGAAAGCTGACTAAACAGAGCTCTGTTTTTCTGCGTATTACTTTACTTTCCAAATCAATACTGATAGAGTTAGACGCCTGAAGTCATTTCTTTATCTGGATGGATTTGCTAACTTTATAAAGCAGCTGATTTTTTTTTTTTTTTTTTTAGTTTGACACCTAGAAAATGTCTAAATTCACATCAAAGAACAGGTTGTTCTTAAATAATTCATTTCTGACCAGAACAGTTGAAAACTTCAGTAAAATACTCAGATTGACTTTATTTTTTAACTGCAGTTACTCATCTAAAAAAAAAAAAAGCCTGTCCAGTTCATAGATTAGTTGAGGACAATTTATAAGAATAGTTTTACACTTTCATCTCCATTAAAAAAAAATAAAATAAAAACTTGACTGTGACCGCATGTTGACGCATGTTAGAAAATTGTATTTACTTTCTTTTCTTTGAATGTTTTGATCTTTTCTTATTGTTTAATGTTACAAATATAGATATAAATATTTAAAGCCAATTAAAAAAAAAATCAAATGACAACTAATTATTGTCTGGAAATGGTTAAGGACCTGAGGGAATCTTGGTTTTCTGTTTTTTTATATATTTTATTTTATTACACAGTAATTGCCAGATCTTTAAATGTGTACTAAAACCAGCATTCCTCGGAGGATTTTCCAGTTGCTACATCAAGACGAGACGAGGGAAGTGCAAACTGTCTCAACAAAAACAGAAGAAACAAAAAAATGACACTCACCCTCAGAGAATAAGAGGGCCTTGAAGTTTTAGCCTGAAAATAAACAAGCTACTGTAACCCTTGACCTTCTTCTACTCGTCGTTCTTATACAACAGTGGTTTAAAACCGAGCACTTGAGACTGTTATAGAGATGAGAGGCAGAGAAGTGTGGGGACATTACTTTCTAACCTCAGGCCCGCAGAGGAAAGTGATCCAGCACTTTTTTTTTTTTTTTTTGGAGCAGCCTCCATACAAAAGGATAGTCGGATTTCTCACTTTAACTTGATTTATTTGATTAGAGGCTCTTGGACAACACAACTGAGTGTCTCCTTTCACCAGTGGTATGCTTGCACCCAGGAAGTTTTAGCAGGTGTGAATTCTCAAGCTGTGGAATTTGGACTGATAGCTTAATGGAGAGATTTGATTTCAGTTTTAATCAAGCCACATATGAAATGGTATCTCTGAAAACACACAACTAAAGAACCTGAACTGGCACGCCAAACTCCATCTTCTTCCCACAGTCCAAATTCAGGCATCGATAAATTGTCTCTTATAAGTGAATATGAATTTGTGTGATTGTAATGTCTTTCAATTGTCTGGCAACCTGCCAAGGGTGGATCCAACTTTTGCATAACAGTTGGGTATAGGCCCCAGCATCCCTGTGATCCCCTATGGGAATAAAGCTTGTTTAAAAAGAATGATGGATGAATGACAGGCAGAAAAAAAAAGTTCAGATTTTAACCAGAATTTTTAATCTTAAGAGAACTGGACAGAGTGACTGTGGCGTCACCCATAGAAAATGTCTTACAGTCGCCTTATTGGCAATACGGACGTCGCCATGTTGGAGCCAGACAATGTCGACAACGAATTGGTCAATCAAATGTTTTGAGGTTCTGTCCTCAATTCTCTACTCTTTTATCATCTATTTTTATTTATTTTTCTGTACCTCTGTTTGGTGCAGTGCGATTCACGTGTTGTCAGATTGCAGATTCCAACAACCAGCTATTGTTTATATTTTATGACAAACTATGTTTTTGCACAATTACTGGTGAAGCCCATTCAGACAACTGTATGGTGATATTGGGTTATATAAATAAAACTGAATTGAACTGAACATTCAACTTGGAGGCCAGCAGGCACCACCTACTTTGATTTGATTGATCAGTTTATAACTTCCAATAAAGGAAAAATATAGGCCATGGGGGGAATTGATTAGCAAGAAAAAGTTAAAGGAAAAAAAAAAAAACACCAGAGCAAAGTTGGATATTCTGACAAAAATAAAAACTGAGTATGTTACTTAATAGAAGTCTTAGGTTTTTTGGCTTTTTGGGAGCAGTGTACTTCCTGTTTGGAATGCAAGAGGGAGGGGTCACTCAGTTCAGTTCTCATATATAGTCAATGCTTTATCTTCCGCCTGAATTACAGCTTTAAAGAGCTCTAGTAATTTATCTAAATGTATTAAATCGAATGGAATAAATTGACGATTAACTTAATTATGTTGCTCATCTCCGTTTTTGTGTCCCTCTTCTGTGGACCAGTAACATTCAGGGTTATAATTTTATCATCCATTTCAAATTGGAAAAAAAAAAAAAAGAAAATATTTCTGGTTTGATCCGTTTGTCTGCAAATGTACTTTTTGAACCTGGTCCATAGTTTCCATGTTTTTATTCTAAAATTCCTGCCTTTAAATGCTGCCGTTATCAGGCTTCTGTGGAGCTTGATGATGAGCTGAATCAGGTGTATTACAGCAGGAAGCATTAAATAAAAAAAGGCATGCATGCAGGGTATGGAAGTACAGAGGTACAAGGTTGAGATTCATTGTCCAGCATCATTATTACACATTGGAGCGCATCTATGACCTTGTATTAAGTCCACATTTGTGTGGCATTGCACATTTTTCTAAGGCAGTGTTCAGAAATAATGACTTCCTGAGTTACTGTGTGTCAGCTTTTTAAAGGACTAAGTGTGGAAGGTTAGACAAAAAGCACCCAGGATGTCCATCCCTGCTTCATCCTTTAATCTGTGACTGAATCGATGGAGGCCAGTCAATGTGAGTGGGCTGACACTTCCAAGTGCTGCACCTCTATCATTTATTTCCAACTCTTTGGCTAATGGAGTCACAGCAATGTCAAATGGAGGGAAGTTTTAATATGGCAGCCAGCCTGGACAAACTGTCAACTATTAGTTAGTCCAAATGATCATTAAAGGACTTGCACCCAAAGTGTGATTTCTCTTTAATACACCTTAGATCTTACATAGTTGTTCTGCCGGGGCAAAAGGAATAGTTGAAGGGTTAAGTATGTATTAGGGGAAAAAAAAAGATTTGTTCCGTTATCATTTGAAGGAAGTAATTTCTACTTGGTTATATTGACTTTCATTTTGCCTTGGGAAATCTTCTTTAATGTGACCTCATTTGAAGATTATGAAGTGGACCAAGTGTTGAAGAAAAATGACAGAATAAAGAACAACCTGTCAGGTCACATGTCATGTCATTACTAATTTGTGTCTGAGATCTACAGTAGTTGATGACCTTGAACAAAAGAAGAAGAAGAAGATTGACCTATGTGACTGTTTCGATCATAAGGACATTTCATCTTAGAACTATTATATTTTGGTCAGCCTTTTATTGATTAATTTGAAACAAAAGCAGTTTTTTTTAAAATGGTTGTGCAGTGGTTGGTGCTCTCACTGTTTCAAATCCTGGTATGGATCTTAGTTGTAGTTGTTGTTGGTGCTAGTTGTCTCATGATTATCCATCCATCCATCCATCCATGATGCAGCGATACACTATGCCAACGGTTCCACACGTACCTCAATATGAGTGTCACGGTTCAGTGTGTGTACTAAAAAAAAAACAAAAAAAAAAATAACAGGATCCTAGAATAAGATTACTTTGCAAACAGAAATAGAAAAACAAAAAATGTAGATTTTTCAAGTGCATAGTTCTTGGCACTTATTGCAGAGTCACATTTAAATTTATATTTAAATTTGCCAACCGCATATTGAATGTTTTGGTTTTATATGGAAAATTGTTTCATCCCATCTATTTATCAATAGTATCTATCTATCTATCTATCTATCTATCTATCTATCTATCTATCTATCTATCTATCTATCTATCTATCTATCTATCTATCTATCTATCTATCTATCTATCTATCTATCTATCTATCTATCTATCTATCTATCTATCTATCTATCTATCTATCTATCTATCTATATCAGGGATGTCAAACTCAATCATACAAGGGGCCAAAATCCAAAACACACCTTAGACCGCTGGCCGAACAGGATAAACATTTATTGAACACACTAAAACTTTAAAACTCAAAAAATGTAACTTGTTAACATTAATATAAATAAAAGCAGAAAGGAATATGATTCCAGAATAAATCAACATTTTATTGCGCTAGAAGACATTGGGTCGTTATAACAAAAAAATCAAATAAAATAATTGAATTACCTGGTGGGCCGGATTCGGCCCCCGGGCCTTTACTTTGACACATGTGATCTATAGTATCTATGTACCTGCCATATCTATCTGTCCATCCATAATTTCCTAATTCCGAGGGTTAACCTCTTCTTTTTTTTTTTTTTTTATAAGTGAGGTTTAAAAACTGGGCTTTAAAGTACAACAACGAAAAAAGTTATTTGCCTTTCAAAATGCTAATGGAACAGCTCAGTCTAACTATTTACAAAGGCTAGAAAACGATACAGAAAGGGTTAATAGAATGATGACAACAATTCTGATACCAGTTCAAGTGGTACTTTTCTTATGTTTACCTTTCACAACACATAAAAAAAAGTCCACAAATAAATCAGAGGAATGCTTACCTCTAACCACCACCACTATAAATAAAAGTTAGCAAGGTCAGAAGAACAAACGGTTCCAGAGAAAAGTGTGATCTCATCTGATGCAAAGTCCAGCAGACCCATGAAGTGGACAGTAGCAAAGCTACTTTATGGACTGTGGTAGCAGGGTGACATTGACTTGCTTTACTACTTGGTCCTAGAAAGGTGAATGAACTCTGTTAAAGTGGCTCTGAAAAAGCCCTGTCATTGACATCAGCAGAATGACATGATCCAGAGTGAGTTGTGGTTAACAAGTGACTTTAAACAAGGAGATGCAACAAGATATAGAAAACGTAAATGGTAAAAATATTAGCAGTAATCACTTCTGATTTTTTTATGCAACATCTTAATTTTTTATAAACGTAAATATCAATTAAAAAACTGTTCTTTGTAATTTAAGATGCTCTTAAACTTTCCAGAAGTGCTTCAAAACCCAGCAGTAGGCCCACAGGTCTCTCTGCAGACAGAAACCTGCCACTTCACCTTATTTCTTAGCGTGAGCTCATCAGTTCGACACTCTCCCGGCTTCTGATTTACATTCCTCTGCTCCGTTTAAAAACGTGTCACCCTGCGGCAGAGCTTGGTATAAATCAGAGTGTAGATTGAGATATACCTGACAGATTTTAAGCACATGGTCTGGGACCGGTGACGAATGCTGTAATAACCCGGTGATGCATGAAGAAGGGAGTACATCATCACCTCCTCCACATCAAGCCATGACAATCCCGCTCCGTTTCAATCATTGCTTCAGTGGCACTTCAGGACTGGATTGGCTTTATCACCTGAAGAGAGAATCTGCAGGACTTCCAACTGGTTCGTGCGGCATTATTGCTATGTCGCCAGTTTTTAAAACAATTTTGGGTTGTTTTTTTGAAATGGCTGATCTTAAAAAAAACTTGTCTTTTTTAATGTTGTGAATTCTGTCAAAACAGACTTTTTCTTAAGCGGATGATTTAATTTTAGTATTTTAAAAGCTTCTCCTTTGATATAGAATAGCTTCAAAATACTCAAAACAGAAAAATAAAGCTGCCACATCTTTTCTGATGTTTTCTCCAGGCACTGAGGTAAAAGACGATAAGGAGCCCGGCATGTCGGGAGGAGGGTGAAAAGGGAGGCGGGGAGCAGAGGGTCAATTACCTGAACACAATTACGGCATCTAGCAACCTCCATCCATCACCTGCATCGCGGCTCCGCGCCGTGGCAACCATCCCAGCCCACATTTGGGTTTTCTTTCCCAATAGATAGGCCAGTCACTATGTCATCCTAGAGAGGCACTTCCATGCAACCACCAAAAACCTGAGCGGCATTTATAAGCAACCTTGAGTCTCGCCTCTCGGCCCTTCTTACCCTTGCATGTCTTCCCCTCGGGCTGGGGAGGAAGACTGCAGCTACTTGGCTGAATACTCTCTGGATTGCAATAAATGGGACTTTTTCTACATCTTACTTACCTGGGGTTTTGAATGACACACTTTATTTACGCTGCTCTGAATGATTTATGCCTCGCGATATTGACTTAGTTTAGCAATTATTGCTGTATACGTGTGAGAAAAGACCCTTAGATTGTGACATATATCTAAATTTTGTTTATCTGTCAAGCTTTTTTTAAGCTTCCTGTGATTTTTTTTTATTAAAAAAAAATTCTAGGGCTGGACGTGTCAACACGTTAACGCACGTAATCAACAAATTATGATTAACGCGTTAATATTCAATAACGGTCTTTCACTTTGTCTTGGTGGTCATCCACAGTGTGCATCAAAACACTGTCTGGTTTTATTTCTCCACTTATACCAATGTTGTTTACCAAAAAAATGAATATTAAATCACCAAATATGAAATTATTTTTTAGTACTTTAATCTTTTCACTTTGCATCACAAAAAGCGGATGATTATTTGATATGTGGTTGTCACGGTAACACGACAAGCATCGCAGAGGCTCCACTGCTGAAAACAGCCTGCGCAGTGATATGGAGCAAAACAGAACTGTCGAGCAGAAACTAGAACTTTTTTTTATTTTTTTCCGAGTTTGCAGGTTCTAATGGCTGCATGTCAGCATCCCTGTTTTCTTGGAGTAATACTGCACACAAAAAAGTCTTCAGAGTTTTCATCTTACTGTTGATGTGTTTTTGTTTGCAAAAATGAAACTTTTGGGATATCTGGGTTAACACTTGATAAATGCAAACATTCCAGACAATAACAAATTTATCTCTGGCCTGTTTTTGTTCCAAAAAATGCATATTGTCATCAAATATAACTAGTAATACATTGTGATTAATAGTGTTTAATTGCATCATGAAGAACAAGGAACACACCAGATAGGTCCCAGATACTGTTGTGGAGAAGTTTAAGGCTGGATTTGGATACAAAAGATTTCCCAAGCTTCAAACATACCAAGGAGCACTAAACAAGCAATAATATTGAAATGGAAGGAGTGTCAGACCACTGCAAATCTACAATGACCTCTGAACTTTCAGCTCAAACAAGGAGAAGACTGGTCAGAGATGCAGCCAAGCGGCCCATGATCACTTTAGATGAACTGCAGAGATCTACAGCTGAGGTGGGAGACTGTCCATGGGACAACAATCAGTCGTATATCTGGCCTTTATGGAAGAGTGGCAAAAAGAAAGCCATTTCCTAAAGGCATCAATAAAAAAAAGTCGTTTAAAGTTTGCCACAAGCCACCTGGGAGACACACCAAACATGCAGAAGAAGAGGCTCTGGTCAGATGAAACCAAAGTCCAACCTTTTGGCAGCAATGCAAAATGTTATATTTGGCGTAAAAGCAACACAGCTCATCAACCTGAACACACCATCCCCGCTGTCAAACATGGTGGTGGCAGCAGCTTGTGATGGCGAAATAATCAATAACGAAAAAGGAAGCGTCTTGCTCTCCCTTTCCCGCACGGAGATGCCGGGACTTCACCTGTTTTAAGTCTCTTTATTTTTTGATCAACAAGAAAAACAGCAGAAGAACACTCCACAAAAGTTGTTTTTAGTAAATTTCTTTTATTATTTTATTATTGATTATACTCTCCTCAAACGCCTTCAGTCTGTCTAATGCACCAGCCTTCCTCCCTTTATTTCCCCCCAAGAGCCGGCAAGAATCTGGACATGATGTGTTCAATGAACTCCGAACGTTAGAGGACCCAAACAACCACTCGGCCCAACTCACTCCGCCACTACACTTTGGTCATTTTTATACAATCCTCAGCAAAACAAAGCAGTTTTTCAGAAAAATGTTGACAATACATTAATAATACATTGATTTTATAAGCATCAGTTCTGGGGTTCGACGTTTTCTCTGATAACCTGCATTGTTGTGTTGCCGATGTCCCGAGCTCAGTGAACGCATCATGCAGAAACGCTGGGCAGACCTGAATTCTGTCAATCTGTCGATGTTTGTACGGGTTTTTTGGGGGAAATTAAGAGAGGGGGCAGGTGCATGAGACTGAATTGAGACTTTTAAAGAGCATAGATCCACTAATACATAAAAAACAGACTAAAACAGCTTTTGTGAAGTGTTTTCAAACAGGTGAGGTCTCGGTGTCTCCGTGCGGGAAAGGAAGAAGGGGACACTTCATTCTTCGTTCTGGATTATCTCGTGATATCAAGAAAACGATGAAACGGAAAAAAAAAGTGGGGCAGGCCATTTTCCGCTTCCGTTGTTGGCAAATACTGTAAGGGAATTGTCATTAATTTCTTCCAAGGTTTGCAATTGATTTGTTTTTTGTGTTTTTAATAGTTTGCCAGCCCTAAAAATAATGGCTCATTTAAAAACGTTTAATATATTAGTGTTTTAACATTCACCCCATTTCTGTTTTGATATTTGTGGCCTATAGATGAACTAATAAAATAAGCTGCCGTTGAGAAATAACTAAAGGCAGGCTATTACAGGAATCACAGAAGTGGGCCCAGACTGTCGGATCTGTAATAAAGCAATAAAAGTTCCCCTTCGGCAATGCGGGCACAGTATATGCAAGATCATGTAAGCAGGCAGCAAATGCTAAAAATGTGGAGATTGGATTGGAAGTGAAATTCCTTTGTAAATGAGCCCAGAGATAAGCTGTAAACATGCTTATTCTATTTTCTCTTCCCATCACACATACATTCATGCACAATCTCTCAAGCATGTAATACAGAGGGTTGTGAGGGGTATCGGGAGGAGCAGACGCATGATCGGAATGGCAATGAAAGCCTGTGTTGCTGCTGGAAGACAACCGAGAGAGAGTCCGGGGGGCAAAATGGTGATGTTCAAGGTTTCGTGGCTGCATGCCTAATGTGAAGTGGCCACCGTGGGGTTAGGATGGCAAGACCTCGGATTCTCAGATTAATAGCTACACCCGGGTCTGTGTAGGTGGTGCATGTGTGTATCTCAGCTGTTACAATATTTATTTTAGTGCCCGTGGCACATTAAGATTGTCCTTGACAAAATGCCCACCCTAAATATGGATGCAATAGGCTAAGAATAGTTGAAAACTCACGACCTTACTGGGTCAATTAGCTCATTTACGGTCTTTTGAGGGCTTTGTAAAACTTTAAACCAACAGACAGCCATAAAATGCTTTCGGGTGCTTTCTCACCTGCCAGTCTCTCATGATCTCTCAGCAAGGAAGATCCCAATAGCACAGAACAATTTGGCTGTGCCTGGTGTATGGCTTTTTTTCCTTTGGCTGTCTAAGTCTTTGGATAATTTGCACTGTTTCTCCCTTTTGTACCTTTGTGTGTAGCCCTGGAGCCCAATTACCCAGCAAAAACACAGTGAATCAATCAAAAAAAAAAAAAACCAGGTCATGCTCGGCCGTTGTCTAAGCTTACTGTACAGTTCAGTGAAATAAATCCCCAGCACACCTGTCTCGCTCTACGAATGATGAGGTGTTGGGCATCCTATCTCTGCATTGACATGAAGCAAAATCCACCCAATATTTTGCTCGGAGTATGTGGATCTCCTATAGCCGCAACTGATATTTGCAAAAACTTTCTCCAGCTACCTGTAGACTTTGGAGCAAACTTTTTGATTTGTGGGCCAGAAAGGGTTCTAAAATTTGGCATAAGGGCCGGACAAGGAGCAGATGGAAGGAGTGATTTGGTAATGAACCTCATAAACTAAAAAGATAATATAAAATTTAGATAAAAACATGCTTTAATTTGGATTAAAATTCACATATATTCATTTAAAAACAGAAAATTTGGGAATATTAATTTTCAAATTTTGATTTTTGTTCTCTTTTTGGTGATCCAATGGGTTGATGTTCTTTAGAGGAAAATGCAAACTCAAAGAAATCCGAAAAACACACACAAACGCCAGAGAAACAACATAATTCATGAGAAATACAATGAAAATAAACCAATAACTTGGATTTTTGATTCAATGTATTTTAATTTGGAGGGCCAGATTAAGTATCTTAAGGGGCCGTATGTGGCCCCCGGGCCGTTGTTTGCCCACCCCTGCTCTGGAGAATATTTTCTTCTTCTTCTTCAGTTGCCGTAATTTCTCTGGTTACTATTTAGGGATTCACTGACCTGTGTAAAGCAATGAAAAGGTGCTCCAGGAGCGGTTAATGATCACTGGAGTGATCTAAGCACATGAGCAGGAATGGCTAAAGGTGCCATTGACTGCTTCTTGGAAGCCGCTGCCTCCCTCCCTCCTGGGACCTTAACGAGTCAAAATCATTTTGATAGTTTCTCAGAGCAGACATCTTCATCGAGAGGGTTTGGTTGTAAAGGTCAGGGCTCAGGACCTCTAATGACACAAGCTTGTGTGGTGTCTGCCAGATTTTGTCACAATCAGCACTCTCAGGAGTGTGTTGTATACTGATGCAGTACCACGAAAACATAACCACTCTTGACAGTTCGCCGCTCTCCAGAAAGGTCAAGCCCCAAGGATATTGAGCATCACCCTTACAGACATCCAGAAAGCCAATTCAGGGAGTTGAACTGCAGTTCAGTGTCCAAAGTGTGAATCTCGATGAAAGCAGTGGGCGGGCAGAAGCAGCAGAGTTCAAAGGACCAACGGAATGAGATTGCTTTTACAGATTGAAGCGGTTCACTGGCAGCTTACTGTGTAAGGGAAATACATTAAATCTGGGTCATTTAACAATGCAAAACAACCGGTCAGATTCAAATAAACATAAAAAAAACGATACAGGACAACAAGCCCACGTGTTTACAGCAGTTCCAAATTTCTAGTTCTTTTAAAAGTAAGGGAAATATCTCAAGACAATAAATGACAACCTCCAGGGACAAAAGAAAGGAAGAATACAAGGTGAAAAAAAGTCTCTTCAAGTGAGTCAATAACTCATATATTGGGTTTGGGTCAAAATTGACCCATTTTCCATGAATTAAAATGGGTCAATTTTGACCCAAACACAATATAAGGGAGGGGTAGACACATTTGGATAGGGTACAGAAATAAATATCAACCAACCTATTCTATTACCCAACATTAATGGTCGAAGGCAGAAATGATAGATTGCAAAGAAACATTTTATTTAGAGGGTACATCCAATTTCCTACATTATTATTGGGTAACGTTCAAAACCCACTCCAGTTAAAAAAAAAAAAAAAGTGGTTTTAAGATGTTACATTTCTCTGATAATGGAGGACATTTATTAAAGAATTTAAGGTTAAACCTGCATTTTTTTTATTCAAATCGTGATGGTTCAGAAGCAAATAAAAACCCACAGTTTGATAAAGACACATTTATTTAATTCAGCTTTTAAGTAAATAGTATTTGCAATTTAACATTTTATGCGTATATTTTTTTTTTATATCTTACCATGTATTTATTTGTTTTATGCCAGTTAGTGAAGTTTTACCTCCTATGTATTAACTTATATTTTATCACTTCTTTTTTTTTTTTTTTTTATTTATGTGAGTTTATATACTTTAGCTGTTTTATATTTTGTCTATTTTATCGTTTTAAATCTACCCACGAGCGTTTTCTCACTCTCGGCTGGGGTGTTTGTGTTCAGGCTCATGGGGTCATGGTACTGCTTGCCCACTGGCCTTCCATGTTCGTTGTCCTCTGGGCTGCCTGGCCTTGTGTGCCCAGTTGGGTGCACTGGGCCGGGGGGCTGGGGGCGTCGAGCTGGGGGTGCTGGGGATGAGCGGGACGTGCCTCATGTTGCCTGGATGCTGACAGTCCAGCCAATAGGAGAACAGGGTGTACAGCGCCTTCAGGTTGCTCCTCAGTGATCTGTTTGCTCTGCTTTTTTACCTGTTTGTTTCTGTTTTTATCGTTATGAGGGGCTTATGTTCTTATATTACTGCATGTGTGGGGTATAGTTTTTCTTGTATTTGTTTTATGTACAGCACTTTGAGCTGTTTTTAACTGGAAAGGTGCTATATAAATAAAATCAATTTGAATTTGAATTAAAGTTCTTGCTTGTGAAGCAGCAATAGAAATCGGCAACTCTGCTTCATTCTGATACATGGCTGCAGACAAATAGATGCATAATGTCTTTGTTTTACTTGTCTGAGCTGATATCTGGCTTAAAAATATTTGATATTGCTCGCCATTGTTTTTTTTTTTTTGGCTTTGCTAATGTTATATATATATATATATATATATATGTAATGTTTGGCTATATAAATAAAATTGAAGTGAATTAAACAAAGAGATAATTGGAAATCAGCAGTGGGTTACTTCCGTTCCAGCGGTCATGCCCATGACTTGGAGGCAAATTTCTGAAATTCCTGTTCGGCGATCGAAAATATAACTTAATAACATAGTCTTTTTTCATTTTGGCCCAAAAAAAAGGCATACTGATAAAATAAAAACCATTTGAAAGGCTTTCAAAATAGATAAGAAATATAGTTTGAGTGAAACTTTAAATTGCTTTGCTGCTTTCACTCAAAAAAAAATATTAAAGTGCAAGCAATAAATTAAATGCACAAAAAAGCCAATGTCATCATATCTAAAATAAATTTATTCACAAAAACAATGCACTTAAGCTTATGGTTTCCACACATTTACAAGGTAAAGAAAGCTTTTTATCAAGACTCAACTAATTACATTATTTCTGAAGGTACAGTTTAGCGCTAAATTAAATTTATAGTTAAAGTCAAACGAAAATATTGTCCTTTATAATAAATACGCGAACAGTGCAATTTATATTATTGTTTTTTTTTCCCTTTTCTTTCAAAAATGAAGAATTCCACAGTTTAAAATAAAAGCTTAAATGACCTAAACTGTTGACATCAAGGAATAATTGCACTATCTAGATTACCTAGAAGGTATTAAAATGGCATAGGTGTAATTAAGTTTTGTGCCACGGGACAGCAAACGGAAGAGGTTGATTTGTACCACCCGAACATTCCAGCTATTATGACTTTTAAGAAATTGCGTTGGAAGTGGGGCCTGCAGAATGTGATCTATTTGCAATTTATCACTTAGCTTTCTCAATGCGGTGCCTGTGAAGTCCTAATAATAGGCTGACATCTCATGGTAAATTGTGGCAGTTTTTTTTTATGATTTATACCTCAACGATATGGCCATAATCTTCCTCCACTCACGTTTAAACCAAGTTTGAATATATTGCTGCCCAGTACATCCATATTTTGGTTCCATCTTCCATCCTGTTTTGCACAGACAAGGGGAGATTCATCTTTATTACTGCAGCGACAGGTCTATTACCTTCAGAGACTAGAAAAACAAAAGAAACTTGCAAAAGTTATTGGTGAAAATGCATTTTAAGATAGTGTCCATATTTATTTTTTCTGTGCTCTTACTTTGACACTAAAACAGATGTGTTTTTCTTGACAGGATGTCATACATCCCAGAATTGTAATGCTTTTTTAAACAAAATTCTGCAAAAAAAACTAGAACATAAATAGCTTTTTTAGGCTAAAATAAATGCCAAAGTCATATTTCGAATCCTTCTTTGACCATTTTTGATCCAAAAGCATTCCCAATGGCCTTTTAGTTATGATGATGATGCAGTTTCTTTAAAGTGGTAGAAGTTTATTTGAACTTTACCTCTGAGATGTGGGTGGGACCGTTGGCTTCCCAGCATCCTTTTCCACTAGCTTACAGCCACTCACCTCACATTACCGGTGCAAGAAAAATGATGAGCAGTATTTGAGCTCTCCATCCACACAGTTTTGAGCCAGATACCAGTTTAGCCGAAGAATCTAGTCATCTATAAGTGGATGTATCAAAATAGAGCAGATCAGGGCACTTGCAGCTCGTCGTTGCAGGTTCCTACAGCATTTATCCGTCTGCTCTTGATTCATAAAGATTTGAATAAAGAAATACTCAGAAATGCTTTTTTTTCTTGATTTATGTTCTTCATCATCAGAAAAAATGTCCCAAAAACACCAAATGCAGCATTTTCCTTGGAGCAGGATTTTAAGAAACAAGCCATTTTTGTGACAGTGTATTGTATTCGACCTAGAAAAAAATGTGATTTGATGTTGTCTTGCCTGAAATAGGCTGTCATTTTCTGATACAGTGGACATCCTAAGCTGGTCGGTGAAAATGTTTGAGAAATTCTTAGCAGTGATTCAAGTTTGAAGACAAAAATATATATATATATTATATAATAACTTGTGTGGATACATTGCTAATATGCTTATGCTTGAACTAGCTTAGTTAAATTAATGTTACTCATTTTCTACAAACATAATTTGCACCCTAATATTATCATCAGCATTGCTGTGAACAGAAATATAATCTCACTATAACATGAATATCAATAATTGACATTAAGATGTATTTACTCCTTTTGGTCAGAGTAACTAAACTGTTCAGTCTGACAACTGAGTCTTTGTTAGTTTTTATCATCTATTCTGTATTAGATTGAAAAGAGAAGCTGAGGCGGAAGAGTTCAAAAGAGGGGTGAAGTGGTGGTGGGAGTACAGAGTATCCACAAAGATAAAGGGAGAAAAACATCAAACTAGACAGTTAAATTAGCTCGAGGCGTAACGCTGTCAATTTCATTAATACATGTTTACAGAAATGCTGGATTTTTGTGCAGAGCTGCACTCTTCCAGTCAAAACACACATATATGTTACATAAACATTCATATTTATGAGGATCCACTTATAAAACTGCACACACTAAACATACACTCACATGCACACCAATGTTCACAACAGTTCAAGTTGTACTCTCAGGAGTGATTTATTTATCCACCAGATAAGTTTAGAAAATCACTTTATTTAAATTGCCTTAAAATCTCACGAAGCTCCTGCAGGAACTCAGATCTCAAGTCTGGTGATGGTTTGGCATTTTCCCGCATGTTTGTGAGAAGGTTGCTCTGCAACTTTCTCAAAGACTTCGTCAAGCTGTGCATTTCATGTGGGAAAAAAAAAGTTTAGTGCAGTCATTACAGCTGTCACATTAAAAGCGAAACGGAAAATCTGCCAACCATTTTGCATATATGAGAGCTGTGGGACGTCCTCGCCTTTCTTCTTTCTAAACTCTTGAATTTTTGCTTTCAGTTGCGCTGCTCTTTCAAACACTTTGCTCAGCCAGTCACCTGCCATAAGTGTGGCAGCTCGTTCCAACTTATTCAGTCTTATTATCTTCAAAAAAAAAAAGGCATTGAACCACAAGTCAAAGACTTTGCCCTGATCGAGTTAAATATTTGGCAACTTCTTCATTCTCTGCATTTTTTTTTTTACTTGTGATGTAGCTTTTTACACAAAAAGTATGAATAAGTAACTTTGAATTAAATGTAATCTTCTCGTTTGCAAAATTCAGCAAAAAAGTACATTTTAATAGTTGGACTTGCACAACCATCCGAACAGCTATAGTTTCATGTCAAATCAAGAAGTTGCTTCCCTGAGCGGAGCACTCGTCTCCACTGCCTGTTTCATCAGTAGCCCTGCTGCCAGCTCTCCTTAATCTCAAAGACCCCTATCGTGGCAATCTATTCTGTAGGGTCAAAATGTCTGAGAGGAACCGCTGTTCAGACATCACTGTGGTCACTTGCTATTCTGACTGAAAGGGGGACAAAAAAGGCCCACATAGGTAGCAAAGAGGTCGATCGTTCCTTTTTATTTTTATTAAAAAGTGAAGGAGTCTTTGACATTAAATGACACTATCTAAAGTGCAAAAACGGAATATAAAGTCAAAAGACTTAAAAAATTTATTTTTTTCTTTTTCTGAAAGAAAAATAATCAGAATTTTTTTTTTTTTACTTGTCATGTCTTAGTGACTAGTATTTTTCTCTTAAGAGGTAACAAAACTGAGTCCATGCTTAGCTCAGATTTGAAAAATGCTAAAAAAAAAAGGGGGGTGGGGCTATGGGAGGCTACACTATGTCGTCAATAATCGAAATTGATGCAAAGCAAAGTGATGCCAGTTCTACCCATTAACTTTATATTGTGATTTTTTTTAATAAAGTGATAAAAATATGGTTTTACCACAACTTTCTGTGGAGGATTTTTCTCTGTACATCATGGCTAAAGGCGGGGCTGCAATACGAGTTTTACAAAACAAATCAAAGATGCCAGCGACAGGGGATACAAATTCTGGCAGGGGATACATATCTTCGCAAAACACCAATAGATGAGGGTTAGCAGCTCAGAAGAGGACCCGAGTCTGAGAGTGGTAAAATGCCACTAGCATCCTAGCTAATAAAGGCTAACATATTAAGCAAATAATCCAGAGAGAAATGTTCACTGCAAATCTCATCACCAGGAAGAAGTTTGGTGGATTCAATCCCAATCACATTAAATCACTCTTCCCTATCGTCCGAGACCACTGGAAAGTTAATCAAGTCAGTAGATTTTTGATGGCCGACGCCTATACACCTACGAGTCACGCTAAAGCTAACACGATACAACAGACTGTCACAGAATTAAACATTATATATTTTATACTGGAGCTGCAGAGCATGATGACGTGAAATTCTGAAATGACGTGAGACTGAAACCAGTTGACCAATCACAGAATTCCACTGTAGGGGGCAGCACACAGATGGTTTTTGACTATATTTTTAGGAAATAAACAATTATCTTATCTCCACGAAACCCCATTTATAAAGGTAAACAGTTAAAATGTTTATTTAATGTTTGTTACCTTTTAGATAGGAACTCCTGGTAAGACCATTTTTGGTCATTTAATAAAGATTTGCCAATGCAGTACTAATTTTTGACTTATTTCCAAGGGATCTGTTTTTGCAGTGCAAATAAACACATTCAGAGTTGAACTACGTTAACGCAGCCCTCAGAAACATACTTTCAGCCAACCACTTCCAAATAATAGTAAAAGCACATTTATGCTTGTTTTGGGGTTCCACGCTCAAAACCCTCATGATCACGCGTAACTACGCAAGATTCAATGACCAATTTGGGCTCTAGGTACAAAACTTGTTGATATTTGGTAGTGACATATGGATGGTGTCCACTTTTACAGACCTTTTATAATTTTGTATTTTTTTTATTTTAATAAGGGTTGGCCCTTACTGAGAATGTGGGTATCAATCTGTTACCAAGTGATTACAGGGAGAATATCGCCAATAGCAAAACTTAAATTGAGGCTTTATTTCTTGAAATGTTGTATTATAAAATCATTTTTTATTTATTTATTTTTTTGTTACATGTTTAATAAAACATAGGACAGAGATATTTTAAAAAGAAAAAAAAATAACAAAAAATGTAAGAGTAACAGCACAACAAGTTTATAAATAAAAAAATAAAAAAATCAAGCAGGATTAACACGTCAAAGTCACTAGTGATGGTCTTTTTTTCTTTTTCTATCCCTGCCGAGTTCCTGGGTATTTGCCCAACCTGTGAACGTTACAAAGGGGAGAGACAAGGCGTGAGGAGGTGGTACACTGTTTACACAGACAAAAAATGTAGCCAGATTGAGCCGATTCTTCCATTAATTGGCTCGGTATTTACTTAAATCGTGCTGTTTTTTGCCCAATCTGGCAACACTGCAGACAGATAGACGCTGCGCTTGCATGAACTCCGTAAGCAAATTCAAGCACATATTAAAGAAAACTGTGCCAAAAGTATTGATCTCACCTTGCAAGTATTGATATTTCACCTTAGTATTGATACTCAGATCAATACAGCCACCCCTAATTTTAATTGTACACTGAAAAACTTGATGCTGTGACATATCCAAACAAGTATTTAAATTAATGTAAATGTAACATCGTCCACAATTTTTAAACATTCAAAAGAAAGTGCCGGAGGAAAGGTAGATTTTTTTTTGATTGAAATGTTTCTTTTCCGTTGCAACAAGGAATGCTAGCAATGGTGTAGAAAATAGATTTTCAATTTAAAACTGCAGGGAGATTGTGTACCGAATGAGACATTTATTCTCATCCTCTGGCAAAAAGACGTTAAGGTGTCCTTGAAGAAGACATCTTAAACCCCCAATTACTCTTTTAAAAATGTTAGTGCTTCCTTTTTCCCACAATTTCTTTCCTTTTTTTTTTTTTAAAAAAAAAGGCATTTACCTTATCTAGTCAAGCACAGAAAATATAGAAAAAGATAAAACAGACATAAATTATTTTTCCAGTGTAATACCTCTTGAGGTCCGGCCAGCCTACCTTATTTCCTGCAAACCAGAGCTAGAACTTTAGTATCTTTAAGAAGACCATCCAGGATATTTTGATGATATACAGGATTCCTCCCCTCCCCTTCTTTTCCAATTTCCTTTCCTCTATTCTTTGTTGCTCAGTGAGTGTCACCACATCCTTATCTCTCCAAATGGGTGTGAGGAACCAAGCATTCTCCGCATGTAGCTCTGCTACATATGCTTGCAGGCCCATCAGATAAAGCCAACATACTGTGTTAGAAAAGTTCTAGCTCTTTTTTCCCCATGATTGCACTTAATTATAACCTTTTACCTTTTCATCAACTTGATTTTTTTTTTTATGTCTTTTACCGAGTAGAAAAACTTTTTTTATGGGATCTAAATGGACTACAGAATGTCTGAACAAATCATTTTTTTAATTTAAATGAGCCTAACTTTAATTTTAAACAAAAAAGAATGAATTAATGATATCAATCTTTCGAACTAGTTTGTCTGTGACATGTTTAGAGAGGAAAGCGAGATGACGTTTGGAACACAGCTGCACAAACAAACCAGGATAGATGCATTTGGCGATAAGATCGCAGAGCTTGTCCAGGATGAAGACCAAACACTTTAGCACTGAGATGCTTGCCCTCAGGAGTCATCCAGGTGTGAAATCTTTGGTAAGCCAGACAACCTTGCCTCACTCTGTTCTATCTTTGACAAGGTTGTGGATGCATGACAAACACCGGTATTACAGATAAGTGCTCTAGATGGTGAAGAGGTTTGACTCCAGATAAGACCAAGTGAAAGCAGGTGAAAGGGGAGAGTAGTAAAGAAAAATAAATAAATAAAGTGAGGGTGCAGTGATAAACTGAGATTGAAGAATTACAATCATCCAAAGTCTGATTTAGCTCTCAAAGTAACTTCTAAAAGTATGTCTTTTTTTCTAAGATTCATTGCAAATTCCTTGGCTCTTTGTGGTATACTTGTTTTGTGCTTTTAAGGAGTTTACTGACCAAAAATTAGACAATATTTTACTGTATTTTTCAGTCAGATAAGTAATGTTCTTTTGGATAATATAGCTGGGGAATCGACTATTTCAAGTCACAGTTTTCACCCAAAAATGCAACTTATACTCTATTTCTCATTATTTTTATTTTTTTTTTTTTAGTATGCATTTTTTGGCTGCTGCAACTTACACTCCAGAGCGCCATATAGTCGGAAAGATATGACTGATATTTATAATCTGGAGCCATTCCACTGCAGCAGCGGATAACCATGTTAATGTTTACTTTCTTCCATATTTGAATACAGCTTAAGGATGTAATCAGACTGGACACTTTGTTTCACTTTAAGTGAACCAGAGTTCATTTCCTAAATAATCTGGAACAAATTTTCAGTCTGAACACACCCAAGTAGATCCTTGTCCAGAACCGAGAACTGCTCTCTGACCCATCTTTCAAAGTGGGATTGGTTTGTTTTCAATTGGACTGAGATCCAGTTTGCTTCGAGTTTTCTCAGTCTGACTAAGCTCCGTTCTCGGAGCAGAACAACTGGAGCAAAACGGCCGCAATAGCTGGACATTATGGGATGTAAACAGAGATCAGCGGAGAAACATGAAGCAACGATGCAACACAGAAACTTATTGAATAATGTAGTTGGTTAGGTCAAACTGAGTGAAACTGATGTTTCAATAGATTTTAGTTAAAGTGAATAAAAGTAGCGGGAAAAAACAGAATGAAAGTAAAAATTAAGTAAGTTAATAAAAAGAGCTGAGAGGAAAAAGGGAAAAATGTCCATAGTGGGCGCGGCGCTAATTAAGGTTCCAGCTGTACACACCAGAGTTGATTTGGATGTGGGGCATCCAGAACGCAAGGTCTGACAGCTTGACAAATTTATGACTAGGATAAAGCAAAAAAAAAACAATCCAAAAACGTCAAAATCACGGAGGCAGTCAGTAAGACTCAATAGTAGCACGAGGCACATTTGTGGTAATCCAATGTTATCAAGATATAGAGTTTGAATAAGGGAACTATCCCAACAAGAATTGCAAAGCTTAAGACTTCCATCATTATTTTTGTTGCTTTGCCCCAACCTCTTGAATCCTGGCCAATAACTAAAGAGATCGTCAAGTGGTTTTGTTTACAAGCTTTGGTTGAATACAGACCAGACGCAAAGTCCTGGTCTGTATTCTGGTCTGGAAAAAGATTGTACTTTAGTCCAGGACTAAAGTTCATCAAACTTTTCCAGTCAGAATTCCCCCCAAATGTCACCTAACAGCCCTTATTGAGGACCAGTAGAACCAATAGAACTTTCACTTTAAGCAAACTAAACAGAACTCAGCCTTAAGCAGAACACAGAGCTGTTTGCTCGACCCCAAAATGAATCTCTTCCAACTGTAAACTACATTTGTAGGTGTGAATGCAAAACTGCTTTAGACCAAAAAGTTATGAATGGGTTTCTTGAAATTAGGTCTTGGTACATTTGCATGTGAATCCTTGTACATGATAATTTTATCATTATGGGTATTTCTGGAGCAAAAGTCAAAGAATAGCAAAAAAGACACAGCTTACATTATCAGAGACTAGCAGGACTTCCCTGTTTTCAACTTCATGCTTGTTAATTCTTCGATAGTTGTTTCAGGAAAAGAAGCAACAAATATATATATGTGTGACATTTCTCATCAGTTTGACCAGTTCAAAAACCATCACACATAGAGACAAACCAAACTAAATGAATAATGTTCTTTTTGGCTCTCAAACCAGTTTCTGTCAAATGTATTCTGACTTTTGCTTTTCAATCCAAGACTGATCAGTTTTAGCATGAATCTAAGATTGTATTTTTTTGTTGAGGTTGTAATAGTCTGTTTTACAATCTTTTTTTCTATCTGATTCAGGACTCAGGATCAAGTGGGTTCAGTCAGATTGAGGAAATATCTGACTCGGCGCAACCATGGCTAGCAGGGAAGGCGAAAACTGGTTTATTCACGGGAACAGGGTTGGGAATTATATTTCTAATAATGGTACTGAATTGTAAAAAAGATGTAAGTATTCAGAGTTACTGTATTGTGAGTCTGCAAGGAGTGTGGAGAGATCATAGACTGTGAAAACACTGGACAAAACAAGCAATGAGGTCTCCCATTGGAAATGCATTACCTCCTCTCCTCGCGAAAGTAGGCCGCCGCTTTCACCGTCACTTCCTGAAATGGCTATCGCCATTTTACAAACCATCATCAGCGATTGGTCCGAGTCTGTGTGAGTCATGGGATCTATAGGAAGTACCTTCCACCAATCTGAAGAGAGTTTATTGTGAGTCTCCGCCTCTTTCCACGCCTCTACCACGAGACATCGGAGTGTAAACAGCTTCCACTTTAATAACGGCGGCTCGAGAGAATCGTACAAGTCATTGTTCAAGTCTTTGAGGGAGAACCATTCCAACATTTGATTCTGCTGTTAACCTTTCCTGCTTCCTCGTCTTGACCGTGGTTGGGGAGGAGCAGGGGAGCCGCTGTAGCTCCTCGGACGAACGTCCTCGTGGTTAAACCCGCGGGTGTTTGATTCTGCAGGCAGATACTCTCACTGTCTGGTTGGAGGCTGGAATCCACCATTTATTTTCACTTTTGTTTTACAGCACATTGCTTTACTGGAACTTTCCCCCGAAAGCCCCCTCCTTTTCTTTCCGCTCTCATCCTCTCTCTCTCACACACATGCGCGCGTGCACGTACAATCACACTCGCGCCGCCCCGTCCCTTTCTCTCTCCGTAGCTTTCCCGCAACGCTGCAAACGTTGTATTGACTTACATATTTTCATTTTTGTCGAGCTAAATGATGTGTCGCCAAACATATTCCGGAAACATAAAAATTCTCAGTTATAATCATCTAGTGACTGTTAACGCTGGCCTTTCTGAACGCACGTCCGCGTTAACTTTCAACTTCTTCTGTTTGCAAAGCGAGCGTGTTTTTTTCACCCGGTTTAACCGCGTTGAGCCTCTAAATCTATTTCTACAGAGTAAAAGATGGCGACAGCATGCGCCTCTTGTTTTAAACTGCTGCATTCCATTGAGGAAAACAAAAGAAGGACAATGACAGGAACATTGTTGAATTGTAAAGTATGTGTTAAAAGGTCTTCACGGACCGCATTGATGAAGTCTGCTCCCATTGGCTACCCGTCATCTGTCACTCAAACCCCCCAGACGTTCGACGTCAGACCCACAAACGCTTATTGAGCCATCTGATTGGTCAATTTATAACTCAAATAACTTGTGATAATGGAAAAAAATCTTTAAAAAAAAATTAGGATTAGAAAAAAGAAGTTAAGCAGAAAGCACCAGAGGAAGAATGATTATTCTGACATTTAAAATGAGTGAGAAATAACTGTCTGTTTCTCAATGTAAGTCAATGGGACTTTGGCCTTTTTGCAACCCAGTGGTACTTCCTATATGGAACACGGAAGTAGGGGGGCATGCTCAGTCCAGTTCTCCTATATACAGTCAATGGGAGAGATCAATCACGAGGAGCACTCTCTGTGGATTATTTATGTCTCAATGTGAGTTCGGCATCAGGAAATGTGATGAGTTTCAAGAGCTAATAAGAATATCTACTATTAATATATTTAGTCCAGTTGATGAAATATAGATTAAGACAGTCATTTTCCAAATGAACGCCTGCCGTCTGATATGAGCAAATTTACAGTAGCTATTAGAGTGGGACGGGGCAACTGATGAGTGTGCACAGGAGAGGTCCTTTCAGAGAAATAGAATTTGACATGCAACAGCGCTGATGAATTTACCCTTTGAAGTACTTGTCAAATTTGTGTCCATGTCTACTTTCACATATCAGGTGGGTGGGAACTTGGTGTTAAATATTCGTGCCAGTTCATGAGGAATATTGCCCTGCCGCTACTGCAGCCAGAAAGTTCGGTCTCAGGATTTCCACTTAAAATAAAAATGTTCAAATCCCACTCTAACTATATTTGCCTTGCAATGATACGTCACACTTTACTGTAGAGAGGTCCATACATAATCAGTGTAAACAGCTGATTCTATCACAGAGAAAAGCAGCTTTGCACTGTTATGCAACACTTTACCTTAGTATTGAATTGCATGTTGGCACAAAGCAGATCTGGAAAGCTGTTTTTCTCAGCTGAGACACGATCAGCGTTTAGTCCTGTGGCTCCACCCCCTTTTTGTGGCTCTGTAGTTGAAGAATCATTACATACTTTTAATTTTAATTGTAAAGTATTTTTGGACTATACACCACATCTAGCAAAATAGAACAGTCAGATAAATCTAAATATATTTAACTGATTTACAGTTTAGGCTCTTGTCTGTAATACCTATAATGTTACAATCTCTCAAGGAATTAGGGTTTGTAGTTTACCAAAGTTGAAAAATTTGACATAATTTTGTGTATTAAAGAAACCCAGAATTCATACTTAAGGAAATCTGGAGTTTAAGGCGTAATGTCTAATATTGAAAGAAATATATATGTTTCAGTTAAAATGGCTCTACTTTAATTTTAGTTAGATTTACAGATTTATTAATGAGATCCACCAATAATCATAAATTAATCTGTGTATAGGTTCTTTTCTTAAATCACTCAAGACATCAACGTACCTACTACCATATTTTCCTTTTTGATATGATCCTATCCTACAGGGTGTCTTATTTTGAAAGGAAGCCATGTGAACGTATGTCAAATTAAAAAAGGCCTCTTTATATGCTACATTCATGGAAAAAAAAATGTTAATTTATATTTATCATAGTTGCAACTGAAGTACAATAAAGATTTCAGCTAATACACTGAAATATGACAATATTGTTACTTCAATATACAGTAGGAACAATAAATAAAAATGCGTGTCTTAATTTTTTACAGGGTGTAGTAAAATGTTTTTGAAATTTGACCTAACGGACTCTTTAAATGTTAAAGGTTACAGACCCCTGGTATAGTCTAAGAGTTACAGTACTTCAAAAGTGTGTGTTTTGTAGATGTCGCCTGAGTTAAAGGGATCAAACTGCCCAAGATTGCACAAATCATCTTTTTTTTTTTTTTTTTTTAATCTGGAGAGTAAAGATAAGAGACAAAATAACTTAACACACCTGTGACCATCAGATCAACTGGTGTTGAAATCATTTTCATGCCAAGCGTTCTGTTTTACATGTTTAATGTGCTCCAACACATTTGACTTAGATGAATGAGTCATTACTAGCTTCTTTAGATTGCAGCGAGCAGCTGATGAGTTAAATCAACCACAATAACTCAGGGAAACGGCTGAAATGTGCAGTTTAGGAGCCATGAAAACTGAGACTAGGAAACAGACTCGAGCGGTGTAAGCAATGTCAGAAATAAAGAGTCGATCAAATGTTTTATGTCTATTTTTGCTTATGATGTCATTTGTTTTAGCTGCTTCATTATTCTGAATTTTGGTTTAGTTGTGGTTCAAATGAATCAAAGGTCAGCTATTTCACAGAAACCATTACTGCATCTCGGTTTTGTAAAAGCAGATTTTTATTATGTGGGAGGTCAGCAGTGAGCAGTGGAGGTTAAGTATCTGCGTATTTTTATCTCCTCATCCCGCCCCTGCATGTTTAAGGTGACAGCTATCACGGTGACCTGTCATAAGCTTTCACCTTTAGCTGCCGCTTTAATTGATGCTGAGTGCAGCTCCTAATTGGGCAACGGGGAGGAAGCCTTGAGAGACAGCTTCAAAGTGGCACCAAGACTGGAGCGAATCCGGTGAAAATATCCCATTTGTGTTTGCAAGCACGGATCATTGAGGCAAAACCACAGAACACATTTAAGAAACGGTGAAAAAGCATCTTTTCATGACAAGCTTTATTATTTGCAGAAATCTGCTACAGAAGTATACTGGCATGTGAGCACAAATTGCTGCTGTAGCTATAGTCTGCTGTCTCGCCAAGATGTCTGTCTCTTTGCATTGAATTTCCTGCACCACAATTTTCCCCAGTTTAATGGCTAAGACAGCAGAATAGGAAACAAAAGTGTGACCAATCTGAGACAAACAGGAGACAACTGCTGTGCAAGTATTTATTCACAATGGACATGCTATTCATCAACAGTCAAGTGAGTGCCTTTGTACATGAAATCCACAAATACCACCTCTTTTAATAGAATTTTTGTTTATAAGATTCACTTTAAGAGCACAAATACAGAAGCACACTCACGTCTGTTGAATTGTGGAAAGATCAAGAACAAAATCCATAGTGAGTCATAGAAAAGCATTTAAGAAGCTGTGTTAAAATAAATCTTTTAACAAATAAACATTTGTTGCTTTACATTTGTCCGCAGCTCATTGGTTAACAAGTGACTACGGTGGCCAGTTTGGTCCAGTTGTACCACTCAACAAAAATAACATATGCAGACCAAAGAATCTCAGAGGAGGCTAACCGCCACTTTGAAAAATGGGTCAGAGAGTGGTCCTTGGTCCTGGACCAGGGTCCACTTGGGTGTATTCAGATTAAAAATTCATTCCAGATTATCGGGGTAAACAAACTCTGGTTAACTTAAAGTAAGCCAAATGAGTCTGAATACACTCTTAAATGTATTGATGCATAAGTGATGTCATTGTTCCCAAAACAAACTGAAGCGAATAATGGTTTTCAAATGCAACATAGGCAGCTTATTATCTTCTTATTATGTTTCATGCAAAGACTTCTATATGTTCAAAAGTGTAAAAAAAAAAAAACTGATTAAATAATAATAATAAATGAATCATGATCCAAAAAAATAAAAATAAATTACAAAGAATTTCATCTTTCAGTTTAGTATTATATTCTACAATACAGAAAGTTCACTTTGACATGAATGCACAAACCAGATGAACATTGAAGAGGAGGAAGGAATGGAGATGATCATGACAGGATACAGAGGAAGGGTTTGTACAGAGGAGGACAGTGTTCACCTTTTTTTGTTTTGCTACTAATGGCCTTACTTAAATTCAGCATTCACTGAACATTGCTTCAATTGATTGTACTTTCACTTTCAGTATAGAATTGTGATTTTCTTGCTTTTTTTTTCTTTTGGTGGTCACAATGGTAACTCTCTCTTGAGCATAGAAAAATTATTTTAGCCTACTCCATGTTACTGGAACTACTTTTTTCTCAGCTTTCTGACTGTTTATGACACATTTTAGCTTTAATTAACATTCTGAGCAATATTAGATGAAGAAAGTACTACATAAGTTCAGCGACATTCCACATCTTTTTCTGAAAGCAAAGAGTCAAGAATTTGTGATATGTGATAGAAGTGCTGGTATATAGCAGGTCATTTAACACAAGTGTTAACCGTTGCTTTGTAAAGGACTACAGAGAGGCTACGCATTAAATTAATTAAAAACAAAATCCTGTCATTTTGGGGGAAAATGAGCAAAAGGGGCATTTGCTCCAGCTGTTTTGGTCCCCCTTATACAGTTCATTTTTGCTTCCTTTCACTAAAAATCTGATCTGCAATATGTCCAAGAGATGCTGAAAGTAGATAAAATTGAAGATGATAAATTAAAGTACTTGAATTAATTTTTTTTCTCCTCTCCTTTAACAAGTGCTGCGTGACAGGAGTGAAACAAATTACTTTCTGCTTCCAATTAGTCCAGATTACATGTCACAGCCTTGAGTTATGTCCAGGTCTTGTATCCTTTTTTAAAATCACTGTTTAACTCCATTGTTGCCTGTTATCTGTTGATGCTAATTATTGATATTGACTCTATTGTTGTATTTTTACTGCCAAGTTCTTCACAAGTGCTCACAGTTGAGCAACAAAAATGTCATTGATTTATAAAACTCTACACACCAAGAAAGAAGAAGTGTTGACTTTAATTATATTGAGCTGTCAGTAAAGAGTTGGTTGCTTTTTGCTAATGAACTCTGCAAATAATGAGTATAAAATATATGATGGATTTTAAAACTAACTCCTGAGGGGAGAAAAAGGCATTCCATTTGGACAGTTAAAATGTTAGAATATTCTAAATACAATTATAGGAATAGATTATATGGTATTAATTACAGAAGAAGAACAAAAAGATGAAAGACGTGTCCCTATCATAATAAGGGTTTTATGTAGTCAAAACCTTGTCTTTTAGTACTGGTGATGCACAAAGAGAATAGCGATCAGTATTGGATCAATCCAGACTTACAGTTTAGACCCAGAGACCAGCTCAGACGAGAAAAATGAATGCGTGCAATAAAGAGGAAGTGCCGAGTGGTAAGAGAAACTTTGGAACGCCCGGTCAGTAGTTGTGTCACTAGCTCCAGGTTTTTCTAGCATCCAGTTTTCTGATCTAATTTGACCTAAGAAACAGGTTAAGTTTTAATTGTAAATTATATTATATTGGTCCTTAATTATTAAAAAAAACATGCGGAAAACACAAAAAAGACAATCCTTCAAAGGGGCAGTACCATGAAAAGCTTTTGCGCTTTTAAGTGTATTAAACTGTTCAGTCCTCACTATAAAGGACCCCAAAGCGGTATTTTGATTTGTTCTCGCATTTCTGAGTAATCCTCTACACCAGGGGTCCCCAACTAATTTGGCGAGAGGTCCAGTAACTCTGTCAGCTTGGTAGACAGGGGTCCGAACATGCAAAACATTCAGATAATATTTAACTTCCCTGTTCTTTTGTTTAATTACAATGTGTAAATAAATTTGTAAAGAACTCTTATAGCTTCTTGTCTCAACAAGTATTTCTGTCATTCATTTTTGTAAGTTGGGAATCCCTGCACTAAACTAGGGCTGCCACGATTAGTCGACTAATCAATGCCTAATCCACTAATAAAATAGTCGATAACTAATTTAATAGTTGATTAGTCGTTACTTTATATTATATGGAGTCTGAGTGTAGTAAAGTTGAATGTTATGATGGCATTATGCTAGCTTTTTGGACTATTTTGGCGTTTATTACTTTTTTTAGGAAAATTTGGAGTTTAGCTAATATTTCAGCAGCATGCTAGCTATTTTGGCTAATTTAGGATTTTTTCAGTCAATTTATGCAAATTTTGCATTTAACTATTGTTTTAGCTAGCCATCAGCTTCAGTGATTATAGCTATAGCTTCAGTGATTTTAGCTATCAATTTCAGCATTTTTAGCGGCCAAATTCAGCTTACAGCATTCACACTAGCATTATCACAGGTAATGCTATCTAGTTTTTCAAGTATAAAGCTAATTATGCTTAAGATGTGTGCTTTACATACTGTTTTCGCATGACCCGATTAGTCGACTAATCGGAAAAAATAATCGGCGATTAGTCGACTATTAAAATAATCGTTTAAGGCAGCCCTACTTTAAACACAAGAAAACGAGCGGGTCCTCACGATCTGACGTGACATTGTGAGACAGCCCCTTTCAGGAATTCTCTGGTCTGTCCCAGTCTAAAGCCAACACCCAATTTCTCCACGAAGCTAGTTAATCTGTAGTAAAAGTTGTTAAAGTTATAAATTGGTAAATCACATGCACCAATTAGAGTATGTTGCATCAGAGAACCCTGATGAGACGAGTTTGAGTGGAAAAAAACATTATCTAAAACAGAGAACAGAATACAAAAACTGACAGCAGGGAAAGAGATTGTAAAACATCGACGCTGTGATGATAAGATGTTTCGAGGAGTTTAAACAGGCTCAAGCACTGGTGAGATGGAAGACAATGAGCTGATAGAAAGCAAACAAGGAAAAGCCGTAACAATAGGTTGCACAATAAATGTAAAAGTATAAAGACAATGTGTCAGGTGGTGAAAAAAAAGATGAAGACACAACAAAGGAATATTGATCGGACGAAGAAAGAAGTGTTAAATCAGAAAGATAAAAACGCAGAACCGCGGAATACATTTAAAAGAATAAAAATAGCAGAAGATCAGACGACAGAGACGCCGACAGGAGGAGAAGGATGGATGTGAAATGTTCTGTTTGTCTTGACTCTGAGCAGCCTGCTAAGCAGATGATGATAAATGAGGCAGTGGGTGGAGGGGGGCAAGTTTTCCTGCTCCGTGTATTAGAAGGAGAGCTGCATACCAGTCTATTGCCCCTAATTACCTCTCACTTACCATTAACGCTGCCACAACCACTCAGTTCCACCATCACTTCCTATCTTTACCCAACCCCCCCCCTCCCATTGGTCCTAAGTTCCTAAGCTGCTTCAAAACGACTTTGCTGACTGCTGGTCTCAAAGAATTTCAGACATTAAAAACCCTCAGGTGTGACGGGCGTAGAAAGCTTGAATGCACAGATGGATGCACCTTCTGCAGATCAACTTATCTGTGATGAAAAATTCATCACCGTGAATCAACATGAACTGCTTGCTATTTACGACTTCTCATCTCGTTACTGCATGTTACTTGAAGGGTGAGAGCATTGACACTATAAACTGGAGAAGCTAACGTGGTTATTTGAGATGGGATTGATCTGAAATGTCATTTCTTCAATGATATGGTTGTGAAACAAAAAGCGTCTCATGAGAGTTTTTAACTTTGTCAAAATGTCAGCTAATGCGCTGCTGACATTTCCGCAGAAACATAATTGAAGGAATTAAAAGAATCATGTCTTGACAGTACTGTCAGTTTACTGTGTGAGTCGAATACTTTGGTTCTTTTTAGGAGAATCATAAAAAAAATGAAATTATCATGAAAGTGTAGGAATCCCAGGTGAATAGTCTTCATGATATTGAGCTGACAGACAATTTTGGGTGTGAAAGACCCACTCTGATCATTTTTAGATCTATTGTAAGAGGCGGTATTGACTGTGCTCGATTTAGCAAATCAAAAAACATCCCGTTTATCAAGAATGAATTTGTAGTTGACTGAGTTGGGGGCGAGACAGTTGGCGAGGATTAAGCATTTCCCCACTTCCAATCATCCATCTGTTTATGCCACATGTGTCAAAGTAAAGGCCCGAGGGCCAGATCCGGCCCTCTTGGTAGTTCTATCCGGCCCTCCAGATCATTTTTATTTTATTGTCATTAACGGCCCGATGTTATCTTGCGATTATTTCTAACTTGTAAAATTTTGACAGAATATATTTTTATGGAGAGTAAGATATTGAAAGTTATTTAAGGTTTTAGTTTATTTATTCTGGAATAATATTCCTGCCTTTTTTTTTTTTACTAATATTAAAAATTTATGTTTTTAAAGTTTTAAAAACTGTGTTCAGTAATTGTTTATCTTGTTCATCTCACGACATCAGGTGTGTTTTGGATTTTGGTCCCCTGTGGGATTGAGTTTGACACCCCTGGTTTCCACGCTCTCCCGCTATCTTACACCCCTTCAAACTCCCAACCTAAAATTACTGGTGCTACAAAAATGGTGAGGAAAGTTAGAGTCATCTATTATCATCAGAAATACAATTTAAGCTTTTTTTTTTTTTTTTTAAATGTCCACCATTGTCAGAAATATACCACAAAAAACACCATTGGATGATTTTGTTGCACCGGTAATGTTATATAATATATTTGTAAGTAAACTCTCAGCCATGGGTGACAGAAAAGGGGCTGCTCTGCACCAATAGGTCCTGCCCACATTAAAATTAAACTACTGCCGCAGAAACTATGTCTTAGAAAACGACAGATGTTGATGTTGGCTAAAAATGACAATCATAATTAAAGGTCACTGGGAGCTCAAAAATGATCGGAACGGGACTTATATCTCAATTAGTTACTTTAATTTTATTTAACTTTAACTTATTTTTTGAAGGACTAACAAAATACATTTGACAACTTTTAAAGCTACACAAATGTCAAACTGATCAAAAAGGGGCAGAAAGAAAAATCTCTTTTTGGTCTACCCCCCCTTTATAAAAATCATATCTTAGGTGGCCTTCCCCTAAGCCGGTTCATTGCAAGTTTCAGTAGTCAATCTGACATCAAAGCGCATGAGATTTCCAACTTTGCCGAGAGTTTTCAAGAGCATATCTTTTAGATTTTGAGTTTTGAACATTTTTCTTACTGAAAAAATATTTATAAAACTTTTTAAGACGTGCTGTTGAGCATTCCAAACTTTTACACCAATAACAGAAAAACACATTGGCTTCAAAGTGGTTCGAGCAGCTTGATGTTTATAGTCGAAGCTCCTTCTAGGATTTTCATTTTCCAAAGTAAAAACAACTTTCGGAACACCCCCCAGTGCTCTATTTCTGACGTTAAACATGCCTTGGAAGGTTTGCAGCTCTGTTACGACTATAAATTTCAATAAGCCAGATTTAATGAATAAGGCATTTATGTTCTCTGTATTCAGCATGGTGTATTATCTGAGTGACTCATTTCTACAGTAGAAACAATGGCATTTATTATTATTATTATATTGGTTTTATGTGTATTATCCCACGCCTCACTCTGAAAAACAAAATAAGGCAATGCAAGTACACGAGATATCGTTCTTATTGTGTCACAAGAAAGAACTTTAATTCAAAACAAATACCCACTTTATTTTAAATACATAATATATATGGTTTCCAAGACACGTTTACATCCAATATAATCATCAACAAATCTAAACTCATAAACTATTAATTTTCATATAATTGGTTGATTGTCCAACTTCCCCCTGTTTATTATTAGCAACTACCATTAACTCAAGATCTTCCATATTTAAGGCATTATTTGGATGGATGGATGGATGCAGCATCACATGTAGTTTTTTCTTATCTTACTTTTTCTTATCATGAGTTATTCAAGTTATAAACTGACCCATCAGAAGCCTCACTGAAAGTTCATTGGCCCCACTTCGAACGTTTGATTGACAGATTGTCCCAAACCTGCTGTCAGTGGAAGGGGTGTGGACTTAGAACAAGCCTCACGCGATTGGTGACAGTAGTTTCTATAATCACGACTTGCACCAATCACTGTCATTGGGCTCCAAGTGGCGGCGCCCCTAACAGATTGACGGAGTTGGACTTTGTTTGCATGAGCCAGAATTAAGGCTTTTTTTTTTAAACCAGTTACACTCTTCCTTAAGTTCCAAGCTTCAGGTATTGCACAAATTATACACATTTGTCTTTAAAACACTATATAATAGCAAGAAAGGTGATCATTCTTAAGTATATTTTTAAGTCATGTGGTTTCAAAACCTTCATTATTGGCCCCATAACATTGTGCGATATCTCGCTTTGTCCAGTGATAATATATGTCTATGTGTTTCACAGAAAATACGTTTGCCTGCTTTTGACAAAACAGACAGACTTTTCATGAAAATGAAATGCAATGATGCCGACTGAACCAGGTTTTCAGAGATCTGCAAACTAGATGAAATAAACAACCCTGACAGTTAATGGAACACATGCAGGGAAGTAAAGCATTCACTTGTAAATCAAAATACCAAAATTCAATAAAACAAGTAATACAAGACACAGAGGGACACTAACAAATGGATTATTGTGAAGAAATTCTGGAACTGATACGACTTGTGTCATTTATGCAACAACCACATAAAAGCCATCTGTTATTTTTATTTTTATTTATTTTTTGGGATGAGGTTTGCTCAAAACAGTATGGTAAAATCTTAAAGAGCTGCATTTGCCAAATACTTTGTAGAATAAATTCATCTTTTTTTCCTCTTCTAAGCCATTTTTCCTAGTAGAGATTTTTCCTGGAAGTTTTCTCCATCTTGTTTCGGTTGGTATCGATTAAGCTAAAGGATCTTGGACAGTCAGTAATTAAATGGAACGACTGGCGGGTGTAAAATTAGCCTTTGTGTCATTAGACAGGAATGACATAGTGAATAAAAGAAAAAGCCCGGCCCAGATGACTGATGACTGAAGGCCAATTAAAAGGCATAGGAAAGAGATGAGAAGAATGGTTAAGGACACGGCTCAGACGCGTATGGATTTGTCTCGGGTAATGAACTCTTCAACTCTGATCGATTCGCCGTAAAAGAGAGGGTGGATCAAAGATTCACTTTCAAGGAGCTCAAGGGAGAGTTTGTTTTAAATCTCAACATACATTGCCAAACATCAAATTGGTTTTGTTTCACCATAGGCTAATTGCTCTTCTAAATAGCGTCTTAATGCTTCTGATGCTGAAATGACTGCTGCGAGGCAAAGTCTTCTCTTGTCTTTAGAGACAGCCTCTCAAACTTTCAAATTGTTCTGGTCTTCAGACTTACTTTAGACACACGTCTTTAGTGAGAGTGAGGCTTCCGTAGTTTTGTGTGTTTTATTTAACATGCCTACATTTACCCTGGCCTTTGAAACACGAATTCAAGCAATCGCTTCCAATAAAAAGTCTACGTATATGCTTGTTTTTGGCTTCTGCGATCAAAGTTCTTGTATTAACACGACTCAAATTTAGGTCCATTTTTGAGCTCTTTGCACAAAAAGCATGGCCACTGAAAGTTGAAAGGTAAATCAGGTCAACTTAGATCAATATGGGCCCAAGAATTTACATTGACATATGGGTAGTGTACAAACAATTCACAGTAGTGCCAACCATATGAAAACTGATCATAATTTGTGCCTGGCTGGAATTCTATGAGACCAAGGCCCGGTCCAAATACTCCCCTTCTCCCTTCCCCTTAGCCCCTCCCCCTTCGTTTATCCCTCCGTGCTTGCTCCAAACGTATAGTCAGGAAACATTTCGGACATGACTTTCGTTCAATGACGTCATCATTATCAGCGGTCCTCTAGCTTTAGCGCCAAGCTTCCAGCGCTTGAATATACATAACAGCGGTTTTATAACTTTAATAAGGTCTCACTACAACAAAGTTATTAACTTCTATAGTTCAGAGCGCACCAAAGTGAAGAAAAGCGCTTCTTCGTGCAATGCGGTTTACTCTTGCGCTAGCGAGCTTTGGACCCCTCTGTTTGGAGTGTGAAACAAGACTTCAACTAAAACAGCCACTTCAAATCAAGAGGGAGGGCTAACGGGAAGGGACAAGGGGAGTACTCGGATCGGGACCAAGTCTTTCATATATGAAAGACATATGATTGCAGGTTCGATTCCCGCATTTTCCGCCCATGTGTCAAAGTGTCTTTGGGCAAGACACAGAACCCGAAATTGCCTCTGGTGGACGGTTGAACCAGTGTTCAGCAGTGGAGCTGCCCTCAGCGTATGAATGTGTGGTTGTATGAATGGGTGAATGGGTCTGTGACTGTAAAGCTTATTGGGCCCTCAAGGAAGGTAAAAAAGAGCACTACAACTTAATTTACTTATATAGTATCTACAAATAATTACTGTATTTTAAAGATAAAGAGTATAATTTTTACAAATCATGAAGCTTGGAACTTATTACAGAATGCAACTGAGAGGTTATTGCAAGAAAAAAAAAAGGTTTTTTTGGATATTTGCTGAGTATCTTGGAAAGTTTTACACTAGCATAACTAAAATGTGTAATGCAAAGATAACTTGGAAATGAAATACAAGAGACTGGCATGCTGATACTATAAAAGAAAATCAATATTTTCGGTTAAATAGCTTAAAACAACTCACTAAATCATACAATTATTTTTAATGTTTACATTGTTTTTTTTTATATAAATATTGTCTTACATGTCTTTATTGGTTATAATTCCTGTTCTGTTTGTCTAACACTAGGTCATGCAGTCATGTCTTGTTCTTTTTTACGCATGCACATTCCATATCCAGAGACATGTCCGTATGAAATTCAAGTTCTGTTGACAGACTGCTCTATAGAGCCAATATTTCCCCTTGGTCCACTCTTTAGCCGTGGCTAATTTGATTAAAATCAAGATTTAAGCCAAGAATCAAGAAACGGGAGACCAAAGATTGCCTTGCAAAACTTTCCAGTATGTGCTTGTCATATTTTACAGAATAATTGATGTGATAGGTGCTGAGATTTAAGCATACAACACATAACTTTTAAATTTACTCGGAAAGTGGGGATGTAGACTTTTCTAAGTCCAGTTAAAGTTCCTCTCCGATTATATTTTATAAGCGTTCCCAATGGTATTTTAATTATGATTAGGCTGTTTAAGGTAAAATCAAAAACCTGTCATGGTTTCTTGGACTAAGTTATGTAATGTGGGAGGAGTTAATCAGAAACTCACCTCTGATTCGTGGGAAGTAAGATTCCACTGATATCCCATCATCCCTCTGTTTACACGCTCTCCCACTAGCTTACAGCCCCATGCTAATATTAGCAGTGTAACAAAAGCGGTGAGCGATATCGGAGCTGTTCAACCTTGGAGTTTTAGCCAGATGCCAACTCAAAAAAAAAAAAAAAAAAAAAAATACTCAGAAATGTAGTTTTCATCTTAAATTATTCAACACATGTCCACCATCATAATAAAATGCCACAAGAACATGTTAAAAACTCCAAAAACACCATTTCCATTAGAGTGGATATTTAAAGTTTTTAATTGGTCTTTGGATGATTTAACATAAGAATAACTGAAGTCAAACTGTTTTGTTACTGTTCACACAGTTACAAGATAAAAGATTTGAGTTTTGTTCCTTATTCAATACTTCTCAAGGTTGTCTTATAGATCTTCTTGACCTTGGTTGGAAGCGTTCAAGAAGAGATCTAAGTTTTTAAAATCCTTCTCAGAAAACATCCTGTGCATGACAGAATGAAAGGCTTTACACGTGTGGGTTTATGTGGATAAGCGTGTGTGTGAACCGCTGTTGTATTGTGTAAACTTTGACTAGTTTATATGCAAAGATTATTCTAGCCAACAGTTATGTTTGTAACTACCTAGTGCAGGGGTCACCAACCTTTTTGAACGTGAGGGCTACTTCCTGGGTACAGAGTTATACGAAGGGCTACCATTTTGAAATAACAAATTTTGCTTAGTTATAGGTAGCTTCACATGATCAATTATGAATAATGATACTCCTCTATTTAAAGACACGGATTTTTCATAATAATTAACAATGACAAGCTAGGAAACAGATATCAATGTTGAGCATTTTATTAATCTCAGTAATTTAAATTTTCAGATGATCACTTTCATTTCATGGAAAAACGTCCCATTTTCACTATGTTTATCAGTAATTTCATGTTAAAAAAAATCAACTTGCACAGTTTTAAACAATACATCTTGAACTAAGGACGGCATTTAAACAAATTGAATGATCTTTGAACAGGAGTAGGTCAGAGGTCACCTAAACTTATCTAAAATATTATTTTTAAGACGTTTTAACTTTCAAATCTATGTAAATGTGTAATTTAAAAAAAAAAAAAAGCAAAAGAAGAATATGTAATTTTAGGTGCAGCTCACAAGAGAGTTGTGTTATTTTTAGAAGAGATCTAAGGGCCCCTTGTGGGGTCCTTGAGGGCTACCTGGTGCCCGCGGGCACCACGTTGGTGACCCCTTACCTAGTGTGTGTAGACAGGCCCCGCACATTCCAGATTTTACACCCGTTTTTTTTTTTTTGTGATGTTACCCTCCTCTGTTACCATTTTTGACTCTCTCCAACTCCCCTCTTTTACCTTTCTTTTGTGCCCTTAACCCCCCCTTCTTCTTCTTTCTGTCCGCTCCAACAGGAGTTATAATCAATTTGAATAGTTTTGCATGAAATACAAAGGGGGTTTATACTCAATAAACCCCTGCTATGATAGTAAAATCTGTCTAACACTGGAGACTCAGTCCGTACCGGTTTGCTCAGCTGTTGGACAGGACAAGTTAAAAAAGAAAAAAAACAAAACAAAAACGTCCTGTTATGGATTTTAACATTATGACTTTAGAACAAAATGCAACATACTTAAGGGAATGGAAAAAGCCAAAAAGTTTTTATTATTTTACACCCATGGCACTTACAGTATTTTCCACCTTTGCTAAAGCTGTGATCCGAGTAAACTCCTAAACATATAACCCAAATTTCATATATTGATTGATAAAGAATTTGCATGAGCATGCATGCATCAATAAATAATGGAAATATAACGACAGTTTAAAGGGATTTAATTTGAATTTTAAATAGTTAAAGAACGTAACAATACATACTGTTTACTCCGCTGTTGCACCTACAAAGTTTGTGTCTGTACTCTTCATCTGAATCCTTAAATAAACTCTTCACCCGAAGCGCTGAGCCTTATTAATATTGCATTTGCTCAGCATTCATTATGAATGAGAACAAGTGTGAAGATCCCTAACAGACTGCAAAATAGTTCAAAGCCCTTACTGTAACAATGCGGGTCACACAGATGATCCGCATGTTCTGTTAGCGTAATACAACCTGGCCAACATTTACTGCTCTACGTGAGCAAAATTAAGCCATTGCAATATAATAAAATTTGCTTAAGATATAATGGAGGTATGGTATGTCCACCACAGACAATGCAGGGTTATTTTTGTTTCGCTAAAAGTCAAGGAAGCAGGTAAAATGTACTTTTTCTTGAACTCTGTCACAGTTTTGTTCCGTCGTTGCGCGATCACAGAGGAGACCCAGAGAGCTAAAGGAATGTCTCTTTTTTTAAATTATTTATCTTTTTCCATTAAAATGTCCTGTGACATCTTTGACGCCTGACCTGCCACTGGATCTAGTGATAGTGGTAAGTCACGGGGTGCTGAACCAGGTCATCTTTTCTGATGTTGTCTTGTGGGAATCTGACGTTCGTGGTTAAGTGCTTCCTGACTTGGATCCATCAGCAAATGATTGAAATAAAGTAGAACAAAAACTTAGAAAAGGAAAACTATAGATACGACTGATAAAATTACAAGCCTAAAATAATGGCTTTCTAAGCTTTTAATTTAAGATTTGGGTCAAAATGGGTACAAACCTTTTTTTGAATGGAACCATAGCAGTATACAGAGAGAATTGGACTGAACTGACCAATCACTGCTTACCAACTTTGTCTGGTTCCAAAATGGCGAAGTCGGTACTGTGGAAAAATGCGACTGAATTGACTTAAGTTTCGTTGGAACTGGAGGTAAGGCATTTTCTATGGGTGACGTCACTCTTCTTTCAGTAATAATAATATATCTATATAATTGGAACTGTACCAAAAAATAAAAGAACTAAAACTTATTTTTATTCATTTATTATAAATAGTTTTTATGTTTTCAATTTTGCAGACTTTGCTGTAATTTCAGCTCAACACAATCTACCTTTATCATTCGAATTACAACTAATTGAGACCTTTCAACATAAAGTGAACAATCCCCAATTCTCCCATTTCATTTCTCCTAATTTAATTTTCATTCTTGCACTCGCCTCCCTCCTCTGGTGGAGAAATGATTGTTTCCGTGGCGCAAAGTGTGCTCTCTGTGGTGGCTGTGACCTCAGACTGAGATTTGTTCTCTGCTGCGCCGCAGGAGATGCAACTGCAGAGCTGCTCCAAACAGCAGTTCTTGATTACTGACATTGTCCTGCAGTAGCACCTTGATTTTATTTTAATGTTTTGTGGCTACATTTGGTTTCACTTCTCACTCCACACATTCTCTCTTCACTCTGAATATGTCGGCCATATTTGTTTCTATTCTGATTTAGGCGTAATGTTTATTTTTTTTATTTTATGTTTTTGAACTTGGAACGCCAATCCGATGCCGCTAAAATTTAGATGCACTCTGTGCATTAACAATGAATGTTGAAAAAATTTAATTATAATTGTACACAACCCTATAAGATAGAAGTAATCTCCGGAACTCATCAAGTCTTGTAGATATATCTTTTAATTTGCTTGTTTTTGTTATTTTGCAATTTACTTTTTTACAGTTTAGATCAGGGGTGGGGCTATATGTGGCCTGTTACACTTGTTAATCTGGCACAGCAAACTGGAATAAATAATTATATTTATAATTCTAGTAATTTTATATCTTTATGTCAGGTGTCTCACCATTTAGAGAGTTATCCTAAATTCATGTTTTTTTTTTTTTTTTTTTAAGGTTTGTTGTTTTTCTAAAGTTTGTGTGTAATTTCTAAATCGGACAGCCATTTTTCTGATCATTCCAACTGCACATAAATGCAGCATTTCCTCAAGTTTGTGTTTTTCTCTATAAGCAGCTTTATCAAATAGGTGCAGTTGACATTAAATTAAAAAAGAACGCTAAAAAACCCTCCAAATTGTTGTTTTAAAATATTACTTTTTAATTAAAATTAGCATGTCTTTTTTTAAAGTTTCCGTGTTATTTATTTCCCTTATCAGACGGATTAACCAAAACACGCCACACATCTGCTCCATGTCCGGCCCTTCTGTTAAATTTTAGAACCCAGAATCAAAAAGTTTGCCCACCCTTGGTTTAGATGTTCAGCCTTGCTTTTCAATCTAAGTGTGGTGGTCCGAAAGGTAAAGGCAAACTACATAAAAAAATGTGTCAAGCTCCATCAGAAGCTCCAGTCTCCTCATCACGGTCCACGTTGGCAGGTCTGGGGTCTTCATTTTACGATCCGGCTCTCGTGATTCTTCCTCCTCTATGCATGGCTCCCAAAAAAGAAAAAAAAAAAACTGCTGATCCCACTTCTGACACCATTATGTGTTGGACCGAGCAGCAAATTTTCCACCAACTACAGAAACTTTTAGACTCTTGAAAAGGTTTTGATTCAAAATTACTTAAGACTTGTTTAACAGACAGGAAGGAAGTAAAAAAAATGAGGTTGAACAAGTTCAGATTGAGACTGATTTATCACAGAATCATGTCGGAGTGGTTTGAAGTGACAGTTGCTGTGAGTGGTTTGAAGTGACAAGACTTCCTTTGTTAACTACAATAGTTGGCACTGGACCAAGACCAACTGTAAGCTTGACAAGGCCTGCAGCATTTTTTTTTCTATTTTTCTCAACTAAAGTTCAGTAGAGTTCTGCACAAATATAAAGAGAAAGTAATGGTGAGATAAACTGAATTAAGACGAGATAAGGGGGATTTCCCACCCTCAGTGTGCACCCAGTAATTAAAAAATTAACAAAAAGGTTCAAGATGTTGAAAAATGAATTTCTATACGATTCCAACACCAGGACTTCAAGTGAACCCATATTTATTTTATTTATTTAGTTATTCTAAGGCAGTTTATAAAATGTGACTGCTTAAAATTACATTGTTCAAACTGATATAAAACATTGAGTTTCTCACAAAAAATAAATATAAGCAGAGACATAAATAAAGAAGGGCTCTTTTTAATTTTATTAATGCTATTAGTATAAGAAAAGTAAAAATAAAAAGTTCTTTGAAGTAAAAAAAAAAAAAAAGTAACGCAGCTTTATTTTTTTATGCAACAGGTGTCTTACTACAAATTCCCCCGATTTATTATTCACAGGGTCCTTCCACCTTTAAAAAAAGCCCTATCTTATTTATAATTCAAGTGCCATTTCACCGTGGCTGGAAGCGCGTCAATTATTCAACAACACTGTACAGCCAAGCAAGGGGTTAATAGGGCTTTTGCTAGCAATGAGTGGTAGGTAAATGTGCAGCAGGGGACGTGATGTGTGGGGTGGGAAAGATTTATGACTCGGGTCTTGTGGCGAGGTGAGAGATTGCGGCACAAGGGAATAGACTTGTGAGACGGAGAGGGAGACTGAGGCAGTGAGGAGTTTGTAAGGGATGGAAACCATCAGGAGAAGCCCTGCCATCTTCTGTCTTTAGAGTTAGGAACGTGTGTGAGATTCAAGAAAATAAATCTGGTCAAGTTTACAGCTACTTTTTTCTACTTTTAAAATGTATTGTTTTTATTTTTAACTTTAAAGGACAAGCTGTTGTTAATAAGGTGGAAGAGACGAATAAGTTGAAGAATTTTGTGAATATTTCATCTTTAAGTTAAAGAGAGAAAAAAAATGAAATTTGATGCTTTATATGTCTCTGGATTTGTTAAACATTTAACATGCCAGTAGCATTTGTTTAAATTAAGACTCTCATATCTCGCCACTTTACGTACTAAATAACAAGTGATCACTTCAACAACAACAAAACGAAAACTAAATTTTAAAGTTAAAAGTTCCTTGTTTTAAAAAAAAAAAAAAAAGTCCTATTTTCTGTCTTGCTTGCAAGAAAATAAAATAATGCTATGAAAACAAATCTTAGTTGTTGTATGAATATATAAATATAAAAATTTAATTGCAAACCTGGAGAAAAAATTTAATTTAATTAACGTTTTTCCCCCGACTTATCTGCAAATATTCACAATAAGAAATCACACGCAAAACTGTACATTTAGAACATTTATTTTAACTTAAGGCTGTCAACCGACTAATATATATCAGATTAATCACACTTTTGTGTTGCGATTGAAAACAATATGCAGCCTTTGAACAAAAACAGGCCTGAGATAAATTTGCCATTCATACTAATTTTTAAATGCATCAAGTGTTAACCCAAAAATGTAATTTGTGTTTACAAATCGTCCACTTTTTGTGAAAAAGCTATCTAAACGAAAAAAATAAATAAACATTATGATTAAACTACTAAAAACTCATTGAATATGTATTTCTTCTGTAAAAACAAATCATGGTATAAGTGGGATGATACTTGACGAAGTGTTGTGAAGAATAGTGTTGAGGCCTGATTTGGCAAGGAAAAGCAAAAGACTTTTTTTTTTTTTTTTCGAACTTATTTGTGAACTGGGGTCAAACCAGATGTGCCCAATAGCTTTATTTTTGTTTACTGGCACCAAAATTCTGCTACCATATATGTTCTATTTTATCATGCTTTAAGTAGTTCTTGTTCCAAGTATCCAACTAAGTGAATCCCAGTAGCCAAGTTATATAATTAAAAAGTCAAAGCTAAAAGCATCACCAAGACCACTGAGATAACAAAGGTTTTGCTGGTCAAGATGAAAGAAAACTTGAGCTTTAATTTTCACCACTTTCAACAATGGGGTTTCATTTGATCCCTTAATTACATGATTACAAAGCGAGGGGCTTCTTATCAAGGCTACTTTCAAGTTAATGGATAAAAATTGGACCTGTTGTTACTAATGGGAGCACAGAAATTTCAAAATAAAGGCGGTCAAGATCCTCTATTCAAACTTAGAAATGTCACCAGGATCTCTAGAAAGAATGAATTCTGTCTGATATAAACACTTTCCTCTTCATGATTGCCAACTTATTGTATAATAGCATCCACATTTTGTTTATTTTAGTGCTACAGTTTTTCCTATTGTATAATTAGAAACATTTGTGAATTTTAAGAACCTAATTTGTTAAGAAGTTCACCTAAAAGTCAAACAATCTACATGAAAAGTTGTTTATTATTGTATATTAAGAATTAAAAAATCATCTTTTATTATTTTAAGGCCATACTGTTATGTATTTGTTGTGTCAAACTTCATTAGTAAGTGCTATTGCTACAAAGCTTACAATAATAGTGTTCCTGCTGCCTGACTGAGCAAAACAAATATATAAATACAAATTTGGCACTGCAATAACAATAATATGCTAACTCACAAATAACTTCTATTAGAAAAAAACAGCTAAAGAGTTGATCTTAAAGATACTCGGGTTCGGTTGTGAACATAACAAAAATCTTCCTCACCACATACATCTTTCGTGCAAAAGAAGTTTTCCTTAAGATTTCCCCCCTGTAGGTTTAAAATAACTTGGCTTCCGATAACATGTTCTACTTTCAAACAAATCCCTGTCATGTGCCCTTCAGCTCTGCTTCACTCTGTGGACTCTGTTATCTCCTCCCTCATGGCACCTCTCACCTTCTTCTTTCCTACACAGCCAGGAAGTGAGAAAGGTGCTCTTGCCCAGAGCTCAGGAGCTACATTTAACAGGCGGTATACTGGCAGATGTAGGTTAGTTGGTAGTAGTTTAAAAATGTTATTTCAGTTTTTAACTCTTCATTTCTACATGTAGAATATTTAATGTATCCCAAAAATCTTCACAAACATAGGATCAAACCAGATTTTAACCAAAGTTTTCTAAAATTGACCATAAAAGCTTTTGACTAATATCAATTTAGAGAATATTTATAACATGTTTTTCTCTTTATTTTATTTTGCTTGGCAATGAACAAAGTTAAAAACATATCAATGCACATGTTAATTGTTTACCTTTCTATATATGTATTTAGAAATAGCAATTATACAAGAATATTGATAATAAAATTGAATTAAAGCACTCTTTTTTGACACTATTGACTGTTTTTAATTTCTTAGAAATGTTGCAGGGTCCATGTCAGCGGTCTGCAAGCTTTAGCGCCAAAAAAACCCAGCAAGAGCCACAAACTCCCAAGAAAAATATGCGTTTTATGCAGTTATTCATCTTTGTTGCCATTAAGCCATATATATTTACAATATGTAGCTTCAATGTTTAAAATAATTACATTATGGAAATGTTATGCTTTCCTGTTAACAATAAACAGATTCTAATTTTTTTTGGTTATTTTTGACACCAGAACATGCAAGTTCCTTTCAAAATAAATCTATATGTCTATCTATACGTCTCTGCATCGCTTTGTGTCTATCTCAATGTCTCTATATGTTTATATCTCTGTCTTTATGTCTCTATATATGTCAATGTCTCTATCTCTATCTCACTTTATATCTCCATCTCTACATATTACAATATCAACATAACTTAATTTGTTTACTTTATTATTATTTCATCTGCACATATAAACGCTTATATATATGTACCTTAAAAAATTTGCCTATTTACAGCAACCATCATCATCAGCATCATTCCGGTCTGTTGTCTGATATATTACTACTATAAATGAAAAACTTTTATATTCAAATTTTTATCTCTTTTCTTTTTTTTATTTGTAATAGTTTCTTTTTAAATCCAAAGAGCCACAATGGTGGGATTAAAGAGCTTCACGTGGCTCCAGAGCCTCAGGTTGGGTTGCAGACCCCCTGGTCTATGTAGTAACATTACTGTAAACTCACACTGGCCAATTTGATCCCCATCATTTTTTTTTTCCTCCAAACTATCATCACATCCAGCCTTTTCCACAATTAATTCTCAAAATCTATGCGGTCCACTCTGTAATTGATCAATGCTCATTATTTTGTAATGTTAGCGTTATCATCACTAATTGATTCAATGATCCATGTGCTCCGTTAATAATGTAAAGGATGGAAGATTAAGAATTTAACTGTCCATTGCCATTAATGTGATCAAGACGCAATAAGTCAATGGGCTACAATTCATTTAATTTAATCAAACCCACTTTTATGCAGTCCAGTTTCAACCCATTTCTCCCTCCTACATGAAGCCACCAAGTGTTGGCCACTGAATGATGTGGGATAATATTCCAAATCTTAATAGGCTTATTTTTGGCCCCTAATCACCTCCGCAGCCTACTCTTTCATAAAAAGTGAATTATCCTGAGTGGTTTTCCAGATTAATTACTACACTGTAAAACACACAGAAGCCTCATTATTTTTGTGGGGCAAATGCCCCTTTGTGTGTGTGTGTGGTGAAGACTGTATTTAGAAAAAGAGCCAACGCAATGATCACCTTTTTATTTAAAAATAATTCAGATTTAAAAAAAACCTGCAGAAGTCAACCCTATTTTAATTTCTCCCTCTCAGACATTAATCAGAAATGTTGCAGCTCCCCCTGTTGACTCTTTAAAGGTTGGCAGTTTAAAAAAAAAGAAAAAGTCATAAAGTTTCCCTGTGATATGATTTGGATTCGCAGACTTTCTACAGCAAGAATTTGGAGTCTTAAAGTCAAAGTGTGTAGTCATGGATATGCGAAGTGCGCTGCGGCTGATATAAGCGAATCGGAGTGGAGTGCTGAGCGTGCGGCACGGATGCCGGAACAACGCTGTGCAAGAGTGTCAACGCCACGAAGGCATTCACCAGAGGAATCAAGCATGTCTAATCTGAAGCGCCATCAATAGTTGCTTCATTCTAACATTACATCGGAGCTTATTCATTTCTTTCCTGTGGAACATTATATCAACTGGCTGAGATCTTTCAGCGGCGGAAACTCTTCAGCCTCGAGTGTAATTAGGGGTTTATTGAGACAAAAGCACCCTTTTCGGCCTTAACAGTTGGATCTCACGTGCTCCGCTCTTGAAATCCCTCGTCGAGTGCTTTTTGGACATTCAAGATTGCCCTGCCGGTTTCTTCCCCTGTGAAAAGTTTGATGCGGCTCGCTGGACAGCAGCGAGGGAGCATGAGACCAAGTGTGGGTGGTTCTCAGTCTTTTGAGGCTGATTTTTGGAAGGCTAGTCATATTCGGCAGCTTCATTCACAGTAAATTGCTCAGACTTTCCTCTAATGGAGGGTGAGATTTAAGGGCAGCCAATTAATAAAAAATGTACTTTGAAGGAAAATATATTGTGGACTTTGTGCAGTGTAGTAGGATGTGCATGTAAGATGAAGGATATTCACATTTGCCATTACTTGAAAATAAAAAGCATTGCAGTAATTTTAAGACTGCGTGAATTATCTGTCTTAACTTATTTAAATATAAGTGATTAATGAGACTTGAGTATTGTTTGCAAAAATCTCAGTTTATAATTATAAAATATGATTATTTTTACATGATCATTTTTGTAATAAGTTTGATATATCTGTGTGTTTTTGATGTTTTGTTTTGATAAAAAATCAAATAAAATGAATCAAAATGTGTGAAAAGAATACAAGTTAATCAATATATTTTAGTTGATAGGATAATTCTATTTTTTTCAAACTTTGCTAGTTTGCACAAACGTGTTTGGGATGATCTTGGAACAAACATACAAAAAGCAAAATATGAGGTACTGTATTATTAACTAACGTCTCCCTAAAGTACGCAGTAGTTTTGCATGGAAAAGACCCGATTTTCTTGTCATTTCTGCGCTGGGAAAGGAGATTGAAGTCCTTGATAGCCCCACGCCCCCCCAGTCTGTGTGACCGTGCGTCTGTCACTTAGGGAAAACGTGAAGAACAAGCCTGTGTAGTTTTGAAAAAGTACTGTAAAGTAAACCTTGCCCTCGGCGACAGCAACAACAAACGACCGCAATGTTTCCAACAAAGGGAGCAACACGTTTGACTGCGCAGAAATACTGAACTATTTAAGGTGATTTTTTTTTTTTTTTTGTTACAGAACTCAGAACAAGTGGATTTTGGATAAACAATGAAATACAGCAGAGAAAACATTTAAAAAGGGTTTTCAAAATAAAAAAATACAAAATTGAATCATGTTGTTTAGCAACTTTGTATCAACAAAAACAGATTCAAACTAGTTCTAGCTTGATGAAAGGCTCTGATAACTAAAGCAGCAGGTTCACAACAAGATGCATTCATCAGCTATGTACATAGATGTCAATCATCCCATGACAGGCGCTTATTATTGCATAGTTTGCTTATGATACCAGTCAGGGTTCTGAACACAGAGTCCGCCGACAAAAATGAGAAAGCAGAAATGAGAAATAAAATTTGTTTCATATTTTTTTTCTTAAATACAAAGACAACTGATCATTTAAAATATTTTTCTCAAAAGATTGCAAATATCTAAATTAGCTTTTGATAAAATAAAAATAAAAAGATATAGTGTGTAATTAAGTTTTTTTAATTTTCATTTTCCTCAAAGGAAAAACATGCAGCCCAACCTTGAGTTGTAAACTCAAACATAATGGAAACAAAACAAAGAAAATAAGAAAAAACAATAAATCAATCAGTAATAAAAAAAAAAAAAAATCTGCTGATTAAGTATCAAATGAGAGAAGATTAGGTAAAAAGGTATGAAAATTTATAAACACCATACCTCGGGGATGAATACTTGAAAACTTGATATTTTTGTTGCGTTTTTAATTTCTGTGCTCAATTTATTTTCTTCATAAACTGAAACTGTAAAATTGTTTGTTTCAAAATTAATATACGAAAAATTTGTTTAAAGTACTACAAAGGAATTTCCTGTTATAAATAAATATGGTTCAAATATGGTCGGAAACTTGAAGCACAGAGCATAACATTTCTGCAAAAAGACATATTGTGTGTTAAATCAATTGTAAAATGTAATTTTAACAACAGATCTAAATAAACTACAAAAAAATCCTCAGGAGCTGGTCAGTTGCAAAGTTTTACCTTGCAGGCAAACTACATCATGTTTCGATTACGTCTTAAGTTATGATAATTTCTTAAAAACATGAGAGCTTTTTTCATTTTAACCTTTAAAGTTAAGTACTCCAAAATGGCGGGGCAAAACTTTTATAATTAGTGGAATCTCCTATTTAGAATAGACCATCAATTAAAAAGCAAAAAATGCAGTTTTGCTGTTTATTTTGTGCTATGGCTAAATATTTATAGATTGTATTCAATTGAAAGCAATCAAATAAGATTTCTTAATTAAATTTGTTTATGGAATTTTCTAAAGTTCTTGAAAATATGACGCATTATTAACAAAGTGAGTTTGAAGCTAAATTCAATTTTGCTCAAACAGGCAAAGTAAAGGAACATTCTTAAGCTACATTCCAAAAGGTTTTGCAAACATAAATATGAAGCTGGATGTTGACAAAAGTTTAAGCTCAAAAGGGGTTTTTAAAATGGCACATCCTAAAAAAAAAGTGGACAAAACGGATTTATTGTTCCAAAATAAAATTAATGAAATATATTTGTAACAGATCCTTATAAGAGAATAATATGGAAAAACATAATGGATTAAATTGATGCATACTCAGTAAAGGTTTATTACTCATCCTTTCCTGCTCCAAGAATATGAGCTCCACTAAATGTCATTTTACTGTGTTTCATGTGTAAAGTCTACTTTAATGAACTGCAATTGTTTTATGGCTGCCATGCTAAAACAAGAGTTAATTATTTATTTTTTGGATTAAATTAATCAGAGTTGAAAGATTCTCTGTGTGTAACTGCACCCGTCTCATCCATTTACATCACAAACTAGCCTTTCCTGCTCCAAGAGAATCCCCCTTCTGATGAGCTCCACTAAATATGTGAAAAAGTGGAAATCATTTTACTGTGTTTACATGTGTAGAAGTCTACTTTAATGATCTGAAGCATTGATCTTTTCTTCAAAGAATCTGTGATTTTTCTTCCTTCTTTTGAGACGATCAAAATTGGCTAAAGTTTTAACTTTATTGCAGCCATAAACGTTACTAATCAAATGTATAATCTGTGTTTCATTTGTTTGTTCATTTTTCAACTTAAAATAAAAAGGTCAATTTGTAAGTTTAAGTTTGAAAAACAAATGAATGCATGATGTCCTATTCAAACCAATGTGTTTGTTGCTGCTACTTTTTGCCAAAAAAAATAATTTGTCAAACTATGGTCTGTTATGTGTGTTGCTAAAAGTTAATTAATTTTAGGGCTTCTATTTTTTTCCCCAAATTCAATTCTTCATGAAACAATTTTAGTAACATTGATAAACCAAATCATAAGCGTTTTACGTCAAAATAAGTAGAAAATGAGAGAAAATCAGTCAAATTAGTCAAGAAACTTTATTAGTTGACAAATATATAAATATATCCCAATAAAAAAAAAAAGTTAAATTACTTAAAATTTCCCTTTAGAAAATAATATGAGAATTATCCATTAAAAAAAAAAAAAAATTGTTAAGTTACGATGCATTTCTTTTTTTTTTTAATTGTCCAAGTTAGGAAATGAAGTGCATATGGTCTGAAAGACAGTTAGGCCAAATGTAATCCTCATGCGGGATTTTGGCTGTTATTCTTTTTGGTAACATTCTTTTACAGTTTAAGACTTAGCTCTCTGTTCTTTTTCCAGAGTTCTATTTATCAAGGCTGTTTACTGACACTTCATTTTGGGGTTTTTAGGATCCCTCATTTCAGCTCAGCAGTGACAGTGACAGAGCTTGTGGAAGGTCGGGAAACAAACGCGCGGCGTCATCTGCGCTGTCTAGCGCTCCGTCAGTCCTCCCCTGCGAGGTTCCTCACCAGTGACAGATTTCTGTCGAGCAATCTCTTTATCTGCTGGCTTGTATCAGACTCTTTGTTTTGTGTCGCGAGCCAAATGTGCAAGCCGTTGCTGGTTCGAGAATTCACGTGGCAAAATGTGTCCGTGCATATGTGCGTGCATCTGTCCAGCAGATTGAGTTATAGTTTTAAGCAATTTCAGATGCACGGAAGGGCCAAAGCTGGCAGCAGAAACGAGAATGTGGCTTTTGCACAGACAGAAACAGTTCAGTGTAGTTAGCTAAGAAAACTTGAGTTGCCACAAAAGAAACATGACATTTGCAGGCAGAAAAGAAGACGTTTCTGCCAATAAGTTTATGTTCTGTGAATCATTTGCTCCCATCATTTACATCAAACAAATGCCTACGAACAGCTCAAATACCCTCAAATGTAGTAGAGAGAGACACATTTGAGAAGGATTACATGGTTCGTTGATAATGTCTTACATTCATCCACTGTTTTGACAAACAGTGGAAACAGGCCGAGTTCTTCCAACCTCAGTGTTCGGCTCTGCCATGGTTGGACAGTCTGCGGCGAGGAGTTCTTTTCTTTTTTTTGAAAGGGATATTTGAAAGCAAAAATATATATTTAGGGATGTAGAAAAACGAAACTGACAAAGAAAGACAACAAGCCCATTCAGGAAGAGATCTTTGAAATAGGTTCGAAATTAAGAAATGCAATAAATAGAACGCTCCCTTACCAAAAAGAAGTATACTCGAGTTTATTTTAAGTATACTTTTTTTAAACTAAACTTAAGATAGTGTACTTTAAGTATAATTTTTTGTACTTAGAGAAAAAAAAATACAAGTTTATGTTAAGTAAACTTTTCCAAAACTAGACTTAACATAGTATACTTTTAGTTTACTTTTTATGTACTTAGAGATAAACTACAAGTTCATGTTAAGTATATTGTTTATACTTAGAATTACACTACAATTCTAAATGAATTTAGCCTTAAACTTTTTGTGAAGGCCGGCTGCTCAGTGTAATTTACTCTCCTGCCTCTGATATGGAGCCAGAGGTGGTTATTGCGCTAGATGCAGAGAAAGCATTTGATAGGGTGGAATGGAAATACCTTTTTGCATGTTTAAGGAAATTTGGCTATGGTCCAAATTTCATCTCTTGGATTAAGCTTCTGTATAAATCACCCAAAGCATCTGTAATTAGTAATGGTAAGCGGTCACAATACTTCCAGCTATCTCGGGGAACTCGTCAGGGCTGTCCTCTCAGCCCATTGTTATTCGCTCTGGCTATAGAGCCCTTATCAATCACACTTAAAACTTTACCATCAATCAGTGGAATATATAGGGGGGGCAAGGAACATAGGGTATCTTTATATGCAGATGATTTATTGTTATACCTATCAGACCCAGTTCAAGGCACACCCCAAATAATTCAAGCATTTAGGAAATTTGGGACTTTCTCAGGATACAAACTAAATCTAAGTAAAAGTGAATGTTATCCTATTAATGAGCTGGCTCTCCAAATACAAACTGGTGCTTTACCACTCCATATATCTACGGATGGCTTTACGTACTTGGGTATAAAAATTACAAGAGACATGCAGCATCTTTATCAAAAAAATTTCTGTCCATTGTTTGAAAAGACTAAATTAGACCTAAAGAAATGGAGAACCCTTCACCTCTCTCTGGCAGGAAAGGTTAATTGTATTAAAATGACCGTACTCCCTAAATTCCTCTATCTTTTTCAGTGTATCCCACTCTATCTTCCTAAATCATTCTTCAAATCTCTCGATAAGGTTTTTCTCTCATTCATATGGGAGGGTAAACATCCTAGGATACGGCTTGAACTGTTGCAGAGGTCTAAAAAACAAGGTGGCTTAGCCTTTCCCAATTTTTGTTACTACTATTGGGCATCAAACGTAAAAAACATAATTCACTGGCTTCACACGCCTGAACTGGACTGGTGCCTTCTTGAAGCTGCATCTTCTACCTCAACTTCTCTCCGAGCTCTGGTCACCTCTGACCTGCCCATCTCTGTCCAGAAATATACTAATAACCCAGTAGTCATAAATAGCCTTAAAATATGGTTTCAGTTCAGACGCAGCTTCGACTGTGGAACTCTTCTTCGATTAAGTCCTATACACAATAATCATATCTTTCCCCCAGCTAAGCAGAACCCTGGTTTCACCCTCTGGAAAAAGCAAGGCATTAACTGTTTTAAAGACATGTATATAAACTCAGTTTTTGCTAAATTTGAGGATTTGTCACACAAGTTTAAGCTCCCTTTGACTAGTAAATTAAATTATTTCCAAGTGCGTCACTTTCTTAAGCATCATGACAAAGCATTTCCAAACCTGCCTCCACTCTCAGATATAGAAAAACTTATGGAAACCCCAATGCATTCTAGAAGATCTACTGCAAGAATATATGAATGCATAAATTCTTTTAAAAATATAAACCTTGCAAAGATCAGGGCGGATTGGGGTGACGAGCTGGGGGATGAGCTACCCTTGGAAGATGACATCTGGAATGATGCTTTATTAAGAATAAATGACAGTTCCTCATGTGCAAAATTCAGTCTAATCCAACTTGTATCAAAATTGTATTTCGCATCCATTACTCTAAAGCAAGACTAGCAGAAATATATCCTAATATAGTACCCAGCTGCGATAGGTGTAATCACATCCCTGCTGATTTAACGCATATGTTTTGGTTGTGTCCAGCTCTGACATCCTATTGGTCCATCATTTTTCAAACATTGTCAAAAGCTCTTAAGACTGATCTTCAGCCCAATGTAGCCATGGCAATATTTGGCACCACAGATAGAAAACAATCCACCCTGAGGAAAAAACATAAACACATTATCGCTTTTACAACACTAATAGCACGTAGAAGGATTCTACTACATTGGAAGTCAAATAAGCCACCTAAGGTATCTTTTTGGTTCAGTGACCTATCCCAATACATGCAGCTAGAAAAGATTAAATATGCTTTAAGGGGGTCGGAAAACAAATTTTTGTCTATGTGGGGCCCAATATTAGCATACATTGATGACCTCAAAACTCTTCCTAAATAGTAGCTCCCAGGAATCTTTGTTTTTTTTTTTTTTTTTTTTTTCTTATGTCAAATTGGTACCTCACTTCAATGTCACAAACAGCCTAAGTGATGCATGCTTATTTAAATTGGTGTTAAGTGGGTGGGACTGTTCTGTTGGATGGGGTGGGGGTGGGGGGGTGGGTTTAAAAAAAAAAGAGCACAATAACGCTGTTTGGGAGATTTGTGTGTGTAAGTGTATATATATATATATATATATATATATATATATATACATATATATATGTGTGTATATGTATATGTTTTGCATTTGTCTCTGCTCCTTTTGAACATGCTCTGTATGTATGGTGCTCAATAAAAAAAAAAAATAATAACTTTTTGTGAAGATATATAATCTATCTTGTAGGTTTGTAGCAAGATTTGGTGTAAATACCAAATGGTAAACTAAAAGTATACCATTAAGGTCATTTTAAGTATACTTTCATAAACTTAAAGTAAATTAAAAGTGTACCATAAAGGTTATTTTAAGTATACTTTCATAAACGTAAGCTTACTTATAATAAACTTGGAGTAAACTTAAAGTGTATTGCCAGTAAACTAGAAGTATACCAGAAAGTTTACTTTAAATATACTTCTAAGTGTACTTTTTTATAAACTAAAAGTGGGCCAATTTAGTACAAAGAAGTATACTTGGTAGTAAACTTCCAGTATACTTTTTAAGTTTACTTGGTGTATTTTTTTATACTCAAGTATACTTTAAAAAAATATACTTGAAATATACTTATTTTTGGTAAGGGCTGTCAGCTGTTTACACCTGGTTTTGGTTTATATCTACCACAGCTGCTTCATGTTGCTCTGCGGCTTTCAGTTACCAGATCCTTGTCACACTTATTTGCCATCAGCTTTGTGTCACACTTCCATGTCAGTCTGTTGATGAATTTGTGTTTAGCGTTCACTGTCGTTTTGGTGGGCACTCCGTCTCAGTACAGTCTTTTGTTTGTTTCAATTTGTTGTGTTTGGATCCTCCACCATTAATCACGCCATGACACACAAAACTCTGACCTCTGTCATCTGCAGTCCATGGCAGTCATGAGTTTTCTTCATATTTGAGATCATTTGCTCAGTTTGTATCATTCCTGTTGGCTTCCCTCTGGACACCTTCATATTTATTTTATCAAGAGAAGAAATCATTCTTTTAAATAAAAAGACAGCCATACTTGGATTATATAATGATGTTGGAAAATGACAGCCTTTCATAAAATATTTGCTTTAAACACATTTTTCCACAACAAACTATTCAGGAGGTGACCAGTTGTCCCTTTTTATCAAGAGCTCTAACATGAAAAGGAAATATTATTCCCAGATGTGACCAGAAATCTCTGCAAGGAGTACGTTTACCCCAGCATTCATGGTCTGGCAGCATACTTAACACTTTTCTTTGGGTTTTTAGGTACATTTTCAGTACCGTATTTTCTGCTCTATTGGGCACACCGGATTGTAAAACACACCATCAATAAATGGTCAATTTTTGAACTAGTTTCAAATATAAAAAGGTGCATTAAGTGAGAAAAAAAAAATAACATTCCATTATTAATTTTAATAATTTGCATTCACAGTATCTCTATGGCTTGTTTCTAACAATAGCTAAATTGACTCATTCACAAAAAACTGTAATTTACAATCTTGTTTGCAATGTATTTAACAAAAAATAGACTAATGTAACTAAAACAAACATTTCTGTTACTCCATCAACTCCCAACCTTGATAGTATATCACATGGCGAAAACGCAGTCCAACACAGCTACATGTTATTAGCGCATGTACAATAATGTGCAACCCTGTTAGCAACACCAAAAAAAAACCAGATCAATGCAGCCAATACAAATGTTACTGTGGGTACACCAACTCCCAACTTTGACACGACCCCGCTACACGTTAGCGTATTTTCAATAACATCCCACCTCTTTATTCTCATAAAATCTGACATTTTAACAAAGCACAGTGCATCTCTCAAAATCCCTTTAGCATCAGTAAACAACCAGAATGAATCCATAAATAAGCCGCACTGTTTTTTGAGAAAAAAAAAAATCTAGGCTTTTAGGTTGCAATATAGTTCAGAAAACGCTGTATTCTTTTCTTTTAATTCTTTGCAGTGTAGTTAAGGTTAAACCGTCTGAAGACAGTAGCTGTGGACCTTTGAATATGCAGATGTTTTTCTCAAAAGTCATCATCTTGGATGTCAAATAAAGCCAATCAATCCATTCAGATATTTAGAAAATGCCCTTTTTTAAATTTTTTTTTTATTATTTACAAAAAAAGATGAGTTGCAAACATTGCTCCCCAACTTGTCATCCCAAACTCAGTAATAGAGCAGGACTTTGATTTTTTTTTTTTTTTTTAATCAAAAGTAACATGTTTTTAAAAAATATAGGATGTCATTTCAAATCTTTTACAGCAAGGGTGATGAATTTAAACATTTTGCTTTGCTGGCCGGCCAGCTTCTTCAAGCCGGGGTGTCTATGGACTGTAAATGGGGTGCGACTCACTACGGGAGCTGCTGCCACAGAGACAGATTGCTCTTGTCAGTGCTGATCTATGTGGAATAGCTAGCCATTACTGAAATGATCTCAGGTCATATACAAAATACATATTATATAAGCACGGCACTGATGGACAATTGGCAGGAGGTAGATGCCGCATGGGGGCGAGTAGTGTGCATTTTGGGCTGCACAGGAAAATGCATAGATTGCTAGGAAGACTGCAGGAAAAGTCTTCACACCCAACAACACGTTTGAACTAACTAAGACGGACATGAAAATCCTCTGAATGTGCACACAGTAACACACAAACAGTAAACATAGATGACAGATACAGATAGGGCAGTCTGTAGAATTAATAACTGTTTTCTGTGGTGCTTCTGGGCCCTAACCCCAACAGTAAACACATCACTCACAATGTAAGCAATGACCAAGGGATCAACCCTGGAGATGGATTAAACAGGAAGCAATTTAGAAGTGTGGGTATGCGTAAAGCACTAAAGTGTAAAACTGTAAACTTGACTCTTTCAGATTTCACAGAAAACCTTGTGCATTTTATTCTACAGTAACAATGTGTGTGTGCTATGAACAATTTATGATGAACAATGTAATTCTTGTGCTAAAGCAGCACATTGGTGCAAAGCTCTCAAACTATTGTACAGCATAAATAACTTGAAGCATTTTCTTTTGAACCTTGGAGTCCATCTTTGAGACGTGAAATACTGATTTCTTTGATGGAAAATATATAAAGAATTGAATCAAAAGCAATAGGAACCTGCAGAGTTGAAAACAATGCGCTTTGAATCATGCTTGAGAAAAATTTAATAATTCTTCTGTCAATTAGTGATTTAAATTCCTCTGTAATTTTACACATTTGCATAAACATATTTGCAAAGTTTCAGAAACATGGTTAGTTTGAAAGCCAGTTGGCCATAAAATGTTTTTTCTAAGAATCAAATTTATTGTTGTTGAACATTTCTTATTCCTTTTTGCATTAGTTGAACAAGGCCAAATCCAAATTCTTCCCCTTCATTCAGCCTTCCAAACAGAAAGTTATGAAAACACAAGAGTCTTCAAATTAGGATACTAGCCTTGGATGACATCATCAATAGTTGCTGGTCGTACTGGTCCATATGCTGCCATATTGATGGCATATTGCTGCCAGCGCTTTGCAAATGTATAATGTCTTATAACTTTAAAAAATTATTCTACAAAACAAAATCATAATCTGTTCATTGGAGCACACCCATAAGGAGAAAAGTGTTTCTCCTCTCCTGTCTGCTTGGGGATATGCAGTCTAACAATCCTTATCCTTTTCCCCTATAAGAAAGAAAAAGAAAAAGATTTCAGGCACCCCTTAATCTACAAAAAAAAAAAAAAAGAAAAGAAAAAAGCTGTAGAAATGGAGGTGTAGGGGAAGAATTTGGATTTGGCCCATGTCGAGGTTAATGGGTCATTTTCGTTTTTGCATGAAGCTCAATGTTTCCCATTTTTTCTATTAAGAAAATGTTAAATTTTATAATAAAAAAAACAGAATAAGATTCTTAACAGTTAATTAAAAGTTAAAAAAAATAAACAGTATGTTTTGGCTAAATAATTGAACACTTTATACAGTTACTGGAGAATAACATCAAAAAAGGAACAAAAAAAAGTTGTTAGACATTTTTTAATTCAACAATTAAAGTGACATCAACTCTTCAATTAAACAATTTTGTGGGGGATTTTTTTAACACATTTTTTACACAAATGCAATGGGGCCAGTTGAATTACTAACAAAAAAAAAATTATATATATACATTTTTATACTTGTATAATTTTTTTTTTTATTTGGAGTACATTTATTAATTATTTGAACATGGCCAATTTTTTCCAACAACTTATAAAGGAAGTGTGTGTCTTGTCTTGTATAATCATTCTACACTCAGTTAGAAGTCCAGTGCAAGACCCTCTGCTCAAAAAAAAAGAATTAAAAAAAAGTCTAGTTCTTATAATGATGAACACAGTAAAGTCAGTATTGAAAATTGAATGACAAAATTCTTCTAAACCCCTTGGGGGGTGTTTACAAATAAATAAGTTATTGCTTCTCTGTATGGTAAACTGCCACCCTGTTTAATTCACGCATTAAGATTGTTGCAATTAGCAAATTGTAAAAAACCTCATGATTAGGGAAGAAAAAAAATGAACGATTTGAGACCGTTTGCACCGTGATTCTAATGAAAACAGTTTAAAAATAGAAAAATGAAAACTATCTCCATGCAAAAAGCAAAATCTTAGTACAATTTAGTGTAAATTGCCTTTGAATCAGGATCAACTGAAAAAGAAAAAAAAACAAAAAAAGCACGGAAGCCAATCATTTCCTCGTCAAACGATCCCCAGAGTGCAGAAACATGACAAGGCTCTGGCATGGTCACCCACTTAAAACGCCTCCTGAAAACGTGTGAACTGGATCTCTTAGAAAAAGCATGCGAAAGCCATAAATCGCAACCCGTGCACGCACACAACCTGTCGAACACGGCCAAAATTCCAACAAAACATCGCAGAGCACATGCACGTGTCCAGAAACATTAAAAGTTATTTCATGGAGTCTGTCGGATCTGGAATGGGAACTGCTGTACAGCGACAGGTTGCAGCTTAAACTTTCCTGGCAGCGGTCGGCTTAAAAACCGATGATAGCAGTTCTGGTGTGTGTGTTCCAGTGGTCGTCTGAGATTCATCTGTAAACACGCCCTTTAAGAGATTGCCCCATAAAAACCCATTTATTTTTTTTGGAGCCCTTGTCATACATGTGCACACTTGACAAAAACTGAGCAACTGAGCTCAGCTAATGCCCCCGTTTGTCCCCAACCTCTTCGTTTTCTGTACCCCCAACCCGTTCTGTTTCACATGCTTCACCCAGTATGTCCAGAGTAGCCTCTCTAAATCCTCAATCCAGCAATGTGCCCCTCTCTTCCCTTCTTTTCATCTGTTTGCTTGCTGCAGTGGGGTGGGAGCTTACCGCCATTAAAAGACCAGATTGTTTTTCTTCTACTTCAACCAAAAGGGAAAGAAGAAAAAAAAAGGGGGTTCTGATCCAGTCTGCGTTGAGTGGTTTGTTTTTCCTACTCTCTGTGTACTTTGCTCCAGATTTTGGCCTCTTTTAATGAGGTCTTAATAAGTGAGAGGGAATGATTTAATAGAATTTATTCTCCAAAGCTGACTCTTTATCCATCCATCCAAAAAGTTTTCTGCGCACACAGCAGCAGGATGCTGGAGTCTGTTAAAGGCCATAAAAGCCCAAACAAAGATATAGTGTTCGAGTGTTTTTAATGACTGCAGTCAACATGTTAAATCAATTACGAACAATAATTTCTGCCTTCGGGCAGCTGGCATCCACAGTTTGAGCTATTGATTTGAACATAAAGTGTAGTGGTAGGAAAGAGCAAATCAAACTGCTAAAAGCTGGATTTTTTTCCATTGCATTTTCCTGCTGAAAAGTCAATGTTTCACTAAAATGAAAAAAAACAGAAAGTTGGTTTTGATTGGCATCAAAATACATTTTTTTAAAACCAAAAAGAAAATACTGTAACACTTCAGGCACAAGATGTGCTCAGTTCTTGAAATACTTGAGTCTCCAGTGGAGCTGAACTCCTTATGTTAATTGGCACAGAGTCTTTTCTTTCAGCATATGGTTTAAATGTAAAAAAATTAATTTAAGCTATATTTCATTTGTTCTTTTAGACTTGGACTGTCATTTTAGATTTGCATCAAAAGGAAAACCAAAAATGAAATTTTGATGCATTTGGCTCGACAAGCAGACGCAGAAATGGTAATAAAAAATTTAGAACAAAATCTTTGCAAAGAGTTAAACTTATTTAATGTGTTCTTCTAAAGGTCTTTAATATCTGGTTTTGTAGGTCACGTGATAAGAAAAACTTTATTTTTTAAATGATTCTAAACAGTTTTCAATTTTATCATTTTTATTCTACTGTAATGATTTTTTTAAACCTTACTTATTTTGTTACTTAATCATTACTTTGTTTATTTTACAACTTTGAATGTTATCCTGCACTCAAACCGAATACGAGTCACCTCTGACGCATCTTTTGAGGTGCGACAAATTTACTGCTCGCCACCTGCCATCAAATTTCATTGACACCTCGGCCACATGTGGGAGGAGCAATCAACATTGTTTTTCTGGACTTAATTCATTGCCATATTGTGCAAAACTTTGATGATGTTCAGAGAGTAGCTTGAGTTTATACATTTTGAAGAGCTCTACAGAGGTGATGGAAAGCATATCTCCATGTCTTGGTTCACCAGATCATTCAGTCACCCCGGTAGGGTGTAATTCACTCCTGCCATGGTTGCTGTGCCTGGATGACGGCCATTTTAAACGTTCCTTCCGTCTGTCTGTGGTCCAGTTTGAAGAACTTCTGCGCCGAATTAACCAGAGGGGTAAAAAAAAAAAAAAAAAAAAAAAAGTAAAACTGGCAGATATTCTTTATTATTGTCTTGATAAAAATAAGGAAAAACGTCACTCTCGCTACGACGACAACCGCAACGGCTCTCCGTCATCTGCCTGCACGTCAGCATAGTGAGCTCTGCCAGACCAGAGGATCTCGCTAGCTCACTACACTGTCCACCGAGCGGTTGGCTACACTAGCCACATAGGCTCTGTGACAGGCTACAGACCTGACCAGGATGTATCTCTTCTTTCCCCACCTGTTGCCGGGATAGTCACCAGAAACCCCAGCAGGTTAAGAAAACGGATGGCTGTTCAAGACTGAGCAGCCATATTGGATTTTTGAGTCACTGAAAACGTCACATAGCCTACCCAAAGCCGAGTCCCTGATTGGTTGACGCTCCCTTACCGCGTCAGCCGCTCAAATCCTGCCACAGCACCTCAGATCACATCTGTACATTGACATTGTCTACACACAACATTGAAACTCGATGCTCCTCCCACACAAAATCAATGTGAATGAAGCTTAAAAAAAAAAAAAAAAATATGGAACTGTTTTATAAATTCAAGTCATAACAGAAAAATGTGATATTTGGGGAAAATATGTAATATCTAGTTAGCTTGTATTCATATGTTTTTGGGGAAAAAAAAAAAACATGTTTATATTGCAGTGCTCCAATAAAATGTCGACAAGCGATAACAGTCGTGGCTGCCTTGCTTTGTCAGCAAACTGTCAAGCTAAGCATGTTCTTCCAACACACCCATTTCTTGTCCTGTCAGTCTTTTTCTTCCTGAAAATAACAGTATCTTTAACTCAGCAGGCTCCAAATCCCCTCCCTGTCTTTACCCTGAAACTACCGTCACAGTGTTCGACATTGATGGTTTTACAATCATCTTGTAAACCTCTGGCTGACACACATTGTCTGAAAGCTCTCTTGATGGCAGCAGCTTTATTGGTAAAACATGAATAAAAGCACCTTATTCTAAATATGTTTTTTTTATTTATTTAAAGAGGGTCTTTTGGTTTGACCTACTAGCCTTTAAAATGTCTGGCAATATAAATAAAGAGAATTTATTTCCAATTTCTAAGTTTTATTTACTTGACAATTTAAGATGCAAGCTGACCAGAAAAATTGTATTTTTTTATGATTAAATATATTTAACCTATATTCCATAATTTGTATCAACAAAATATTATCTTCAAATAATAGAAACCATCACAATATTCCATGTTAGCAAAAAAAAAAAAAAAAAACGCTTCAAAATAACTGTTGATCCAAGTTACTTTCAGGAGGTTGTTCCCTCCCTTTCAAAAACTGGTTAGGAGTCTTTGTTTATCTTGATTTAAGTTATTTGACAAACTAATAAATAAAATAACACGTTTTGTACCTTGGAGATCCATTAAGTAAAGAAAAAGTAAAAACCAAAACTTTCGAATGCCATGGATGGCGTGTTGACACATTGATAAGTTGTGCGGACCTTACAACCCCTCTTAAGACATCCCAGTGGCATAAATCAGATGCTGGGCCTCAGAGTATCATCATTCGTGGTGAATTTCATTTACTGTCACCAAGTTTAACCTTCCTCTTCGGACCCACAGCAGTTTTGTTTGCTGAACTGCTGTCTTGGGAGAAATTCAGAACCATAAAGTTCAGCCGGATTTGGCATGTGCTATTAATGTTGTCCAGTATCGTTGTGGTTCTTCAAATCTTCAGGAAAATTTCTGCAGCTAAAGTTAGTGGCAAGTCATTTGTGGGGAATAAAAAAAAAATGAATAAATAAATGAGAACATTTATATTTTAAAAAATACAAATTTAATTAAAATGTTTGTCCAAAAGTGCAACACAAGACTGAAAACTTAATTATTTAGAGTTTGAAATAAATCTTTACGGCAGCCAGGAGCAGCATGGGACTTAGAATGCAGGAGACCATGCTAAAGCTAATAAATAAATACAGACGTGAGAAAACCAGCTGAACTTAAACATGACACAACAATGAAACCAAGTAGAAAGAAAAAGGGCAACAACAGATGACCTGGAAACCATGAACTTAAATAGACTGAGGACTAATTACCCTAAAGAGAAACAGCTGTTGATGATTATCAAATGAAACCAGGTGAGACGGTGACTGACTGCATGCGGGAAACACCAAACCTGAAAACAGAAAATGACTTGTGACTGAAAATTAAATAAATGAATTAATAAACAAATAAAAGAATATATATATAGATATATATATATCTATATATATCTATATATATAATAATGCTTGCATCGCTGAAGTCGCTTTTGATTTTACCACAATTCCAAAATATATTATTATCATTATTTTATATATATATATATATAAAATAATGATAATAACGTATATTATATTAAATATATATGTGTATGTATATTTGTGTTAGCTATGCTATAAGGAAAGTATGAAAACCACTGTTGTTAAATGAAAAATGATCTTTCCTTTGTGTTAAAAGCAAAATTTAGTTTAAAAAAAACAGTATAGAGTTTAAGTATAATAAAACTGGATTTTAAATGACCACATTTAGGTGTTCACAGCAATAAAAGTTCAGGATTAAAAAGCACTCCGAAGGCTATTTTGTCACAGAAAAGCCTTTAGTTCTGACTGTGTGTTTTTCATTATGTTCAACCTGGAAAACATCTGAATATTTTCTTCAACCTCGCCCCATTGGCCCATCTATTTGCACCATAAAGAGCCGAGCCTCGGGGGCTACGGTGTTTACCTGTCACTCCACATCAAAAGTGCAGAAGTTTGAGTCACAAACTTTCCCACGGGCAGAACTCATATGCAGTCAGTCAGGACACAATAGTTGACTCAATTATTTCATCTTAATTTTTGTGCATCTTCCACAGCAATGTACATGCGTCAACATGACAAATAACAAACAAATAAATTAAATATTATTATCTCTAAGGTTGCATTGCTGAAGTCGCTTTTGATTTTACCACAATTCCAAAAGTAAAACCTGAACAGAGACCGTTTGTGCATTTGCTGCTGTCAATGATCTATGCCATGGTGGATTAATAAATAATATGAGCGAAACTCCCAGTGTGAGGTCTCCTTTCAGTGTTTGTAAAAGTCTGGGGGGCAGGTTATGCCAGACCACCTACATCTAACCTACATGGGACAACTTTAATCTTTTACTACCACCAACTCATAAAGATAAAATCTATGTCCAAAGTTGAAAATGGATGTTTGGGATGGAAGATTTAAGTTGTTTACCTCTCCCTACTAAAACTAAAAGTCTTGTGCTTTCTTGATCAGCCTCAACTATTTTACTGACCACTTTTCATTACCTCCACAAATAGTTACTTTGTGCTTTAAAGATGTTATGTCTCAAACTGGCTCTTTTCATCTTTTTTACTACTTGACCTTCCTTTTAAAAGGTAGTAGGCAGATTTCTGAGAGACCTAAAACTTTTGTCACATTTACGTACCTCCAACCGGAGTATCAGGAAGTTGATGTTTTTTTAAGATTCCCACTAAAAACTTGCAGCAAGATTAAATCTGGAACAGATAAATTCCTTTAATGTATCATGCCAGTTTTCCATGATTATATGGAAATCAATTCCTAAAAGTAAAAATTGTTTACCTCCACAGGAGTTTGCCCAGGCAGTCATTGGGCACTGAAGTTTAAATATACGTCAGCCTTCCTAAATTAAAAAGAACTGGCCTAGAAGTAAAAGAAAGCAAAACCCCTTATAGCATTTAATTAAAAGTGTAAAAATCTTTAATTCATTTTCTCTAGTCTTAATCTATACATTGCTGATAAAAGTGGAGTCATTTAATCAATCCATCCCTTTTTTTTAACCAGCTATCTTCTTAAAATGGCTTCCTTAAAAGCTTCTTAAAATAGCTGTTCATTTGTACATTTATGTATGATGCATTATTTTTTGTGTGCAAAGGTTCAAAACAACTAAGTATGAAACTTGATTAATTGACCCTTTTACGCTGCAGCTTTAGCTCCAGTGATGACAGTCTTTCAACTGGGTCAACTCTTCAACCGTTGATGAAATAAACATAGTTGCAGCAGCCATGTGCTGATATAAAACACGTTTAAGTCCTGACGTTCATACACAATCAACATAAATGAGCTGATTCTGTCACAAAGAAAAGAGGCTTTGTACCGTTATGCAACACTTTACATTTTTAATGCGTAGCATACATGAAAATCCACTTTCCTCCTCGTCAGAGTCAGCTGATTTATATTTATTGCTTTAATGCATTAATGACGGATTACAGAATGTCAAATATTATAACATATCCTGTGTTACAGGGTTTAAAGGTAATTTTCTTCAAAGCAAACTGGGGTGAAACAATTAATTTTAACAACAATGATTATGAAATCAAAATGTTTGGTAACTGGTATGTTTCATAGTCGATATTGGTTTATTTTGAAAGATCCGATTCATCGATACAATTAATCCAGGACAATTTAGTAAAAAAAATCAACCAGTGTGACTCAGAGATAAATACCTGATACTGAAAAGTGCTGGGGAAGTATTTTATTACTTGTAAGATAATCAAGTGGAAATTATTGTGAACAAACAGAAAAATTAAATGTCAAATCTATTGTTTTTCCACATCAAAATAACACAAACAGAAAATTATTAAAACACTATACCACATTGTATGGTCTTTGCAAAATTCAAAGTGTTTCCATGCATTGGATTGAAATGATTTATTGATTATTTTTTTTGCTACTGTCACATGTGTGTTGTCCAGTATGATGACACTAGGTTGTGCTTACATAATAGTAAAAAGTGTCTATCATGCTTCAACCCAAATTATATTTTCCAAGATTCATAAAATCCATTTATTTTATTTCCAATGATGAATATTAATTCGTTTAGATAAACTGACTGATCCATCTGGTTGGATCATAGAAATATAAATCGATTAAGTTGATTAATTATAACATCCTTAGTACAAACTTACCAGCGTCTTTGTTTCTCTTTTTTTTGTCTCACACCGCTTTTAAGACAAGTTTAAAATAAAACATAAATAAAAGCCTACGGAAGAATAAAGTAGTTTGTTCAACTAAAAATAATTATGAGCACTTTTTCCTCCAAACTAAAACATTTCTCAACTTTTTTTTCTTAGCATTTCTTTGTTTTTCACCCCTCATATTTGTAGAAAAAAAAACTCTTGTCTGACAATATAAGCCAGAAGCTGTTTTTCTCCTTGACATGTTTGAGAGAACGCTTATAGAAATTCATCTACTTCAAAGAGACTTTTTAGGCTACTTTTCTCATCAAAGCTTCAAACTATATTTTTAAAAATAATCTATGCATTTAAAGTGGACACAAAGGTTTACATCCACCCAAATCTCAATTACCTGTCACACAGCTGTCGTCCAGCTGTATTTACACTTGTGTAAATACTGCAGCCAGATGAAAAGTAACTGACAGATGACAGATATATATGCTGCACCCTTGAGTTTGGACTCAGATGGCCTGTTCATCAAACACATAATTATACTGGAGCTGCTTTTTGCCCAAATCAAGGATGCGGCAGTGTCTGGAGGCCTTTCCAGAAACGGGATGGCGGTAATACATTCAAGCAAAGAAGTAAGTGCAAGTTTAAATGTTCGTGCTACTTTCCCTTCCCCTGGAGAAATTTACCACCATGAGTGGCATAAATATATTGGTACTTAAGTATTTTCGACAGCAAATTCCCCCTTCTGGGAACACTTCAGTTAATGCGTGTTGGGTGAGAAAATGGAGGACATTTCAGATGTTGCTGCCATCAGTCAACAGCAAAGTTTTCATCTGAAAGCGGAGATGGGGGCAACCATAACATTATGTCATCTGTCAATAAAACACGCTTTTGCTCCCACAGCAACTGCGCATCACCATCCGATTTTTCAATGGATTGAAATAGCTATCATTTTACCAGTCATACAAAATGCATGAGCTGCCCCTTCAGCTCTTTCAAGCTCAGACAAAGGATGAGAGCTGTTATTATATAAAAATATTTTTTTTACAGATAAAAGGTTCAAAATGGGATTTAGTCGGGTGTTGCTTGAACTGTAACCTATCCTATAGTGTTCCAAAAAAGCCATAAACACCTCGTGTTTCTTTTCCAATAGAATTTTTTCAGCTGCTGCAGAGACTTGAAATTAAGCCAAAAAGACAGTCAGTGTTCAAGAACAAGAGTGCATCAAACCCTCTGAGATCTGTGCCAAAAGTCCTCAGCATCTCATCACCATCTGTTCTGCCTTTGCTTACCTTCTCTGCTCGAGCTAACAGAGGCAAAGGTTGATTCTGTTGGTTGCTTAGATGCTGCTCTCTTTAACAAGCAGCGCATAACAAGAAAAAACTCAGGAATATGTTAAAAAATTCTGACACAAACTCACTAACAATATCATACCTCATTGCTTTTAAAGTGCTTTTTAAAACTCACATAAATTGGCGTGGCAATTCTCTGTGTATCATAAACTGGGGCATCGAAAAGTTCTGTCAAGCATGACAAGATTAAAGCCTTTAATCTGTGATTTGTTACATTAAACAGATAAAGATCAAGTCAACTATTTGATTGCATTATCCCCGGAGGCCAAGGCAGTGAAATATTTATGAGTACACTTAATGTTGTCTATTATTCTTAGCGGAAAATCTCAACAAAACGTTTGCTGGTGGGCTCTTCATTTCCTCCCTGGTATGAGTCACAGTTGACTAAAAGTTTAATTGTCCCATTTCCCTGAAGTCTTATCTGCTCCGAAAAAACAACAATACGAAACTCAGCTGATGAGTAAAGTGTCATTTTCTAATGTAAATAAGTGATTAAAGTGATAAAGTTACCTTAAAAAGAAAACAAGGAATTACAACTGGCCTGAGTGCTGTTTGTGTGTGGTGCGTGCACATGCTCTCATCACACAGCTCTGTACCCGTCAGTCTGTCTCCAGAAGGATTTAATCTAGTGCTTCATGCTTTGAGCTCAAAGGCAGTGACTGACAACTGTTGGAGGGCATGAGGGGAATGAATGTCTCTATGTACAGTAAGTATGTGTACATTGTGACTTTATATGTTATGCTTCTAAAGGCTACGCGTGAAGGCCTTTCTCCAGTCTAATCGGCATGTCATCAGAGAAAAAGAATAAGAAAATGTAGCCGCTAAGACCTCACTCTGATGCTCATCCTTTCAAAAACTCCTGTGATTCCATCTTGTGCACATGTTGTTAAACTTAGACCAAGTAACACATTTCATTTTGTCTTATATTTATATATATATATATATATATATATATATATATATATATATATATATATATATATATATATATATATATATATATGTATAGATTTTATTTTAGTTTATTTATTTGCACTTATGCAACATATTGCACAAAAAACTGGTATAGAAAAACATAAAATAGTAGGAAAGGTACAAAAAAAATAAAAACATATGGGCTTTTATTAGAGCCACTACCTTATAAAACTATAAATTTGACTTCAAATATAATTATACAATTTTAAACAATTTACAAGTCTTAACAAAAACAATTTACATATCATAATAAAATAATTTTATTTAAATACACTGTTCCCCTGTGTATTTAAGGTTTCACGCTTTCGCAAATTTTGTCATGTGGCACTTTTGGTTTGTCAGAAAAACTCAGAAAACTCAAGATGCTTTTATAAAATGTTTGCGTCGGAAAAAGGTGCTACACTGCTAAGGTGAATCTCCGCACAGTGGACCCCTCTCCAGAGCACGCCTCCTCCTCTCTTCATGCACCTGCATGGAGAAATGGCATCAGCTTACTCAGATGCGGAAGAACAAAATCACGAAGGATAATTATCATGTGGAGCAAGTATTTACTATTTGATGAAAAAGGGACTGCACTCTCCTGATTTTAAGGCACAGAGTGACACTACTCATCTTTATCATGAAGTGCCCTGCTGTACAGTCTTCTGCTCTAAGTAAAAAAAAAAAAAAAAAGGAGGTGAAACGGGGACGGAGGTAGTTCTCTGTTTTCGCGAATTCCGCGTATTTGCTGATGGCTCCAGTTCCTAACCCTCGCAAATAAGGGTGGATTACTGTAGTACGCAAACGTGATTGAAATTTAAGGGCAGCAATAATAATATACAGCAGCAGGAGTGTATACCTGAAGCCTTTGGAGTTACTTGGTTTTATGCATAGACTGGACACACGATTGTGTTCAGTGAAAGCATAAAACATAAATTGGTGTGATTTAAGCAGGAAATGTTTTTCGCCATCATTGTGATTTTAAAACAAATCCAATGTGTCTATTTTGTACAGAAGTTGAGGAACTTCACATACTTTTTCTTGCAACTGGTGTCCGCAATATTAAAAAAATGTGGTATAAAAAGGCAACAGGGTTTAAAAATTCACTTTATTTGTAGATCAACATACTGTAGATCACAAGATGCTTGACATTCAAGCTGTATATAAATAAAGGTTAAAACAACAAAAAGTTGTGAAACACCATAGATTCAAAGCAACAACTAGCAAAAGAGAAAAATTGACGAACATAAATTTGATACACAAAACACGGTGACTACTTTGAGGTGGCTAAAGATAAAAATGGTAAAAACATGCTCATAATAAAGAAAGTTGCTTTATTGTCATGTTTTTTAATATAACAAAATGTTGTATGATTAAATGATAAGGCATGAAAATCCATAAAATACTTAAAAACCAAATAAAATTAATTAAATGAGTTGTGTACGTTTACATTTGAAAGTCTCCATAGATGCATAAACTCTTAGAAATTAGTTGTACAGTCAAAGGTTACACACATATAACTTAATTAATAAATATTAATTAAAAGAATGGTGTTCTTTGGAAAAAAAAAAAGTTTTTCACCACAAGAACAAAGTTCAGTTAAATGCTAATTCTATAAAAGCTGTAGCTGGTCACTGAAAGCTGGAATGTAGATTGACATTTCTTGTAAAGGCCTTGCTGTTAATTATAACGGTCTACAGCTGCTGTTTAATGTCGGCTAAAAGGGAGTTATCACGCTCCGAGGCTGTGAATGGTCGCACTGTACGAACAACGGTCTCATATGTCAATCTGCGCGTCGGGTACTGTTGCAGCGTTAAGCTTTGTCATTGTTACAGTTGCTACTGTTGGATAGAGGACACACTTGTGGGCCTCGCATGTGGGACCCAGCACTGTTTCTGTGTAAAAATGTATGTTAACCAACCCACTTGGGAACAATCTCATTTTTTTACCTCCTGCGTATGTTTGTTCATGTGTTTCCACAGGCATCTGTGTTCCCTCTGTCACAGGACTGTTTCAGTGTGAACGTTTTGGCAGATGATCAAATCCAATGCCAACGACAACAAGTCCCTTAGCTTGTGCCGAGTTGCACAGAACCCCCTAATTCTACATAATCCGCCCTGTCTCCATGCAGGTGATCCTTGCGTCTCTGTTGCAGTCACCCCGTGGTGACATGAGAAAACTGCTGGTACTTTGATAGCTTTGAAAACTCACTTTTACATCAGCTGGTTTGTGTTTTTCTTAGGTTCATTTTCAGCTCCGTCAAGGTTGCATGTCAAGCCGCTGGTGTGGTATTTTCATAACACCTACTCAAAGGAGTGCAGTAAGGTTCTTTGATTGACGACATTTTGTCATTTCGTGGATTAAGGAGCACTCTTATATAAACTCCTGAGAAGGTTGGGATCAAGTCAAAGCTTACATGAGCTATTTTTTCATGAGAAGAGCAGAAGCTATGTAACTGGACCTTCTTTATAGGAAACTTCAATGCACATTTCTATTCCAGCTTCCTGCAGTACAATGTTATGGACTCAATCTTCGTGCGCATTGAGGTTTTCCCACCCTGGAGTAAAAAGTACTCCTTAGATTGTTCAATAAGTAATTTAAAAGTTTTTTGTTGAACTTATGAAGTGGAAAAATGTCTCTTTCTCTTAGCTTACTGCAACAAAAAGGCAATCTCAATTTGGTTCTAAAATATGTATGTTCTCCCTGTCTTGAGTTTCTTTCTAAGCATTGAACACTACTCCAGAACTCTTGATGTGCTCTCTTTATTTCAAGACATCTCCATCATCTTTTGCCCCGACAGTATAAATGCCCGCTGTAGTTGCCATTCACTAAGTCAGTTAGATAAGATGTCAATCATCGTCTTTGCTGACCAGCCGTCACGGTGTGCAACCAGAGTCAATTTTGTCCTCCCTGCTGAACTCCTCACCCCCCACCATAATGCACTTGGCCTTCATCCAGCCATACTTCAGTCTTCCAGCTTTTTTTTTTTTTGTACCTTTCTCTCTATTCACAACAGCGGCATTTACGGAGTCAACATATCCATCACTCAGGAAACTTAATGTGCCCTCCCCCTCATCCTCGTTTGGGCCTTTATCCAAGTATTCCTGGTATTTAGCCTGACTGACAGTGTTTAATAAAGTGTTCAAGAATGAAAGGGCATTATAAAACAGGTGAAAAGAGAGGGAGGCAACTAAAAGGCCGGCTTATGAGGTCGCCAGGTAAGGAGGCTCCTTAATATGCGCGGAGCTCGTTCGGCGGAGCAACAGGTCAGGGTGGTTCTAATGGATGTTGGCATGTATGCATCAGAAAGGATAATTAAAAGCAAAACACAGGAAGATGTAATGGCTTGTTCAGTGATTAGATTACAAGTTTCTTAATAAATATCCACTCCCGTGGCGGTCTATCCGTTCAACACTGATGAAACACTGAATAATGAATAACGTGCACCCTCCAACTGCTGTTTGGAGCGTAATTCTATGTGAAGTTGGTGTTAGCAGAACATCACAAGAGGCATTACCGGCGTGTCTAGGAATGCAGGCTGCACGGCCGATCCCGTCCATGATAAGGCACCATCTGTTACCCATGAGTGGAACTGTCAGGCTGACCACGTATACACTCACCCGTCGTGTGATTCCCGTAGACCTCCCTCTGTAGCCAAGATTACGAAAGGGTAAGTTGGTTTTCTTTTTGTTTTTGGAGCGTCTTTAGGCAGCAGACGGCCCTTTCTTCCAGTCTTTAGTTTCTACTGGGGATTACAACTAATGGGGGTGAGGGCACGGCAATAAACTTGCTTCTCAACACTTTTTCTCCAAGGAATTTTGGGGACATGTAGATCCATGACGGCAGCTCGCGTCTTATCTTTTCAGATGATTTGATTACATGAGCTTGCATGGACGAGTGAGAGAATTACCGTATTTTCTGTAGTATAAGTCGCACCAAAGTTTAAGTCGCAAGTGCAAAAAATGTCCAATCAAGAAGGAGTACTCTACATTCCTTGTGCTCTCCTCTGAGGTCCAGATGACCCCACCTTTATATTGATGTTTGATCCCTCCCATGAAAAAAGGGGACAGGATTTTATGTCTGCCACGGGCACCAGCGAAGATAAAAAAATCCTTGAGAAAAAAAGCTCAGCAAGCCGTCTTGTGGGGTCCAGATGACCCCACTTTTAATGTAAACATGCCTAGAATGGCACAAGTGTTGCATAAGTCGCTCTGGAATATAAGTCACACTTTAGGTAGAGAAGTCTAATGTTTCAGAACAAATCCGCCAAGTCCAGCGTAACTGAAAAATAAATAAAAACAAGAATTCTAATCTTTTGATACGTATAAGAAAACACGAGTAAAAAAAAAAAAAGAAAAAAAAGCAAATAAGGGAAAATTGTGCTATTTCATTTGTGCTACACGTTGCTTGAAAATGTTACTAGATTCAAGAACTTTCATGGGGAACAGAACAAAAATGAATGGACTTAAAATTAGTAAAAAAGACCCACAGAACTGCATTTGCACAGACATTCAAAAATTATACTAGATTTCTAGTTTTACTGTTGCTTAATTTCAAGACCCATTCCAATTAAAATCATGTTTTTTGTGTTTTTAGCATGTTTTTATATATATATTTTCATTATAAAGGAGGTACAAACAAAAAATTCAGTTCAAAATTATATTTCTTTTCTAAAGTTGTTGTGAATCAGAAGCGGACGTAAAAAGGCTGTTGGAAGAAGCTTGTAGCAGTGACGTAGGTGCTACAATCGGCAAACTCTCAGTCCAGTCGGATTCATCTACTTGTAGACAAATAGATCCATGCAAATCTTTTATTTCACCGTTTAGGGAGATATTTGGCTCAAAGCTGTTTGGCTGGATAACTTCGATATTGTTCGCCATTTTTGTTTCACTGGTAATGCTATGTTTGGGTTATAAAGGGCTGGGAGGGAGGGTGTTAAGCAGATGATTGGAAATCCGGGAGGGCTGACAACTCAGAAGCAAATTTCTAATAAACTTTTGAGAAACTATGTCCTAGAAAATGACAGGTTTTTAGAATTTGGCTAAAAAGGGCATAATCATAATTAAAAGAGAATATTTTAAAAATAGGCCAAAAGATGATTGAAGTGAGACTTTAAGTGAAGATGTTGTGGTTTAACATTAAATCAAATAAAAAGTTCAGAATATTGCATTTAGTCAGATCTAGTTCTTCAGCCAGATGGCCAAGGGTCTGTCTAAGAAGTGTGTGTTTATAGTTTCTTGTTCCACATTTTTGGATGAACACTCCTCCACCTCCTCCACACTCGTCCACCTCCTCACAGAAGCAGGAAGAGAAAAAGCTATAGCAGGATGTAGCTACAGAAACAGGGGTTGACGTGGATTGTTCCGGTGAGAAAAGGAAGCACTGATGCTGAAGAGCAACAACAGGTCTATATTGTGTGAAATGCTAGAAAGAGAGTGTCAGTAGGGGGTCAGATGTGAGAGGTGTGAGATAAGAAAGGAGGCTGCAATAGGAGGAACAATGAGTTTGTTTATATGCCAACAAAAGTAGGAGAACTTGAAATAATTGGATTTTTGGAAAAACTGAAAATCTTGGTCAACATTTTGCAGTCTATTGTCTGTTTATTTTGGAAAACGTATATCATGAAATAGATATTCCTTTAAAAACTGCTGTTCTTTGCATACTGGTTGTAGTATTATCTTTATTAATGGGAAAATTGCAAGTTTCCCTGGAAACACTGCAATACCCAGAGCCCCATTTCTTACACTACATCCAGTCTTCTCGCGCTTGGTTTACTCCTGTGCATATATAAAACTGAAATAAATCCAACATCAATGAATACATGTCAGGAACCGTCCCCTTTTCTGATAACAAATCAACATTTCTTAATTTTGTTGACACAGCCTCTTGAAAAATTATAGACAGATAATTTAAGAAGTCAGACTATCATCAATAGGATATTAAGAAATATAAACGGGTCAAATGTCTGATTACATTTTTAAACCCTTTTTTTTAAAGACAATAAAATCTATTCATATTGTGAAAAAATTATAATATTTTCATTTACAATTTCAAATTTACAATTATTCAGCAAAAATGCAAACAAAATATTTTTTTTTCTTGGATTAATATGACTTAATTAAAAACCAGTCAAATATTATTTTTTTTAAAATCAGGGATAAATGCTATCTTTTTCGTGCATTTTTAGGTTAATTAAAAATCATTATTTTCCTTTATTCATATCTTTTATTTTAATTTTTTTCCTTTATTTCTAAGTTTAATCATTTCATTATCACATGGTAAAATATGCACAGGAATGACAAAAGGCCTCCTGTTTATGTTTGATTTTTTTGAAGTAACCTAAATATTCTGACAGTCTTTTATAATGTTTAATCATTTCTTTTTATCTTTTTTAAATCTATATTGCATTTTTCTAATGTAATTATTTTTACTGTCTTCTGACTGCTCGTTTTCATGGGTGAGCAACCAGACATGGAATGTCTCTGCAGAGATTAAGAAAATATCTTCTATTCTATTCTATTCTATTCTATTCTATTCTATTCTATTCTATTCTATTCTATTCTATTCTATTCTATTCTATTCTATTCTATTCTATTCTATTCTATGTTACTTAGATTATTAAATATTAAATATTTAAGGGGAAATATTCAGACAACAAAAGAAAATCAAGAACTGTACAGCATATCATGGGCTTTTTAGAAGACAACCCACTTCTATAGTGCTGCATTCAGTTGCACAATTCTCTATAAAGCCTTAAGTACTGACATAAAACCAGATTAGCGTTAAAATGCTTCCTATCTTAATAGGGTTCCTTATTGTCCACAAAGATGTGGAAATTAGAAAAGAGGTAACTATTGCAGCAGAGTAAGTTAAAATAGAAAGCTTTAAGTATGAAAAATAAAATGATGATTTTTGAATTTAATCTGATTGGCACAATTTAACAAATACTGGAATGACAAAGGATTAATGTCCACTAAAACAATTCTCTACTGCTCTCACTTGCTCAGAATTTGGATTTTACGAAAGGATCTGGTGCTACAGAGTCCTTTGCCGGTACAACCATACAGCTTCATATCCAGCCGTCTCCCCTGCAATCTCACCCCAAGGCCCTTGTCGTGACCAAACATGTTTTCCCGGTGAACTTGTCAGGTTAAATAAGGGGTTAATCATAGGAGGAGAGGGCCGACTCTGCCTAGCTTTTGACGCAGGGCCACTGTCGGACTATTGGCCTGAAACCTCCTGTGGCTGTCTCGTATGCAAGGCAGAGCTCCAAGCATTTGCTGCTGGCAAAGAGTGCGTGTCGTGGTAGACATGCAATCGCTCGGCCACAAATCAACCTTTAGCTATTGGTAACCTATTAGGTACTTGTTTTTACGGGGTCAGGGAAGCCCTGAGACCAAAAAAAAAAAAAAAGTGTGTTTCTGTTTTAATCACACAAGATCATGTAAATTTGCTTCCAACTTAAAACTCAAAATGTCCATAAAACATGCAGAAATCACGCGGTCCACAGACAGACTCCAGTGAAAGAAACAGGCACAAATGTAAACCAGCATTTCATGTTTTCTTTGTCTTCAGGCCATGAATGCAGGAAACATGTCAAGCCATTTTCCTTAATTCCCACGTCTGTCTCTCTTCTGTTACCAATAGCTTTTTTTTTTTTTTTTTATCTCCACGCTGGTTGGTTCCGTCCTTCCCACACCAAATTCCTCAGCTGTCCTTCTCCTTCACTCTCAAGGTACTAACAAAACATGAAAGATGTCAATGCTGAGGTGCTCTCATCAGCGTTTGGCCTGCACATTAAAGCTGTCTCGCATGTGCGCTCAGAGCTGGGTCTGGCCGCAGAGCTGTGTTTGTGTGAAGGTGGGACCATACGACTCTGTGAGGGGGGAGACTGATGATGGGCCAACAGCTTAGCACACTCTCTGTGCAGATGTGAGCAAAACTTTGGCCGCAGCCAGCAGGGTGCTTTTCCAAACCTATGAATCTGATACTAATTAGTGGTGGCCTAATCATGAGCCTCGCAGTCCTGGCTTTTGTTAGGACACAAAATAAAGAGAGGAGGAAAAACTAAGAGAGCCAAAAAAAATGGAAGTAAAGGCTAAAGAATTGTTTAGATAAGTGAGTTGGCAGCAGCAGATCTGAATAATAAAACTTCAGTAAAAAATAAATAAATAAATGCTGGTCTTTATCTGTAGGAACAGGCCTTAAAGTGGCCCTACAATGAAACTTCTACTTTTTGAAGTTTTAAATGCATTTTAATGTTCATTGCTCGCTTTAAAGAACCCCAAAGCATTATTTTGACCCGTTCAAGTATTTAAGAGTAATCCTCTAAAAACCTGCAGTCTGCAGCAGCCCCTCCCATACCCACAAAAACGAGCGGTTGGAAACGTGCTGACCTAAGATTGATGCCACGCGTTCCCTCCAGGAAGAGTCTACTCTGCCAGCACCGCCCCCAGTCTAACACTACCACTTACATTTCTCCATATAGCCAGTGATGAGCAACAAAAAAAACTTTCATTTTATATGTACAATACCGTATATCGTCCAATTTTGTCCTGTCTTCAATAAATTCCAGCTTAAATAGATGTTTGTTACATTAGACGCGGGGCTCCTTTAAGACCCCACCCCCGGTCCAGCACAGTCGAGCAGAAACCGTGTGTATTTGTGTTGTGAAGCAGTGTTGTGATGGCCGGGCCCACTAAAGGCAGATATAACGCATGTGCAACTATCTTTGAAAAAGTTATTATTATTATTATTATTATTATTATTATTATTATTATTATTATTATTATTGGGATGACGTCCTGAAAATGCACGGATTAGGCTTAAGAAAATCATGTTAGGGCCCCTTTAAAGGCTCACTCTGATGAATTTTGTGTTTTTTTTCATGTTCTATTTCATTTTTCTCATAATGAAGGGCATATATAAAGAAAATTTGTGTTTCTAAGTATTTCTTTATTTAAGTTACTGTAAATCAGTAAAATTTTGTTTGAAAATGCTGGTAGGCTCACTGTAAATCTAAGAATATAAACACTGCAGCTCTGGTGTTAACAGGTTAAACATTGAATATGTGCAAGATTCAAAAGAATCTGGCCACAGAAAAAAAATGTGGCACTTGAAAATTAATAGCCAGAAGTCCCTCCCCCTGTCGGGGCCGGACGCAAAAAAACACTATTTGTGGCTGAAATCATTTGCACCGGAGGTCGTCGATCAGAAAGCTTTTTCTCTTTGACATACTGTAACTGCTGACGTGATCAGCTGATCCACAGAGAAAAAGTGGCATTTCACTGGCTTTTTTTTCCAGAGGTAACGAGTGTAGTTATACAATTTTTTTCCCAACTTTTCCTGTCCAACAGATATGAGCCTTTTGTGTTGGACAGATTTTACTTTTACAATAGGAGTTATCTACCTTATAACATCCAGGGTGAAAATTTGTATAAACCCCTTTTGTTTTTTTATTAAATTAATTATTTTATACATGTATTTTTTTTCCCTTTTTTTGACAGATGGAAGAGAGAGGAAACGTGTGAGAGGAAGAAAAGGAAAGAAAAAATAAAGGGGTGGGGGCGTGAAATAAAAGGAAGAAAGAAAGAGGATGAGAAAATTAAGGGGAAACGGGTGCCAAGCTGCTAATTTGAATTGGTTATTATTTTGAACTTCATTTCTTTTGATTTTGAACTTCAGTTATATGAATTTGAACACTTGTTAATATTGACTTGGAAGAAATAAAACATAATAAAATGAACATTCTCTGTCCCATTTGAAGCTCATCTTGCACACTAAACTGCTGGTCAGTTACAGTTTATTCACATTTAAAAGCTTAAAAGCTAGTAGTTCCAAAAAGTTTTTAAAATATCAGTTTTAAAGGGTTTCCTAAAGTTTAGGAAATTTCCACTTCCAGCTAAAGTTTGTTTCTGACACCATCTTTCATTTGCAAATCTTTTCGTCATTTCTTTCTACTAGGAAATAAATGATTTAATAAATTAGCGTATTCAATAAATTTAGTGTTTTTCCAAGTATAAATAAGGCATATAAAATACATTTCTGTAGCATTTCATCATTTAATTGAAACATTAGTCAAAACATTTGGATTCTTGACTTGATGCAATCTATAAGTGTACCAGTAAGGAAGATTTTATTTTTTTCTTTACGCCAAATAATAATAAAAAAACATATATATATATAATATATATATATATATATATATATATAAATTCTTATTAGGTGTAAAAAAAACAAACATATATATACACGCCACTGACTGTACAGCTCGAAAGCTTCGATTGGACGCCATTTTTGTTGTGTCAGGTTGGGGTTGTGAGTGGCCGTAAGCTAGTGGGAGAAGATGTAAACATGTAAAACTAATGAACTACTGCTGCCATGCAAAAACAAAGGATTCCTGCATAAAAACAGCACAATCATAACTAAAAAAAACCACTGGGAATGCTTTGAAAAGATGATCTAAATGGGACTTTAACAACCACTTTTGTGCTAACCACGTGCTAGCACAACAAAGTACACTTAAAACTCACCAAAGAGTGTAACAGAGAAGCAGGATATGCACTCATTTTGAATCAGACTCACTCCCTCACACACTGATGCACAGTTGTCATTGTTCTCCTCTCGCAGGTGGAGGGTTGGCATTTAACCAGTCAGCACTGCCCCGCTGAGCTCCCAGCAGATTTGCAGTTCATCAGCAGGTCATGTCTCTCTCACTCTTTTTTTTTTTTTCTCTGTTCATTCATTTACTCTGTTCATCATGGCAGGCCTTCCCCAAGTCTTGGTAGCATGCTGCCCCCTAGTGGAGATATTTGCCCCCAAAAAAGCTGAAAACATTAGTCAACTCCTCAAATCTTTCAGCTAATTTTGAGCCAGTAACCTCTCAGTGAACTCAGTGTCATTTGGAGTTCACAGGGTCTGAATTAACAGCTAAGCTTCTTTTTATTCTCAGATAATAATGCTTAGACATGCCTGATACTCTTAATGATTTCAGAGCTTTTGCCTGCTTCAAGCATTCCGCACACTGGAGATTACGTCAACTGACAGCGCTTGCTTGCAGACTCCCTGCCGATAATTTGAATTGATGCAAGCTAAGCTAGAGAAAAAGTAAACGTTTTTGATATTTAAAAAAAAAATCTGAGAAGCTTTTTAAATTCACAAGTATTTTTTTTTTATTGAGAAACAGCAGTTTACCCATTTATTCATAATTGATGTTGGTTAAAAATAATTCTGAGGGAAACTGGGAAACTCATGAAAAAGAAGACTTTAATTGTCAAATATCTTGTTAAAGCTCAAAATGTTTTTGATTTTCAAAATAATCTCATATCTTGATAAATGTGTTTTTAAGACATATTTTTTTACATGAACGTGTCAATAAATATCTTCATGATTGTAAAGTTTTTGCTATTTTATTTGACGGGTTCTAAAAGTGGTGTTTTTATATTTATGTTGTTGTGTTCCATTTTAATTTCTGCCATTTTTCTTTATGAACCACTTTGAAATTAATTTCTCAAAATTCTATTTAATTTTTAAAAATTAAATTAATAAAGTACTTTAATGAAGTTAAATTAATAAAGTAGATTGATCTTTGTGGAATTTTTGAATTAATTATTTTTTTTCTTTGCCTCAAAAAATCTTCTAGTTGTCACTATTGCTTGCAGTTTTAATATGAAAGCAGTGAGAGTTATGGATAATTTAAGCTTTTTCTTCCTCTAAAAATATATCTTGGTTACTATAAATTGCAAGTAAACTAGATTTATTCTTAAACAATTATACTTTTACTAAAAAAAAAAGAAAACCCTGCAAATTTATTTTCTTAACTCCACAATAATTATTCATTAATAGTTTTAAAGTAAATGTGTGCCTTTTTCGTTATTACTTGTGGCTATTTTTATGTAACTTTATGCAAAAAAAGTTATAGTTTTTAATGTCATATTCATATTATTAAAATTATTTTATGTAATTTAACCAAATTTTATGCAGTTTTTTCCCAAATTTGTAAAAGATGTATTATTCAATTGCAATTATTTATTTATTTATTATTTTAATTAAATTATTTTTGGTTTCAGTTTTAATTGTGTCCCACATTAGAACATTTTCTTGCAGGATACAAGCAACAGATTTGAAAATTGATTTCAAGTTTGAATGAATCACCAACAAATCAATAAATGCCCCGGTACATTTTTGTCATATTACCTGACCCAGAAGCACCAAAATTATTTCTGTATTTTTTTCCTTTGCATGAGGAAGTGATTTTTTTGTGGGAGTTTGTTTGCTCTGCCCAGCTGCCCACCGTTACTTCTGCTCTGCGGCGCTTCAGGAAAACAGCCCGGCCTGTTTGTCAGTGTTTGTCAATGTTTTCTAACTCCAACAGAGATGACCGCCGGCAACGCGGACTTGATGGAGGAGAATGGAAAGGGGATGCTGAAGAGCGTGCATCGTACTTGCAAGGACATACGGTGACTGGAGCTATTTAGAGGGGGGAAACAAAAAATGGGCCACTGCCTCTCAGCGGCCTCTCCGGCGACATGTCCACATCACAACTGGTCCGCCTTCTTGGGCACTTTTATCTTAATGAGACCCAATCCTTTGTTTAGCCTACAGTGGATTCACAGATAGGATTGTTTTTAAATAGGTCTCCCCCTGTGTTCCTCTTGTATCTGCGTTGGCCTGCTGCCCGTGCTGTATCAAGCCACAACTAGCCTCCTTCCATGACTGAACGACAGTGACGTGAAGCATCAGTGTCAAAGTTGTCATTTCGTCTCAGGCCACCTTGTTAGGGAAGATCTCCAATTTTGTTTCAGTATTTTTAAAGTTATTTACTGCCTCCCTGCACACACAAAAAAAAAGACGACAGCCTTTTTTATTTCATTTGTAAAAAAGAAACTTTTTTTTTTTTACAGTTCTGGGTCAGTAAAAGTCAAAGACAACAAGGTTTAGGATCAAGCACTGGGTGGATACAGCGGAGAATGGCAAAGGTCAGAGAAGGGTTGTAGATACTCTGGTGAATATTACTGTGACACTAATGGCCTTTAGCACTTCCTTGGTGGGCAGACTTAGATGCATATCTGAATGAAACTACGGCTCAGAGCAAAGAGGCACTTCTATCCACATCTTGTACCTTCTGAATAAGTTACCGCCTCCACTTTGACCTTTTTTTTTTTTTTTTTGACGCAAAGGCAGAGAGACGTGTGTGTAAGGCGGCTTAACGGCAAACATGGAAATTACTGGTTAAAAAGTCAATTTCGTGTAGTTCCTGCTCAGTCTTTAAGACGATCAGTCCTGCTGAAAACCCGCTTTGTATCTGCTCTGTAAAATTGGAATTTGGAGCCAAAACTTTAAGACTTGCAAAGTATGTCTACATGCAGTGAGAGGATAAAGACTTTTTTATAAGTCTGATATTTTTGTCTCCAATTCAGTTTCGATATTCCATTTAAATTTGTTTTTATAATTAAAAATACTGATATTTTTTTCTTTAACAACGTTTATTTTTGAAGTTAAAGACATTTCTGTAAACAATAAATCACAAAAAGCCATTTTTGTCACTTTTTTGTAAAATTTTTTACTGTTCTAAAATGTTTTGTTTCCCTTTTATCAACAAACTCTTACAACTTTGTTCATTTTTATGACTTTTCTTAATATAAGTTGTTACAATATATGTTTTTGACTAATGAGTGTAAAAAATGGGATGAATTCTCAAAGAAACATACACATATAGTTAAATGCCCAATAAAATTGAAATCATTAAAAATATCACATTACTCCAAATATCTTTAATTGTCTAATAAAGCAGCTGTTTCAGTTTAAATTGGTCTGCTGAGCTAAAGGAGTAACAAAAGAGCCTAAAAGCCTCCCTGCCGCCATTAATTTGCTCCGTCCTTGGGGACAGATAACCAAAGCAGATCATAAAAATTCATTTCAATGTAAGGCTTTTAACAATATGAAACTGCTATAATCTGTCGACAGGCACAGAGAGAACCAGTAAAGTGTTCCGACCAAAAGTTGGGACGAGAGATACGTGAAACCCGAGCCAAAAAAGCAAGAGTTGGGGCTTTTGCAGTCCCTGATTAACATAACAGGAACCTTAAGATGGGAATGCAGATAGTGTGGGATTAACCACAGTCCATTAAACTGGAAGCAAATAAAGGCACCTTATTGAAATGAAACGCAAACACGGAGTGAGGTGCGTATCAAGTTTACCTAATGTGCGGTAAAACTTGTTCATCAGCTTCTGTGTGATGTCAAGTTTCAAGGTTTAAACAGAAAAAACAAACTATTTTACTACAAGAGAGCATGACTTGAGAGATTTGAACAATTCCTGCCTCACAGAACCATTTCAAAAAAAGATCATTCTTTTTTTAAAACTGCTAAACTCCCTAATACTCCTAATATATTTCACTTAATGTAACATTTATATTTTTACTGCTTTATTTATTTATATACAAAACAAGTTAGGGTGAGCAAACTTTTGAAATGAGTTTGCAAAAAAAAAAAAATGGCAGTGTACAAAAAAAATAAAAACAGAGTAAAAAAAAATAGGTAAGGACAAGGCAAGATACAATTTAAAATAATAGTTTTGAAATGTTTTGATAAATTACTGAACTTTTCTTGTTTTTGTTTGAAATGCATTGAAGACACTTAAAATAGTCAGAGAAATCAAGAAGAGATTTAGCAGAGAGCAATTGTTTTCCCTGTAAATAAATGAAGGAAATGTTTGCACAAAATAATAACAAAATTATGTCAGAAACTTCCAGGTCCAGATTTTTAAAAGTAGAAAACACCAGGTAAAGAAAAACAGGGAATATGAATAATTTTGAGTGAAAAATCAATTATGAAAATCAGACCAGAATATTTTTATGTTTGCAACTATAAAATAGATGTTTCCGTTTCAGATTAAAAGAAGAAACATGGTTCAGATTGAAATTTTAATCTTTCATGTAAGTTTTTTGCTTAAAAATGAATGTCACTAATTTATTGTTGCATTTTTTTGTATCTTTTATTAGGATGTCATTAATGGTCAAGACAGGGACTCATGGTTTAGTTTCATTATATTGTAACTTAGTGAAGTCATAAACAAAAAACACACCATTGTCATACCATTCTGACATAAACAGGGATTTCTTGTTCATAGTTAGAACTTATAACATTTAAATGTTATATTCACACAGACATATTTGGGAAATTATCATAAGCCATCTCTATTAGTTAGAAATAAACAAAATGTACTGTTGATTAAAATTTTGAAAGCATTTTTTATCATTTATTTATTTTTATTCACCATTATTTAAGATGGAAAGTCCTATTGATCTCTTTTTTTCAAGGGAGTTCCAAGACAAGTTCCAAGAGATTTCATAAAAATTGTAAAAACTTATAAAAACTAAAGTCCCGTTAAAAAATGTATCGATTATTCAAATTTGAGATGGAGCTTTTTGAATACCTGGTTGCATATTCGTGGTCACGCACAAGAGGTTTACTTTGTATTTAGACGGATGGGAATCCTAGAGGAGATCAAAATAAGACTAAAAAAAGACTTTAAAAAAAACACCAAAAAAATCAATGCAGTCACTTTTTATAAAAGAAAAGTCACAAAGTGAATTCAATAAATACATGTTTGAAAAGGGGATAGGCAGAAGGCAATGCTAGCTTATCCTTTATGTGTGTTTTAAAGTAACTCAAATAATTCACAATATATAAATCTAAACAATGCAATACAGTATGACAGTAACTTTCAATTTTCCCTCTTTTATCCTGTAAATCCTATAAATTGTTGTCCATAGTTACCATTTCACAATCAAAAATGGTTTAAATCATTATTTTTATTCTTCCATTTTATATTTTTACTACAGCTTCTCTTTAATTTTGATTGTAAATAGATGTATGTTAATACTGTAAATTGTAGTTTTATAGTAAATTATGAAAAAGCCCAAACATGTATTTTCATTTATCATAGTTGAAAAAAGGATAAAAGCTGTTTTTGCTGTTTTAGAGAGAAGGCCTTTTATGGATGTTTGCCATGCAGTTTGTAAAAAGGCAGTTCCTAACATGCCGGTTCCAAAATGTCGCTCAGAGATGCAAGAAAAAAGATGGATTTTCTCCATTGCATCATAGAAATAGCCCATAAAATTTTAATGAAATGAAATCAAGTGATGTAACACTCTTTCAGCAGTAGTAAAGTACCAAAAATGGAACGTTGAGACATAGAGTTAATTTAATAAATACATTTTTAGCTGTTGCTAGCCCCTCCTTAAACCTTCAAATGATTATTAAAACATAATTACATTATCATATTTGTGCTTAAGTCATATAAATTAATGTATTTGGATGGGCTGTATTTTAGCTTTAAATAAAAATAATGAGTGAAATGCAAATTAGTTATTGGAGAATATTTCAGTGATGTATGAATATAATCAAATATTTTAACTGTTTTATAAGAAAAAAAACAATGAATTTTTTTTTTGCCTAAATATGTATTCAGGAGTACGTGTTTGGTTATGTCACCAGCTCCATTTGATGTATATATATTTTTTTCTTTTGAATCATGCTCAAACAAGCCAACCCATCACTCAGTGAGTAAATGCTTTAGCGTGTTGTTACCCCAAGGGGGGCAAAAAAACGTTTGGAACTCATAAATTCTGCAAGTTGCTCTGTTTAAAAATTTAAAATAGGTCATCATAGTAAGACTTATACTGTAAGAGACAATGTTTAAAATAGAATCTAGAAATCCACTATTTTAAACTATCTATTTGAGTAATGGTGCAGTAAATACATATTTGGTGAATAATCAAAAGTTCACCTCAATATTTTGTGAAGTAACCCTGTTTGACGATGACAGAGGTCAAAGGTTTCCTGGAGAATATGTAGTAACATTTAGAGAAATAACATAAAAAAGATTTAATAGTAAACATGGGTAGACATATAGTAAACATGGGTAGACATATATTTAAAGAAAGGTTATTGTTACAATTATTAATATTGTATATTGATAAGAATAACATGTTAATGATTGTTAATTTTAAACATGACGATTGTATTTTCATTGTCTTTAGTATAAAATTTTAGCTTTTTTTTTAAGGAAAGATCCCTTTTCAAACATGTTTTCCATTATTATTGTTTGTTGCTATTGTTGTTCTTATTACTAATATATCTACAAATTTGTATCAATTTAGATTGTATTTTATTTGTCAGGTTTTAGACATTTTAATAAATAAATAAAAACTAAAGCTTCTACTTTGCCAATTCTTTCAGTTTTTTTTTGTTTTTTTTTAAGGATTAGAATTTTTTTTGGGCCGTTGTAGGGCAACACAGACTTTCAACTCCCTCTGGGGAGGGCAAATACACTGGAAGTCCGGGGAAAAAAATAATAAATACACCTTTCAGGCCAAATTTTACTCTTGAGTTGATCGGGGTTGGATTTTTGTGTTTGAAAATTAAATTACAAAAAGTCAAAATCCACTAAATTTGGTCATCATTTAAAACAGAAATAGCACATAAATCACGCTGTTCAATCAATCTGTTACATGCATGCAAATGACAAAATTAAACAATTCCATCATTTAATCAAGCAGCTCTACTTTTTGTGAATCCCTGTACAGTTCAATTGCAGTACAGTGTTTAAACACTCTATTTATAGCTATTTTCATAAATAAATAATAAGCTAAGCTGTCTAAAGGATTTCAGAACAATATTTTTTGAAAACTTAAAATAAAAATAACTGAAGGTTTCACATTGGTTAAAAGTAGAGTTACACAAGCAATTTTTGTTTCAATTTTGGGCATATAAAAATGTAAAGGGTAAAATCACAATGTGCTTTTACAACATCTCACAAAATATTATTTTTTGTCACAAAAATGCCAATGAATGAATAAAAGATATACCTATTGTATCTTCTTTTCTTTCAAATTAAATTTTGAAATTATCATCGTTTAAACACTGTGACACATTAACTATTAATTAACATGCTTTATGCATTTCCTTTTAAATTAGAAATAGCTCTTTCACAAGAAAGCTCCTTAATTCTGACTTCAACCCAGACATAAAGAAGCTTTTGCAGCAGACCTGTTAAAGAAAACTCCTTAAATTAATTGTTTAGTCCAGATTACGGAGAATTTACATTCAATTTAGATTATTGGAAGGTCAATCTGAGGGTTTTTCTTGTGTTTTGGAGATTTTTCAAAGTGAGGTTTGTATATTGGAGCTGTAAATAACTGTTTGAGTATTTTCCATCGTTGGACGAAACAAAATCACCTTCTTTAATCTATTTAACTATCTATCATCTATCTGCTAGTCTGTTTTGTCTTTCTGCTTAATGGAAAGACTAGACCAGTGGTAACATCACACATTTGATTAGCGTCTTTTTAGAATTACTTATTTCTAAATAGTTTTAGGTTTCTGTAAGTACTTTTTCTTCAGGAAATTTGAGCTACATGTAGATGTGACTGTATCACAGACAGGCTAAAGACATGTTCAAACAGAACCAGGTTCTACATTCTGGTATGTCTTCAGCTTTAATCATAAAAATATATTTTTAACAATAAATGGAATATTTTCATTTTGTGCCAAAATTAAATTAAAACAAGGGAATCCATAATTAGTTGTCAAAGTGAAGATAAGCAAAACAAAAAGTATTTTTCCCTTTCTTTATTGTTTTTTTTTTTTTTAAACCAAAACACTAAGTAGATTGAAGCTCTGATTACCAAAAAGAACAAACAAATAATATATTTTTTGGGGATATGCAGATTATGCAGTTTATAGAGGCTTAATCCACTTGGGATCAAAGCATTGTTTGAAAAAGAAAAGCTATTGAAAAACTGTTTTTTGAAACATTCCCTGGTAAACGCTCCTAATTAACTTTTTGGTTTTTTTTTAGTTTTATAATGACAGAAATTTATACTGCAAAATATTTGATGTAGAGACAGCTCAGTGTAACCTTCAAACCTTCCTCTTATTGATCTTTTCTTCATATAAAACTTTAGAACGAGGATGATCATTTACGTTTGTGGCCCAAAACTCTACATTTAATTTAAAATCCCTGAATATTTTATATATATATATATTAAAAAAAGAGAAATATGATTAAGATGTGGATTTATAGAAACAATCACTGCACAATTGTGTGCCTGTTTGGATGTTCTCAGCTACTCCACAAGAACAACTCATACTTAATTTGGAGCTTAAAGGTTTTAGGAAATGTTTCTGAGAATTACTCTTTGTTGTGGATTATTGTATCACCATGAAGCCAACAGTAGAATTATCCTCTGTTTCAATCTTTATCCCACACAACTTCAACTGGAAATCCTCCTCCATTTCCTATAAGCGGAAAGTGACAAGCTTAACCTATTCATGCCTCAATGTTATTACCAATTAAATCTAAAAATGTTCCTTCTGGCTTTTTTTTCCCTTTACTGCAGGCGTGTCAAACTCAACCAAAATCCATAACACCTTAGACGGCGGGCCGAACAGGATGAACATTTATTGAACACACTAAAACTAAGTTTTTAAAACTTTAAAAACATAACATTTTAACATTATTATGAGTAGAAAAGGCAGAAATATTATTCCAGAATAAATAAACATAAATAACTTTCAATATTTTAATCTGCATCAAAATTGATTTTGTCAAAATTACACAAATAAGCACATCAGGCCATTAAAAATAAAATGATTTGGTGGATATAATAACCCGCTAGGCCAGATCCGACCCCTGTGCCTTGACTTTGAAACATGTGATTTACTGTAAATCTAAATTAAATGGACTCCTATTATCTCTTGCAAAGTGTAGTGACAAGTGACACTGAAAAAGGGTTTCATTAAATCAATTCAAAAAATTGAATCAATTAAAAAAAGTTTTGTAATCTGTTACATTTTAAATTATTAGTTTATATCAAATTAAATTATTATCAACTAAATATTTTGACATTTTTTATAACTTTGATTATATAAAAAATGTAAAGATTTGTTTTATTTGATTCATTATTACACTTTAAACAGCAAGTTACTGGGATACACTCTTAATCAGTAAGTATAGATGAATGATAGATGGCAATTATTATAAAAAAAATAAAAACTTTAAAGTTTTATTTATAATTTAAATATTTGAGAATAAACTTTCCAAGATTTTATTTATTTATTGATACAGTTTTTGTGTTTTCATGATCTGATATTCTTTGTTACACAGTGATTAACCCAAATTGAAGCCATTCAGCAAAAAATCAAAGAACTCCAAGCATGTATTATCAAGAAAATAACAAAAACTAGATTTATAGTATTACCTGCGATAAAGCAAGTGTGAATGCTGTAAACTGAATGTGGCTGCTGAAGATGCCAGAGCAGATAGCTGAAAATGCAGAACTGATAGGTCAAAATGCTCAAGCTAATGCTGAATCGGAAGGATTGCCAAAATATTAGCTGAATGCCAAATTAGTTTTTAAAATAATGGAAAAACGTCTAATTTTGCCAAAACTGCTAAAATATTAGCTAAACTCAAGTTTGCCTAAAGACCTTAAAAAAAGTCTAATTATGACAAAACAGCTTGCAGAATGATATAATATTAGCTAAAGTCCAAATTAGGATAAATATATGAATTAGCCAAAGAAAGCTAGCATGTTGCTAAATTAAAAGCTAATTTCCAAATTGCTGAAAAAGGTAGTTGATGAACATTTTACAGTTTGATTGGTGTCTCTAGTTGAAAGTATGATTAAGCATAGGTTTTACACAATGTTTCTTAAGGATTTGAGCAATTTCTGATTCCTTTCTTACTTTGCTCAATATTTTAAAAACTATAAAGTTTATAAATGCTAAAAGTAGAAGCGATAAATGATCTAAACAAGCTGATACCAAAATTACTAAAACCTCTTACAGTGTGATAGTTTTTACATGCCGAAAAACATGTGAAAAGTAGCAGGAGAATCATGTAAAAGTTTCTTCTTCAGAAAGTTAATGGAGAGGTTGCTTGGAGGTCATGGTGGTCGGGTGTTAAGCTGCGAGGCATTTGCTTTGACGGAAGGATCTCAGCATCATCTATTAGCAACATTTTTGGGATCCTTATAACCTGATGCGACATTAATTGGCCGACGTGTATAGCGCAGATCAGAATGATTGGAGTCTGACATGTCAGCGGCGTCACGGGCACTTCCTGCGGCCTCACACCTCCTAGGAGCGGAGCAAAAGCAGAGAGGTCGCAGGTGAAGGCTGCGAACGGACGGCCAAAAAAGACCAAGGGAAAGAGGGGTGGGGGAGAGGCTCAAGTTCTATTAGTAGAGCAAGAGTTCAGAGCTGGAGTTTGTCACCTGTTAGAGTTGGCAAGCTATTCATCTCGAGCAGCAAGAGTCACGCTCAACCCCCCACCGCTTCTGTCTCCATCCACCTCCCCCTAATTGGATTTAATGAGCGATTTAACAGCACAACACCAGAAAATCAAATCAAACTGCTACTGTGCTTAATCCTGGGTCACTCCTTTGTAATGAAAGCAATTTCCAGCCGTCCTCCTCTTTGTGGAACACTTCCAATTTTGTTGCTGGCTTCAGCTGCACACACCTCCCCCCACCCCCACTCTCTTTTTCTCTTTCAACTACTCTCTTCTTTGATGATCACAACCGTCCGTCCAGGATTTAAACCTTCTAACAAGGCGGATAGCATGTAAAAAGGATGAAGCACATGCTATTCTGATTTATGAAAAGTTAATTATTCCACACAAGCAGGATAGTAAGTTAGAAAAAGAATGCATGGAGTTGAAACATTTTGTCTAAAAATTAAAAATGTTGTTTGGAAAATTAGTCACGGGAACAAAACAGTAATTTGATTTGAACAGATTTGTCATGGTTTAATGGCAAATTATCTCTATATTAAAGGCTGCTTCATTAGTGGGTTAAATGACTAAAGGGCTTACTAAATGCTTTAAAAATTTTAAAGGAAAATAAAGATGAGAATTTTCACTACAAAGAATCTGTCCTGAAAGTTGCATTTATCATTAGCCGGTCAACAAATGAACAGTCATGGGATGCTCGTCACACAGTATTGATTCAAAAGTGTGACATAAAAACAAGATGTAAGAACAGAAAATTATTTGTGGGAGTTTATAAACTTTGTTTTTGTAATTAATTTGACTGGAACGTGTAAGCAACAAATTAAAAACACATTAAATAGTTGAAAAAAATGTGTTGAAAAAAATAGCTTTAACAAATTCTGGTAGAGGCTTGAGGTTACTTTACTCAATATACTTTCACAGTGACTGCCGTTTCATTCCGGTTTCCCTGCTTGAAGTGCTCATCCGCCCTCCCCAAGTGGCCCAATTCCCCCTCGGTTCAGTGGCGGGGCACTGGGTCACAGCACTGACTTGATTTTCACACTGTTCCCGCAGCAGAACAGCACGTCAAGTTAATCAGGGTTAACAATTGCGGCGGGGCCTTGCTGAGCAGAGCTCCCATCGGCTTAGTGTGTCCTGGCGCGGGAGATACAGATGGGACGGTAATCTCTCTTTTGAGAGGGAAGGGGCTCACAAGAGTTCGGCAACTGGTGCTCCGGTGTCACCTGGAGAGGGGTAGCTGCAGTCGAGAGCGTCGTTAAAATCCCTCTTTGGTGTTTTTAACATGTTTTTTTTTTTTTATGATGGACGTATGACTGTGTGTTACACTTGTAGCTTTACAAACGGTTTTATTTAGCTGACAATGAGGTAAAACTACAAAGACAGAAAAATGTATCTGGAGATACACACAGTCTTAGCTAAAAGTTTAAAAGCAAAGCTGTAGACACGTGTATGCTAAATAATCTCTATTGCTATGACAATTGAAAAAAGCTTAGTTGTTGCATACAAACTATAGGGTCACTCCCTGTTCAGCTCCATTCCAATCCACTTGTTGGCAAATAGATCCATAATTGTTTTCCTCATCCAACTCAAAAGTGTAAATTTCTCACCACTTTTGCTGCACCAGTAATGTTATTGCGGCTGTAAGGTTGCAATCGAGAGGGTTATAAAAGGGGATGATGGGAAATGAGCAACACAAATCTGAGGCAAATTTCTGATCCACTCTGCAGAAACTACATCCCAGAAAACAACAGGTTTTTGTTTTTTTTAAGCAGCATAATCTATTTTACAATAGATTAAAAGATGACTGTTGGGGGAATGGTGTCAAGAATGAATGAAGTTCAGGTTTCAACGTGAGACTATTTGAGACTGCAATAGGCAGTGAACAGACGACTAGAGCAAAATCTGAATAAATAATAGAACTAATGCATGAATTATGCCCCTAAAATTAAACCAAAGCAAAAGTATTATTAGAATTTGTCACTTTCTTATAGTTTAAGCAAATGGCATTGTTCCTTTTTTGATAACGTGTCTCTAATTTTACAACCAAGAAGTTATAATGAAGACATTTAAAAAGGAAAAATGTGAAATAAACATGAACTTAATACATTTAAAACTCCACATAAGGCACAATAAGAGATATTTTAAATCTTTTACGAACACATTTTGACCACACGGTTAAGAGATGTCAAAGATTATGAGCAGCAGATAAAAACAAATCCGTAGTAATTCTTTGACATTTTAAGATCAAAGCAAAGGGCAAGAAAGTTGTTGGAATTTACAACTAAAGGTGACTGATGCGTGGGGAAATGAAAGTCTCTGCAGCAGCTGCGGGTTTGCACAACCCAGCCAAAGGTGCCTGCACGCGGGCCATTAGCTATGCAGACTTAATTATTCATTCAGTTAGAAAGAAGCATTGCACAACCATGCCTTCCAGATAAAACCAATGATGAAGAAATATCCACCGCACGGCTGACAGTTCATTTTCCTCACAGAGTTTTTTACAGCAACGCTCTCAACGTGACCTTTTCAACAGGAAAAACTGGGGCAAAGAATGACTTAGGCATGAGATCACCTTGTATTTTACCGTTTTCTTCGGCCGACCTTCTGTCAAAGTGCATCCTTTTTTCACCGGGACACCACAACAAAAAAAAACGTGGGGAAGCACTCTCTGCTTTTCCCCTTTTCTATAACCATCCTGCGCAGGAAATGTCACACTTTCAAAAGTGACACATGTATTATTAAGACGGGGCTCAAGTGCGATCCCTGAGGGGACACTAAGAGACTTTCACATGTTTGTGTTAGTGCCATCATTTTGATTTGACTGTTGCTGGGACGAACAGAGTTTGTGCAAGCGTCAGAGATCTATCACACAATGCACAAAGTGAATATTTCATAAACTCGGCAGCTGCAAAGTTTCTGTTTGAGAGCAACACCGTGTTGCCTCACTGTGAGGTTTGCAAGAGTTTTGACATTATTTTAGAAGCATTTACCCTGTGATTAAGTCAGTTCTGTCATCAAAAATGCTTGTGAAGGGTTAAAAAAACGCTCAAAGGATGACTTTTAAGAGTCTTTAACTTGGCACAAAAATATCCTTCGGAAAACTGTTTTTTTTAACACAAAACGTTGCATTTTTGTGGCTGAATCACCTTTTTTCAGCATCAAATATTATTTTCAATTAATTAAAAAATGGAAATTTAAAATTTGAAATAAGAATAATAAGTGCTAAAAAATGCAGATTAAATTGCCTATTCAGCTTCATTTGATGCATTTTTTTCCACAAAAATAATGTTCCGTAATATTACTCTCTAAAATGCCTCAAAGCGAACTTTCGAGGACAAGCGTCTAGCGTCATTTAAATTTCAGGCTTTGTCAACACAGCTGCGGAGAAAATATTTGTCTCGGCAAAGCTGCGGTGTCCCCAGAAAACCCAGTCACAACCCATCATGTCTGTCCCGGCCCAGTTTGTGAGGGGTCAATCCATGTTCAAGCCAAAGGATGACAAAAAAACACAAAAAAAGACAACAATAAACATGTAGACCTACTAAACTCCACCTGCCCTCTGCTGCCTTCTCTTGAGGTAAAGTAAAAGTTCACCAAAAGTTCACGTCCATAATCATAGCTGAACCTGGTCGTTTAAGTCTATGATTGGACCGGAAAGAGGAGGAGCAAATTTGCCAAATTTACCCACAACTATATGACGCATCTTGCACTTTCGACCTCGATACACAGGGTGACTGTTCGGTCAGAGTGCCGCTCTAGGCCAAGAGTGTATGTGATGATGGGTGATGGGACCCAGTTTAGTTAAAAAAAAAAAAAAAAAACACACACACAAAGAAAAAAAATACAGGAAAAACCCCAAAAATATCTCTGATCCTGGCACTGTGTCGTAACACCTCTGAGCTCGCACCGCCCAGCATCAAAACAGGTTCATCCAAAGTTCACCGTTGAAACCACGCCTTCTCGCAACCAAGCAGACGATGTGTCATCACAAATGAGGAATGGTTCATCTACAGCGTCCATCCCAGCGGCCTGTTGTGAGGTCACAGCGACCCCCGACGGGCCCATTTCTAACTCCTAATAGAACCAAAACTAACAAAAAATGAATGAAAATTAATAAATATGTTCTGCATTTTCCAACTATATTTCAAGCAGAATAAATATAAATTAATTGTAATAATTAATTAATTTTTAATTGTTTTTTTAGTGCTATATTAAACTGTCAATGTGGTTTATTTAAGTTAATTTTATTTTGAATTAACAAAAGCAAAACTGTGAAAAAAATCAATCAATTTCATAATTGTAGTAATTACATATTTCAACTTTTTTTCAAAATGTATAAATGTTTTTGTGTATTCATGATCAACCATTTATTAATAATGTGTTTATTTTACACTGATTTTTTATGTTAGAAATATATACTTTTTTCATTCAGAATTATTATTATTATTATTATTATTATTTGGTTTGATCGATAAAGAAAGCCTCTAATTTTTAAAGCTGTGAAGAAAATACTTATATTTGGATAGTACATGTATTTTAAAATTATAAACGAAGATTGCCATTCCAAATCAAATTTCACCACTATCGTTTTGTGTAACGTTTTATTTATTTTTAATAATTTACCATAAATATCAAACTAATCTGAAAACTTTTTTTTTATTTCACTTTTCTAAAAATTGGTTTGAAGGAACACCATTTAAATTAAATATTCAAATGTGAACATTTCTTCTAAAGTGCAGTTTTTGAACTGCATAACTGTGGAAGTTTTACCTTTTTCTCAATAAATTTGAGATTTTTTTGAGGCATTTCATTTTGTTTGGAATATTTCTTAATAAGTTAAGAAAAACAAAAATAAAATTGCTCTGATATTCATTGTTTTTATCATATTTTGAATAAATGTGCACAAATGCACATTACATTGGAAACAATAAGGAAAAATAGAATAAACTAAAGAAAAAAAAGAATCTTCACAACAATCCTTTTAATAAGAAATCAATAAATCATTATTGTGTGTGTGTGATAATGTCTAATTCAGATACAGGAACACTCAATTTTTAAAATTCATGGATCAACTAAAAAACTTTATTTCATCTTATTAACTTCAACAATAACAACTTTTCTCCATGATTTACTGTGTTTCAGCACTTGAATAGACAAAAATGAACACACAGAGACTAATTTTTTAATGAAGCCAGCAGTGCTGAAAATGCCACACTCCAGGATAAAGACTAAGAGCGCACTCCTACGTTAATAAAAAGAACTGCATCACTAAAATAAAAAAGAAAAAAGGTAATGTCATTTCAAAGTGAATTAGAAAGGATTATCCTCTGGTATTTTAGTACAAAACAAAGCTTACAAAATTTTCATTTTTTTTTCTTTTTAGTACCAGTTCAAATTAGAAATTCTGACTGGATTTTAGAATTTATTGATTTTTTTGTCAACACAGCAGGCAAATAAATGTCCTCATAGGGATGAAACAAAATGTTATTTAATAATGCTTCAATAAAACATTTTATAATCTTAACTATTAAAAAAAACAAATTTAAAGCTTCTTGAAGTGTGGAATTTGTTTACATTATTTACATAAATTTTCAGAAAACATGTAAAGTAAAGAAGCAAATGTGCAAAGTCAAGTCAGAATTTTTTATTAAGACTCCAACTTGTTAAAACACTCCAGAGATTCTATAGATACTGTTTGTTTGCACCTGACAACACAAATATTTTAAATAATTAAAATAATTTTACAAAAAAAATTGACAATGTATAAAACAGTTTTATTGAAATAACAATTACCATAATTATTGCAAGTTAAATATATTGCATAAATCACTTCTAAATATAAAAAATAACAACAAACATGAACATTTCAGTCAGTCAAATCCTCAAACCTAAGGTTCGTTAAAGCTCTTGTTCTGGAACAGAATGTACAGACGGTTCAACTTTGATAGAAGCATTTTTTTTTTTCTCCTACATGCATTCCTAGAAGGATTTTGTATTTCCATGGGAAACATGCAGCAATGTTCTATTCCTCTCAAATTCACAAACAGCTGTTTAATCAGAGGGCTGCATTCTCCAAACAACTGCTCCACTGCAGACTGAAGAGGGAGATCAGAGAACTCCTGCTGCCATCCGACACAGAGGGGAGAGAAGATTGGAGGAAATCATGAATATTCAAGCACAGGTCGACAGAAGCAAACTAAATATTGCTCTAACAAAAAAAAATGGCTCCTTATCGACATAGTTAATACATTTATTAGATAACAATTAATCTAAAAGTCTTTTTTTCTTCTTTTTTTTATGCTACTGCTCAACTATGTAGTCACAAAGGTGAGCTTGAAAATTAGGCAAGAACACACAAAAAAATTGATTTGAACAAAAAAAAAATTATAATAAAATGTCCTTAGTACATAGCTTTGGTAGCAAATATAAAAATGTCAACTATTGTGTTTGGAAGGTTATAATATAAAAAAAAAAATCATACCATAATATTTAAAAGCCCACTCCAATGAGAATTATGTTTTTTGTGTTTTCAACATGTTTTTGTAGTGTTTCTATCGTGATTGGGGACATATATAAAATAGCTTAATATTTCAAATCTGTTTCTGAATTTTTTTTATTCAAACCGCAATCATTCAGGAGCAAATGAAAAACCGCTGTTTGAAAAAACTCAGGTGAAACTCACTGGTTTGCTCCATTGTGAAGCATCCACTTGCAGACAAAAAGATACATGAACGTCTGTTGTCCTCATTTCAGCTGGTATCTGACTCAAAACTGTATCCTGGAAGACCCTGATATTGTTCAGCATTTTCGTTGCAGCGCTAATGTTAGCTTGGGGTTAAGCTAGCAGGAGAGAGTATAAACAAAGGGATGATGGGATATATCGGCTTAGATCCGCATCAACGTTCTCGCTCAAAACTTGAATTTCTGATGAACTCCTGCCGCTCTGAAGAAACTTAAGATTTTTTTATTTTTGTCTAAAAACATGAAAACAGCATAATTAAATTAAAAAAAAAAACAACAGGGAATGATTTTACAGCTGATCAAAATATGATTGGAGTGGGACTTTAACACCAATTTCGAAGTTCTTAAATTAGCCTCCACAGCTCCTATGACACATCTATAAAGAGCACCTCAATTTTTGATATTTAGTTGGTCAAAACCAGACAGTATTGATAAAATGAATCAGTTTTTCTTTTTAAGCCAACACCTGTCAAAGAATCGGAGTCCAGCGAACATTAAGTTAAATCTTATAATAAACAACTATGAATTAACAAACGTAACATAACACTAACAGTTGTTTGTCTCTGCAAATTTACCTCCACCACTCTTTTATGTAAAGACAGAAAAATCTTCTTTGTTTGTTTGTCTCTGCAAATTTAACCTCCGTTTACTGAAATGTCCGTTTGGTCCTCAGAAGGTTCCACCAGCCGGTTATACGAAAAAGCCAGCATCACCTAAAGGGAGACAGAAATATATCTTCATCCATGAGATATACAGGACAGTTTAAAAAAAAAAAAAAAAAGTTTCTTCATAGTTTTAATAATTGACATGATTTGTTGTAGGCTGGTTTTGTATTGCAGCATTTAGGCCTTTTTGTCCTTTATCTGCATTTGTACTTGTGCACTGATGCTTACTAATTCATGTTAACAGTACAAGTTATTTCACTATGAAAAATTCATGTTTACAAAGACACTGTGTCATTTTACATTATTTCAACAAACAAACACATCCTGTCCTCCAGTTTTTCAATGTTACCGTCTGGCCATCGTTGAACTGTCCCGGGAAGGAAAACAAACGGATAAATAACAGCTTTTATCGCTAGTGCTGTAATTTTAACTCAGAGGGGCTACACTCAACCTTAAGGTAGAATCTGTCTCATAATTACCTTTTAATTTATTTATTTTTATGCCAACTATTTTACTTACTGTTTTGTGTTGCTTGTGACTGCCATGTTTTTATCTTTTCTTGCTGGAGAGCTGTTTTCACTGAATTGCTCTTGGGGGATTAATAAAGTTAAGTATATCTATCTATATTTATCTCTATCCATCTAAACATGCAACATTAATCTGCAGTACCTGTTCTATTTCTTTTCTTTCTTGTAAAACATTCAGTTCCTATTTCAGGGTTCTGCAACACTTAAGGAGCCATTTGGGTTGATTTCTTACTGAACGCAACCCAGCCAGGAGCCACAAACTCTTACTGATATTTTACTTTAATACCAGAATGTATCTAAATTAAGTAGTTTTTTTTTTTTTTTTTTTTGCACAAAAAACAAACATATAGAGAAAAAAGCCATTATTTCCAAAAAAGGAAATAGCTTTTAACAGAGGTTCACATGACTTCCTTTCAAAATAAAATATTTCCCAGGGTCACCATCAAATCTTGAAGTATAGTGTAATTTCTGAGATCTTGATTTTGCTCAAAAATATAAAATCTAAATTTGTAATCAGGTGTGCTGTAAGCATGAATTTTGGTTTTTCTTGCTCAAATTCAATTGATTTTTTTGTGCAACTTTATGCGCAAAAAATATCTCAAAATATCCTATTGCAACTTTATTAATCTACAAAATTTCTGTTACTACTAACGGACTTACTTTTAGCTTTAAAATTACTTTTTAAAATGGAAACAAATTTTTCTTTACCCAGTGAGCCACAATGGAGAGGTAAAAGAGCCGCATGTGCCCCTGGAGCCATAGGCCACAGACACCTGGTCTATAAGCTAAACTTTTTTTAACAATGAATGTATTTAAATCCTTCATTTATTGTATTTTTTTGTGCAAAATGTTCCTGTGTCTTTAGTTTTATAATGTCTTTCCTGTCCTCTCTCATTTTCTAGCATTGGAGACAGTCTTGAAAAAGCCTGTTCTGGGGGTTTTATTTTTCCCCACTAGAGGGAGACATTTCTCTTTTTACAGAATTCATAATATTGAACGATCATTTGATTCTGGGGAGTATCAAAGTATGATGGTTTCTTTTCCTTTTTTTTTTTTTTTTAACCAAAAATGTTAACGTAACTGAAACTAAAGTAAAATTTGCCCAGATTTTCAGCGCAACAGTCCAGCTAATTTCAGAACCTCATTTAAAAAAAAATGAAATATATATTTGAGGCCTTTGATGGTTTGTAAATGACTTATATTTTTTACTTACTGACAGCATTACCAGCAGTACCACCATCACTCCCATCATTACATACATGTTGTCAGTCAGACCACCGGCCCATAGAGGGCCCAGGATGGTGGCTAAACCCCCCACTGAGCGACGGACTCCCTGACTGAAACCTGCAGAATCAGCAACAACAAACACACATTTTCATGTTAACCAAACTGCTGAGTAAAAAAAATCCACAAGGTGGCGCTGTTTCCCACCCTGAGTTTTCTCAGAGGTAATTTTGGAGAAGAGGGACACCTGAGCCACAGCAACAAACGGTAAACCCAAAACCTGCAGGAACACTCCGATGATGAACTCGGTCAACTGCCACGAGAAGCCTCCTGAAAAAGAAAAACAAGATGAAAACATTTGATTAAATCCAGTAACTCAGTTAAAGTTGATAAAGCAGAGAATGTGTTTGTTTGATCAACAAGATTTAACTTTTTTTCTTGCCAAATATAATTTAAAATATATGACAAACTGCTTAAGAAAAGCAAATAAAAGTGGAATTTTATTAACAGATTCTGGTTTAACTTCATATTTTACTGAGAGCATTAGTTAGTGAAAGGCTTAGGGAATAAAATGTTCGGAAAAGATCAGAGCTGAAGACATTGAAAAAGATGAATCTCTTTTCATGTAAAACTGCAATATTACTGAGCAAATCCAGTAATTTGATTTTTCTTTTAAATATTTTTTAAAGTGAAAATTTCTGACTGTGCTCAATAAAAAACATTTTTTTCAAAAAAATAAAATTACATTTGACAAATCAACTGATATTTAATCAGATCTTGTTGAATAATCAAATATTTTTGTTTGTTTGTTTTATTTTCCAGCTATAATCCAGACCTGGTCTGGGATCATGTCTTACCTAATGGTTTAGCCAAGAATATGAGGCACCAGATACAGGAGATGTTGCAAATGGTCAAGCCGATGGCGAGAACCACTCGCTCCGCCACGTGTCTGCTTAGCCAGCGCACGAACAGGAATCCGGCGATCACCACCACGCCCCCCAGACAATACATCACACTGTTCTCCAGCTCCCCAAAGTTAAAATACTTCTGGGTCAGGGGGGTCACCATCGTCTGTAGGGAGAAAACAGGCAGCCCTGCAGCAAGATGCTTAAACACTTCAATCGCTCTAAATCGTTTATATATAAAAGTAGCTTTTTCTTTCTGAAACACAAATTATTTGAGAATGGCTTGGCACCGATTGGGATTTCCTGGTGTTAAAATTCACTACGCTATTCCTATCCTCTTCTCAATCAAATTTATTCGTAAAATAAATGGGTGGTTTAGTTCTATTTTGTACAAAAAAAAAGGTTTTTAGTAAAATTGAGGATTTTGCAAAGCTCCAGTGATGTAGACGGCCTCGACTTAACTACAAAAAATATCAAGTAAGTGTCCTTTTACAGTCAACAGCCCCCTATTTAATGTACTTTTTCTTAATTATTTGAAATGATTTAAATAATTCTTTTTTAAATCCAGTTGTTATGAATTCAGTTCAAGCATGGAGGGCAGCACAGCGTATTGAGGGAAAACTTTGTTTAACATCCACCTGTACTCCATTTACTAACAATTATGATTTCCAATCAATCAATCCAATAGGTTTTAAACTTTGGGAATCGAAGGGTATTCTTTGTTTGGGAAACCTCTTTCAAGATGGGGTCTTCATGACTTTCAACCAGATTATGGAAAAATATGATGCACCGAGAAATTATCTTGTTTTTTCCAAATAAGAGACTTCATAAAGGAAAAAAAAAACCATCAGTTAACTGACCTTCATGTATCTGATTTTGAAAATCAGATATTTGGTTCCACATGAAATGCATAGTGTTTTTATAACATATTTTTTTTTAAATCTGCTATAGGACCCAGAGATTTGGGATGGAATTGGGAGAGAGAACTTGGAGTAGAGATCACAGAGGACAGGTGGAAAAATATCTGGCACAATAGTCAAAAGCTTAAAGTCTGTAATAAAACTAGAACTTTACAACTTAAAATCTTACATGGAGTACATTTGTCATCTTCCTAAATTTAAATCTTCTTCTGTTCTTTCACTTTGCCCCAAATGTAAAATAACTGTAGGTACATTAGCACATTATTATTGGTTTTGTCCTAAAATACAAATTCAACAGCCTTTGAACAAAAATAACAGCGTATCCAAAATTATTAATCTGAAACTAAGATATCCCCACCTAACATTTGGCCTCTCCAATAAGTCTTCGACCATATCAGGATGGTTAAAAATAATAATGATCACATCCCTTTAGATTATCTTACCTGCACAGAACATTCTACAACTGATACCTTTGCAAAAATGTGGAAACCTGTTTGTGTTAAGTGTTTCGGCTATTGTTTTTATAGTCTTCTTACGAAATGCAATAGTTAATTGCGAATTAAAAAAGACCTTATTGTTATTTGAGGATTTATGAATTAACTACATTTTTTTTTCTCTTTTTTTTTGTTTGACTTAGTTTAGATGGTTTTTAGTGCATTGCTCTACCTTCTCATATGTGCATATGTATGTTTTGTTTTCTTTTTGGATATATATATTTTTTTTAAAGTCAACACGCCAACAGTGGATTCACCTCTTGGTCGTGCCTGGATCTGACAGACAGATATGATGAAGAGGTAACTCCCAGTAAAGATCACAATCAGAAATGTTTGTGTCACTCAAAAACAAAAAAAAAAAACTAGCATTTTTAAAACTAAAATAAAGATTAAAGTGTTGTTTTTCCCCTATTCGTCTCACCATTTGGTTACGTGTTTTGACTGGAGCTGCCAAGCCACAAAACTAACACATATACAAGACAAGTAGAATAATGTGATTTGTTTGTGACATTTTGACTGGTTTCATGTGCATCCTCTGCATCTGCATTTTCTTTCATTTGTGCACCTCTAGAGCCGTCTGGTTGAAAAGGGTGATGAATTGGGCAGCCAGGAGCACGACCACCTCCTCTCTCAGGAACTCTGAGGATCATGAAGGAAAACAAAGAGATCAAGAACAAGGGGCCAAAATTTAAAACACACCTTGAGTCGCTGGCCAAAAAAATAAACATTGAACAGTCTAAAACCACATTTGTAAAACTTTAAAAACTTAACTTTTTAACATAATTATGAACTAGATGATTAGCATTACCTATGATAATGCTAGTGTGAATGCTGCAAGCTGAATTTGGCATCTGAAGATGCTATTGTTGATAGCTGAAGATGCTGAAATTGATAGCTAAAAACACTGAAGCTAATATATGAAAACTGTGATGCCGACAGGCAGGTACAATTTGAGCTAAATGGCAAATTAACTCAAAAAACAAACAAAAAAAAGCCTAGGTTATCCAAAACAGCTAGCATGAAGCTGAAAAATAGCTAAAAACTTAAAACAGCCTGAAAACCTTATTTAAAAAAAGTCTAAATTAGCAAAAACAGCTAGAACTGTATCTGAAAAATAGATAAACTTCAAATTAGTCTAAATTTTTTTTTAAAAAAGCTTACATTAGCCAAAACAGCTAGCGTCTAAATGTTATCCTAACTCCAAAACGGACTACTTTTTTTTTTTAAAAAGCCTAAATTATCCAAAACAGCTAGCATGTGACTGAAATATTAGCTAAACTCCAAAAAAGCCACAAAAAATCTTAGTAAATGCCAAAATAGTCTAAAAAGCTACAAAAATTCAGATTTTTAATACATTAAAACCATAACTTTTTAATATAATAATAAATAATTAAAAGGCAGGAACATTATTCTATAATAAACGAACTTCAACCTTAAAAATATGCTTTGTCAAAATTATGCAAGTAAAAATAAGCGCAAGACAACATCGGGACATTAATAACAATAAAATAGAGTGCTCTGGAGGGCCGGATATAATTACCCAGGGGGCTGTTAATTATATGATGATCTAAAGCTGTTAAAATATTTAAAATACTGAATCACTTAATGTTTCCAAGCTGCTGTTAGCCCTCTACCTCTGTATAAGCTGGAACTCCTGAAAGATGTGATATGCTCGTGGGATTGTGACGTTACAGGGGAGGAAATCGGAGAATTCTGAACAGAAGAGACACTGGAGTGTTTCCTGCAGGGGTCGGGCGCCACCACCGAGCCGTAGGAGCCCACCAGCTCCTGGGACGTCATTAGCGGCTTTACTTCTCCATCTCCTTCTTCCTCATCTTCCACAGAGTCGTGCGCATTCTTTTCCTCCTTGTGTATCACACTATCTTTGGTCTTCCTCCTCTCCAAATATGGGAGGTCCCAGTACATAAACACCACCACCACTTGAAGGAGAATCCACAGCAGGCACATAAACAGCTGGACGGGGAACAGAGGAAGTTTGAATCAGGAAACTTTATTAATACTTTACACTCAAACATGATTGAGCCCTTACCCCGGGTGCAGTATATTTATTAACGGCAAAAGAGCCCAAATGGAAATCACACAGCCTCAGGAAGATGTTAAATGCGGGACCTGTGTGGAGCAAAGACTTAACAGGAAATCTTTGCTTATAGATTCAGTCTACGCGGTGAGGAAAAAAAGGAAACTCTCACCTATCAAAAGGCCAGCCTGTCGACACGCCATGACAGCAGCAAAGACTGTAGCACGGTCCTCGGACGCCGTGCTTCGGGTCAAAAAGCCAAAGATGGACGAGCCCGCTCCGGTACCGATTCCTACAAATGGATTTGATCACTTGACAAAGTCTTCAAAATTCAAATTGATTTTATTTATAAAGTACTTTTCCTATAAAAAATACTTCTTTAAGTGCTGTACATAAAGAAATAACACAATAAAAACATCCTCTTGATAAGAAAAAAAAATAATTGAAAATCATAAAATGGGTAAATAAAAATAATAAGAGAGAGAACCCTGAAGATGCTGGCAGCAGTAACCTCCTGTCAGATTGGCATCTACATCCTGAAACAAATAGCCAGAGCCCCGCAACCCCCAGCCTCCCACCAGCAAGGAGAAACCAGGATGAGGGAACCATGAAGACGAGCAGGGGTATGACCTCCGGGCCCAAAAACAGACGACCCAGCCAAGTGAGAGGACGCCAGTTTAAAAGCAAAGATGAAGTAAAAGAAACTAATAAATTAATTATAACAAAATTAAGAAGTTAATAATATTGATGATAATATAAGTAATAGTATTAATTCATATAAACAGATACAATACCATATATACAATTATAAATAGCATAATTTAAAATAAAATAACTAAATTCATTTTGAGAGTCCCTTTCTAATCATCTTTTCATCCATTGTAAAATCATTCCCAGTGGTCTTTTCATTACGATTGAATCGTTTTTAGCCAAAATAATATTAAAAACTGTGTTGTTTTCTTGGACATAAAGGGGGGCAAAAAAGTATTTAGTCAGCCATCAATTGTTCAAGTTCTAAAGCATGGAGGTGGAAACATGATGCTGTGGGGCTGTTTTGGAACCAAGACGACTGATCTGTGTAGAGCATGGGTGGGCAAACTTTTTAAAATGTGGGCCATAAAGGTTCTAAAACTTGAAAGATGTCTCCTCATGTGAGAAAGAAACAACATGGAATCTGGACAAAGAACATAATGAAAATATACTTTAAAACTGTATTGTTTCCCCTTTTTTTGGTCCCAGTTGCACCAGTTGATTGATGGATTTCAGGGGGAAAACACACTTAGAAAAAAGCTGTTTGTTGTAATCAAATGATTACAACAAAAACCCACATGATCAGAAAAATGACAAATCTTCCACATGAAAGTAAAATAAGTTTCAGAACCTGAACACAAGTCAGTTTATTTGTGGTTCACTATCTAAAGAGATACACCAAAATTACAGGGAAACCTAAAACATCAACACAAATTATCAATATCTTTTGTGGTGGGCCAGATTAAATAGTTTAATGGGCCGCATATGGCCCCTGGGCCGTAGTTTGCCCACCCCTGGTGTAAAGGAAAGAATGAATGGGGCCATGTATGGTCAGATTTGACAGCCTCCTTCCATCACAAAGGGCATTGAAGGTGAAATGTGGCTGGGTCTTTCGGCCCGATAACCATCCCACACACTGCCAGGTAACGAAGGAGTGGCTTCATAAGAAGCATTCCAAGGTGCTGGAGTGGCCTACTACATATCTCAACCCCACAGAAAATCTTTGGAGATAGTTGAAAGTCTAAACATCACTGCAGTAGGGGAGATCTGCATGGAGGAATGGACCAAAATACCAGCAATAGTTTGTGAAAATCTTGAGACTTACAGAAAATGACTGTCGTCATTGCCAACAATGGGGATAAAACAAACTATTGTATTCAACTTATTGACCAAATACTTATTTTCCAACATAATTAACAATAAATTCTTAAAAAAAATAGTGATGTGATTTTCTGAATTTTTTTCTCCTCATTTTGTGTCTCATAGTTGAGGTGTATATGAGTTGTGGGCAGGACTGTTGGCAAGGAGTAAGTCTGTGCTCATTTCCCATCATCCCTTTGTTTACATTCTCTTGCTCTAGCTTAAAGTCCCTCACAACCCCAAGATAACATACTTAAAAACCTATATTTGATCTTAATTTTCTTTATTCGTCTCCATCATCATGAAAAATATGCTAGAACAACACGCTAAAAACACATAACTCATAAATGATTTTATTTTCTTCTTCAAACTAATTAAAGCTGTGGTTTAAACTTAATTATTGTTCACTATTTATTGACTCATTTAAATGCACAAATCAAAATTACACCTTTGATAAAAACAGAATAATATTTGAAAATAAACCATTCAAGCCCAGAGTTAATATATTTAGATAGATCAAGGAATTATTATTAAAATTAAATTAACATTTTGGGAAAAAAAAAAAAAAACTTAAAAAAAATATATAAATGCAGTTGTACACAAGGAGTATAGCATTTTTAGGTATTTGTTCTGGCTCTAATTGACTTAAATGCAACACTGACAACAAAAAATAGAAACTTCGCCTTTTTTAATTTAATTTAATTTTTTCACGAGTATATGTGGATTAAACATGAGTGAAAAATAATATTTAGAGGTTCAAGCACATGTAAAAATGACTCAGTGTGAATGTTTGTCACTCAAAAGACACTTACCTGCTACCAATCTACTGGACAGTAAAAGCCACTTGGAGTAGCCCATAAAATACATTAAATTACCTAAATAGAAAAAATTAGAGAAAAACATATCATTAATATCAACTGGAAGCTTTCTTAATCACAGGGAGCCAAAGTCTAACAATGCAAACAATCCAAGTAAGCCAGTAGGAGGAATGGAAGAAACTGTGGACTTACCAACTATTTCGAAAAAGTTAGCAAACAAAATGATCTTCTTTGTGGTTTGTGTTCTGTCAGACAAGTGACCAAACAGCGGTCCTGAGAGCAAGCCACTCAGACTGAATGCTGACAGTGTTAAGCCCAGGAAATAAGGCTCTGCATTTAAAGTCTGGAGATACCTCCATATGGTGGGTAATATCACAGCTGAGGAAACAGAAAAACTCTGTCAGTTTTTACAATCAATGAAAAGACTGAAGAAAATGCAATACTCTATTTTTAAACATGTGATTTTTGTGAACTTTTACTAAACATAATGGGAAATGAGAAGGAAACTATTAACCAGCTGACTTTTTTTTTTTTTTTTTTCCAGAAAACAGAATCTTATCACAAAAACAGTAGTGGGATCTCCTGAAGTTGCTCTTTCTCCCCATCAATGTCTGCTGAAGTTTTATCAGGGCAACAGACAAACAATTGCCTAAACTGAAGCAATAACTTCACTTCTTTTGCAATTTAGAAAAAGAATGCTCCACTGTTTCAACACAGTACAACTGTGTGCAACACACTAACACTGGAAACTATAAAATTGAGCTCTTTTGTTTTCTTTATAATCGCTGAAATAGATGCATTGATAAAATATGCATATATTTGAGAAAGGTTTTTAACATACAAAAATCTAATAGAGTTTTTTGCATGATTTAACAAGTTGTTCCCTTGTAAATGTTTCTTTTTTTTTCCTACCCAGTGATTAAGAAAGTAAAGCAACATATTTTAGCAGGACTTCTGACAAAATTGACAAGAGTTTATTGGTTTTTCTGTTGCAGTCCTGATTTTCAATGTGTTTTTGAGGAGTTGAAACCCTAAAAGCACGTAGTCTTCTTGGAAGTGGTCAAGATAAGACTTGTTTTCTACCCCAGCAGTCAAACGAAGAAGTAATTTGGTGAATAAAATCAGCAATGCTGTTTGTTTTTCCAAAGTTTTCCCTGAAGAACTACTCTGTGACAAAAAAAAGAATGATCAAATATTCAAATATTATACAAATATTCAAACATTTTTTAATGTGTAAAATTTAAAAACATAAATTTCATTTTGTGTAAAGAATAATCATTTGAAAACACAGATTTTAGCATGCTGCTTTACTTCTCCTTGTTTAATATCTGAGACTTTAGGCCTTTTTAGGAATAAAACCAGAAAATAAAGTTAGTTGAAAATTATTTTTACTTAAGTGGCTACATAATGTTTTAATATTTTAAAGTAATTTGCTTGGGCCTGAAAGATAAATCTTTTTCCAGAAATGTTAAATTCAGATCGCTATTTTTTTGAGTCATGTTACTGAAACGCACAGTAGTTCACTTATTTGAAGTGTTTAACAAAATTAGAGGAAATGAGTAACAAATACACAGGGAAAATAATAATAATAGTCTACTAAGCACATTTAAAACAAATTTTAGCAAAACATTGTGAGTTTTAGCCAAAAAAATTTAAATATAATTTAATGTTTAAAATTATTGTATTTATATATTTATTTTATCAAAAATAATGTGTGTTTTTTTTTAGGGCATTATGTAGTTTCAATGATACATCTCCATAATGCTTTAATGTTTCTTTTGATCATAGTTTCTATTAATTTTGAAAAATGTCCTTTATTATGTAAAACACTCTTACCAGTGTTTGAAAAGTGCTTTATAAATAAAGTTTTGTTTGAATCAAAATGCTTCTCTCTCTCTTTCCACAGTGTTTATGTAAAGTGTATGTTCTTATATTAAAAATGCGGGTTGAAATTTTAAAATAAATACATGCATACAATAAATAACACAATTACGTAAATGTTTGCCGATAAAATATAAGTGTAATTATTTGTTTATTTGGCATGTTCTTAATAAATCACTACACTTCTAACTGTATTATTGCGGATGATGAGACTTATATATATATATATATATATATATATATATATATATATATATATATATATTATATATATTTTTTTTTTTTTTTTTTTTTTTTTTTACCTACATGTCAGAAAAAAGACATCTTACCATATTCCACGCCGCTAAGAAGAAAAATGAGTCCAATAGTGGCAAATGTCAGTTTCTTTTTACACCGATAATCCATGGTTTTGGTGAACTATTCTCCCGTTTCTATTATTTCACTGACCGCGCTCATTCTTCGCCTCACAGCTGAGCTAATCCACAGAGCGAGGCTTCCAATTAAAGCCGGCGGAGATGCTAAACCTGACTATCTATCTGAGAAAAGCTCAAAATAGATCAACATTTTGTTCCACGGTTTAAATGCGATATTTTTGGCAATGCACGAGCGATTATAGGACCAAACGGGACCCTACAGACCCTTCACATGCGGTTAATCAAGTTCCAGCGACGTTTTGCGCAAGAAGACGACGTGACCCTTCATGACCACAGTATTTTCCGGTGTTGCGCAAGAGAGGAGCAGAAAAGCTTGTCTTGTGAATGCGACGCGCACTGATTATAAAGTCGGTTCTCCATTTATATCGATTTCATCAACGAGACATATTTGTAATGCTTCCCTAAAGGTGTCTAACTTTTTTTTTGATAAGTACAAAAAAAAACCAACAAAAAAAAAAAGAAATTGAACAATAAAGAACTGAATGTAAGACCCAAACCATTTCTCATTATAGGAAATGCTGTCAGTGATCAGCCTGAATGATGAAAGTTAATGTCAACTAAACTAGATTTTACAATCAAGGATAATTCCATGCAAAATTTTTTATTTAAGTGGATAAAAAAATAATACTTTATCTAATGCAAAAGGGACTTTTTAAGCAAATTTGAGATCAAAGCAGAATTTATCACAATGATTCCTCATATATTTGAGTTCAAGTCAGAAAGCAGAAGCACAATAAGCACTTTTTTTAACCTCAATTCAATTCCTGCTTCCCCAAGATTTGGTTAGCAGAAGTCATGTACTGTGAACCAAATGCAGCTCGACACTCAAGACAATTCAAGAGTTCAATGAGCACAACCACCAAGCAAGACAGCAAAATGATCCAAAAGAAGCTGCTGTCTCTCTTTGCTTTTGCACAGAATTTCCTATTCATTTGGAGTCAAGTGTTCTTATAATTCAGGATTCCATTACACCAACTGCTCAGTGTCTGACTAAAAGGATTCTTTACAGAAAGTAGGATTCTCAGAGGCCGCTGATTCTCAATTTATGTATAATTTATTTTTGAAAAACAAAGAAACTTAATAAATGAAGGGACGTTGCATATTTTTTTTTTGTCTCTATGGAGGGTGTATCCCTGTAATGCTGCAAGATTGCACAAAGTATCTACAAAAACGGACACCCTTTGCACAACATCTAAACTGTTATTCTGACTCTGTGACTAATCAAGTGAAAAATCCTTTTCAATGAAATATTCTAATAAACCCTTCGTGACATTGACTCAGGGTCAGGCTTGTTGGAAAAGTGGAAACTTCTCATCATTTGTATTTAGGGTCTGTACTGAAAGCGTGTCATTTTTCTTATGAGTTGTAAAAATAAAAATAGGATTTTTGGCATAAGAAGGGAACCACAAATAGCAGGATGCGGCTGAAATCAAGGCAGGCATGCCTAAAATGGGAGGAATACATGAAGATCTTAAACAGTATGTAAGCAAAAGCATTAAGCTTGGTTTTGGACAAGTCAGAAAGGTCTACTGATCATATAACTGATCATCTACATCACTGCTTAAAGCCCAAATCCAGTGTTTTATGCTTAAAAAGCTATAAGTTCTCTTTCCCATAAAAGACAAAACCTATTTGTGTTTAAAGCTTTGTGTGCACATACCAGTATCCAATGAATCAGAGTGATTCCGATCTTGTGACATTTGTTACAGAAATCTTTAAGTGTCCTGTTTGGTGCACAAAAGCTGCTTATTTCCCTATAATTCAATTTTCTGTCTCCCAGTTCTCCAAGTTTCATTTTTGCTGCTACTGCAACACTGTTGAAGAGTATTCAGTGCTAAAAAAGAAGGTAATCAACACTTGTACTCGTTATATAAAAAAAGAAAAAAATCTTTATTTACAGTTTACCACCAAGTAGAAATCCCAGACCTTGTAATGTGTCACAGACCGTATCGTAGTTCATTGGAGGAACTATAAAAAATATCACAAAGGTTTACAAAAATGTTTTTTTTTTTTTGTCTGTAAGATGTTCATATATGCTCCAAATGTCAATGCGGCAGCCTTAATGGATCCTAGTATACAAAGGTGGTAGAAACCAGGGGGTTGGAATTCAAAAGGCCAGCTTCTTCATGAGGAGATACACTCTGGAGTCCACCTCAAAGCCGTGAAGATTGTTGGCGTCCCCCTGCAGCCTCATGAGGAGACCTCCATAAGACACATAGGCTGAACTGAAAGAACATCAAAGAACTTGATCAACATATATCCTGTATTTTTATTCAACACTGTTCTTGACTTTTAAGTAAAAAAAAAAAAAAAAAAAAAGGATTGTCATGATCTGCATGAATCTTGTAGAACTTACAGACGCGTGGCTGCTTCTGTTGAGGTCTCATCGCCTTCTATCTTGTAGACCTTTCCATACATTACATAGTCAAACTGAGCTGCCCTAAAAACAATTGAAAAAATAGAAGATGAATCAAAAGCCACAACATGGGAGAAAAGGACATTTGTCTTCTTTTAACACCTTACCTGGATGGTCGGTCATCCTGGGGATTGTACTCTCCATCATCTGGCGTCCCATCTTCATATAATGTACTGGCAATCACCAGTCTGAACTTGTCCCCTTATTAAAATAGACAATAACATGACATTTTCAAACTCTGGATTTATCGAAGCACTGTACATAATCACCTCAGACCAAGTTTATATAAAACCATACAATAGTTTTACTTAAACATTCAGTCAAAATTGAGATTAAAAACATAAATACTGAAGCAACCACTTTAATGAGTGAACGTTAAGCATTGTCAAAAAGGGGAGCTCTTTCCACATATAAATGAATAAGTTGCATTAGATGTTGCTGATGATCAACTGAACAACTTCTCTGCAAAGGCTAAATTTCTAATATTAAACAAGACTTAAACAATAGTGCGCATTGTAATTTCTTACCTAGATCTACAGGATAAATCTGAGTATTGACATCCAGGATTAGGTCCATCTTGAAGGATTCACTTTCACAATGGAGACGAGACACTGCAGCAAAAACAATAACCTGTATTAGTTCATTTTAGAGAGAACAAAACACATTGTTAAACTTATTACTGTGCTTTTAGAGCTATATCTCTTTCAAGCAAATACAACTAATAGTCAGTTTGTTTGAAGTTTTCAATATGACATAGGCTTCAAAGCTAATAAAAGCCAAGAATGAAGATTTCCCTACAAAATAAGCAATGTGAGGACAGCAATGCTTTGCTGTTGGTTGGTTCGAAGCCAGTAATTACTGAAAACAAATGCAATTATACACAGTCACATGCAATTATGACTTTTACAACTGTAACTAACCACTGATGAAAACCCTATTTGTGCTTATTACAGTGGTACATTCCACATACCTCTGTCAAACTTCTTGCCATCGGGATCAATGTCTTTCACATCAAAAATATCTTCAAACAAAATCCCAGCCATCTTTGACCCTTTCTATGAAAAAACAAAACAAAAATTAAATTACTCATAAAACAACAATTAAAAGTGAGAAAAAGTATGTTATAGCAAAGTATTTTAGCCGAACAATGAACATATTAAACTAGAAACATTCAAATTATTCTAATTAATCAAAAACAACCTTAAAGGAAAACGGGTTGATCAAAACAAACAGAAACCCCACGTTGATATCTATCATTTTAAAGTGGGAAAACAAAAGTTGCAAGAATTCCAACAATATATTATTTACGCGCTAGCTATTAGCTGTAGCGTGTTGTCTACACAAAACACAATGCTTACCCTAAGTGTTGTTCTTGTATCGTTGTTTAAATACTATGCTCAGGGGTGTCGTGGTTTCGTGTAAAAACGATAACAGTATAAACTCGACGTTAGATGTTTAATTTCGATAGAACTTCATTCATTTTTGAGAGAAGCAGAGTGTGCCGCGCAGAACCAGCATGCTCGACCTTTGACATAACAAGCACTTCCGGTTTTTATTTGCGCACAAAAATTTAATCTTTGCCTAGCCAAATAGAATACAATTTGTCCGGGAAGTGGGGGTATTTTGATTATTTAATTTAGTAAAAACATAAATAACAGTAATAAATAGGGAAAAAAAATAAAAGCACTACTTTCTGGTCATATTTTTACGTTCATACAATTGGCAAATATTATTTTAAAACAGTAAAATTTAGATTATTTTTTACATTATTTATTTGTTTTAAATAACGTTTTATCTGATTTCATTAAGCAAAAAAAAAAAAAAAAAAAAAAAACGAAACACTTTCACGACAGTTTTGACTAACTTCCGTCTGTCGTCATCTTGTTGCTAGGTGCGTTTAGCGTCCTCTGTTTGGACGGTTGCTAGCTAATGTAAAGGTTGTTGTTATCTTGTTATAAGCGACATTATATTGAGAAGTAATGAACTATATTCACCTTAAATACAATTAAAATATTTAATCAATTTTCCAGTGCGCATTCTTACCGAGCAACAATGTCCAAACGAGGTAAGGAAGATGCTTCTGTCAACAAACCTGAAACGATTGACTAGCTTTCTGCATGTCTTCAAATGTCTGTCGTTAAAGCTAACGTGTTTTCCGCTTTAAAACGCATACACATAGGAATTTAAACATGTTTTAATTATATAGTAGTAACTCCAGTTGCAACAAACAAATACTACAATAAAACGAAAACGGGAATCAGAAGTTCGGGAAAAAATAACACTGATCATGTTTGCATGACTACTAAAACGATTATTCTCCCCTTTCTTATTTGCCTATTTATGCTATTCTGTCTTTTCCAGACTCTAACATGTGTTTTGAAAGTTCAAATGAATTTCACACTGAGTTGAAGTTCCATATGACGGCCGATATTTTGACATCTGTGGTCCTCGCATGAGTACAACTGACACGGCCAAGATGGGAGACATCTTGGCAACTGAAGCCGATCTCCTTGGGATGATTACAGAGGTAAAATCTTAAGAAAACTCATAGACAAGTAGTTAATCTCCAAATAAAACAGAACAAAAGCCTTTAGCTACCTTGCATAGAGCATTATTCTCTAAACGTGTTAATCCATCATTTGTTCATTCTGCTCAGTTGATCTAAAATCTGAATGTATTTTACTGTGATTATGGTACAATTAACATAAGAATTGCCTGTGTTTGTCTTCTCTTCAGTACCTTAAGTTTGGGGAATTTGAGGAAACAGTTCAGATTTTTGACAAAGAATGTAGAAGCAAAGGCAAACTTGTGTCCAAACCTCGAGGAAGTGCTCTCAGAGACTCAAAGACTCGCGTCATTCAGGTAATGAGGGAAAACCTTCAAGAATGTTAAGAGTCTGTGAATTTTCTAAGTAGTAATTGTCATATTTGCTCCAATTTTGTTTAAAACTCTGAGTATATTTAAAAAGCAGACCACAGAAAGAGTCTTTACTCTGGTGAAGACTTTTAGGGATCCTGAACATGATAGGTTTTGCCAACACAAAATGTTTGCAAACATTCATTTTAACTATATTTCTATCTATTGTAAAATTGTTCCCAGTACAGTCTTTTAATTAGGATTATCCATTTTTAGCAACAATCGAAAAGCCTGTGTCATCTTTTGAGACAGTTTTTTTTCAGAGTAGCAGGATCTCATCAGAAACTCATCTCTGGATTGTGGATGGGACTGTTGGGGCCAAAGTAACCCAGCATCGATATCCCGGCATTCCTTTGTTTACTCTCTCTTCCGTTAGCTTACAGACCCTCACAACCCTAAGCCAACATTAGTGTAGCTAAAAAAAAAAAAAAAATGCAAAGCAATATCGGAGTTATCTAGCACAGTTTAGAGCCAGATAGCAGCTCAGTCAATGAAAACTGAGACGTTGATGGATCTTCTTGTCTACAAGTGGAGGATTAAGCGTTAGAGTGGAGCAGGGAGACTTTCGCAGGCCTATTGCAGTTGCTGCGTTACAAGTCTAAGGTTTTTCAAACTACGGGTTTTTATCTGCTGCTGGTTCATCACAATTTGAATAAAAAATACTCAGAAATGCAGTTTTAACCTTAAATTATATATATGTATGTATGTCCTCAACAATGAGAAAAATACTAAAAGAACAGGTTAAAAACACCAAAAAAACGATTTTCATTGGAGTGAGTCTAAAAAAATATTTAACTAGATTTTCAAGTTATCTGGGAAATAAAATGCTCATAAAAGCATTTTAATTGTTTTTGTTGGTAATTTTTTTTTTTTTGTTCAAGTTTGTTTTTAAATCTGTCCTAAAGGAAGATCTTCTGAGCTCTTTTGATGATGGGGACCAAAAGGTTTTCTTTGAGCTGTGGAAAGAGAATATTCCTCATGAGGTGAAAGATTTGGATGCTGAAGCCCAGGGCTTGGAGTTCTACCTTCATGTCCACTTCACCATCTTCCCATTGAGGAGCCATCCAGTTAGACAAGTATGTGAATTTAATTGTTCTTCATTAAGAAACCAAAAAAAAAAGTCACAATTTTAAAACTGTCCACGTGCTACAATTAACAGGAATGCTATGACAAATTTAAAGGCAACTTTTTTATATACGTTAATTATACTAACTCATTCTATCTTTCTATCATTCTCCAGGACCGCTCTGAATTTGAGGAGAGGATTTCCCACTTCAAACAGTACCTTGAGACCCGGGGAGCAGCGTTGTGTCAAAACACAGAGTTTTTGCCCTACTACGCTTTACCATTTGTTCCCTCGCCTGCTGTTCACCCTTCCTTCAAAGATCTCTTTAAGGTGACTCTTGACTCCTACTTGCATTCATTTTTTTTGTTTTCATCACTACAGTTCAACAGTGTTTCACAACATCGTCTAACAATGTCTTCCTATTTTCAGGATACCTGGATTCAACAAATAAGGGCAAGATTGGACAGATTCCTGACAGTGACACTAAAACCGTCCAAGATTCCAAGGCTGATGACTTTATATGTATCCTTTTCATTCTTTTGCTGGGAAAAATGTCAGACAAAAAAGAGGTGTAACTCCAGGTTTCGGTTATATAATATTTTTGGAACAAAGTTATCTCTAATCATGGAAATGTAATCTATTGAAACATTTTTTGTTGGTTTTAAATTCTATAAAGTAAGAATAGATTAAAAAGAATGGGGAAAAACTCCTCCCACATATTTTTAGTGTTTATTTGTATCTTGTATCTTCCTCCTCGCACAACACCTCAGACTTTTTTTGGATTTGGTTTGGTGAGAGTGCTGGTCATAGACACACACCCTGTAAATCCTTCAATGGTCTAGAACTAAGACTTGATACTTTTGACTGCATTTACTGTTGTAAAAGATAAGAAAAACTAACTGGGGATCTTCATAAAGATGATAAACAAAAGAAAACATGAGCGCTCTGAAACCTTTTATAGGCAGCAACAGTAATCTCCAGAATAAACAGTAAACACCAGAAAATGACAGAAGCTTCCAGACCACCAATGACAGATGAAACCTCACTTTGCACCTCAAGTTAAACTCCTCTCTGAAATATTTATATTTTTTAGGGGATTTATTGGCTTTAAAATATAAAAATTTAAACCGAAAAAACTAAAAAGACTCTTTTTTTTTCACTTTGGGTTAACTTAAAAAGTGTCACAATATGTCAACCTAAGTTTTAAGTTTCACTTAAATTAGTTTTCAACAAAAGTTTACTAATTAATATATCTGCTTGACATCAACCTCTCTTTTTAAACTTAGGGGAACAATAAAAAAGTAAATATTTTATATAACGTTTTGTTTAGTCATTCTAACTATTGAGTTCATTGTTCAGTTATTTGTTAAATACTATAGGCTGTAAAATGTGACAAATACAAGTACTTTCATTTAAAAGACCGATTGTATTTGCTTTTATTGTTCAGGAAACATTAACAAAAAGATCAAGCTGATGTGAACTCTTCTAGTGTGCTGATAATGTTACAGATAATTCCTGATAGGCACTATAATTTAGGATTGTAAAAGTGTTTGATAAATTTGATTTAACATGCAGGACGGTTGAAAGAAAAAAAGTGTTTTTGCTATTCCTGGCATAAAAGTAAAATATTATTTTATTTCTTTATATTTTACTGACCGTGTAGGAACTATTATTTATTTTGATGAAACAGTATCAATGTTTTTTTTTTATTATTTTCCAGGATTTATAACTAATTTAAAAAACTAGTTACAGCATAAACTTTATTCACAGAGATAATCCTGTGAACCTGGTTTAAGTTTAGTTGCACTGCAAGTGAAAATGAACTTAAGTAAGGGAAAATTTTTGGGAGTTTGTTTAAAAAGAGTTAACAAAAAGGGACAAATGGATGTTTTTAACTCCTTCACACTATATTTCACAGATTAGCATTGTAGCATTTAATCCAGAATGTTTTTTTTAATATACATGTGAATAAATTCAGGCATGAACGGGTTAACGGATTCGTCTGATGACTTTTTTAAATCGATTTGACAGCAGTAATATATATATATATAAATTACCGCTGTCAATCCATTAAAAAAAGTGATAATTAATCACACTTTTGTATTGTGATTAATCACGATTAATCGCAATGTTTTTCTGGGTGCATGTTATATGACGACATGCAGCTTTTGAACAAAAATTGGTTGAATATTTATTACAAGCGACCAAGGTATAAGTGGGATAAAACAGACGAAGTTAAAGTGGAAGACGGAAGTGTAATTATTATGCATTCATAAATATTAACACGTTATTTTATATTTTATGTTTTTTCTTATTCACCTGTGTTATGCATGACAAAGCAGTGGAAATGTTGTTGTAACACACCTTGTCTTAGCCATTATTGAAGTGTAAAACTAAAAAAAAAAAAAAAAAAAAAAAATCTAATTTTTTCTTTTTACACGCTTCCAGATTTTCCAAATCTTTTGTTATTATTTGATAGTTTGAAATCGTAAAATATTGAAATCAACACAGTAACATGTTAACTCTAAAGACAAATTAGTCAGCTTTTCCAAAAAGTTTTTATGAAAACAAAGCCATCCTTTAAGAAGGCAGTGAGACCGATGTTCATGTGTGTGTAAAGTTACGGGTCATTGCATAAGTACTTCTGAAAATATTAGATGACAGGTGTGTTTGCTGGACAAGGGTGTTGGTTTGTAGAAAGCGTAATCGTTAATAAAAGTGAGTAAATATTGAATCAGTATTTTGCGTCTTCTCGTACAATAGAACATATCATTTTCATTCCAAAATAAATGGATTTTCAAACAGGATGTTCAACTCTGAGTATGTTTGTATTGTCTGTTGTGAAGCTTTAGGAAGGTCCTGTACAGCCTGTCTGCACGTTTCCACTGCTGTGTCTGCCCCTTTTTATATGTCTAAATCTTACAGAACCGTAGCATTACAAAATATATATAAATGATACATACATCCTTAACAGATATCCTTCAGAAGGAGGGTGGCAAAGCTACTAAAGGTAAGTAGCCTTTGCAATGACACCGCAGAATAACAACATTTGTTGTATATTTAAGTTAAAAGATTTTATAAATAAATTATTACCACTTTTTTTTTTTACACCTGGTGCAGATTATGTTTACTTATTCAACCCCTCCTAATTTTCTATTTCTTTTCTCAAATAAAATGTATCGTCGAATAAAAAGTGCTAGTTTGAATGACATTTTAGATTATAACACTAAAGGAATTTAGAGTCAAAGACCACACCTGTTAAATATATACGTGACGTATGTATGCTTTGGGCAGCTTTTATTAACAGTTTGCCAAAGCTTAGGCGTAGACAACAGTTTTCTCAATACTTTAGTGTTACACAAAGAAGGGCAAAAAATTATATAAAAAGTTTATTATAGATTAAAAATGATTAAAGATTAAATTGCTAAAGAAATAGTAAAGTTAATGGAAAAGTGAAATGATGCTGGTCAGCACTAAAGACGATAAAACTGGCAATTTAAAGGCTAATAAATAAATACTCAAATAAGTGTAATATTTTATTAAAAATACAACTTATTACATGTAATGAATTCTAACTTTGAATTGTTACAACCTGAGATTTAAGTGCTCGATTCCAATTTAGCTACAGAAAATCTAAAACAGTAAACAAACAAACAAACAAACAAAATAAAGCTACATGATTATCATAAATTACTCTATGTTAAAAAAGCTAGCTAAATAAAATATATACCTATCTGAATTACTTCCCTACTTTGTCATTTTGTTGTGCTGTCTGAATCTAAAATTCAAAAATTGAGTGCCCTGGAAAGTTCCCAGAAGTCTTTGCCAAAAAACTAGCATGCATCAATACTCACTACATTAGCGAATATAGACCACAATGCATTGCGGTCAAACAATAAAAAAAAAAAAAAAAAAAAAAAACGTGTTTAAATGTAATTTTTTATTAACCATCCACATTTTCATCATTATAACACAGGCTATGTTCAAATTCCCATCCCGATCCCTTAGTGCCAAAAAAAACGATATAGTGCAGGACAATACAGGGCCCTGGATTTTAAAAGCAATTTAGGTACCAGGTTCACTTCTTTTTGTATTTTCAAACACTAGATATGACTTCATCAATTTCTCAAAGTGAAAATCTAATAAATTCGAACATTTGACGACATCTATTGGTTTATAAAAAAAAAATACATTTAAACACTTTTTTTTTTTTTTTTTTGCAAAAATTGTTTGACCGCAATGCATTTTGGTCTATATTCGCTAATATGGTGAGCATTGATGAATGCTAGTTTTTTTGCAAAGACTTCTGGGTAATTTCTGGGGCCCTCGATTTTTGAATGTCAGATTTGGACAGCTCTACAACATGGAAAACACTATATGTGGTGCACTCAATAGCGAGTAGTAAAAGAATTTGGACACAACTGTTTAATACTTTTTCAAAAAAAAAAAATTACAGAGATCATTGAATTTGATTTGAACTTTATTAATCTCATAGAGGAGAAATCCACAATTTCTGTTATTGCTAGCACCGAATAGAATATACTCAACTATTATAGTTAACAATAGAAATTGAAGAATAGGAATAGAATGTAGAAGTTCAAGCAAGAATTTCCTGAAAAAGGTCGACATTTTTCATATGAATATGGTAAAGACGAATAAAGTGGGAAGAAGTTGAAAATGCAATGATGCTTTATATTTTAGGTAAACACACACAAAAAAAGGCACAAACCATTGAAATTTAACATGATATCTCTTACTAGCTCAGGTTAACGGGATGCTAACGGCGGGCCTGGTCTTAATGTGTTTTGACTCCACAGACGTCATACAGCAGCTACAGCTTCAGCTTGCTGAATCAGACCGCCGCATTAGCAGCTGTTTACGAAAGTTCAACAAGATGCAGGCGGACTACCACAACCTGATCGGAATCACCGCTGAGCTGGTCGATTCTTTGGAAGCCACAATCAGCGGGAAAATGGTAAGCCAGGAACGTCCGTTTATATAGTTAGACTTATGCTCGTGGGTGGATTATTTCAGTAAGATCTATACAAATGAAATAAACTTTTGAAACAGAGTTGGACAAACAAATGGCCTTCATTTGATGTGTTTTCTGTAGATCTCCCCCGAGTATCTCCAGAGTGTGTATGCTCGCCTTTTCAACAACCAGATGAGGCAGAGTAGTGATTTCACAAGGCCTGGAACAGTAAGTACGAGTTTTCCTGAGCCTGTTGCACAACTTGGCATATCCAGAAAGTAACAATAGTAGGAGCTATTCCTAGATCCTTGTTCTGTGGTGGTGTAATTTATGGAAAGCGATGTAATACAATAATAGGTAACTCACCTTACGATATAACCATGTCTTCCAGTAAAGGAAGCAATAAACAAGGACACGTTTTACATTAATAAATCTTCATGGTTCAGTTATAAAATAAACATGTTGCCATTATTTGCTTATCATTGTTTCTGCAGTAGTTGTGTAGCGCTTGTGTGTAGAGTTTGGTGCTACCTCCCTATTTCATTCCGTCTGTTTCATTTTCAGAGAGTTAAGAAAAAAAGACATTTTTTGCTTTTTCTGTATTTCTCAACAGTCTAATGACAAATTATATTTCCTTAACTCACCATATCAGCTGCAAAACTGTAGTCATAGTTCACATGAACTCATTCACTTTAGCATGTTATTCGACATGTAGAGCAGTTCGTTTCACTAAATAACCTGACCTAAAAACAACCCTTTTCATTCAGAACTAAACCTAATTTGGCGTCCTTTTCAACGCCGACACACTGAGCTGATATGTAATATAATCTGTAAGTGAAAGCATGATAACAAGGAAGCAAAAGTAAAGGCTGTATCATTGTTTAGTTTTGCCACACAAGATAATATAACCAGTAAAAGTATTTTTAGGTATTTTAGGTTTATTTTACTTTTATGGATGTTTTTATTTAGTATAAATTAGTTTCTAGAGATTAAGGAACTGTTTTTTTAACCCTTTAACACCAGAGCTCCAGTTTTTATGTTTTTTTGTAACTTTTTAACTGTTAGCACGATAATTTCAGCAGATTCTGGTTGAACAGTTACGGTATGTTAAAAGATTTTGTGTTAAGCATCACCGCCGACACTCAGCTGCTAAAGGGTTAAATAAACTTTTATAGGTTCACCATAGGGACCTAAAAACAACAAGTTTGTTTCAAACAAAAAAATAAAATGTCTGTTTTTTTGCGTGTGTGGTGCTTTTGTCCACAAAGGGATATTACTCTATGAGTCCATATGATGATGGCTATGTAAGTTTTCATCTCTTCTTCCTGTCACGTCACCCGCTCTCGTCTTGCTCGTTTTGTACTCTTCCCCTCACATTTCCCATCTGCCTGCCCTCCCCAGGAACATGTATAGCTGTTTGTTGATTATTTGTATTCCACCTCAAATCTGATAGTTGTCTGCTTCACACTAGAAAGGTTTTAGTCTTAGGCAGAAGATCCAGTTTGTCTTCATTCAACTACAAAGATTACTGTGTAGTATCCATAGCTTAGTCCCCATCCCCTGTAGCATTTATTCCCTCCGTTTGGTTCTTTCCCAGGGATTTTCAGCTTTTTCCTATTGTGAAATAATACAAGGTATGAAACAATACAAACAAAAAAAGGTTTTCTTTAGTTTCTACCATATGGGATGAAGCATAAAAGGACAGTAAAGCTATTATCTGTATTTAAAAGTAATTAAAAATGAAACTAAGGAATGACTTCTAATTTAGATAATAGTGTCTTCATTGTCAAGAACATTAAAATTCAACTTAGATCTCTTTTTTAATGTATATGAATAAAATACATTGTGTTTTTTATATTTATTTATACCAAATCTATATTACTGTTGTACAAATTCAGATTTTTTTCTGTTTTGCCTTCTCTAATCCTCAGCCAGGTCAACAAGTTTAACTTAAAATGCAAAAAAAGAGACGTGTTCATATTTATTTCTTGCTTTGGATCAACCATTCACATAAAAAAGAGCTAAACTAAGTGATGTCTTTAGTGATGCGAGCACTCACTAATCTGCTATACGTTCAATGTGAAAGTTCAGCTTTTTAGGCCTTACAATTTATTTTAAAGCAGGGGTGTCAGACATACGGCTCATGGGCTGCCAGATGGTTTGGTCTGACCCAATCAGGAAAAGAGAAAAAGATACAAGGATGTTGGGGGAAAAAATTACGTTTCTAGCCCATTCCTGTGGCGAGTTATCGTTATTTAAAGAAATGGCTGCAATGCGAAATTCCGTCACTAGGGGAAGCAAAGGAAAAAATAAAGTTATAACAAGAGATCAAGAAATAAACAGCATTTCTTTGCAAGTGCGTGCCACGTCTGGGTAAGATGCAGTTTGGTTCCCTACCAGCCCTTACTGCTTAAGTTCCTATAAATAGTATGAGGTGTGACACCACAATTACCAAAATAAACAGATATTAGTAATAGTTCTAATAATAAGGGCTGAGTATCGATAATAATTTTCAGAAACAATTTGATTTGATTCACTAGAACCTGGATCAATTCAATTCCGATTTGTTTTTCTTTTCTTTTTTTTTTTTGACTCAATTCTCTCAATTCGATTCAATTTAATTTTAAGTTTGCACATTTGGACACATTTTCTTAGAAATACATTGATAATCTACTATATGTTTTGAATATATTTATATTAATCTAATACAGTTCACATTAGTGCTGGGCGATATGACGATATATATCGTGTGGGCGATAGAAAGGTGTATATCGTGGCATTTCTCCTCTATGGTTTATATCGTTGCTAAGCTAATTTTATCAATTATTACATCAAATATGTCATTAATCAGACCCTCCAGGATTTTTTAAAAGAGTTTGTAAAATTCATTTCTGTTAGTATATAAAGCTGCTCATTTAGTCAGAAATATATGCTTACGTTGACGGAGTGTTAGCATTTACCGTTTTATGGGAAATTCCATTAAATGTTAGCATCAAGCTAGCGGACTTTAGCTTTATGTGGTAGATCCGTCTATATTTTTATTAATCGATTATTCATCTATTAAGCTTAAATCAATTGAAATCGATTAATTAATTATTATTAATAATAATAATAATAATAAGTGATTAAGCTACGAGGTTTTTTGAGGCATTTTTTTCCAACTGAGAAAAAAAAAACAAAGATGCAGATAAGAAGTTTACCATAGATTATTTTGCTAATAAATTACTGGTCTGGCTCACTTGAGATTAGACGGATTGAATGCAGCCCTTGAACCAAAATGAGTGTGACACCCCTGTTTTAAAGTTTAGCAAAGAAACAAAAAATAAAACAATAAGAGATCAATTATCGGAATTCCACCCATTCTCCACAACCGCTTAAAATATACACTTCTGTCCTTATAGTTTATTCTAGTGTGGGGTATTTAGCTTTTAAAGCTGCTCGGATACTAACTCATTCTCTGCATGAAAAAAACAATCATCCATGTTAGCCTTAAGCATGTAACCCAAGCATGATATATGCATGTTTGAAAAAGAAGATCACTCACTCGCTTGAAGGATGTTAACTTCAATGTCTTTGGGAAAGTAAACTAACATTTGAAAGGGATATCTCACAAAAAGAAGCATCTGCATGGATCATGTTATGTGTTAAGATACGGACGCCGTCACAACTATTCAGAATGTTAAATTCACTTATGTTTTATTTTTTTTAGGCCTCTTCTATGCTACGGGCATCCATTGCACCTCCGTAAGTTTTATATTTCAAGTTCTGATTAGTTTTGTTTTTGTGCGCCATTAAATCATGGTTGATCTTCTAAATATCCAGGAGACCAAAGGAAGTGCCGATGTTGCCCTCTTTAGACTATGAGAAGCTAAAGAAAGACCTGATTGACGGTTCAGACAGACTGAAGTCTCTTTTGCTTCAAGCACTACGATGGGTAATACAGTTTAATACTTTCTCTTTTTATCATACTGCAACAGAACCTCATTGTATTTACCAAGTTATATAATCAATTTATGTGTATACTTAAGTATACTAACATTTATTAAAGTTTTGTCTGTCATTTGTGGTAAAAGGTTATTTCCAGGTTATTTGAAACCAGTCTTTTTAAGCTATAATTGCTACGTTTGTCTGTTTCATCAGCGACTGACTCGCTCTCTACCTGGTGAACAACGAGAAACTGTGCTGCAGGCCTACATCAGCAACGACCTGCTGGGACGCTACAGTACACAGCAGGTGACGCAACAACTATTTGAATAAAGACACACAGAAATGCAATTAGAGGATGAATTTCCTTTACATATGTCCTCATACCACAAGAACATGTTAAAAACACAATTTTCATTAGATTAAGTGATCTTTATTGATAAGCACTGATTCAGAAATAAGTCTAATCATGTTTTTACATACATTTCTGTGAAAGTGTGTGTATGGAGTGACCCTTTTCTTTTAAGTTTATTGTGTCTTGATTGTATATTTGTTGTAATGTAAGTTCTAAGAGATCTTACATTAAGGAATAATCTGAGCCTCATATACTTTTTATCATAAAAGAGGGCATCTCTAACTTAGCGACATATCTAAGTTAAATTGCTAGACAGGCTAATTGTTTTCAACCAAATAGTAAAAGCAGCATTGAACATTGACATAAAGTTATATAATAAAACTATAGATCCTTGACTTGCCTTTTTATACACAATTGTTAACGTCACCGTCAGGTTTTTCTTTCAGCCTTCACAGCTTTTCTTTGTTCTCCTTCAACGTCACATGAACTGCTTTTCTAAATTAGTAAACACTCTTGCATTATGTCTAAAGACAGATGTAAAAATAAGACACACAAAGTTTCCTTGTTCTTCCACTTGAAAACTTATCATTGCGCAAACCTTTTTGACCCTTGCTTTGGCATTTGTTAGTGCAATCTGAAGTCTTTTTTTTTTTCATTTCAAAACATGTTTAAAACAATTTTGATATATTTTTTCTTCTTTAGCAAATTTCACAACTTGATATTGTATTAAAATATATTTGTCCTCCGTCTTTTATTTTTTACTTATATTCTCTTTTTACAGACACCGTCTTTTAGGAGAGTACATAGACTGAACCACGGCAAAAACATGATAAAAAGTAGCTTTGGACTGCTGTTCGGGTGTGTTTTACCTGAACTTTAAAGGTGCTTGTCAAAAAAAAAAAGAAAAAACGTGTTGCATAAATAAATAAAAATTTTACAATTATTAATTGAAATATAATTTTTAAGTGTCGTGTTTTTCAAAGCTGTACATTAGCTTTAGACTTTATATTAGATGTTGTTGGACTTCTATAGCTCTTCAACTCCTTCATCTACTGAGTTACTGAGATTCTTTAGGCAAATTTGGTTTTTATTTAATATTTTAGCTACGTGCTAGTTGTTTTGGCTAATGAGACGTCTACTGAAGTTTTTGGGACTATTTTGAAATTTAGCAAACATTTTAGCTACATACCAGCTTCTTCTTCTTTTTCTTTTTGCCAATTTGACATCTATTTTGGTGTTTAGCTAATATTTTTTTGTCACATGCTTGCTGCTTTGGTGGTTTTTTTGGTTTTTTTTTTGGCATTTACTGGGATTTCTTAGGCTATATTTTGGTTTAGCTAATAGGGTAATAGGGTAGCAACATGCTAGCTTTTTGTGGCCAGTTTGATATCTACTAATATTTTGGGTTATTGTAAAGTTTAGCTAACATTTTATCTACATTCTAGCTTTTTTTTTTTTTTAAGGACCATTTGAAACTACTGGGATTTTTTGTTTAGCTATTGTATTTATTTATTTATTTATTTATTTAGCTACATGCTTGCTGTTTTGGCTATTTTGGTATTCACTGGGGTTTCTTAGGCTACTTTGTAGTTTAGTTAATATTTCTAACATCTTCACCAGCTAGATTCAGTTTATAAAATTCACACAAGCATTATCACAAGTAATACTATATTTAATTTTATTTTCATTTCATTGTATACTTGTGTGAAAGTGTCTGTGTGTGTGTGTGGAGGGGGGTATTGTATGTGTTTTTGTTGTTTTTCTTACTTGCTCTTTGGTTTTTACATTTGGAAATATCTTCAATGTGAAGCACTTCAAGCTGCTGTTGGAAAAGTGCTCTATAGGATAATTACTTTGATTTGATTTGATTTACCACAAAGGTGCTTCTTTTTTAACTCTTCAAGAAAAGCACCTTTTAAAAAACATAATATTTTAAACAAGCAGCTTTAAAGGTTATTTGTAAAAAAAAATAATAATAATAAAACAGTACATAAGCCAAATAAAAGCATTTCAAATAAAGAATTCATCAGCAATGTGGGTAACTTCACTATTGGTATATACAGTATTAATCAATCTTGAGAGCTTTTTTAAAAGGCAAACTGTCGGTTCTTATTAGTTTTCTTGTATTCTGTCTTGTCTTCTATTTATATTGTTTCCTATTTTAAATTGATGCCAATGTAAGTTAGCAAAATCTTTTCCAACTTTCTGTTTTCCAGAAAACTGTCCTTCTTTTAATGAGATCAACAAACGAGATTGTCCGTCAGTACATGGCTCGACTCATCAATGCATTTGCTTCCCTTGCAGAGGGTAAGTTCTTAGTCACCATTACATCTTAACTTCTTTTTGCAATAACTCATTTTCAATAATTTCCTGAATGTATTATTGTGAAAAGTTCCAACCTCAATAGCTTTTTACTGAAGTTGGAAGCCACTAATGATGCTTAAAAGCTGCATGGATGTAACCGCTTTGGGCAGCTTGGAAAGAGAAAAAGAATTCTGATGGGCAAAAGTTTTAAGTGGTGGTATCTCAAATACGTCATGACATTTAATGCAAGCTTTGGGTGTGACTGCTGCTTAAGTCATTGGTTCTATCTATGCAGTTAAAATAATAATTCTCAGAATAATGTGATAAATATTTGTAAGTGCTAAATATTGTGCTTAAACTTCAGATTTCTTTATTTATTTGAAATATGCTTTTTTAAGAGTTGTGAATATTATTTTGATGATTACCTAATGTGATGATTACTTGTTTAGGGCGTGTTTACCTCTCCCAAATTCCCATTCTACTGAAACTTTTGATGGAATCTCTGAAGAAGGAGGAAAAAGAATCTCTAACGAGAGAGAATGTGCTGGTGTCCCTTCAGAAACTTAGCCTCAGGTAAAGTTTAGATCATTTGAAAATGTTATTAGTCCATTTATTCCTACAGAAAAAAATAACACAAACAAACGTTTCTGTAATAAAAGCATAAAATAAAAGCCTGGAATATGTTTTCCTATATTTGATAGTTTCTTTTGTATTTTTAATGTGAAGATGTTTTAACATTTATAGCTTACTTTTTGCTTTTGGATTGAAGTAAATAGAGTATTACAGTGTTTTCATGCCTTGTCTTCCCCCTTATTTAGAAGAAGCCAGCAGACGGCCATGATAGCAGACGATCTGATTGGCTGGCTTATAGATGAGCTGCAGGACTCCGACTGCCTCAGTGACTACACCCTGGACTACTCTGCCGCCCTGCTCATGAATTTGTGTCTGCGGACAAAAGGTGACCGAGTGAAAATAATAAACACAAAACCCAAATATTTTCAAATAACATGCCGTAACTTTTAAGATTACAAGTTTCAAACAAGGTGTATCCACTCTTATTGTGATTTAATTGACAAAAATGTAACTTTTGTCGTTGCTAAAGCAGTTTACAACTACATCTAACCATATATTCAATGCATGTTTGACAAAAAAAAGCAACATTTTCCATTTAATCAAGAGAACATAAAGTCTTTAAAGTTCCACAATACAATACATCAATTCCATTCCATCTCAGTGGTCTTATAGTAGAGTGTCTGTCCTTAGACGACAAGCTTGTGAGTTCAAATCCAGGTCGAATCAAACCACAGACTAGGGCTGGGTTGATCAAATCATCAATCTATTTGAATTGATTTAAGGTTAACAGATCAATAATTGATTCATAAAAATATAAATGATTTAGCACATAAAGCTTAAGTCCGCTAGCTTGATGCTAACGTTTAATAGGATTTCCCATCGTTTCTGGAAATTTTTATCAATACCAGCTCTACTAAAGACTAAAAATGGGACCCAGTGCCTTTCTGCTTGACCCTCAGCATTAAAGGGGTTAAACCACCAAATGGTTCCTGAGCGCCGCTGTGTCTTCAGCTCACCCCTCCCCCAGGGGATGGTTCAAGTCCAGAAAAAAAAATTTCACACGCCTAGGTGCGTGACAACTAATGTAACTTTAAACCTTAACTATACAAATGCGTTCAGATTATACAAAATATGATTTATCAGTGTTATCCATAAGTAGGAATTAAATTCTTTAACTATCAACAAATCATAAAATGTGTCTTATTGGAGAAAAGTATAGACTTATAACCTAAAGTAATGAAAAAATGTTTAAAGTTTAGTTTCAAACGCACTAAAATATTAACAGATTTTGTTTAACTGCTTTATTTATTTTCCAGATAGTATAAAAATGACAACCTTATCAAACTAGAGAGGTCTTTTTTTTATGAAGCTATCTTATTAAAATACTATTGTGGTTTACATTCAATTCAAGGCATTAGCTTTTTTCTACATGCCTCTCAGCTCAGTCAATTTTAGTACTAGTTAGAAGATCTAAAGAAGAGAGGAGTGGTTCAAACACTTAAGAAACACTTAAGAAGAAAGTGTTTCAAGAAGATTGTAGGCCTGACTCACCATATTAGAAAATGAATGTCATCGCTGACAAGTGGACTGTGTGTTTATTGTGTTATTTTTTACAGGAAAAAAGAAGTGCGCCGAAAACGCTAAACTTGTGCTAAAAGTTCTGACTGACCTCCTGGGACATGAGAACCACGAGGTGATCCGCTATGCTCAAACATAGACACAGATATGTTGTTGACTGCTAAAAGAACATGTATGATCCTTTTCTTTTTTTTTTTTTTTTTTTTTTTTCTTTTTTACATAGAATGTATTACACGTGTCACCTATTAGCTCTCACAAACCCAGCCCTGCTATTGGTAGTTTCCACAGGAGCTTTTGTTTGTGGTTTCCATGTTATCCATAGTACATTTTAGCTGTGTGGATTATATTTCGTATTTGTGCTTGCTGAGTTTTTTTTTTTTTTTTTTGTTCTAAAACCCCCACAATGGAGATCGATTTTGTTGATAATGCTTTTGTTGTCCTCAGATTCGGCCATATGTAAACGGAGCCTTGTACAGCATCTTATCTATTCCCTCCGTGCGACAGGAAGCCAGAGAGATGGTGAGATAGCAAAAACAGCTTCAAATGTTGTGCCTCCCTCTGTTATATGTCTATATTTATCCCTTAAAAAAAAAGAAAAAATATTTACACCCAATCAAATCTTTCAGTTTTTTTTATTAATGTTACCTTTTAATTGCAGAGCGTTGAAGAGATTCTTCGCTGCTACAACAAAGAGAAGAACCAGGACCTCAACAGACAAATAGAGTTCATCATTAAACAGCTGAACTCAGGTTGGTGAACGGTTCACTGTGTCACTAAAGTGAATCTTATGAAAGCATTTTAAAGCTTTAGACCTTTTTTTTTTTATCTAGATGAGGAAGAAGGGCCAGAGTCAGATGATGAAGATGAAGAGGATGACAATGACGTAAGGCATCTTATACTCCCTAAAACCTTTGGATAATAATATATAAACCAAGTGTGTAAAACTAACAAAACTTTAGGTTTAGGTCAATTTCAACATTCCAACAAGTCTTAGCACTATTCACAAAATGAGGCACTGATTTGTTTTTATATTAATATGATCCTTATGATAATTATAAATTAACTATTTTTTGGCAAAATAAGATTAAGCAATTTTTTTCTTCTTTCTTGAAAAGCTAATTTTCATGTTGACCTGGAGCCTATCTCCTCTGAGGGGGCGTGGCTCTGTGTCTTGCTAGTCTAAACCTTCACCGCTGCTTCATAAAAATATCCAGCATTATCTGTAATGTTCAGCCGTAACGTTTTGAGCCGGATGTCAGCTTGGACGAGGAAGTGAAGAGCTTCATGGACTGAACTTACTCCAAAAGCCTTCCAGTTCACCAAAGACTCTTTTAGCTAATTCTCCAATGTTTATTGATGTTGCTGTGACCAATAAATTCAATCCATTGGTTTATCAGCTCAGAGTACTTGGGAAAATAATGAAAGCTAACATCAAAATGCTCTTTAATGGATTCACAATCCTTTACAACTGTGGTCAAATGAGCCGCCGCTCACATTTCCATGGTCACATCAAGACGCTCCGTGGAGATTTTCCAGTGTTCTCAGCCCTGCTACCTTAAGTATTGTATGAAACTCACTTAAAAAATCCAGTGACGGCTGTTTTGACCACGGACATGCGAGCGGCGGCTCATTTGACTTAAAGTGCAGTCTGGGGTTTCACTACCAGGCATGTTATGCCTGCACAATAAATCGAGAATGTATCAACATCGCGACATCAGCTTGTATGGTATAATGAAATGTTTATACATATGTTGTACAATGTTTGTACATACTTAGACAGAGAAATCACTATGATTTTATGAGAGCCAAAGTTCACATCACTTACATTGTTTTTAGGTGTTGTCCTTGTTAGTTGTGGCCAATGCTACCAGAAAGGTAGATTATTGTTCTTAGGTGTTTCCCAATAAATTCTAATCTATCTCCTTTTGGGATAACTTGCAATATTGCTTTCGCTGACTTTTATTTAAATAAAACTGTTGCAGTGAAACTGAAAGGATGTATTAGTTGTTATTTCTTTGTATCAGAAGTCATATGGTCATCTCAGTATTGATCACACATTGCAAATTTTTGTCATATCGTGCAACCCTAATGCATGTTTTTTTTTTTTGGGTGGATGGGTGTCCCAATTTCTCATTAGTGGTGTCAGTTTGGAATGCTGGTTTGACGCCAAGTGTCTGGGGGTGGGTTGGTTGGTTTGTTTAATGGCAGTGTCATATTTGAATGCTAAGAATTCATACCACTGTAAGCAAATTCTGTCATTGCTGTCACTCTGAATCATAAAGATCAAAAGAACTTCGGGTTCATCCTGTCTTCAATTCAGTGTTTTTTAGCATGCTTAAACTTCTTCATGCTTTCACATAGTGCCATCCTTTTCCTAATCCATAGAGTTCAACACGATGTGGGTCCACCTTTTGAAGCTATTCCAGTTTCAGCTCTTCTCGGAAGGCTGTCCACAAGTTTGAGGAGTGTGTTTCTAGAAAATTTTGACCGTTCTTCCAAAAAGCACATTGGTCAGGTGACACACAGATGTTGGTGGAGAAGGCCTGGCTCTCAGTCTCTGCTCTAACTGGTGTTCTATGGGGTTCTGTGCGGTTCAGCATCCACTGACTCCTCTCTGTCAGTTTATTTGGCCTAACATTTTGAGAGTTGACTGTGGAATATTTAAGAAGTTTCACGACTGATTTGTTGCATCGTATGACAGTTTACACTGGAATTCTCTGAGAGCAGAACATTCTTTCACTAATGTTACTAAAACAGTCAGCATGTCTGAGGGCATTGATTTTATACACTTGTGACCAAATGATTAGGACATCTCATTCTGATCATTCTGATGGATGAGCCAATATTTTTGGTAATATAGTGTACTTACCTAAAATAATTTAACCTATGTAGGCCATTTCAATGTCAAACTGTTCTTGTTCCAAGATTCTTCAGTGTACTTTTGCATTCATGCTCATTATTTTATGACATATTAAACATTTTTTTTTTGCATTTGGTTGAACAATGATTGCAGTTTCATCTATTTAAATGTTGCTCATTTCCACCTCGTTTATAATGTGGTTATTAGTGTTTCAAATTACCTATTGTTCAGCAATTTTTTAATAGATTTGTTTTCATCCTTTTTTTTGCGGTTTTTTGTTTTTAAGGGTTTCATTGAAAACATTTCTGTCATTAACCTCAGAAATTTGTGTCTCTTTAAGCAGTTACCGCAGGATTTCAGTTTTAGCGCTCTTTCAATTCTTGAAGCATTTAAAGAATTTTTTTTGAAAGAATGATGGGGAATTTCTGAGATGTAGACATGTCATACACTGGCAAATTTTGGGTTAAAGTTCCTTTTTGTTTTTCAGATGATCACAAGTTTTAATGCAAATAGCTGCCATTTATCTCAGAGTAATAAATCAGTTTCTGCAGAATTGGCATATTAACTTTTAGAGGACAATAAATACTTCAAGCTTTTAAAGAGCTGTTTTTAAGAGAGGAACTGTTGAGAAATATACAGAAAAATGAAAGAGTAGTTGTGAACATTTGTGAGCAGCAGTATGGTTTCTTTGCTGTATGATGGCTGTAAGACAGTGGGCGGGAGTACATCAGGGATCTGCTCTGAGCCCCTTCCTGTTTGCAATGGTGATGGACAGATGAGGTTAGACAGGAAACACCATGGACTATGATGTTTGCAGATGACATTGTCTAACGAAGAGGTTTATGTATGCAGCAAATAAAGACATGAATGTATCTGATGTTAGAGTAGAGGACGGGGTAAGATAGAGGAAACTGGTTCGCTCTGGTGAAACCCTGAAGGGAAAAGCCAAAACAAAAAGAAGTATAGCATTTTTTTTCACCTATTATGGGATGTCCTGTTGTTTAAAAGCTAATTCCATGTATACAAATACAACAGACTTAACGTTTGTAGCACTCATTTTCACATACCATGTGCTTAGTTTTGAAAAAGCTCCAATGAGGATTCACTTGTAGCCATAGATTTGAAGCCATGTATGTATCCTAACCTGTGTAACTCTTATTGATTAGTTTTGTTTTTTTTTTTAACAGGAAGATTTACTGGAGACAGATCTTAATAGGGAGGAAGTTCTTCAACCAGAGCATGGAGAACTGTCCGGAGAGAGTCTGTTGACCACTGAGTACCTGGGGGTAAGACAAAAAAAAAAAAAAGAAAGACAAAAATAAAATTTTTGGTTCCTGTTGACAGGGAATGGCACATATATTTATTTTGGTCTAATTTAGGAACAAAAGTTGTCTTTTAAAAGTTATTTCATTGTACACATAAAGTATATTAATTCCCCCTCTCTAAGTCATAATAATATCATGGTTTCCAAAAACCTGTTTGTTTACTTATTCTAATTTGTGTCCTACTACTGCTGACTAGCGGGAAAATTAAGTTCCTGGTTGTTCCACTTACAGTTGCTCTTCTTGTGTACGTGGCAGATTATGACTAACGTGGCAAAAGTGAAAAGGAGATCTACCCCTTTACCACAGTCTCATGTTGATGGGCCTCTTCAGCGGCCCGTAACCCCAAGTTCTCACCGTAATCTAACCACAGGGTAAGTTAAACACAGAAAGGTATATCATAAAAACCTGAGTGCAGACGTACGATGATGCTTTATAAAGGTGAGGATATGACACAGAACTGTGAAGAACTGCAATGAAGATATGTTTACTTTGTTAAACAGGAAGTAACAGGTTCACTTCAGTCTGTAAATGATACTCCTGTTTGTTTCTTCGGAAATGCTTAGTGACTTTAGAGCCGCCAGTCAAGGACCTGACTTTATCCAGGAATTCCCCCAGAAGAGCGAGGAGAGGAGCCTTCCTCCTTCCCGATACAATTCACGGCCTCCAACTCGCTCTGGCAGTCGGCCAAGCACCGACAACTCCTTACGTCACAGCATAGGTGGGAAGCTTTAAATATTGGATTCGGGTCATCTAATGTGTATTATTGGGTTGAGCCATTTTGCAGTGTTTGAAACTAGTCTCTAGTGATCATTAGATCATGTTGGCAGTCTAGCAGGGTCACAATCAACTTTCAATTACGCTCACCTGAGACTAGTGTTGTCGTTGCAAAGCTTGTCGTGACGTCAAGGAACTGATGGGAATAAAGAAAAGGGAGGCGAGGTTAAAAACACCATTCAGCACTGCTTTCACTGCTACTTTTCTTTATTTGTTCCATACTGCATATTCTTTTAGATTGTTCAGCGTCAGCATAAAACTCGGTCCACTTTTGGACTCTGAAAATACAGTATAGCAACTGTACATGTTAGCAACAGCTAGCATGTAGCTAAGACTAGCTAAACTAAAAAAAATATAAATTATCAAAAGTCAACAAATTGTACAACAAAAAATTACTCCTGACCTGCAGTTGTAGTAGTTAAAAAGTATGTGAATCCTTTGGGAACACATCAATTTATGTAAGAAATTGACACATAATGTGTTTTTTTTTTTTTATCTCAATCTAAACTAGATGTATAGCATTATGAAGTTAATAGCTGAAATCACTGAAGCTAATAGCTATAAATTCTGGAGATGATAGCTTGCTGAAATATCCAAATGCCAAATAGCTCAACTGAAAATAAGAAAGCAAAAAAAAACAAAATAGCTTGCTATACCTGAAATGTTAGCTAAACTCCAAAATTGAACTAAACTAAAGCAAAAAAAAAAAAAAAAAAAAAACACCTACAGTATCCAAAACAGCTAGCATTTAGCTAACACACTAGCTAAACTCCAAACTAGCCTAAAAAACGGAAAAATCCTGAATTAGCCAAAAAAGTTAAAATCCATAATAGCCTAAAAACGGGGAAAAAAAAACATCTTAAATAAGCCAAAACCACTTGCAAGTAACTAATATAAAAGCTAAACTTCAAAATAGCCTGAAACAAACTGAAAAAATCCTAAATTAGGCAAAATAGCTAGCATGTAGTAAAAATATTAGCTAAACTTAAACTTATCGCTTTTCTCCTTCGGTATCTGCTGGAATTACGTTGATTGTGTTAACGGTTGAAATGTTACATTATGTTAAAGATTTTGTGTTGAAGGGTTAAAGATCATATATTGAAAATTAAATTATAATATTTTTATTTATTTTATGTCACACTTTTACACAGATTCTGAGTTCTTTCAAGACCCAGATCTAGATGGGAGGCACGGACACCGAGCTGTCAAAGAATATTCCCATCCAGAACACAATGGACACGGCAGGTAAAAATAGACACACCCACAAAGATATATGTCTTTAATTTCACTCTTTTTCATGAATTGTCAAAGCAGGGTAAAAATTCTAAAAAGACAACAACTGTGAAGTTTAAACGTATCTAATGAAATGATGTTGTCAGCAATTCCCATTAGTTAATGTATTTAATATAAATACATTTCCAATTCTATTAAAAATAAATAAATTAGCTTGTTCTTAGACCGCATAAAGGAAATGAGAGCATGCTTAAAATTTGATGAGGGAGCACTTACAAGCTGCAAATGCACAGGTCAGCATTTACCGACAGGAAAGTGCACTAATGAGCGTCCAGCAAATGCTGCTACCAGCACAACCTTTAATTTCTCATAACAGCTTTTCCTTAACTCACACAGGTGAGTGAGTCAACACTAACCAAACTGTGGGAGCAAAACATTGCATCAGAAGACGGATCCATATTCTGTTCTCTACTGTTATAGAAGATGTTGAGCATTGTCTTATGGTCAACTGAGAGCATTGCTCTCAAAGTACTTCATATTTTTTCACTTTAAATATTTACTACACTAGAACTTACTTGCTAACTTGCTAACAACATCATTTTAGGTTTTTTTTTTTTTTTTTAACCAAAAGCCCAAGTATAATAAATACATGATTCAGCTGTGATGCGTTTGTATTTACTTTTCATGGTACGCTTTATGAGAACGTCACCGGTAAGAAGATTTAATCCCGGTAATAGAAGCTACGTAGATAATCTTGAAGTGGTTTGTTTAATCTGATTAGGAAAACCGCTCTACAAATAAATGGACAAAGGAAAATTGCAGCAGCTAGATCAGTTTATTTGCTTGAAGAAAACATTAAATAATGATAGGAGGATGCCAGTTAAATACTTTTAATGAGATAAACTATACTGCCTTTTAATGAATTGTAAATAATATTAAAAGAAAAAAGACTAATTATACAATTTCTAATTCAAGAATTAATGTACAGATGAATAACTGTATAATTCAACTGTGATTTGGAAATATTATTTGTTTAAGATCTGTTCTTGGGTTTGACTTTTTCCCACACATTTTTCTTGAACGTCTGTGAACCGAGAATGTTGTCGGACTCCTCTGGGTGACTCAGCAGCGCAGAGTTTTTCTGCGAGACTGTGACATGTGTTTGAACAAGGAGTGATCACAAAGAGACTCATTCAATCTGTCCTCCCATGCTTTTTTTTCCCCCTCCTTTAAATCCTGGAGGAACTTGACTCCTAAATCCTGCCTGTAATGAGTCCCAGGAACCTGTCCGAGCTATGCCTCCGGCTGTTCATCTGGACTGTAAAACATGTCCAACCCGGACTTTGCTGAACAGCTACTTTTCATATTGGTCTGGATAACAGAGACGAGAGATAATATGAGGAAGAAGGATGTTCTGTGAACAGAGAAGCTATTTTGTTATTTTTTAAACATTTGCCACAAAATGTTCAAAATTTTTTCACTAATTCTATTCAATAAAATATAAAAATAAAAGAGCAAATACGCTAAAAAAACGAAGACTTTTTGGTGAGAATGTTGCATAATCGACCAATATAATTGACATTTTTAGCATTATTTTAACGTGTGTTCCTTAAATATAAAAAAGTAAAATAAAGTTTTGTAAATAGGAATTGAAGCCAATAATTTGTCCTAAAGTTTTATATTTTTTATCTTGAATGCATCCAAATAAGGTCTGAGCTTCAGCTTTAGCCATAAATTCAAATGCATTTACATAGACAAACCAAATGCTTGCATTGCTGAGTTTGAAAAGTATCACACTACAATCTCTATATAGATTCTATGACCATCAGGAGTTTATCTCCAGGAAATAAGGCCATCGACTGAAACGGATACTGTTTAATGGCGGGGGAGGGAGCCATGAGTGGAGCTGGTTTTTCTGCACATCGTTAGTGCTGATAAATCCATGAAAAATTAAATCATTTGACCTATTCTTAGCTGCAGTGTTGCAGAACAGAAGAGCTTGCTCAAGTCGGGAAATTTTTTAGCTGACTAAACCTGTTACTATCTGAAATATGAATAACTTCAAAATTTCTCTTGAAAAACGGCCATTTTCCTCATAAATGTTGTTTACCTTTCTGCTTAACCTGTGTCAAAAGTAAATACAAAAATAAAGTAATGTATTGACGTTTCGTCGTTTGTTCGATGAGGTTTTTAACAAAGATCACAGACATTTCTTTAGGTTTAAACCAGTGTTTGCCAATTCAGTGGAAAGTTCCAGATTGAAATTGTAGAAAACATCTCAAATTAAGACTTTTTACTTCATAAACGGGAGAAACTATGAGTCATCCTTAACAGACTTTATTCAAAAAGTTAGAGTTGGTGATAAAATAATATCATCTTTCAAATGTCTCGAGGCATGTATAATGAATCTGCATTGCTTTCTTTTTCTTGTTCCATTTGTCATCAGTGATGGTTTCGTGATGGCGTTCGCAAGCAAGCCCAAAATTCCACGTACACCTGACACCCTGTTCAGCCCCGGCAGTGCTCAGCACGATCGGCGTGCGGCCGTGCAACCCAAGTTTTCACAATCAGAACCACAGCAGAGCAGCAGACCCAGCTCTGCCAGCTTTGCAGGTAGGGAGGGGGAATGGAGGTAGGGGGATGTTTAGGGTGAGAAACCAATACTAACCAATGTGACGAACCATGTTTCTCACTGGTCTACTTCATTTTTTCTGCCATGAAGGCAGATTTTTGTGTATTTGAAGAAAGTTCTTAGTTTTAAGAAACATTTTTTTTTGCAAATTGAGTTTTTCTTTAGCTATTTTTTAAGTATATCAATAATTTTTAAAATGTAGTTTCCCCGATATTTTTTCTTTTATTTGTTTAAAGAAAAAGAAGACAATTTAATTTAATGAAGTACACTTAACAAGCTCTTATATATTTCACAAAGCACCCAAAAAGCACATAAAAAAATAATTTGCAAGTGCTTAGTCTGTCTTTAACAGCCATATGTTGAACCTGAACCATCAACATCATTGTGATCTTTACTAGTTTGAAGTTATTAAAATAAAACCCTTTTAATTTCTACAATTTCAAGCAATTTTCTGTGTGGCTGCGTATAGAAAGATTGAGTCTATAAAATGGAGGTTTACCTGTTCTCTCCAGTCCTGCAACAATAGTGCAGAGTAAACTATTCATCCATTAATCTTCTAAAGCCACTTAACTTATGGGACCCAGATGACCCAACCTTTATATTGATGTGTGATCCCTCCCATGACAAAGGTGGACAGGATTTTATGTGTGCCACGGACACCGGTGAAGATAAAAAGTCCTCGAAAAGAAATGTTCAGCACGCTGTCTTGTGGAGTCCAGATAATCCCACTTTTAATGTAAACATGCCTGGGACAGCACAAGGGTTAATTGCAGTTTGTGCCCATTCATATATCAGAATAGAGCTGTAATAAAGCCTGAAGCAAGATTTGTGAAATTTCCACCATTTTGACTCTTTCAACAGTGAGCACATCCGCTAGAATCAGGTAGCGACAGTTCAGTGTGAACACCGTATGCTAAAAGCGTGTTTCAGAAACCGTTTAGCATGTTCTTGATCGCGCATCATATGCCCGATGTGTGCGCAGCTTAAAATGGATCTTACAACTATATTACATTGTCAGAAAATGATGGTGAGACTGACAGGGAAAACAAAACCTGACAAAAGCACCACAAAAACCCAACCATAGAATCCTGACAGTACCCCTCCCCAAAAGGGCTGATCCCAGATGCCCAAAACACCAGATTCCCTTAAATGCATTTGTTAAATTGAATCAAACAGAATTAAAATGGCCAGTGAGTCGTTAATATTATAAACATAGCTATAAGATATAAACTTTTTGTGAAATACTATAAAAATAACAACATAATTAAAATTTGTCAGACTTGTATTTATCAAATACACTTGAACATGATGTACTGTTCTTATTAGGCGGGTACAGAGTACAGTGTACTACTGAGTGCTAATCTCCCTCCAGTCTACCCAAAAGCATTCAGTTTGCCATCCCAACCACATTTTCAGATTTGCCACACATTATTACGTTTACTTCTTCTTTGTGTAAAGATGATCCGATACCACTACAATGCAGCCTACGTGACAAATATGTCATTAACTGTAAGTTGACACATCTTCTCCAGTTTCTGTGCGTTTTCTGGGATCTTTTTCCAAACAATAACAAACAAAAACGTGGACTTCTATAAAAGTTTAGGATAACTGTGTCAGCACACCTGCAAGGGTTTCCCAGGTGGCAGGTCATTAATTATAAATGTAGGTGAAACGTATCAATTATCAGCTACACATAAACAGTTTATTTAAATCATTTTTTAAAACCTTGAAAAAATACATTTGTAATAAAAAAATAATACATATACAAATACATAAAATACATGTGATTTTTAAAAAATCTGAAAGAATAGTTTTTTAAATTATGGATTTTGTTCAACAAACTAACAATTTGATCCGTTTTCTATGCTGCCATATTATGCTCAAAGACACTGAGTCACTGCAGAAAATATCTGGTGCTTTTAGCACGATGATAGCATCAGTTCGTGCATCTTAACTCCATTTTGTTAGCGATAACCTCGGGCTCTTCCGTCCGGTGCTTTTACCAAACGTTTACAGTGGTAGCTAATGATCACTCAAGGGCACCTCAAAACCACCACATCCTGCCGTGAGTGTGCTATGCCTTCTACAATCATGGGATGATTCCACTTTCCAAATTCACAGGTTAAGGATTGAGTAATCACATGCTTACCAGAAGATTGGTTAATCTTTGATGGTAGGGGGGTGGGGGGATATTGTATTTCTTTATTTTAGAAGATTTCAGCCTCATTTTATGAGCCATTGAGCAGCAACTCTTTTGAACAGTAAATTGTATTTTGTAATAAAAATTACACAAGTGCAGGGCGTGTCCCAGTTTCCTTGTTTCAACAGAACAGAGATGGTTCAAGCAAAAAAAAAAAAATGGTCCAAATGAAATTTAGATCAAGAGTTTGTCTGATTGCTGTTTGTTCCAATCCAAAATAAAGTAAAACTAGAGGCATAGGATAGTGAGAAGGAGTATATAAAATTATGTGGGGTTTTTATGTTTTATTCTAGTCCTGAAAACCCGTCAATGTTTTACACTTGCTTGCCTTTTTAAATATTTTTTCTAAGGAAACAAAGGTCAAATTCTGAGAGCAGCTTATTAGCTTTCTTTTCAAACGGAACTTGTCAGTGCAGAACATATCTGAGGCTTTTAGCTTGATAATTGCATTAGGTCATGCTGTCATGCATCTTAACTGCATTTCATGATATCTTCCAGCTCCCCCGCCTGCTGCACTTTCCAAAAGCTTGTTATAGCAGTTAGTGGTCATGCTAAAACTTCATGACGACTGTCACTGTGAGGTCTGCCCAGTGTCTGATATATACTGTGGAGGAAAACAGTAACAGACTAGAGAGGTCTGGAATGTTCATCACAAATACACTTCCAATGTGAAAGACAGAATGGAAAAAACAGAATCCAGGATATCACATTGCTTGAAATATATATATATATATTTTGTATAATGGTGCAGAAAACCTGAGATTGACAGACAGATTGGAGCAGCGTCCACCGCTGTAGCGGTCCTCTGGGTTGTAACAGAAAGAACGAGGTCCTGAATACAACCGGCTGAAATGAGCTTCCTCTGGAAGGTGGCTAGGCGCTCCCTTAAAGATAGGGTAACCTGTAACCTTGGTTGTCAAAAGCATAGGTCAATTATTTCCTGTAGGTCTTTACCTGGTTTGTACACACTGTAGTTGCTATTTTGGCCCATTCTTCCATGCAGATCTTCTCAAGGGCTGTGATGTTTTGGAGCTGTTGCTGGGCAACACAAACTATCAGTCAAACTCCCTCCACAGATTTTTCAGTGGATTGAAGAGAGACCGGCTAGACCACCCCAGAACTTTGATTTAATGGGAGCTGCCATCACGTCAAAGACGATGGGTAGGGGACACCCGAAACGTCAAAGGTGACATGGAGGGAGCCCGAACCATACGTCCATGTATGACGAGTTGGGAGTGAAAATGTTTTGGCTTATAGTAGATTGGTCCATCCCAGTCTTGTTAATGTGAACAGTCTTGCGCCTGGTGTCCTCAGACAGCTCTTTGGTCTTGCTCTTGGTGGAGAAGTTGCAGTCTGATTGTTTGGACATGTTTTTTTTTTTTTTAATACAGATGACCAGTTCAAACGGGAACAATCATTGATATGGGCAACAAGTAGAGGGTAGAAGATTTTCTCAAAGCCTAACTCCAATATTTGTATCTATTTTAGTGGTTTTTAATTATGTTTATGCTATTTTTAGCCACAAAAAAAAACTGTGTCGTTTCTGCAGTTAGTTCATCAGAATTTCCCCTCTGAGATATGGGCCTGACTGTTGGAGTAGAGTATGCCTGTCTTCATTTCCCATCATCCCTTTGTTTATGCTCTCTCCCTATCTTACAGCCCCTCACAACTCCAAGCTAGCATTAGTGGTGCAACAAAAATACCTGAGCTATCCAGTCATACAATATGATCCAGATACCAGCTCGATTTAGGAAAACAAAGATGTACTTGGATCTATTTGTCTGCAAGTGGATGCATCAGAATGGAGCAGAGCAGAGAGCTTTGGACCCTTCGATTGTAGTTTTTACTTAACAACTACAAACTTTTTCAAACGTTTTTTCATCTGCTTCTGATTCACAATGATGTGAATGAATAAATACTCTGAAATGCACTTTGAATCTTTCTTGATAATCATGAGAAAAATGCTACAAAAACACAATTTTAATTGGAGTGGGTCTTCTAAGAAGTAGTAACTGGTCTCCAAGGAACACAAATGTTGCTTGTTTGTCTGGTTCTAAATTATTACTTTCTCCACTATTACACAAAATTAATTACTGTATTATTTTTTTTACACCTTGTCTCTTACAATTGAGGTGTATCTCTCCTCTTTTTAAGTAGAATAACTTGCAGAATCAGTGACTGACATACTTTTTTGCCACACTGTTTAGTAACTCTCATGGCTCACTCACTGGAATCAAAGCTCAGCTTTGAATGTTACGACAAGCACTTCAGTGTATTATTATTTAGGTTTACAATGTGACAACACAGCGAGAAAAGATTGGCTCCAGGAACACCTTTGATATATATACAGACGAGCTTTGATGGACAAACACGCTCTACCTTTTAAGGAGAGAGTGAGACGGCCACCCACACAGCCTGCGCAAACAAGGAGGGGACCTGTCATATCTCCACGACGCTGGGACGGAAAAGAGTGAACTGTAGTCAATACAGGTCAGACAGGTTTTTGAAACGTGATGACAGGTTCCTCTTGTGCTGGCAAGCAACCAGAGAAGGCAAAAGGATGTGAGGCAGGATTTCTTATCTCTGTTCTCCATGCTCTTAGTAACTGTTGCGTTCAAAACAAATCATTAACAGGTTTTTAAATAAGTCTATCCTGATTTATTTATAAAGATAAACTGTTGGTGTTATAATAGTAACGATTAGATTTAAAGATACTTATTCAGATGCTGTCACTGAATTCGATTTGTTTCCAAGCCTGCTCTGTTCTTTACCTCCACTCTCTCCATCTTCAGACAGGAGATGAAGAGGGAGCTGTCACCATGGGGTTGCACTATCTCCCCAGGATCACCGGGCTTCCTGTAACATCATCCCCCCAGGTTATGATCGGGGTCAGGCCTGCAGATTGTTAATGATCAGCAGTGGGCAGCAAGGGGAGGATGAGGACTGGCTGGAACAATGTGTAGGATTGTGGCTCTGCATTTTTCCCTCTTTGGCCTCAGCACAATCTACTTTGTAACATAATAGGAAGGCAGGCAATAATCACCACCCCCAGTCAGGCAGACTTGTGCACCTCCAAGCATTTACATTTTCAAAGCGTCCCTCATAAGGTAGTAGACAAAACACTAAAACATCACTAAATGTATGTCCAACAAATTAAAAGTCGTGTTATAGCTAAATTGAAGGATTGATATGTAATTTATTGCCATAAAAGAGAAGTTTGACTTGAAGATTTTTGTGTTTTCAATAATTTGCCTAAAAATGTATGAATGTGCAGATCTGCTACTCTGTGATTATTTGTTTTATATTTAAATGTATATAACAATATGTACTGTGCAGACATGTTGAAGACTAGTTTAGATTAAAACGAATTTTGACGAAATCATGTCACATTTCTATCCTTAACCTCCAAGATAAAGAGTTACATTTAGTTTTGTTTTTTTTTTCTTTTTTGTGGGAAATGTCTGGCCAAATCTGAATTCTTCCCCTACCCCTACATTTAGCCCTCCAAACAGAGAGTTATGGAAAAATAGTGGCTATATCTGAATTCCCAGCCTAATCCCTAACTATTAAAAATCTATATTGTGCATGTGCAGGACTGAATAGTACCCTCAATTTTAAAAGTAATTTGGACACCGGGCTCACTATTTTTTTTTTTTTCTAAATGGCGGATATAGCATCACTGATTTCACAAACTGAAAATCTAATCAATACGAAAACGTCTATTCATGACTCCACTGTTCTGATGATGAAAATGTTTGTTTAAAAAAAAAAAAACTAATTTAAAATGATTTTTGCTTAAAACACAATGCATTGTGATCTATATTCGCAAATGTAGTTAGCATTGATGCACATTGGTTTTTCCCAAACACTTCTGGGAAATTTGTAATGCACTCAATTTTTTGAAATGTAGGCTTTGTCCGAGTTCCTCCCCTACTCACTATATAGTGCGCTCGCCATTTTGTAGTGCTGTCCGATTCTACATGTCCAAAATCAAGAACACTAGAAAAATCTCCCAGAGGTCTTTGTGAAAAACTAGCGTGCATTGATGATCACTACATTAGTAAAAATAGACCATAATGCATTTCAGTCTAACAATTTTTGTGGAAAAAAAAAGTGTTTAAATGTTTGTTTGTTTTTTAATAAACCATCCACATTTTCATCATCAGAACAGTGGAGTCACAAGTGGATGTTGTGAAAAGTTTGTATTGATTCGATTTTCACTTCATGAAATCGGTGAAGTCATGTCTGGCATTTAGAAAAATGAAACAAAAGTAGGAAGCATTGTGTCATAATTTATTTTTAAATCCAGGCCACTCTGTAGGCCTACACTATATAGTGAGTAGGGAAGGAAGGCTTAAAAAAGGCTCCAGTGTCTTCAAACTCTTTTCTTAACTCCAAATCGATGACATCATCAATAGTCGCCGGTCAGCTACGTTAGCGCTGCGCTGCTAGCACTCGGAAATACATAACATCATTTTTATAACTTTTAAAAGATTGTGTTTTAACAAAAAGTTATTACTTATATTTAAATGTATACTTCTTCACAGAGGGCTCTGCATCCCTCCGGGACGAGGGTTAGCCCTTCAAAAACGATTCATTTGAAATGCCCCAACAATTTGAAGTATAGGGGAAGAATTTAGATTTGGCTATTATCTATGATGATAAAAAAAAAAATCATACCAGTTTTTCAAAAATGCTTTACTTTCCAGACTCTCAGCTCATATGAGAGGCAGTTGATGAATAGATGTTGTGGTGTAACGTCAGATTTTTAATACTTTCACCCGGGCTCAAATTTATCCAGCCCCACTCTGGGGGTGCAGGTAGAATATTAGGGGGAGAAGTCTGGGTGTTCTGAGAGTTTGGGGTGTCATTTCCCCTCAGGCCTTTAAATGAATTGAAAACCATGGTATCATCATATCAGTTCATTATGTTGAATGCTCTTCCTGACACTTCCCACTGTTTTTACTGGGCTTGGGACAGGCACAAGCTGGGATTGTGCCCTTTTGAGGATGTATCTGTCTGTTTTTTTTTTTCTTTTCTTTTTGATGTCTCCGTCCATTCTTACATTTTTTGTTGTTTTTAGTTTTTTTTTTTTTCTTTAATTTCTTTGTTTGTTGTGGATTTTTGTGGTCCATCTGGGGGCTGTATTGTCCCCCATTTCCAGCACCTAAATTTGGTTTCACTACAAAAGGGAAAAAAAAAACTAAAAGATATATTGTAAGTAAATAAATATAACTTTTTATCCTGTTCAGTTGCACTGTTTCCTGATGTGGTGTTTTGCATTTCTGTTGTGCTGCATTTCTATTGTAATTGATTTTACCTGTAACATTTTGATACATGATGCTTTTCGAGTGTCTTTTAAATAAACGTGTGATATTTGCTGTGCTTTTTCTTTTCTAAGTTTTGACTTCACAAGGTTTTTATTTGACATTTTTATGACAGTATTCAAACCTGTTTGACTCTTCAGTGTTTCAAACGTCTCCCATGTGAGATTACACATCAGCAGTTAACACTATAGCTGCAGCCCGTGAGGACGAGCACAATGTGAGGAAACAGGCCACACATGACAGGCTGACGCACGTGGCCAGGTGGCCGTGTAACCCTGAGCTTGAGCCATGCTGGAACTGTCCAGCTGTAACAGCGAGACAAAGGAAGCAGCTGCTTTTTCTCAAAACAAAAGTGCAAAAGACCAAAAGGAAAAAGGGGTGAGGGGTAATTGAACTTTAAAGTTTACAAGCACTGTAACTTGCTTTCTTTCCATTATTTTTTTTTACTGCATTGGATGCCCAAAACTAAAACGATACATAGTTTTGGTACCAGTGATGACTATGGTTGAGGAGCCTGAAATGTCACCAAGACTAACAGCATCAGCTGTGTTTATCAGTAGACGGCCATCCACACGTTTAATTCAAAGGTGACAGCAGCCAAGAAAACAACAAAAAAAAGTTTTTGCGGTGTCTCTCCGAAACCTCCTGCGTCTTTTTGTTCAGACAAATCCCAGTCGGCGCACACAGCTGCACTTAGTCATAAACACTTGCCTTCCCTTTCAGGCTGTGCTCGGTTGTTTTTGGTTAAGAGCACTGAACTCGGAGCGGAGACAGAAAAGGACACACTGCCTTTTAAAACGCATGAGGAGAAAGGACAGGGAGGCCTCTCCACAAACACTTTCAAATGCGGAGCCTTTTTATATTTTTGACCTTCTCAGGAATGCCCACAAAACGGCCATTAACTTTTAGAAAGGGAAACCTTTCTGACTTTTACTGCGTGCATTCGACCAAAGTCGGGTTGTGGATGAACGTTGAAAAATAAAACATAAAAAGAAACTCCTCTGTAAGAATGAACAACAAAAAACGACCAAACTACGACCAGCGGGCCGGATCCAACCCACCTCCACATTTGGCCCAGCCCCCAAACAATTTCGGAGACCCATTGTTTTTATATATTGTATTTGTAGGTTTTATTTTGGCCTAATTTGGCTAATATAGGCTTTTTTGTCAGTTTTTTAGGCTAATTCGGAGTTTAGTTAATACATGCTTGCTATTTTGCCTAATATAAACTTTTTTTTTAGTTTTTTTAGGCTAATTTGGAGTTTTGATAATATTTTAGCTACATGCTAGCTGTTTTGGCTAATTTAGGCTTTTTCAGTTTTTTAGGCTAATTTGGAATTTATCTAATATATTAGCTACATGCTAGCTATTTTTGGATAATACAGGCTTTTTATAAAAAATTTAAGCTACTTTGGATTTTAGCTAATATTTCAGCTTCATGCTAGCTGTTAGCGCTTTTCTCCTTCAAAATCTTCTTGAATTAAATTGATCATGTTAAAGGTTGAAAAGTTACAGTTAATCAAAGAATGTTAACGCTGGAGCTCCTGTGTTAAGGGTTAAAGTCAATCAATTTCTTGTAAGCGCAAAACGTGACATTCTGAACAAAAACTGCAGGAGTATTTTTGTGCGGCTTTACTAATGGGATCTTGCATTCTTTAGCAAAAACTGAATTTTCCAAGAATCTGTAAAGGATTGGGGGAGCCAGTGTTTACCTTTGGTTCAAAGGGTATTCATTCCACCCCCTTATCAGCACTCCTTTGTTTTACTTTAGGTGCAATCCCCCAGACCTTCTCAAAGTTCTTAGTTTCAATCTTTTGAACAACTTAACTGAATCACAGTCCCTTATCAAGTAACAAAACTTTTTCTAATCTAATCTCACTTGCAGCATCACTTTTATCCACAAAAGTTACGCATGAGTTTCCCTTTCGCAGCTTAATTAATATCTTCTCTTTTTTTTTTTTTTATTTTACTACTACCAGAGTAATGTGGAGTGATGACTAAGGTGTAATTATACCTGCTAAGGTCAAAGATTCCATGGTTAAGTTTCTATTTCCAGACAACTGGCATGATTTATTTCTAATGTGACTGAAATGTAACCAAGAAAGTAATTATTAACCACTTCTTCAAAGTCTTTTGTTAGAACAGGAGGAGTGAAGAGAGCATATTGTTGCAGACCAACCCCTATTCCCGTAACCCGGGAATGACATTCATATACGCACTGTTACTATATAACCAGTTTTCCTAGACATATTAACAACCTCTTTATCAGTAGTGTGCGGCAATATTCTTTATTAAAGACCTACTCCAGTCACATTTTGATTGCTTGTAAACGCATTCCCCACTGCCTTTTAAGTAGGATTATGACGCTTTAGCCAAAAATAAGAAAAACCTGTATTGTTTTCTAAGATATCATCTCTCTGATTACGCGCTCTCCCATTAACTTGCAGCCTCTCAAAACCCCGACCTAACATTACCAGGGGAATAAAAATGGAGAGCAGTAATGACGTCATGCATCCATACAATTCTGAGCCACACCCCAGCTCGATGAGGAAAGCAAATGCGTATATGGATCTACACGTCTGCAGGTGGATGTATCAAATTACAGCGAAAAAGGGAGCTTGTGGCTTACCGAAGTTATTTCTACAATACACCTACAAGCTTTTCCCAACTGAATTTTGACATCTGCTATTGATTTACAACAGTTTAAATAAAGAAATATTCATAATTGTAAAGTTAGGCTTAATTTTCTTATGTCCTCCATTGCGAAAAAAAATGCCAAAAGAATATTTTAAAAACCTAATTTTCTTTGGAGAAGATCTTTAAACCTTGCCATGTAGACTTTATTATTAGGGGAGTGTATTGGCGAAAGTCTGGTGATACAAGATACTTGTCACACAATACATATCACAATGTCTCCCAAGACTACACCAGAACAATTTTTACTATTTCTTTTAGGATGTAGCTCCATACATGACCCGCTGTGTAACTGCATCTATGGAGAGAAAATAGTCTCACCCCAATTTGTGAGTTACTTCAGGTTTGTGCGTGCATATTCCTTGCTTTTTTATGTAACTTAGTATCCGTCCATGCGTATTCTTGATTTTTGTGTGCTTAATTTTTGATTTGTAACTCATAAAATGTGTGTATTGTCAGGAATGGTGGTGGAGGACCCAAACACAGGAGATCAGACTTGTTGGCAGAGACATAAACATTTACTAAATCAACTTAAATATGACAAAATCAGGAGAACAACCCAGTGATGTGACAGAACATAGAAGAGCAGATGACCTGACAATGAGAACTGAAAACCAGACACTTAAATAGGCTGAGGGCAATTAACTAAAGGAAGACAGCTGTGGATGATTAACCTGAACATGGTGAGACTGACAGGGAACACATAACTTGACCAAAACTAAACATTGAATCATGACAGTGTAAATTCAAAAATTACTAAATTAAACAAAATACAATTTACACATTCACAAATTACAATGACAACAGTTTGAAACTAAATAAATATGCATGCAAATCTTTAAAAATTACGCATGAATCACTTGTTACACTCACAAAAAACCCCAATTATGCACAAATCTGAGGTGAGACTCCTGTCACGTCTCCAAGATTGGCGTGCAAGTGATGCATTTAAATGCTGGTAGAATGCTCGGTCATCAGTTTTTATCAGCTGCTTTGAATTTCGATTGTGAATATTATCTGGTGAAAACTTGCCATTTTCCCACTTCCTTAAACAGATATGCCCAATAATTAATCTAAAAAAGTCTAAATATGTGTTTCTCTTCTGTCATGTGCTATCCCTGCAGCATCTGTGTGAGGAATGCCTTTGCCGCAGGACTATTCCGCTAGCGGTGTGAGGTTCTATCTGACACCCCTCGCTCCCACAAGAGTCAATTAGTCAATCAGTTATACGCCTGGCTCTCTGGGGCACGCAGGCAGTCGAAGAGTCCAATCCTGGGTATGGAAAAGCAGAGCTTCTAAACAGCCGCAGATCAGAGTAGGCTGGTAGGCTGATCAACCGTCTCCGAGTGTTTAGAAGGGCCTCACGCTGCTATCGCTTCATTCTGCCACCACATTCCACAGGGAAACCCGACCAGAGTGAGCAGTTTTTTTAATTTTGTAATTTTTGCACTTATGTACAAAATGTACTGTATGAGTAACAAATCAGGAATTACACTCAAAAATCAGGGTGAGTCTATTTTCTCTCCATACACTGTGTCACCCGTTTATATCGACGTAGCACAGCCATCCACGTTTTTATATGTCACTGGCACCAATGTGACAGAGTTTTGGTTTGGTATCCATCCAAAGTAAAAATGAAGAAGTTCATGTCTCATAACAACAAAAATCGTAAAGTAGAGTGAACATTTAAAACAAGCTGTTTCTTGCAAGATCTTGTTTTGGCTCTGTGTAGAGTTACTCAGAGAGGCTCAGTGCTGTGCTGCCAACTAGTGGTCGGGGGTTTAGGTGGAAGACAAAAGTAAGACACTGAAGGATGCTCAAAAATAATTAATTAATTATTATTTTATCAGCATTTTGACTCAATAGTATCACCAAATGAAATATCTCGATATATCACTGAATCGATTTCCCCTACACCCCTATTTTTTAGATGTTTAAGATGTCTAAGAAAAAAAAAGAATGAAACTGTAGAAACAATGGTTGCATTGAAACAACGGTGAGTTTAAAAAATGTCACTTTGGGTGGTAGCTGACATCTCTTTCAGACATTGTTTTATCAGGCAAGGAAGGATGAAGCGCTGTCCATCACCACCTTACTTCTTTGCAGTTCTTGCAGAGAACCAACCAGCGGAGAGAAAAAGAGAAGGGGGGGGGTTAAAGGAAAAAACACCATCAGCAAGCAACAGGATGCATATGGCCCTGAGAAGGATGGCTGGCAAGATCCAGGAAATGGAGAGACAGAAGGAGAGGAAGGAAAGATTTGGAATCACAGGCTGAGTCCAGATTGAAAAATTCCTGTTTTGAACCACGATCCCACATAGTTTCTCTGAAACATAAAGCAGTTTAGGATTTAAACACAGTTTGATGTCCCATTAAAACTGGTAAATTTTTCTCAATGTCATCTTAAAGACCCACTCCAATGAAAATTGTGTTTTTAACATGTTTTTGTGGCATTGTTTTGATGATATGAAGACATTTAAGCTCAAATTGAGTATTTCTTTTTTCAAATTGTTGTGAATCAGGAGCAGACCAAAAAAAGCTGTGTGAAAAAACCTCTAACAGTGTCGTACAATGTACAATGGGCAGGCCACAACCTGCTCCATTCCACTCACAGATGTATAGATCCGTGTAAGTCTTCGTTTTCCTCGTCCGAGCTGGCATCTGGCTCAAAACTGTACAGCTGGAAAGCTCTGATATTGCTTCCCAATTTTGTTGCACCGCTAATGTTAGTTTGGGGAATGAGGGGCTGTAAGCCAGTGCTGGGCGGATCGCTTGAAAATAGGGAGAAAACTGATGGACAGCAACTCAGCTGGGTCTTTTTTGCTGAAAATTTTTTAAAAAGAGTAATCCGATATCGATACAAACTTGAGATCGATATTATCGATATTTTAGATCGATCCGCCCAGCACTAATTTCTACCAGTTGTTGTTTTTTTATCTTTAAGCTTTTTTTAATTTTTTTTCCTAGTTACTTTTTTCTTTTGTTTTGTTGACAAATTTGCATTCAGTTAGTCACTTTTTATTTATTTTCAAGAAATTTTTATTTTTATAAACTATTGTCAATTTAATTCAAAAATATTTGTAGTTCTGTTTTTGTGTTTGTCAAGTAATTAAAAACGTACAAAAAAATTAAAAGACTCACAATAATTAAAATTAATTGAGATTTTTAAAGTTCACGTCCCATCCACTGCATTTACGAAAAATATTGATATTGTTATCAGTACTTGCGATATTTATCGGTATTGGATCGATACCCAAATGCTCAGCCCTACTGTAAGCTAGCACAAGAGTGTAAACAAAGGGATGATGGGACATGCGAGCAGGCTTATAGCATATCCACAATGCCGCTTTCAACTCAGAGGTGAATTTCTAATGAACTACTCCCATTCTGCATAAACTATGTCGTAAAAAATGACTTTTTTATTATCATTATGGCTAAAAACAGCATAATCACAATTAATATATAACTGAGAACTCTTTCAAATAGATCAAAAGATATTTATGTATTTGTTGTTTGCACATATACAGCATTTGTATGTGACTCAAAGAAACTTTTTCAAATAGAATAAGTGCAGGAAGAGGCAAAAAACCCCAAAGGGTTTGTATGAAAGCCTCCACCCGACAAAACAATAATCAGTTCCAACAATAGCTGTGCATACAATCACATGAAACACATATAAACAATAATACATTAAAACAGAACGAACAAAGAAAAAAAAAACTAAATTCAGTGAAGCGTCAGATAATTGGACTAGGACTTCAAGTACGTGCAAATACCAACAGGCAACCCCCCTTATATTCACTTATCATCTTTCAATTGAATATCATCTCTGACAAATAAATACTGTTTCTCAAAATACACTTTTACAATAAAATGTTAAAGATGAGAACATTTACACATAAATGTAAACTTTGTTCAATTCCAACTGTACCAAATTTTTCTCAAATAAATATGTGTGCACAATTGAATATTAACAGATATTCAGCAAGTTAGATAAGATTTTGTCATTACGATTATTTATGCTTTTATTACCTCTAATATTCTTGATGGTTGTATGATTCTGATCTTGCTTTGTAAGTTTTACTTCTTGCGAAAATGACAAAACTTTGAACCTTGTTCCCCCCTGGCGAACAACAGAATCTGTACTTATATGTGAGATATTTCAAACTAGTTAATCTGGAAGAAAAATCAGGCTTTAGTGTTAAAGGTAACTCACTTCTGACATGCAAGTAAAATTCCAGAGAAGAGACTTTATATATTTTGCATTTTAATGTTTGCTTTCATAATTTTCCCAAGAGCTTTGCTCTGAGAAACGAATGGATTGAATGTACTGGTCACAGCAACATCAATAAACATTGGATAATTAGCTAAAAAAGTCTTTGGTGAACTGGAAGGAGAAAGAATCAGAATTTTGGAGGAAGTTTGGTTCATGAAGATCTTCACTTCCTCGTCCGACTGACATCAGGAGCAAAACGATACGGCTGTACATTACCAATATTGCTGGACATTTTTATGGAGCAGCAATGAAGATCAATGCTTGCAAGACAGAGTTATTATAATCAGACAGGGGGATCAGAGGCGGGGCTACTCAACTCAACCAAACTCCAAAAGCCACGCCCCCTCAAAGGAGATTTCGGAAACAGAAGCTTCAGATCAACATAAAAAATGTTTTTTTTAAAGACATTTAGGTTGTGAGATTTTGGTTAAAAACTTCATGATCATAATTATTTTTTTAATTTTTTAAAAATGACATGGGGGACTTTAAAGCCATCCAGTTTTAGACAAAATTAAGGCAAGAAATACTCATGAAATGTATAACAATTATTGTCAGTTTTGCTCAAACATTTTTTTTATAATAATTATTATTATATTAATAAAACTTCTGACCTGAAATTTGATTTTACAATCTTTTTAAAATGTCTAAGAACAAAATGTTAAAAACGTACAAAGGCAAATGTTCCTTCTGGTAGAATGATCATATTTCCTGTTTTATGTATTCAGCTCCAGTTAGAAATATCTTGTTTCCTATCCAGGGCTTTACTAACTTATTTAGACAATTGTATGAGAAAAAAAAACTGAACTTCAAACACAAAGATGGAAAGAAAATGCTGTTTGCCAGGACGTTAACGACATTCACCACAGAAATCGTCTGTTTGTTCAGTCTTGAAAGGATTTTGCAGTCTTGCGTAGGCTCGCCGTCCATCTCTCCTCTGCATCCTGTTACGCACGTTACGCGCTCACGCAGTGGAGCCTTTAAAAGCTGAGCCGCTCGTGCGCAACTGAGCGCACATCCTCCCTTCAGGAGCAAGAGGACTCCAGCTCTCGTTCCACTAAAGGATACATCTTCTGTTCTACATAACAAATTAAAAAGTAAACCGCTTTGGTTTCGTTTCTCATCCATCTGAGCTGCATTGCGGTGAAAGTAAGTTGCCTTTTCTACTTTTCTACTTTTCCCTTTTAGTTTTTTCCCCTGTTAATCTGTAACCACCAGCAGGTTTGTTTAAACAATCGAATAGAAGAGTCGATAGTCTATTTATTCCTGTTAAGAAATGGACATTTTAAACTAAGTCATGCGTAAAAACTATAATAAGATGCAATTTTTTTAATTTAATTTTTCAAAATAAGAGACAGCGCTGTTTGGTGGTTTGTTTTAAAACCTGAAGCTAATTATTTTTCTTGTTTTCTCAGTTTAATAAGAAAATTGAATACTTTCCCTTTCTTTTTTTGAATTTTATTTGATTTTGAAATTGACTGAATGATCTCATACCTTCTTTTTGGATTTATATACATATCCTCCTGACTGAACTACCTGCAGCCTTTTTTTCCTTTTTTTTTTTCATGGATGGGGGTTGAGGGTACACAGGAATGTCCCAGTGAGTGATAGGGGCCAGCATGGCATGATGAAAATGTGAGAACCTCTATTAGATTTCAGGTGTTCCTCAGTAGAATACCTGGTTGTTGGGAGTTTAAATGGGATTTTTATGATTATTTAAAGGAAGTATATGTTAATTAACCTTTTATTTGCTTTTCCTTGTAGCATATTTGCATGTTTTTGTAAAGAAAATGCTGAAAAAAATGATGATTTGAATGAGTCTGAACTTACCTTCCTTACCTTTTTTTTTTTTTTTTTAGAATGAATAATCGTGAACGCTGGAGATTTTACAAAAGAGCAACGGTCATGTTCTTCTTGGCTGCTGTGACGCTGACTGTCGTCCATAGAGGGAGCATCGATATGAAGTCACGCTTCGAACTGGAGAGGCAAGTTCGCATGCACATCTCTGACGGAGCGGAGCCAAGTGCCCCCCTAAAAGAGGAACCTGCCTTTTTGGCTGGTGCAAAAGAGTTCTGGAACATGGCAGTGCAGAGGCAGAACCTCCACCACCAGCAGCAGCAGTCAGAGCTTTTACCTACAGCTCCCTCTGACGAGCTACCAAGCACAGAAGGCCTCAGCCCGACCACTTGGGACGTGACCAGCTCGAACTGTAGTCCCAACCTCAACCTCTCCCGCCAGCCGTGGTTCCAAGACTTGGCGAGCAACTTCCAGCAGTTCCTGCTTTATCGCCACTGTCGTTTGTTTCCCATGGTCTTCAACCACCCAGAGAAGTGTTCAGGGGAGATATTTTTGCTCATCGTCATAAAATCCGTGGCGACGCAGCACGACCGCCGAGAGGTCATCCGAAGAACCTGGGGCAAAGAACAAACGTTAGACGGGAAGAGGGTAAAGACTCTCTTCCTCCTCGGCAGACCCTCCAATGAAGCAGAAAGAGAAAACCACCAGAAGCTAGTGGAATACGAAGACAAAATCTACGGGGACATTCTCCAGTGGGACTTCTTAGATAGCTTCTTCAATTTGACCCTCAAAGAGACTCACTTTCTCAAGTGGTTCCACACCTACTGCCCTGGTGTGCGTTACGTCTTCAAGGGAGATGACGACGTCTTCGTCAGCGTGGAGAACATTTTTGAGTATCTGGAAAGCAGCAAGAACGAAAAGAACCTGTTTGTAGGGGATGTTCTGGTAAAAGCTAAGCCCATTCGCAAAAAGGAAAACAAATATTACATCCCAGAGGCTTTGTACAATGAAACCTACTACCCTCCGTATGCGGGTGGAGGGGGTTTCCTCATGGACGGGCCTCTGGCCAGGAGACTCGATAGGGCCGCAAATACGCTGGAGCTTTTTCCGATTGATGATGTATTCCTGGGCATGTGTCTGGAGGTGCTCCACGTGACCCCGACGAAACACAACGCCTTTAAGACCTTCGGCTTAGTGAAAAACAGAAAGAGCAGGCTGAACAGGGAGCCTTGTTTCTTTAAAAACATGATTGTGGTGCACAAACTGCTCCCACTGGAGCTCATGCACATGTGGCATCTGGTCAACAGTGACCTGGTCTGCTCACAGAAAGTTGAACTTCTATAGCGGATAGAAAAGAAAGCTGAGCTTCACCTCAGTCAATGCCAAAAATAAAAAATAAATTTAAGTACAGGTGAGGCAAACTTCCCAAATCCCTCTCCTTTGTGTGGAGAGAGTCCAGGGGAGTCTTTGAATTTGCTGATTCAGCACACCAATGCCCATCGTGGAGGAATGTACTCAAAGCTTGAGTAAAATGTGACTTTCTATTTTAGAGGGTTTATTTTATTTTTGGAAGAACTCGATCATCTTTAAAAATGCTAAAGGGACTACTGGGCAAACCAAAGAGAACACTGTTTTTTTATGTCTTTAATTTATATTGTTAAATATTCAGCAAGGCCTCTCCATTTGTTATAAATTAACACACTCCTGTTCTTGTCCTTATTCCATTCTTTGTGATTAGACTTTTTTATTTTATAAACATATCTGGGGGAATTTCTTGAGTTTGACACTGGTCCCTGACACTGTGCCCAACACTAAATGTAACTTTCTTAGAAGGAAGCACGTTAAAAAACTGTTTTAGTTCTTTTATTATATGCATGCCGAAACATCAGAATGAAGGAATCAGGTAAGGTTACTTTAATGGTTAAAAACAGGGGTTAAAAACAAAAATTCACTTTCTGTTCTTTTAGGTGCTCTACTCTTTAGATATAAGGTATGTTGCAATGATTTCACTTTAGATGAAGGCACAACTCTCTACCTCATTTAAGTCAGACTAAAACATACCCTTATCATTGGCTCCTCTCATATTTACTCCCATGGTTGAATTCACTTTTGGTATTTTAGATTGTTTTGGACTCCCAGTATGGATTGCTTTGCTGAAAGCAGAATATTTATCATGTTTCAACCCAGCGGTCTGTGGAATTGAATGTGCTGTACTTGATATGAATTCACCAGAAAGCATACAAGACACTGTGAAGTAAACCTTTGCTGGTACGGGCTTATAGCATTTAAATTGTTCCTCCAGTGGAGGGGGACACACGGGGTTCTTACATTTAATTTAATACAACAAGAACACAAATGTTGTTTTGATGTTCTACATGATAATCTGTATGTTTATTGATGTATGTGAGGATGTCTAAATTATGTGAATGTGTGTAAAAATTGCATAGACTGTAATTTGTGAATAAAAATGTTTGAAATAACTTGCTTTTATTGATACGTAGCCCATCGGAATCCTACACTGCTGTAAAACACCCAAATATCAGGTGTTTCAATGGTTTTAATATGCAAACAACCAGATTTAAAGGACCTACACCAGGGTCTGCAACCTTCAACACTTGAAGAGCCATTCAGGTCATTTTCTCACAAATTCTTCACTCAACTTTTAAAAAAATAAGATACTGTTTGTATTTGTGTTTTTGGTACATTTAAATAAACCACGTTAGGCATAAAGAAAACATAAACATGAAGAGAAAATAGCTTTAAAAAAAATGAAATAGTTTCTAACTTTCGACAGACTCTGCATAACTTCCTTTAAAAATAAAAGACATTCTAGACCATATGATCTTATTAATGCAGCACATGCAGTAGGAAGTGTCAAGTCATCAATGATTTAAAAAAAAACACGTTTCTTTTACTGTACTGAAGTGGTTCCAACCATATATTGAAACCATGAGACAGACATTAAATCCTTGAATATGATCAAAAATAGAAAATCTGCTTTATAATTCAGTGAATTATAATTTAATGCAGCTTTAATTCTCTGCTGAAAATAAATTAATTTTCTCGGATAAATGACGTTCAAAATTAAATCCAAACATGTCAGTATGACGTTGATAAGCTACAAAGGATTGATGGAGAATTACGGCTATCTTTGTTAGGATCCTCGTTGAGTAGTTTATTCCCTCCTTTAAGTGTTTGTGAATGAGTAGAATAAAGTTTAAGTTCGTTTACCTTTTTTAACTTTACTATTTACTTACTTTTTCCTTTATAGTTACTTTTTACATTTAAAAAAACATTTAATTTTAATCAAAGAGCCACATGTCCAGATACAGCCGGATCCTGCCCTCCTGGTAATAATTTCCGGCCCTCCAGATCATTTTATTTTATAGTTATTAATGGCCCGATGTTATCTTGCGATTATTTATAACTTGTATGATTTTGACAAAATATGTTTCGAAAGAGTAAAATATTGAAAGTTATTTAAGGTTTAAATTGATTTATTTTGGAATAATATTCCTGGCTTTTTATTATTAATATTTATGTTAAATTTTATGGTTTTAAAGTTTATAAAATTGGCAATATACTGCTTTTTTTAATTATTATTTTGGCATTTACTCAAATTTTTTAGGTTATTTTGGAGTTTAGCTGAGCTTTTTTGGCTAACCAAGTGTTTTTTTTAGGCAAATTTGGCATTTAGCTAATATTTTAGCTGGCTATCAGCCTCGGCGTTTTTAGCTATTAGCTTCAGCGTTTTCAGTAATCAACTTCAACTTTAAATACCAATTTCAGCATCTTCAGTCTTCTTCACTCTTGGTGCGGTGGGGGGGCTGCTCTTCTGGCTGGGCTGGGGCCTGCACTCTCTGTGCTCCTGTGCCTTCGGGTGTGGGGGGCCTCTGCGGCGGTCCCACGTGCCTTGATCTGGGTGTTTGGCGGGGTTTTTCGCGGCTCCGAGGCGGGGGTTGGGGGTTCCTGGCTGCTGCTGCTGCAGTCCCAGGGGGGGGGTCTTGGAGTGGGGATGGCCAGGAACTCTCCCCCTTTGTACATTCCATCATTACCCACGTTAGCAAAAACATAAACACTCACCTGAGTACAGGTGTCAGCTCACCTTTGCACTACTAGTATGTGTGACAGAATGAAAGACTTTATGTGTGTCTGTTTGTCTGATTAAGACTTTTAGTTGCAGCTGCAGTTGTATTGTGCACATTTTGACTAGTCTAAATGTGGAGACTACTTCAACCAACAGGTATGTGTGCAATTAATGAGTGTGTGTAGACAGGCCCCGCCCATTCTAGTTTAGTATTTAGACCTGGTTGTTTTAGGATGTTGCTTCCCTCTGTTGCCATCTTATTTTTTGTTGCCCTCCCCCCCCCTTTTTTTTTTCTTTTCGTCCGGTCCAACAAAACAAAAACAAAACAAACATAATCAATATAAATAAGGTTTAGCATGAAATATAACAGGGATTTATACTCAATAAACCCCTGTTGTGACAGTAAAATCTGCCCAACACAAGAGGCTCTCAGCCCGCATCTGTTTGCTCAACTGTTGGACAGGACAAGTTAAAAAAAAAAAAAAAAAAAAAAGAAATTCTACATCTGTGGGTGTTTAAAACACAATAAACCTTCAGGTCACAAGTGTACATTTCAACAGAAGAACGCTTGAAATTCTTCTGTTAAGTGAATCTTTTCTTTTTGCAATTCCTTTGTATAATTAAAACAGAAAATATGAGCGCTTGTCAAGGGACCTTAAATTTTCCTATTCTTGTCCCCTTAAGCACCAACATTATTTTCTGAGTGACACATCATTAAAAGAGTCACGAAGGCAGTTACTTCCTGTACGACTTCATTTTCTCTTACATACCGTAAATGTGCAGATATTTTTTGGAAACTTTTTAAAAAACTTTTCCTGGTTGCTTAGTTAAGTTCACCTACTTAATATTTACATTCCTGAGATGCTATGTCATCAGTTTGAGGCATCGTCTGATACTTTTGACTTAAGATTATGACCTACATGGTAGTTGTGTGATAAATGAGTCATATAACTTTAAGTCAAATTGATGATATTTTTTGTGAGAATTTTGGATCTTTTTAAAAGTTTTTTTTTTTTCCCAAACATAGTAGAGACAGGTTTCTGTCAAAACATTTCATTCAGGTTGTAGTATAAACAGGCCATGTCATTGTCTGGATCCTTGACTGCAGACTGATTGGTGAGCCTTGGACCCCTGCCCTGTTGCGTAATCCAGTTGTGACCAAGCTTAAGATGGCCTCACATTTCCCTCTACAATGACTAGCTTTAACAAGAGTTCATTGTCAACTCTATTACTGGAGGGTGTTCAAGCCATGTGATTGCAAGGTTGAATTTGAATTATCTTATTGGAAGTCCACTTGATATACCAGAAACAATTAGAAAGTCTGTTCTTTAAGACCAGATTGGTGTATTTTTTCTAAAAACCAAATATTACTTTTTTTTGTATGTTCATTTATTTCTGAGTTGGTGTGTCATTTCATACTGTTTGGGTTCTCCCAACCAAATAATGGATCATTTTATCGCTTACAGTAAAACTGCACAGGTGAATACTGCCAGTGTGTGAACATGATATCCAGCATAAGTTGACCTTCTTTAAGAAATGGGGTAGAAACGCATTTCTTTTTTTTCCCCCTTTTTACAAACAGACAGAGAAAAGAAGACAAAACAAAAAAACTTGACCTCCTCATATTAGCTTTCATGTGAACAGCGTTGGAAAGCGTGGTTTTAGGCTGGTCCATTTCCAAGCTGCCTTTGTTGCAAACAATGGTGAAACAATCTTATGTCAAGCCTCCGAGTGTAATTAGCTGAGTCATTCCTCAGTGTGGGTCATCAAGCTCAACCTGAGAAGAGTTTATCTTTGATTTGATGTTTATTTATTCAGAGTAATCTGGGTTATGGCATTAAACCAAGTTTACCAACTAAACCGAATTAGAAGGAAACTATGAATCTTTGTCAAGCTACCCTGTATTTCAGCAGTTGAAGGCTGAATGAAGCCACAGGAGTTCAAGGAAACTGTCTAAACAAGATGGATTCTGTGTGATAAAAAAAAAAAATGTTCTTCCTCTTTAATTAAAGGCAGGTTTTTACTAAAATGTGTGTCCTCTTTCTCTGGTATATTGAAATGCAGAAGTCAGTCATGAGTTCTTCAGCCAAAACAATAAGGCAAAAGGAATTGAACAGGTATGTCATCATTTAGAAAGTATAAGGAAACAAGAAAGTCTGAGTCACATGGAAGTAAAACACAAATTTATCTATAAATGATTTAGAAAAGTAAATAAAAAAATCCTTGCCTTATCTCTTTTTTTTATCCATGGCTCATCAAGATTTAAAATATCAGCAGAACTCTTCCTTCTGGAAGTCTGCAAATAAATTGTTGCCAAAAGACTTTTCAGCCAGTGGCTAAAATGGACTCAAATCCAGAGAGCACGTCTCACCGTGGTGATGATGATCAGCTTTGAAGAAGAACACAGCCATTGTTCTCCTCTATACGCTACCAGGATCTTTATATTTACTGACAGTAATTGGAGAAAGTTTGCAATGATCGATGGAGCTGTCTACATGGAGAAGCAGACTTTCACAAAAGGACTCAACTTTCTTTAAAGGCCTCAAAGAGCACCCCCACCTTCATGGTTGTAGACAAAATTAAATTTAAATTTGTTGCACAAAACATATCTTAAGATAGAGAGAAAAGGTGCAACAGATGACTGAAAAGCAAAAATTAAAAATAGAAATTTAGAATCTTAGTTACTTCAGCAATATCAAGTATGTATTATTATTATCCATGACAGATTTGATTTATATTTCTGAAATTAAAATGGGTAGAGGCTACTGAAATGCTTTGTACTGCACAATATCATCCAAAGCTTCAGAGAAACTGAGTAAAGATCTCTGGCCTAACTATTATTAAACAAAAAACACACCAAAGACAAGTTTTTATCATCTAAAAAATTGGATTAATAAAAAGTAGAATCCAACTCCAACATCAAAACTCCAAAAGCTCCTGACTCAATGCTTAGAACGCTTTAAAGTTCCACACCAATCATCTTTCGATCTACTGTAAAATTTTTCTGGTAGTCTTTTTGGAAATAATTATGCTGTTATTAGGCAAAGTTAAAAAAAAAAAAAAGGTGTCATTGTCTACGACATACAGAGCAGCCATATTTCATTAGAAATTCTAAAAGCCTATCATCATTTCCCATCATCACTTTGTTTACACTCGCTCCAGCTAGCTTACAGCCCCTCAAAACCCCAAACTAACATTACATGTGCAACAAAAAGCAATATTGGGACAGCTGCGCAGTTTTGAGCCAGATGGAAAACGAAGATGTACATTTGATCCATTTGTTTGGAAATTGATGCATTGGAATGGAACCGAGCAGGAAGCTTGTGGCCTGCTGACTATAACACCAGAGCTACAGAGTTATTTGAACAGCATTTTTTTCTCCTGATTAACACCAACTTGAATAAAGAAGTAATCAAGAGATCAATGGACATCAATCAATATATCAAGAGCATCAAGAACATGTTCAAAACACCAAAAACACGATTGTCATTGAAAAGTGTTTGTGGTTCAAATAAAAGTAAAAAGTTTTTATTAATGTAATTCAGGTTTTGTGAACTTCAGAAAGTGTGAGAATAAAAAAGAGCAGAAACGAAAGTTTCAGCATACCTTTTATTTGGCGCCGCCAATGAGTTTCTGATAAAAATGCAAAACTGGTTAAGCAACAGGTAAATTGGTAACAGGGAAAATGTTACAGTTTCATGTGATGAAATTCCAAGCAGCATGATCAAAAGAAAAAAATTCAAGTGAATCATTTCATGAACCCAGTTGCAAATTTTCATATGACTTAATGAAATACAATTGATTCCTTTTATAAAGCAGGCTGTGTGAGATTGTTAACCAGGTGTGAAGTCCATCAAATATTGGATTAACAAACAAAGATATCATATTAATACATTTGTTAATAGGTCGCTGGGTTAATCTGTTAAAATGTGAATCCAAGGTCATCTTTCAAGATTATTTTTCTCTTGAGGCTGTAAAAATTCACTAATTTGCATGTTACTGAACCCTAAAATAAACTCCAGATCTTAGCAGAAGGCAAAACAAAGAGACCTTTGATTAGTCTAAATTATATTTTGGAGGTTTTTGCAGTATTTTTATCAGTGCTTGCTTGAATAAATTACTCAAGAAAGCATACATACTCATAGGCAAAACGACAAAAATATAGGAATAAAAACTGATGATAGAACCTCACTGAGTTCTCCACTCGGGTCATTTTAGATGGCAGACGCCACAGAGAAAAGGTAGCCGGCTGCCAGTGTTCGAGCATTGGGTTAACAAACAGCTAAATGGAGTTATTCAGCGTCCCATCATCACAGCCTCCTCCCAGGCACCTTCAGCAACAAAGATTTTGTTCAAAAGCTGGAGCTGGATGACAGCCTCCCGCGGTCCCTCGTGTAGTGGTGTCACTGACAAGAAAAAGCTGCCAAAGCTCAGGGTCATTGTTGGTCAGAGGAGAACAACTCATCAGCTACTGGCATCTGACATGAATGAACATAGAATTTTGTATGTGTATGTCTTTGTGAGATGGGATGTATGGTGATGTAGTAGCGTCTCACATTGAAAGGCTCTGGTTCAAATCCTAGCAAAGACCTTTCATTGTGCATGTGTGGCTCTGAAATCTTCCAAACTGAAAACATGCTTCATCGGTTGATTGGTGTCTCTAAAATTACCCCTAGTGTGTGTTTGTGATTGTGTAGAGCTGTAACTGACTGGTGACCTGTCATGGGTAAATTTAAATGGTGTAGACTTAATGTATATTCCATGTAACTGCCTTCCTTGATAGCGCTTTTCAGTCACATTCCTATTCACCCATGCACTATCGTTCACAAACTCTGTCACTAAGCTATAACCAGGAACGAGGTGCAATGTCGTGCCAAAAAACACAGATAGACCACACTCGATCTTCACCAACACCACTGAAGGTGAGGCTGCAATGAAGGGTCTTCGCCCAACAGTAGCTGGGTTGGTTCCGAGTTGACCCCAAAAGGAAGATGGATGTTTTTGTAAGATGTATAGCTTTTTATGTGGGTTTTGCACACATGTTGACTGACTAGCCAACATATTCTCACTCCCAAGTCGTCACATACTGACGTTTAGTTAAGGATCAAACCGGCACCGGTCGCAAACCGGACGCTGTATCAGAAGCGGTACCGGATGCAAACCAGTTCCGGGTTAAGGTTAGGGTACCGGTACTGGTTGTGTTTGAGGACCAGTGCACATTAGACTCCTGATCAGAACATTGCTGGTTTGATTCCTGCCTTGCCTGCCCATGAGTTGAAGTGTCCTAGGACAAGACACTGAACCTCACATTGCCTCTGGTGAAAGGTTGGCGCCAGTGTTTGGCAGTGGAGCTGCCTCTAGTGTGTGAATGTGTGTGTGAATGGGTCTGTGACTGCAAAGCGATTTGGGCCTTGGTGGATGGTATAAAAGCGCTATAGAAATATATGTCATTACTGTTTACCATTTGGTACCACATCTAGTACCTCTTCGTGAGGGTTGGACCCTTGATTTTATGAACAGCCAGCACATGAAAAGATGACGAGTTAAGGACACCCAAAATATAAAAAATGACGCAGAAGGGGCATTAACCAGGCGTCAATATGTGACAACTTGGGAGTTAAAATGTTTTGGAATAACTGAAGATCCTGGAGCACCGAAAGGTGCAATACATCTAGAAATACCTGCAGTTTACAAACCAGACAGGTGTTGGTCTGGAGAATACCATTCTTTACCTTTTATAGTCCACTTCCATTTGACTGAAAGGACCAACAGAGTGAAAATTCTCTTCTTGGACATTTCCAGACAACTGGTAGGTGACTTGGATTTCCAACTGCCTCACTAACCAACTAACAGACTGATCTGCAGCACTGGAGACCCACAGGGTACAGCTGGTCCTTGTTCGTTTCACCCTGTACATCGTGGAAATCTGCTACAGCTCAGAACTGTACTCTTAGACAACACAACCATTGTTGGACGCATCAGAAGTGACATTGCAACACCACGTGTTGATTCCAGGAGACTTAGATCAAGACCTTGACTAGTCCTGCGAGAGGGAGCTGAGATGGAGGTTTCAGAAAAGTACAACTACCTCGACTGGATAACAAACTGGATGGAATATAGAACACAAAGCAGCTACACAGGAAGACACAGAGAAGGATGTGTACTTCCTGAGAAGACAGCTGTCTTTAACATCTGTAGCAAACTCCTATGGGTGCTTCATCAGTCTGTAATGTTCTTTCTTACACTGTAGCGTGTTGGAGGGGGCAGCGCATCCAAGGACACATCCAGTCTGGACAAGTTAATCAATCAGGAGGGATGGGTCTGGAGTTGGCACGAAACTGGAATCTCTGATGACTGTGGCAGAAAAGGACGTGACACAGGACAAGCTGCTGGACATGGCGGACATGACAGCCACCCACCCCCTGCACGCCATCATCGGTAAAAAGAGGATCCTGCTCAGTGAAAGACTGCTCCTCCCCAGGTGCAGGACTGACAAAAGAAGTCCTTTGTCCTTCATGCCATCAAACTTTACAACTTCCCATTTAGACAGGAAGAAAATGACACACATAGTACTTTCTATAATTATATAACTGTTTTACTAAATGGTTAACTAAGATCTCCCACTTACTTTCAAGCAATTAATCAAATTATTTGACAGGGTCATATTTATTGGATTTAGTGTAATGTACTATATGCATAAATGCAAAAAATTCAATAATTACAATAACATTTAAATGTTTATATATTTACAGTACAGACCAAAAGTTTGAACACACCTTCTTGTTTAATGTATTGTTTTATTTTCATTTAAATTGTAGATTTTCACATAAGACTATTTTAGGGCTGTTTGACCAAGAAGGAGAGTAAAGGGGGATGACGACAGTAAGCTGGACCTGAACCCCATTGAGATGTTTCAGGGTGAGCTGGACTGCAGAGATAAGGAACAGAGGCCAACAAGTGCTATACATGTCTGCACTCGAATACCAAACATGACTGAAGTTATTTCACCATTAGATAAGTTAAGTACTTATCTCCACGTGTTCATTCATAGTTATAATGCTTCAGTGAGAATCTACAAACATTTTGACCTGTACTGTATATATATGTTTATGTATACAAGTACATATACCATATTTTCCAGATTATAAGTCGCTAGAACAAGAAAAGCCTCATCAAGAAGAAGAAAACCATATATAAGTCATTTCAATATGGAGAGAACTCGAAGTGAAATTAAAGATTTAACTGAGGAGATAAATGAACACGAAACTGCATGAAATATGTAGAGTCTGTTGGCGGCTGGGCGCTTGGCTGGAACAATCTTGCTTATAATGAAGATCTTGGGCCAGGTGAAGAAACCCCCCGGCACGAAGCAGACTGCAAGAGTTGGAGACGAGTGGAGGAGCCAGAGGACACTTGGACCAGGTGAAGAGACCCAGAGCCAGGTGGAGGCGGGCTGGCCCAATGTCTGGAATACGGAAAAGCAAAACTTTTACACAATTTAAAGCCGGTGGTTAGAAAGCTGTGAAGAAAGAGAGTACTTCAGCTATTGGCTCCCAATGTATACCAATTGATGGCATGAGAAGTGATGATGATGAAACCCTGCATGCATTGGAGGAAGTAGATCGTCCTTATTGAAATTACGCTGAAGCTTCACTTAGGAGCATAAGTTGCACTTTTAGGAAGGCCCAGACAAACTAAAAAACGAATAAATAAAAACAATAATGAAAATATTTGATGTGCATAAGAAAAATAAAGAAGTTTAAGAGGAAAACAATCAGATTCTCTTGAATGTTTGTTATGAATGACACTTCTTCTGCCACTGTCAGTATCAAATACTTTTACTCAGTAGCATCGCCCTCTAGTGGTTGGTAGAGGAAACAACCCCCAAAGGAAAACCGGTGTGCATTGGTAAAGAACTAGCCTATTGAGGTCTTTAAAAAAGCACACAAATAAATGCATCCCTGGCTAAACTATAAAAAACCCTGCAACTTATACTTCAAAAAACACGTGTATTTTTGTATTCTAAATTTCCAGTTAATTCGTGACACATGTCAAGTTTGATATGTCTGTGTGCAGTCATGGCCAGAAGTTTTAAGAATGACAACTATTAATTTTTCCAAAGTCTGCAGTTTCATGGGAATTTATAAATACTCCAGAATTTTATGAATAATCCACTCAACAACAATTTTTCCTTGTCTCTATTTGCCTTGAAAATGTACTTCATCACTGAAACAACATTTCCATTGCATTTCAGCTCAGCCACAAAAGGACCAGCTAACATAATTCTCAATAAAAGCTTTTGATGCTTCTAATTGTATGTCCATATACCATAAAAACATCAGGCAAACACCTAAAAATCCTGAAAACTTTTGGCCATGACTGTACATATATCTGTCCTTTTAATTTTGATTGCTGGAATTAAACAAATAAAGTTTATTATTAAAACATGAACTCCCAGTGCAGAAATTCATATAGAGAAACCAGCAGTAATTCTAGAGTTTGACAAAAATCTACAACTTTTTTGGCATTACCATAGTTAATACTAAATGTGTGGTTACACTGGGTGGAATTGTCCACATAAACGCATCTTAACATGACTTGACTGCCCCCCAGTGAGATTTTTGGTTACTGAATGTTTTTCGTTCAGTTCATGTTGAACTTTTTTGTCATGTGTCCAAATTTAACATCTTAACACTGGAGCTCCAGCGTTTATTCTCTGATTTACTGTAATTTTTCAAACGTTAATACAATCAATGTAATGCCAGCAGATTCTGAAGGAGAAAAGCGGCTACTGACAGAAATTTACATGTCTATGATTTTGTGTTTAAGCGTCACCAGCAACACCTCTGGTTTCACAAAGAGTTAATGGCAAATGTAATAAAACCCTACCACAAAAACAGAAAAAAATTAAAAATCACAATTTATGAGGTTTATTTTATCGTGAAAATTTTGAGGAAAAAAATACTCAATGTTCTACAAACATTTATGTTACATAGATTAGATTTGTATCCATGACTCAGTCACAGCCTTGTTTAACAACCATAACACATATCCAATAACTTTTGAGCATGGACTATGAAAACACGATAACAGTAAAACTCAACATCTAAAGAAAGCACGACAGAAATAAAAACAAAAAAAATATCGTATGGATAAATGAGTTACTTTGTTTTTTTGTACAAAAAAAAGGTAAAATTAAATCATACAAACTGCTTAAATTTACACCATAAATCTGACTGGACAAGCATCTTTCCTTTAAATTTTTTTTCCTGCCAGACCCCAATCCATTTCCATCCTTCAGAAAAAGAAGACTGTTGGGGAGGGAAACGAGTGCAGGCTTGCTTCTGGGACATTCGGTCCTCACACTTTACACTCAAAAAGCTCAAAAAGGTCCAAAGTATAGTTCTGGCACAGGGGGGTACAGTAGGTGTGAGGGGGGTCTATGCAAACGGGCGAAAAACAAAAAAAAGCCCATTTACAGTTAAATAATCAATGACACTTCCTGGAATGTCCAAAAGTTCAGAAGATGGTGAAACAGAGTCCATTTAAATGTAAAACAGATTTAATCATCAAACTTGATTTTCTTCCCCTGAGGTTTTGCTCCAAATCCACCACCTCTTCCACCTGAGAAAGAGAGAGAAAAAAAAAGAAACACTGACTTAATAATCGCAACGGACAAAAAAAAAACCGGATGTTTGTTTTATTCTTCGTACCTCCAAAACCGCCACGTCCGCCTCCGCGTCCACCGCCACGGCCGAAGCCCCTTCCTCCTCCTCCACCACGGCCTCCCCTGAAGCCGCCGCGTCCCCCAAAGCCTCCACCGCGGCCTCCGAAACCGCCGCCGCCTCTTCCTCCGCGGAAGCCACCTTCACCCTTGGGCTTGGCGTAGTCCAGCGTCACCTTGCTGCCATCGATCTCCCCGTCCTCCATGGCCTCTTTGGCTGCTTTGCAGTCATCTTCATTGTCAAAGTCCACAAAGCCGAAGCTGGGGGAGAAACAAGAGTTGAGATTCAGCTTCAGAAACTTCCCATCTATCCAACTGATCCAGTCTATCAGCTGATTATCTGGTTATTAACCTAACTTCATCTTACCCTTTGGATGACCCCGTCTCTCTGTCTGTGACTATTCTGGCGCCGACAGCACCCTCAAAGGAATCCCTAAGCGTCTGATCTGTTGTGTCTTCTGAGAGCCCTTTGACGAAGAGGGTTTTTGTTGGACCTGGTATAGAAGATAACATCTGTTAAATTGATCAACCAAACAAATAAACCCACAATGAGGACCTCAGATAGACCAGATCAGGACTTGACTATCTTTTGATTCTTCACAGAGTTTCAAGAGATCAAATGGTCATCATATCTGGTGAAGGATCAGGATTACGTCCGGAAATGAAGCTCCTACCTGTGTTTCCTCTGCCTCCATCTCTGCCTCCACCGCTCTGGCTGTACTCCAGGCGGATCGATCGGCCTTCGATTTCTGTGTTGTTGAAGTTTTCCAACGCCTCTTTGGCGTCTTCGGCGCTCTCGAACTCTATAAAAGCAAAACTACAACAGGAAAAAGGAAGCATTATTATCATGCAGTATAGGATGCTGCTTCTAATTACCATACATCATTTATATCAGGACACTGATCTTTCAGCTACTAACTGAATACTAAAACAATACTTTGTTTATTGCAACTGTAATTTCATTAGAACTGCTCAAAACAATCCCCTTTCATGAATAACTATTTATCAAATCAGTTTAGCATTTCATCTTGTCGCACAGTAGACATGGGCAACACCCATAAGCACATCGGGCGAGCCTGTTATGATCTGTGCACTGGATCTGCTTCTCGTGCGAATCCATACAGAATCATGGGTGTGATTGAGAGGAGCTCATGAGAAGGTGTGCTCTACATGTCAGAACAATGACCGTCCATCTGTACCAGGACTTACCCTTTGGGTCTGCCGTCCCTTTGAGGAATCCTTATGGAAGCTGCTTTTTCAAACGTGGACTGTAGTACATCTTCTGTGGCGCTGAAGGCCAGATTATTTACAACCAAGGTTTTGTTGACTCCACCTGATGCTAAACACAAGAAAAAAGGCAGAAATGGTTCAATTACAAGTTAACTAATCACATATCAACAGCTTTTAAGATTTTACATTTGAACAAATAACCGAGTCATAATTACTTACATTTATAGGATTTTTCCAATACATGTATTTTCAAATAAATAAAGGAATAATTTAAAATTGTTTTAGTTACCTGACATTCTGCCACCTTTTTGGCTCTTATCACCAACATAGTCTACGATTATGGACCTCCCCTGCACGTCGGCTCCCTGGGCCTCCTCCATCATCTTCTCTGCGACCGCTTCAGATTTGAATTCAATGTAGGCAATGCTGCATGAACGAAAACGTAGACATTTGTTTTTAGAAGGGAGTTCAGCTAAAATTGTCTTAATGATTTAACAGAGTTTAACTCTGTGAATTAAATAAAAGAACTGTTTTTTTTTTCTTACCCTCTATTTGAACCGTTTTGACCTTGAGGTAACCGGACATCAACCGCATCTTCAAACAATTCCTTCAGGTCGTCAACCGTAGCAGAAAATGGAAGGTTTTTAACAAAAAGGGTCCGCGCATCTCTCTCTGTAGGATGAATATAAATTTTAGTGAGAAAAAAAAAAAAAAAAAGAGAGAACAAGCTTTTTAGTAAATAAACTTTACAAAGTTGCATCCATACCTTTCTTGCCTTCTTGTGAGTTATCTTTTTGGCGGGCCTTGTCCAGCTTCACTTCTTGACCCATAACTTTTTTGCCGTTAAGCTCCAGCGCCTTGTTCATGTCTTCCTCTGAGGCAAAGTCCACGTAGCCAAATTTTCTATCAAATCAAGACACGAAAATAATTAAATCTACCTTAGAACACCACAGATTAATGTTTAAAATTAAATCACAAAAACACTAGAGCATAGTTGAAAACTCTTCCACTCGCCCTTAAAAAAATGATCTTTTTCAAATGACAAATCATGCAAATACAATGCATTGTGGTCTGTAGTCACTATTTAGAGCCAGAGCCATAGAGACTTCTGGGAAAATCTTTTTAGGGCACTAGATTTTTATATCATAGATTTGACAAAATGTCAAATGCCCTATGCAGTAAAAAAGTAATCAGGGCATTTGAACAAAATCGAATTCTTATTATTTGTGCAGATAATAGTTATGTGGTTCATGCATGCTAGAATCTATAGAGCCTTGACTTACAAGGAGCCCTCGCGGCTCAAGCTCACATTGGGAAAAAATGTGCATCTTATGGATTTTTAATTAAAAAATTAAATAGAGAGAGCTTAGGAGAAGACATTAATTTAGACAAAAAGAAGAAAGACGTGAAAAAAATAGCCACGACTTGTAAAGACCGGAGTTCAATATGGGACTGTGGGAAAACACCATTACATCTTAGGTGTTAACACACACTTCTACACTAAACATTTCTATAATCTTGCCCAGTCAAGAATTCTCTTTGTTTTATCCAAACTTACTTTGAACCTCCTAACCGGACATCAGCGACCTCTAAGCTGTTTTTGGAGAAGAATTTTCTGAGGGAGGCTTTGATTTCGTCAAAGTCTTTGTTGGAGTTGAGGTTTCCAACGAACAAACAAAAACCTAAAAGGAACAGAAAAGGAAGATTTTTTAATACAATCCAAATGTGGGTAAAATCAATAAATGCAAATAATAATGTCAAACATATTCAGAATAATTCAAGGTGACATCACACATCAGTATTAAGTCCCTTGTTGATCATCATGAGAAATAAACCCCAGAATGATAGAACCAGCATGTCTGTACTTGCCTTCCCCCTCAGACTTGGCTTTCTTAGCAGGAACTGCTTCTTTCTTCCCGTCAGCCTTTCTCTTTCCAGGTTTAGCTGGAGCTTCTGTCAAACCACACGTGGTGTTATACAAAATTTAGACTAAAAAGAACTAATATTATGCTCGTATCTTAGCAATTGCTTCCGTTTGAGGTTAAAACCAAATTTATCATCACTCACCTTCTTCCTCCTCCTCCTCCTCATCATCATCCTCTTCAGACTCCTCTTCATCATCTTCCTCCTCTGACTCTTCTTTGGCCTTCACCATTCCTGCCTTCTTTGCCTTTGTAGCAGCTGGTGCAGGAGTGGTGTCCATCTCTTCTTCAGAGTCTGAAAGTAAACGGAGAGTCATGTTTTCCATCCTGAACGAACCCTGGAGCGAACCACAGCTCACGTGTGTCAGATGTTTGAAATGGTGACATCATACATGATCAGTATTAAGTCCCTGTTTGATCATCATATTGTGTTTAAAGTAGTTAATATTTGACATTTGTCTTTGATGACATACCATCATCTTCTTCATCGTCCTCCTCATCATCAGATGGCTCTTTAGCTGCTGCCTTGGCTTTGGGGGCTGGTTTAGCAGGAGTAGCTTTTTTGGGGGGAGGAGCTTCCTCTTCTGAATCATCATCATCATCTTCGTCATCATCATCTTCATCGTCCTCTTGTTTTTTAGCAGGCTGTGCTTTAGCGGCAGGCTTGGCTGGCGTTGCCTTGGCAGCTGCTTTGGCAGGAGTAGCCTTCTTTGGAGGCGGAGCTTCTTCTTCAGACTCATCGTCATCCTCCGAGGACTCCTTTGCTTTCTGAGCCTTTGCTGGGGCTTTGGCAGCAGGCTTTGCAGCGGGCTTGGTGGCTTTTTTGGGGGGTGGGGCCTCTTCTTCAGACTCGTCTTTGAATTAAGGGGAAAAAAAATGTTATTAAACTATTGAGTGAAAAGAGACACGCCTGCAACAAAAATGCTTAAATTCCCCCTATGGAGACGGATGTGACAGCGTTTGAGGATAGAACCGGATGATGCAAATACACGCCGGCACCGAAGACATAGCGCTGCCTTTGATTTTCCTCCGTACATAACACACATGAGTACTACACAACCACATGTATGCCAAGAAATGGAGGGGATGAAACCACTCTTCTAAAAATTAACTCAACTTTTGGAATTTATTGAAAATAAATAAATAACTAAATAACCATACTTAAAAATTTGATAAAATGGTCATGTTTTATTTAAAACAGTAGTGTCTCCATACCATCCTCATCATCATCGTCATCATCATCTTCAGACTCTTGTGCTTTTACAGGGGCAGCCTTGGCAGGTGTTTTTGCTTTTGCAGGTGCCTTCTTTGGGGGCGGGGCCTCTTCTTCGGAAGACTCTTCCTCTGTAGATGATTTACATAAGAAATGTTAACAAATGAAACACCTTAAAATTTAAATTGGTATGTAAAGCTGCAGTAGAATGCAGCAAACTTCCTGAAGTTTGCTAGTCAAAAAAATTGATAACTACTATTTTCACACATTTTATCTATTTATCATTTTGAATAATGAAACTCCTAAATCACTTTCAGATGAAATCGTGAAATAGTCTACATGTCTTAATAATATATTAAATTTGCATACCTGACTCATCATCGTCTTCATCACTTTCTGCTTTTTTAGCCTGACTTCCATTTTTCACAACTGGTGTGGCTTTAGCTGGAGTGGCTTTCTTTGTAACTTTAGGTGGCGGACTCTATATTTATTAAGAAAAAGAGGAAAAAAAAGTTAAAAAATCATTTCAAACTTTGTAATTCGAGGGAGGTGGTGGTGGTGGGGGGGGTGCTTACCTCCTCTTCTTCCTCACTGCTCTCTTCTTCACTGGATTCATCATCCACCTGTTTAGGGGGTGGAGGGGCCTTTTTCTTTTGAACTTGCTGCTTCGCTGGCTGGAGAAATGGGTGAGAAAAAAAATAAATCCAATTAATTAAGAAGATGTTGCCATGACACATGTCACAGTAAAGGTTGTAGGAACACGTGACAATCATGGCATCCACCACGCTGTGCATGATGTTTCACATGCTAACTAACACGAGGTCGATATATTATTTTTTTAAATCAAAAAAAGACATAAAAAGATCGAGTAACTTTCGTATAATTGACCAGATAAACGCCATAAAGCTTTTCACTGCAGACCGAAAGTACTTCTGGGTTTTCGTTGTTCGCCTCGTGCATCAGTCAGAAGCCCTGGTGCGACCCACGTGGGCCAAGGGAGGCCGGCAGAGTAGCACGCTAGCTTTTTTTTTTTTTTAAATAAAACAGTTTGTGCCAACTAACACGAATTCAAAACGTTATTGATCGGCTATCAAAAAATGATAAAAGAAAATGATTAAATCAGTAACAATCATGTCAGACTAAACGTGCATTTACGCTAACAACAAATCGCGTATGGCGTCACATTCACCCCATTTTAATTTTAAAGTTAATTTAATCATATCTTTCAATATAATATAGACTAAAAAAACAGTGCCTCATCAAAAAATATGCATTAAACGTAATCGATCGGCAGGGGAAGTATTTTCTACAAGTTGAAATCGAGAGCGAGCATGAAAGCCATCTTGAGTATCGGGCTAGCATTAGCAGGCCAAGCTAGGCCTGCAACCCCAGCAAGGCACCAACATGGCTGCTGTCGACAGAAAGGCGACGTCTAAAACGAGGGAACCCACGTTTTTCCTAAATACTCTAATTTATAAACACATTACAAAATAATGCAAACCTAATTCCAACTCACAATTAGACATTTCAACTGTGTGGCAGGTTTATTACTAGCAAACGCAGGAACTTTTAAAATTTAGGCCTCGTGCGTAAACATAGCTTAATATCTAATACTTACGTCAACACACAATAACAGCACAAATTGCAATTTTCGATCTTACCTTGGCTAACTTCACCATGGTTGTTTCTGAATAGTGTTTCAAAGAAACACTAGGATGTGGATTTCTGAAGGCAACTTGAAAAACTGCTAGTGTATGCACGTGGCCCTGTCTACTCAGTGGGACATTACACGAAAAAGACAGAGGATCCGCAGCAGATTTTGCTCAGGTCTGCCCTCCAACGAGGCTCCGCCCAAATGACTATGATGAACCAATCATAAGTTGGTGATTTTGCATCGTGCCCGCGCGCTGAAAAAAACCTAGTGGATTGCAGGGCAATGTGCAAACTTCCTAGGTAAAATAAAATAAAATAAAATAAAATAAAATAAAATAAAATAAAATAAAATAAAATAAAATAAAATAAAATAAAATAAAATAAAATAAAATAAAAATATTCAAAAAGGTCTATAATAATTATCATTATTATTTTTATCAATATTATTTTATTTTATTTATTTTTTCACACACGAATGGTACTGTATAAGAGGCCTTTTGTATTCCACATCTGTGCAAACTGTTTGTACCAAATGGTTTATGCCAACTGCCTCCATCCATCAAACTTGGTGATCACAAGTCCTCTATGGAAACGCCCACTCCTTTGGTTTATTGCCTGCTTTTCTATCTTCCTGTTTTTTTCAAGAATTATTGCAACCTTGAAGCCAAAATTACTCACAAGCACAGTTTAATAACCCTTACAGTAGATTTAACGTAACCATTCGCTGCTATTATATTGTAATTCTTGGTTGCTGGAATGACTTTGCAGCCTACAATAATTTTTGGGAGGAAAATAAAAAAACTGGATTTTTTTTAATCAAGACATCATTAGATAATTCGATGTAAGCTCTTGAATACATTTGTCCTCTTAGTTTTTGTAAAATGCATTTTGTATTTGAAAATGTTGACAATCACAAAAATGTCTCGAGCAGTATTATAGCCCTGGTGATGTCCAGACCAGCTGTCAGACAGTTGTTGTTTGCAATAATCATAACCCACTGGTTCTTCTCTTGTGCATGTAAAATACAGAGCCCTGAACATAGAATAAAGACGAAAACCTTTCCTAACATTACAAACTTTTGGCCATGAATTTAATTGGAAATGGTTTATTTCAAGCAATCAATGCAAGAATTATGTAAAAATAAGACAAACAGCAGAAGTTCATATCTATACAAAGATACATCAAACATATTATTATCAAATTAGTATTTTCTGCAAAAAATGTATCATTTTTATGGACACAATTTAGCATGTGGCCTTTTATAAACTTTTTGTGGCCACAAATTACATTTTTTTGGGCAGAAACTAGTAATTTGTAAGCACAAATTGAGTAAACTAATTAGCATTTTGTGTTTATTTTTATGTGCAGAAATGAGCAATTTAATGGCACAACTAGTATTTTGTTGGCACAAATTAGCAATTTGTGGGCACACTAACATCTTTAAGACCTTCAGTTATTTTGTTTGTAATTTTTTTTACTTTCATTGTATCATGTTCTTGATAGTTTTAAAATCTCTCTATTTTATTATACCTTCAATTCAATTTTATTTATATGACCAATATTACAACACGGTTGTCTCAATTGCCTTCACACCAGTACTTGTCAAAAAACACAACAAATAAAACCTTTTATCAAAGTTGTTTGTTGTAGTTTATTTTTAAGGTTTATCATTTGGACCTTGAGTCCATAATATATTATTCATCTATTTATTAATCTGTTTTATGGCCTCAACTTAGTAGTAGGAATTGAAAATACTAATTTGTGAACACAAAAAGCTAATTTATGACAGCAAAATGCTAATTTGTGACCACAAAATACTAATACAAACACAACACAAAATACTACTTGTGGCAAAAAATGATAAACTTGAGAAAACCTTTTATTAATATGTTTTGAATGTCATATCCAGAGTTCCATAGTAATCACAATCAGCGTTTCATGTGCTTGGTTCTGTCAGTGCAGAACTGCAACTTGTCTTTCAACATAAGAGAAGTTCAGAAAAGTGAGAAAGCTGATGCTTTGTTTGGATCCCTGCAAAGTTACCCGAGATTATCCCCTACTGGCTAACGTGAGTACTCACGCCCACTCATATTTGTTTTGTTGGTAGGCTTAAAAAAAAAAAAAAAAAAAAGGAAAAAGAAAAAGAGAATTAAACCTGTCTTGGTTTTGCATCCTCAAGAAGGGATTTTTAAGGCTCTAATCAAAAGATTTTCACTCTCAGCAAAACCCTGAAAAGAAATGCATGGATCCAGAACAAAGGAAGCTGCATAATGTGAGTTAAAAAAACTTTTCTTTGATACAAATGAAAACATATTTAAGTTGTACACAAAAAAAAAAAAAAAACATTACTCTAAAGTATCTTTTAACTGTTAATTTATTTAAAGCTTATTCCCAGGGGACTTTCAGGCACATCTGAGTAATTAACCTTCAACACCACAAAGAGGCAGCATTGAGTTTCGCATCTCCCTTTCACCAGAGCTTCAGTGAAAACTGTGTCTAATTTAAGAAAGATGATCTTCTCTTTTGCCCAATGTGTTCAAAGTACTGTGATTTAACGTTTTCCATTATGTTCTAAATATATTTTGTTTAAATCATTTTTGTAAACTTCTTTGAATCGATTGTCTCATTTTACTTCTTGATATTTACAAAGAACAACATATTTAAAGTTGTTTGGAATCAGACTCTTTTTTTAGGATTTATCTTCAAATAAACTTTTGAAAATTGAAAAATGATTTGAGTTGTAAAAGGGAAAAACACAAACATTTCCTGTTTTAAAGATTTGATTAATTTTGTGTGCATCTTAAAGTTTGTATGTTTTGTTCAGTACTTCCCAAGGTATACCTTGCATGGGTCAAAAGTTCTTCTTACATTAGTTTCAAGGCCAATTTCGAATCATAATCGACCAATAATGTATGCTTTTGGAATTCCAGAAAACCCACATATGCTTGAGGAACATATAAATAACCAGGAGCGTTTCTATGCTGGATATTTAATTTTTTCCAGGCGCGCATCTAGTTATTATTTCAAATTGTAGTAAAGTAGCTTAATGAAAAAGAAAACACATTTACTGCCTATTTTCTTTTTTAGACACTTAGATGATAAGTCAATTCTGTACTTTGGGTGCATTCTGTGAGTTGGAATTGTTAAAGATCAGAAAAACTTTATTGAGAAAGATTTGAAGACAAATGATTCCTTTTTAATCACAACATTAAAAGCTATGTTTATACATCGAGTGTGTCAAGCAGGGATTACCAACCTTATTTTTGCTTGTTTTGTTTTTCTCTACAGATTATTGAGGTATCACATAATAAATTGGTCTATGCGTATGCATTAACATGGAAGCTCTAAAGAATGGTTTTACACCTTGTACATCATCCATTATCACAAAAAAAGATGATGATTCTTCCATTACCTCTGTAATAGAGCATCATTCAAGACTATGAAACAACCTTTCTCAAAGACGGATGGGTAATTTATTATCACAGTTTCCACATAAAAGACATTTTATAGACTTGCTTTGGTACTTTGTCATATATTTTTCTGTTTATTGAGCATCTTCATTGATTTGATGTTGTTTCTTTCCTACTGTAGCCCTGGAAACGGTTTCAAACAGGCACCCGACATCCTAATGTTTGCAAAGAACTTGATAAATAGCAATAAATAAATACATGTTAAAATGTGGCATCAAAGTCTTGATTTTGATTCTAAATGTCAGAAACCTTTAAAGTTGGAGCCTAATCTTTTCTATTCTATTAGCTTTTGACATGTATATGAATAGCATTGGTTTAAAGTTAGATGGATGGATGGAGCTTTAGCCAATCAGTAAGAAGGTTAAAAAACAGCTAGTTTGAATGCTGTCATAGTTGTTTGTGATTTTTCATAATTGATTTTCAGGATTCTCAGAAGTTTGTCATGTTGCCTCATGGTGTATAGCATGCATTTTGCACCTTAATTGCTAACATTTGGGGATGCTTAAGAAAATAGTTATAATGTTTCTGCTTTTATGATCATGTTTTAAAGTCATTACTGGTTATATATGTAAATTATCTTAACTCGCTATTTCCCTCTTGGGGTCAGAGGGTTGCTGGGGTCGCAAATTTTGAACTAAATCATATGTACCAAAAGTTAATCAAAGACAATATTACCCCAGCATTTTTTAAACAGTTTAGTTGAATAAAAAAAAACAAAAACAATTTAATCTACATGTTGAAGAAGGTCCAAAATACTTTTTAGTGTCACATGTAAACCTGTAAACCTGTTCATTGTCCAAAATGTGCCGTTGTGAGTGAAACACAGAGATGACATAAGAGTGCATGTGAATTTATGTTTTTATCATTTTTGAAACATTCACAACTATTTGAGACAAAGAAAATGTAACAAACAGAATTGGCCTGCAGTTTGCATCAATTGTTACATAAATTAAAACACATTTATAAATATATTTTTTTTATAAACATATAAATATTATTTAAACATAAATACATTTATGCAGGGGCGGGATGAAGTACTTGAATGTACATCAGCAGCAGCAATAATATACAGCCTTGTAGTTGTTACAGCATTGTTCACAACGTTGCATGATCTCTCCGTGTTTGTATCTGTTGAACATGTCGTGTGGAATACATGTATGTCTATATATACATGTCTTATTTATGTTATATATGTAGAAACTGATATGAAGACTTTGTTTGATCCCAGTCTCTGTTTATGCTGGTCCGGCTTGCTTTCGTACCGAATATCCCCTTTTTTTTTTATCCTCAGGTGAGAACAAAGTGAATTTTTGCTCTCCAAACCCATCGTCCAGAGATCTAGAGGAACAGGAAACAGGAGAAGAGAAACTTTTAGAGGTGATCGAGTTCACAAAACCGGTTGTTATTTATCATGTAAAGAAAAAAAAATGTTGATCCTCAATTGATGCCAGACATTTATATTTATGCGCTTCGACTGCTGAGCAACAGTTAGTCACACAACTGTACACCCTCTCAACAAGATTTCACACCTCCCCACAACCACAAAGGGGCCCCAACCCTGAGGACTAATTGTGTGTCACCTATTTCCTTTTTTCTTAGTACACCAGAAATCCCTTTTTTTATATACTTGGCCAAAACATGTGTGAAGAAGAGAATTTCCCACAATGATGGTCATATTACTTTTTTTTTAAATGAGTGAAGCGACCTTAGTCATAGAAGTTTGTGGCTATAGGGTCACCAAAAAGCAAAATCAGACTGATTTATTGGTTGAAACTTGTTCCTAAATAAAGTCACTTGCAATATTTAGTTCATTTATTGCATCAATATTTTAATCTTTTACTTGCTGAGAAAGTGATAACAAACCCCTAATGATGATTTATTGACATAATCTTTTTAAGACAAATATATACAGTGATTGTCAATAACCTGCAAATATGCTTTAAATAAACAAGATATTGCTTTTAGTGCTTTTAATCTGAATTTTATTTAAATTAGTTTAACTTGTTGGCAAAATCAATAATAATTCAGAATTTTCTAGCTTTAAGTCTCTCAATTTTTATCTCCTTCAGTTCATTCTCATCCTCCTTTTTACTCCATCTTCTTTCAAAAAGCACAGCTTCATTCATGAGTTGGAAATCACGCTCACCTTCAACGGCGTTTCTCCAACCCTAGCAGCCCATGCCACTGATGGTCCCTATCCGGTCCATCTTGTGTCCGAAGCAGCCACTCCGCGACGTGGAGCCTCCTTTTTTGGTCCCTGATTTGTGTCTCCTGGAGGCAGGTTGGTCGTTAAGGAGACGAGCCCACATCCCTCTGGCTCGGGTATCCACGCGTAAATCTCGCAGTAACCGCATCCGAGAGCGCACGGCGTCCAGTCGCCTTTCGTTCTCTCCAGACTCCAGAAACTCTGCCAGCTCCTCACCGAGCAAACTTCTAAGAGACTGGAAGGTCGACACAACCAGATAAGCAAAGTGAGCAGATGAGGAAAAGTAAAAAAAAAAGGTAAACTTGTTTGAGCCAGTTTGCGTATTAGTTTTGGTAAACCCTTAAGTTGTGAAAAAGGGGACGTTAAAAGTTTATGAAGTTTTCTGTGAAATAAAGCTAAAAAAATATATAAAACATAATAATAAATCAATTAATTTGAGATTGAGAGCGCATCTCAAATGACAATTTAGCAGTTCTTTTTGCACTGGGGAACAGGTGCCTGTCCCATCTCCTGGACTAACAAAAATCTGACAACTTAGAGATCTTTTATTATTATTATTAATAAAAAAAATGAGCATTTGCCGCGAAATATCTAATCATTTGTCCATCTGTCCTTCCCACAAATGCATCAATAATCTTAAAAGTCAATCTTACAAAATGCGCTCTTTTTATATAGATGAGATTTTACAAATATTCTAAACTTTTACTTACAATAAAAATGATTAACTAAAAAGTAAAATTGTGATTTTTTTTTGGACCATAGCCTCAAAATATCTCATCTTTAAGATAAGATTTGTATAAAGAGAAAAATATTTTACATGTCAACTGGCTCCAAGGGACTGTCTTACCTTCTGCTGCGCTTGAGTTAAAGGTTGTGCATCCATCTTTTCTGAAAGCAAGGTGACCAGAAGTCCACATGCAACTAAATAGGACAAGTTCATTTTGATGAAGACGACTTTTGCTGGGATTCCTCTTGGCGCACAGTTGGTTGGTTGTTCAGTGCAAGATTGAAGGCGCTCTTAACTCCAAAGCTTCTTCTCTTCTGACTCCGAGAATTCGTTATCCCAGCTTTATAGGCAGCCCATGATGATGTCATGACAACCTGACTAATAGCCCTCCCTTTGGCTTGGTTTTTTTCCTCTCTCTTACCTGCCCCTGAGCACGGATTCATTAAATAATTGCGGTCATGGGAGTTTAAGAGGAAATGATATCGACCAATAGCTGTCGAAAAAGGAAAGACTTCACTTTTGGGACTTTTGACTGTGACGCGGCAGCTGTGAAAGACTGCGTCCTCGGAACTGGACAGATTTGGAACAAGAAGGATGCCAACCTATTCATCTATTTTCCAGCAAGTGACATGATGGGATCATTACTTTTGACATTAAAATTATGTCACTTACTTGGTGACCAAAAAAAAAAAATAATAATAATAATTTTAATAGGAAAATGTTGGGGTTTATTGCATTTTACGCATGCAGGCATGCGCACAAACCTTCCATCTGTTAACCCGAGCCTCAATGAAATCGATTAAATATGTGATTTTGTTTTTCTCAAACGTAATGAATTCACTAAAAAAAGACGAGAAAAACTACAAATATCACAAGAGGTGAAGTCATTTTTGCGCAAAAGTTAACTTTTTTTCAGTTTTGTCAACAAGTTAATTCAATTTATGAGGCCACCTTAATTCCTTTTTTCTTCTATAAAACAGAATAAAATTTCTGCTGAAGTGATAATAAACAACATCAACTAACTAAAAAAAAAAAAAAAAAAAAAAAAAAAATTGGTTCAAGGACAAAATACTAAGAGATTAAGATGACACTAACTTTAACTTTTGGCATCAGTTTGAACTCTTCAAGAGTTCATAAACTCTGGAAAAAAAAATCCCAAATCTTGACCCAACACGTTTGTGAGGAAATGTGAAATCAAATATGTGAAGTTCAATGAAAACATCAAAATGTTATGATGAAATACTGGAGGAGTCATGGTGCCGTCAGAGTGCAGTTACAGTTACACACAGCAACATCTTACAGGAACACATAGTGGCAGTATTTCCTGTCCCAGAAAGAGTTTTTGTAGTTAAATGTTCGGTCAACACCATGTCGTAAACTCCCTTTTCAGAAGATCTATGGTAAAATTATGCTCTACATTCTGGATGATACATATAATCCAATAATAGTGTCATTTTTATTGTTTTAGGAAGAAATAAAAATGTTGCAAGTTTGAAATTATATCAGATGTTTGTTGCATCATAATGATGTCTGAAAGTGGTTGGTGACAGAAATGAGATCATTTGCAGGAACCACCATGGTACAAGATACACTGCTCTCCTCTTAATCTTACACCAAAATGAACCATATTTTAATGCACAGACTAATTAGTTCTGAAGCTTTTTTATCCAAATCCCAACTGTTCAATTTATCAACGAATAATTTCACTGATGGAAATCTGAATATGTCCTAAATAGCTCTTAGCAGTGACACTTAATTTCCTAAGTAATACATTATTAGTATTTATTTTGTACACTCACTTGATCCGGCTGGGTGACTCACCTCTTTGCACTCACTCCCGCAGCCCATTCAGGCTTTGAGATTACTCTCATGCATATTTTTGAATGGCTGGAGGAAATTCATGCAGACACAAAGCCATTCACAAAAACACACAGGAATGCTTTTTAAGCTAAAACGACGGCAAAAAGAGCTTTGAGTCAACTGTTTTCACCAACACCTTCACGGTCCCACCAACACACACACACCGTCAAAAAAGGTTTGATAAATTAAACTAGTTTTGACTAAGACCAACCTCTAAAAGCGGCGCGTACATACAAGAAGTTACAGTGTTTTAACATTTTGTGTTCAAGCGTCACTGACAATGCCTCAGGTGTTAAGAGGGTTTAATGGAATAAAACATATAAAAATAGGAAATAAATTCAGGTGTAAAGGGATTAATACTGCAGGGGTGGGGAGTGTTCTCATTACAGGAACTGCAGATCTTGACGTGGGGCTTCTGAAATGATGTGGGACTTTAATGGTTTTATTAAGTCAAAAATCTGGGAATGACCAACAAACAGCACTTTTAAAGCCCCATTTACAGAGGTCAACAGACAAAAAACGTTGATTGCAAGTTTGGTTACACTTTAAACGGTTCAACTGCAATACCTCGTTTCAACCTGTAGGGGACAGTACACAGACGCTTTTTGACTATGTTTTCAAGAATTAGACAAGTTTATATTGATTTATCAAAAATTTTGCAATAACCTAAAGACCAAACTTTTAGAGTCCCATTTATAGCAGCCAAAGAAAGTTTATTTAGGTTTTAGTTTAAAACAGTTTTTCCAGAGATCTTTTTTTATATGTTAAGCCGTTTTTAGGCAAAATCAAAAAACCTGTGTAGTTTTCTAGGACATAGTTTCTGCAGCAGTTCTTCAAAAAATTTTCCTCAGAGTTGTGGGTAAGCCCGCCCCCGCTTCCTGACATCCTTCTGTTTACATGCTCTCCAGCTAGTTTACAGCAGGGGTCCCCAAACTACGGTCCTGGATCCGGCCCTCCTTCGAGTTTGGCCCGGCCCCTGAACAATATCAGAGACGGATGATTTTTTTTCCCCCAATCTGGCTTTGTTATTGATAAAAAGCGTGACATTTAATTCCCCTCTTTTGCAGTCTGTGTCCCTATCCTAAACCCCGCCCCCATCTGTCAAAACAAATAGAATACAGAGTTCCCTTTCACCTTTCCTCAGTGGGAGGAACAGCAGTATCGGTTAGGGATGTAAGAAATAGATACGTATCAATTAATTGATCGAGTAACTGCAGTATCATTTTGAAACTACAGATGAACAAGATTATATCGGTTAAAAGGTCTAAAAATCAATTGAGATGTAAAATAATTGATTTCGGGCAAACTGCAATTTCTCTTTGCATTTATTTTCAATGATTTTTGTCTTTTTATGTACATGCGATGCGAACAAAAGATGTCCAATCATAAGCTTGCTTCTTCCAAGTAAACATCAAAACATTTCTTTGTCAAATGCCACTCATTATAATTGTAATAAATGCCATAGGAATAAGAAATATCTAGATTTTAGGATATTTGGTAAAAGTATTGGACAGCATCCTATCGCCAAAAAGTAAGTTGAACCCTTTATGTATCGGTTTGTAGACCGTGTATCGGGATGCGTATCAAATTGTGTGAGAGGGGCAGATAAACACCCCTAAAAAATACGACCTCAGATGTTCATGATTAAGAGCACAATACTGTCACATCTCAATATGACCATGAAAATAGAAACTTGTTGGACATTGTTTTGCTGCAGTGCACAGCCAGGAGCCACGACACGTTCAGAGCTTTTTGATTGCAATGAAATCTTTGTATGAGAAAAAAAAAATAGCTGTTTTTTGGAAGAAAGCCAGAAATGTATCAATACAGAAAAGTTGGGTTTTTTCCAAACTAAACAAATAAAATGCTGGAATGATTGTGGGAAAAACAACAATCTTCCACCAGTGAATAAGTCTCTTTTGTGGGTCTTTAATAAATAAAAGACACAATTTGAATGAAGAATAGCATATATTGATAAATCTTCAGTGTGTATCGATTTGTCTTCTTTGATTCGTCATCTCTTACACAATTCTGGAGCAAAAATACATTTTTAAAATTTAGATGACGCTTTGTTGCTTTATTTGTGTTGCCCAGATTTTATTTGATTTTTTACATTATGACAACTTCAGGCAAAAAAATAAGAAAAAACTGCTTAAAAAGTTAGACAAAACCTGTTTTTATTACCCCTGAAGTAGTTTTAGTTTCCAAGAAAATTAAATTTTATCAGTAAAACTCCACTTTTCATCATATTCCTGATATGCTTTACACCATATTATTACAATAAATGATGTGTGTCTGTTGTATTTGCAAAGACACTTAAAATGAAGATCAGACAAGCCGACTTCTTCCCCAGAGCCACTTTGAGGTTTAAATCTTTCATCAACTTTAAGTTGCAGCAACTGCAGCCAAAACATCTTGAGGGAACCGTTGTGTGTTTTGTTGGTCCGCACTCAACCCCGTTATACAACTCCGAGTACCTGAACTCTACTGAACCTCTGCTGACGACTTCTCTGTTTTTTGCAAAACACTTTTCTGTGATCGTCAAATCTGTTATTTTAACATTTTTACAAGAGAGTGACACATTCTTTCTTAATGCCACAGCTGTTGTCTCACTAATTTTCTTTTTTTGAACAGCTTAACAATCCCTCTCCCCATGACATCACACTACGCATCACAGGCACCTCATTTAAGGATTTCTGTTTTTCTCCTTTCCTGTGGCTGATTGAAAATGAGCAGCAACTTAATTTTGTTTAAAAAACAAGCAGTTTTGTGAAAACGTGCTGCTGTAGATTTAGCAAGAGTCTCTGGATGCCTCCTCTGGGGTTTGTGTTAGACAAACTACAAGCCTGTTACGGTCCTATAAATAATGGGTTTATTGCATGTGGAATTCGAATTCCTTTTACACACGCTCTGTAATGTTTTTTGCATCTGCAGTCACATGATGTTTTTCATTGGCAATGAATTGATAGCAAAAGGTTGTTTGTATGAACTCTGAAATCCTGCTTTAATATAGTGAAAAACATAATTTTCATGAATTAATTCTACGAATAACATAGAAAATAAAGTATATCAGTAGTAGATAAGACTGCTTCTGAATGTAGCCACAACGGGGGTCAAGCAGGGTCTAATTGTGCTGGTCCCAAACCCGGATAAATACAGATGTCAGGAAAGGCCTGAAGGGAAAAGCTGAAAAGAAAAGAAGAAAAAGACAATATATCTTCTGAAAACATTCTGATGAAATAGTAAAAATCAATAAAAACAAAATGTCACTTGCATAACATTTCACATTCTTGCTAGAGCCAACATTTAAAGGAACCAGTCTTCAGTTTTTGTTGAGTGCTAACGCTCTAACGCAATTAACTGGAGGTACGTTCATTTGTTGCCAAACTCAGACCAACAAAAATTTAATAAACTCAAATTAATTATGAATGTATATTTAGGAAGTGGCTATGTAGGTAAGTTGGTTAAGTGCAGGGAATCAAGAAATCAGGGTTCGATTCCCAGGGCTTCATCCAGCTCTACACTGCTGTTGGTGAATGTTCTTTTAAATTGTATTTTAGACATTTATGGCAAAGAACTTACAGCTCAATCAGGATAAAACAGAAGTTTTAGTGATCAGCCTGAAGACAACAGAGAGATTGTTTTATCTAAACTGACAAATTATAAAACTGACACAATTTGGAAAAGTGATTTACAAATAAAGTTCGATTTGATTTTTTTCCAGCGTTTTAAAAGATTCAGTTTTTTAATTTTTAATTTGTTAAAATGATATGCATTTTTGATGCTAAAATTTTTCAAAGGAAAATAATCTTTTTTTGTACATAATTGCGTTTTAGTCAAGCACAAATGGAATAAGCTGCTCACCTCAAAGAAATGCACTTGAATTACTTTTCTATTAAAGTTCCTCTTCAAAACTGCTCAGGTTAAGTGCAACCAATTTACCCCAAAAGAACACTTTTATGCAAATGTTTTAAGTCATAAATATTGCCTTTTAAGATTTTAATTCATTAAATGCCACATTAGTTTTATGGGAATGACGCTCCCGACTACTTTTCGCTGGTGACACATTTTTAAGTTTATTACCAAAGATGCTGCACAGACTGGTCTAATTCTTTGGTCACATGTCATACTGTCTAAGTCAAAACAAGATTCCAATCTGGAAGAAAAAGACGCTCTTACATCAAACACTATTCTTATGCATACATTGTTTTGTGGACCACAACAGATGATGTCTGGCTTTCTTTTATTGGGTTTGTGTTTTTTTCCAGCCTAACCGGCTGTGGATGAAGTTCCAAAAATCACCAATAAACTTGTGACTTTGCTGAGGAAAATGGGAGTCTTTGAGCCATGATGTAAAAGAAGAAAAATATAGTTATTGTAATGTTGACTGTGATTTTGATAAACTTGAGTAATTAATGTCCTTTTGTACATAATGCTGCTTTCCAAGCCAAAAAAAGCATTCAATAAAATTAAATTAGAAAATGGAAAGAAATTTTAACAAAGTTAAAAGCAGCTCAAAAACAACCTAAGATTAATGGGGTTTATAACTTCTATTCTCATTCTCCACATGAAGATTTAAGGAAAATGCAACAATAGGGCCGAACACAAGAAGTTAAGATTAAACATAAACAAATATTTCAACATGTACTTAACCTTTTTCTGAAATAAAAAAAAAAAATTCTTCTGTTTTAGATGTTTTGATAACACTAAGTTCTCCATGAAATGTGCAATATACTGTATATTTTACTTATTTACTTGGTTGCTACAAAAAAATAAACTTTTCTAACAAATTATATATATTTGAATTTTAAGATTTGTTTTATTGAACCATACTTTTAAGTAGCAATTAATATATAGACTTTTTAATAAATTTACAGAAAAAAAAATATCCTTTAACCTTTTTACCTTATCCAAGTGCCAGCTACCATCAGAAAGAATCAAATTTTGCAGGTCTTGAAATTACCAAAGAGTTTCAGAAGTATATACTAAGTTAAATGACCAAAATTAAGAAGTGCAACTGTTCCTCAAACAATTGTTTTTGTTTTCTACATGAATCGCTTTATTTTCTGTATATCAGGATTGCGTGTGTGTGTTGAACTGTTTCAAAGTCAAACTGTTTGATTTTAGAAGAGCTTTATGCTTGAAAAGGTTGGGTATGTGTGTTTTTGATTGACAGTTGGAGGGACCAACCAAAGCAAATTAGTGTCCATGCATGTAAAATAATGAACACTGTGACTTTAGGGTCATGTTGTCCTTTTTTTGTGTGACTACTCTCACGTCCCAAACTTGATAAACGTTCAGTATTGTTTGCCTTTCTTCCATTTTGTCTTTAGGTTTTGTTTTGTCCAGTCAAAGTCTCACCAGGTTTCATTTGTCAATCATCCACAGCTGTTTCCTGTTAGTTAATCATCAATCAACAGTGTATTTAAGAGACTGGTTTCCAAGTGTGATTTTTTTTTTTTTAATGATGCTAAACATTTTTAAGTTAGTGATGGAGAAACAAAAGCTGCTTTTTAAACCACCAAACTAATATGAATCAGTTTGTGTTGAAATGGTTCAGGGCTGGGAATCATTTGACACATTAATATAAGTGGTCACAGAGCCACAGTTACACTCTAATTCACCCATACTGACAATTTAGAGTAACCAATTAACCTATGAAGCATGTTTTTGGATGGTGGAACGACTATACAGAAAGATCCCCAGTTTCTGTTTCAGAGATTTATACAATTAATTCAGTGTAATAATAGTATTTTTACTTTATTCTTTACGTTTTCTAAAACTGCATTTCTTTGCAAAATGATTAAATGATCTTCTTGTCTGTAAATTTTCACCTATACTTCCTCAATGTACACAAGAACAACTTTAAGCAGCAGGCAACATGATGAAGTGAGGTCCAGCCCAAATCTATCCAAGCAAGCGAGCCAGGCAGTGGGGTTTTCATTTCCATCCATGTGCGTTCTATTTTGTGGGAAATCTCTGACGTCAAGATAGAAAGACCTGCGCAAAAGCCGCACAGATCTTAATCAGCAATACAATCTAAAGCAAAATCACATTTCTTTTATATTTACAGTGTATTTGTCATTTGCATATGCAACCCTGCTGTCTTCTGTGCTCAGGCAATAGTTTGTGTAAATGACTGCAAACAGTTTAGTGGTCTAAAATTTTGTTTAATTTTGCATCAGAACTCATTTAGCGTGCATGCGTTCATATGAAACTGCATATGTTAAACAGTTTGAGCTAGTTTAATTCAATTTGAGTTGTATCATTTTGTGTGAGTGTTTTATTTATCTTGACGATGTGTCTATTTAACACAGCAGAGGTCTGTGATCCATACATCAAGAGAAAGCTACTGGCCTCAGATTTGGGGGGAAAAAAAATCAAAAGCTTTTGTTAATTATCTTTCCAGTCAGGAGTTAACTCAATAAAGAACTTTTTTTCACCTGGCAAACCATACTTGTAGCTACAATTGAAAGGGAATGAAGACAGTTACTCCGTGAGCGTGATTTCTTAAAGACTCAGTTTTTTGAAAATCCAGTTTTTTTGGACATGTTCTCATGATGGAGGACACATATAAAGAAAAATAGGATGAACACTCAGTTTCTGAGTATTTCTTTATTCAAATGGTTGAAAAAACCTACAGCAGTGACGTAGGTGCTACAATCTGCTGGCCACAAGCTTTCTGATCTGCTCCATTCTGATACATCCACTTGTAGATGACTTGATCCATGTAGGTCTTTATTTTCCTCATCTGACCTGGCATCTGACCCAAAACTGTACGCTATAATTGTTCAACATTTTGGGTTCGGGGTGTGAAGGGCTTTGAGCTACCTGGAGATGGTACAGACCAAGGGATGATGGGAAATGAGGTCAGGCTCACACCTTCCACCAAACTCAGAAGTAAGTCTGATGAACTCATGTCGCGCTGCAGAAGCTGTCTTAGAAAATCACATTTTTCATCAAAATCAACAAAATCCTTTTGTGTTTGTTTTGATTAGACCCACTCATTTAGTCATCTGTTTGTATTAGATGTAATAATAAGAGTGGGGTAGGGATTTATACGACTTTGTCTTCATCCTACTCCTGTTCTTCCTCAGACTGCTTCCAATATGACCAGAAACTAACAAGCATAATGAAAAGTTTTGAGAATGTATATCAGAGGTCGGATTTTTTTTTTTTAATTATTATTTCTTTCTTTATTTTTGTTTTTTTTCTTATAAGTACCCTCTACTAGGGGCAGGCAATACTGGGATTTTGGGTATTGATCCTATACCAAATAATTACAGGGCTAGTATTGTCGATACCGATACTTTTAAATATTTTTAAATATATTTTAAATATTGTATTAAAGAGGAATTTCAGAAATATGAAGTGTAAAGATGTGGTGTGCTGTTTAATGTTGTCAGATTGGGGAGTTTCCCGCACAAATTTAGGTGCTTTTTTTTTGCCCAATCTGGGAACACTGACAGACGCTTGGACACCCCTGGCTTAGGATCATCAATAGATATAAAACTGAGATATATTCCTTTGTTATTTTTCCTGTGAGTTCTTACACAAAATACTGTCACATAAGGGTGTAATCAATCATCATGGACAGATGAGGTCTGGTTCTCTTTAATCCTCACATAGCCTGGAGTGTGGGCATATAAATATTAAACTATTGTCTGCTTAACATGTCAATTAAAAAGAAAAAAAAAAAAAGTTAAAACAACTGATCCTGAAATGTTTCCAAAAATCATTCTTTCTTTGCAGCAATAACCCTAGGCTTTGAAATTATAATGTGGCATTTTGCTGGCACAGTGACAACATGCAGATATCAATCTCACATTTCTAAAAATTAAATGAACTGGCTTTTGATGTGCAATATCAGCATAGAACTGATTACTTTGTTGCTTAACGGCTGTCAATCCTGCATATTCCAACATGTAGAAGTGAAAACAGCACAAGGTATTCCTGTAAATGTTTATTCTGTCAAGTCATTGTATGTGATATGACAAGCCTGACTGAAAGCATTACTTTTTGATTTTCTTATGAACACTGCAGTAAGTTAGGGGTATTATTACCATGAGGGTATTTCTATTTGGTCTCATTTTTAATTAAATATGTATAATTTCCCTTTATTATCACAAATAATGGATGAGGAGAGACACACATTTTTTTTAAGAAGCTTGATGCTTATTGCCCAAAAATTTAAGACAATGACAAAGAGAGGCTCAAATAGTGTGTAGTATTTCCAACATTTGCAGCACTGACGGCAACATGTGATGCTCCTCACTAGCCTTGTGATATTATTCTAAGGCAATATGTTCCACTCCTCCCTAAGTGGAATGATGTCGTCCAGCATCTGATTCAGATGGTCCCAGACGTGCTCTATGGGGTCCAAGTCAGAGAACTTGATTGTGGTCGAGCGTTATCACCCATAAACAGATTATTTGGAGGTGTTATGGTGAAATTAGGAGGTGATAATGGGTTCTGTACAATAACAAAATTAGTTTTGCGCTAACTAGTAATGCCTTTCCAGCAAAGGTTGTACTTCCTCCGCCAAAGCAAACCCTGTGGACGATCGGCATATCCAGCAATGGTGATGACCATCATTGTTGTGTAAGGTGCCCCAAAACTCATCCGTGAACAGGATCCCTCCAAGTGGAGGGATACAGACCCCCCCCTCACTAGGGGGTTCTGTGTTGTGCTGTGACGGGAAAGAGAAGTGAATTTCTTCATGTGGGTGCACTCTGAAGCACAGAAGTTTACATTTAAATGTAAGTAATGATTTGTTGTTGTAGCGCAACCTTTTTAAAGTTATTCAACCTCTGTCGTTATGTATATGCGGGAAGCTCTGTGCTAACGCTAGCTAACCAGCGACTGTTGGTGACATCATGGAGTGAAATAACGCTCACTTTGGAGGGATAGATGTGGGAGAAGGAAAAATTCGCCATAGAATTCTATGAGGAAAAATAACCTTGAAATTAATTAGACTTTGTTTTAATATTATTTTAGAAGCACAGAACATGGCAAAATCCTCGTTTCTTCAGAATCGAAAAGGACTACAGTTGTTCTTGTGCACTTCATAATGTTCAGCTATGTAAATAGTTATTTGCCGGATGTACTCGACCGTTTTTAGAAAATGTGATAAAACTTGTTCGGTTTACGTTTTCCTGTGAGTCTTAACTTTTCTTTTGCTTTGTTGGATTCTACATGTAAAAAAAGATCCACTATATTTCAAATGTCTTTAAAACTGTTGACCGCTTACATTCAGTCACATTCCATTTTTATGAATGGCTTACAGCACAGACAGCTGTTACTGCAATTGAACCCGTGTCCTTTAGTTTAATAAGAGGGACATTTTAACCACCATGTGACCCTGACACCTAATTCATTATTAGCCCATTAAGTCATCAAAATACAGACCTTTATTTCCATTAAACAAAGAGGGAACATCACACTTCGGTATTTTCCTCTGAAATTATAGTAATACTAGAGTTGTTTTGCAACACGTGCTTCCTTCATTTCCCTGTTTCGAAGTCGCACCAAATCATTTGAACATTTCTATATTGTGACCAAACAATTTGGTCAATTGACTGTAAAAATGTGATACATAAAAGAAAGAAAACAGAAAGTATCCTGAGAGTCATCTTAGATGAGCCATTTGGTTTGAGTAGGGTTGTTGATTTGCACTAAACACAGGGCTAATAGTGAGACTTGAGTAGGAAGAAGCCCCCAAAAGGCACCTGACTAGTGCAGACTGAGATGAAATAAAAGGGTTGCTCTCATTAAAAGCAATCCCATTAGTTTGTGTAATGTATTTCTTGACTGCTATGCATAAATAGGAGCCCGAAGGGTGTCATTAGAGAAGCAATGATCACTGCAGGAAATAAATTGATGCCACCACACAGAGAGGTCAAGGAGTATGCTGCCATCAGTCTTAAAGAATCATCATTAAAACACTCTTTATGTCACGGGATTTTCTACTTTGCAATCTGTGTGAGGATGCAGATTACAAAATGTAAAAAGAGTTACTGTCGTGTCATAATAGGCACAACAGATGGATTTTTTTAATTTTTAATTTTTTTTTTTTTACCTTATTTAAATTAAATATCCAAAAGTAAGTCCATATAAACTTGAAAAATTACCTGGTGAAAAGATTCACTTTGCTTCTCTGTAAGCAACACGATGAGGGTCATTTGCTTTAGGTACAGCTTCATGTCATGCTGGATCTCCGATTTTAATATATTTTTAACTTGTCCTGTCCAGCAGCTGACCAAACAGATAAAAGCTGAGGGCCTCTCAATAGGGGGTTATGAACCTCCTGACACATGAGGTGTATATTTGCATAAATCCCTTTTGTATTTGAGGCTAAACTTTATTAAATCTGATGGGTTAAATGTTTTTATTCAAGTTGTCTTTTCAGAATTAAGCCACACACTCCAGATCTTCCACCTGTAATCAATCATCAATTAAGATTTGTGTTGACTCTACAACACCATGAAACTTTTGGTTTGATGTACTCCACTCAACCAGCTCTTGCATAAATAAAGGTGTATTTTGAGAACACATGACATTAACAATTGTATAAATAATGAAACATAATTATATTATAATAATTATAAATAAATAATTTTCTGAATCTGAATTGTAAGGGAAATTTTACAACAATTAATGTTAATAATTAAAGTTAACCTGTCCAGTCAAACAATTAAAATGCATACAAATATAGTCAATATAAATCTAGATTAACTCATTGCTTTGCAATTGACACATTATAACAAATATTTTTGTTTTATTATAGTTTTTCCTTTGGCCAAAATACATTTTCTGAAACATTTACCAAATACAATAAAAAAAAAGGCAAAATGTACAAAATGCTTTAGTCAAAAGCTCACATTGTTTTCATAATGAATACTCAAAACAAACACACACACACAGCAAACACTGCACTGCACAAAAAAAACTGTAATACTTGTTTGCAAAATGTGAGCCAACTATCAAAATACTTGATTCTTGAGACAAAAGCTCACTTTGAGGTCATAATTAAAACTGTCAAAATTAACAAACACGCCACAAAATGCACACAAAAAATTATATATGGAATTGTAAAGCCCCCCCAGGAAAAAAAAATAGTAAAATATGATTAAGAATTGTTGTAATTTTCACCGTAAATCTAGAATTACATTTATTGCACTTCACAATCTTATCTTTAATCTCTATAGGGGAGAGGACTTCATCCACATCACAGGCACTGTTCTCCCTAGCTAGACAACTTGTGTGCCTGATCCAGCTTGACAGGAATCGTGGGAAATGCTATTACAGACCATGTCCGTGGCCTGCAACAAGTTTTCTTGAGTGTAAGGTCCTTTCTCGTACATGTGAGATAGGTGGTAGACTCTGTGTAAGGACCAGAGCAACCAGATGCAGATAAAAATGCATACACTAAAAACAAAAAAAAAAGGGTTCAGGAAAAGTCTCCTAATTCTAGTATAGCATAATCATGCCGAGGAGAGACAGAGAGGGCTTTTATTTTGTCCGTCGTTTCCCCCTCTCCACCTCATGGCCAACCTCTCATTGAACCCGACTCAGTTCCAATACTGCAGCCAAGCTCAGACAGTGCTGCGCTCTTCTGCTTAAGGACCTGCTTCTCCCGGTGCGCTCCTCCGTTTCAGGCTTGGCACTTGCTTTAGCTTCTCCACACCTCCACTTCAGGCCCGGTGCTGGCTTCTCCCGCTAGGCTCCTCTGCTTTGTGTCCAGTGCTAGCTTTACCTGGCGTGCTCCTCTGTTTCAGGCCTGACACTTGCTTAAACTTCTGCGCACCTCCACTTCAGGCCCGGCGCTGGCTTCTCCTGCTATGCTCCTCTACTTTAGGCCCGGTGCTGACTTCTCCCGCCACACTCCTTCACTTCAGGCCCGGTGCTGAGTTCTTCCACTGCGCTCCTCGGCATCAGGCTTGGCGCTGGCTTCTCCCACCAATTTCCTTCATTGTTAGCCCAGCCTTGCGCTAGCTTCTACTGCTGTGGCTCTTGTCATGAGCGTCCCTCACACTGCTCATGGCGGGAACATGTAGTTCCCGCCATGAGCGCATTCTAAGACTGTTGCGAGGATCTCTGGCAGCTGGCAGGTAGCTCCTGAGGCTAGGGGGTCCCCATCTTGCTGAGGACAGCTCCTCTCTGTCATGTTAAGCCGAAGACTCTGAACACACACACACACACACGCACCCCATCACACACCTGGGAGTCATCAGCAAATTGTCTGGGGCATTCACGGGGTCCTTGCAATTCAGAACTGCACAACTCGATTGAAGAAAACAGAGCCAAAAAGGAAAACAAAACACAAGAGTACACGTATACAGGGACAAGGAAAATTCACCTGGAGACCAAAATCTTCAATTGGGTTCAGGAAAGGTGAATAAGGTGGAGGGAAAACTAATACAAATTTGGGGATTTATGTGAAACCACTGTCTGAGCATTGTCCTGAACAATTACAAAAACTGCAGCTTCCCTCTCAATTTCTTGATCAAATTGAGGCAAAAGAGCACCAGGAAGGCCATCCTAAAAGGTTAGAGGATGCGGTGTGTTGCAAGGACCCAAAACAGCATGACAGTGCAGAATTCTCAGGTTACTATTGCAGCACAGTGTGACATTTCTGCCACGCTAACCTTAGATTTGCACTATGGCCTGTTAACCAATGATATTTCTACCTCTCTGCCTCCTTTTTACCAAATTATACCCATCCTCTTCCACAAAAATAAATCCATCCTGTCCATTGAGTGGAATTCAAAAACACCCTGAAAAACAAATGTAAATAACTTTTAGAAGACATGGAGAAAATGAATTTTACCAGTCCACTTATTTGAACATATTGAAATTGCACTTCTTTCACATGTTCTGAAATTCTTTCAAAATGAACTCTGTAAATTTGTTTCATTCTGACTCTATTTTGCTGAAGAGCTTGAGCAATGGTGGAGAGGCTTACACTGTTGATTGATCTAAAGCTGGTCTTGACTACAATTATCTGTTGTTGAATTTCAGACAGTTTTATGGCTTCATTTTTAACCATTTGCAGAACGAGAGCCTCCTGTTGCTAGTTGAATACAGTTGGTTGTCCACCCGCATAAGACTAACAACTCTGTAAAAAAAAAAAAATGCAAACAGTAAAATAAAATATGCAAAATTTTCAGTAAAACGTAAGAAGAGCTTTTTTGTAATTCCAAGATGAAGAAAACATTTTGGCATCTGTACAAAACGCTCATTATTTATTGTAAAATTAGATCTAAATCTGCAGGAATGCAAATTACTGAAAAATATTGAATTGATCAGTTGATTTCACTCAAATGATATGAGAATGATATTTAAATGTCCGTATGATTGTTGCCATAGTGAACCGGCTGAGTTGAAGGTTTACCCTTTGACTCACCACCCTCTTCCTCATTCCATAGACAAAAACACAGTCAATTAATGTGGTATGGATCGCACGGATCGTCCGGGTCTTGGAGCAGGTTGGAGTTTGGGTTGGTTCTGATCTGGGTGTGAATCTTGGTGCAGGTCTGGATCTTGGTAGGGCTTTGGGTCTACGTCTTTGGTGGGGGTTCAGGTCTTGGTGCAGGTCTGGGTCTAATTTGCCTTGCACAGTTATCCATCTGTGAACAGCTGCTCAGTTGTTGCAGAACTGCCCTGATATTCATTGCAGTTAACTTGAAGCAAGTGTCAGTTTTGACTAGTTGTTTGTTAATGGTGACTGCTGTGCTGGAACAGAGTTTTTTGCACCTTGTAGTGAATGCCAACCATGTTTTAAAAGTGAAAATGTGTCCAGTGTTCTGCAAAGAGTAGACTAAGAGTTTTGCAAATTGTGTGCTCACTGCAAATCGTGTTTTACTTTTGGATCAAAGAGTGACGTTTTTGAGAAGAGACTTAAAACAATTGATTGGCTGGTTTTGGAGAATGGCACTTAACGTTTTAGCATCTGGGAACAACTGTAATAATTCTATTGCATTTGAAGGCCAAGCGAATGGGAAGACGAATAACTTCAGTGTCATTGACTCTTTTGTTCAATATCTAAATATTACAAGTATTATGGGAGAGATATATGAAATAGAAATTCAGTGCTGGGTAAAATGAAAGTTTCAGTTATGTCAATACATAAACCAAAATCTCATCTTGTCAGACCTCACTGCCTGTTGACAGGTCTATGCTTGGCACAAAACATCCTTGTTAGACCATCGTATTAGGCCTGCTGATGCTCATTCCTCAGTGGAAAGCCCAACTGTTTTGTTTCAGTAAGATAAAAATCCTAAAACAGTTTAGATAAACATCCGCCAAAAGGCTTTAGGTAAGAGAGGTTTTCCAAACATTCATGTGGGTTGGAGAATTTTGGACTCCATCAAAGTTGGCATGACGTTAACAACACACAAAAAAATTTGTTATTTTTATTTAAAGGTGAACTGCAAAAGGCAGATTTAAAATGAATAAAAATAACGAGTAGCTCTATAAAGAAGTAGTTTTATGATACAGTTTAGAAGTTATCTGTTTATTTTTGTTAATTCATAGAACTTGAATAATAAAAAAAAAAAAAAATCACATTTTGTTATTGAAGAAAGTCACTCCTGGAAAGAAGGAATTCTGTATCTCTAACAATCATTACATTTTTGAACCACCGTACAATTAGACGAGTCTGCCGGTTTTCTTGACTCAATGTGGCTGATGCAAAGAAATCAAACACTCAGGTTCCACCCTGCTTGGTGAACCACAATTTTAAACAGGAATTAGGACAGCAGGAAAAAGCTCATCAAAATGCTCTCAACATATTTGGAAACTGTTACTCAGAAAGATATTAAAACATGCATCGTTCTCGGGCGCATAACTTTACAGCTAACCGAAAGGCTTTGGTGCTTGTACTGTGTCAGACTCATCTGCTCCGGTGCTAACCATACATGGCATGACAATTTCACTTACACTGGTGTAAATACGAGGTTTAGCCACAAGAAGCTAGCCTCACTGGTATGGCCTTAAATGTTACCATATGCTTGTTATGCTAATGCTTCTACCAAGAGCATATGCTTAAATGAGTAATAACAACTTCTTCTTCTTTAACATTAATTTTTAAACATTAAAGATTGTATATTGGCTTCCAGAGTGAAGATAAAGAATCTACCCCAGCAGCTTTATCCAAATCCATTCCTTTTCTCAACAATCACATGAGATGTAAAGGCAAGGCAATAGGAAAAAAACAAATCATTAGAGGTGGACAACAAAAATAAATACAAATACTTTTTTATTTGTAAAAAAACCAAAAAACATAACTTATCTGTAAAACACACAAACAAAAAAAAATTAATAAAATAATCCCTCCTTATTTGTGGGGGTTAGGGACCAGAGAAATCCTAATACGGAGAATGAGACAATAATAAAAATACCCAAGGATGTCTGTTACCGGTCCATGCTACCTGCAGGCCCCAACAATGCTAGCAGAACTGCATTTTGAGGACCCAGGCTTTTTTCAGACAGCGCCTCCTACAGGATGGAGTTTATTTTGCTAACTTCAGCAAATTTTACGAGGCACATGACACACTCGAGTGGTAAAAAAAAAAATATTGACACCTGGGTAATTTATCGCATGAATCAAAAAATATAAAAAGTAAATTAAAAAATGAATTTCTGTTTTTTGCAGAAACATAAACAACTATGTCTATATGTAGCTTAGCTAAATTTGATCCAAATTAATGTTGTTTGTGCAGATCATTTATGATGGTGTATTAACAATACATCATTTAACATTTTACAACATACATATTTTTTGTATCTTTCCATCAGGTTATAATTTTATTTTTTGTTATAATAAACCAAATATGGATTTAAGTAGTATAATCTTATAATGTATAAATTGAAAATTTGTTTTAAAATATTTTTCCTTTGTAATATGTGATTTATTATACTGAAAACCATTGTTGGGTGGTTACAAGTATTACTGGTTTTGTTAGATTTGTTTAGTTTAATGTAACAACTAATAAATGTAAATTATTCTGTTTAATTTATGTAAATTATTCTGAGTAATGTAACTCCTAATAATAAAAGTTATCCTACCCACCTCAGCAGATCCTGTTTCATTTTCCAGATGTTTTGGTTTGGTTTTTATTTGATTTTTCTGGCATGTATTATGTCATTTTATTTTATCATGAAATAAATATGTTTTATCATGGAGAATGTGTTAAATTTGTGCTACAGAATAAGAAAAAATGTAAAGACAAATTTATATTAACCCACCTTTAAGTGCCATAACTATCAATTCTGCAGCATCATTCAAGGCTCTCTGTCTTCAGATCCCAACATTCTCCCTTTATGATAAGTTTCAGGAGGTTAGAAAATACCAGACTCATCTCTATCGGCAGTTGTATTGAAAAATAAATAAGTTTTGATTCTCCAGACAAATGTTTCAAGCCTCCATATGTACTGGAATATATTTCCATTGGAAAACTGGCACTTAAAGGGATAAAAATAAATTAATAATTCATCCGTAATAAAAACTTTAGAATTCATTAGTCATAACCAATAAAGTTAATGGTGCATGGCATCATACCCAATTTTCACTATTAGTAACATTTATTGTAGGAAAAAATTGATAAACTGCACCATGTAGCAAAGAGGCGCTGCCTAAAATCATCCTGAGAGTGCCGTTAGTCTTCTAGCTGGTAAGAGGCGCTGTGTCAAAAAAGCCTGGGTCCTGAGAATGTGGTCCTGAGAGTGTTGTTGGGTCTCTGGGCCCGCAGGTTCATGTTACTGGTGTTATGGCGTAAAATATAATTTAGTTTTCATTGTAATCAGTAGTTACAATCAGGTATCAAACATCTAATTTTGGTTCACATATTAGTAGGAAATCAGTGTATAGATGTACCAAATAGAAAATTGTTCATTAAAGTGAAGATTAATACATTTTGAATGATCAATTCTTTAGAACTAATAGGCATTTGTTGCTATTGGGACAATGTCCAAAACTCTGTCTCTAAGAGTTTACTTATTTTGATCAAATTGTGAAAATTTTTTTTTTTTTTTGAGAATGACGCAATATCATTCATTGAAGAGAAACATGGCAATCCTATTCCACACAATGAATTACGAATAACGTATGTTTTCCCTGGATTTCTTTAAAGTTTTCCTCTGATGAAAATCATGTTTTTTGAGTTTTTAACATGTATGTGTGGCATTTTTCTTTTAGAAGAGCACAAATATGGTAAAAAATTGTTTCGTTTTTGCATTTTCTAGTATTTCTCCTTTTAAATTGCTGTCAATCGAACTGTCTCAGAAAATCTGTGCTTGAATTCATGAGTAGTTAATACGTCACGATTGCTCTACTGCACATGCGCAAACCTCCTCGTGACGTAATGTGAACGGTGCAGCGGGTGATTTACGGTAGCAAGACATGGAGCCACCATAATCAGAGGGATAGAGCAGCTCCAAAAGCCACGCCCCCACAGAGGATATTTTCAAGAGGAAGGCTTCAGATCACCATGAAAAATAGCCTTTTAAGACATTTAGGTTGTGGGATTTTGGTTAAAAACTTCATAATCATGATTTACATAACTTTTTTTTTTTTAATAAAAATGTCATTGGGGACTTTAAATGTGTATATCAGAGCACATGACGACACCCACTCTCTCACCTTTCACATTTTTTTTGCTATTTAGGTTAGATGTTTCTGTATTGCATTAAGATGGTTTTCCAAGTACCGGTAGGTGTTTTTCTTTTTTTCGTGTGAGCTGCTGAACTGCCCTCCGTGAGATCTGGAACACAGTGGTCTCTGTGTTAATGTGCTTCAGAGAGCTCTGCTCTTTTCCAATTACGCTCACATTCAACCCTCTAACATCTACCCATACAAATATAATGTTGCGGTCAAGATGGTGTTCTGCGGTGCAGTGGGTGGTATGGAAGGTGTAAGAGAATGGACGTTTGGAGCTGCCCACACATGTCTTTGTAGTTACCTTTTTTCTGGAACTTGCTTCTTTAGGAAGGAAATGCCCTCTAAAAGTTGACTAACTATTAACATAAATTTTAACCTAATAAGGCCTTCTTGTATACATTTTTTGCAATTTCAAGGTGATAATTATTTAGCCTGAAAGTGACATTTTGAGAAAAAAAATTTAGACAAGAATGGATTAATTTTGTAAGTAGCTTTTAATTTCAATTTGAGTTTAACAATAAATACATAAAAACACACAACTAGATGATAATGGCATTGAGTTCAACTAACTTTTTCATAGACTTTTTTTTAGATGGATAAAGCATGTAATTTTCATCAGAACAATGACAACTCATACCAGGGTTAAAGTATATATGGATAGACAATATCAGTGTTAGACCATATATATGAGGATAAAACATTAGTTGTCTAAAATCGAACATAAAATTAATGAAATACGAAAAAGTTTCTAGGAAACTACAAGAAAAAGGCTGCATAAGTCATTTAAAAACAGCAGATTTTTTTGAGCAGTATGCGTATGATTCTATGAACAAAAAAACATGAAGTGTGTTCCTGTAAAACTTGCATGATGCATGAGTGGAAGATGAGATTAGGTCTGCTACATATGCAACCATTTTAACTCAACACAAGGGTTAATAGTTTTGTTGCAGGAAGAAGACAATGACTTTTAACCATGACAGTCAACTTCTGTAATCGCAGTTCTTAAAATGGAGTTTGGAGGTATAAATGGTTACATAATGGATAATCTGGATTTTTTAAAAGTTTACACCCCCCAAAAAAACATGATTAGGTTGGCAAAAAGGTTTTTTTTGAGACACAACTTTTTGGAAGAGTAACAAATTACATGAGAGAAAACAACATTCTTGTGGATTTAACAGAGTTTGTCAAAAATGCTCATCTTTCATTATGATATCTATTTATAGTTATAATTTATAAATTCCCATTCTAAAAATGAAGTAACACACAAAGACATTTATGGTTTCGTCTGATAACCTTAAAGGTAAGGGCTTCTCCTATTTTTTGACAGTTTGAGTGGGTTTTGACCTTCCAGTTAAGAGGCCTTTGATTGCATCCTGAGTAACGTCTGAGTAACAGAAAACCAGCATGACTTTCCCGTTAAAGGATATAAAATTCCGGGAAACTCCACCTGGAACTTATAAATCATAAATCCTGAGAATGTGGAGTTGTGAGAAACAATATGGTCCCTGATAACCTTCACCCTGAACAGTCCTTTTCCCTCCTAATTATGTCTCATTTTGTTTAACATGGCTTCCTCACCTTTCCTTGACGTGTACACGTCCAGATATGTGCTTGTAAATATTTTCAATAAAAGCTTTAAATTAAAACATTATAATTGTTTTCTTGTGGTTACTTAATTATTTTACGTAAAACAATCCAGTAATCCTATTCTTGGCATCCTCCATGCTCACACCAAACACCCTCATATTATCTGTTACCTACGTCCATAAACACTATTTTGGTGGTTCTTTTGGTCTCCTTCCTGGCAGCTCCAACGTAGTTGAGAACCTCAACATCATCAGCTCTTCTACCTCCAGCTCTGTTTCCTGTCTTTCTCAAACCTACTGTCTCCAAACCAACCTTTTTACTGACAGCTCTTTATCTCTTTCCACTCTCCTATCTCTCTGGATTGTTGATCCTAAAGCCGGGCCTATACCGCACGCAAAACCGCAGCGAAGCGGAGTGCCTCCAGTTCACACCAGATGTATATTTTTTCGCGACGGTCAACAGGCGCAGCTGTGGTTATTTAGAAGCTTCTACAATTAATTTGACATGTCGCCAACTACTCTCTGCTTCTCTCGTTGATTGTGCTCTGTAGTCGCCCCACGTCATTGATCTGTGTTTTTTCAGTCACGTGATTCCTCCGGTTCGTCACAAAAACTCAGACAACTCAAGATGCTTGTATGAAGCTTTTGCTTCCAAAGGTGCTGGAAGAACACAGTTGAGGAGCATGCCAGCCTGTCCGCTACACACGCGTACCCTCTAACAGAAAGGTTCACACAGTGAGCCTGCATGGAGAAATGACATCAGGTGACTCAGAAGCAGTTAAAAAATATCCTGATAATCACAGATGACAATTATCATGCGGAGCAGGTGCTTATTACGGATGAAATTGGAAAATTCTGGATAAAGATGCTCTCTCGCACTTAAATGATGAAGAAGGAAGCACACACTTTTTTTTAAGGCGCAGAGACAGAGTGACAGTCCTCATAAAAAGTTTGAAGTTTATTTTTTTTCTGGATTAAAAAAAAAAACTTCACGTTGAGCAATACTGTAAAGTTGTTTAATAAATGTTTAAATGTTTTTGATGACGTAACGGGCATTCTTCAACTACAGGAGGTGGGAGAGGGATACAGAGAGTGGGGGTTCGCTGTATTTACAGATTCAGCAAATTCTCAGAGGTCTCCGGTCTCTAACCCCTGCGAATAATATTGTAATTTCATCTTTACAGTTTGTTTAGATACAAAAATATGATCGCATTTGTCAATAGTGGCATTTTATTGTGAAAAACTGGTTATATTTTGAAAACTCTCTCGTGTGTCTTGGCGTAACTTCCTGCCAGGATTGACGCGGATCGTCATGGCTTACACAAAAAAATAGAACAGATGCCAAAATGATTGTTTCACTGCGAAAGCCAGCCGTGGACTTCAGTGTCTGAACAACCTGTTAGCAAGGGCCCTGAATGGAAGCAGCCACCGCTCAACGCCGCTTTGTAGCACTTCCGCATGCAGCACGAACCAGGTGTAGTATTTAAACCAGCTCTACTGCGATTTCTACAACTTGAATGCCTTTGGACTAACCTTTCCACTCTTTATCATCTTTTATGTCTTCCTCACTTCATTTTTACTGATCTTTGCTACTTTCTGCACCGTAACAGGCACTTTTTCTGCTCTGTGCTCTCCAACTTTTTATGTAAATATCTCTTACATAAATTATTATGATAAAAATGTTGTCCAAATATATTGCTGAATGCTTCATATTATTCAACATAATTTATATGTTGATTCAAAAGTTTTTTCTATTCCGTTTTTCTTTTTTAATAAAAAAAAAAAACATAAGTGTTAATACAAAAACATAAAAACTAATAAGTAAATTCATAGCAGCTATTTCTCCACTGCATAATTTGTTGGGGAAAAATATCAAATGTATGCCATTTAGTGACCAAAATTAGAGTGTATGACATTTCTTTATGAAGCAATGATAAGGTACATTAAGATTTTTATTTGCTTCAAAATCCATCCAAACCATAAAACAACACTTATGATCTTTTTCAACAAGAACCTGCTTCAATTTAGTCAATAAAATCTGAATAGCTATTTGATTGAATCCCGAGTCAAAGTAAATCTGTATTCATTTATTTATTTATTTTTTGTAACAAACGGGATTGTTACAAAATGAATATGGAAATATTTGCACGGCCCAGACAAACATATTCAGCATTTCAAGATAGAATCTCTATATGAGATGAGATAGTGAATTCAGAGAGTGATGGATTTATTTTGCCTCTGGTATTTTTGTTTTCATATGATCAGACAAGGAGATTAAATGTTTTTCAACCTCTTTAATGTCATTTCTGCCAGATGGTACTAAACCCCAAGCAAGAATTTGCCTGACTGACATCTCTGGCTGCATTAAGCGACATCATTGTTAACCAGGTACGGCAAGCTAAGTCTGAGTTTTCAGCTATCAAACCCAACATGTTTATCAAAGCATAACTTCATTGATCAATCTTTTATTGATTCTATTACCAAGATACAATTTTCTTGACTGTTTTGTTGAGGAAATTCCCAAGGACGCACATTTCTGGACCAAAAGAACAGTAAGGTTGAATGAATGTTCCAATTTACAGTTTTGATATTGAGCACCTTACTAAAGTATCAATTACTGATTAATAAAAAAGAAAATAAAAGTGCATTAGTTATTTTTGGGTATATATTGTTAATAGATTAGTTATTTTAGTGTTTTGTGTTCTAATCGCAATGTATTGAGCTGTTCCAGCAGTCACATGACCAGAAGAGCCTTGAGTTGAGTTGAGTTTTTGATGTTTTCTAAAACAGGACAGATTCTTAGCCAGAAGCACTATTGTTTCAAACCTTAAAATGTTATTGTGTTGCTGTTCATAAACACCAATCTGAAGTTATAACGACAGTGTTCCCTTTTTGCTCTTTTCATTTTATTTCTTTTTTTAAAAACATGTTTCTTCATATTTATGCCAATAGATTTTTTTTCAAGTTTTGTTTTTTGAACCTTGTACAGTAATTTCTTTGGTATTTGCTTTTTAAGATGGGTAATAGTATGCTCAAGAAAAAAAAATCCCCAATTAAAGATTACATGTAATCTGTATTGACGATTGGTGTATCATGTGTCTTTATGATTTCACTTTTTTGTTTAGTCACGTGATGACATTATTAGGCGGACCTGTCACCAGGGTTCGGTGGGTTCTGTTGGTTCCGAGAGGGTGTACAGGGCCCGGTATTTTTTGTTGAACGCTTTAGTTGCTTATTATTTTGGAATGATCTTACACATTTTTTTTGTCATTCGTATCTATGATGACTTTTAATAAGTCAAGATAGATCCAGAGAACATCTTTTCGCAAACAAGTTCCTGCCGCAGCCTCTCTAGTAGCTCATAAGTCCACAGCCGCTACAATTGGTATTAAATATTTAATGTAAAATCTTATTGAATTTTAAAAGTGTGTTATTGCCCATCACTAGAGATTGCAATTCTTCTTTTTTCCACTGTTTACTGGCACATGTCTGCCACTTACAGTTGCAAGAGGTTTGGTGGGAAATGTTGGGAAATATTTCCTCAGGCTTTTTCTTACACAGCTCTATTCCAGTATATGAAAGACTTGATGTCAATTAATAATGACCACGCACAAACCACAATTATTTTTTTTATTTTTATTTTTTCCTCCATGATCAGTTTTCGTACTGTTGGTATTTCTGTGAATTAAAAGGGACACCATCTATCGTATTCATGCGTTCGGTGGCCATAAATTCTTTACATAGAGCTAAAGCGTGGTTACGCTTGAGCATAAGAAATTTGAACATAGAAGCCCGCAATGTAGATTTATGTGCGTTTCCAAAGCCACGGAAGTGGCTTCTTGAGGGCACATTCACAGAGTGAGCTCACCTTTTAAACATACGGTAGGTAGCAATCCATCTAATACATACAGCACCAGACAAAACACCTGAGCAAGTGACTTCCCTATAAAAGCACTGCACTATCGTCATTCTCTTGACATATCAAAGCAAGGCACAATCATTATTGGAGTGCCAGCAATCATCAAATGATCACCAGCACCTGCTATCATCAGCAAAACACCAGCTGTCTGTAATTGTCTAACAGTATTTCCAATTATTCACAAAATCTTAAGAAGTACCCATAATATAATTTTAAAAGGTAAGGTAGAAAAATATATATTTTTTAAAAAGTGTTTCTTTGCATTTTCCTCCTAATTGAGGTCTGAAAACCATTTATCGTAGCTTTCTTCATTTCTTCCATTTTTTTAGAGTGCCTGCACCCCTGCTCTCGAGTGTCAAGAGTTCAGTCGAAATTGCAAGCTTGAAAAAAAAAGATCTTAAAGGAAAGGGCTTGTTTGATACTTTTTCTCAGTAGATTATGCAAACAAGTACTCCTGGTTTTGAGCTCTTTAGATTGAAGAATGATTGCTGGCGAAATTGCACCCAAATAATGATAAGGCTGAAGACCTGTTCTGTTGGAGATTGGCAACAAACCTAGTATTGTGTTTGCTTGTGCAGTACTTTGATGTCTTTTAAAGTGTGAGAGACCTCTTCAAGTCTGTTTAGAGACTGACTTTATTTTGTTTTGCTACTACTCTGCACTTTTCGGGCAATTGGTGTTCAATGGAGGGGAGCCTTTCAGGGGACTTTCATTGAACAGCATGCATAGATTTCGCAGGGCTTCTAACAGGGGACCACCATCGAAGAACACAGTTTGAAACAAGACCAGTGCTGGCTCTGCCTCACCGGCTCAATTGTTTTTATCAGCCCGTATCTGTTAGAAACCACATTTATTGCCAGGTGGAAGTAATAATTTAGGGTTTGACAGATTCCTTGATGGATTACAGTTTACAAAGAGACTAGTTTTCTTTTCTCTTTTTAATCATTTTTTACATACTTCAAAGTTTGCTTGCTGAGAAAGAGAAACGTTTAAGCACCATGGGTAGACAATATACGTGACACAGTTTATTGAAAGAAAACAGTTAAAACAATTAGTTGAATGTTATCACACTAGACCACATCTCCATGTAGAAAACAACTGTTTGCTTGAAGGTCTGAAACATTATTCGCTGGATTTGGAGATCAACTGCAGGACAACAGTCTCAGAAGCAAGAAGCAGGAAGTGGTAAGTCAAAACTAAAGACCCCAAATGTCTAACATTTAAGACTTCTTCAAGAAGGGGGGCCGTGGTGCAGAGGAAGAGTACCCACTATTTGGAAAGTCACACTCCTTTCCCACCCTGGCAATCCATGCATCAAATAGTCCTTCGGCGAGGCATTGAACCCCACACTGCCTCTGGGCTCCAGTTGGTGCCTTAGATGGCAGCTCTGCCACAATCTCTAATCATGTGTACATACATGAATGGTCAACGAAAGGTATTCTAAAGATATAACCAAGCTCTGAATCAACTTTTTTTTTGCCTGTTGATTTCTATAAATGGGGCTTTAAAAGTGTTGTCTGTTGGTCGTAGCCAAATTTTTGATAAATTAAAATAAACTTGTTTGCTGAAAATATAGTCAAAAACTCTGCGTGCTGTCTCCTACAGGTTGAATTAAGGTATTACAGTTTCATTTTGTGATTGGTCAACTTGTGCAAGTCTTAGAAGTTTCACGTCATCATGCTCTGCAACTAGCATTGAATCCATCAAACTCCATCCTGGTGATGGATTTAGAATGAAGGTTTATTAGCTATGATGCTAGTGGTATTTTACCTCTTTCAGACAGGGGTCCCCTCCAGACCTGCGAACCTTCAGCTGCTGTTAAGAATTGCAAAAGCAGCGTCTTGAGCCAGCGGCTCAAAACAATAAGGTGAAAAATCCTTAACCTCCTCAGAAAGTTCTGTGGAGAAACTTTCCAGACTTTGCTCAGTCGATATCACTCTCAATATTGAAGACCCAGGATAAATTTCATAAAGCTAGCATAACTGTCAATCATATATAAAAGCCACACCTCAGTCGCTCAGTCTGCCTGGACAAGCCCCGCCTCCTTTTTTTGGGCATTTTTCAAATCTGGGTTGAAAAAGGAGTCAGCGTTCAACTGCCCTGTTTGGTTTGGTTTCCAATCAAGGCGCTAAATCAAGACCAATATTTTATTATTTAAATCATAACCAGTGCAAAACTATTAATTTATGATCAATTACTATTATGACAATGTTACAAATATTTATTTCACTTTTTATCCTGGAATAAATTCAAAAACCTCGACTGTAAAAATCCCTGGATAGAACCCCCACAGAACGACTGGGACGTTCTTGTCTTGGCCTTAACACTGAAGCTGGAGGCTTGTTTAAGCAGCTCATTTAAGACTGCAACTATATCTCCCAAAGGGTGTTTGTGGGTAATATTATTACTCTAAAGGACAGCAGGTAATTGGATACAATGTGGTTAATTGCTTCAATTACCTGATGAGAAAAACGATTGTCTCCGAAGGGAAATGCCACTCTCTGGTTTTGGATCCAGACACAGCTGTTGGTTGACGGGAGAATCAAAGAAAAAGACCTAATTACAGACCAATTTGTGTGTATTACTGTCAGTCTAATGAAACTGTAACAAGACAGAAAATTTGGAAATTTAGATTAACGTATTAACCAATATACGTTTATACAAAGAAAGCAGAGTTTCAAGAACTTTATACTTACATGGCCTTACCTGGAGGGAATCAGTGTGTCAAAAACTCTTGAATTCACGCTTCTCAAACATGGCAAAGTAATTTTTTTCTGTGTTTCTGACTTTTGATTAGTTTCCAGAGCTCTAAGCTAGTAATTTAATTTTCTTCATCTCTCTTAGCTTTACTGTTACTTCTAAGACTGTCTTTTTGGTCACTATTTGTCATTTCAATTTTTTCTTTTTAATTAATTTTTTTTTTTTTTCCAGTATTAGTACATTGTGCATTTTCCATACAAACCACCACATACCACAAAACAGTGTCCTTTTCTGTACCATGATGGTTGCTTGGCCTTTGGCAAAATGAGATCAAGTCATTTAGGGGTAGAGTTGGGGGTGAAGGCCTGCCTGTAATTCCTGAAAGGATGTGACCTCAGACACCAAAGTATTGGAGGCATGTAGGGTCATTTTCAAGCTGGGAACTTCAACTTCAGAATGAACACTTTTTTTGTGTGTGTTGATGGAAATATTTTTGCTGAATCCAAACGACTGCTAAATAAAAAAAGCCACAATGAATCATTTTAAAGCATACCACCTTTGTTTGTCATTATATGTTTGCGTCTATTGGGATTATGTTTAATATGGTTTGATTATGTGTTGTGTTACCAGTGCTGTTAACCAGTGGAGCAGTAATGGGTGGAGACTGGTCAGTCTTGTCTGTGTCATCTGAAACCCAACAGCACAAAACTGAAAAATCCTAAAATATGTCTCTCAGGATTTCTACATGACACAATAATTTGTTCCATATGACTTTTGATACAGAATAATTTTTCTGACATTATTAAATTCAATCTGCAAGTGGTGCTTTGTTTTTTTTTTAAGTTGGTGATCCATTTTATCTAGATATGATAAGACAGACTTTTGCATTGTTTTTTTTTTAATACTGTTACTTAATTCAACTTATTTCTATCTCTTGCATGATTAAAATTACATTTCTAGAAAACTTTCTGCTCAGACAGAAGGATTACAACAAAAAGCATCAAGAAGAAATATATTCAATTTATGTTCAATTAAGTGATGAATTGTTCAATCCCATTGAGCTAATTTTTAATTGAATTGACACATTTACTTTGTAATGTGTTAGCAATTGTATTATACAGAGTGATTTCAAAATGTTAATGCAGTAAATACAAATGTTTTTTTTTTCTTTATACCAGCAATAGAGACGGGTGGCATTGTGGGTAATGTGGTTATAAACTAGCTGTTTTGAGAAATAGGATGCAGCTGAGGAATGTGTTCCAGGAGAGCTGGTTTAATTACTCATAATCAGCCATTAAAAGTGTCCAGATGGGCTAAAGAGTAGCGTTATCTTCGCAATCTTTTCCACAATTTGAAAATAAACTCTGTTAAATCAAGTTTATGATGTACTGGTGTGAAGCTAATGTTGAAATGTCAGGTAGCTTGTAAGTATGAAGCTTTGTTTTTTTTTTTTATCTCATCAGACAACTACAACTAGGTCACACACCTATTTTTACTTTAAAAATAATGCGGTCCAACTATGAAAAATAAAAGTTTACTCAGGGCAAAAAAAAGGAGTTGGGCTTGCTTTGTGTTTAATGTCATGTTGGTAATATCTGATTATTTGGATCCCAAATCAAGAAACATTAGACATATCTTTCAATAGTTTTCTCCTTATCATTTGGGTTTTCGTACTTTTATTTAAAATTCTGGTCACAACCAACTGGCATTACGAAAGGATTCAAGCAAATAGAAACAAAATCCTTTTGAGAAGCAGTTTCCACTGCAGAATAACCAGAGAAATTGATGGAAACGTTTATATAATGTTTATAAAGATGATACAGCATTGGTGTAATTTGTATTTCTTCATTCATAAAATGTCCCCATTTTATATTTTCTGATCAATCCCTTCCAGAAATCAGATCTATTTTGGTGCTTCTTGATAGCACACCTAATCTTTTTTCCTGTAAATGCCTTTTGTTACATTGACGTCTCCAGGATAAGAAAATACTGCCAAGATGACAGAGCTGAGACGGTGACAGAAGACATGAAATCATATCAATTGTCTTTGATAGGAAGATGATGAAGTCTGTGTGTTTGTAAAAACACATTTATTTTTCTCTCTACACCATTTTTTTTTAATTTAAACATTTTTCAAACCTTTTATATATGTGGTCATAACATTTGTGTGAAAAGCAAAGCCCTCGTTTCTATCACTGCTTAAGAAAAAATGTCTCTTTACAATGACTAGCAGCTGTATAGACCTCTACCTTCAGTTTTCAAATACTATTTTTATATAAACAATAAAAACTTTTGATTCTTTCATCTCAATTCATGTTTTTTTGAATTTTTAACACATTATTTTGCTTTTCATGCATTAGCCATGAAGGTAAAAAGGAGAAATTTCAGAAACTACTGTTATTTGCATCTTTACTTTAAATTCAGCTCCCTTTCGTGCAATGTTTTACTTTTTACTATTTATTTATTGTTGAGTGTGTAGCCCTGTTTATTTGACATTGGGTTGGGTGTTCTCCTGCAAAATATTCTGTGTTTGCACGTTGGGAGAGTAATTAAATCTAAGGAAAGGCTCTGATTTGCACGTGCTCTGAACTTGTATAAAAATCAAATTGCTCAGCTGGATGCTGGTAAGTTTTTTTTTTTTTCTCATGCTTACTAGAAAATGCCAAATTATACTATAATTTGTGAGTGAGTAAAGCCTAGCAAATGTACCCTGAATTCACTCATTCAGTAAAAAGTTGAATTAATGTGGGTTTTTCTACTTTTTGCTGTCAGCAGAGAATAATGTAACATAAACAAAATTTGCAGACTAATGTTTGATCTCTCAGCTCTACTGGAAATGCTTTGTGACGGGCTGCTTTCAGACACCAGGTTCTTGGTTGCCATGCTGGTTTTATCTGTTTGCTGGCTGCCAGCTGTGGAGACCTCTTTGTCTCAATGTCTGTCTTTAATAGACCACAGTGGCACTGAGGAAATAATGAATCATGCTTTTAAGTGATGTTTTTTTATGGAAGACTTCAGAAATGTTGCTTTATTAGCTGGCTGTTGCACACTAAAATATCCTGCTGCTGTCTGTGGGTAAATCTTCAATCAAGTATGAAACATTCTTTCTTGTGTATATAAATACTTTTTTTGAAGTGGATGCTGTCATCTTATTTTTTTGGCTCTGATTCCACAATATTAAACAAAACAAAGAAAATATTACAAGTTCCTTGCAGGTCCTTTGCTTCATCAAAGTGCATTCTGTTTGGTGTAAAGTCTGTAGCGCTCTGTAATTGATGCCAGCACTTTCTTTTTTAATAACCCTTCTGAGATTAGACAGAGCCTCAATGGAATCGGTCTTTGACTTCCAAAGGAAAGAATTTCTTGGGTTGAAATCTGGTTTTGATATGGGAAGACAAATAATCAGATCATTAAGAGCAACCATAAAGTGTGTCGGAAATTTGAGGAAAACACATGGAAAAACTTGAGTGTTGTGAGAAGGATGGTAGAATGTGCACCAAAAAAAAGAACCTCCCAAAATAAATTAAGGTGCTATAAATAGTGAAATGCTGAGAAAAAAAAACAAATACACAATTCTAAGAGGATTTCCAAAATGTATCAAAAATTTAAAAAAAAGTTTTCTGCATATAAAATTTTTACTATGACCTAATTTTTTTCCCCCTAATTGCTAAATTGGTGCAGAACATAATGAAAGTTGGCAATAAAACACAGCTTTTGTTGATGTTTACACTGCTGTAATTGTAATTTTTTTAAGTCAATTGTTTTGTTATGGCACCAACTTTTAATGCTTTATTCTCCAAGCCTGTCTCAGTTTGTTTTATTTACAATTTGTATATATTTTTTAGTATAACTAACTGAACATAGGAAGTTCGGCTGGAACGCTCAATCGATACATTGATTTCTATTCCTACGATCAAACCAGATTGATCTGTCTGAGGAAGAATCAAATCGACCTTAAATTACGTAGTTTAAATTTAGATAAATTGATAATCAAATTGATCTTACAAAATACCATTTGAGATTGCGGCATGAGCCATCATAGCAGACTACACATGTGATGTCAGTTAAAAATGATGAAACAATCATTACACCTTAAATCTACAAAGACGTCACCATACAGTGTGGTAGAATGTTGTAATAATGTTCCCATTGCATTATTTTAATGTGAAAAACAACAGTGGGCTGAACTTTATGAAACTAAAATGAGAATTAATTTACCATTAATTCTTGTTTACTTGTACAAATATTTAAATTATACTCCATTATCTTGCAAGAAATACAATAAATCTAGAAAACTTCAAGACCAGGTATTTATCTCTGAGTCACACTGATTAAATTTTTGGCTAAAGATGTCTCAGATCGATTTTAGTTTAGTGAATCGGATAGTTCTAAATCAAAAGTGAATCAAATCGGCAACCAAAAATATTGAATCAAATTGCAGTTAAAATGCTTAAATGAATCATTACACCCCTAATAGGAAGTCATGAGAAAAGGATGTTAATATATTAATCAAAAATGTAAACACAGATTTAGTCCAACTGAGCTGGTCGACAAATTGAGCCACAGAGTATGGAGAATGCTAACATTTAGCATTAAAACAATGGCTCGTTTGCTTTGAAAACCAATTGCATCCTGGGAAAATATATATGGTTGCATTCAGTTCTGTATTTTCGCAGCAGATTATTTGAAGGGAAAAGGTCATATTACTGAAGTCATTAAAAATTTGAGTATTTTTAAATTATTGTCTAAGCATTTTGCTATTCAGAAATGTAATCACTTGTCAAATGCACAGGAAACATGCAAGCAGAAAAGTCCTTTTATTGTTTGTTTTTTAAGATACCTGCAAAAACACAGGACAGGGTGTGCTTCCAACTGCATTTACCTTTTTGAAAAGCGTTGTAAATTTTATGGAAGTTATTTGGAGGCTGAAGATACACTATATTATGCTCTTGTTCTTTCTTAAGTATACAAGCATTTCGTGTTTCACAATTAAATTGTCTTGGGAAAAACGCCTTTGGAGCACAAAGGACATTTTTTGGGAAATTTTTAATTCATGGATCTAATATTTATTTACTCAGATGGAAAATGTATCTAAAGTTCCCACAAGTCAATTTAGAGACACACTCTGATCCCTGAAATCCCCCCCCTTAAATTTCTTGAATTAACAAACTGTGATCACTTTAATTCCCTGCAGGACAGATTTTAAGAGAGGACTGACAAAACTCACACAGTCGTTTTTCAGGCCTGCTTAGTTTTTAAGATAGTGAACGAAGCTTCAAGCCGTTAAAATCAATTTGCCAAAACATTTGAATCTGATCAAGCTTAATATCCTGTACAGAAACAGTTCTGTGGCTTTTGCTTCTTTGAACTACTTAAAAATATAAATAAATAAATGAACAAATAGGGGGTCCTGGGCAGGTTTTCAAGCAGTAACGGTGCATTTCCATTCAAAATTCCATGAGCAGCTGTTTATGGTGGTGTTTCCCAGTGAGGCTGAAGTGTTGCAGAAGCTCTGGGTTCATTTTGCTTTTGCTCTGAATATTGGAAAGAATGTGTTTACAAACGTGTAAGAGTCATTCCAAAAACCCCTTGATGATGCCTCATCCTACAAAACCACTCCCAGATGCTTAAAGTTTTATGAATACACTTTGCCTCATTATTGGGGGATTTACTCACTTGGAATAACAATGCTGATGATTATCAAAAGAACTGAAAGTGGTTACAGTGTGTGGGAAAGTGTGAGTGATTAATATCCTGGCAGGATACTGAAAATGTCAGAAGAACTTTGCCAATAAAGAAAGTTGTATTTGTGCCTGAGCTCTTATTGGTTTATTTTGGTGATTCAGAGATGTACATTACATCAATCAAATTTACATTATTACTTAATTAATCTAGTAAGGTTTTTTTTTAATAATTAATATGACGATATAATATAAAAAAATAGAAGTATTTGAAGTAATTCCCATAAATATATTGCTTTTTTTAATCATACTTTGGGTCTATGTATTTAGTTTATATTAACATTTCTGGTGGGGAATAATAGGAGAAACATCTCGTACCCCCTAATGCATTGCCTCTAACTCATAACTTTTTATCTAAAGAGTCTATCCCATGCAATATAAACCTTTTGAGCTTTTAAGTGCATTATAATGTTCTTTCCTCACTATAAACAACCCCAAATTGGTATTTTGGTCCATTCATGCAGTGTTCCTCTAAAAATTTGCAACCCACGAAAACGAGCGGTTTCTCACTGATGATGTCACAAAATGAGAACAGCCCCTTTCAGGAAGGGTCTGCACTGCCAGAACCACCCCCAGGCTAACACCAAATTTACAGTGTGTAAATTTGCTAGCTGTGATCAGTCGCGAGCTTCGCCGCCAGCCCTGTGCATCGCTATAACCAGTGTACCAATGGCTGGGTCTACTAACTGCAGATATACAGTATACACATTCATCTTTGCAGAAGTTTGTATGTTTGTTTTCGTGGACAAAACGCAGACATGACGTCAAGGCCGGCTCTAGGATAACGTCATGAAATAGGCGGCACCCACAACCAACAAAAGGCGATAAAGTCGTCTTACTTTAGAGTCAGAAAAAAACCTCACAAAAATAACTTGTATTTCATAAAAAATGTGTTCTTTAGCAGATACTATATGATCATATATATGGATATAGTTTACTCTGACAGACTGAACAAAAGAATGGTATAAGCCTTTTAAATAACACTGCTTTGTCAGTATTATTGATGCCTAATTTGAGCTCTTTTTATGAATTCTTTCAGGGTTATATTTGGAGTTTCAAATATACTGTTAGACACATCCTTGATTTACAAAAGATTCTTTAAAAAGGAGAAAAAAGCCTTTAAACTGCACTTTGTTTGGTGTTCTTTTAATGATGTAACTTTTTTTTCTTTTTATTGTAGGTTCTTCTTTAGCCAAGCGGGAAATCCAGCCCAAATACCTGTGGGTTACAGAGTAAAAGGAGAAGTGTTTCTTTGCATGCAGTATTAATTTACACTATCAAACACGCTGCTGTAATTTGACTTCTCAAAATAGATCCTCAGTGAGAAATAACTGTGGGAAATTGTGTAGGGCTATAAATGTAAAATAGCTTTTTCCTCTTTTTTTTTCTCTCTTGAAGTGATTTCAGCTAAACACATATACAAGAAAAAACTTAAGATGTTAAGATGTTCTTTTTAAATAAAAAAAATGAAGCTTAAATCAACAAAAATATTGATTTCAGCTTGTAACTACACCTGAAGGTGAAAACTGTAATTAGAAACTGCACAAATTAGATTTTTTAATGTGAATTGATTTTTTAAATTTATATAGTAATATTTTGATGTTATGTATCGTTACTAAATGAAATAAATAAATAAATATTGCACTGTACACCTCTGGTCTCCACCATTATTTGTGATCATTTGGTCAAGCTGATGTGGGTTCAGCTTCGTCATTAAGCTGTTTGATCTCACCCCAAAACACAGGACCGTAGTGTCCTCTGACATATCCTGGAAACAGGAAATTTCACAAGAAACAGGTGATAAGCATCAGAGGGGGAACAAACTGTGGACCTGATTCAGAACTCGTACTGCAGCCTCGCAGCGAAGATTACTGGCAGGTGAGGCCAATTGGCAAACAACGGTCTGGTCACGAGCTTGAAGGGCAGACGATTGCTAACAGATGGAGGCCTTCGAGTCTTAGAAGAAAGCGTTGAGGTGGGAGATGAGGACGTGGGGGGTCGGCTGGACAGAGGGCAACTCTACGGTTGCACCGCCGCAGATAAAAGGGCGGCATGATGTCAGCCTGACTCAGTGTAAACAACAACACTTACCTTGGCCTTGAGCAAGGCTGATGTAATGCCTTCCTCCAATTGTGGCATAAGTTTATGTGTCGCCCAAGGGTTGGAAAGGTCACAAGAAGCAGCTGAGCTACTGCTGCTACTACCAAACAACTGCAGTTGCGAGCTTTGAAGATCGCACATGGTATTAGGTGACATTTTTCTGCTGCTTCCACAAAACGGCTGTAATTGGCTTCTTGTTTTAGCTTCCTTTCATTGTTAGTTGAGCTTCCAACATAATAATTACTCAGTTCTCTGTAAACTGAGATCATGAAGAACCATGACTACTTTTGCCTTGAACCAGGGGTGTCAAACTTAATCGCAAAGGGGGCCAAAATCCAAAACACACCTTGGGTCGTGGCCCGGACAAGATAAGCATCTATTGAACACACTTTTTAAAACTTTAAAAGTGTAACTTTTTAACATAAATATGAATAGTGAAAATAATCAAATGATCAATATTTACCCTCCTAATTGCCAAAATTAAACAAGTTAGAAATGAGCACAAATGTGACAAATGTGCCTTAGACTCTTGTAAGATCACTGAATCTTTAACATCATCAAGCTGCGAAAGCTAGAGAGAAATTTTCTTTGTTTGAAATCTCGTAAACATAGCTATCAAGTTTTGCCAAATCTCTGTAATGTATGCTGATAAAAATGTCTTATCAAATCAAACTGATGACTTAATGAGGTATAAGAAGGACTCTTGCCTTTCACCCGTAAACTGGAAGGTTTTCCCCCTACTGGAAAACCTTCTGGTCTAAGGTTGTGGATCTACGTTAATGAAGGTTGTACAAATTTTTATTTATTTTTTTTTAGGTTTGTTATTTTTTGTGGTTTTTAAGCTTTAGTTTTTAAAATACATAGCAGAATAGGAAACTTATAAATGCTCCCATAGTCTTAAAACTGGTCTTCTGAAAACACTTTTACTTATAGTTTTTGGTTTAATGACCAATTGTAAAATAAAGCATAGAACAGATTAAATAATTAAAAAAATAAGTGAAATAATCAGTAGTGTTGTAAACACAGTCAAATATGCCATCTTTTTATTTTTCTTCTATGAGTTGTTACGGCATAGCTGTGTTTTTTGATTGGGGGTCATTGAGCTTATTTGCCGTAATTTACACATACATTTGACAACTGATTCAGATACACTCAAATTGACTTCTAAAATGCAATCACAATCAAAATTAAGTCTATGTAATATTCCAATATATTTCAGGAAACGCATACATAACAAAGTAACTTTCACATTTCAAGGTTCTCCCAAAATTTCTTAGTGAACACGACAGAGCAATTGTTATAGAATTAACGTTGCGATTGTGAGTTTTCTCTCCCCACAATTGTCTTTTGCTTGCTTGTGTGGGGTTAGACCCCAGATCCTTTTAGGGGAACATCAAAACTGAAACTGTAAGAAGAAATAATTCAATAACCAGTTTATGTCATGTTTCAGTGCTTAGGTTTTGTCATGTTCTGTTTTCCCCGTCAGTCTCACCACATGCAGGTTAATCGTCCACAGCTGTCTTCATTTAGTTAATTGCCCTCAGTGTATTTAAGTGTCTGGTTTTCCGTTTCTCTTTGTCAGGTCATCTGCTCATCTACGTTCTGTTGCATCACTGGTTTGGTCCCCTGGTTTTGTCATGTTTAAGTTACTTTAGTAAATGGTTATGTTTCTGCCACCAAGTCTGGTCTCCTGCATTTGGGTCCTCCACCACCATCCCTGACAGTTTAGGGTAGCCCAGTATTTAATAGTCAGTTAAAGTGATTAAACTCTGACAATAGTTCACGGAACAGTTTATATTTGTCAAAAATCGTGGCTAAAAAACTCTGTGAAATAACATTTTTATTTAGAATAATATAACTATAGAAAAAAAAACATCCAGTAAACATAACAAAAAACAGGCTGTCATAAATTACTTCATAGTGCACACCATTTTTTTTCTCACGAGTAAGAAATCAAAGAAGTTCTTATGGTAGATATGACATGATGAACACAAATTAACAATAACACGGAGCAATCATGAAACAAATGAGTGAGTGGCAGTAAATCTGGAATGCCTCCTAAAAGAAACTCAAAGAACCATCAACATGGTACAATAATGAATTTAACACTAGGCTGTATTCTTACTGTTACCATAGCAGAGTCTGTACCCTGCATCTGGTAATTCCTTTACAGACCAGTAAGTGAGACACAGAAAGCAAAAAAGAAAGACATTATTTTGGTAGTTGTAGAGAAACAATGCAAGGAACAAAAGGAAAATGCAACAAAATAATATAAATTTACAGAAAATGGCTAACTTTTTTTTAAAGATAAATAATGATTTTACTAGAAAAAACAAAGATTTAAATAATCAACTCTGTGTTACATCCTACTGTTCCTGTGTCGGACCTTTTCAACTTGCCGTGCCATTCTGCTCATCTGGCTGGTGGGACAAATGATCTTGAAGCACCTGCCAGGTTCTTCAGGCATGCAGGGGAGGTCTCGCCAAGGCAGGCAGGGAGCAGAGCAGCAGGCTATGTAGCATTTGGATTTTACTTTGAGTAGGGCTGGTATGTTTTGCTCTTTTCTTCCTGTGTTGTATTACACTTCTGAATTTTTCTATTTTAGTTTGGGGTTGGACCTTGGTAGTCTTGATTTGCAAGCTTTGTTTATTTGTTTGCTAAGGCAGCCCTTAGCAGGAAGCTGCTGACTCCAGTGGTCAACATGGCTGGGTCGGCAGTCTCCCTGACTTATTTTATTTTTGGCCGAGGTTCCAATTCCCTTTTGGTTTGTGTTTTTGTTTGGACCAGCACACTAATTATTTCAGGACACACAATTTCCTTTATTTAATAAACTGTGTTTCTTTTATTCTTATTGGTGTCCAGTTTTTGTTTTTGTCCCAGCCCGAGCCAGGTCTACCCATAGGGGACGTAACAAGCTACATTTCTATTACACATATGTGCAAAACTTTACAGAAATGTTGAAAAAACACAATTTCGCAATAACACTGGTTCCATTTAATCATAATCATGAAAAAAAAGCCAACTCACCTGCTAAATCATTCAAAAACACGGCAACAAATGTGAATACTTTGATTGACAGTAGATACGCGCAAATTTCTGCCACAGCGCTAGCGGCCATTATCCTCTATCAAATGAGATATCTGGGTCTTATTGAGGCCATGAAAGCAACAAGCTACATGGGAGTGGCTTTGGATGAAGCGATTTAGGGAAGTTTGGTTGGTGATTTTGCAGAGTAGCTGTGCATCCAACAAATCCAACGTCTAATGAGGTGGGGGATACTGTGAGACTTCTTGTGGCGGCCACTACACAGTACGCAAAGACAGCCAGTTCCTACAAAGAAGCGCTTGTAGAACCATGCTTCCTTCAGTGCTGCTTCCAGGTCTTTGTAAATGCTTATACTTCTATGCTGCTTTTTGATCTGCATATATTAAATTAAATAAATATTTAGTCTCCTTGTGGGTCCTAACATGAAGTGCCAATCCCCTTTGCTTTTCTTATTTTAATTTAAAACACAAACAAGTGTTTAAACTGGAGTGTTGCAAAACATGTCAATTTTGAAATGCCTCAAGTTCGTTTCAAGGTTTTTCTGACAAATGCAATTTATTATCCAAAATCCTGTTTGTGCATTTTTATAGTTATTAAAATGCAGCTACTAAAGACTAAAGCCTTGGTTCTTTTTTGCCCTCTAGTACAGGACGGTCCAGTTAAATCTGGCATGCGTTAGTTTTCACGGCGCATGCGTGGTGTAGACTGCTAGCGTGCCGCTAGCTCACCCCGTAGCACATCGTCCCCAAGGATGGCAAGGAACGTTTGCAGGAACCACAAAAACCCGAATGCTTACAAACTTTGGAATCGTTAGCTTAAATGAGCGCTACAATGGTGTTTTCTAATGTCATCACTTTCTGCCAATCAACAGGTGCCCACAGATGCTCCACCCCAACCTTTCTGTTGCACTTTTTAATGGACCTACAACTAATAGGGGCCCCCTAGAAGTACGGGTCGGTACTGTTTAATGGATCCATTTACAATGGAAACACTCAAAATACTGTAGTGTATTGGACTGCTCAGCGGAATATCTCAACACGTACATATTCTACTGTGACTTGACAAACACAAAGTCCAAATCTCTCAGCTACAGTTGCCTCAGTGATTAGAACCACATCTATACAGCAACACTGTCATTGCAGCTGAAGTCATATTTTTGCTCTTGTCGTTATGTTGCTATTTCACAATTTTATTGTACAGTACTAAAAATTGCCACACTGAAATCCTGTGGTAAATCACAGTATAAATGGAGACTTCAGATATAAAATTTGTAAGATGATGCATGTGGAACAGGTCAAATAAAGTACAGCTTAATTTATATCATATGGCAAAAAGTTTTATTGTGGCTGCAGTCTGAAGTCTGAACAATATCTACTTTTTTTTTTTTTTAATGCCAAATAAACTGCAGCTGTGCTCACACATGGGAGTTGTAGGGTACGGAAGAAACAATAAAAATATAAAATATTAACTGTATCATGCACATCATCCAGAAAGAATAAGCAGAAGAACTGTAGGAGAAGACATAATTATTACATAAAATATCCAAACCACAAGCAACAAACATGGATTTCTAATCAAATAACCTGCCCACTCATTTTCCCCTGAAGTGACCCTGTCGTTTTACCTAATAAAGTTTTCCAACATAGTTTCCTTGGCAAAAGGACAAACCCAAAACTGTATTTGAGGCAGTGTAACAATGAGGTTGCTACACAAAAATAGTTAGCCTGAGTGAAATATCATTCACTTCCTACCACCACTTCCTACTGCCCGACCACTTTCATTTGTCAAAAAACCAAAACGTGTCTAGCAGCAAAACTATCCGAGATTCACATAAATCTATTTAAAGAACATTAATATGGAAGTTAATACACATTTTCCAACTACCAAGGGAGTCTGAACAACAATGAAGGGGTCAGCATATCAGCAAAATTATTTCTTTTATTTTTTTTATTCAACAGGACTAATCAGGACTGTAGCTGAGCAACATGCAAACACACAAAGTTTTATTTGCAAAGCAGATGGATCAGTTATGTGATACCCTTCCATCTAAACCATTGTCTGGGTTTCTAATTTTCTTAACCTTTTTCTGAAAGGGCAAAAATAAAACGCTTGAATCAAATTAAATTCAGTCCTATTACCAAGATCATTCTCTCATTTGGAAACAATTTTTTTGTAGAAATAATAATAAATGATGACAAAGCTCAACAGTGTTTAAATTATATTCATGCTGTTCTCACAATACACAGCAGTTTTTAAACAGTGAACAAAACTCTGGCATTTTTACAGTAGAATTGGAAATTTTTGATGATACACAGAAAAACTTTTAGCACTAATTAATGCAAGTATTGAAAAAAAATTATGATTCAATTTTTTTTTTTTGGATAAAAAAATTAATGTAAACTAATTTCACTTAATGAAAAATGTTGCAGTCTGTACTTGTTAGTGATCAAATCCTTGCAATCCAGACAGATATTGCAACATATTAGCTGTATCACACACATGCGCAAAACTATTCAAATCCTAGAAATGTAAAAAAAAAGAAAAGTAAATCACAATCACACTGGTTCCCTTCAAATGGTAATTATGAGAATAAACACAAACCAACTCATGCGATAAGTCACTCAAAAACATGGTGATGGATGTGAAAAATACTTTGATATACAGCAGATACATTCAAATTTCTCTCATGGCACTATAGTGCTCATCACCATCTATCAAAGGAGGCAAGCTACTTGAGCAGTTATGGATGAGGGGATTTAGGGATTTGTGTAGCTGTAGATTCAATAGTTCTGCAAGACATGCTCACTTTTTGATGGGCTGTGTGAGGCTGCGGGACCTCTTGTGGTGCCCACTGCACACCTAAGCGTGGTATCCAGTTGTTTCCATTGAAGTTTTGCCAATGTCAATTTCAAAACACTTCAAAAACCACCTCCTACAAGAGCAAAAACTTGTTAATTTTTTTTTTGAAATTGTCATTTTTCCATTAAGCAAATTTAGTATCACAAACATAAGTCAAACATTTGTGCAATTTTATAGTCAATGGAAACATAGATACTATCAATTAAATAATGGGAGCAACATTTTGTTCTTTGTAAGAACATAATTTAAATTAAAGACCCACCCCAGTCTCCCTTTTGATCCATTTTAAAAGTGTTCTCAGTGGTCTTTTGATTACGATTATGACATTTTTCAGCCAAAATATAGAAAATCTGTGTTGTTTTCAGCATAGTTTCTGCAGAGCAACAGCAGTTCATTGACCTCCAACTTGCCAATTTATGGGTGGGACCAATGGCCCCCCTTTCACGCCCCCCATCCTGTCACAAATGTAGTCAGTCTTTTTTAAAACAATATTTATTCTTCTTCTCCTGATTAACAATGATTTTAATAAAAAAATACTCACAAATGCAGTTTTGAGGTTAATTTTCTCTGTGTATTTCCTCACTATCAAAAAAATATAAAGTTAAGACACAAACACACTCATCAGAGTCGGTATTTAATTAAAGGAAATGCTCAAATGTTTATGTTCAAATGTCTTGCTGAGGGGAAAAAAAGTTGTTTTAATTGTGTGACAGCAAAGCCATAAAAATACATAAAAAATTTAGTCTAAAAAAGTATGGATTTAGATATTTACAAAACTGATTTTAATTTAAACAAAGCTGAAGATAGTTTAGCAAATTGTTTAATTGTGTAATTATTTTATCTGTAAAAAATTAATGTTTGTACTATGTTAAAATAAAAAAAAGGATGAACTGATTATCATTGTTGGCCATGATGAGGTTGCTGGTGTTGCTTTCACCACTGCAGTTACTGTAAGCTTGGTACGTTTCATGTAAAATGTAGGAGTTAATCAAATGTTATTACAACAGTACACCCAGTGCATGCTTGAGTATTTGTCAGTGCACATTAAGGACATGAAGTTAAATCAGTGTTTGATCTTCTCCAAAAAAAAAAGAAAACATTAGATCAGTCATTCAGTACAAAAAAAGCCCCAGCTTTTGGTCAGATGTTTACATTTGGTTTAAAAAGGTGAAGAAAAGTGGATGAGAGATTGTGGTTGAAAAAAATACGGAAGGAGACTCAAATGAGCTAATATTTCAGTGAAAGTAAAATCAGCTGAGTTTATTTTAAATTATCCCACTATTTTTATAGTAATTTCTACCGCTTATTTCATAATGTTAGTCTTGGCCCAGGCTTGCTGAGAGTGCAGAACTGCGTTATATTAGCCATCTGCACAGTGTAAACACAGACCAACTCTGTCAGGAAAAGTAGAGCAGCCATGAGATAACGCTATCTTGCTCTTGAGAACGGACACCATCCATCCATCTATCTGAGAGAGGTGTTCTGGTATATGGTTACACACCAAGGGAGGGCGCTACAAAACTCTATCTGAGCTTGTCTATTGCAAAATACCAGATTTTTTTTCTTTTATTTCATTTTTGCAGTTTGCATGCTTTAAGAATCTTAAAGATGTCATGCTAGTGATTGGAGCTAACAAAGATAGCCGCCTGTGCCAAGAAACTAATTTTTTTCTCCACTTAAAAACAATTAGTAATTACAGTGTTACCTTGTTTATCACGGTTACGTTCTAAAAATGACTCCTGATAGAAGAAATCAGCGAAGAAAGATTACTAATGTTTTAAGGCTGTAAACCCCTCACTACACTCTTACATATCTTTGACAAACATGAACGTTTTCACAAGTTTCTCTCGTTTAAACTGTCACAGACAAAAAAAAACACTTCCTAGAAAAATAAGTCCAGTATTTTAGAACAAAAATAAAATATGATAACAAATTGAGGATTTGTTTAAATCTGGCAACCTGGATGCATTTTGTTTAGGAAACACGCCACACAGGACGTTGATTGACAAGGTCAACAGCTAATCAGGTGACGCAGTACATATGTGTGCTCCAGGGCAAAAAAAAAAAAAGCATGCAAAATTGCACAAAAGAAAACTCTAAAAAAGCAAGATGCCAAAAGGTGAACCACAAAGGAGCAACGGACTGTTATATCCTAAAAGACATACTGTTTTATGCTTTACTGGGTACTTTCAGTTTCTGCTGTGGAGGGACAGAGAAAGCTCTGATTAGTCAGTTGATTAGTTTCTGGCTGCTTTTGATATTAGACACATGGAGGATTCACTTTTTCAAGATCAGCTGATTGAACATTTTGCTAACAAACACGAGACTGTAGCTGGATTTGGGCTTGACTCTACCTTAACGCAACTTCATCAGCTTTGGAAAATGAATCCAGATTATGTAACACTAATTAAGGAAAAACTGATTTGATAATATATCAGTTTAAAGTGTTGAAAAGACGATATTTAATTAATTATTTATGAGCGCGCTTAAGGGATTTAGTTTTGTTTTCCACCTTACCCCGGCTTACACAGCTAGCGTTACGGCTCCGATGCACGTGCTGCAGTCTTTACGTAACTTTAAAAGTGCCAGAGGAAATCCCACTGCTGGCGTTCACGTCCTTCGTCTGCCGTCAGGCATCTGCACCGCTGCGAATCTGTTTCATTTGGTTCAAATTTTCGCCGGACGACGCAGCTGAAATGCAAAGGGGGGGATAGCGTGAACGTATGTAGTTTGGAGTTTTTTGAGGTTGCCAGCAGCCAACTTGTAGCTAATATGAGCAATCAGCTGTAGATAAACTGCTCCTGCATTGCACATGAGCTGTTACGCTAGCCATGTGAGCCCAGGGTTAGCCTCTGACCCCTATTTAGCAGCACACTGAGCCTCTTTGAGTAGCTCTACACCGCGATCAAAACAGCAAGATCTCACGAGAACCAGTTTTGTTGTATTGAGAGGTGTAATACTTAATTTTTATTTGGGAGGGGTACCGATCCGAGACTCTGTGCCATGTCCCTGCCAGTATCATATAAAAACTTGGATTGTGGTGTTGAGACATATCGTGATACGTATTGCATTGTGAAAGAGGTATCATGATATGTATAGTATCGCCAGACTCTTACCAACACACACCCTTAATGCTAATACGCTCTCTAACAATGCTAATTCTCTTACTTTCACTGATACAGCAGCAGATGCAAAGCCGTGCACTCTCAACCTCTCAAAAGAAAAAAATGATGCATGTGGTAACAAACTGGAAAACACTGCTCCTGCTACGCTGTGGATCTATCAACCATCTTGCTAATAAGCCATCACGCTCTGCAGCCGAAGCAGCGTGCAAGTATTGAAAAGTGGGATATTTCTCTGAAGTTGCAAGTCTGGTCAAAGAAAGGTGCTCTACACTGTGCATGCTGAAACTGACGCATGTTCTTTCAATGCAAGCTTATTATGGGTATTGACTTAGTTGTTTATTCCTCCTGTGAACAAAATCTATGAACTTGCTCAGCCAACAAAGACGCTTTGCTCATGTTCAATGGGGAATATATATATATATATTGTATATCTGTAAGATTATGCCAAGGTTACTTGAAAGATGTTCAGCTGCATTCTCATTTACTTAGTTCAGTCAGGTGTGGCTTGACTTTGTTATAATGTATTTACTGCTTATCATATACATTTAGGGGCTAAGAAAGTAAAGACTTCAAAGAGTCATTGGTGCCCCTCTGCCTCTCTGCCTTCAACCCTCACAATAAAAAGGAGGTAGAGCTGCCAAACACACTAAATTCTCCACAGGTTCAGGTACAAGAAGTTAAACGTGAACAAGGATTTTTGCACAACAATAAACTGAAACCACATGCAATCCCAGTGCAAAAGAAGCTGGGGAGGCTTTCATTCCTTGTAAGGCAGGCTGTCACAGAGGAGCTTCTAGAGCTGAAAGACATAGGCATTACCAAATGCATTGATGCTTTTTAATAGGTTTTTCCCATCATTGTCACTCAGAGGAGAGGTGGAGGAAAGCTCCACATTTGTGAGGACCTGAAGGAGCCGAACACATCTATTGTCTGTGACTGTCATTCCTTATTGCACATGGATTAACCTACGAGGGGATATTGCCTTTTCTACCATTTATGTCACTTCTGCATATTGTAAGATGCTCCTGCATCCAAACACTGGTAGTCGTGACATCACTACATGTATTGCTCACGACTGCCTTTTGTTTCATTTGGCCTTGCTGTAGCTCCATTAGGATTAAAGAAAAACAAGGTGTCCTGAGTTGTCTTCCAGGGGTATAAGCCTAACTTGGTCATATCATATTTTATTGTGGTACCAACCAAGCAAGACGATGATTCCAGCCTGAGCAGGTTGCTTCATACCTTGAAACATGAGCTATTCAGTAAGTTCAGTTGGCATATTTGTTTATAGGCATACACAAAGATGGACAAAGTACATGCAAACATGGCCAGTGCGGTGACTCTTGTGTTTGCAGTTTTTGACAAAAGCTCCTTTAGATCATTTCTTGGTCTTGCTTCTTTGTACAGCAAGTTCCTTTATAATTTTGGTATTGTTGCTAAATTGGTATGTTCTTATTCACCAGCTGTACTGCTGAGGATGTGTCCGGTTCTGAAAGCAAAAAACGAATATTAGAAAGTCCTACTATGCCACTATACATCCTGCAACACTTGGTCAAGTCTTCACAAGTGATGCCTCTGAGGCCTACGTGGTACTCACACCGACCCATTCCATTCAGGACACCTCCTGCGGGAAAAAAAGTGGTCTATGATTGAATGTCAAGTATTTTCTTGTTTATGCAGTGTAGAACCCAGCTATGGGGATAGTCCTTCATGCTGCATACTGGTAGGAACCAACGTTTCTTCACATCAAATGAGACTAGTCAATCTGGCCTGAGAATTTCCAGATTTTCTGCAAATTTCCTGTAATTTACACACAAATGTAACTTACCACTCAGGAAGACACAATTTGACAGTTGATTGTTGTTCCAGACTGTAACATTCTGCCACAGGAGATTGTTCTGAGGTTCCAGTCTTTCAGAGATCTGTATGTGTTGTGTCCTTTACAGAATTAATTTCTGGACCATGGGCCCTAAAATGACATTGCTTATGCACTAGATTAAAAAAAGATAGAAAAGTTTTTGAACCTGAAGTTGTTCCATGCTTCCAAATCAGAGATAAACATCCTGTGGATGGCTCACTTCTCAAGTGTGGCACAGACCGCTTGCTCAGTTTTACTTATATTTAGAGTGGTAGATTTGACTCATGGAAGACAGAATGTACAAAAAAATATACTTTGTTAACTTTTCTAGTGTCCAAAAATGAAAATTTCAAAACAAAATATAATAGCTTCCTGTGTGTTTTGCTGAAATAATGAAAAAACTGCACATGTAGAACCTATCCTTGTGGTGGTTCATGGGAAAAAAGTAGCCATTGACACAATAGATCCTTTTGAAAATGCAACATGATTCTATATTTTATACATCAGCTACCTGATGTTATCTCGTTTCTGACCACCATGTTTATTTAAGAAGGAAATCCCTCCTACTTAGACTCAGACAACAGATGTTGGTTCACTTTCCATACCTTTTCCACCCTTCTCAGAGGGAGAGAGATCCAGATAAAATACTTATATTGAAGTGTATATTGTGGACTGCACAGCGGCGCAGTGGTTAGCACATTCATTTCACAGCAAAATGGCCTTGTTTCAAACACAGGCTGGGCCATTTCTGTGTACAATTTTCATGTTCTCCTCATACGTGTGGGTTTTTTCTCAGAGATCTGTAGCTACCTCCCAAAAACCTCACCAAAACATTCTTTATTGATTAATTGGTGACTCTAAACTTGCCCCTAAGTGTACATGTGGCTCTGCAATGGACTGACAACCTGTTCAGGGTTGCCAGTCTATTACATTGGGTTATGAAACTGGATGGATGAATGATGTGTGTACTGTATACTATAAAGCTGCACTTGCATCGAGGGGAAGTTACACATCAGGGACACTGAGTTTTACTCTTGAGAGACTGAACACATTAAAAAAAAAGGAGGACCCAAGGCACGATTTGAGCAGCTGGCGCAACACGGTTTGTGAACTTTCTGTTTCACACAACATAAAGATGCCAAAACAAGTGAAATATAACAAAACAGCAATGCACTCAGACAAAAAAAAGTTGGTGCAAAAGTTTCTAAGCTAATGGCCCTGTGTATCTATTGTATTGTCTTTCTTGTCCACTATCCTCCAAACTCGTACTCCAATGCAGAAGCTTAATTATGCTCCACAGAGACACAATGTAACAGAGACAAGTATCAAGAGGCTCATCTTCAGAGCCTCTCCAGTTGCTTTATACAAAGACTTCTGGCTGCTGTTTGTTCGAGATGCTGAATAAATCACTATTGGGAATACTAATTCAATCACTGCCTGCAGTTACTTAATTTATAAAGGAAAATACAGATTATGAACCATTCAACTGAAAAGACAAAAACATGCATGTAAAAGCTGTTTGGACAATTATAAATTAACAAAATTACCACGATGAACTGCATTATACCAACCATAATGAGTTTAGCTTCTTGCATTTCTTGAGGTGCCTTGAAACAATTTATGAATTATGATGGAGGGATTTATTTCATTTTGTCAGTTTTGTCAAAAAGATTTTGCTTTAGAGTTTGCACGAAATACATTAATGGGGTGACTGAAAAATAGCACTGAAATGAATGGTAGATAATTCACTTTGCTCAATATACACGTAGAAAGCAACAGGTTCCAACCACTGCCAATAAATGAGTCATGAAACTACATTGCAGTTCCCTGTACTCTAATATAGGACGAGAAAGGAAACCTCAAATCAATTTCTGAATTTTTCCATTTCCTCCTCCAATGACACTTGAGAAACTTTGAAGACATAGATTATCTTGCTGACACATAATTTCCAGACAGGAAAGGGAGGGGTTTATTGTTTTTAGTTGATACGCCAATCTCAGTGTCTGATGTTGGCTTTATTTTTTTATCTAATACATTTTTTTCCCCAGTTTAGTAAGTTTCTACTGCGAGGTTACAGGGAGTGTAGTTTTTGTTGAAAACAAATCTGGGATAGACAGTGTCAAAAGGTTTTAATGGACAAGTTTTACTTTTTTTTTTTTTTACAAAAAGTTTATTTAATAAAAGACCCACTCCAATGAAGATTCTAATTTTGATCTTCTTTACATCTTGTGTTATTTTTTCATGACTTTTCTCATATAACAACAAATGATCTTAACATTGCAGTTCTGAGTATTTATTCATTTAAAAAGTTGTGAATCAGGAGCAGATGCAAAAATACCACTGGAAAAAGCTTGTAGGTGTAATGAAGAAGGTACAATGGCAAGTCACAAGCTCTCCAATGCATCCACGTCCACTTGTAGACAAATGGATCCATGTAAGGGCGAATCCAAATTAATTCCCTACACCACAAAAGCTCCAAATACCCCTACAATTGAAGGAATAGGGAGAAGTCGTAGGGGTAGGGAATCAATTTGGAGTCTAATGTGTGATCCCTCCCATGACAAAGGTGGACAGGATCTTATATCTGCCACAGACACCAGTGAAGATAAAAAATCCTTGGAAAAAAAAAACATGTTGACCTTGTGGGGTCCAGACGACCCCACCTTTAAAGTAACAAACCTAGGATAGCACAACGGTTACAACTGTACGGCTGGATAGTTCCAACATTGCTCGTCATGTTTGTTGCACTGCTAATGTTAGGGTGAGGGCCTGCAAGCTGGCAAGAAGTCATGTGAACAGATGGATTATGGGTAGGGGGCGGACTTACTCTCTGCCAACAGTTTAACTCAATGCTGCTCAGTCCTGGTCCTCAAGATCTACCACCCTGCCTGTTTTCCAGCTCTCCATGTACTGCTTGCTGTTGATTACCTGGACCAGGTGTGTTCTTTCAATCAGATTGTGGAGACATCTGACTGAGCTAATGAACAGCTGGCAGGGCTTGGAGATCTGGAAAATAGTCGGGGTGGTAGATATCCAGGACCAGGAATGATCAGCCCTGGTCAAACTCATAACTGGTGACTTTTTTTAAATGAACTCCTGCCACTCTGCAGAAACTACGTCCTAGAAAATGATGATTTAGTCAACTCTTAAGATTCAGATTACCTGCTGACTAGAGTTTAACAGTCTTTTGATTCTGCAACTTTACTGGGGAGTCTTGCAAAAACTGCTCCGGTCACCAAACACGAGTTCAGTGTGTGAGCTGGCTGTGGTGCAACGGTAGAGTGGTTGACTCCTGATCAGAAGATTGCAGGTTCTCCTCACCACACTGGGAGAGGGATCCCCAAGATTTATGATCTAGAACAGGGGGTCAAACTACATCGGAGCCGTGGGGTGTCCAGATCTTGGTGGTTCGGATTCCGGTCCATGCTCTTGAGAAATAGGCCTCTCCAAATTCCATCAGTGGGTGTGCCTGGTCAGGCCTTGTTAACATCATTCCACTGGGGCCCTTGTTCCTCTTGGGTGTCTCTCTGCTTGGCGGGGGTGGGCGGCCCCTTCCTGGCTCGCCCTTGGACCTCCCGCGGCGGGCGCGGGCGGACGTCTGGAGCTCTGAAGCAGGTCACCCTGGGGGAGCTCTGGCTCGTGCCTGGGGTGGGGCGGGGGGATGCTCGGTGCTGCTGGGTGGTGGTGGGCTGTACCTCTGGGGCTGGGGGGCTCTCCGGGGGTGGGCCCTTGCGTTGGCCCTCCTGGCGTGGTGGGGGGATTTCTGTTCTGGCTGGACTGGGGCCTGCACTCTCTGTGCTCCCGTGCCTTCCGGCTCTCGGGCGTGGGGGGCCTCTGTGGCGGTCCCGTGTGCCCTGGTACGGGTGTCTGGCGGGATTGCTCGGCGGACGGATTCTCTCCGTGGCTCCATAGTGGGTGTTGGGGGGTCCGGACTGCTGCCGCCCCGGTGGGGGGCCTCGGCGTGGGGATGGCCGGGCTCTCTCTCCCTCTATACATTCCATCAACACCCACATCAGCAAAACATAAACACTCACCGGAGCACAGGTGTCAGCTCACCTCGCACTAGCAGAATGTGTGAAAGAATGAAAGGCTTTATTTGTGTCAGCTTCTATGATTGTGTGTGAGCTGCAGTGGTATTGTGTACAATTTTAACTACTTAAATGTAAAGACTATTTTAGCCAACAGGTATGTAACTACTGAGTGTGTGTGTAGACAGGCCCCGCCCATTCCAGATAATAGGCTCTCAGCCCGTATCTGTTTGCTCAGCTGTTGGACAGGACAAGTAAAAAAAAAGAAAAGATTATTGGTTTGATTCTCACCTTGGCCACCCATGTGTTGAACTGTCCTTAGGCAAGACACTGAACCCCAAATTGCCGCTGGTGGAAGGTTGGTGCCAGTGTGTGAATGTGTATGTATGGGACTGTGACTGTAAAGCGCCTTGGGGCTTTGATGAAGAAAAAGTGCAAAGTACACACTATTTAACGTCACAAATCTTTACACATTTTCCTAAAGAGGTACCCAAAGATTTTTTTTTTTTTTTGTAAAACTTCTCAGTATGTCAGGAAGAAGTGGTGGAGGACCCAAACGCAGGACAAACCCTGATACAGTATCGGATGGTTGCAGATGACTCATTCACCAAAACAAAAAAGGATTAAGCTAAAATAAAAATCAACAAGCCTCACAAAACCTTGATTTCCTTAATGGTTTTTCCATCTCAGCTTTTAATGTGAAATTAATCTTTTATTGGTAGCAGAAGTCCAAGACATGATTCATTCATTGGCTTAGTATTCAACCCGCCGTCCTTTATAAATACGTATGGCAATAAATGTGTTAATTTTTTCATTTTTTTTTCTTGACTGCTCTGAGTGGTTTTTTTTCTAGAATTATTTTTTCCATATTTCCTTTATCATAATGATTTCTGTTTGAAAACTCTCTGTATGTTTTGATTTCATGGAGGCTTTTTCAGCATTTTTGATTTATTTATGGCATTTGCATTGAGGTATATCTGCTTTCAGGGCCTTAGCGACAGTGATATCCATGAGGAAACATGTTTATTTTCTAGCTTTTAAGTTTGCAAGGACTGTGAATAAAGAAGTGTTTATTTCTGTATTGACAAGTGCAGCCAGATAAATAAAAGATAAGCAATCCCTTGGGGACTGGAAATAATGATCTTTTGTAGAAACTACGCACAGCATGTAAATCCTTAATTAAAGCTCATGCCAGTGGGATATCAAGCGATATCAACAATACCCAGAAACAAAGTATGCATTGTCCTGTTGAATGGAAAAATTCATATTGGATGGGGGCATTTGAGGTGGTCAATCCTACATCCTACAGTAAAGTAGAAAAGTATCTAAACCAGGGGTGTCAAACTTAGTCACACAGGGGGGCAAAATCTAAAACACACCTTAGATTGTGGGCCAAACAAGATAAGCATTTCTTGAACAGACTAAAACTATTTTTTATTTACTTTTAAAATGTAACTTTTAAAGCGGACAGAAGCTCGGGATGCAGCTGGTAGTGGTACCCTAGCCCGTTATTCTTACCTAAGCCAGGTCTGCGGCAGAACCAGTACTGATCCACGTCTGGTACCGTGTTAGGGTAAGAATACTGGCATAGTCCACGTCCCAGTACTTGTACAGTAGTTGACAAACCTTAATTTAATTGGACGTCAAAAAACGACGAATTGGTAACACGGCAAAAGTAAATTTTGACGTGGAGGGTCCTTAACCCTGCGTCAATAAGACTTGGAGATAACAATGTGTTGCAATAGGTTACCTTTACTCTAAATATTTCCAAATTGATTGGTTTGATTTCTGATCAAATGAACTTGATAGCTTAACAAAAAGTAATTATTTAGTAAGATCTCTTTTCCAGAGACAGACTGACTTTTCCTTTAAAATACATCCCAAATTTTGGAATGGTTTTGCAAACCATAGGGAACAAATTTGCTGACATAAGAATTTAGTTGATTTGTTTGTCTTTTACAAAAGCAAAACTCATATGTTTCTAATGTTCTTTTAAAAATGACTATATTTATGAAATCACACAAATTAAGTCAGTTCGTCTCATATCAAATATTAAATAAATATACTTGGATTATTTATTTTTTTGCATTGTGTTTTTCAGTCTTATTTTGTCTACCTAAGAATATTGCAATATCTATATATTTCTGCATTTAAGACATGATGAAGAGGTTAGTCATTGAACGGATCGAGAATTAACTGTAAGTTATGTTTTATATATAATCAATAGTTCAGTTGTCTTTGATATTTCTTGTCATTTAGATTAAAATGAGATAAAATGGATTTGAATAACGTATCTTTCAGATGCAAATGTTCCATTTGTTTTTGAAAACTGAAGGAAGCCATGAGTCCTAAGAAAGTGCATTTAAAGGCAAAGGCTCACCACAATAATTTGGTCTTTGAATTTAATTTCATACACTGTTACTCGAGCACTACTACTCTACTAACCTTCAGCTGTCAACATGAAAACAGGAGAGTCCTTTTTTTCACAAACTTGAGCTTTATCTGATCACTGTATATTCAGGTCAAACGATCTGATGATGTGAGAAATGTCTTTGCCAACTCATGCAAAACCTTAGGTGTGCACACTGAGATCTGTTACGCACCACCCATGAACCCCAGATGCACAAACACAGAAACAGTAATGTGATCCACCGTCTTTTCCCCTCTAGGCAGATTTATGCACATCAATCATTTCCTATGCTGTGTTTTGGGGATTTATAGCAATAATAGGCCATTTCTGCCATTCCCATCCTGTTCCCTCAGTGCAGTCCCTGGGAAAAACCTTCACGGGTCTTAACTTTTGGTCACATCGGGGTTTCAGTTGCAGCGTCACCTTTCCCTAACCCCGAAAGCAGACCTAATCATGTGTTTCCATGGAGTTACCTGCCCAATCTTAGCTCTGAAGGCTATGAAACAGAGGTAAGTCAGAGTGTTACAATGTTTTGGAACAGGCGCACATGAACCCTTTTTGGTGTTTGATCATGTTGATTTTAAAGGGAGGGTCCGCTGGTTAAACATGGAGACCGCCTGTACAATAATACCGCCACTGTCACGTCTAATACACGTCTTGATTGTGTGTCATCTGCAGCTGTGAAGGTAATCATTGTTTTGTCTTGTGCTGGAGAGGTGTGTATGGGACAGCATATGCTTCTGCTCACATCAGAGGCAAAATATTATTACACAAGGGCTATGATGCAGAGTGGTCCCATGAACTACACCTGTTTTTAAAATGATGACGTGCCAGAATATTGTAAGGTTAACGGAAAAACATAGCAGAGTGATTTGCAAATGCTGGAACTCTGCCATTCTTTTTCTGCAGAACCATGCTGCTGTGTCAAGTCCAGCTAGATTTTAGATTATTCCTGAATAAAGAAAGCAAAAAACTTCAAATATTAACATCCATCCATCTTCTTCGTTGCGGTGGTAGCGGTCTAAGCAAAGAGGTCCAGACTTCCCTCTACCCGGCCACTTCCTCCAACCCCGAGACGTTCTCAGACACTGGAGAGACGTAGTCTTTTGCCCAGAGGGACATGCCCGGAACACCTCTCCAGGGAAGCGTCCAGGAGGCATCCGAACCACGTGCCGGTGTTACCTCCACTGGGAGGAGAAGAGGCTCTACTCTGAGCTGTCTCTGGGTGAACAAGCTTCTCACCCAATCTCTAAAGGAACGCCTGGCCACCTTCCATTTCATCCGCTTGTAGTTGGGATCTAATTCTTTCAGTCACAACCCAGAGCTCGTGACCATAGGTGAGTGCTGGAATAAAGACTGACCGATAAATTAAGAGCCTAGTTGTCTGGCTCAGATCTCTTCCCATCTTAACATTTGAGCTCAAATTCATTTGTATTCTGTTCCACAACTACTATTTTAATTTTTAAACATTCCCATTCTCAATAGCTTGAAGCCCCAGTTTTCAAGGACTTTTGATTTCAAAATGTTGGCATATTTAATTATCAAGTATTCATTCAAACGATGACACAATACTTATTCAAAGCCCCACAATATGGTTTAATTGCCTAGGCCATTCAAAAACTATAGATTATTTGGTGATTTAATGTATTCATAAGTAACTGCCAAAATATGAAAACAAATGTTTAAGCCCAGGACTCTAAAATATTGGTTTCTCACACATCCGGGACACAAACTGACGCACACAGGGAAACTAAGTGGTCATTCGTGCACATTGACAAAGGTTGGCAGATAGGATATTTCAGAAGTGGATAAGCTTATGGCTAAAAGCTAAAACATTTCAACACCCAACTTGACTGAAAGAAGACTAAACATTCCCATAATTAACATGATACACCTTTGGTAAGTTCAATTATGAAACAAACTATGCAATTACCAAAAAAATGTTTGAATAAAAAAATATTTTCTTCTTTCATGACAACATTTTACCTTGTAAATTTAGCTGTGTTTAATTAAATTATTATTTTTCATATTCGGGGACGGGAATAAATTGAGCATGTGCAGTGTGAATCATATGACTCTTACTTGCTCTCCCCCTACTCAAAACTTTACAGTAAAATGAGTTGAAACATTGTGTTTTAGTACTCTGTAAAGTACCAAGTAGTACTATGAAGGAATGGTGATCTACTAATCTGAGGAACAAGTTTTACACAGCCAAATTCTGTGAACTTATCCCAGTGTTTCACCCTTTATGGTATTTCAGAAGTGGATTATTTAAAAACTGTACAGAAAATTAGTCAACACTTTGCGTGTTATTATCTTTAAAGTACTACTTACCAATCAGAGCTTTTTCAAAGTCAAAACCTGGAAATGAAGTCATTTGCATTTTTGGAATTCTTTTTATTAGTGAAGATTTCCAAATGTGCACAGTCAGTTTTATCTTAGCTATTATATTAATAGAAACAGAATATAATAGCAACATCATATATTTTTATTATAATTTCTGTGGAAACTCCACACCTAGGATTTGCATCCCAGGTACCATAAATATTGCATGAATCCTGGACGTAAAATCCAGTAAGGCTGATTTTACCATTGAAATGCAAACAGCGGCTTCGTTGACCGCACTTTTATTTTGGTGCAGCTATGATGACATTATCAGAAATATTACGTTTTCACAAAGTTAATCCTCTGCTGCAAACTGGTACAGTTTTAATGAGCTTTTTTCTTATACACTTGACTTACTATCTGATGTACAAGAGAGACCAGTACTAATTCTTATTTTTTCATGACCCTTTAGTTCTAAAATGTGTAAAGCACATAAAACCCATGTTTTTTTATGGTTTGTGAAGTGCTAAGTTTTTATTGGAGTGTTTTTGGAGCAATGATGAACATGGTATAAAAGAAGACAGCAAACATGAGCTCAAAGGCAGCGGGCCGCAAATGGGAAAGCGGTGAATGTGACAGGTATAGTAATGAGGAATAACATCATTCTTAGGCTGGGAAACCTTTTACACTTCACTGCTGTTTATGAGCATTATAAATGGACATGGTGTACTGGCTTCCCATAAAGCATCTGAATAAAACACTTTTGAACGGCAAAGACCTTTTTTTTTTTTTTTTTTTTTTTTGCAGGAGTTAAGGTGCCTCTATCTTGAAATTCTCTGCAAAAAAACAAAGAAAAAAAAAAGTTTAAATTATTTCACGCTGCTGGATTGTTTGGTGCTGGCACTGAAACAGTCACAAACTCAGTTCCCAAACCCTCAAATCTGGGCAACACCTTTATCTGTCAAAAGTTTAGATAACTGCTGTTTTTATAATGACATGGCTCTTGCAAAGGAAAAGCCCTTGACGCAGTGAGGCCAAAGGTACACCACAACATCTGAACCCTTTTCCTTTTCTTAATCTGTTTCCTGTGAGTACTTTTAAACTATAGGATGTGAAGTAGAAGGGGCTTGTCTGAAGCTGCCAGTCCACTAATATTTGGGTTGCAATACCTTTTTACAAGTAGTGATGCATCGTGAATGAAAATGAAGCCAATCATGGCTCAGATCGTGGGGGTCGAGTGACTCATTTTTTCAATTTTTAGTGTTCGGTGACTCTGATAACTAGGAATTAACTCTAATTCAGACACGATCACAAATCTCAAAATCCCAAGTTTTTCAGCAAATTTGGCCGGTGGCCTTGCAGCTGCATTTGTAATTGGGACTTTACACTTTGCCAGGCTGCCGCAGAGGTTTTAAGAAAAAGTTACAATTTTACAGCGACTGTATGATATTTTTAAAAATTTTTTTACATCAGTCAGCGGTCGCACGGGTGCATCTGGAAGTCAAATGATAGGCGGGTTGCAGGAAGGCAGCAGCACAACAACTGACTGACAGAAGGGTCTCCAAAGTCCCCAAAATCGTCTGATAGCTGGTTGATTTCAGACTGCCACCCTCCAGCCATCACCCTGCCACTGTACTGCCATCCCACTGCCGTTGCTCAATTGTTAGAAATCGTACAGTAGAAGTGCAGGCACTCAACGAGGGTTGTTGACATGGGCTAGGGGCCCAGCAATGACCAGACATCAATCTGGTGATCCCGGCCAACGTTAATTGCGGTTAATGTGGAGAAGAACACGAAAATGAAAGAAAACTGGGCTTTCTATGGAGGCATATTGACAAAAATGTATAGTTTGTAAATTGACGAGATTAAAAAGTGAGAATGACTTGCTTTTTAAATCCTCTCGGGCTACCGGGTGGCTGGCAGCCGGTGTCACTTGATTTTGATGGCTGCCGTCTAATAAATTTACACATCGTCCAATCAGAGCAAGTGCCGGCTGGCGATCCAGGTCCACCGCCCGATTTCATAACGGTGTCTACATTCGTGACCATGCCACAAATTAAAAAAAATTACAGGTGACAGCACGAAATCTTGAAGATTCTGCTTCCCTATCATGCAGTGGCAGTTGCATTTGTGAGCGTAGCATAACATTTAGTAGTTAAATCTATTAACATTTAAAAACTGTTGATACCGGGTGGATAAGATCAAATGTTTTGCTTTGTTTCTGTGCAAATTACCGGTAAATCTTTTTAAACGATTAAAAGAATATGTTGTCATTTGTTTGTAAAATTATTAATTTTTAATAAAGTTCAGTGATGCATTAGCTAAATAGTAAATGCACAGAACATCATAATATTTATTCTCTTCCTCCAGCTCTTGCCTAATAAACAAGTGAATGAAAAAGTGGAATTTTAGCAATAAACTGAGAATGAATGACATTATAGATAATCAGATTGCATCAGACACGGCCGTGTCCTTCTGAAGGGAAGAGCCATCACCAGAGTGGTTGAAGAGATATTTTGGTGCGGCCAGAGAATGACGTCATTGAAGAATATAGCAAAAGGGAGGAAGAGCAATTAGCAGCGGCAATTAACCTTTAAAAGCCTGCCTATCTTGAATGAGCGAGGATGAATAATTGTCCGGTCACTTGTATAAATCTAAGACACTGCCATCCAGAGAACCTCCCGTGAGATTGCTCAGGTAAATGGCTGCGAGCGCAACTATCAGGGCTGAGGGAAGCCAACGTAAGAGACCTTGTAAACTCCTGCATTTGTACTAAAGGTAAATATCTTTCCGGCAACTTTAAATTCCCCCAAAATATGTACATACATAATTTTTATAGCATTATATAAATAGAGATGATGATTACCATTGATTTTTTTTTTTTTTTATATTATAAAATAAGAAATTTGCCTTAAACTGGTTTAAAAAAAAAACCCTTGCAACAAATAAATCTACTTTCTTAAATGTTGTGAAAATTAAAATATGTCAAGCCAGATATTTGCAACAGAAGCTTGAAACCTTGTTTAAAAAAATGTTCTGGTGACGTCTAAGGTTTTTGTGGGGGGCCCGCTCATGTGTGTGGGTGCGATAAGGGTCATTGTGTGTTTAGGCTCATTGTTTTATTGCTTTTTTTTGTTGCCATGCTAGTAAAAATGTGAATGATGTGGCTGCACTTTGAGAGGAGAAATGCAGCAGGTTTTTATATTGTTCAACATTTGCATAGATATATATATATATATATATATATATATTTGTAGACAATTTTTTTTAGGTAAATCAATAATAAGACAATGGTGGTATTTAAAAAAATTAAAGTTTTTAAAAATTCTACAATAATTGCATTTCTCTTCCTTCTGCACATCCTGTTGCTCCTCACCTAAGGATGAAAACAAGTAAAAACATTCCTGCATTTCTGTCCACAATTATCAGACCATTGCTACATTTCATTAACCGTGCTGCTGCACGCCATCGCTACACAAAAGGAAAGAACAATGATTCTAATTACCCTCACTAATTGTTTCTGCATGCAATTCTTACTCCTTTTTTTTCAGCAGGCCAGCAGGAAAAGATCTATTTTTAGCTGAGGAGAAATACAAACCATCCATACTGAGGAGCTTCCATTTAACAAGCTACTTTCCCTGGCACCTTCTGGAAGTTTCACATGAATCACATCTTAATATGCTGCTACTCTAAGTTTTATGGTGTGTTGAGTGAAATCTAGAGTGTGTCCTTAGATGTCAACCTGGACTGTATTTTATTTGGTGAAGGTAATAAAAGTTTACCTTAAGAAAGTGTAATTTTTAGTATTTGTGGCATTGTTAATCATGGCTTCTGCTGCATGTTGATTAAAACATCTTTTTTTTTACCCCCAGGATGCTTTGGTTTAAGGACCTCCATCCCTCTTTTGATTAGTTGCTGCTTAAGGAAATACTTAATCTTTATTTATTCTGTATATCTTTTTTACAATGTGTCTTAGATATGAACAAATATATGTAAGATGTGTTTTTGTGTGACCCTTGTGGATGCATTTCTTTCTGTCTAATCAATCCTAAGCACTTCATTTTGCAGGTCCCTGTAATCTTATCAGAAAACAGAGCTGAAATGCCCCGATAATCTCAGCACACTTAAAGGAAGAATTACAGACAGTATCAAAGTGGTTTGATTTCCTGCCAGTTTGTATGAAATCATGGCTGAGAAAAGTGAAATCCCACAAAAACAAAATGGACGACAGGAATCACAGTGGAGGCCAGTGACCACACACACAAACATAAGAGTGTGTGTGTGCTCATATCAGGTATTCACAAAAAAAATCACATATCTTCTGGACTCCTAATCAGGGTTGCAGGAACTTCAGCAAATGAAACAAATGAGAAGCAGATTTTGACCAACAAACAATCAGAGAATATGTCTCAGTTTCCCTTCAAATTAACAACTTTTGACCTTTAACACTAAAACAAGTTAACTTATTTCAGAATACGGAATATTATTCTCTTACCTGAGGGTGTGGAGGATTTAAATTGACTGTCACTTTTTTTTTTACGAAGCCCCCCTCTGATGAAAATCTTTTTTTCTTTTTTTTTTTACATGTATGTGTGGCATTTTTCTTATGAAAGAGAACAGATGTAATAAGAAATCATTTTGTTTTTGCATTTCTGAATATTTTTATTTTTAAATTGCTGTCACTCAAACTGGCACAGAAACGCTTTGTTTGAATGAATGAGCCTTTTTTGTTTCACAACAGCTCTGCTGCCCATGTGCTAAACCCTTCATCTGGCCCGGATAGCGTGCCTAGCTCAGGTGCTGGAGAAAAGATGGCATTGACTGCAGTCAAATGAGCCACTGTTCACATTTCTCTGGTCAAATCATCCATCAGTGGATTCTATTTGTGTGAGTTGATACAGTACTTACGGTAGCAGGGCTGAGATCGCTAGAACATCTTTGCAAGACTCCATTGAGTTTCTTGATGTGACCACGGAAATGTGAACGGCGGCTCATTTGACCGCAGTTATAAAGGATTGTAGATCAATGAAAGACCATTTTTTATGATAGCTTTCATTATTTTGCTTTGAGAAACCAATAGGTTGATTTTGTTGGTCACAGCAACGTCAATAAACATTGGAGAATTAGCAAAGAGTCTTTAATGAACTGGAAGGAGAAAGAATCAGGATTTTGGAGGAAGTTCGGTCCAGGAATTTCTTCACTTCCTCATCCGAGCTAACATCCAGATCAAAACAATACGGCAGGACATTACCGACACTGCTTGACATTTTATGTAGCAGCGCTGAAGATTTACACCAGTGGGACACAGAGCTGTCATACTCAGATGGGGGGTGGGGTATCAGAGGCGGGGCTACTCAGCTCCGTTCCAAAAGCCACGCCCCCTCAGAGGAGATTTTAGAAACAGAGGCTTAGATCAACATGAAAAATGGCTTTTTAAAACATTTAAGTTGTGGAATTTTGGTTAAAAACTTTAATCATAAATAAAACACTAATGGGAAAAAAAAATTTTATTAAAAAAAAAAATTGTCATGGAGCACTTTTTTGGCTCTCCTTGAATAACATCTGACTATATTATTGAACTTTCTTCATTGTAATAACATTTTTATATTTCAGTTATTTCTCCATATTTTATTCTCTCTCCAGCATGTCTTAAGAGCCGTTTGCATTTGATAGGTCATCGATCCCGGGCTCATTAGAATAGCGAGGTTCTGGTTGTGGATACGGGCCTGTTCACATGACTGTTGCCAGTAGCTGCTCTCTGACGCAGACAGTGTTGGAAGGAGGTTTTTGCGGGGGCTGGACACTTGACATGTTTTCAAATATTTAATGATTTTGTTCGTTGTGATTAATTTTTAATGTACCAAAAGTGCTATATAAATGAAGTTTTGATTGATTGACATGTTTAGACGTTTCTGTGACACTAGTACAGGCACTGATGAAGCTGTGTATGCTTTCTTCTCATTATTTAAGCAGCATCACATCATTTGACAACCTATCAGGGGTCGCTTGAGGTTCTGGAGCCACATTTGTCTCTTTCATCCTTTCACCGTGCCTCTTTGGCTTTGAAGAAAAACGTTATCCATTTGAATAAATAATGGCTTTGTAGAGTTAATTCATTTGTTTTTGTTAATTAGTTTTGTCATTTATGTTTAAATATTTACAATACAGATAATTTAGCAAAATTATGGAAAAAGTTTTAATCTACAGTCAAAGTGGTTTAGAATTAATATAAAGCAAATATTCTGATCTAAAACCCAAGTTTTTGCTTTTTAAAAAAAAATTTACTTCAATAAGTATTCGTTGTTTGTAGAGTCATGTCTTGTGTGTATTAATAGAAGGGGTGGGTGGGCAAAGGTGGATTGGGTTCCTCTCTTTTTACTGATTTATTTTTTTAATTGTTTGTTTCTGCTTTTAATCGTAAAGCTCTTCGAGTTGCTCAAGTATGAGAAGTGCTTCTTATAAATAAAGTTTGATTGATTGATCTGCTGAATTAGTGTCTAGTTACTGCTCAGAGACAAAAATATTCTTACATTTATAGATTATAACATTTATATTTGATATTAAAAGGAGAAAATTGATGGAGCACCAAATTCATAGTAATGGAAGATTAAGTAAATCTGCTCTTGTTTGACACAGGAAGTATTTTATTTTGAAATGAACCTGTTACATGTTGCTGTAAAAAGTAAAAGAAGTTAAACTTGTCAATGATTTAGTTATGAAATGTTGAAGATTTATAGACATTATTTAAAAGCCAATTCAATAAATAAATGGGTTAATGGCCACAAAAACAAATTTAAAGTGTGTTTTTCTAAAGGGCAAAGAATGCGGCTTTCACTGGGTTTTGCTCTGTGAGAAACTGGCTCAAATGTTTTTTTTTTTAATGGTTGCAGACTCCTCCCCTAGATAGTCCTGATTCATTATATGAGTGATTCCTAATTGAACCAAAATCCTTAACATAAAACAATTGCATTCAGAAAATCACCTTGAATCTGGGAAAAACAAAAACAAAAAAACTAAATGGAACAGCACATAAAACCATGTCTTAACTTTTCTCAAGTTCCATGATTTAGCGTTGTTGAAGCAAGGCCCAGCTGCATATCAAAAAGGTCTCAATAGATTGCTTGTTTTTTAGAAAAAGGAATTCATATTCAGTTATACTTCAAGATTTTGGCTTCCTTTAGTTTGGTCTTTTGTAAAAGTCCAAGTTAAAAATGTACTTTTTATGGCATCCATTTGTATAATGCATTTGTTGTCAGGGTCGACATATTTTAGCATCAATTCCTAATTGAGTTGTGGGACATTTTCATTTTTGGCTGCAAAAAAGTAAAACAACAAAAAAAAGAAAAGTCCTTTTGGATTATTTTCAAAAACATTAATGAAACAGTTGTTTCAGGGAAAATGCTTTTAGCTCTGTAGTGATGAAATATAATTAGTTCATTGTGAAAAAATACATCAGATGGTGCTACAAAAAAGAAATTCTCTCTTGGTCAGTCATAGTATCAAATTTATTACCGTAAACAGCTGCACCAGTCACAGACGCATGCAGGCAACAGCTCTACACATTAGAGACGAGCTTTTCCAGGAACCTGTAATATTGTCTGAATTATGCAGAGCAGCGTGACTTGAACACACACCAGCCAAAGCAGAGGCAGATGATGTGTGTTTTTTATTTTCCCTTTCTTTAAAGACAAAGAAGTGAATAACAGACATGTAAATCCGACCAGGTATGAGCGCAAAAAACAAAATAAATAAATGCCGCTATTATTATACACTTATTATTATGCACCAAAATGACATGTTTTCATCTTTACGGCAGAATTCTTCTTAGCTGCTTGAAATCTTCTTTAAACAACATTAAATTCCAGTTATACACAATGTGCAAAAAGTAAAGCAAGAAAAAGATGAGATGCTGATGACCTTTGTTGCCTTTCTAGTTGTCGCATTACAATGACACGCTAGCCGTCTACATCACACGTGTGTAACCCAGATCAGGGACCAGCCCACTAATTTCACCCAGTTGTCGTCTTATTGTGGCGGGGGCGACTCCCTTTATTCATCCGGGTCACAACGCCACTTCCTCTGCACTTCCTACTTCGGCGGCGGCTGCTCTCCTGTGGGCTGGCTGTGCTAACCAAACAAACCACTGGTTGTGCCAAAACTCCTAAAAACTCCTCTTCCAAAATCATCATGAACCAGTAAAAGACCCTCAAACCTGCTCTCCGGTCAGGTTTTTATTCTCCCCTCTTCTCCCTGGACTGTTATCCATTCACCCCGTTGAATGGTAAAAGGCGACCTACATAACATCGGACCGTCAGCTCTAAGGAACATTGGGAAAACTCTGAACAGAACTCTCAGAGAACAGGAAAGGTCTGAAAAAGAACTTTAAACAGAAAACCGAACTCCATGAAAACAAACCGTCAGTGGGAGCGCGGCTCAACTGAGTGGCAAAGGCTTGCCAGAATTAACTGGTCCGTCCAGTATTACTCCTCCCATACCGGACCGCTCAGTAGAAACGAGGCTTTAGTGGATGAGGTCCACCCAGAAAACTTCAAGCCTTCTGATGATATGTGGCTGTCATGGGGTGATACGCTGTAGGTACCACATGTGCTCGGCCTGCAAGGTCGGCTCGGGGGCTCGCGACTAGTGATGACATCACACTACGGTAACGCCAGAAACAAAGGACTTAGCTAATTTGCAGTTTTTCTGTACTGAAACTGATGTTTACAATAGTTTATTTTTTAAAAAAAAGAGAGCTATTATTTATTATTTTGGCTCTGACAGCTCCTTCACAAATGGCTGCAGAAAGTGAGCACTGCATATTCTAGCTGGTCTTCCTCCAGTCTGTTTGACCAAGGACGTCATTTGAAAAAAATTACATACGAATAACCACTTTCTATTTTTTTTATGTGCGACTAACATCCTGTAATGATTCATCTTGATCAGATTATTTTGTTGTCAAGGTTTTTGAGGTTGATTGCAAATATTGTGCCCCCTTTTGTGATTCTTTGCGTACTTGTTCGGACCCCCTCGGTTCTTTACTCGAGGAGACTCCGTGCATCATAATGCCGCATATGTGTCATTCCCTATGTCACGTGATAGTGGTCTAATGGTCCGGACCAATCGCAATCTTACACGTCATCCAGTCGCAAGCCCCCGAGCTGCTCTTGCAGGCCGAGCACATGTGGTACCTACAACACCTTTGAAACTTCTTGTGACAGTCTCTCTTCTAAAGAAATGCATGTTCCATCTATCAGAGGATCATACTATTAGTCTCCCAAAAAAAACTCTACTCTAGGGTACTGGAGAGGAGAATTCAGTTTAGTCATGTTGGATTCAGGAAAGGATGGCCCTTTGTCACTGGTTCTGGTCATAATAGGAGTCACCTTAATCTAATGTAAGGGCTTATTTGAAGTTTGTTGTTAAGATTCAAAAGTTGTTTTATTGCCATTTTTGAAAAAGCAAACGAAAAACTGAAAGTATTTTTTTTTCATCAAAAAAACAAAACTACTAAGCCAAAAGTGTTTTAATGTTTGCAAAGTTTCTATCAGATGAAAAAGCACTTTCTCATGCTTGTTTTACTTTGGTGCAAACTGTGTCTTCTAGTATCAAAATGACAGAGGAAAGGCAAAATTATGGGAATCCGATATATGCGCCAGGATTGCATCAATGATATTTATATGATATATTTTGACATGCATGGAATTAAATATTTAAATGTATGAATCTGTCCCCTGGTGCTTACAATGACAAATGTATAGAAATGGTTGAAAGTGACTTCAAATAGTAAGATCATCCTCAAAAAATAACTGTAACTTTATAAGTGGCAGGTAGATGTTTTCAAAGATTTTTTAATTTTTTTTTTTTTTTTTTGCAATAAAGGACAAAAAAGCAACCAGTGATTAATGATGAAACAGTTCACTTCAAAAATAGAGGAAGAGCATGGAAGAGGTGCGTGGGGACAGCACTAGTACACCGGACGTCCTTGGCTGAGCTTTCTCACAACTTACAGCAACGGAAATGTGGAAGGGTGGAGGAACACTAAAAAAAAGCAAAGTAACACTGAAGTAGGAAAAAAAATGAGAGAGAGCAATACGTCAAGGGAAGGAGAAACCGAGGGGAAGGGTGGAAGCAGAGAGAGGAAGGGAGAGCGAACAGGAATGATTAGGGGTTCAATAACCAGTAACAAAACATGACTCAAGCAGTTATCCGTGAACAGCCCAGTTCAAGACATTAACAATACACTGAGGACAGCTCTCTAATGACATTGTGATCACAGAAGAAGTTCATCAACACATCTGGCTGACCTGTTTTACTTTTCAAGGTTTCTTTTACCTTTCTTAAACAGGACTGCATCATTTGTTTAAAGTCCCACTCCTATCATCTTTTGATCTAATTTCAAAGCTTTTCCATTGGTATTTTCATTATGACTGTGCCATGTTTGGCTAAATTAAAAAATCTGTTATTTGCTATGACATATTTTCTGCAGTGGTTCATCAGAAATTTGCCTCTGAGTTTGGGGCAAAAAATGTTGGCGTGAAGTAAGCCTGCTCTAACTTCCCATCATCCCTTTGTTCACACTCTAGCTCACTGCCCCTCACATCTCCAACCTAACCTTACCAGTGCAGCAAAATGTGGTGAGCAATATTGGAGCTATCCAGTTGTTAAACAGACATACATGTAGCCAGTGACGTGCGTTGAGGTTAACATCAGTGCCTCATCAGCTGTGATCAGTTAGATTTGCAAACATATAAACCCCACAGAGTAGCTTATTCACCACTTTACTGATAACAGTTAAAGTGTTTTGTTTAATATTTATTTTCAACATTTTTCCTCCATTTACAACTGTGTCATAGGAAAAAAATTAACCAAAATTGTTATCATCAACTTAGTTTTACTTATTGATGAGGTCTGTGTGCCGCTAATTCTATTATTCTTTAGCTGCTGTGTCACATTCTCTGGGCTCAACACTGCCCTCTGCCTTGAAGCACGGATACTGCGTGACTTTTGAACGTGTTAAAAGACTGAATAAATCACAAACTGGTTCCAATTTAATCAGACAGATGGCGAGTAATAGAAAAGTGAAATTTTAAGATTAAGTGTCTTTTAAGATAATAGAGCGAAACAGTAAAGCGTATGCGCCAGCTTAGCTCAGTGTGCGACACAGGATAGGCACGGGCTGTTAGGGCCTTACCTGCCAATTTATCATGTATTCGATCAGGAAACTGATCAGTTTGCTACATTTTTCCTCCTAAATAAATGTTGAAAACCCTCAAAGAAAAAAGTAATCATTATACATGCCTAAATATAATATTTGATATTTATTTTTAATTAATGAAAAAGAATATTCATCTTGTTTAATTTGGGTATTTTTCAAGCTATATTTATCACGTCACTGCATGGATATATCCATCAGAGTGGTTCACTGAGTTTGTTGTGGCCTGCTGAATGTAACACCTACATCACTGCTAAAAGCTTTTTCAAACAGCATTTTTTTTGTCTGCTCCTGATTTACATTGCTTTGAACAAAGAAATACTTTTTATTTTTAATCTTAAAGTCTTATATTTGTCCTCCATCATAAGAAAAATGCCACAAGAACATGTTAAAAAATGATTTTCACTGGAGTGGGCCTTAAAGATTACAGTTTCATGGTCTGCAATACCTTTGTACATCTTCATAGTAAAATCCATCAGAATGTGGCAATCCAGCATTTTTTTCCCCTAAATTGTTTTGTAAAAATGTCTTTAAAAAATATTGCACAAAGTTACAAGTTTGTTCTTGTTAAGATTAACAAAGTTTTTTATTCACTAATTGTTTTCATTGAGCTGCACTTTGACCATAAATAAATTATGTAACCACCAAATTAGCATGTGATTCATTCGTGTCTGTCTATAGACGGTTCAGACAAAAACCTCTCTTTTGTTGCAGCAGTGTTCCCACACCCAGAGCGTCCCATCAGCAATAAGTGACACAAGTCAGAGTTTCTCAGGCCAAAGTGTGACTATGTTCTCTGTCTTAAGAAATCTACAATTGCTTTTTCTTAATTTTTTAATACAGACTCTAATCAACTCTACTCCACACTCTTATCTAATATCAATTATAATTATGAAAATAAAAGTGGAAAAAAATACTCCAATTAGTTAACTCCTCCCATTATGATAGGCACCTGTTTATTATTGGATTCTATCTACGTGTCTTTAGAACCAATAAAAACACCACATTTATAAAGTATAGACTGCTCTAGGGTTCTCATTTTGACTCTTTTTTTAAGGGAAAGTGAAGTTCCCTTCAATGAGGTTTGTTTGTATCCCCCAAAAGAAGGCTTTTAAAGTGTGAAAAGAAAGAAATGGAGAATGAAGGAAAAGGGGCCTTTGAATCAGTGATCGATGAGGTGGCATTATTTGACTTCAAAGACTTAAGAGAGTGACCCAGTTGTAGCTTTGGCCCTCTCTTTACCCTTTGAGGAGGTAAAGCGAAGCCTGTGACGTGCCTGAGCTCTCACTGGAAGCCTACCCCTGCTGCTGCAAACAAAAACATAACAACAATGCTACTTTCTCTCAGTCAAGAACAACACGTCAAAGGCTATTTTTCTCCACTCCCCACATTTTCCGCCTTTTTCTGTTCTTTTTTTGGCATTTGTTTTATTGGTTGGCTTGAATTGTACCCAGAGCCCTGAAGTCTTCGAGAAAAAGAAGCCAGGATTCTTTCCCGAACTTTCTTTTGTGAGGCAGTGCGTGCAGGGAATCTCTATGGCAGCTCATATCAGAGGTCACACAAACCCAGCTTTACAACCTTGAAGTTTTGGCATTTTCCTTTGTGGTGACTGAGGCAATGTGAAACACTGTGGCTTAATCATGCAGCGGCTAATTTCATCAGAAAAGTTCTTCCACTTTTCATCTGCAAATGATTTGTAAATCTGCATCGGAGCGTAAAAACCCAATAAAAAGTTCATTAACTTAAAGGCCGTGTTATTTAGATTTAGAAATATTTCTTAGATTGTTTCCGACTTCCGGAAGCACTTCAATTAGACTAACGTCTACGGCGGCTGTGGAATGTGCAGAAACCCGTCATAGTAAAGTGTTTACCTCTGATGTACAAAATCATCTCCAAAATACATCCCCTTTAAAATAGCCTTCAAATAGAAGTTTACAGGCTTTAAAAAAAGAATGAGGCAAATTTAAAGTTGAAAAAAAACATAAGAAAATTGTTCTACTTGTATATTTTTTAGACAAAAAGTTTGTTGAATAAGCAACAATGAATTATTTTTTTATAGTGTAAACTAAGATACAGCTTGACAGTATGAACAATACAAGTTATTTGAAAAAGTTGTTTTTAAATAATATCGCTGTCAATACTGCATTCCTGAGTGTTTAGTCCATTTATATTTAATCTAAACAATAGAACTAAAAAACTATCAGCACAATATGTTGCATGAAACACTAATTATAATTATTATTAAATTAGTTAAATATTATAATGATCAAGTTTTTAGTTTTAGCTTAAAAAAGGGAAGGCTGTGTAGTTTTTGGTTATTAAATGTTGATATCTAAAAATACATTTAAAAAACTGCTCAGTTTTACATTCCCCTCAAAAAATGTCATAAAATGTCTGAAAAAGAACATTATTGAAAAATAAATTAAACAAGAGAAAGACAAAAGAATGTTCCTTTTAATTTTAAAATTAACAATATGAAAAAACTCAGAAATGAAAGCAATTCTGTTGTGTCAGTTGAATATTAGTAAATATCGTTTTCTAATGTACCATGCCAGAGCCTCTGCTGAAATTATGTATAATGTAAGCTTAAATTCTCTTGTTTTTAATATTTGATTTTTAGAAAGTTACAATTGACATGGAAAAGCAAATAATATTATATTAAAAGCCAATAGTAACGAATCACTACAAGCTCCAACTTCCTGTACACTCGGAAAAAACAGCAGTTTTGGGCAAATACCAGAACCTTTGAGATAGAAGTGAATTGCATAAAATTTATAAAGTAACATAGTAACACTATGTAACACACTTCAAATTAAAATGGCAAAACCTAAAAAATACCCCACTTCAATATTTTTTATTTGTTATATTTTACAACTCAAATTTTAGTATAAAAAAATTTAATTACTAAACCCAGTTTTAACTTCAAGCAGAAATGATCTGTGAATTAAGTCCATATGCTCATTTTCTGCTGCAGCTCTAGACCGCTTTGATTTAACGTAAAAGGCGGCTTTTTAGGTGGCCAATACACCGTTTTTTTTTCTGTAATTTTTTAACACACATTAGAAAAAAAGTGTAGAATTTTTTTTTTCTTCTTGTGATTATTGATCCCTCCCCATTTTACCACGCATCCAAAATGCCGTTCTAGCACGTTCAAAACCGTGTGTCCAATGCGTGGTTTGTTATGTCACCACGTCAAAAACTTAGTTTTGTTTGAATAAAAAGGCTAAGGTCCAGAGTTGTATAGAGTTGTTGCTGTGGCCTGATGATTAAATCATTTTCCACGGTGATTATTCCTCATGCGGGAATTGTAAGTTTGACTCCTTGGCATACAAAGCGGATTCTTCCTGTTTATCTTTTTTTATTTGCTAACTTTTAGTGACAGTATTATTTTTATTGTAATTATCGTTTCTGTTTTGATAATCTTTTTCTGTTTTCACAATTATGTATCACTTTAATAAACTATTAAAAATATCAAAACAGCCAATAGCTCCATGGGTTTTGTGACAGGCTGGCAAACTGTCCAGGGTGTATCCCGCCTTTCCCCAACAGTAACCGGGACAATCTCCGGCAACCCCGCTGCCCCAGCGGGTTAAGAACATGGATGGAAGTTCAGGAGGAAAAATCCTCGCTTTGAGGATCATAAAGTTTGCAGATGACACTGATCTGTAGTGAGAGCAAGGAGCAGATGGAGAAAAATCTTGAGAGATGAAAGATGAAGAATGGAGGTCAGCAGCAGCAAAACAGAAGAGAAACAGCACATGTTGGGTTTTTGTAGATAAATGTGGGGAAGCCAGATAGTTACAATGTTGGGATAAGGACACTGAAGTTGTAGGTACCAGAAAAGAGGCCTTAAAGAAAACTTAAGGGGGAAGTGAATGGATGCAGTGAAAGAAGATATGAAAGTGGTTGGTGGAAGTGAAGAGGCTGACAAAGATACAATTAGTTTAAGGTAAAAGATTCAATGAATTACTCTTTTTTTCCAAACCAGCAGAATAGATAGAAATATCTTGCGGGGTCTGCAGGTCAAAGAAAGGTTGGTGGCACTGAACAGTAAAACAGTTGTCTCATTGACTGAGGTTTACAGTCTGCTAAATTCTTTTTCTGCTACGCCCTGTAAACACCTCAATCTCACATTTATTAACCAAATAACTCTGTGTTGCTCCTGACATAATATTGAAATAATATTCAATATTATAATATACTGCTGCTAAACCATATTAAACACAATTTGCATGGTTTGGAGTTCCCACAAAATAATTTCTTGCTTAAGTTGAAAATAATTTGATTTGATCTCCTCCCTTTTAAACTGCTTTTTTTTTTTTTCTGTTGTCTACCTCTTTAATTATTCTATCAGTCATTCCTGAGCTCATACTTATTCTTCTGCGTTCTCTTGTCTTTGGATGGAGGGGGTTGTCTTACATTGAGAATATTGCGAAAACTCCATTCTACTTGGATGTATTTAACCCTATCATTTCCAGGTATTTTTTGATCCTGCAAGCAATCAACCACCAAATAATGATTGAAAAAAGCAATTAACGGCAGACATTTGTGGTCAAAACATTTGAACCAAGAAAACCCCACAAAATCTTAATAATGTTTTAGAGACCTGCTCAGATCACTTGTAAAAGTGTTCCCAATTGTCTTATAGATAGATAAGCTTTATTCCAGACTCATAGTCCAACCAGTGAACAGGATCACCATCAATAAGCAGTACACATACAGTAGCAAAACTACACGCAAAGTTTAAGATAAATAAATAAAAAAATACAATAGTAAAAATCTCCAGAGAATAAATAGCTAAAAATACATTTCTTAAAAGCACAATAGTTAAAAAGGTCAATGTAAATTAATTAAAACGGGTCGTCTTATAATTATGATTGCCATTTTGAGGCTAATTAAAAAAACAAAACAATGTTGTAATTCATCGATTTTGCAGAGAACCTCATAAGAAATTTGCCTCTGAAAAGTGATTAAGACTATTGGCGTGGAGTAAGCCCACCCCCACTTCCCGTCACTTATCTTTTTACACTCTCGTTAGCAGGAATCCCCTCACAACCCCAACCTAACATTGGAGCTATCCAGCCGCCAATAGTGGGGGTAATTAATTACAAATAATTGTAATTTCAATATTTTGGTTGGCAAATTACAGTTCAAACAGTTAAATAACAATAACTAGACTACAGAAACCCTCTTTACTTCACTACTCACATTTTGGTGCAGTGAACTAATAAATTAAATGTATTTTTGTACATATACTTCTCACAAAATTAAAGGAACACTTTTTTATCGCACCTGGCATGAATTGAATGAAACCTGTCTGATAATTTTCTTGTTGGTTAAGCAGCTGAGGGCCTCGTTAATTAATTTCAGCTGTGTTGGTGTTCATGGAATTAACAACAGGTGCACTTCAGTGGCAACAATTAGAAAACCCTCCAAACAGGACTGCTGTTACATGTGGAGGTCATTTCAAGTTTCTCCCTCTTGATCTTTTTTGGCTGGTTTTCCACTCGTGCTGATTTTGTTTTGTGTAATTCTCTCTACTGGCAGTATGAGGAGATTCCTTAACCCTACAGAAGTTCTACAGGTTGTCCAACTTCTCCAGGATGGCACATCCACATGTGCTGCAGCAAGAAGGTTTAATGTGTCTCCCAGCACAATCTCCAGAACATGGATGAAATTTCAGGAGACTGGTGGTTGTTCTGGGAGAGCTGGACAGGGCCGTAGAAGGTCCTCAACCCCTCAGCAGGACCGATACCTGCTCCTTTGTGTGTAATTTATATAACACTGCCAACCATACAGTTTTGAGCCAGGTACCAGCTCGAACGAGGAAAACGAAGACGTACATGGATCTATTTGTCTATTTGTTATGCATCAGAATGGAGCAGGAAGCTTGCGGCCTGCCCATCGTATTTTGTCACAGTTTTAAGCTTTTTCAGGCAGCATTTTTTCCTCAGCTTGGCTTATTTGTTTTTTAATAAATAAAAGAATGCCACAGAAACATGTTAAAAAAAACTAGAAACACAATTTTTATTTGCGGGTCTTTAGAGTACTGTCAGTTTAAGAGAAGATAAATGTTTAACATGAATTTGAATTTTAAAACTCTTGAAATAAATTATCTAAGGATACACTAGAATCTTGCCCATAAGTATAATTTGTACATATGTTTTACACAAAAAGTATATGCAGCACTGTGAGTTACTTTTTTTATTTTATAAAAGCCTAATTTATTATCTTATAAATCCTTGAGGAAAAATCTGCACAAAGCTCGATTCTTACCTATGTACAAACAGTGCCAAGATGTAATTGATGTTAAGTGGTCTATTTATCTCATGGTAGAAGACATCAGTGGCATTTTTTCCAGACCTCTTTGTCTCATTTACTGTTACACTACACAGGTAAAAACATGCCTGACTGATTTCATAGTCTAAACTAAACTATCATAGCAGTAAATCCTGGCAGCACACATTTATTCTATTAATCACTGTCACTTTCATCAAAAATTAGAGTGAGCTTGAATCAGTTAGTGAAACAAGCAATTCATTCCTTCATTTTCACTTGCAGTGTGTGGAACAATTCCTATATGTAACACATGTAAATAAATAGGAAATATTTAAATTATGCAACGAAAGTGTAAACCTTTTTTTCTAAACATAATTACAATTTAACAGTATAATCATACCAGTTGCGTCAGGTTTGTCCTGCTTCAGGCCCTCACCAAAACATTGGCACCGCGCTTCTCTGCAGAACTTCACAGAAGTTACTATACAGTACGAGTTTCCAGAGCCTGAGTGGAAAATGAGGGCTTTATCCTGAGAAGAGACCACACAAGAGCCGCTTTGGTATTAAACTTTCCCACTAAAGGTTTATTGAGTTATTTTTGTTGAAAAATAGTAATATGCAACCCGGTTTGCACAAAAAAAGAGAAGAAAAGAGAGTGAATCCAGCACAATTGGTTCTCACATTAAAAACCAGTGCCCTGAAGCAGCAGCAGCGTGCTGGGCTGGTAAATGCTAGCAGGGAATCCTCGGGACTGTGTGAAGGGCTTTCCCATAGTTCGGGAAGTCCACTGCAGGCTTGCACACATGCCCTCATGCTACTGTTTTTCCATTAGCTCCTTCAGCTGCATTAAGCCTGTTCTTTGCAGGCAACCGCTTTGCAACCGTTCGACTCACATATTTCTTTTTCCCTTTTTTCATGCTGGGTCAGTCCGACTGAAGTGCCATCCTGTGATTTACTGGAGAAGTGGGGAGGCTGAAAACTGAATGAGACTTGTGGTAAATCTGCGAGCTCTAACAGTGGGGTTCTGTTCGGCCCGTTGAGAAATGGCTTGCCTCTTCTTATTAAACTTTGAGCCTTTAGAGTGTGATTGATGCTTTTTGAAGAGCAATCAGGCAAATGTTGGATAGCATGTAGGACTCACTCATCACTACTGGATGACATTAATGGTACTACATTATTATAATTAGTAAAAAAGCTTTAATGAGTGGGATTCTATACAACCAGATACGTCAGGGTGAGCTGTCATTGTGACGTTGCGAGTGATGTCACTGCCTAAAGAGATTCAACTGAATCTATTAGGCAAGTTACAAATCCGATGTTTTCATCAGCTTTTAGGCTTATTTATTAGTTAACCCTTGTGCTATCTTATAGGGATGACCCAAGCCTCACATTGACATGCTATCCATCCCATAACAAATGTGGATGAAGGTGGACAGGATTTCATGTCTGTAAATCAAAAATCATTAAAAAAAAAAAGTTCAACACATTGTCTTGCGGGGTCCAGAAGATCCCCCTCCCAACGTTAACATACCTAGGATAGCACAAGGGTTAAAAAGTTACATTCTCAGAATAAACTCACTCATGTGACTCATCCATTACCAATATTCCGAGGAAACTGGGAAGTCTAATATCTGTATGCAAGTAAAAAAAAAACTGAAGGACTAGTTCTCACAACAGTTTGCAACATGAATGTTTATAATTGTTCACTTTCCCAGGGCAGAAATGGAAAAGCCTTTGTTCTTTGGCAGCAAAAGTGGAAAGCTGGACAGATATGGACTCCATGAACACAGAGGCCCCAGGTTAATGAGATAAGTGCTTGGGAGGTGTACGACGTGGCAAAACACCCACTGTATGGAAAAGACGGAGCAATACTTTTCTGACTGAAGCGATGTCAACAAACTTTCCTAAATATCATGGTTTATCTCAGGTGATTGTTAAGAAGCCTTATTGATTCAGGGATTTTGTTTTAGAGGACTAATTAAAAAAAATGTAAAATCTCTTTGCGAGAAAGTGTCCAGTGCAATGAATGAATCCTAGTTTGCATTAACATAATTTTATTAATACCAAACAGCAAGGAAAGCAAATTAGAGGGCAGAACTGTTTAGTTTTTAACTATTAGAGATTTTTTAAGGACCCATAAAACGACCATTAGGATGGAAAAAGCAAGCCCCCTTTCTCCTTGGATTATATCCTAGAAACTCATGAATCTGACTGAAGTAGTGCTATTTCAGCCATATTAAAGTTTTGTTTCAGCATCTTTTGCGGGAAACCTAAGTAATGCATTTATGCATCTATATTCCAGATCAGATTTACAGACCTGGAGTGAAATGTTTAGCAATTCAATAGATTATTTGAACGAGATAATTATGCTGAGGTATCCTCTAGCATTTTTTACGAGGTGAACGATGACAGAAAATCAAAATTTGAGGTTAGTCACCAAAGTAGAGTTGTTCTTTAGCACCAAAAAAAAAGACAAATGTCTTGGTTTCTAAGATGCCTTAATTGCTGACAAATGCAAATGTTGATTTATTGAGATATTTAATAAGTTATATTTATATTTATTAGGGTTGTGTATTGGCAAGAGTGTGGCGATACAATGAACATGGCTCAAAATGTGTATTACGATATATTCCAAGACTGTACCACAACAATTTGTCACTATTTTTTGAAAGAGTATGACTTAGAAAAAAAATTCTACCTGAATATGAATTCACTTTTCATGGTAAGAAAATTGTAAAATTATTTTTTATTGAATGATCTCAACATTAAGCACTGCATCTGTATCTCTTATACTTTCATTTACTTGGTAAATTAAGAAATATTCATTCTTATAGGAAATAGTCAACATTGTTAGATTTCCACAAAATATTTTTTAGTAAGAAAAAAAAAAAAAACACAGAAAAAATGTCCTTTTACCAATAAGGTTCTCAAAATATTATTGAGTAAATAGAGTGCGGTTTATTTGCTAAATGTAGCGTATCCAGGACAAGTTGGAAAAAAAAAATAAATACACTGGTTCGACAATCCTAAATAATTAATCAAATATCACCTTGTCAGCATTTTAAATCGATACAAGTATTTGCAAATGAAGTATTGCGATATATCGGCAAAACGATTTTTTTCCTACACCCCTAATGTTTATTCATTTTGGTGTATAATTAGATATCAAAAAAGAATAGTGTTCCCCAGCGCATTTACGTTTTTATTTGCGGTTTCATTTTTTTGCGTAACTGCAGATTTTTTATTTTTCCAGTCAAGTGACTCGTCCGGTTCGTCACTAAAACTTAGACAATTCAAGACGCTTGAATGAAATTTTTGTGTCTGAAGGAGGTGGTGCTCTGTGCTCAGAAGGGAGTGCAGATACATAGCAGAGCGCAGCGGATCCCCCTCTGCAGCGCGGTGCATCGACGATCGACATCAGCTGACTCAGAAGTGGCCGAAATAATCACGGAGGGTAATTATCATCCAGAGCAGGTGACTATTATTTGATGAAGGAGGAACATGTGCTCCTGGTTTTAAGGCACAGAGAGACAGAACGACAATCCTCATCTGCATCATAAAGTTCTCTGCTGTTTTGTTCTGAATTAAAAAAAAAAAACTCTTTATGTTGAGCATGTGAGTTTTACAAACCATGATCAGAAGTGTTGATGAGTATGGATTGGTAAAGGAGATTTTATGGCCACGTAGGGCAAGACAAGGACAGGGGACTTCTCCGTATTCATGGAATTGTCACAGTGATGTCTCCCATCCCTAACTCCCACAAATAAAGGCTGGTTTATACTTCCAGCGATTCATATTCGCTCGCATCGCATCCACAATCTCTCGGTCTTGTTCATACTAATGTTGGCTGGATTTGATTGCGACCCTCCTCTTTAACTGCGATGTTTGACTTCTGACTGATGTTTATACTTTTCAAGCAACGCGATTATGTCCAGCATTTTTAACATGATCGCTCAGACACTTCCAGCATCTGTGAGAGCGCAGCCAGTTATATAGAAGACAGAGGAGGAAGTGATGAGTTTGTCCACTAAACTGAAGCAGGGAATACAAAGATGACAAAATTGAATTAAAAAAGGAACAAGTTGCATTCTCATGTACTGCAAGATATAAGAAAGAAGACATTTTTCCAGCAACTCGCTCAATTTTCTATCTAGTGTGAAGTTCGGTATTTCTTAACTTCTTTAGTAACTTTCATCCTTTTCAGTGTTAAAACATATTTTTCTGGACAGAGTTTTCTGCATAGCCACGTACTGTAGTCGCTGAAATAAATTCAAGTTAAATGATGCGATTTGCATGCAATTGCACTCCGGGCGTAACATTTCAGTCGTGGATGACGTCACCAGCAGGTGTAGCGTTCTAATGCGACTGAAGCGATTCTGCTCCGATGGCCGTGCGACCTTCCAAGCGATTACGAATCGGTTGGAAGTGTCAACAAGCCTTGAGGGGGGAATACTGTTATTGACTTCTAATAAGTTTTAGGGAGAAAGAAAATGCATTATTAAGAGATCACAGGACTGTCTGTTGAAGTAAAACTAAAACCAGCAATAAAGTCAAATAAAATGAAAAAAAATGTATAACTTCTTAGTCAACTAAAAAAGGCGTAAAGATGATCATGACTGTTACTGCATGCTGAAAATATCAGTTCTGGGAACTGTCATTCAAAGTGTAGCAAAAGCAAAAACTTTGATATTAGGACTGCTTTCTCATGATTCTTATTATGTTTTCTTTCATAAAAGGCTGCTTTCAGTTGATTTATATCCTGACATTTGCTCAATGTCACGGAGCAGTATTGCACCGCCTCCTCCCTCTGATGAAGTCATTGTTTGGGGTTCCTGTCCGTGTTTGACTTTACCGTGATCTCTTCTCCTTCCATATTTTTTAGTGTTGTAATTTCCTCAGATATGAGTGAGTCAGCGGTATTGAAAAGGGCAGACAAGAATCCAAGAGTTTTACCTTCAATTTCTGCTATTGAGACAGTTACTGTTAATAAGATTTTAATTGGATATCTTCTTGTCTCATCACTGAGCAGCACTCAGTAAACAGTTTGTTCCATTGTGTACATTATTTTCTCAACAGATAACTTCATGCAAAGCCCAGTAGCAGAATTTAAATAAGACACACAGCCAAAAAACAAGTCATTGAGGTTTTTGTTTTGTTCATTTTGGCCAAAGGAAAAGGACTCCTCAAACAGCCACTTTGAAATCTGCTTCAATTTCTTTAGGAAAAAGTTCAAAGGCAAAGCATCTCTCGTTCAAGTTTCTTTTACTGAATACAAATTACTTTAAAGTATAAGTTAGCAAAATGACCCCTTCAGATCAAACAGCTGCTGTTGTCAAAATATTGACATCATCCATTTAAAATTGTTTAAAGTCAATTCTGGGAGGACCGGAATATGGACGAAAACTTCTGACTTTCTTATAATTATTTTCATTTACCGTGACCTCTTTAGAAAACTCTGACGTCTAAGAAAACGAGTTGACGTTATATTTTGTTCTTGGATCAGCTCAAACCCAAAATTCAATTTTCTTAATGTGTCATTGGTGCATCGGATTTGTCATCCAGTGTGGCATAAAGGTCAAACGTCAAACTCGGAGGGAATGGAGTCTGTGTGAGTGCGCCTTCAGAGCCACGAGAATGGAGGAAAGGAAAGATGACAACAACCATTCACCCTCAGAATATTAAAAAGGAAATGAAAATGCTGCACTGTGCAGTAAAAGTTCACATTTAAAAATGGCAGAAATTCAAATATATCAAATGATATATGCAGAAGAAAACTAAAGCCAACCTCTTATTTCTGAGATTACCCTGAAAAGAACCTACTTTTACAATTATATACAAATAGGATTCTAGTTGTTGCTCTTAAGGCTGTTGGTGAATTAATCTGGGACCATGCAGAAAACAACAATTAGAACCCCTAAAAAGCAATTATTTTGTTTTATTTTTTCCAAGTTTTCCTCTTTTGCTTGTATACATGAACCTGTTTATAATTGTTTGCATGCACCCTTTGACCTTTTTAAAGCTTTTTAGTGAGGGCAACAGATATGAGGATTCCTACATCTCTGTCTTCCGAGACATTTCTTCCAGCTCTTTACAGGGACACTGAGGCGTTCTCAAGCAAACCCAGAGATATTACCTATCCAGAGTGTTTGGCATCTGGCGCTGGGGCTGCATCCCGTTGGAGTTGGCGGTGATGCCTCATTAGGAAGGCATCCAGGTGCCATTCTTGCCACGTGTCCAAACCATCTTAACTAGTTCTTCTCAGTAGGATCCAGTAGCAGCTTCAGTTTCATCCTGGATCCCTGAGATTTGCAATACTTATCTAAGGACGCCATGCTGCATTGGAAGCTTCTTTCCTGCACTTGTTTTTTTTATCAGTTTGGTCACACTAAACATCTTATAAATAAGGGAAGAAAAAGTATCAGAATAGTCATAGTAATAGAGCTTTGAATTCTACTCAACTCTTACTTTTCCACAACAGACTAATACAAAATCCACATAATTGCAGATGCTGCACCCATCTTTTGGTCACTCTTTCATGGCTTGAGAATAGAAAACCATTAAACATGCAAAAACAACAGGGGGAGTGACTCCTCCTTAAGGACCCAAACCAATAAAGATGCGATTTTAGTGTTTTTAACATGTTCTTGTGTCATTTTTCTCTTAATGAAAATGTTTAAGCTTAAAATTGTGTTTTTGAGTATGTTTTTTATTGAAATCATTGTGAATCGGGACCAATTGAAAAAATGCCGTTTGAAATTTTAACAGAAAACATGTTGGCTGGGTGTAACCCAACAGATTTCTTTCTTTTCTATTGAAATTCTACCAAATTCCTGATTTTCATGTTATAAAGAGGTTTGTTTGTTCATCCTTTTTGCTTTTCCTTGTGATGGGTTTTATTCCCCCTTCTGTAGTCATGCAAGACTTACACCGGGCTCCCACAGCTCAGGTACGCCGCAGTAGCGGTCCACGGCAGATGACTACGGGATGGTTGAAGCCACAGGCTTTGCTGTCGACCTCGCAAAGCTCAGAACTCATCAGGTTCACACAATAACCTGCCATTTATTACGATGTAGGTCGTTAATAGCCCCAACTTCACAAAAAGTGCTGCGATTCAGCTCCGGCATGGCGGAAAGGCCAGATGGCAGAGGTTGGACGTGATCGTATGCACTGGAGGTTCCTCTTTTAATGTTACGTAAAGACTCCGGCGGCAGCATCGGAGCCGTAACGCTAGCCTTGGGAGCCTAGGGTAAGACGTGATTCACATCTTGCCTTTAGTTGGCTCCGTTTTCTGTTGAGGAAGGTATGGGAGATTCTCTTCTTTGTGTTAATTTGTTTTTTTGTGTTTCTTGGTGTTGAACTTTGGCATTTTTGTGACTCTGTAGGTATAAATGTTCTGGAGACCTACAGTCACAGATTTTTTATTTTCCATTCATGTCAGAATAAGTTAGAATGAAACCGAAGTCACTTCATGATGCAAGATTGAACACAACGCAGAGAACGAGTGAAGCGCTTACTGACATGCTGAATGTGGGAAACGCCTGTTACACAAGCCAATATGGGGTTCCATTTGTGCCAAAAATATGTTTTTGCGTCCACTGATATGTTTTTGGACCATCATCTATGTCCACTGATTTGTCATAAGCCAAAAGCTCCCTACTTTGTTTATTTCTGATGCATCCAGTTGCAGGCAAAAGGATCTATGTACGTCTTTGTTTTCCTGGTCTAAGCGGCACCAAGAAATGTTGCTGCTTAGACAAGGAAAAGTGTTAGGTTGGAGTTGTGAGGGGCTGTAAGCTAGTGAAAGAAAGTTCAAACTAAAGGATAATGGGAATTAGTCCCGCCCACAACTCAGAGGTGAATTTCAAATGAAATCCTCCAGCGCTGCAGAAACTATGTCCAAGAACACCACTGAGAATTTTTTCATTTGGCTAAAACTGCAAGCTCACTTTACTTAAATGAATAGAGTGGCACTTTGAACCAGAGGGGATGTTTCCAGGCTCAAACCTTGGAACCATGGACCTGGAGGTGCTGATGAACACATTTTTTGGGAGTTAAAATTGTTGTAATTTGTTTCACACTTTTATATATTTTATGGAATATGGTGAAATTTGGGCTTTTAAGCAGATTTTTAGGGGAAGAACACAAACGGCAAATAGATCATGGCACAACATTGAAGCTGTGATGCGTTCATTATGATTCAAATATATGTCCTTGTGTTTTGTACTTTTTTATATGTTTTAATCCTGTTTGAGTTTTAGAAGCAGGAGGGAAAAGTTTAGCTTTTCATTAAAAAGACAACCTGCTAAAAGTGAGAATAAATGTAGCAGTTTCCCAAATGTATTCTTCATGAAGACTTTTCAACATAGCTTTGTGCTCAGATTTTGCAATGAAGTCAATTGTGCAAGGATTTGCCAATTAATTTCTGTAATATTACAGTTGATTAATGTTTCGAATGAAAAGCTAAGCCCATCATAGGAGCAAATTAATAAACGATCCTTTGAATCCGACACTAACAAACAACACCCACACAGGATTTTCTTCTCTCCAGCTGCTTAATAAACCTCCTTCCTATGCACACCCTACCACTAAGACAATTACAGAGTCTGCCTTTTTTGCCTTAGGGCCTTTAAGGGGTTTATGGGCCAGATACAGCACTTAAAAAGAAAGAATTTGGTCTCAAAATTACGGCAAAAAAAAAAAAAAAATGACTGTTTGTCACTCATAGGTATTGCTAGTGCAGATGTTCTTGCAGAAGTCTTTTGACTCCTATACGTCTTTGCAAAAGAGATGTCTGTCATCAGGGATTATGCATGTAATTAGAAGGTTCTCCTGTACTATAAGTGTTGGAGTAGCATTCTTGGAAAGAACAGGAGCCAAACTTCAAAATTGCCCAGAGTATTGTACTGCCTCAACTGGTGTGCTCTTCCTGATGTGCCCCATGCTGCCGTTTCACTGAGATGGACTTCTTTCCTTCTTCCTGCCGGTAAGATGTTAGATGAGTAAGTCTCAGTTAATCTAGAAATACTGCTAACAGAGTCTAAATTCTTGTAACTTTTCCAAATAACCAACCAGACGAGAAAAAACATTTTAAACCAAGCTCCTGAAATGACCCAAAAGTCCATCTCAAATATCTCATAGAGAGAATGAATCTGTGTGAAACATGGTGATCACTAATGTCAATGTGTCAGAAGAAAACATCAATCATGTTTAAGCCATCACGCGCCCCTCAGACTCGTTTGATGTCTCTCTCAAACAATGGGACCCAAACCCCCCACAGAACTCAACAAAGGCACAAAACACTTTCCAAATAAATGTGGAGTGGAAAGAACAGTAAAACCGGAGTAAGAGTGAGCAGCTGTGCCCGACACGGAGATGACACCATGTCATTGGTCTTTGAAAAAGCCACATGTGTCTGATGTCGAGGACACGTAAAATGTCTATCGTCATTCGAGGAGCAGAGAGAGGATCTGTGGTGCTGAAGCTGTTGCCTCTGTGGTCATTTTCTTTTTCGGTGGAAGTGTCAGCAGCAGCATTCCTGCTACCTTCTGCAGCTCTTTTAAAAGAGGAAATGGGGTATTTCACAGTGGAAAAAGAAACACCCATCCCAAAAGAACAAATAATGACTGATATTTAGGAATATATTTTTGGTGAAGGATGAACACAAGGTAATTAATTTAACAAACAACATTCCAAGACATACTTGTTCATATGGCTCTTATACTAAAAAATGTTTGGATTTAGTTTGAAGAAGCAGAAAGAAAGAATATCAACCTGAAAAAGCCAATCAAAGAAGCAGAAATATCTCTGTATACTTGTAATGAACATATTATTGTTTTACGTTGTTTTAAATGTCCTACCTAACTGTATTGGTTTTCCTCTCCCTGATCGTTCACAAATTGAAATACAAATGTATGCTATCCCCCAATATTGGATGTTTATAGAAAATATTGACCTTCATTTGATGGTTCATTTGGTGATTGAGCTCAATAGCCAATAGAAATTCATGTTGGCCACATTTAATACCATCAGCAAAGACACACATCACTGCATTGTTTTATATTGTCATTTTGCAACTTCTGCAACTGTCTTGTTAGTTTGTGATCATGAAAAACAACATTTTCTGTTTCACCTAAGATTTTTTTTTAAACTTAATCTCATCAACTTCTTATGTGCAACACATGTATGTATTCTTACTTTATACATAATTTTGATACAAAGTCATGCTCTCCATATAATTTTATTTTATTGTTATTAAAGGCCATGTCTTATTTTTTACTTGAATAATTTAGAAAAAATATATTTTTTACGGCAAGTAAAATGTTAAAAGTTTTTTAAATTTTAAGCTGATTTTTTGTGGAATAACATTCCTCTCTGTATTTATTCATAGTAATGTTAAAAAATTACGTTTTTAAAGTTTTAAAAATTTTGTTTTAGTGTATTCAATAAATGTTCTTTCTGTTTGATCTGTGACCTAAGATGTGTTTTGGATTTCGGATACCTGTTATATACTCATATTATTATTGTTATATGTTTTGAGAGGATCACATTTTGCTGTATCCCAAGTTCCTTGTGTAACAATGACAAAAAAAAGGATGTGTCATGGTTCTGCTCTGCTCCTTCACCCCTCCCTTCCTTCCTTCACTCTAATTTCATTCACCTGTGTTAATTAGGTTCTCATTGTGCTCCAGTTCACACTATTTAAGATCCTCACTTTCCCTCTTCACTGCCAGTTCGTTGAATCAGTCACGTTCCAGCTAGAGTAACAAACTTTGCAATCTTAGTCTTTTCATGTTTTTGACCCTTTTCTGGCCTGGTAACGAGTTTAAGCCTGTCCCCTGTCTGGAGTTTTCTGCCCTGGTTTTTCCTCCTCCGTTTCCATCCTGAAGAAGCGTGACGTTTCCAGTTCCCTCATCTCAACACGGAGTAAAGCTGCCCCAACCCTGGTCTTCACCCTCCGGTGGATCCTCATCCTATACACAGCAGCAGTGGAGGAATCTTCCATCAGTCCTGACACCATCCGCCCAGCACTCAAACACTTCAAAGGCTCTTCTCTCACGTCTGCTTCTGGAGTTCTAAGCTCACCTGTGCATCTGGCGGCCTACTGATTAATACTACCTCCCTAATAAACACTCTAACTGTTACCTGTGTTTGCTCTGTTTGGGTTGTCCTCCCTATTTCCTAACAGGATGTTGATTCTGAACTTCATTACCTGGTTTGGTAATTTGTGCACTTGTGAATCTGGAGTGAGTGTTTTCCTTCAGAGCAACAGATTTGAATATTCTACTATGTAAGAAATTCTTATGTTTTGCCACATTTGCATTTTTTTGTGTGTGCATGATCACTGAATCTATATTTTTAACAACTTGCCTTATGTGGCTGCTTCCATCCTGTTACATATAAAATAAATTGTACCTCTAAAGTCAAATTGGTTCACGAATGCACAAAAAATAATGACCAAAAAAACCCAATTAAATTAGAAATATAAGATCAGGAGCTTCACAAATTTCAGTTCTTGATTCTGGCCGGTCTGCATCCCTAAAGTAGGAAAGTTTCCTCACTGTTACCAACTCCGCAACCCGAACCAACACAGGTTAACAGTAGAGTTCCCATTGATCATGTTCCAATGTGATCCAGTGTTAATTCCCTGGTGAAAGCCACCCAGTCTGTCCAGCGATGCCTCTAAAACCACAAGGTTTGTATGAATAAGCTCAGCTCTGAATGGGAACCTAAGAACTAGGCCGGTAATAACAGACCTCAGGAAGAAAAAGGTTTTGACCAAAGAGAACAGAGACTCACCCCTCTCACCCCATCGTTTTCCTTCTCTGCAGGTTTTGGGAGAAAGTTAACTTCCTGTCAAAAGTATGGTGTATTTATTACAGCCTCCGTTTTTGATCGTGTAGCCTGCTGTCTATTTATCCTGCAGGTCATTTACTACATTTGACCAAGTTTCAGGGCCAAGAGAGGAAGAGAGAGGTGAAATCTTAGATGAAGGAGCTAAATTAGTAGCAAATGTAAAGCTTCCAAGCTACTTCTTTGTTCAAATACATTTTTTAAGTACTCTCCTAACCGTGCTCCGAGATGCTGGGACGGCCTGCCTCTGAAATAATATTTCAACAGTGGTTACAGAAGCAAAATTGGCGCCATCTCTCAGCTTGGGCTGTTCTCACCAAAGTGCTGCATAAGGGATTTTCTTCTTTTTTTTTCCTGTTGGATATTATGTTCTGCTGTTCTGGTGATCTAAAGGTGAAGAGAAATCCATGACCGAAAGGTTGTTGGGTTGAATTCCCATTTTGGCAAAACAGAAGGAGTCATACATTTTGAAAAGCATCACAGTTTCTGTGGTAGAACCATCAGCTGTATTTTAGGATTATGAGAAAGGGAAAGTAATCCATAAAAATGTTTTTAAAATTTTTTTATGTGCCAAAGTAATAAAAAAAATAAAAACTATTTTAAAATCCCACCTTAAAAAGATGAGAGAGGATCGACCTCTGCTAAAGCATCTTTCCTCAGCCATTAGTAAGTTTGAGGTAAATGCCTCAAAGATGTTAATGTTGAGGCTGCATCATCATTCTGGTGCTGCAGGACTCTAAAAAATGACTTTGACCATCTCATTTCCATTTAAATGGCTCAGTGGAGTCCCATTTGCTCCCCCTTTTTTTTCGAGAAGCCCAACAGGCTCAATAAAAGTCAATGAGCTGATAAAACAGGGACGCTCAGTTGTTGTCCTATACAAACAGCATATGGTTTGCTCAGAGTGGCTGCACACGGGAGCCTCATTTCTTCTTTGTATCACTGCCGTCCTCTTGCCATATGGACATAAGAAGTTTAGATTATCAAGTTTCTCGATAATAACACCTGAGAAAATGAAGCTTAACCTTTATAAAAGCATGTTGTTTGTAAAGTTCCATTGTGTAAGACTGTGTGAAAATGCTTTAATGGGTCTTGAACAGAGTCTTTCTGGAAAATGGTTAGCTTTTGTGGGAGGAAATGCAATTTTAACAAGACATTTTTTTTTTTGCTCAAAAAGACGAAGATGCAGGATAGACATAACTTTAAACCCTGAAACTTATGAGCTTCTTTTTGAATCTTGTGCATGTTAATAGAACTGAAGGAGATCATTGGGAAATGACTGTCCTAATGAAAAAACAATATTATGAAAGAAGTTTCCCAAAAATGTAAACCTTAAGAGTTTATGTATCCTCTAATGTTTTAAAGCAGGTGGACATTATGAAGAAACTTGTTTCAGAAATTACGCATGAAATTTAGTAAAGTATATAAAAATATATCTGCTTAAAGTAGTCTTTAAAGTAGAAATTCAGCAACAAAGGAATGCTGCACTTTTGAAGTCAAGATCTTCACAATAAATAATCAAAAAGTCAATAAATTAGACTCAAGAAAGTCATAAACAAACTAAAAAGCAGAGGCTTTACTTCACTTAGTTGCACCTTTTGTTTAGCCTCCATAATATCAAATGATAATTCATGCTCTCTGGGATTAAACACCTTACTTTAAAAATCTTTCATCTAATACTTTAATGTTTTAGGCATTTATTCAAGTTTTTTTCTTTTCTTTTGAGTGCCTATAATATGGAGACAATTCAAAATTGTTTGCAGTGATCCAAAAGCTTTGAAACAAACATTTTCATTAACTGTAGAACAATCTATTACTGGGTGGTTTTCACTTGAACAAAAGTATTTACATGATTTCCAATATGTTGCATTTTTTCATAGGTGTCATAGGTTCCTGGGTTAAGTGTCACATGTCCCAGGAATGGATGGACCAAAGGCCAAGTCTCCAGTATCATAATTCATTTTTAAAGGAATTTTTTCATCTTAAATTCTAAAATTTTGAATAATTTTCAAGCATGTTTCTATAGGATCTTGCTATGTTTTTAATTTCCATTTTGTTTATGTAACAAAACGGAAATACTTTTTATTGGGTATATTATAACGAAAGTGCTCCAGGGTTAAATTCAAATAAGAATATTACATAAATGTATTTGTGTGTGGCAGTAGATTTGGTTAAAACTGTTGTCTTTTGTATTTTTGCGTAAACCCTGATTTATCTGCAGTGAAATAGCAGCAATCTCTTCATCTGTGGAGATTTTCAGCTCAGGAATGACACATCAAAACTGTTGGGTTACAAACCAAACTTCAGCTTTATATTATTTTTTTCTTTTCTGATGCCTGATCATAAAACAATCTCTTCCTTCTTCAATTACCTACAATCAGAGGCATGACAAGTTATCTGCCTCACTAATACCTAATTTCTTGTGCAACATTTATTTCCATTTAAAAGTAAAATCAAAAATTGCAAACAAGTTAATAATATTTTTTATATTTAAGCCTAATGCCTTTAGGTGTCATTAAACCCATTTATAACCCCTTCAAAAACTGGACAGGCAGTTCACCCTCAGGTTCACGCTGAAGACTCGTTCGATGATGGAACCTTCTGTAATGGACATGAAGAGTTCTGTGAAAAATGCTCAAAATCCCGGGTTTAGAGCTATTTACAGCTATAAACCAAACAAAGATCATAAACAGCTTTGGGGATTTGTGTAATTGTGTCATTATAAACAAGAAAAAGAGACATTTCAAAAACTTGATTTATGTAAATATTCACTTCATGACCACTAGGTGGATCCATTTTGTAAAAATGAATTATCTTCATTTTTAAGATACAGTATGTATTTTCTATCAACTTACCATAATGTATTATACATTTAATTGTTTTAATTTTTTGTGGTAGCATTTAATAACATTTATACATTTTAAAACTTTTTTTTTTTTTTTTTTTAGTAAAATGCAATTTTGACATAAAAATGTAAAAAGTGTGATTCTATTATAGGAACAATTTATTAAAGAGGCCTCTTTTTATTTATTTATTATTTACTTAACTGTTAAGTCTTAACTAGAGGCATCCTTTTTTCTTCAGAGAAGCAGCATCTCTTCTAATGTGTTGCTGCCCTCTACCTGGGGAAACATAATAGTCTGTATAATCTGTCTTGTGTTGTGCTTTTCTTTTTACTTCTTGATTTTAACCTGTTTAGTGTAAATGGAGGTTAAGATAGGATGAAACATTTATCCAACTATAGGAAACTGTTTCATCAGCAGCATTTACAAGAACAGAACTGTTGTGGCAAACTGCCACATACACAGCGCTCAGAGAATTAAAAAACATTACCTTTGTATATTACTCTTGTTATCTTTCACTAATATAATTTTTTTTCAAAAGATCTTTATAGAACACATGTGTCAAAGTCAAGGCCCAGGGGCCGGATCCGGCCCTCCGGGTAATTCTGTCCGGCCCTCCAGATCATTTTATTTCATTGTTATTAATGGCCCGATGTTATCTTTTGCCTATTTTTTTCTTGTTTAATTTCAACAAAATGTATTTTCTGGAGAGTAAAATATTGAAAGTTATTTAAGGCTTAACTTAATTTATTCTGGAATAATATTGCTGCCTTTTATTATTCATAATTATGTTAAAAAGTTACAATTCTAAAAATTGGAATCCTAGTTTCTTGGACTATTTTGGCATTTACTGAGAATTTTTAGGCTATTTTTGGAGTTTAGCTAATATTTCAGCTACATGCGAGCTGTTTTTTTTCTTTTAGTTTTTTCGGCTAATTTGTCAGCTAGCTAATATTTGATCTGTCTCTCAGCTTTAGCGTTTTCAGCTATTAGCTTGAGTGTTTTTAATATCAATTTCAGCAACTTCACTATCAGCACTAGCATCTTCAGCGGCAAAATTCAGTTTACAGCATTCACACTAGCATCATCACATGCTTCATATCTAGTTCATAACTATGTTAAAAGTTACATTTTTTAAGTTTTAATAAATTAGTTTTAGAGTGTTCAATAAATGTTCATCCTGTTCGGCCCGCGACCTAATGTGTGTTTTGGATTTTGGCCCCTTGTGTGATTGAGTTTGACACCCCTGTTATAGAAGATCTAAAAAATAAAAAAAAAGTTAAAACAGCTTTGTGCAAAGGTGAAATGGAACTAGAGGAGTGCAAAAAATACTTGAAAAATGTTGTAAAACTCCCAGAGGTTAGGGAGAATGCAATGTCCAAGTAAAACACAACAAAGTACTGAAACAAATGTAGAGTTTACTACAATAAAATATATCAGACAGAAACTAAAAATAATGAAAAAGTGATTAACGAGGAACCATGTTAAATGCATGTGGGATTCAAGTTCTGTCCAGGTGATCTTGAGAAATTACAGGATTTTACATGGAAATTACTTAAAATGGACTTAAAAAAAAACAACAAAAAAAAAAAAACAAACAGCTTTTCTTTAGTGACATCCCAGTGTAACAAAAAAATTAACTGATATAAAGCAACTTACTTGCTCAACTAAAAGAGATCTGTGGACGACCTGATGGGACGTCACAGAAAACTCCAGAGTAACGTTCACATTTAGCAGATTGATTTAAAAAATAACAGTCTATGTAGGACAAAAGGGTTCAAAAAGGGAAAATCTATAAGTCAGTGTAAGATGCATCTGGTTCTTATTTATTATTATTTAGTGAACTTTTCTTTCTTCTGTACTTTGCCACAAAAAAATTTAACCTCACTTTAACCCGATGAAGAAATTGCTAAATATGTAAGACAAATCTGTATTATTGCTCCTTTCAGTCAGATTCTGAGGAGTCAGAGGAGCTAGAGGAGGAAGATGATGAAGCATGTTTTCTCTTTTTTAGTCTCTTCTTGTGATGCTTCCCGTGCTCCTTTTTGTTCTTTTTGCTTTTCTTCTTGTGGCCGTCTTTGTTCTTCTTGCGCTTCCCCTCTTGGTCCGATGTCGAATGGGATCTGCTGCGTTTCTTCCTCTTTTTAGGAGTTTCTTCATCACTTGAGGATGAACTTGATCTAGAAAAAAAGGAAAAAAATGGATTGATTATCCCTATAATCAATAAAACAAAAATCTACCACCTTTTCTTAAGTAAGTAGATTTTAATATAAGTGTAATCATTGCGAAAAATGTTATAGACCAATTCTACAACAAATTTTATAGATTGTGACAACAAGGTAATTCATTGCTGCAGTTAAGCTCTGATGCGATAGGGCAGGATGAGCAAAGAATTCAGGGGAGTAGATACAACACAATCACTTAACACAGGAAATAGAATTAATCAAACCTAAAACAGTAAATCAGCTGCTTTGGATCCATATTTTGCTCATCGGAGAGGGAAGTGAATACTAACATGACTATGGCAAAAATGGCGGCAGTCATTTCAAGAAGTAATTTAAAAAAGAAGTATAAGTATTAGTATAAGTACAGTACACTGCACAACAACTTTGACATAGAGCAGAAAGTAAACACCAGAGAGATGTTACAAATAAAGTCAAAATGTCACCTTTTTCTTGACTTTCTCTCCTTGCTCTTCTTCCTTTTACGCCTCTTTTTTCTATCATCATCATCAGAACCTGAAACACAAGAATTAAAAACCAAATTAGACCAATTTTGAATAATTATGTTTCTTATTGAACAAGAGTTAAAAAATTATATATAAAAAGAAAAAAAGAAGAGACGGACAGTCCAACCTTTATGATGCTGACCACTCTTTCCTAGCTTCTCTCTGTTCGGAGGAACAGGAATGTCGTCTTCACTCTCCTCGGTGCTGGTGCTGCTTACGTCCAGAACGATGTCTTTCTGGGGGTCAACTCGCACAAAGTTTCGACACTCGAATGTTAAATGACCCGCTGAGGAAAAGAGAGAACAAGGTGAGTCACTTTTAATAAATGAAGACGTTTCTGTTGCTCATACGTTAAAGTTGTCATGAAACTATACTTAATTACATCAATACTAAAATCTAAAAAAAAAATCCACAAAAAATGCAATTTTATCTCTCATTTTATTATAGACTGATATGTTACCACACATTATAAGACAAAATAAAACAAATCATAATTGTTATGTCAATCTCTAACACAAATTTAAATGTAGCTCTATAACAGCTACAACAAAATGGAAATGACATTTATTTGAAATTAAGTTACTGATATTAAATAATAAGTTTAATATAATTATTTTAAAACAACAGCAATCCAAGTTCCTCTATTATATCAGATCATGTCTATATATTTAATGACAGTATACTAATATAACTTTTATGTGCCCACAAATGATCTGCCTTTATTAATAAATAAATATATATATATATATATATAAAATTAAAAAAAATAATAATAATAATTTGCAGAATTATAAGCTGAAACATTACTCCATTGTTTATAGGTTAGGAAAAATCCTTACCGTATCCACATTTTTTACATCCAGCTCTAATATTGTCCTTATTTGGTCCTGAAAGATAATATGGACAAAAATTGTTGCAGCAAAATACAACGTTAAAAAACTAAAAGGGCAAGAAAAGAAGAATAAAGACCAGTAAAGTTATAACAAATACAAACAATACGGATTTATAACTATTACAGTTTTAAATAATTTAACAATTGTATTTTTTATTTATATAAAATTTAAAACCCCCGGCAATTTATGGAAAAACGGTGTAATTTCTATATAGCTAAGATAACGAGGTTTGCTAATAATACATCATTTGACTCTTCAGCGCGCGGCGTTTATGTATTCCTTCACCAACTAACCTTAACAACAAAAATAAAATGCCATACCTGGTACAGCCATTGATTTTCACACGACGAAATAAGTAAAAGATAAAATAAAGTTCAAAAGCGCGAGCCAACACAGTCCACAGGAAAATAATGTCGTCCGGAAACATTTGTTCTAGAAATTACTACGTTCCGCCTTCTCTTGTTCTTGCTCCCTCTTTTCACGTCAACGGCGCGTTATCGCCGCCTGGTGGACGGATTGTTGAATTACATCGTTACAATGTGTGCACTTTTTCCAACTTTTTTCCTTTGCCTTTTCAACGATGAATCGACCAGAAAGGGAATGTTAAAATAAAATAAAATAAAATAAAATAAAATAAAATAAAATAAAATAAAATAAAATAAAATAAAATAAATAAAATAATAAAATAAAATAAAATAAACAATTGAAATCTACATGCTTTATTTGAGTTCAGCCCTTTCCTTGAAAATATATTTATTTATGTATTTTTTGAGACCTTCCTGATCAATTTACGGCAAAACTATAGTTTTAGGGATTAATTGAAGGCATTTTGGGTTAGAGTGACAGATGGAAATTGTAGACAGATGTGAGGCCCCCAGACATGCTGTCATCATTATGTCTGTGGCTGTGGCACAAGATCACTGACGCACACAATTTCCAGCTTGTGATTACACTGTACGGCTCAGGAAGGGCCTGAATGCAACATTTTTCTGCGTTGAAGCAGTTAGCGCTATTCAATTGAATAATTCTCATAACAGGATTAACATTTATAACTTTTGTTGTCATTTATTTTTAAACAAAGCTTTTAGCTCATGTGCCTACTTCACTGCTTTGCTTGTATTGCTACAAAAATTTGTGAAAAGCATTCATAACAAACCGCAATAGTTAGAAATTAAATGAAATATTTAAATAGTGTGAAGAAGTTGTAGCTAAAATACAAATTTCTTTAATAACATTGTACAGGAACTTTTTTTTTTTTTTAAAAAAAAGCTTTTTATAATATAACTTTTGACAAAATTAAACAATTTGAAAGCAATATCTGATTTACATCTGCATAGCTAAAGTCTCCAAAGCATACATGTTTTAAGTGAGACATTGGTGTCCATATGTTTTCTTCAAGTAACACTTACTTTTAAATTTATTTTACAAGAAACCAGTGTTCACTTACAATTCCTACATTCAGTCTTAGCATTAAAATCAGATTATGCAAAACTGTAACAGTTCAAAGGTGCATTTTTTTTTTTTCGATGTTGACTTGCAAGCTCGGATGACAGGTTAAAGGCTGTTATTAAGAAACAAGCACGTGGTTACAGATGCTTTCCTTTTCTTTAAAGTTTGCAAAAGGAAAGACCAGCGGTAAAGTGAAACTGCTGTTGCATATATGGAAATAGAAGTCAAATCAACAAAATTTAAATTGTTATACTGCAACTATTGTGTTAATTTAATCCACAACCAGAAGTACTGTTTCAGACAAAGTATTACATCACACTACGCTGTAATAATGTTCTGCCTTCCAGGAAGTTGGACGTATTCAATATCTTTACCTTGAGTAAGATTGTATTTGTTTGCCCTATCTCAGTCCTAGCAGTTTTGAGGAAATTTGATGCACCTTTTTTTACTACATTTATTATTTTGTGGAAATTTAATGTAAAATATAATGAGTACCATTCTGTGTCAAGTTTCTACTTCAAAAAATATAAAGCTAATATACTCTCAGTTCTTATATATTGCTTTTAAGTAATAAGGAGTTAAATTTGATATCTGTGGTACATATCAACTAATAAATATTTGATGTGGGAAGTATGCCCTATATGAATGCAAATTAATCATTTTTAATTAACATGTTCTACGGTGTGTGATGTAATAGCATGCAAAAGCACAGATGTAGAAAGAAAGACGCAAAAGAAATAAGACAGAGTGACTCATCTGAATAATTTTTAGTGAATTATGTCAAAATGCATCAGAAATGGTATCTTCTGAAATCATTTAATCACCATCTGTGATTAATCAAATCTCTCTATTATCAGTTCCCTAAAAATTCTTTATTGGAGTTCAGACAATCTTCTGAGAGTTCAGACAAAAATAAAACGGTGAATTCATCTTTAAAAAGAAACCAGTTCAAAGTATGTTTCCATTTTAGCAGCAAGCTTTCATATTTTTTTCATCTTCACGCAGACCCAGACCTAAACTGTGGCTGAACATAAAGTACTCTGTTGATTTCTAGAAACTTCTCTCTTCAAACAGAATGCTGTGTCATCAGTTTATGTTACAAACAAACTGACAGTGAGACTCGAGATGAAGACAGCAAAATATTAGAGTAGGCAAACAAACTATGGACCTGAAAATGATAAAATACTCAGAAGTTGTAGTAATTTACAATGTTTCTTAGATAACTAGGAACCACGTTCTACTTTTGTTGTGTCTATGAGTAGACAAAAAGCAGTTTATCTTCAGATTGTTGGACTGCTACACAACTGCAACTTGGCTAGTAAAAACAAGTAAAACTTGAAATTAATTAAAGTTAAAATTAAAGTTACAGAGCTAAAGTAAGACAAGTTCAACGTTTCTTACAATAAAAAAAAACTAATAACTGTTGCATTATTTTCTGACGTAGCTCCCCTTTGCTGTTGCGGTTGCAGGGCCGGGTCTGGGCACAGGTGACCTAGGCGACTGCCTAAGGTGCCATCTGGTGGAGGGGGCAGTGATTATATATATATATATATATATATATATATATATATATATATATATATATATATATATATATATATTATATATATATATATATATATATAATTTTTTTTAAACATTTTGACCCACCACTTTTTTCATGTAAAAATAAAAAAAATAAAATAAAACAAAATAAAAATTTTTATGTATTCAATAACTCCCTCCCGTCTTGTTGCTGCTGCTGTCTGGGTTGAGGGAAAGAGTGGGGTGCGCGCTGTTGCCGCTGTTCGGGTTTCTTAAAAACTTTAAGGATGAAAAAAGGAAGAGAAGCAAACATGGGCCCAAAGCAGAGGTTTGTCTCTTTTATTTAAATAAAATTGCTTGGAAATTCACTTAGTCGAAAAAGACTTGGTCCAAAAAGACTAATGTAACCAGCGATCTAGTGGTTTTTATTTTTTTCCACACCTTTAATAGGTCAGATCTCCTCACTTTCCTGTAGATTTGTTGGCTAATTGGTGGCGCAGTCAATTAGTGCACTTGTGTCCAGATGCAGAATTACCTGGTGTGAGACTTTAGCAATTTCACACCCTACTAGGGGCACAAATTTCTTTTTTCGCCTAGGGCACCATGAAGTTCAGAGCTAAGTCTGCTGAATCCTGTGGGATAATAGACGTAACAAGGATAAAACAATAGTTTGAAACTGCCAAAAAAATATTCCTGTTAAAAGCATTTCTACTTTTACAATTACCCCTTAAAATACTTCCAACAAAACAACAAATTTCTTATCAGAACAACTAAATTTAGCCTTGGGTGCAGTTAAAAGACGTGGGGCCAGCATGCAGCAATGTGCAACTTGGCTGCGCCTATTACGTGTGGCCAACTTAAATTTCCATAAGTTTTTGTGCTCGATCACACTTAAAATCACGCAAAATAGAACCTGTTAGAATAATATCTGCTCAAATGAAAGGTCAACATTTTCAATAAAACCTCAAATATTGAAGAATTATTCAAATTTGTATTTTGATTTGTGAACAATCTAAGACAGGAAAGGAAAATATAACTGGGCAGGACTTTAATAAAAACAAATATTGTACATTTTTCTTTTTAAATTGGTAAGGTTATTATAAAATTGGTTTAAACAGCATTCAGCTGTCAGTTTTGCTGTTCTAAACATGAACACCGGAGGTCACTATTCGCATTTTTGGCCCTGTCGCCATTTTGTCTGACGTCACTGTGAAAAGGGTCTATTGCTGCCTATCAAGGGGTGTCTAAACTTTTTATAGGAAAAAAAGTAAACAAATTTATAAAAATGTGACAAATTATTAAAACTGGGTTACTCTCTGTTCTGTTTTTGCCATATTTTTTTGCTAATATAAAGGAACAGAAAACAATGCATTAAATATTAACATAACTATTTTTGTTCATCTATTCGACTCTGAACTCAACTTAGAGAGTCACTTCTGGTTATGAAACCCTCAAAATGACCAAAGCTCATTTGCCAAGTGACAGTTGTAGATTTGCAATCAACAAAAGGTTAAAGCTACAGTGTTTAAAGGTCACCGGTGTAGTTAGTGGTTTATTCAAAGCCTTATTGAAACCAGTCCCTACAGGTCTCTGGGTGGTCCAGTATGGCTTTCGAGAAACGTCACCCCACGCCTTACTGGTTGTTCACGTTTGCACGAACCCAACTGTCATTAACAATAGAGCGGCTCTGTGCTGTCTGAAAGGCACAAGCTGTCCATTCCAAAGCGGTTCTCTTTGTACTGTACAGCTCAGCACCTGGAGGACATCGAGGACACTGCACGGGATGTTTTTGGACAGGGGCTTTGCTTGGAAAATAAACTTCTGTCTGACCTCAAGCGCCAGGAGTCTCCTGACTTCACCACCTGACACAATGTTCCTGCCACAGCACAGGCATCGTGCTTGGGTGGCCATGTAGGAAAAAGGAATTCCTTCTAGCTTTGCTCAAACAAAAGCCGTACGGAGGAGGCTAAAATTAGACTATTTTATGACACTGGGCAAATTTATCATTTTTAATACCCGGTTTCATTCAAAAACCCAACTGTTCCTACAGCCAGTCCTACTTTATATGACTGCCTCCTGACTTTTTCAAGCTCTTGAGATAAAATTCTGACTGGTTCTCATTGATGTGTCTTTCGCATGAGGGCTCTTTGATGTACAGGAGATCTGTGAAGTATTTGGCAAAGTAGGAGGCCAGGAATGTAAGGTAGGCACACAACAAACCGTTACTGGTAATAAAATAAAGAGTGTGAGCAATTTTGTGTCCCACTTTAACTCCTCTGAAAACAGACACTTCCTGCAGCCCCTTGTGAGCTGCTGTCAGCCACGCACCTCAAAGGACAGAGAGCATTCGTTCTCTTGTAAAGAGAAAAGTAAAGGGCAATGTGGACAGGGAAAGGGGCCAGCTTTCTTTCTGATTTGATGGATGATTCTGACGCAAAAAGTGGATGTATGTTTCCACACATCTGCTTCCCTCTTAAACAAAAGGGAGCCAAGGCTGCAAACAGTTACAGTAGATGAAAATAAGGATTTGCCCAACATCTGATATTTATGAGTTTTTTTCTGGATATCTTAGGGGTGAGATGGTTGGGCAATACCAGTTGCAAAACAGGTTATGAGAGGCAGATTGTTATCACTTTGTTTTTTGACTCCTATGTTAGAAAAGCCGGAACAAAAAGTGAATGTGACAGAATGTTTAATCCTTGGGAGGAATTATAACCCTTGGAAGCTCAAAACTGTTCTTTTCTTTGGATGTGGCATCACAGGTGAGTCAGAACTTTGTATTTGAGAAGTTTCTAAAGCAGAAAAGAAACCCATCCAAGAGTCATTAATTTAACGAGTGAATTAAATGTTTCCCAGAACAAGCTTCACCTTTTGGCATAATAGCAAAGGCTTATGTTTAATGTGCAATAAACGTGCTACTAGTGACTCCACCTACATTTAGATGAGTTTTTTTTAATGAAATACATTAAGGAAAGTCTCTTGTTGTATAGATTCAGACTATGGTTGCTTCATTTATTAAAGAATTTGCAAAGTAACATGAAAAAAACTAAAATCAGAGTATTTTTTTCAGATTTGTTTGGCAGGTGTGGAATCTCACCTCAACTGTGGTGCAGACTAAACAAGCAACTTGAAAAAAAAGATCTAGGATCATTTACTTGCAAGTGAATCTTGATGGAATTTAGAAACCATTCAGACTACAGTCCACTGTATGGATTTTGTGAGTGGAAAAACAGCTCAGAACGTGTCTCCCAAAAAGGATAACATTTTTGTGCACATTTTTCTATGGGCATGCTGCAGGCTAATAAAACATGCTATGGTACATACTGTAAGGGTGATAGGTTGAACACAGACACCGGACATCAGGACGCGCCCTGGTACCCTAATCCAGTACACATGTAGGAGTATGAAAAATCAATTTTATCCAAAATTAGTATTTTTACATCTGACATTAAGACTCTAAGTAAAAAAAAAAAAAAAACACTAAGTAAACTCATGGAAAAAAAATGATACCCTGTCTAAAATGTAAATGTGCAAATCAATGAAAACTTAAGCAATATTACATTTGCAAACATTTGTGAACACAGGAATTTGGGGCTAACCTCATTTTCTCTCCTGAAACTCGGCATGGTTTGGCCTTAATGTTAATGTCTTGATCTCACGTCATGCCAGGCTCCCTTTTCTTTTGCTCCCCCTAGTGGTGGAATTGTGCAATATGGTAATTTCTTTAAAGAACCGTCACTCGGGCAAGAAACTTGATTTTTGAAATCCTTATTTTTACTTTTCACGACTAGACCGGATTAAACCATCTGCCGGAACGAATAATAACAATATTAAAAGCAAGCTTAGATCATTTCACATATTTTGTTCCATCTACATTAATTAGTTTTGTGGATGTCAAACGGATTTATTCTTTTTGAAATTTAGCATATGTAAATGGTTGTCATGATTGGATGATTTTTTTTCAGGGCCCACGTACACAGTTCAATTCTAATCCAATCTTTGATGCAATTAAAGACATTTTCACATGTAAGCAGAGCCTCTGACTCACCTTGACCTTTTTTCGTATTCTTCTAAAAGGAAAAACTTTCCAGTTTTAAAATAGTCTGTCGCTCTTGATTGGTAGTTTCATTTTTATTGCCATCTTTGAAACAACACACCACTTTTAGCAGTAGAATAATGTTCAAGTGATGTTTCTGAGGGTATAAATTACTACAGTGTGTTCCAGCACGGCTTTTATTGAGACAGAGAAGGTTTTAAGCAATCAAGAGAAGTTCAGTTAGGGGAATGAATTTTTAGGTCTGTGAATTTTAATGTTTTGATCTGTTTTGTGTTCCCTTTTCAGTTAAAGAAACCACTAATTTTTTACCTCTGGCCTTGACAGCCACATTTTGTAAAATTTCTTACTATTCGTTAAACTTCATCACCTTAAACTAAAAATAAAAAGCAAAAACTTTTACCACTTGTTTACTTAGTATGCTGAAGGAATAGTTATAAGTTCATGACTCTGTGGGATTGTGTTGTGATCTGTAAATTATCTTTTGTTCCATCCAGAATTGTCCATTTCTGGTGTTCTTAATGCTTGATTAAGAAAAAAAAAAAAAAAGAAAGAAAGTTTATGTGAAAAAAAAACATACTGATTCAAAAATAAACCAACACAAAGTCACAAATCTGTTTTAAAAAGACTATTTTTTAGAAGTATTGTGCTTTGTCCCAATTTTTCATCACAAAAGTAAAAATAATAAAAAAAATATAATATACTTTTATCTTTTTTTTTTCTAGAAATACATTTCTTAAGTGCAATCTTACTAAAAATGGTATTTGGAAGTTTTATGGACCAAAAATAAACTATATGTGCAGGAAAAAAATACCCAGTAAACTAGAAACCAGTTACATTTTTAAAGTGATAGATGATGAAAGGTAAATGTTTGGATGCAACTGTGAGTTAAAGAATTGCATCTTGTATTAATTTGAACAGCAATTCCAATAGACTATCAAAGTTAGGCTTTATAGTTTAGCAAAAATATTAAGATATTATAAAGTTGATGACTGACTACTTACTCTTGGTAAAGATGGTTGCTTGCAGCTCCTTCCTGCTGTTTCTATAAAAATCACATTTGTTGGAACTGGATGAAATTATAACTCATGACGTAAGTTTAGCATCATCAAACCAAAACCAAGGAAAGCTGTAATCCATGACCTCAAAACAAATGTTTATTTATGTCTGACATCCATTTATTGGAAGAAAGTGGGGGTTTGTTTGAAAAACACACTGTGGTAACGCTTGTTTCGCTGCAAAAAGAAACTTCTTTCAGTTCAGTTTTAAATAAATCCTCCCCAAAAAAAGCTTTGTTGCTACTTTTGGAAAGTGGTGACACACAAAATAAAATTATGATAAATACTGTATTTTTAAAACAAAGCAAGACATATTATATTAATAATTAATGAAACAAAAACACTTTAGTTTTGTTAATTTAGATGTCGGATAGGTAACAACAGCTTCTATTTTCCCTATTGAAACACAAAAGGGTCTCGGTCCGTCATTGTTTTTGGTCCCCCTGAAACATTTCAGACATTTATGTACATCAAACACTTTGCTCTGTTTGGATATCTCTCCACATGTTACTTTGCTTACTTGCGTAGTCACAGATGTTGTTTTACCAATCACACGTCGGCTCATTTAGCGGAGCATTGTCTGGTTCCGTGCGTTTGATCAGATTGTAGCGTATCGTCTGAGTTCACTGTGATTTTATTCAAACTGTAGTGTTATCAAACATGCCAATGACAGGGACCGCTTCAAACTAAATGCAGTTTTAACCCTTGTAAAGTTGTGGCACTCACTGGAGGAGAAATTATAGATATGGTTCGAAGAACAGGAGATTACATGCTTGGTAGGTCAAATGTAGGAACAAAAAGGAAAAAAAAAATCAGTTTGGAAAAGAAACACAAATAGTCTACAAACTATGAACATTTATGGCAACCAATGCTGGCAAATTAAAATGCAGTTAACCTAAAAATACAGAAGAAGCCCAGAATTACTACAATGGTGACTCTTACTCATCACCATCATGGAAATCTGCAACGTTTTCACCAACAACATAAAGAAAAGGAAAATCAGATTAAATGTCATTCCAGTGTATAATGCCACTATTATGCTATTTCCTTGCAAACACAATTTTCTTGTGTTTATCCTATTTATTATAACCGTATCTGAAGATGAATGGGTAATAAACATAGTTGAGGTGCAATTATTTTATCTAATTTGTTTTTGCAAAATAATTTTTTGCGTCTATTTTGTTTTAATGTGGTGTTTATTCAGCTTAATGTCCTTTAACATCTTAGAAACCGTTGTATCAGAGTATAATTTATTTACAATGTCTTAATGTTAGCATTTGTAAATGCTTTTAGTTTGTATGAAAGTGTAGTCAAAATCCATGGGGGGAATTTTTTATTTTTTTTTTTAAAGGTTTAATACTTCTTCTTCTTCATATTGAGTATTGGCAGTAGGACGAGTTCAGTGTCCATGTGGGTATTACTGGTTCATGAATTTTCAAGACCAACAGCTGATTCTCAAAAATCATCCCTTCCAGTTTAATGGTTTTTCAAGCAAAGTGAGCTCAGATGTTAGTCAGATACACTCTGTTAAATCTACTGTCTTTACCTGTTAACTCACATGTACAAACAGAAACTGTAGCTTGATTTAGACATAATTTTTTTTTTTTATAAGTTAGTCTTTGAAAAAACATCAGATTGTTTGATGTTGAACCATCTTTTCTTAGCTGCTGTCTTGAGCATGGATCGGAGTCTCGGGGTACTTTACCTCTAATTGTTCCCTTGTTGAGTCACAGTTTGGTATTAAAAGTTTTACGACTTTCCTGGCCATATATTAAGAAATCTAAGAGCTCTTCATAAATATGGGTTATATCCTTCATCCTACCTCCATAAAACGGTTCAGATATATTCTTCATCTGTACTGTAGTCGGTGAATGAGTGAGCGTGCATGACAAATACCAAAATAGTTTGGAAGAATGATTATCTTTATAGCTTAAGTGTTTCACCAGTACTGTTTTTTTTTCCCCCAGATTGTCTAAGTTTTTATTACCTTTTCTTCCTCCTTGATGCTATAATCAAGTTACATTGAGCTTTTCCTCCACGGTTTGTTTTAATTTTTGACTTGAGAAAAAAAATAATCGAAGGAATCTTTTTAAAGTTGAGGTACAAATTTGGTCTTAGAAGGTTTGGGTGTGTGGTCCAGCACCGCCCATATGTCTATCCACGCTTTGACAACCTGAACCTAAACATTTGCTAACCCCTGTAATTTACACAATCTATAGGTTAAAGCAACTCTCCCTGTTATGAAGAGTCGAGGGGGGAGCAAAGCATTTAAAGTTCTCTTCAAAGCGGATCTCAGTCGACATTCAGATCCTGAAACAATGAAATTGTTGAAGGTAGGAAATAAAAAAAAGAGAAAAAGCTTTCTTGAACATGTGTTTTGAATGTCAAATAGAAGTTAAAGAAAAATAACTTGGAATAAAATGATCTTCGAAAGAATCTATCAAAAGGGTATTCTATCAAAAACAGTCCATTTTGAGGGAAACAAATATCCAACTAAATATGCTATGGAAAAGTAAAATATTTAGGTTGTGGAATTTTGGTCAAAAACGTCATAATCATATTAAAACACAACCAGGAACAGTTTTTAAATAATAAAAAAATTGTCATACAGGGACCTTAATTGATTATGTATAAGTGTCCTTCAACGTCTTACTTTTATTTTCCACCTAAACCCCTGGCCGATGGTTGGCAGCACAGCACACTTTGCAACCTCACCTCTGTCAGTCTGCCCCAGGGCAGCTGTGTATACATCAGTAAGGCTGGGCACGAAAATTCAGTTTCAAGTAGGAACCGTTATGTTTTACGCAGTTCTACTAAAACTGAAAGAAGCTGCTGCAATCGGTTCCGCAATTCGGTGCTTAGTCTCAGTGAAGGTCTATTTGTCTAAGAACATGTCAATCACTTCTACTCTGTTCAGTAGCCAATCCCTCTGCATTTCCTGCGATAGAGGGCGGGCTCATATAAGATCATGCAGTGCTCGCATGTCTGGCTGCATTTCTCAGCAGTTTACAGAAGTTTGACAGGTCGCTGCGTCGCATCAGCCAATCAGGAACTTAGCTTTGGACACATGATGTTTTCAGTGACCCGATCAGCAGGTAAATGATACAAGCGTTTTGTCCTGTAGCAGTGCGGCGGTTCTCTGGCTGCAGCAGCGTCCCGGACCTCAGCGTGGCTCACTCGCTCAATACGCTGACAGACATACAACCACTGAGGGGGAGCGGGAGCGGCCTGCTTGGGTCTCCTGAAATGTGATGCTTTACTTATTCTGAGACAATAATAAAAAAAAAAGGTCCCTTAATTTTCCCCTCTCTCAGGTCTATCTTTTGCGGGACAGCCTTCAAACTCAGTCACAGAGACACAGAAACACAGTGGAAGCGGCTGTCATCCAGACTCACCCCCCAAGTGAGATTAAAGCCCCGATAACCCCTCGAACAACACTGCGGCCCCTCAGCTGCAGTGTCTAGCTCAAGATCACATGTTTGACAGATGGCGAGCAGCAAATTTGCAGCGCGGTGAAAGAGGGGCGGGCCACCATTTCAACAGTCAGCACGTCAAAAAACGAAGACACCCAAAATTACCATTTTTGACGCAGAGGTCTTAACGCTTCAATATGTGATAATTTGGCAATGAGAATGTGTTGAATTGGGAAAATGTGGGCATTATTTTTTGATACTCAAATTGGCATGAATAGGAACCAAAACCAAAGAACCTCTTTGTCACTAGAACCAAGTAAAACCCAATCGGTGCCCAACTCAGCTTACCATCCCCAAATATGAATGAGGAGTGAATGAATACAATTTTAAATGATTTGAGCTTCTGGAAAATTGCAGATAAATCTAATCCATAATCATTATTATGATTATAGCAATACATACCGTATCGCCAGATTCTTGCCTTACTCAAAAGCTTGCAATATAATGAGTAAAGGCGCCAATGCATCACTTAATGAATGGATGATCCAAGTGGATGAGTGACATAAAAAGCCACCAGGTGTTTACATTTGTCATGTTTGACTTTCACAGCTTAAGCTAGACTTTCTCTTGAGGGAAAACCCATAACTTGAGAAAAAGCAGACAAGTCTGCACAGGTTTTCTAGTGCTTCTAGCAGTGTAGGCCACTTCAGGTGAGATCTCCTCATACATGTTTGTGAATCGCATTTATTCAACAGAACTTTGACCCTTTCGGGTTGTGTCAAAGGCAGTTAGCTTGATTCACCCCATTCCCCACATCAGCTGTTGTGCTTCTCCAAGAAAGGAGATTTTTTTTTTTTTTTTATTCTACAGGCTGACTCCACTACCTCATGGAAGAAAAAATGCTAACCCTCTTGAATTTCCCACAAAAAAGTTTGCCAAGAGGACTCAGAGAGAGAAAAAAATGTTGGGGTCTAAATACAAAAATCCAAAGAGGAGAGGGGGGTTGTGTGAATGGAAATATGACTACTTTCCGGACATTAAAAGCAGAGAACATCAAGACCTACACAAAAAGAATAGCCTGGACTGTGTTTGCAGTTTTCTTTAAAGCATGGGGCAAGACATGGAAAAATTAGCAAAGTCATCATAATTTAGGTAGATATTTATCTATTCCTTTTAGTGAGAGTCTTAGAACAGAACTGTAGAAAATTGAAAAAAAAGAAAATAGAACAGAACTGCATCAGTTCACCGTGCATCATGCAGAGATTGGGTGAAACCAAACAACCCTTTAAACAGCACGACAACTTTCTGGAAATCGGAATGAGTAAAGGGGCTAGAAAGCCACACATCTGTGCGGTCTCAGCTTCAACCTTTCCTTCTCTTTCCTTTCCCCCTTGCTCTTCCTCCTCCCAAGTTCTCTCCTCTCTTTTGTGGCTTCCAGCCTATGAGCTGGCTGGGGCCTTTCTTAATACACACCCCAGCAGGGCTTTATAAAGACAGGGCTGGAGGTCTCAGCAGCTACACACACCCCGTGCCTTCTCTTTTTGGTCTGTCTGAAGGCTGCCCGTGTCATCCTCTCCAGGGTCAAGAGGGGTGCAGATTAGAGATGCTGGTGGCACATTTTTGGGCCCTCAATCTTCAGATTTTACTTCTGGGCCCCATCCTAAAAGCTGCAAGTATGGTAACTATGGAGGCTCAAGGTGAGAGTTAAAATTACTTCCTACTGCTTTATAGGTTGACAATAGATAGCTGGAAGAAAAGGTTTGATTGAAAACTGACTATTAAGAGTGTATGCTGCGCTGACTAATACTACAACTCAGGTGTGAATGAATAAACAAGCGGAGGAACTAAGCTTTGTGTCTATATATTTTGTCTTGCTCAACTTACTTGTGTAAACTGTGGGTTAAACTGTTTGTGTTTCTGTTGTTCTGGAATCTTTTCCCCTTTTTTCCTCTTCACTGTAACACTCACTGTGAGCTCAAATATTTCCTTATTTTCCTTATTTTTTTGTCATTTTTTTTAGTTTCTGTCTTTCTTTTTTTTTACTGTAAAATTAAAAAAAAAAAAAAAAGCCCCAGTGGCGTGCTTGACTTATGGTGAACACATTTTCTGAGATGTACCTCTCTCTGGTTTCTTCTCTCTCTTTGTGTATGTGAAGCAGCTCTCCATGAAATTGAGAAGGAGCCAGCCTACTGGAATGCACAAGCAAAGGCAGCCCTGAATGCTGCTCTCAAGCTCCATCCTCGACACCACCGGGCTAAAAACCTCATCCTGTTTCTAGGAGATGGTAGGTCTACAATTTCCTATCACTGTGATGGATCCGTATGGATCAAAACTCAGTTAAATTTAAAAAAAAAAGTAAAAAAGTTTGTTTTTCATATTGAAATATCAACATTTTTCATTTAAATACTGAAAATAGACACATCCCTGTGCTAAAAAAAAAAGATTTTAAGAAGTTAGTTTTGATGATAAAAAGATACAAAAGATGGAGTATACATCTCCACCTCCTCATGCTCCACATGTGCACACCTCCACTCATGTTACTTATGAAAATAACACTACATAAGGTATTGAATAATATAGCTCTGACCTTTGGCTAATGCCTGAAAACTCTACCAATTATTATAAGGAACTAGTGAAACGTAAAAGATTGCACAACTCTTTTTTAGGGTCATAACACAGCCATCTGTACCAGCGTGGATTATAGATAAGAAGTTAATAGTTACATTCTGGGACAATAAAGTTGCAGGCTTTGACTTTAGTCCAAAAGACATATGGAAAGTTTGCATTTCCTTTTAAAATCACCCTTCAGAATATTCAATAATTATTAAAAAGAAATGCTGTTAATGGCTGACTTTTGCACTTTATTTGAGAGAATTTTGCATGCTTTTGGTACATGCATTCTCTCTAACAAGGTGATTTCTTGGACTTTATCTGACTTTTATAACAGCCAAGTAGGAAGAGACCTAACTTCCTTGATCAGACACACAAAGTTTGGATGTTTCTCAAGGAGCAAATTCCAGAAGTCACTGACAATTGCATTTAAGAAGTTTTGGTAATTTTTGCACTCTTGCTTAGATAGTACCCCTCTTATTGATCTATGTTCATTATTTGTATCTGATTGACTTGCACGACAAACAGCGTGCTATGGTTTATGCCTGGTAACCTCACCATAAAAGCCCAATTATATGCAATTTATTCCGGCAAGGAAGGTATTTAAGTATCACTGCACAGTGATGGGAGACTTATCTTTAATGGTCCCCAAATGCTGAACATGTTTTCTATCACTGTAGGGGCAGCTAAAGCCAGAAGGATGTGGTTTACATCTGGAATTGATTCTTTTTTTTAAAACTACGTGTGTGGTATTTTTGTTGCAAGTGAGAAACAGAATTAATCTGTAATAGGGGGCTCTTCAAAGGCATTAAGATTAAAGGATCACTTTCAGTGTGTTCTAGACTAGAAGGTCTCTGTTTCAAATTACACCAATTCTATAATTTTGGGGAAATATCTGTGCGGTTTATTAGGTTTCCAAACCACAGTATTAAGTTTCTAGGAAGAAAATAAACAAACAAACAAGCAAACAAAAAGTGAAATTCACCTTAGGTGTTTTTTTTCTCAGCATTTAAATTCACAACAAATTCTTGAAAACTGAAAGTGTCATAGAAAAATAAGAGATAATAGATAAATAATAATTTAGTAGCTCAGAAGAGGTAGAGGTCCACCCACCATCCACTTCCCATTTCCTGCTGTTTACAATTTGGATCTCAGGGTGGCTGGAGTCATTCCAGCTACTGTTTGAACAGCTGACCGCTGGATTATTCTCCTAAATGCTGATTTTTGTTTGTTTTTTTGGTTTTCTTTTTGTCAGGAATGGGAGTAAGCACAGTATCAGCAGCTCGAATCATGAGAGGTCAGATGGAGGGTTGGTCTGGAGAAGAAACAGTGCTGGCAATGGACACTTTCCCTTATGTGGCCCTTTCTAAGGTGATAACATGGCATGGCATGGCACCCACCCACCCACCAACCCATCCCTCCCTCCCTCCCTCCCTCCCAATTCCGAAACATTCAAAGTTTCTTTTTTAAAGGGTAGCTGAACATGTTTTTGCAAAATGTGAATGGATTTCAGAGAAAAAAGTAGACTTGAAAAATATAATTTCTGTGATTTTAAGTTGATGGTTTAACTGACTGTATGTATGTACTCTTAATTTTAAGGTCATATTTTCTCCAAGAAGTATTAACAGGGCAAGCAGACAAAATCAAAGCAATAGAGAATAAAAAAAAAAAAAGTTTTCAAAACCTAACCACGCCCTAATTCTAATCATACAAATAGTGTATTATCTTGTTCAAACTGTAATCCTAGCAAACTAGCTTTAAAATTGTTGCAGAAATTATCATCAAAACGCTTAAAATTTTGTTTCCCGGACAGAAAACTGCAGAGATGTAGTGCATGTGTGAACATTTTCCTTCAGGGGTTTCCCTCAACACGCTGCTGCTTGTTTTTTTTTTTTTTTTTAAACTCCCCTTCAACATAAATCCTCAAATTGCTGTGTGAAGTGGTTGAAAAACTCATATGTATCATAATCTTAATCCCTAAATTATTGTTTTAGAAGTTAAATAAGTGCTTTTGTTGCTTTTTGTCAACCTACAATCAAGACAGAGTTGAAGCTTTGAAAATGAACAAGTTCCATGAGAATGCTCACAGAGTGTACAAATAATTTAAAAAAATGCTTTCGATTTCAACAATAACCAGTCGGGGTGCTTAATAAAAAAATCTGATTTGTGGGAACGAATAATCCCTTTGTATTGTATCCAGACTAGACATGACATGATCTGGATCATGAGAGACAGACGATGAATACATGTACCTTAATAAATAGTAAAATTATAAACACAGTATTTTTCTTTCTAGACAAAAACCTACTTTTTTAATTTTCATTTTGTCCGCAAAGGCCTAAAATGCAAAAAAATAAAAAAAATAATTGTCAAATCTTCAGCTTTCTCTGATTTTCTTTATTGTAGTAAAATAAGGTAAAAAGTTCACATAATGTGGAAAAGTGTAGCCTAACTGAAATCACATTTTTGTATTCTCATTATTTTTTTGTTTTTTTTTTCTTCCTTTACACAGACCTACAGCGTAGACAAGCAGGTAGCAGACAGTGCCAGCACAGCTACAGCTTATCACTGTGGGGTAAAAGCCAACGCCAAAACCATCGGGCTCAACGCAAAAGCTGTGGTCTACGAGTGCAACACCACTTTTGGCAATGAAGTGCAGTCAGTGCTGCGACGTGCAAAAGCACAAGGTAAGCAACACAGTGGTTTCTGGCAGTGGAGAGTAGATTATTGCCTTCAAATGATACATGGTGGAGAATCATCTGATAAGAATGCTACCTGAGACACAAGTCAAGGTTCAATAGTCTAAATATATTTTATCAGCAGATACTCTCACAAAGACCTGTCTTCATTTTTGTGTTTGAGGTCATTTTAGACATACTTTCATAGAACAGCTTTTATAGGGTTGTAGGGAAAAAATCAATTCTGCGATGTATTGCGACATTTCGTTTGGCGACACTCGTGTCAGTTGAAAATGTTGACAAAATATATATAGCCAAATACAGTTGCAATACTTAATGTTGTGATCAAAATGAATTTGAACATTTTATTATCATGAAAGAAGTATTCATTTTTTTCTAAGTCATACTCTAAATTGTTCTGGGACAGTCTTGGGATATATCGCGATACGTATCATATCTTGAGACATGTATTGGGATATGTATCGTATTGCCAATACTCACCCCTAGTATTTAACATTGCACACAATTGGGTTTGCCTTTAAACCTGCAAATTTTATGTGGAATATTTTTTAATCACAGTGTTTCCCCTTATCGAACCTTCAGAGTCCACGGGGAGAGAATATTGGATCAAAATGAACGTTGACAGTTTTGGATCTAATTCGAGCATCTCTGTGTTGTACAGGTAAATCAGTGGGCATTGTAACAACCACACGTGTCCAGCATGCATCACCAGCCGGTGCCTATGCCCATTCTGTCAGCCGCAAGTGGTACAGCGACTCAGATCTTCCTTCCAGTGCAATCCAGCAGGGTTGTGTCGACATCGCCACCCAACTGGTCACCAACGTCGACATTGATGTATGAACAATAATGATTTTCTCCGTATAAATCCAAAAATTATTTGACAGCAAACTGTATTTTGTTGGTTTATCTAATCTGTATTTTCGTCTACCTCATATCTATTCGCTCGATGTTTTCTTTTCTCACCGATAAGGAGGGCTGCAGTACAGTGGTAAATGTTTTTTAAGAGTTTGACTCACCGCTTTATTTGGAATGCAATAAAAGCACTTTCCAAAGTGCATTTAAAGGCGCTGACGTAGGCGTGCTATGGTGGTAGATCAGAATTGATATTATTATCTTTGCACATTTAGCCCTGGCTTTCTGATTAGTTTTAGGTGAAAATAGGATGAACCAAATGGTGGAAAATTATTTTTAGTGTTTAATAAAAAAATTAAATTAAAAGAGGATATTCTACCATTATTTGAGATAAATGTTAAACAGTTGGAAACTAATTTAAAGCAGTCCTTTTGAATAAATTGGCTATAAACATTTGTAACACTGGACTAATGCAAATTGTAATATGAAGAATAAAAAATCTGTTCTCTTTCACAGGTGATTCTGGGAGGAGGAAGGAAGTACATGACACCTGAAGGCACTCCAGATCCTGAATATCCTACCTCGTCGTCCCGTACAGGAGACCGTAAAGACAAAAGAAACCTCATAAATGTCTGGCTGAAGGCCAAGCCAGTAGGTTTATCCAATATGTCCTCATGTTTTTTTTTTGTTTTTTTTTAAGTATTTACCATTTCTCATTTGTGTTAAAGAAAAAAAAGTCCCACTACGTCTGGAACAAGAAGGGATTCGATGAAATCAATGTCAAAACAACAGATCGGCTTATGGGTGAGTGTCATGCTTTATGGAAAACTGCTTGGAAGCTGTTTTGATGTTAAAAGTTGAATTTAGAAACGTGAAAGTGCCAGTTTTTACATAGCTGAAGGTGTCAAATTTGCTCTCAGGAATTGAGCCATTCCCTGAGGGAGCGGTGAGCTGCAATCACAGCCCTGCTCGGAAATTATTGAGCAATTTAAATCATCCCCACTAACCCCCAACCCAAAGCTTGATGCTGAGTGGCAAGCAGGGATGCACTGGGAGACTTTAGGATCACATAATTATAGATTTAATGATGTCATTTGCAGGTCTTACTGATTGTCATTGTTATTTTAGGAGCCAAAACAGTATATATAAATTTATTTTATTTTATTAACACATGTAAAAAAAGGTGTGAACTTTCTCTCTGTTTTTTGGAAATTGACCATCATGCTGCTCTTTGAACCCAGTTCTGTGAAGTAATCAATTCTACTTTAGGTGATAGAGATTTAAGGGTGTGTCCAAGATCGTAAAGATTTACAATGGTGATGCAGACGTCCCGACCCCATGAAATAAAAATAAAAAAAATATATATATATGTAAAAACTGTACTTTATGCTGTCTGTGTAGCTTTTTATTGTAAGTGGTGTGTTCATTTTCTGACCTTTTATGTCTGTTTTTGCAGGTCTTTTTGAGCCAAAGGACATGAAATTTGAAGTTTTTCGAAATACTTCGAATGATCCATCAATTGTGGAAATGACAGAAAAGGCCATTCAAATTCTCAGGAAGAATCCAAAAGGCTATTTTCTGTTTGTGGAAGATGAGTATCTTGCCCACGAAAGTCCAAAAACGTCTCTCAGCAAGGCCTAAATCTAAATGGTATTCTTTTTATCTTGCTTTGTTACGAGGGAGAATCGATCATGGCCACCATGACAACACTGCCAAACTGGCTCTCAGGGAGACGGTGATGTTCGATGCAGCCATCGAGCGAGCTGGACAGCTCACTAGAGAATCTGACACACTGACAGTGGTGACTGCTGACCACTCTCATGTCTTCACTTTTGGAGGCAGCACACCTCGAGGAAATCCCATCTTTGGTATGATTTTAAGCGTGAGACATGAAAACTGCATTGACATGTATGACATCACAATATTTTGGACCAGGAAAACTAAGAATAACAAAGTTTTCTATTTTTTTTAAATCATATTCAAACTTCTTAATTGTTTTGGTAAATCAATCATTACAGAAAAAACCTTTTCCCACTCTCTTATAGGTTTGGCACCAAAGGATGCCATGGACAAAATGCCTTTTACCAGCATTCTTTATGCCAACGGCCCTGGATATGAGCATGCCAATGGAAGCAGAGACAACATCACAATGGTGGATTATGGTCAGTGCAAACTGATGTTTTCAAGACAACCATAAAAAGCAGATAAGCTCGCAATTTAGTTTTTGCAAGTCAAGTTTACTTTAAATTTTACATTTAATTTTTGAAAAAAGTAAAGAAAAACTGAGTTAAGCTAAAAGTATCAGAGGGGTCCCACTACTCAGATATTTTCTTTACTTTAAAAAGTAAAAATAAAGTTTTTCCTTTGACAGTTCTGTTGCATACTTTTTTGTACTCCGCTTCTTTTCATCTTGGAGTTCATTGTTCCTATTTTTTATTCTGCCCCATTCACACATCGTGCAAAAAAATAGTTTATCTGGAGTTTAAAATACATCGACTCCTTTTAACGGCCTCCAAAACCTTTGAAGCTTTTATTTCTTTTGATTAATGGGCAGCCATTTATTTCTTCTGAAATGTTACGCTCTACATGGAACCTCAAAACAAAATCAGCCACAAAAAGCAACATTTCTGCAACAGTGTTTGATTATTATCAAAACTGTTTCAATTAACCAGAGCATGAAAAAATAAAGTTAAAATGATTTAACTTAAATTATTTTTTCCTGTAATATTCATCAAAGGGACTTTTGTTATTATTAAACTTTTGGGTTCCTAAAAAGACTACTATTATTTTAATCACTTAAATTACGTTTGTAAAACAGCTTTTAATGGGAGATTTAACCATAAAAAAATAGCGTGTTGGTGAATATAATTGTTGTGTCGTGACAAACTCTCGTAGCTGCAACACCAAAAAGCTCAAAAAGAAAAAAAAAAAGAGTATATTTGTTGGTTTTCTACATGCACCCTGATGACTTTTCAATTGACTTTGAGTTAAAGTAAAAGAATCAGCAACACTGATGATTGTCTATTTGTATCTCCGTAGAAGATGACGAGTACAAGCAGCAGGCGGCTGTCCCTTTGGAAGCAGAGACGCATGGCGGGGAGGACGTCACCATCTATGCCAAAGGCCCAATGGCTCACCTGTTTCATGGAGTTAAAGAGCAAAACTACGTGGCCCATGTGATGGCCTATGCTGCCTGTTTGGAGCCGTACACCAACTGCCCTCCTCACCCCCTCGACCGCTCATCAGCGGGAGGCAGGAAAATGCATGTGGGTCTTTTATTTAGCATGTTTGGTCTCCTCCTGCTGATCAGATGACCCTAACGCACAAACACGCACAATCGAGTCGCTTCGAAATCATGGAGCAAAAAAAGGGCATATACACTGTTCATTAAAACAGGTGGACTGTGTGTGCAGAGATAACCATACACTGTATTTGCTATGTATCCCACCATGCCTGTAAAAATGCAAGCTTCAGCATGCATGTGTTTATACCTCACATGTATACAAAGCAAATACTGATGAGTGGTATTTGCAATTATGCAAAGATTAAGTTGTTTATGTGCAAACAGAAGCACCTTTTTTATATTTATATATATAAATAGTGTACATTTTTTTTACCAAAATTGCACTAACTTGTAATGCTATAATTTAGTTTGCAATTTATTTTTAATTTTGCTGGTTTTCTGTTCATTTTGAGTTATAAAAAGGCTCCACAAGCACTGCTCTAGCTGAGATGTCAAACATTTGCCCAGAGGCAATTTACCAGGTACACATTAATCTGACATTTTGCCCAGAATAACCTAGAAAAAAAAAAAAAAAAAAAACTATCTGGCTGAGGCTCATGCTGTCTTGGACACACATCAGAACATGGCTGTTTTTGAACAAGTGGAAAAAACAACTTTGGACTGCAAAAAAAAAAAAAAAGAACCTGCACTATTAGCCACCATGCAACTTCACCAAGCTTTTTTGTGAGCTCATAATCAGTTTTTCAGGGTAATTTTGACAAAACTGCTTCCGAATGTTTTCTATCAAATGCCTTACAAAAATATGTGTTAACCATTTGAATTGTATATTTTTAAACAAAATCATGAGTTTATTTTTTTATTTTATAACAAAAGTGTGAATAAAAATTTACTCTTACTTCTGACCCTTGTTTTTTTTTGTATTATTATTATTAAAACTCTTTAAGTGCCTGTTCCACCAAGTAAAGTATGTATAGAAAACATGTTTTTAAAACCATTTATTATGTGTATTACTCTCTAAAACTATCAGAGACCCATTATTTTTTTATTTATTTTTTTTGTCAATCTGGCCACATGATCGAGACCCTCATAGAATGTGACTTTTTATCCCACCCTTCTACTGTACCTCAATCTGAACTCTCCAAAATCCTGTCAATTAGAACAGAATACAGTCTTCTACTGCTACACTACAGTTCACCTGGTCTCAGTGCGATCACGCAGCTGTTCTGTGCACCCTGTTCTGCGTCCTGATTGGCTGGAGACATGGTCAATCTCCTCCATGCTGCGTCTGCTTCGCTGAAACATGCAGCTCTTCAGAACCACATAATTCTGTGATCACGATCAGATTTTAGTTTTCATTCTATAGTCCTGGATTTAACAATGTCCATGTCTGTCAGAGAAAAGTGTGTAGTGAGGAGTTTAACATCTGTAACCTTAATTTGCGGGTTTCATCTTCACAAGTTAGTTTTACAATGCAAATCTTCCAATGACCGAGGGAATATAAACTTCATTTTTTGTTTCCCCAGTTGCTCATTTTAATTTATCAAATTGTGTCCTGAATCCTATTTTTTAATATTATTTTTTTCTTCAAGTCGCACGTCAGATAAATACCATTTGCACAGAGATCATGAAAACACGTGTGCACTGAGCGCCACGTGTGTGCAAAGCTCGTTCCTGTTTGCGCACATGAGGGAGAGACAGAGCAGAGCATGTGTAACAACGACAAATGACATCACTACAAAAATGAAGAACTCGAAAAATAACAGAAATCTGAAAGGATTTTATTGTTATTGATAACGAGAAGACAGAATTTAGAATCTGCAAGAAAAGAATTTCAAACACCACAACCAACCTGAGCAGACATGAGAACAACTTTCTCCAGACCAGCTCAAACATTGACAGAAGAAACCACATCAGCTTCACAAAGATGAGATGTTTGCTATTTCTAAATACCTTTATCATGATTTCATTTCATTTTCCTTTTCCACATTATAATTAGTATTTTACGTTGTGGTTGTCGTGTTTCGTGTTGTTTCACTTTAAAAGTTGAACAGTAAATAATTGTTTTTGTCATGTATTTTGTACATTTTATCTAGGAGGAAAATAAACATAATTGAACATAATAACAACACACTTTACACTTATGAATATTAAAACATTTTTTTTACATCAGTCATTCATTTTTTGCATGAGTTTATTGATAAGTTAAATAAAATAACAAAACGACCTAAAGAACCAATAGATCCAGATGGCTATAAGATCCCTGAGGAGCTGCGGCTTTCCAATGTCTTAAAAGAATCCTGACAGGAGAGGATTCCCTATTTACCGGTTTACTTTACGGACTGTTTTAGATTCATTTTCTCTGTGAAGATTACAGAAGGGGGATTGTTAAAATAGGGTTGTGTGTTACTTTCTGAAAAAAAAAAAAAACAGTTGTTTACATTTAGACAAATGTTTAGATTGTTCCACTGTTCCCGGCCCCCATCAGAGAACAAAAAACAGTTGTGTGGCCCTCACAAGAAAAGGATTGGGGACCCCTGGTTTAAAACAAAGAATACTTCACCGGTGTCACCTTCACCTTGTAAATCTTTACCATTTTCTTCTCACTCTGACCTTCCGCTGTTTGTCCAAATTGACAGGCAGTTGATAAAAAAAAAAAAAAAAAAAAGACTTTTCCAATTTGTGTTCATGACAAATATGTCTAGTAAAAAGAATGTCACAATACCCAAAAAATGCTTTAGAACAAAAATTTTGACTGTTATTAGACTTTATATTATTACATGATAACAACTTTGTTTGTTTTATTCTTTTTTTTTTCCTTTCATTAACAGTAGAATACCATGACTTTTTCCCCTTCTCGTCATCAGAAAAACCTTTAGGAATAAAAATAAAAAACCACAATCACCAATTTATAATGTTTTAAACAGAGTTGCAGCATCCAAAAGAAACTATATATCCAAAAAAATCTCAAATTTACTATTTGGCTAAACAATCTGACGCATCATGTTGTGAATCTATCCATAATTTCAATCAAGGGTGTTTGGTTTTCTGTTTCCTTAACAGAGGGAGTGTTTCTTGTCATATTGGTGGAACATTGCGAGGCTCCTTGATGTGCCCTTTGCTCCGTGGCAGCAGCTATAAAGAGAGTTTAGAAAGCAAACAAGCAGTTTTGTAGGTTTCACATGCAGTCAGTGCAATGGCCAAGACACATTATTTCATTACTGGATTATGTATTTTCTTCTCCTTGCACAATTCATTATGCATTTCAGGTATGTATATGTCTGCAAATGACTTAGATATTGCTTTCTGATGGGAAATTGTTGTGTTATTTTAGAAAAAAAAGTTCCAAAAAAAGGTAAAAAGTACAAATTTGATTTTTTTTACCTAATGGTCAAAGCAAATAGATATATAAGCTTTTATTTCTTAAATTTTAAAAACAATTCTTTAGACAAATGCTCTTAAATGAACTAAACTACTGAAATTAAACCGTTTGTTTCTGTAGATTCTACTTGTTACATATTTAAGAATGAAACACTTCTGGTAATACATTGTATGGTTTGCTATATTGAACGGTTCTGGCACCATCAGAGCATCTTTTTTCTTGATCTTAGATGAAGAACTTGAAGCTAGCTACTGGAACAACAAAGCTAGTAGAGCTCTTAGTGCTGCTCTCCAAGTGCCACGCAACATCGAAAGAGCCAAAAATCTCATCCTCTTCCTTGGAGATGGTGAGTCCTTTTTTTTCCCTTTTTGATTTTCTTCCCAGAACATATCTGTTTTCTTAAAGTTTTCATGTTATTCTATAAATAAAGTGGTCAGAACATTAAAGAACCTCATAATATAATTTGTTTTATAGCAATCAGCTGTTTCATATGTAAAAACTGAACAATTTAGTCAATCAAAAAAATGGTACTCTAATAAAACACATTTTTATTAATAAATGTCCCTTTTATCTCTATAATTTTGTATTTCAAGAATCAACTTATGTGATATTGTTGTGTAGCGCAGAAATGTACTGATTGTTTATGAAGTTTGGGTAATCGCAACGTCGCCTTTCCGTTATCTACTCTTAACTAGCAATAAGGTATCACTCAAAAACTGACATGTTTATCACATCACTGGATCTGCCATAAATGATGAGCCAGCTTAATATGTACAAAGAATGAATGATGTCCTTAAATTCCAGGAATACTTCAAAAATTAATAAAGGTTATCTAATCTATCTGTGTGTTTTGCTCGGAAGAACTGATGAAAGCATACGATGCCAATAAAAACGATCAACTTTCCAAATGTTGTTTCAACCAGGAAACAGGAAACAAATCATGAGTTGTCTGTCCTTGATGGGTCCACTCTGGCGTGATGCTTTTTGCTTTCAGGTATGGGTGTAGCGACGGTGACAGCAGCGCGGGTGCTTAAAGGCCAGCTGGCTGAACAATCCGGAGAGGAAGGCAGTTTGGTGATGGATACCTTTCCTTATGTCGCACTGTCCAAGGTCAGCCAACATTCAAACTTCTTTGAGAGTGAGACTTCCTAAATAAGACCCACCATTAAGATTAAAGGGTTTAATTTTTTTTTTTTTGGCGCCTAAACATGTTGGGCAAACAATGCACTGTATCTAAAGTTCAAGAAAAATAATAAAGATATGTGTCATAATAAAATAAGAGAGATAAAAGCTAGTTAACTGTATATTTCTAATGCATATTTGATTCTCATTTCATATGATGTTACACTTTTAAAACACTTCAGTTGTTCAACCCAATTCTTTGTTAGGATGTATTTTTGAGTTCAATTTTGAAGCAATACTATTTTGGGGGGATTGTAGTGGTTTAATTTTAACACAATTTATGGATTTTTAATTAGTTAAATTAACCCAGACAAAAAGTTAACCCCTGAGTTGAATTAAAAACAACCCAAATAGGGTTATTTTAACTGCTGAGTTTTCATTGTGTAGATTTAGAGCAAATATTTCATATAGATTTGACTGACATGCCTTATCGGTTCATCACATGGTGGGTGATGTGGTCAATATGTAACATAAAGAAAACTTAACGTTGCTACTTTCTCAGATTTGACTTTTGTACTCTTTTTTTAAGTCAGAAAGTGTTTTGTGCAATCTACTTGAGATTGCACAAATTGTGAAAAAACTCATAAAACTGACTGATACCCTAAGATAAATGTCTGTACCGATAGGTAGTTCAAAGAGCGTCGCCCCTATCAGACATGACTAAAGTCGGTAATTGAACGTGACCAGGATGAGATAATAAGTGTGGAGAACTTACATAAAAGAAAGATAAACAGAAAAAAAATAGATAGTTAAATAATTGATCAGAAAGATCCTTTAAACAGCTAATTTCACATCAAATGGATTGGCATTTTTAAAAGAAGTAAAATATTTTTGTGCTCCCCCTCCACACACACATAAGATGTATTGGCAAACCACAGACAGAAATTTTTGAAGACAGGGCAAAATATATGTTTTGATGTTAAAATGTCATCAAATAAATGAATAATGACAGCATTTCTAATACTTTCAAAACACATCTGACAGCAAATAAATTGCCTCCATTTTAGGCACATTTTTGAAAAACATGTTTCCCATTTACACTGCAGGGGAGTACAAATATATAAAAGAGATAAACTGGGATCTGATGAGGCTTAAGTATGACACAATATGTCAGAGGAGCCATAAACCTAAGTGGATGCATGTGCTATAGATTGCAAGGCCAAAAAAAAAGAAATAGCAGTTTTCATGTGCATGTAGAATAACCTGCACGCTAACTTTTGAATCAAAGCCTTGGCGGTCCTCTAACTTTCTTATTTTTTGATGATGTGCACTATATTTTACAGCATGTCGGCATGACAGTTGAGAATGAATGCAAACATCCTTTTTCTATAAGATGGTTTACAAAAGGGAGTGTGAAATGTTGATGGGTTACAGCACATCTGGTTCTGTGGAAAAGCTGACTGTCCACTGCTGTTGGTTAATAAAATGAAGGTGTATTCAGACTGGACATATTTGGTTCTCTGAAAGTGAACCAGAGAACAAATTTTCAATCTGAACACAAACAAGATGACTCTGGTCCAAAACCAAGAACTGCTCTCTGACTCATCTTTCGAATGGTGTTGGTTCATTTCCAGTCGGACTGAGCTCCAGTTAGTTCTGAGTTCCATCAGTCTGAATAGACTCCATCCTCGGAGTGGAACAACTGGAGCAAAACAATCACTATAGCTGGGCATTACGGAACGTAAACAGAGAGGAATTAAACAACCGATGAACCGGGAACAAATGGGAAGCAACAATGAGACACAGCGACTCAATGAAATTTGGTCGGATGTTATTCCGGCTCATTAAAATGGCTTTAAACACACTGCTTCTCACACTGTTCAACACTTAACAGCATACCCTGTTAGCTGTCACCTCCTCACCCATAGCATTCTTACTTCCAATTAGTCATATAGACGTACGGTTTGGGCCCCCTCTGCAGCACTTTTTAAGTGTCCCCAACTTGTCATTTTTTTGATGTTCCTGCTGTACCCATTTAACTAGGGAGAAATTCTGTACACTTAATCAGGGGTCTCCAACCCTCGGGACACGGACCCTAACCCCATCCCAGTAAAGGTTCCAGTACCCTAACCTGGAACCGGTTACGTGTCCGGTACCGCATCCTGGGGGTTGGGGACCTACAACCAGTACGTCAAAAAAGTGACGAGTCATACTTCCAAATATGATGAGTTGGGAGTGAGAATGTGTAGCCTCAGTGATGGCATGCTTCTGCCATTCAAAATCAAGTAAAAATTGTTGTACCTAGCGTTGATACAGACGTTCAAAATTGGTCAGCAATATAAAGTTTATAGTGAACTAATCCAACAAGGATTGCAAAGCTTAGGGCTTCCATTATTCCATCTCTCATTGGTTTTCCCCGCCCTTGTAGTTCCTGGCAAATGACGGAAGAGATCTTTAGTCATGTGGTTTTGCTTACAAACTTTGGTTAGAAACAGAAATATGCATTTGACAGCAGTCTACATACAGACCAGACACAAGGTTCAGGACGACCAAATTAAGCGAACTTGGTCCCAGGCAATGGACTTTTCCAGTCTGAATACACTCTAAAACACAATGTTAGTTCAAATTTATTAGCAAAAAGACTTGCTAAATTACTCAGACAAAAAATGCACCAATTTCCTTGTTAAAAGTGTCAATTTGGTTAATAAGTAACAAATATTTATGAGCAATTTTTGTAGAATTGGATATATATTTTTTTTTTTTTTAGTTTTCTTATCACAAGATTTTATGACTGGATTTAAAGGCTCCTGTTGTAATTTTGAATTTTTTGCTTTTCACAGACATACAATGTGGATGAGCAGATGCCAGATAGTGCTGGGACAGCAACAGCTTACCTATGTGGGGTAAAAGCAAACTATGGCACTTTGGGTGTTACTGCTGCAACCCCAAGGGGTAATTGTCTTGCCTCCTTTGGGAACAACGTCTCTTCTATCTTGGACCGCGCAAAGAGAGCAGGTTTGAACCCCATATCCAGCAAGCTTTGACCAACATTCAAATCAAGTTGTAATATAAGCTTTGTTAAACGTGGTACAGTGAATTGCAATATATTGCATAGTTACTTCTTGTGAATTCGTTTTTATGTTACACTCTTAACAATCTCTGATAATTTATGGATGAATCTGATATGTATAAAATTGTTCTCAAAAGTTACAACATACTTTGCTATTTTTAAGGAAAATCTGTTGGAATCGTCACAACCACCAGAGTGCAGCATGCATCCCCCGCTGCAAGTTATGCACACATTGCCAGTAGAGACTGGTATTCAGACTCACATCTCACTGAAGAGGCTCTTCAAAATGGCTGTACAGACATTGCACATCAACTGATTAACAACACAGAGATAGATGTAAGATTCAATGACTTTCCTTTCCTTTCTTTTCTTTTATGGCCACTTATTTTTCTTCGATTGAGCGTGTAATAGTACCACCAACTGGTTTGTTTGCTTCCTTTGGCACAGCAAGCATCAGGAGATCAGTTATAAATAAGGTACCACTGTGCCAAACAGGGAAAAATAAAATACTAATTGAAGTACAGAACATGTTATCCAGACTATTAACATATGTCGAGATGAACAAAGCGAGGTTGTAATATTATCCATAGAAAATTAATTACCTCGGTTTCCAACGAAATGAAATCAATTCAGTCGATATTTTTCAATGACACGAATCTCGCCGTTTTGGGACCAAATGATGTTAGTAAGCAGTGATTTGTCTGAGTCCGTCTGAGTCATCATGTCAATGACAACTACTCTCACTAATCAGTAGTGAGTTTTTTTTTTTTTTTTTTTTTGGAAAGCCATTCCCCCTTACACTGAAAGCTGGAATCTGTCAATCAAACGTTTGAGAAGGGGGGCTGTGGGCACCACATACTCTTATTGAGGCATCTGATTGGCCAGTTGATAACTTGAACAAGTTGCAATAAAGAAAGCATATCATGAAAATAAAATTTGGTTTTGCAAAAACATGTTAAAAAGAGACACCGGTGCAAAAAATGGTTCTTCTGACAAACAGAATGACTGAGTAATAGCAGTTTATTTTTCAATAGAAGTTTAGGGAGTTTTGATTTTCTGGGACCAGCGGGTACCTCCTATTTGGAACATGTGAAGGGGGATGGTATAATCAGTCCAATCTCTCTGTATACTGTCTATGCTCCAGATCCAGCCATGGTGAAATAGAATAATCAAAGAAAATCCTTTGCTATTTGGACTGGATGTCTATCATTTTTATTGTCAAAAAGAGTGAATAGATAGCCATAAATAGTAGCCATTGAGTGTGTATACATAACTGGACTGAGCACCCCTCAACCCTTTATGTTCCAAATGGGAAGTAGCCTACCCGCCAATCTAAAAAACTGAAATCCCATAGACTTCTACATAGAAATCAACAGCTACTCAGTCATTACAATTCTCAGAATAACCATTCTTGCTCTGATACATCATTTTAACATGTTCTTGCCAATTCCAACTTTTTTTTTCACTATATTTTTGCTGTAGCACAAGTTAAAATAAATTGTTATGTGTTGTGTTTTCAAGTTATATATTATTCAGTTATAAAAGACCAATTCTGAGAAGAGGCCCTTTGTACAACTTTAAAGATTCTTCTGAGCTCACTTCTGATTGGAGAGAGTGGCTGCCATGGAAATATAGACTAAGACGGACCAATCACGGCTTACTGAGGACGTCTGGTTCCAATATGACGACGGGACATATCGCAAAAAAGTTGTGACTGAATTGACTTAATTTGGTTGGAACCAAAGATATATCATTTTCTACGGGTGATGTCTCACTAGTTCAGTCCAGTCCTCTATATAAAGTCAATGATAATAACAGAATAAGACCAAGTCACACAAATGTCCAATGTTGGATCTTTAGTTACAACAGAAAAAAAGAAGCACAAACAGTACGAAGTGTTAAGAATCAGGGCAGGAAGTCCATCTTTCCATCAACCAGATGATGAATAATAGTCAGAATGCACCAAACCAGAGGCAGACTGGCTGAAAGTCGACTAAATGACAGATAGAAATTCTTCTTCTGGGTCCAAAATGCAGTGATGATAATCTGACACCATTGTTTAAAGTGAAGCTGAAGTGGATGTTTTACGTTCCTTGGACCGCTGATTTAAATTTTTCTTTTGGAGCATTTTAACAAAAGTGGTTGTTCGTGTTTGAAGTAGATTGAGTTTCTTTTGATCATCTGAAAACATTGTGCCATTTGTTCAACTCTGTAGCCTGAGATGCTTTCCAACAGATGTTGATGAGTGATATTTTGCAGGCTTGTTAAAATATTAAAAACAAGGGATTGTCTTTCCATTTCTTGGTTGTACTTGACACGCAATGTGTAAGACAACAAGAAAGTTATTTTATCGTCTCATTTTTGCTACTAGATGTTCCTGAAACAAAGCTGTAAATGACTGAACTCAGTTACGACACAAATGACTAAGCGTTTTGAAATTGATTTGTCGCTCCTTTCACTTTTATACTACTTACGTGGACAGATCCATCTGTTGGATAAGGTGGTTGTAAAAGACTTTAATGCAGACTTACTAAGAATCAAAGGATTTTGAGTAAACAAAAAGAATATCTATGCAGGACTGTCAGAAAAGATGCACGGCATATGAATGGGTGAAAACAATCAACAAAAGATATAGAGAAAGCTAATTATAAGAAATAAAACAGATGTGCAAAGATTAGAAAGCATATGTGTGCAATAAACCGGAAAACTATTAGGACAGAGCTGAAAGACAAACCACAGATTCATAATTTATCACATATCCAAAATAAATACCAGAAAATGTTGTAATGCAAAAATGAAACAAACAAAACCAGAACTGAGAAGAACTCGTTGAACTCATGTGGCATGGAAACGTCGAAAGGTGATATTGTTCATATTAATGGAAACTTTTCTGATTCATCATACAGGTCATTCTTGGTGGAGGTCGTCAGTACATGTTTCCCAAAAGTACACCAGATCCGGAGTATCCAACTACTACAGGAGACCGGAATGATGGGCGAAACCTGGTTGAAGAATGGAAAAGGAATAAAGAAGTAAATGTTATTTTGCACATTTGTTGTTAGTTTTAACTTTAAAGTCCAGAGTAATGATGTCCTAAAGTTTGAACTATGTTCACATTTTTTTATGGTTTACAGAATGCTAAATATGTTTGGGATAAAAAGGGGTTTGACGCGGTCAGTCATCGAGATACAAACTTTCTTATGGGTAAGGAGAATTATACTGTCAAGATATCTTCACCTTCTACTTGAATATCCTCCTGACTACCAGCAATGCTAATGTTTTCTTCTGTAAAGGACATTTCTAAACTTGAATATCTCCCAACCACAGCATACATCTGAAATAACTCCTTTTGGTTTCCACAGAGGATATTTGGTTCTTTTCAGTGATATCAGATGTGATTGGGTGGGCTTCTGGGAATTGTAGTTTTTCAGACTTTTTTTTGACAGAACAAAAAAAATGTTTCTGTAGTAGTCAGGAAGATATAACAAAAACTTCGATATTTAAATACAGATGGACAGTTAATTTAAGTCTCAAGCAAAGATTTACAATGCAAATGAAACTAAAAGATTTTTGATTCAAGTTTTAATTAATTATTATTTCAACTGGATGAAATGCAGAATACCAAGAGGATTTTATTAATCATATGGTAAATTTTTAAAGTTTCTGGTGGATTTTCTTTTATCAATGATATATGTTCAGTGATATTGAAACTTCTTCATGCGTCCAGGACTATTTGAACCCAAAGATTGCCGTTATGAGCTGGAAAGAGACCCGTCCATGGACCCTTCACTCACAGAGATGACAGAGAAGGCAATTAGGATTCTAAGCAAGAACGCAAACGGCTTTTTTCTGTTTGTGGAAGATAAGTACATTTTCTTAACCTTTATGTTAAAAAGTGCAAACGTATTAAAGAATCATCATCTGTGGCTTTTGATGAGCCCTGTACAAGTGTTTCATGTAAGGCACTTGTGTCAAAGTCAAGGCCCGGAGGTCCTCCTTATATGAGGCCCTCCAGATCATTTTATTTTATTGTTATTAATGGCCTGATGTTATCTTACACTATTTTTAACTTGTATAATTTTGACAAAATGTATTTTTATGGAGAGCAAAATATCAAATGTTATTTAAGGTTTAAGTTGATTTATTCTGGAATAATATTCCTGCCTTTTTAATTATCTTATGTTAAAAAGTTACATTTTTAACATTTAAAAAATTTGTTTTAGTGTGTTCAATAAACGTTTATCCTGTTCGGCCCGCGTATGAATGGGTAAAAACAATCAACAAAAGATACAGATTTTTGTCTGTATCTTTTCAGACAATCCTGAAAAAAATCTGAAAATCCTCTGTTAAAAGTAATTCTGTCAACAGAAAACATTAAACTAATTCAAGTAATTAACTAATATGATAAAAGTTTCTTTTTCCGCTATTTTCTAAACTGTCTTTTCAAAATAAGAGCTTTTTTTTTTTTCTTTCTTTCTTCAGTTCCGAGGTCAAATGAAATTTCTGTTTGATGCTTAAATATTTTCCCCATCATCCTCTTCTGACTATCAGGAAAGGTTCCTCTTCATTTTTTTTTTGACTGATTTTTATCAAATCTTGAGTTAATTCTGCTACAGAAATACTCTAAATTGCAATGAAATATGAATATAATGAAATACAAAGCCTCTATTTTGGCCGTCACATAGGTGACTCCACAGCTGATTTTACAATGGAGTGTGGTGTTGTGAAATAAGGAATGAAAAATGTATCATGAAATATACATGAAATATATTTTTATTTTTCTTTGCTTATTTTAATAAAGCCTGTGAAATCATATAAAATACACAAACTATAAAGAAAAAACACTTTTAGACAAAAAAGGACTAATTTAGTTAAAAACAGAAGTAATCTTTCCAATAAACCAATAATAGCCTAATGTAAAAAATGTTTCAAAAGGAAAAAATGTATGTGCTTGTGATATTTACTGTATGGATGTGGCCTTCTTTTGGACTTTAAGGGGAAGAATTGATCACGCTCATCATGGTGGACAAGCTAAACTAGCTCTACACGAAGCAGTAGAGTTTGACCGCGCCATCGGACGAGCAGCTGAACTGACCAGTGAACTCGACACTATGACCATAGTGACTGCTGACCATTCTCACGTTTTTGCTTTTGGAGGATACTCTCCCAGAGGAAACCCAGTTCTCGGTAAAACTTATTTAAGGAAAAAGTTAAAAGCAGAATACAAAAAAACCCCAAAAAACAGATACTTATTTCTGCATTTTTGTCTTTACAGGAGTGTCTCGGGAACTGGCTGAAGACGGTAAACACTTCACCACCACTGTATATGGAAATGGGCCAGGATATCAAATCGCCAATGGAAGTCGACCAGATGTGAATGACACCGTTTCCTGTAAGTGCTCCAGTGATCTGTAAAAGTGACTGATGTGCGAGCTTCGTTTTTTACTTTATTAGAATGCAAACACTTAAAGAGGATATTAATCTTCAAGAGATTCATCAAAGAAACATTGATTTTTGGTGTTAAACGTAACATTTTTTTAAAATTTGCATTTATTTATTTATTTTTTCCCATTAGCCATCAATAATTCTTAATTTTATCCTTTTTTTTAATCAGCAACCAATGAGTACCGTCAGCAGGCTGCCGTTCCCCTTGAATCAGAGACTCACGGTATCGAGGATGTGGCCATCTTTGCCAAAGGTCCAATGTCACACCTTGTTCATGGAGTCCAGGAGCAGAATTACATCGCACACGTCATGGCTTATGCAGCCTGCTTAGAGCCCTATGAAAACTGCAGAAACCAGGCGGCAGCATTTCACCTGAGTCTGCTGCTGCTTCTGATGAGTCTCCTTCACTCCCTCTGCTCTTTCTGAGCTTAGAGACTTTGACCTGATTTTAAAATAACTACTTGTTAAAACATAAATTATTCATTTTAAGGTCCTGTGTAAAAGCTAAATTGTAAGATCATTTTTAATCAACTTTTAGTAACTTTTGATTTTTTATTATAGCAAAATTGTAAGATATTGTTACTTTTCAAAAGAGCTACATCCTTTTAAATACTAAAATGTTTTAGTTTACCACTATCTTTTATTAATCTTATTCATTTATTTGTTTTTTTGTTTTATTAATTTGATTTATCTTTAATAAATTATTAAGCTTACCAAATAATAAACTAGAAAAGTAGTGAAACAAAGACTGAGATTTAATAAGATATCTATATAAAAACATTTTCAGACATGTTTTTAATTTACATTTTCACCTTTAAAGATAACAATAGCATGTGTATTCCTATGTATATAACAACTTTTATAACAACCAAATATTTTTCCTCTCATGTGGAACCTGATATTGCCCCAAATTCATTTTTGAAAATTATTTAATGTCAATTTCACTTTTTCTGTCAGTGTATTTTACTTCTGTAAATATTGTTTGAAAAAAATAAAGATAAAAAATTAAACAAAATCAACATTTCCTATTAATTCATGTTGTTTCAGCTGCATAGGTATGTTGTTGTTAACCTTTTGGCTCATTCCGTTAGCGAATCACCTTTCCACTGATTCGAACAGGTAGGTGATTTGACAGAGTTTTATACCAAATGGTTTTCATGTCACAACCCTGTATTTTCAAGGCACAGAGGGAAACCTTTTCAGGCAGCAGCGTGAAGGGTCTTTTTTGAGGAAAGTAGCCTAATAGACAATTATCTTATAATTGCATTTTAAAATGTTTTATTAATACATGCTGTCCCTATCTTAAATAAACAATCAACCAATCAATGAAAGACCAACACTGGATTAAGCTCATTGCACGTCCTGGGAAGCAAACCCAGGTTTCATGTGTTCCAGTCCCAGTTATATAGATGTTTGGCTAATAGAAATTGTCTTGTTCATGTTGTCTGTATTTCATTAAACCAGACTATAAACAGCAGCAAACACTCTTTTGGGAGGTCCATGGAAAAGCCTCAAGCTTTTCCTTCATAACAAGGAAAACCAAATGAAACAGGTTCATTAAAGGGACACAAATCAGAAGCTTTTCTTTTATCTCTAAAACCAAAAATGTAATATATGTAAATTGGCTTTGTCAGATTAATAAGCCCTTGCATTAAAGTTGGACAAAACTAAGTCTTCCATTGAAAAAGTTAAGAATTCAGGAAATGTAATTTTAATTGTAACATCTTGTTACTCATATTTTTCAGTTCAGAGAAAACTATTTTTTTTAGAAATAAATAAATAAATGTATTGATCACTGCTGTTAAAACATTTTTTTTAATTGTATAACATCATCTTGCATTCCTCAATAAATAAATAAATAAAGTCATCAGACTAGACAACCTGAGGGCAAACTAATGTCAATCAGTGATAGGTTTTGCTCTGTTTGTGGAGACTCTTCTTTTATTGCACTTCTAATTTTCACTTGACTGTGGTAATGCACAGTGCATCCATTGTGCTTCACACACACTGATATTCTGCCTGATTCATATGAGCCTTCTTACTTTTTTTTATAGTATGTTGAGCCAGGAACTTTGTTTTTTGCCAAAGAAGTTCACAGAACATTCAATGTGTAACATATGACTAAGCATTTTAGCTCTTGAATCAAACAAGAACAAAAATTTCATTTTTAAATGATTCACTCATTTTAAAAATGCATGTTCATTTGTGTTTCCTGGACTTAAAGGGATACAAATCCATCAGTGATCTGAACACTGTCTTGATTCTTTCCCACTCTCATGTCTTTGCTTTTGGAAGAACTTATGCAAAAAAAACAAAAAATCTGTTCTGAAAAAAATGAAAGTAATAGAATGAGACACCGTAATCTAATTAAAGATCTAATGAGCGGACTGAAGATGCAAGTTCTGTCCTACATGGCAATGAGCAAGGTTATTAGATTGCCAAAAAAGGTTCTTCTGAGATGAATGAATCTGTTTCATGTTGATGCACATCCATAGTCAGAGCAGAAATATTGGTATAACAGCTCCACCTAATGGTGTGACTTGAAACACACAGAACATCTCCAAATGAAAGTTTTAAATGATACTGATCAGATGAATTGTATGTCATTATATAAAAAAGATACATATAAAATGCAGAGATTTTTTTTTCTAATGGTTCATTTTTGTTCCATTTTCCAACAATGACCATGGAACCATCAGAGCCTGTTTATTTTGGTTACATGACTCATACTAAGGAGGATGTAGGTGTCTTTGTCAAAGGTTCAATAGAATCCAGGAGCAGAATTATGCTACACATGTCATGAATTAAACAGTCGGAACAGAACCCTTTGAAACTGCATAGTGGCATTCTACATTACAGCATTTCACCTGAGTCAGCTTCTGCCTCTTAAGAGATTCTTTTATATGCTCTACCTTATGTTCAAAGGAGGCTTTGACCTGATTCAGGAACAACTATGCAATTTTTAGATTTAATTAAAATAAAATTGTTGTATATATTTTCATTTTCGAATAGAACTATCACATATTTGTAGCACACTATCCATTTTTATTCCTACTTTTTTCAGTGCAAGGTCATGAATTGGCAGGACAACATACAAACAATCACAAACACTAACATTCAGACTTAAAGGACAATTTAATGTCACCATTGAACCAAGATGTTTTTGGACTGTGTGCAGCCTTTTCACCTGAGGCAACAACCTCACCATGAATAAAATAAAAATAAATGAATAAAAATGAAATAGATTTTTTTTCTGTCTCTTTATCAGTTTTCTCATAATATTGTTGTAGCTAGTAAACATTATTAAAGTCTATTTTTGTTTAATTGGTAAGTGATTGTTTGATTTGTTTATGACATTGTAATTGCTTTATTATTTATTTCCTTCATTTAGTTAAGATTACAAAACTTGCTAACAAGAATGGTTTATCCTTTTGTTTAATCTTTTCATTAATATTATTTGTTCTCTGGGGGGAAACAATGAAGAGAAAAGTATTTTTTCACCCTTCCTTCTGTTACTGAACAAATTGTCGATAAAGTTGTGTAATCTCCGATTGGTAAATTATTGTCCAATCAGGAGCGGGGATGGGTGGGACTTCCGCCCCAAGGCTTTGGAGGGAACTTTAACCAAAACAATAACGCATATATACAAATCGCATTTTTCATAGCTTTTATTGATTTATTCCTTTAGAAATGTGATTCTATTTCACAATTTAAGATAATTCTGGAATATTTTAGGATATGCATTAATCTAATTCAATTTAAAATGCTAATTCAGACATTAACGCAAACATTCATTTGCAAGTGCGTTATTTCCTTGAGCTAAAGCGTCGTTCGGAGTTCTCGTAGCTCGCTGTTAGATAACTCAGAAAATGTCTGTGCAAACATAGTTTCATTTATATGCAAAATAATTTTGTGATGGAGCGTTTTGGGAAAAATTTGGCTCGCCAGCTTTGTGATGCAGTGAACGACGGAAATCCCAGGTAGGGAATAACTTATTGTTTTGTCCAGACATGTTCTGCATCGTGAGGGATGCAACAGTTACCCCAGACCTCGTCAGAGTTACTTATCTTACTAATATATCAAGAAAATTAAAGTTAAGCTTTTTTTCTTGTTCATATAAAGCTATATTTTCAAGACTTTACGCTGCAGAAATATAATGATGTGGATAATTTAAGCTAGTTGTGCAGTTGTGATTTAATATATGCTCAAACCCGTAGGTAATTTTCCAGTTTTAACTTAAACCTCTCACAATAACCACAGATGCATTTGACTGTTATTGTTGAGTTATGTATAATAATATATGTTTAATTATTTACTGTAGAGCATTACAAAAAAGTCAACATGGTGTTAATTGGTCAACAATCACAAAGGAGAATTCTTTTTTCTCTTCTTTTGTTGTCAGATTGTCTTTTTTTTTTTTTTTTTTTTGTCATCCCAGGCATTGAAAACATACGTTTTTACTCTTCTCACAAATCTATGCAGCTGTGAATACCCTAACTGTGGTATACCTAAAGATTATTCTTTAAGCAACACAATTTAACTTTAAGACCATAGTTTAAAAAGCTAGAATCATTAACAAAAAATCACCAGGTGCCGCCTGCCTTTTTTTTTTTTAAATTAATTTCCAATACATTTATGTGTAGAAAAGAAATCAATTTACTAATTTCTGTATTAAAGAGAAGTATTCACTACTTATCAGTTTGAAACAAAAATCCCCAGGTGATATAAACAAGTCTCACATTTCTATGAATACAAAAAATAATCATGTATGTCCTTGTGCTTTATATGTTTTCATAGCTTGTGATTTACTGATATATTGATGTACCTTTGTTCCTTGTCAGATCTGTGCAGCTGCTTCTTTCAAAAGGTGCCAGTCCTGACCTGGTGTGTAGCAAAGGGGTAGCTGCAATACACTTGGCTGTGGGTAAAGAGACAGAGAAGAACATACGATGCTTGAAAATGTTGCTGCAACGTGGAGCTGATCCTAATGTCAGGTATGAGATAGTTGCTTTTGAAACCGTCCACGGAAATTATAATATTGTTAAATGTCACAATAAGTGCATAATGCACATGTAAGTTTATCAGAACGACCACAGAGTTTTTTTTTTCTTTTCTTTCAGATCATCCGAAGGCCTGACTCCTCTACACATCGCTGCACTGTGGGGATGCTATCAAAATGTCAAGCTACTATTAATAAATGGAGGAAATCCAAATATTAAAGACAATGTAAGTTTTTTTATAATGTTTGATGATGTTGAGGCATATTTCCAGTAATTATATCCAACAAGAACATCAACTTATTTGATATTTATTTTGATGTGGATGTATAGATATATACCAAATATTAACTAGACAAATTAAAATGAAATTGGTGGTCACTAAATTCTAACTCTCAGATATTACGTTCCTTTTTTCAACACCTTCGGGACAAAAAAGTGCTTTTAAATATTTAGCATCGTTCCCCATTACCATAATCTCACAAGTGCTGTTTTTTATATTTTATAGCGTCATTTTTTATTCTTTTTAAGGTTTGGATTTTTTAACTAAATGCACTACCTTGACCTTGAATAACCCCCTTTTTTTTAACTGAATATCACAAGTGTTACTTGGTTCTATGTTTAAGATGCTTAATCCACTGGGTTTTAAACTGCCAGTTCATTGTTTATCCGATGTCCTTTTTTGTCACTTGTAAAGTAAGGAATGGTTCTTGATCTGTTAATAATTTAACCAGTCATCTCCGTAATCGCATGAATGACCGTTTTCCTCAACCCCCCACCCCCACCCACCACATACACACACGGATATCACTGCACGCTAAACGAAACACTGTAGCTGCCTGGAATATGTTAAAATAAGCATTTACTTAAATGTAATTCTCAAGACTTAAAAAATACTAGCTGAAAAGGTCTTTTTTTTTTCCCCATAAAACTTACATATCAGAGCCGGGAATTGAACTTGAGACGTCAGCAGTGGAAGCAGCGTTGCTGACAACCGAGCTAATACTTGTCGTATGCAATTGTGTTGAGAGTTGAAACCGGTTCCCGGTGTTTGAAATTTAATGCTTTCCATTGTTAAGGGTTTCAAATGATGAAAATAAAACTCTTTATTTTTAATAGCAAATCCCTGGAAAAACTCACTATTTATAATGTCGCTCAAATAAAAATGAATCAGGGAAACTGCAGTCAATCGACTCGTGTCCTCAAAATCCTCTCCCGACATAAATAACATTTCCTTTGGATTAATCCAGCCTCCTCTCTACGGGATCCTCTATGAATGGACATGTCATTTTTGGTTTCTGCGTGGTGGAAACATGACGTCTCTAATGTAAATGTTCTCTAAATATTAATGAAGAACTCAGATTTGAACATCTCTCACTTTAAAAGGGGGCGGAGACCGCAGAGAACTCTAAGTTTCCTGAGGAAAACCTGCTCCAGACCAGGTTTCGTTCACAGACTCAGTTGCCACAGTGATTGATTCTGAGTTCAGCTTAACCCGCTTCTTGAAACAGGCTTGGTTTCGCCCACTTTCACGGGTTTGAGTTATCTCTCTTTCTGAAACCGAAAACTCAAGAGTTTTGCTGAATTTGGAGTTCGCGAACTCAGAGTTCCAACAAAACCTGCTTCTTGAAACGGGCCCCAGGGCTCCTAAAGGCAGTAGCCTTTAGACACGCTGCTGAAGCCGGCTCTAGGATGACGTCATGAAATGGGCGGTACCTATAAGCAGCTAAAGGCGAAGCCTCCGAGATTAAGGTGTCTTACTTCCGGGTTGGAAAAAAAACATGAAAATAACTCATATTTCATAAATAATTTGTTCTTTTGTGTACCAAAGGTAATATATGATCATATATATATGGATATAGTTGACTCTTAAAAACACAAGAAAAGCATAGAATTGGCCTTTTAAAGATCCATTTTATTTCTAAACCAAATTTGTCTCATTTTTGAAAATGTTTTTTTTACATAGCTAATTATTTACACTAAACAAACTTTCAGTAAAGCCTAACACATGAATGTTTTTTGCCAACAAAATTAAATATTTGCTTCCAAAGGAAATGCATTTATAAATCAAATAGATTAACTCTGCTTCTTCATAGTTAGAAATTGTTTGGTTGATTTTTATTTAAACCTATTCTTTTGCTTAAATTTCTTCTGTTTATTTATGATCTTTTTTTGTGTTTGTCCGTGAAGGATGGGAATACACCAGGGCAACTTGCAGAGCAACAAGAAAACCAACGATGTGCTCAAGTTCTCCAGGAATATCAGTCCAGCACAACGGACTCTGAGGAAGATGACTTCCCTCAGTTCAAATACTGTAAATATCTTCAATTAAGAATCTTCTTTTAATCAAAAAACATTCATTCATTCATCTTATTGGCCGCTTTGTCGTTTTCGGGGTCGTGGGGGGTGCTGGAGCCTAACCTGGTCACTGATAGGTGAAGGCAGGGTTCACTCTGGACAGGTCCCAGTCTGTCGCAGTTAAAAAAACAGGAAGTTTATTAGTTGTCACAAAGCACAAATATACCAATTTTAGGTATACATGTTAATTGAATCCTGAATTGAAGCTTTATTCTTGAATCAAAATAGTGCATATTTTGTTTACACTATCAAATAGTGATCCTTGTTTAGTAAACAACTAAATTATGTACTGTCTGAGTTGCCAAATTTCTTGATTGTTGCATATTATCACCATGGAAAGAAGTTTGCTCATTCTAAAGCCATTTTTTTCTCCTCCTTAGCCGTGTATTCTGATCAGACTGACACGTCCGGCTATCCTGAGTCAGACTACAGTTTTTCTTCTCAAGCATCTGTGACATGTGACTTTGGTGATGCCCCATGGAGCAGCACAAGACTGTCGTCGTTTTACAGCTTCCCTAACACTAATGGAAGAACAAGTTGCAGAGAATTGTCTTTTGACGGCTTCTCTGGCGCTTGCGTCCTTTCAAGCACTCGGATGTCGGCTTTAGGGCCTTCAGCTCCAACACCAGTCTTCAAAGAGGATGCTTTGTGTACAGATAAAGACCAATCCCCAACAAAAGGAAGCAAACACAATTCGGGAGTGGATGGCACATGCTCTCCCACTAGAGAAACAGTTCGGAAAAGTGTAAGCTTCAGGAATGTTGATGAATATTTTCCTGTTTTCAGTCCTGAACGTGTTGAACACAGTTCTACTGAAGGTAGACAATCCTCCAGCACGTTACCTTTTAGCATATCTGAATACTCAGAGTTTTTAGACTCAGAACGCGCGGCCACCATTTTACCCCAGCAAGGCATTGACGTCACATCACCAGATCACGTTTATGTTTTCTGCAGAGAAAGCAGCGAGAGCACAGAAGAGGACTTGGAAAAAACAGTCATAAATCCTTATGCTTTAGATGTGAATAAGGATGAACAGGATGTACAAGAAATACAAGAGCCTCAGGCGAAAGCATTAAAGCAGCAGGGACAGTCTGGTGCTGGCAGCAGCAGCAGCAGCAGTGGAACCAGTAGCAGTCATTATAGTAGCTGTGATAGTGACCATTACACCAGTGCTCTGGATGCTTCTGTGAATCCAAAACAGGAGGCTGACATATTACCTGAAGATTTAAATGATAAAGACACAAGGAAAAATCCTCCTCAACGTGTTCAAACACAACTTGAGACGGATTCAAATCCTAAAACCGAAGAGCCCCGACCAGATCAGCTCAACCAAACGGATGAACCAAACAGCGATGGAGCGGATGGACCTCTGTCTGACGCTCACATCAAGGCAGACACCGCCAAGCTGGTGGAATATACTAGATCGGAAGGAGCTGCTGGATTAGAGCGAAATGACACCTTTTCTTTCACACCCAGTCCTTTTGTGACAGGCAGGACACGTTCAAGGTTGAGCCGTTGTTCAATGAGAACCAGCAACAAGCCAGAGAGCCTTCTCGCGTCTTCTCTGTTTGAGGATACTCTGCCTACACCAGTACGAACTCCTCGCCAAACAGCCAGATCTCAGAGTGGCGAATGTCCTTACAGCTCACCACACACACCCTACTCTACACCGTCCTGCTTAGGGAGGGATCAACAAGAAAATGGTTTATCCATGGGTAGCTTGGACTCACAATCTAGTCTCAGTAAAAGCCAAGCTGATACTCTCATTCTGTCGAGAGGTGATAAGTCACAGTCTCTGGATGACACAGTAATTCTAGAACATAATCGAGATAACTCACTCGATGCCTATGAAAAAAATATGGCTGAGATTATTCTTGCCATTCGAAGGCAGAACTTGGATAATTCTGATGGTAAGGAGTTTCTAACTGATGATCTGACAAGTGCTGATGAAGAAATTACAAAAGAAAATTTTAATGGTGCCTCATGTAGGGAACAGGTAGAATGTGTCGTAAACAAAGACAGCTGGATCACTGAAAGCAGCAGCACTCAGTCAGACACTGCTTCATCTTCATCCACTTCCAGCTGTTTTTCTCCACGGAGATCGCGGGAGGACTCTGATCTCCCTTGTACTCCGGGTACAGGATGCACACCGAGGTACAGCATGAGCAGACTTTCAAACAGCCGCCGGTCGGAGCGCTTGGCTGATTTATCCTACACCCCGGGCGGGCGCCCTCTCATTCAGGACCTGGACGAACCGGTGGAATACCTTTACACGGACACAGAAGAGGGTCACAGACTGATCGAGACACATATCCCGCCCACAACAGACACATCGGTCAGCTCCAGCATGAGCACCACCAGCAGCGAGGAGACTATTCTGTACGACTGGCGGTCCTTGCACTCTGAAGCAAAGGCCAACAAAGAAAAGGAGAATCTGCAACCAAAGACAGAAGTACAGAAGAAGGAGAACGGTGACTCTAAGGACAGTTTCTTACCAGAAATCAAAGGAATTACAGACAAGGAGCTGCGACTGAGGCTTGTGGAGATGGGGGAGAGTCCCGGTCCAATCAGCAGTCGGACAAGGCCCACCTACATGCAGAGGTTGTGTCGCCTCTTGCAAGAATCAAAGTCACAGCATCCCAAGAAGCAGTCAGAGCAACAAACGGGTAATGCTGGTTACCATCCTAACCTTTGGTTTCGTCAATGCCACTGTCCTAGACGACAGTTAATTTATATTTGTATTTGTTTTAGTGAACTCAAGCTTCAGTCCTGAACTGCGTGTCGTGCTACACACCTTCAAGTTGCCTGATTGCCAAGCTGATGAACAGGCTTTGTGGGAGCAATTTGACCAGCCCGATCAGAACAGGAAGTGGAGGGAGGGGATTATTAAGTCAAGCTTCAACTACCTTCTCCTTGATCCAAGGTTCTTTGTTTTGCCATTTATAAATACAACTAATAGCAGCCACAATAACTGGATTCTGACTTTTAGGAAAGCGCAGATGATTACCCACCAAACATAAAACTTTTCTTCTTTCCTCAGAGTTACCAAAAACCTCCCCTTCCGCAGTCACACCATGACTCCTCAGGAGTGCTTCCAGACTTTTATCCATGCTATATTTTACGTGGGCAAAGGAAAACGCTCGCGTCCTTACAGCCACCTTTATGAGGCTTTAGAATACTATAAAGGAGAGAAGACTTGCAAGGTAAAATAGCATAGTAATAGCATAGAGCTCCTTCTGTATTTAAAAACAATGTAAAAAAATGTGTAGTTGTTCTCCTTAAAGCACACATCTTTTGTTCCGTTTGACAGACTCTGTGCCCTAAAGTTCAGCAAATCCTCCAGGTGTGGAACGCTGGCCAGGGAGTCATCTCCCTCCATTGTTTCCAGAACGTCATTCCAGTGGAAGCTTACACAAGAGAAGCCTGCATGGTGGAGGCAATTGGTGAGTGAATAGTTTGTCCAAGTTTTCGTTAACTGGAATCTGAACCAGTGCTCTCTTAGCCATATGTTTCCCAACTACTAGTCTAAAAATGAGTAGAATTTGCAACTCGGGAAGCAGCATTTGTTAAAAGCAAATAAAATGAGAAAAATGTCCCTAAAAGCAATATTAAGCAAATGTACATTATGTTTGGTAAATTAAGTTTACTGAGGAAGTTACGTTCTAAAAATAACTCCCCAAAGTGGTTATCATTCATTTTTGCAATTAATCTACATGTTTAAAACTGTAAACTTCCTCACTACACTCTTTTATACACTTTTCTCAAACAGACATGAACATCTTCAAAATTTCCCCACTTGTTAAAACTCTTAAAGCTCAAACTTTTTTTTTCTTCTTTTTTTTAGAAAATAAGTCCAGTATTATTGAATTAAAAACAAATATCTACTTGTGATCAAAAATATACGTAAATTTGGAAAACTGAAGGCATTTTGTATAGGAGACAAAATGCCAGGATTGACATTGACATTGACATTAGTCTACAGCCAATCAGGAGACAGAACAAAATGTGCTATTAAAAAAAGAAATGGCAAGGTATTGAAAGGTGCACTGCATTATAGTGAGGGAAGTTTTTCTAGTATGGCGCTATTCTATCTTTAAAGACCCCCTCTTGAAACTCCAGTGGATATTTTTTTTTTAATGTAATTTCTTTAAGGGCCACAAGTTCTTTACCATCACAGACCCATTCACACACAGACTCTTACAAATTTAAGTTCTGTTTTGAGGGTTATATAACTATTTGATGTCACCCTTCTTGAGATTTCCTTACACCTTTTGAATTTCCACTAATAACACTTTTTTAAATGGTTTTCAACAAGAATGTCTTAGATAACCAGTGATATTTAGTCTGTTTAGTTTAGCAATTAGCTATTGTTTAAATTTCATGACCAACCTGCTTCTGTAAAAATACCAGCACAAAGCCCAATGAGGCAATTCTTTTGTGATATTGGGCTATATTAATAAAGTTGAACTGAATTGAAAAATACTTTTTGCCCCAAAGTTTAGCAAAACTTGATGCCATTTTTTTTAACTGATTTGAACATTCAAAAGCTTTGTTTCATAAGCTATTCTTGCTGACTTTCCTTCCCCAGGTGCAGTTTATTGAATCTGTTAAGCAAATATGTGTGATTTTTTTTTTTTTTTTATCATTAGGATTTTTATTGTATTGACCCTAAAATGTTGATCCTTTTGACATTTCATCCACTTATTAACACTTTGACCACCTTTTGTAAAATGACTTTATTAATTACCCATGAACTCCGTCGGTCTTTCAGTAACCGTTATTTTCTCCCTGTCACAGGTTTAAAAATGCTCACCAACCAGAAACGTGGGGATTTCTATGGTGTTGTGTCTAACTGGCACATAAAAAGGAAGCGGGAACTCGGCATCCACCTGTTATATCGGGCCATGCAGATCTTTCTGGCTGAGGGGGAAAGACAGCTCAGACCTGCTGATATCAGGCAGTAAAAACCACCACCGGAGGGATGTGTGAGCAGCTGCAAAGCGCCCGCACATTGAGACAAAAAAACCCTCCTCACATTAGAGTAGAAAGCAGTCTTTCATTGCTCTAATGGGATGCGATGTTTATAACATCAGGAACTTATAAACTTTTCACTGGAATTTCAAAAATCTTTCTTTTCTTGAAACGTAAAATGTTGAATTAGGGTTTTGTAAATGTTTTTGTAATTTATTTTCATATACATGCAACATATTCACCTTGACCTGAAAGTGGTTGATTTTAAACAATTTTGGATTTTTTTTACATTTTTTTACCGATCTGTCCTTAAAAGCAGACTATGATTTAACATTTCTTATAACTATATATTTAGGCTTTCTAGGTGGAATCATTTTTTTAGGCTTTAGAGCTTTTAAATTTCGCCTGTTTTGATTTATTGTTTTCATTTTGTAATTATATTATGTGTTTTTCTATAGCTGCCAAGCTAAATTAAAAAATTAGATGATTAACACATTTAGACTTAACCTTTAAGTTAGTTTATTTCTTTTGAATAAACAAAATCATCTACATCCCCATCTCTTTGACAAAAAAAGTTAGGACAGGGAAAAAAAAAGGACACCTGCATTCCCATCAGATTACCATGTTTTTAAAAAGAATAAATGTATTTGTTGCAAGCTTGATAGCCTTAATAGAGTTACCTTGATAGTCATCTTGTGGGATCATTCTTATAAAAATAGTTTCCATTTAAAAAAAAATAAAATAAAATTAAAGTTTTGCTTCATCTGAAGAAAGGATTTTTAATTGTTTTAGGTTAATTATTGTTTTACTATATGGTTTTGTGTAAAATATAAAGCATTTAGCATGTCTATTACGCCTTTTAGCACTAATTTAGATCATTTCTCATTCACTGTACCTTATCCGTAAATGTATTTACAGTTGGTGTCACTTTAGGTTTTTGTTATTGATACACTGTCTAGTAGTTTTAATTCTATAGCACAATTATCCTCGGTACTAGGAACTGCAGAGGGATTTTTTTTTTTTATTTATAAAAAAATGTTTTCCAGTTCTAGCATTAAACATTTGTAATAAATCACTGGAGTGACGCATTTGATTCTGACTGTCCTTTTTGATTTTCCTATTAACTCTTAACAAGCATGGCTTCATCCCAGCTTTTACTACACAATCAGCTGTCCGTCTTCCAGAACCCTGGATGATGCTGGAAAACTCCACCTCACCTCCAACTCTACCGTTTCCCACACCACTGACAGGGCCTGACTTATCGCTGCCCGCTGGAGGTTTCTCTGCTACATCCTTCAACAACCCTAAAACCTTTGACTACCATCAAAGTCTCTGCATCTTTTACAGCCAGTGTGATTGTTGTTATCGGCCACTGGGCCATCTGGGTACCTCCCGTGATGACCTTGACATGCTGCTGTCCTACTTCCCTGAAGATTACAGCCCCAACGGAGCAATGATCTATCTCAAGAAACCTCAAACTGCCGACCTTGAATTTCTTAACACCTTCAATCCTGAACTACTACTTCACCGAATCCTTAAAGCTATCTAACAGACTGACTATACATCTTTTGCTGACAGGTTGTTTTAATATCTATGTGCTGATGACACACATCTATGTCTGTGCCTCGCAAACATATTTGCTTGGATGAAAGAAAAGCATTCTTAGCTCTCTGTCTCAGAGTCAGATATCTCTGCAAACCCTTAAACAATCAACTTGGGATTCTCTTTCCTTTGAATTTTCTGACAAACTGCAAGAAATCTGAAAGTTGTCATTGATGAGCAGCTTAACTTTCTTGTCCCCTCCACATCAGGAGGATGAGTCCTTAACTTTCCATCTAAGTAGCCTTGTTTTAACTTTGTTGCTGCTCTTCTAACAGGGCCAGAAACCTGCAGGATCAAACTTCAGGTATTCCAAACCGCTCCCTCTTTTTTTGCCAACCAAAGGGGACACCTCTCACCTCTGTTCAGATCTTTTGCACCAGCTTCCCGCAGCTGCTTGCATCAGAATTCAAAGCTCTGACTCTTGCCTACAGAGCAGTCTCTTCCACATCCCCTTTCCTACCTGAACTCTTTCATCCAACTCTACCACTGTCGGCAGAGCTCACTGCGTTCTGCCGACAAATGAAGGTCCCTGCACTGCACGGCCAAAGATAACAAGCTAAACTCGTCAATGTTGTGAAGAGGGAATGAGCGTTCTAACTCGACATGAACTCCTGCATGATTAAAGAAGAAACTGACTTCTTCGTTAGTTTCCTCTTGTCCCCCCCCTTCCAAAAAAAAGGCTTTGCATTTCCTGTGTTTGAGTTTTTTCTTCACTTACAAACTTTAGATTCTGGTCCCATTTTTGCTTGTTTTCATTTGTAAGTCACTTTAGAACAAAGCATCCGCTAGATGACTAAAAAGATGTCCTTAGCATTATTTTGTTGTTACTTTGTGATATGACAGTAATTTTCCATAATGTTGTATTTTAAAAGCTTGTTCATATTCACTGTTTAAGAAAAAGTGCAGACACTGTATGTTATAGTATCTTGTTTTTTTTATAATAAAACCCTGCTTCCTTTATCTGGTGTTTTTCACTTTTTTATATCTAGAATGGGCAAAACAGTAAAATGTTGTGTGTGTTTGAAAGAATGATGTAGCCTTCAAATACCACTTTAAACAAAGGACAACATTTTATAAGTATGATCTTACTGGATTTTAAATCCTCCATATTGTGCTCACATAGGTCCCTCTAGTGGGCGTAAAAAGCTATAATTTTTATTCTCTTGAAGTCCCTGCGTTGTACTGTAACTTTTAAAGTTTTTGGTGCATTTTGAAATGAATTTGTGTTAATGTTCAAAGCATTTATTGTAAATTGGTACTAATCACCCTGAAGAGAAAATTCAATGATAGATTTGAAAAAAAGTTAATAAGAATCTCAGCAGTTTCATTGGTAAGGAAAAAAATGATATTGATAAAAGTAATGTGCTTGATTTCTCTTTATTTTTTTCAATTAATTTTGAAAGTGGGGATTTTACTCTTAATGTGACTCATGCTGCTGTTTTTTTAGTGGTTTCATTTCTGCTTGGATCACTGCCGGGCGCCACAAATGCTTTCTTTGTGTAATGACATAAAAAAACCTGATAAGGTTGAAAACATTTTCTGTTATTTTATTCCTCCAACTATTCACAAACAAACCTTTATTAGATTATTTAAAAAAGATAATTTAAACCTTAATCTCTGTTTGATATATGTACATACATTTTGGCAGTAAAATTGGTCCTTAGTTTGCCCACCATATTTGTTCTTCCTGTCTTATCATAGCCAGTTTTATTTAGTCTGTTTGATTTTTAGCTACTGTTTATATTTTACGACTGACCTTCTGCTTCTGTAAAATTACCGGCGTGAAGCCAAATGAGGCAATTCTTTTGATATATTGGGCTATAGAAATAAAACTGAATTGAATATTTATTGATCAAACAGGGGACTTTGGATTTAGAGTAGACATTTGATTCAGTTAGATTTTGAAACTTTAGGCAGGAAGGAATGTATTAACAACAACTACTGTTAAACTTATTTAGACTGATTACAGTTTTGCTGACTCTGCAGAATAATTAAAATACCACTGACAAAAAATATTTATGCTAATTTTTATGTTTCAAAAACCCTTGTTTTAGAAAATTTTGGTGGTGGATCCTAACAGAAAATATGGACTGAATTGTTTTTGGTCATTGCTTTGAGAACGAGTAAATAGTTTGCTTAAAAAATATTCTGCTTTGATCGGTGACATTTGTTGCAGAAACATTCTGATATTAAAAAGAAGAAGGTTTCATGGTTGTGCCTCCCATCAGTTTCAGATGTGCATCAAACAAATACAAAGGAGGCCTGTTTTTATGTATGCATTGAACACAACACATTTAGGGTGTAATAATTAAAAAAGGACACATTGTAGAGTACCCATCATAGTTTTTAATAGCTTTCCAGAAAAAAAAAACACAACAAAGAAGTCGCACAAGGTACAGTACATATTTAAAAAAAAAAAGAAGTTTTTTTCAAAGAAAGAACTGTCCATTTTAATTATATTGAAGCAAGGAAATGTGAGTTTATACCACCCATGTTGCTGTTGTTGAGGCTAGGCAAATCTGGCAGATGAAATTATGTCTCCATCAACACATTGCAGCAGTATTTCCTTTGATGGTTGGATGAAATCTGGGACACAGTTGCATTCATCGTTCAGTGAGCTCTTCCACATAGTTAAACCCACCGACAGCAATGAATGTTGATTGTGACCTTAGCTATAAAAGAAAGCCCGGAGATTGTTGCAAATTTGTACAAAACGACTTGTGAGGTCTATCTCCTTTTTTAGTTTCTCCGTCTCTGAAGGGGTCATGGTCCTTCCTGCGCACAAGTTTCTTAAATTTCAATCCTTTTTATTCTTTGGGACACCGAATGACAAGGACTGGCCACGGGGTACAGTCAACGGTCGATGGTTTTCTTCAATTTAGCTCAAACTCACCGACAGCGTTGAATGTTCACCGGGGCAAGAACAGGGCTGATGGTGACCAAGGATGACAGTCTACTTGAAGATGAAGAGGAAGGATGTCTTCCTAACAGGCTGAAAACCTTCTAACCCTCACATTGGATCTTATTCATACTCTGGAAAGACACTTAAAAGGTTTTTTCTAACTATGACTAATCAAATAAAAAAACTTACACCATTCATAGCTGTTAATGTTCAATATAGTTCTATGCTAAAAAGGCTGTAAAAATGTTAAAAAACACAAAAAAGTAACTGAAAAAATATGTTTTTGTAAACATTGGATGGGGAAATCATAGACATATGTTCACAATTCTTATAATACACAATATTTACAGATTTAAACATTCTTACCAAGTGATTTCTTCATGCAGTTCCCCTGTTAAAAAGAACCAACTTTGACTCACCTTCACTGTAAATCCTAGAATATTGTAATTACATTCCATTACACTCAGTTGTTATCACCCCAGGTCTGAGTGCGCGGAAACGCATTGTGTTTTGCTGCCGGTAGCAGTTAGCAGCAGGGAGTCATACTGAAACTCCTGACTCAAAGTAGGGCTTGGTGCAGTCACTCGCACAGCGGCGGGGCGAGGCCGCAGCCGGTTGCTGTGCGCTGCACCCAAGCACAGCTGCTCGGCCTCCAGAGAGGCACGGCTCAATGGCTTCGTGTTAGGTAAACGACGCTGAAATCACTGTGCATGAGAGTGCCGACTCACACGGCTGACACACTCGGGTAAGTGTGGCGTCTGTTTGCTTCATTGTGCGTCTTCCTGCTTTTACAAATACCGGGAAAGAAACTCTATCAGAGCTCATCCCGAGACAGAAAAAAAACAAGAAAAGATCAGTTACTGAAGAATCAAAAGCTTCACCGCTGCTTGTGTAATTAGATGTGGCAGTGAGTCACAATGTGGTGGAATGACAAATACCGTGACAGGTCACTTTTCCAGAGAAAGATAAGGAGTGACTAAAATGATGTGGCGGATAAGTCACCTCCTCTCCTCTTTGACTCACACAGGAGCTTTTTGGTATAAAATAACTAGCAAGAAAGACTATTATTAGTTTAAACCCTAAGACCAAAACCAAACGTGTTAGTTGATGACACGCTGCCTAAGCTTGGGCCAAAAAGCACAGTCCTTGCTGAGAGGGACACCGCTAACTCGGGTTCCTTCACTCTCCTGGACAGTGATTTGAGTGACAGTGTTGGAATTGACAGAAGTGGATGAGAAGGAACGTAGCTTTATAAGGTCCCCTCTAGCCGCAGGACTGTGGTGACAGTGGGAAGAAAGATCCGGGACACGCAGCTAAAGAGAGAAGAGCCCTGAGCTGACAATGTGGCCTTAATCTGAATGACAAGGTCTGCACATCAGCCCTCAAACCAACCCGGCTGAGTAAGGATGGGGGTGGTAGAAGATGTGGGAGCTGGGGGGAAAGTGAGAGAAATAAGAAGAGACAGAGGAAGGAGGAAGGGAGGGTGTCCTTCCTTCAAACATGCTGGCCTTAATGGCATGGACAGCTCTGACATTTAACCACTGAATCATTTTAGATAAGTGGATGGGGTGGTGAGAGTTGAGAAGCAGGCTAAATATAAAGAGCTTTTGAAAAAAAAAAAAATATATATATATATAAAAAACAGACTAATGTTGATCTCGATCGGGATCTTGAAAGCCAACGAAACCGTATTACTTCAAAAACACAAAGTCGGGCCGGTTTGCTCTGTGAAGCTGCTCCGTGAGCAACAGAAGCTTCAGAGGCCGTTCAGCGGGATGGAATTACTATGCTAGTCATAGAGGACGCCGCAGATAAAGGCCACATGTGCCGAGCAGATTGGGAAGGAGGGACGGCTTCAAAAAGATTTAAAACGAGCGGCGACAAAAATGCAGACGGGGAAAAAAATAAGTTTAGTTGAGGACAAAAGCCGGTATTTCAAAGTGACAACATAAAAAATGTGAATTGATTTCCTTTAATTCTATATGTATGTATGTAAAAATTAGAATAAAAAAATGTTTAAAACTATCTAACATAAATCTTAAATCAAAATTAATTTATATTTTTTGTTCTTTTTAACTGCATGTAATTCAGAAACAGACTTTTTTCTGCATACATTTCTCCTTTTTTTCAAGAAGCCTAAAATGTTTAGACTATATTTAAATCTTTAGTGTACGACATAGTTTCAAAGTGGTGTTGGGGGTTGGAACTTCTTAGCAACGCTGCTGTGAGTTGTTGCTCTCTACCTGCAGGTAAAGACCGGCCTCCCCAGTCTGCCTGTCTGCTGATATCATACCGCGAAGTGATCCGTTTAGCTCCCTGACTTAATGCTCACCTGCTCACGCGCCCCCAGCTCTGCACGTCTGTGTGTGTGTGTTTGTGTGTGACGGGGAGACAGACACTGTGTATGCCGACTCCTTCCGTCTCCTCACAGCTGGAATGGCGTCTTTTTATCTGCTGCCCTGCAATTATAGACATACACAAACTCACACACAAACACACCGGGAGATTGATTTTTTTACTGCAAGGACATTTTGGAAATTACTGCAGTTTTTCCGGCGAACATAATTCTACAAATTAGGAAAAAAATCGTCTGAGACAGATTGGTAAAAACATATATATATATAATAATTGGTATGGACTTCAATCCTTTTCAAAATGAGGAAAGAAAGGATTTATAACTCAACCTGTGTGCGCTTGGATGTGCTGTTTGTGGGTCTGGCAAGGAGCTATGTTTGTTTTCATTATTTGGTGGCTTCTTCCTGAGGTTGTCCCTGCACTGACAGATCTGAACAGACGTGCCACGCTCACAGAACACACACAGACACACCTGAGCTGGGGTCTAAGTCCAGCTGGAGGTGGTCTCCTGCCAAACCCGCTGACAGGCTGACTGTTTTCGTATTCATCACACACACAATTACTGGAACTGACATGACACGTACACAGAGCCGGACGGGAAAAGTTGACCAATTAATTTCTCAAGCACGAGTTTGTGGTTTTAAAAAGCAGCATTGTCTTTAACCTATTTCCTTGCATTTTTTAAAAATAAAATAAAAGATTTTTGAAAGCTGGAAAATTTGCAGTCATAGGTGAATGAAGAGCAGCAGTAGTAATGTGATAAAGCAGGCAGAGAAGTGAGTAAAAGACAACATGAGGATGGACGGACATGAATGGAAGAGTGTCTCTCTTTCTGTTTCACAACACACACACTGTTAAGAGACTCCATAGGGCGCCAAATAATAACCTTCCTCGTCATTATCATCGCCCAGCCAAACCGCTCTTCTTCCCCCACTCCTCCTCCTCCTCCTCCACCTCCTTCCATCTTCAACACAATCATTGCCCTATCGTTTACAGTGTGCTGCTAAATAGGAACATCAATAGACACATCCATTAGCAGTGTGAGTTCTTCGCTCTCTGATTCTAAAGTGCTTTGATAGCCGAAGCATGTACACACATACACACACACTCGGCCGACGGTTAACCAAGCTAGCCCCTGTGCAGAGGGAGCTGGAATGATGGAGTGTATCATTAGAGCTGGTTAGTGACACGGCCGCTGGGAGGGTGGGGCCGCCAGTTAACCTAAAGCTGGAAGTAAATGATGCACTTTTTCTATTTAAGCTACATTTAAACAAGCTGTGCTGATTTTATGACTAAGTTTAGGCGTTATAAACCAAAACTCTGGTTTATTCCATCACTCGTTCTGGCTTTTTTTATCAGCACAACATCCAAATAAGCACTATTTTTATAAGTTATTGTACACCTACTCTAAGTAAAGTTTGCTTGTATTGAGAGGAGTGTTTATTTGGAGTAATAATGGAAATGTTTAAGTATGAAGGAAAAAAGACTAAATATGTAACAACGAAATTTAAGAAAAAACATTAAAAAGAGAAGCTAATTTTGTAGCTCTTAAGTCTTAACTTGGAGCAGTGGAGATGCAAACTAGTATTGAAAACATGTTTTTTTTTTTTCCTTTTTAAAATAAGTTTTTCTCACAAACTCACAGTCAAAGCAAAAGTAGGACGAAAGTGAATACGAAGACTGCGAGGGAGGGGTTTCCCGCAATGCTGCACCATAATTTTAGCTGGTTTTTTTCTTTCTTTTCTTTTTTAGTGAGAGGTAGTTCTTTGCAGGAAGCTGGTAAGCCTGGGAGGGACTCTGGGTGGGTCACATGAATTGGTTATGGAGGGCTGTAGCAGATGTGGAGCTGTTAAACTTGTAAAGACAGATTTTGAATGACAGGAAAAAAAAAATTGGAGCATGAAGACTCCAATAACGTAATAAATTAGAATTTTTAGCAACAACTTAAAGTGTAGAACAGACAATTTGATCACAGCTGACTTTTCATAATGAATCATTTCAATATTTGATAAAAAATTAGTTTCAATTCAAAGAAGGAAACAAGGGTGGATAATGGGTTTGTTTTCTAACATTCCCGTTATTACTATCTTCCTGACTCGGTGGTCTCTTCCTTTACTGTAACAGCTCTGTGTGTGTGAGTGTGTGTATGGGGTGGGGTGGTGGTAGACCGCAGACAGCCTCAAGGTGCCATTTCGCTGAGCGTGTGTGTACGCTTGCGTGCCTCCTTCATGTCTGGACCTGGGCAGAAAACAAACAGGGGGGCGGGGGGAGAAGAAGAAAGCACGGGATGAATTCAGGTGTCGTTTGGTAAAACATCGTCACTGAGATGCAAGAAGAACACGGTTGAAAGACAAACACACAGACGACTAATTCTTTTTGTTTTATGACTCTGTTTTCCGCACCAACACTAAGTGGTTCACATGTGGCTCCATTTCCGACTGTATGTTTGTGGAGGTGAGAGGGCCTCGAATTATCGAAGTGCGCTGACTGATGTCGGAACAATATTTGCTTTAATAAGCCGCCACCATCAGCCCCTTCAGAGAACTCACGTGATTTCAGATGAACAAGCAGCCCACTCTGAACCCAACGACTATCAACACCCTGGGTGGTCTTGAGAAACACGGACGTGGAGCCAGCACGTGTGTACATTAAAGTGATTTATTAGGGAAAGAAACAACCATGCTTTTAGCACAGAGGACCCCCACTTTTGTTAAAAATATAAAGTCACTATGTGTAAAAATCAGATTGGGTCAATTAAAAAAGCTTTTAATAAAGTTTATTAGAAATAATTAGAAATATGTGGATTATGTGCGCAGTTTAGGTGTCTATGCTGTGGAGATGGAAGTGATATTCCCGCAGTACAAGAAGGATGTAAGACAGAATTAAATATAAAAAAGAATTTAAGAGTATGAAACCATAAGCTGACCAGATGGAGATGAAAAACCACAGCAGCAGAAAGTAACTGATGCTGAACTCCTTATACAAATATATATTTTTAGAATACCTTATATCTGGCACCTTTTTCTCAAAATAGCAATAATTTACCACTCTAGTCCAACTTTTTATGAAGATTAATTAAATATCTGTCAACTTGATGTATTTTCTTTTTAACAAAACACTTATAATTATAATTATCTGTACGTTTTTGGCTAAAATCGTCCCGTACTTTCCTGTTTTTTTCTTGTATCCCCTAGAATCTTGTTTGATTCATTTGGTCTCCCATTGTGTCGGTTAATGAGTCATAGTGTGCATCCTGAAAGCAGCTGGTAATTTGGGGTGAATAAGCACATCAAAGATCCGGTGGAAGTTATATTCATTATTGCTTCTTTTTTTTTAAGCCTCTTTAGCCACATTAATGAGATCTTTCTGCAACCTACTGTTCGTTCTTTAAGTAGTCCCTCTGAGTCCTGTTTTTTTTTTTTTTTTTTTTTACTTCCGTCATCTTTGCTGTAAGATCGTTTTACCCTTTGGCAAAAAAAAAAAAAAAAAAGCTCATGCAGCTGGATGTAAGTAAATGGCGATGTGCAAATGCGCTACACTTAAGTACTTTAAGTTTATCCCAAGTACAAGAGTATCATCGCAGATGCAAACAAACTTGCCAAAAGACCAAAAGAAGACAAAAAAAATCCATCCTAAGTCTAAGGCAAAGGATTAAAATGCTGTAACGGGCTGGTTAAATATGGTTCCTCTCAGTCAAGATCCGCATTCACAGGGAAAGAACAATGAGTGACCTTGGCTGTAAGAAAAATTGCCTCAATTGTTCATTCCTCACTTTGATGTTAAATACTATGAAACAGGGCAGCGCCGTGAAACCTGCTCACTGCGCATGAAAAAATTAAACCTTTCATGTCTACTAACTGCTTTTTTGCAGTTTTTCTCTTCTGACTTCATACACTGACATCTGCCACAATATATGATTTACTATAGTCTACCCCCCTTAGCATGACATTTTTCCTGATTTTATTTGCTGATCTTTTATAACCTGTTTCTTAATAATTTGTATTTTCTGTCAATTTTCCCCCTTTTTTCCAGCACTCTCATTTTCTTCATGCCTCAGCGAGCAGACTTGCAAAGTGCAGGGAAGGTAAGTCCATCTTAAAGCCCCGGCAGAGAGCGAGCGGGAGGAACTGATGTGTTAAAAAATGCAACAGTTAGCGTCCATGTTTTCCCATCAGGCCAAATAGCTGAACTATGATGATAAAAACGGCTGTAAATTAACAGGTATGTGAGATTTGGATGGAACAAAAGGCGAGTTTGTGTTAACAAGGAAGAAACTATTAATCTGGAGTGCTCAGAAAGCCCTTGTTGTGGGATCGACTGGCAGTGCAGTTGTTTTTCCTTCTTCTCAAATTAATAAAATACATTGCAGCTTGTTTCCAAATGTTTCCAAGATAGAAAACCGACAGTCCATGATAACTTCCAAAAAATAACTAACAAATGTTATTTTTCCTCCACATATGGTAGTAAGTCGTAAATGTAAAAAAAAAACTCAAATAAAAGGACTGACATGATGCAGGACAGCCAGATAGATGTTAAATATATTAATTTTTAATCTCTTTTTACCTAAAAATGCTTTTTTTTTTTTTTGTATTTTGCTCATTCATTAAATCAAAATAATACATATGTCTATCAACAGGCATCCCAGGTCTCAAATGTACAATAAATGTAAAATGGTGCCTTTCATCCAAAAAGTCCAGCCATTTTGTCTCAAAATTATTTAAAGCTTGACAAAATAAAATACATTTCAAAAATCTTTTATGGTAACATGTATGTTACCCCCTTTTGGATAACCAAGCTTCCTTTTAAAGCCTTAATACAGTCTTATAAGAGAGGCTAAAATTAGTCACATCCGAGGAAAGCAAAGTAGTCACATTTAGGTGTGCGTCCATGAATGTCAGGTATGTTTACCAGCTACTTTGATCAATTCTGCGGCGCCACAACCAATGTGGATAACATAGCGGTAAACAAAGGGACCACCTGCTCTCGTTTTTGTCACACCATACATGTTCATCTCTGTGTGTCGTCGTCTATTTTTTTATAGGAAATATTTCGCCTGTTTGTAATATGTAGAGCCAGACCACCCAGAATATTCACCCAAAAACCCTCCACAAAAAAGAGCTTGTCTTAATTATATCCATCCTATGGGCGTGACCCCCCCCAACTACCACCACCACCACTGCCGATGAGCCACAAACCTCACAACAATGACTTATGAAGAGATCAGTTTTGGTGACCTTGGAGAAAAACACATAGATTAAGTATTTTTTCTTAACTTTTTCTTTTTCTTTCACTGAGCTAACAAAAGCCATTTGATTAGTTACAGTCATTATCTCATCTATAAAGAGACTCCAGGAGAATCTGACAATAATTTAGCAAATTTCCACCTACAGTAGGTGATTTTCAAAATGTAATGAGCTGATAAGATTTTGATATTAACAATAGAGGAAAAGACATCTGCAGTGTTGTAAAAAGTAACAAAAAAACAGCTTCATATTGACTTTTGCTCTAAATTGACCCAATTAAAACTAAAAAATTCCCATTAAAATTTGAGTTTGGTGAAAGTCTTTATGTATCTAAAGTAAAACATATTTGAGTATGAAAAGAAGTTTTTTTTTAAAATGCGTTCAAGTATGGAAAGTAAAAATAAAAGTGATAGTTTTATTATTACATGTACAACACTTTTAAAAACAAGTTGTAATAGGAATATTTATTATGATTTTCTTGGTTCTAACCAAAACACAAAGTGTTGCTTTATTTTGATGTTCATTAAGATAAACTGTTGCATTCACTCTCAACCCTAGAACCCTTTCACTATAAAAAGTTACACCATAATTTTGTGGGTAATTTTTACCCAAAAAGTATTTGTCATAAACAATAGATCAAAATATGACAGCACATGATGAATTAGAGTAGTTTTATTTTATTTTCAACTGTGGTTTATGTAAAAAAAAAGAAAGATAAAAACATAAGAAGATCCTAAAAAACATGCTAGAAAATTATAGAAAAATAAGGAATTTGAGAACAAAAAATTCCTAAAAAAAAAAAAAAAACTCTGGAGACTTGAACTTTGGTCTATCCATTCCTGGGACAGGTGTGGGATTTTACCCAGGGACCCACGACACTCAGAAAAATGTGACATATTAAAACTCATGTTAATACTTTTGCTTGGGTAAAAATCACCAGGCGATAGTGCTCTAGGGTTGATAGACTATACCCAACAGATGAGTGCATGCCTCACATAACTTAAATTTTAAATAAGAATTAAAAAAGCATAAATAACACAAATGTATTACAGAGCTTTTCTGGCTGTTACAGTGAAAAAAAAAAAAGTTTAAAAATGTGTTTACTGCATTTTATTGACTATGATGATTTTTTTTACTGCAGTAGATCAATTTAGTATAAAAAACACACATTTATCTTTTGAGTTTTCTTCTCTGATATATTTTGCTGCAAAGTAATTCCAGACTCATTTTTTTTCCCTTTTTGTTTGTATTATTTACAACAACAATAAATATATATCAGTAGTAGTATTGGCTGTTTTAAAAAAAAATACCTTAGCAAATAAAAATGATTTTAAAAGAATAAATACTCAATTATTTACTCATACTCACACTAAATTAGTGTTTTAAATTAAGTAGTTTTTACGCTGCCTCTGCATAATGGAATCGGGGGGGCCACGTGGAAGAAACTGCCCAAAAATAGAGGATGTTGAGACGGAGCAATGACCTCAAATTTACATTGTTTGGAGTGTTCGCATAGCGTGCACATATAAACATAAAGAAGCACAATGAGAGGCTCTGCTCAGGCGGGACCCTAGTGACTTATCTGCCAGACAAATCCTCCTTGTGCTTTGATCTGCTGCCCATTTCTCCATCTGTGGTTTTTTTGTTTCTCAAGCAATCAGCTGTGATGTTTCGCTGAGGAGCAGACAAATTCCAAGACAAGAAAACACTGTCAATTTCTGGAGCTAAAAAAAGCTTCTTTGAAACGCAAAAAACGAAACTAAAAATAAACGTTGTCCTTCCAATTGTTATCAATGCTTTCCTTCAAGGATCAAGGAGTTAATCTGCTTCAGTTGTAGTCTCAGTGAGATGCTATCGAAAGCCATTTGTTCCAAGTAGCAAGGCTAATGACCCTGATCCGATGTTCGGCATTCGGCGGGGAGAAAAGGAAGGTAAGTAACCTCATATATTCTCGTGGGGACAAGCTAATGAGAGAGAATGGGAATACGAGCTACGGTCCATCATCTACTTAGAGCTAAGACAGCAGCGCCACCTTCCTCCTTCCCTCCCCCTGAACTGACAGACACACAAACTCCCATAAACAACAGCTCCTCCTCTGCACCCAATTTCACTCCCATCTTCCTGAATAAATCTAACACGTGTCGCATTTTCTCATCAATAAGTCAATAGTTCATTAATTCAAGGACATTGGTATTATTACTGTAAACAAGGAGTTCCATCATCAAGATGACTGCCTTGTTTTTACGGGCCCTTTTAACCATTTAGTTGGAATTCATCAATCTGCTTTACTGCATGGAGATGCTTTACATCACAAACTGTTCGACATGTGCGGATGCTTTCAATGCAAGACGATAAATGGCGTAACTATTTAAAAATAATGACAAGGTGAAATGTTAAAAACTTGTTTAAACAAAAAAGTATTTTAAATTTAAAGTGACATTTTGTTATTTTTGTACAATTCTTATTAATTAAATTAGATTAACCCAAATAAATCAACATTAGCTTTTTTTTTTAAATATGTTTATAGATGCATAATTTTTTAGAGCTGCAGGAATACATGAAGAATCTCCAACACGTAAAGACACAACATATAGCTGAGTATGGATGCCACTGCTGTGTGAGGTAGAGGGATTTCTAGTGTGATGGGAAAGCAGCAGGGGGTCCACTCCTCTGTTTTTATACGATTCAAGTCAAGCCTGGCTGCCTCTTTCCCCTCTGGCACGCACGGGAATATTTATGCGTGCCGTGTGGAAAAAAAGAATGGGTGCTAGAACGAGTACCCGACAGCATTCTGTGTACATCCGCGCAAGTGTTTGTGTGTGTCAGTAATACCTCCAATGGCAGACTAATGATAGGTCTTATCGACACACAGCAGTGAATGCAGGCCTTTGTCTCCTCTCGGGACGCATTATGAAAAGCCTAGGAGACTGCCTTTGACTGCTCTTTCATTCGTTCACCCGCCGATAAAGCCCGGCACAAAAAAGGCAAGTGTTAGACGGTTTGGGGTGGCAGATTGCCCCCGTTGACTCATCAGCAAATTAGGAAAAAGTTAGAAGTAGTCCTGGGTGATTTTGGAAAAAAAAATTATATCACAAAATAATTTGTTTTATATCACAATAACTATATATAAAGTATATTTTCTGTTATTCTTTGAGAAAAAAAGATCATCGCTTACTTTTCTGACTATTTTAAGTTACAGATAACTGAATACAGTGTTTCTTAGATTATTTGTAGATTTTTTTCCAGTTACTTACAGTATTTATATTTTTTGTGTACACCGATGAACCAACACCTATTCAATCGTCTTAGGCTATTTATTGATATATTTGGCGTAATAATCGTTAGAATCAATATAAATGATAGAAGAGAAATGGCACGATAAACACTAATCCGAATTCTTCCCTACTCCCTTCCCGTTCATTTAGCCCTCCAAACGGACAGTTTTGAAAAAAAAATAGTGTGACGTCAACAATAATCATCGTTTCCCTAGCATTTGCGCAGAGCTTCCAGTGCTTGAATATACACAACACCAGAAGTTTTATGACTTTAAAAAGGCCATGCTACAACAAAAAGTCATCACTCATATTTAAATGTAAATGTCTGTGCTTCAGAGCAAACCCACGAGAAAAAAAGACGCAGTTTACTCTTGCGATGCACCCCTTCGTTTGGAGAGTCGGATTTAAAAAAATACATTTCCTGGACTTGCACTTAAACTGCCCCTTCAAATGGAGGGGAAGGGAGAAGGGAAGAATTTGGATTGGGCCGATATGTATCGTCCTATCGCCCAGCACTAGTGAGAAGTGTTGAACAAAAGGTCAAATTAAGATTAGACTTAACAGGAAAATGAAACAAAGGGGAACCTGGATACGTGAGTAAATTTGTAGTACCATCATTTAACATGTTTCTATAAGTTCTCTAGGACGTCAGAAAACCCACTTTTTACTTTAACTAAATGAAATCTGGGTCTGTGCCATAAATAAACAGTATTTTTCAGCCAATTCCCCATTTTTCTAGAAATTCTGTTCACTATTTAGTTTCGATGTGGGTTTGTGGTTGAAGCGTTCCATAAGAATCTTATGAAATGAAAATGTTTTCCGTTCCAAACGTTACTTGTCACTTTTTTTCAGTTAACACAGCCTTGCATGTGGAAGCACAGTCATTTGCAGTCTTATCCTGCTGAGTCCATAAAAATCTTTTCTCCATTTATGTTTCTTTTACGGCCTGATTTTGGATTTGTGTTGGACTTGAATAGCACCTTTGTGGGTTATATTCCTTTCTCAGTGTGTTTCTGTTTTCCCTCTAATGCCGTTCTGTCACTCTCCATTAATCTTTGTTTTCTTGCAAGGCAACTCGAAGGTAATCATTGGCAATAATTTAACTTTTTTTGTCGTTTTATTTCAACACTTTGATCTACAAGCAATCAAAGAGCGATGTCTGATTTTAGGAGAACATTAAAGATGACGCCGCATCCTTTTCTCTTTGAGTTCTTGTCTAGTCCTCACTCCACATCGTCAGTCTTTTCATCTTTATCTCAAATCGTGGTGGCTTTGTACACAACAACTCCTTCTGAGCCGCCACCTTGTGTATGGGTGTGTGTGTCTTCGACAGAACAGCGGTCTGTTGTTGCACTCAGTCCTTTATGCAGACAGTTCTTTCACCACTTGTCCTGTAGGTTTTCATGGTCACTCCCCAGCTAAGAGGGTATTCATCCCCATAATTCCAGACTATTGTGCATCGTGCGCTGGTTATTTTGCGAGAGCATGAAACTAACAATTACTCGCTCTGTCCCCCAGTGCGGCAGTAAATCAATATGACAAGACGGAGTGACTCATCTGCTTGTCATTTTCCTGTATGCGTGCATTTGAAAAATGAAACCTTGTGGCACGCTGTGGCTTGAGCCTTGCCTTCATTTGTACAAATGGACACCAAAGGCCTGCTGCTTGTAAAAGACTTAGGCCCAATTCGAATTCTTCCCTTCTCCCTTCCCCTCCATTTGAAGGGGAAGTTTGAGTGCTAGTCGTGTCTGGGAAATATATTTTTTTAAATCCAACCCTCCAAATTCCGCCATCAACTGCATCGCACTGAATAGCACTTTTCTTCACGCGGGTGTGCTCTGAACCACAGAAGTTTACATCTAAATGTAAGTAATTACTTTTTGTTGAAGCATGACTTTTTTAAAGTTATAAAACCGCTTCTGTTAAGTATATTCAAGCGCTGGAAGCTCCACACTAATGTTAAGACTGGCGATTATTGCTACAGTCATCGAATCACGTCCCAAATATTAGACGGTATTTTTCATAACTCTTCATTTGGAGAGCTAAATGAAGGTGAAGGGAGAAGGGAAGAATTACTCACAGCACATCAGCTGGGCCGTGCCAGAATCCATCAGGCCCCAAAGTAGTGCTGAGCGACAAGGGAAAAATTGTATATCACAATATTAATTATTTTATTTCACAATAACGATATATATCACGATATACCACTATATATTGTGTTTTCAATTATTCTCTAAAGAAACTTTTTTTTTTAAAGTGCACAATAGTTTCAAGTTAGAAAAACACATTTTTGCAAGTTCAGCAATAAAAATCAACAAATAAAAACGATAAAAGAGAAATGGGACACGTGATATGTATCGTCATATCGCCCAGCACTATCCCCAAAGTATGGCTCTTGTGGTCGTTTTGGTGCCACTCCCGGGTACCGGATGTTAGCCCGCCTTGCAGAGGTGTAATTGCGCCGGCCCCTGGATCTTTAGACTAAAAACCGCCCTCTACTGTGTTCGCCTGACAGAAAAAAGAGTTAATGAGTGGAGCCAGGACCGGCGGGCAATCAACCCCCCGTAGCGCTGTCGGCGCGGCATGGCCCAAACTGGCGTGCTGTGAGCAGGACCCCTAGACAAACTTGGCGGCTTCTAAAAGACCTCTTTCAATGGGAAGATACCCTTGAGAGGAAAAAAAAAGGGGGGAGGAAGAGGAAGGAGTAGGACCACGTTGGGATATTTTCTCACAACATTCTTCACCTCTTTCCTTTCTGTCTTCCTTCGACTCATGCAGCTTTTGACAAGTCCGTTAAACAATGGGGTTGTGTGGAGCAGCACATCTGCCCGCACAAATTCCACATGACAAATACATACTACATGCATCAAAGGGATAATGGAAGACGACTTTTCTACTTCAAACATGCTCAGAACCAACTATTTTTGATTGTTTGTTTGCTTTTAAAGAGCAATTTGGCCAGTCAGTTGATATTGTCAATTCCGTCTTTTTTTCAAATGTTGTTTTTTTAAGGCATTTTTTATTTTTTGGGTACAAAATTGAAGTTTCATGCCATGTCGAACAAAAGAAAAAAAGGAAAACCCATTGGTACAAGTAATTATGAGGATAAAGGAGCAAAAAATTAGGAAAATTGGAAACGAGCAGAGAAAGATTATGGAACTGATGGCTTAAAGAAGAGAGAACACAAAGGAGCTGTAAGTGTGCGGAAAAATTAAGAACTAGGAGACAGCTTGAGCTCTTACAAAAGCAAAACACGACTGAAATAAATTTGTCTCAACCTACTGAAGCTTCGGTTCACTAAACTGGACGAAACAGAAAACACACACCTCCAAATTAACAACGTACAAAAGGACTTTATTGAAAGAAATGTTTTTAAAAAGAGTAATATCCTGTGTTTTTGGTGTATTAAAAGAAGAACATAAGGAATGACGGATGGATTTTTGTCTGAATGAAAGCAGCCTGGAAGGAAGCCAATAAAAGCTTTGAAGAAAAATCACATCGTTGGTATAATAACCTCTGGGCGGAAGGTTGAAGTGGAAGAGTGTTTTCAACAAAAGGGAGGCAGAGATGAACTGAAGGAAACAACATTTTTTTTTCTTCTCCCTCTGCCTTTCCTCTTTAACCGTCCCTCTGCTTGTGTGTGTAGCGGTTTACCAGATGCAAACGTTCTGTTGGCGGCTGCACGAAAGGAGATGAACCACTACTGCTGCAGCCTCACACAGGGAGAAAGATTTGTCTCTGAGAGGCTGCTCACTTTGGGAAAACTTGGTTAAAACAATAAGGTGGCTCCTCTCCAGGCTTTTTTTTTTCTGTGTTGTGCCTTGAGGCTATGCTGTTTATCAAGGTAAAAATGTATTTCTTTTTTCTTCTTTCACTAGATCTCTAAAATATTTATTTTTTTCCTGCTTTCCTTATAGTCAATAAATGATTTGTGCAAGCACTTCTGACAGAGTGCCATTCGGGATTCATATTATATTGAACACAGAATTGTTAATTTAAAAAAAGAAGCATATTTTCTAATACACATCCATGAATAGAGATAACATGAAAAGGAAAGATTTTGTATTTTCCTTTCATTCCTGTGCGGCGTGGATTTAAAGTTCATATACCAGCATTTGTCGAAGCACTAAAAGCTCATTTCAGCTCCTCAAAACTCCTTATCTGTATTTTTCTTTCCTGTGAAAGTAATCCGCTCTTGATTTAAAAGAGCTTAGATGTACTTCAACACCGTTGCCTCATTTAGAATGCGTGGTTCTATGAATATGCTAAGTAGTCTCCGCCTCCACCTTCACAGCTCGCCTACAGCTTGTGAAGACCTGCTTAACTTCAGCTCCGCTCAAAAACTACACGGGAAAAAGAGGTATTTGGGTAGAGAGAGACATTCCTGAGATTGAGCTTTAAGTAGGTGTTGTAACTTTTAGGATGTGATTTATGACTTTATATAATATGCACAGGCATTTTGAGACTTTTTTTTGACATAAATTAAAAAAAAAGGGACTCTCCAGACCAGGACTGTCAAACTCAATCGTGAAGAGGGCCAAAATTCAAAACACACCATAGGTCGCGGGCCGAACAGGATAAACATTTATTTAACACGCTAAAAATATGTTTTTAAAACTTTTAAAATGTAACTTTTTAACGCTGCCGGAGCCTTAACCCTAGCCTGATCCGCGTCTGGTACAACATCCGAAACCAGTACTGATCCGGGTCCGGTACCAGGTGAAGCTTAAGATACCAGTGCTGTCCAAGGCCCCAGTACCTGACTGGTATCAGTTTGCGGCCCAGGGGTCGGGGAGCCTCGGTTTAATTGGACGCTAAAAACGACGAGTTGGGGGACACTCAAAATGCCAATTTTTGACACGGAGGGTCCCTAACCATGTGTCAAAATGTGACAAGTTGAGATTGAGAGTATGTTGCCAGGGCAAGATAAGATTGGGCTGTTAATAAAATGTTTTACTGTTTTATTTTTTATTGTTTTTATTTTATTTATTTTCTTAATACCTTGTTTTTGATATTTCATACTTATTCTAAAAAGTTGAAGTTTATTTGTGATCATAAAGACTGCTCTTTAATTAATTTCTGAAGAAATCTAATAAAATGCATCCTCAATTAAAAGCAATCTCCTTTATTTAAAAAAAAAAAAGTTATGCAGGCCATTTTTAAAATGTATAGTTCTTCATTTAGCTTGAACAAATATCAATGAAGTCGTTACGAGAACTTCTGACAGACCCTTCATCAACTCCGAGAAATGAATGTGAAACAACAAAAGGTGCAGACACTAGTGAAGCACGGCTGCATTTGATGACTCAGACAGGATGACAGGCTCTTCACCTGCTGACTGTTGCTCCGAAACACAAAACAAGCATGCTCAGTCTGAGACCTAACAAAAAGCATGCACACATGCAAACATCAAACCCACTCCAGGTGCACAAGTGACCCAGAGAACCAGGTGGAGGAGAAACAAAGATGGAGGGAAAAACGGAGCTTTCTTACATCTCTTTAATCTCTTAGCTGCTTCCTTCTTCTTATTGGTGAGGGTGCAGAAATTGCTCTTCTTGTACCAGGATTTTTTAAGGACCTAACAAGAAAGTGAAGAGAAGAAAAGAAAAGAAAAGAAACACTTAATATTAAATATTTCATGAAGTAGGTGCATTATTTGCTACATTAAAAACTGTTACTCGCTGGGAAAAATGGCTCACATGATGAAAACTAATAACAAAAAAAACTTGCACACAGAGATGGCTTTGGTAATACATTTTTTTCCCACCCTTTCCCTTTTGTTGACATATTCTGAGTTGACATGCACCATTTGGATAATTTTATCACGGCTGTACGCCTTTGAAACAATTGACATGGTGTGTTTTGTGAGTGTGCGTGGCGCTGGTGTCTTACAGTGCTCTGATGAAATTGCTAACAGCTGTGACAGCCACCATTGAGCTCACAAACATTCTTTTCGCCATCTCATTTGTAGCAAACAGCTGCACAGATAAAGCATGAGGGGTTAAGCAAATATTGGCACAAAGGCCAGAAAACAATGCACCAACCCCATCCCTCCTCTGTCACTCACACACTCCCTCAAACTGTGGCGGTACTGCGAGTGTGCCAGCTGCACGGGTGACGAAAAAAAAAAAAAATGACTGGCACTGCTTGTTCTCTTTATTACTGTAAACAGAGCAGACAGCACTGCTACCCTCCCCATTCATTCTAATCTCTTTTGCTCAGTGATAAACCTCCACAGTCACTCTTTCTTCATCTGCGCCCCTCCGAAAGCTCCCCTCCACAGTCGGGTGTGGACCCTCGAACAAGGCAGCGACAGTGCTTCTTTGTCTGCCCCCCCCCTTTTACCCTTGCTCTAAGTGATGCTGGTTGGCGGGTACGAAGACATGCCTCAACAGGAACACCAGAGGAGAGGAAGAGAAGGAACGAAGGAGGAAAAATGTAGGTGGAGGGAGGTCACTAAAAAAAAAAAAAAAAAAAAAAAAGTGCAGCCCTTCAAGTCAATTTCTGGCATTTTCCCCCCCTCCCCTCTCTTTCTATTTAACACACTGTTCTGTCTATCCAGCCTGTGCATGAGAGGCTGTCTTCTAAAAGAGTTTATGGGGAAAGACGGTGGGTTTCGGCTGACCACACCCTCACTGAACCCGCCGACTTCACTCCACTCACCACTGCTGAAATTCATTTACCGGGGACCACTTCTGTTTCAGACAGGGAGCTAATTTTAAAGCAAAAATGACCTCCAAATTAAATATATATGTATTTACATATCTACATTTCCTTATATATAGCTTCGGTTTTCTATGGCTAAAAATATTAACGGAAAAGTTCTAAAAACAGCTTTTGGATCCACAGCTTATGACTTCTCGTGTAGGCAAAGAAAATACCGGGACTGGCCTCTGAGGTTAGGCCGTTTTAGCCGTGGTCCCCGTCTGCAAACACAGTTTCTTTATAGCATAAATACTGCTCTTCTAATGGTGCCTGAGGAATGTCTCAATGGGAAGTGAGGGAGACAGCACAGCAGAGGAGGATCTAATAGTCAAAACACACATGCGCGCGCACAGGGACACTCCTGCCGCTCCGGGGCAATTGGATCATTAACCCCAACTAATCTACAAACACATTTATTGAAAAAAAAATCTTTCAGCTTAAGTGCACTCACAGCCTAAGACGCATTTAGCGCTTGATAGAAGAGGGCGTGGTGCGTTTGGGTGTTGTAACCACATGTGAGCCACGTCTCGCAGAATTGGAGTTGTGTGCCGTAGCTGCCATTTTCCACAGTGTCTGCTGTGACAGACGGGGAGAACATGACAGATGCAGCTCCAGAGGATGCATGATCGTGTGAGTTTTTTGCGTGGCTCGTCTGTGCCTTCCTTCAGGACGACTGCCTCCATGTGACACCCGCTGCGCCTACTTCATTAATCAATAGGACAGATGAAGACAGACTCCTGCTGCGATATGAGGGAAAACAGTAGCTTGGGCTTCCAACTGTGTGTATCCGTTTCTGCATGTACAGACTGTTGAATGCCCCTGGGTAAAAATGTGGCAGACATGATCTAAACCTTTAAGGCTTCCTGTCCACACAGTGATTCCGCGCTGAAGTTGGCATCTTTTTATCCCAGGATCTCAGTTTATCTGGTGTATTTTAATTTAAACCCCTTAAAGCGTATTAGATCTAAAGATCTGAGAGAAAACACTCTGAAGTTTGTTATCCTTGTTGGAGAACTGGTGTGCAATATTTTGAAGTTTTCTTATCTTTTGAGGAGTTTTTTGTTATTTAGGAATTAAAATATATCAGTTCTGAAACCGTATAAAAAATTGAGGCTTACTTGATATTAAAACTACATCCCTTCTTCTTAAAAGTTGTTTAGTCCTTCAGACTAGCAGCATCTTACCCTTAATTCCAAGATGTATAGTCAAAACATATAGGAGCTTGTTCCTAAATACATTTCTAAATGTTAGTCATTTCAAGAAAAAGAAATGAAAAAAGGGTTAAAAAAAATTTCTAACATTTTTTTTTTAAAGAAATTTCATGTCAAGTAAACCAGACAAAATCCAATCTTAACCAAATATTAAACTTTAAAAAATATATTGAATATTGGTGCAATGCTACAAATTGCAGCTTCCAGTCTTTTTTTCAAAATAAGAAAAAGAATTGCACAAAACAAATAAACTAATTCAATGCAATTTCTTTAACTTTGATGTTTTTTTTTGTTTATCTTTAAAAACCCACTGAAAGAAAATTAAGTTTTTTGTGTTTTTATCATATTTTAGAGGCATTTTTCTGATGATGAAATACATATATGACAAAAAATTGGGCTTCTGAGTATTTCTTTAATCAAATCGAATCAGGAGCAGACAAAAAATAGCTTGAAAAGGGTTGTAGCATTGCTACAATTGGTAGACCACTTAAAACTCCCAGCTTTGCTCCATTCCGATGCGTCCAGAAATAGATCCGTTAATGTCTTTGTTTTCCTCATCTGAGCTGCCATCTGGCTCAAAACTGTACAGCTGGATAGCTCGATATGGCTCATCTTTTTTGTTGCACTGCTAATGTGAACTTGGGGGTGTGAGGGGCTGTAAGCTATAGAGAAAGCATGCAAACAGATGGATGATGAGAAATGGGGGAAGGCTTACTCTGTGCCAACCGTTCTTCCCACAACTAAGAGGCAAATTTCAAATGAACTCCTGCTCTGCAGAGACTATGTCATAGAAAACAACTTTTTTTGGCAGTAAAAATTGCATAATCATAAATTAAAGGACAATTGAGAACATTTTTAAAATTGATCAAATTATAATCGGGGCTAGACTTTAAAGACAGACTCAAATCTGTTTGAAAATAATTTTTGTGAAACTATTGATAACGGTCGTGTGCTGTGCTATCATTGCTAAAGCCCCTGTTAAAAAGATCAATTCATCTTTTCAGAGCTAAAAGTTTTAAGAAAGATTTCTATTAAAAATGACATCCTGTTAGCTGGATGTAAAATCACTGGAGACATTGGGCTTCTAAAGGCTATTTGAAAAACCAATAATGCCTACATCCTCATCACAATCTATACAAGATATTGCAATGCAGTTGTTCATGATGCATCCTCTTAAAAAAAAAATGAATGTGGCACTTGAAAAAAACTCCCAAGATAAACAAATTTTAAAAAAATTACGAAAAATGAATCTTTGAGCATGTTTGCTGAGTTTTAAGACAAAATAGATATCAGTTACTTGCTTCAGTAACATTTAAATTTAAAATCAATGTATTCGTTTTAGCCACTTTACCAACAATATATGACTTTTATTTATATGTCCTGATATTTTTGAGCCCCACTCCCATGAAAATCAAACTGTTTTAAAAGATTACTTGTGATATTTTTGCTGATGATGGAGGACATGAATTCAGAAAATTATACTTAAAATTGCATTTCTGAGTATTCCTTTTTTCGTGTTTTGCAAATGAGAAACAGAAAAAAAGTGCCCTTGGGAAAAGTGCTTATTTTTAATGTAGTGATTTAGTTGGGCTAGCCACAGGCTCAGAATTCTCGGCAGCAGGAAGGGGAAGAGGGGCCGGGGTTGCTCCCCGCCATCTAAAACTCTGAGGCGAATTTCTAAAGAACTGCTGCCCTGCAGAAAATATGTCCTAAAAACAACACAGGGTTTTCTTTTGGCTAAAAATGGCATGATCTTAGTTAAGAAAAAATCCACTGAGAACTTTGAAAATAGATCAAAAGATGATTAGAAGCAACAAGTAATTTCTGCATTATTTTCTTTATCTGATTCAAATTTTTGTTAAACTGTCTAACAATTACAATACAATCTTCTACTCTATTGTATTAGGGTGAGAGTACAAATAAAAATGCAAATATGTGTTACTAATATATTACAATATGATTAAAGGTCAGGAGTATTTTATCCAACTGTACATTATTAACAGTTACTGCCATCACTCAATGCTTCTCAGCTGCTGTTTCAAAGTTTCTGTTAAATAAATGGTCGGTGGTGTGTTGCTAGAAAACACATTTGATGAAGTGTATGGAAGGGGAAAAATCTTTGAAAAATGACTGATCGCAAAAGGACTAATACACTTATTTTGAGGGGGGGCAAAATATGTGAGTGCTTGCTTTGTTTGAGAAATTTTTCAATTGAGCATGAAAGTTTTTTTGCAGCGAGCATGTAGTGGTTCTTATAGATTCTGAAATTGTAGATACTGCCATGTTGGTCAAAAAGTGCATAAGAAAGTGTAAGCATATAGTGCACTGTAAAAAGTAAAACGTTGTATCAAATAACAAAAGCTGTGTAATTTTTTACAATTAAAAATTTACATTTTCAAGTTCCATAAACCATCAACTCAAAATTTTAATTTGCCAAAGACTAATAACTTTAGATGTAACAAATAACAGAACTTTTGTTAACTGATCCAATATTTCACTTTTTACAGTGTGTATTTCTTGGTATACTTTCTGTTATGTCTTTCAAGAAAACTTCTTGATGTCCATCTATGTAAAGTATCCTAAAAAAATTGTAGAAAACGAGGATGAAGCAATGTCAAAAGTAAGAGTTGATGTGGACCTCTTTAATTTCTTTATATGTAAGAAACAAAAACTTCTCATCTGCACATCATTAATTTAATGTACCAACATATTCATGTAAATAAATCTCTAAGAAAACCAAAATGTTACTTAATACTGGATATTAGAATGCCTTTCTCTGTGAAAGCACATTCAAAATGCTGGTTTAAGGTCTATTTAGGTAATGTAAGGCGATTACTGTAGATTTTCTCACATCTACCACAACCACGGGGAAAACCAATTTTACAATTCCTAACCGTCATTAACACTTAAATTTCAAACATAATCAGATGGGAATATTAGAAGGCTGGATTCAAGTTTATTTTCCTAATGGGAATGAGGAATGCGTGTCGTTTCCAAATTGTGAAACGACTTCAACTAAAAAGCCACAGAGGCCATTTATCCCTCAGAACCTAAAACCTGCAGAAATGTTATCAGTCACAGCGAGAATTTGCCTCCTCAGAGCATTGCAAGACTTTTTTTTTATGTTTTCAGTTGAACTTGTGATATCTGGCTGGGACTCAGTGGCGTCTTTGTTAATCTTTGTGCAGTGATGAATGAATGAATGAATCGTTTCTTTTTTTTTTCTTTAATTTTTGTACAGAGATGGACTGTTTGAAACTATAGGCAACTTTAACGTGCCTGTGTATAAAGACTATGAAGCATAAAAGAGGCGATTTAGCAGTTTGAACTCATTTAATTGGTTTAACTAGTCATTTACTGTATTTTTATTTTTGACAAAGAGAAAAAGTTGGACTTTAAAAGACTGGTTTATCATTAGCAAACTCTTTGTTTGAAGTACTCACTTTAAAACTCGAGATGTTTGGATTGCATAAACGCGGCGTGTGTGATTTAACATTATCGGCCTGGCAGGCAGACAAAGGGGCAATGTAGGCCTCCAGGGGGCAGATGACAAACACTTACACCACAGCAATACTCCCTCCCCCCTTATACTAAACTCCCGCCAAAACCCACAACAAGCGCAGGGCGGAGGCAGAGTTATTCAGAGCATATTAGTCAGGTGAAGGGGGCCAGGCACAGAGGGACCCTCTTCACTCTGCCGTCCTAATCATCCAAGACAGCTCCTCCAGCGGCAGACCTTCCCGCCAACAAACCCCGCCCCACCCCCCTAAAGCATATCCCAGACATGTCTAGGAGTGTTTACAAGGGCAGGCAGCCATGAAGTGGGGAAGCTGACCAAAATGAACAGCCCCCTTGGGAGCAGGAGGTTAATTGTCCATCTTCTTGGTCCAAATTAAACAAGCTTGAGCGTGTTCAAATATACATATGCATCCCGCCCACCAATTCTGCCCAACTTATAACAGATTGGCACGTTCCGAAGAGAATGCCACTGATGCAGAATGATGAGCGAGACCCCATTGTCTCGTTACATTGTCTTCAATTAGGGCCGAGATGATGGGAGACAATGAGAGAAGCATTTGTAATCATGAGCCTCCCAAACTCACGCTGGGAAACAGAACTTCATTATGCCCAATGGTCCCTCATTGACGATAAAACTCAAAAAATTTGCAGTTCATCCTCAGGAAGTTTCCAAGTATAAATGGCTCGGAAAGAAGTGTCCCCAGGAAAACTGCAGGGGGGTTTAGAACTGAAGGTGACAATGGGGGGAACTTTTTTTTTTTTTTTTTCTTTTAAAGATACGAAGCTTTAAAATTCACAGTCGTCACCTTATTATGTCCGCTGCTCACTTACCTTTCTAGTTTGAGTTTACCACTCATATTCAAGGGATTAGAAGTAAGCATCTTAAAGGTCTTAGAAAATGAGTGAGAAGATTAAAATTAAAGGAAGATAAAAAAGACTCTGAACTTCTACTTTTTAACTGGGATGAATTCACAGACGTGAAGTGTGGCCGTGATGTCTTTTTATCTTCTGGAGTGACTGTTGTACAAGCTAAGCTCCGAGAACAGGAGCTGGTGTCAGAGCCATCTGTAAAAATGAGACTTCTTTAAGAAAGAGAAACTCGAGAGCACATTATCTGCGTTTACCTGGAGAGCGTTCAGCTGAGAAATGACTCCAACCCGACATCTCGCCGGCTTTGTAGCTCACCGCGTCATTTAAATCATGCACCGCCATGTCTGTTGGGCTTTGATAGAACCATCCAACCGGACAAATACCTCTTTCAGAAAATTGTGCAAATCATTTCTTTCAACTGGGATTGTGCCTGTATTGTTCCCCCATACCGCACCCCCCCCCCCCCCCACCCCACCCGCAACACTCCTCCACTCCGCCTTTCCTCTCTCCTCACAGTACAAAGAACTAATCTGAGACAAGCACTCGCACTAGTTCTGACACACTGTCAGCATAATGCTGAAATGATTTGGTTTTATTTAAATCATCTAGGTGAAGTATGGGGTGAAAGGCATCTTCCTTACAGGACAGCAGAGGGGTTACAAAAAGACATTTACTCCTCAGAATCTGGTTTGATTCAGCAACAATTTTCCCTTTATATCCGAAACTGTAGATACATGCCGAAATGTTTTGATTTCGTCCATTTCCAGATAGAATTGGTCAGCTACGGGTGCCAGTCAAAAGGATATCCGTCAGGCTGAGCTGCCCCGGGGCCAAACATCCTTTACTGGAAGGCACCGACTCCTTATCTGATTCCAGCAGGCAACGCAAGCTGATAGTTGTGCCAGCCAGGATTTTTTTTTTTTTTAAAGTATATCCCTCTGCTTTCACATTACCGTATTGATTGGCGACATACCTAATTTTGTTCCTCTTCTTGCAGAGCACTATTTGTAATGTGATCTCTCAGATGAGGATGGCACAGGGATGGACAGATACTAATCCTCTTTATTCTTCCTTTCAGTCTCAAGCATTTGAACTCCAGTGATATATAATTTGAGGGGGTTAACTTTTGCTATGTTTGTCACTCCCTAGGTCAGGGGTATAATCCGCACTTATGAGTTATTCCATTTGGTAAACAATAACGACTTATTTCTATCCTAAATAAAGTTTTAAATTTAAAAAAAATTCCTGTTAACATCAGATTTTATGGGTTTTTTTTTTGCTTATTGACCTCTCAGGAACTGACACATTCCTCTGTTTTTAACAGAAGCGTGCACTGGTGCAGAGACGGTGACGCAAACGTCATCACTCTACTTAGAAGGCAGCAGAGAGTATGTAAATTGCTTCATTAACCTCGCGGTGGTTTAAATAAGGGGCCATGCGAAAGGGGCTCACTTAATTTAGGTTTTCTTGAATTTTATTAACACTCATTAATTACAGGAAGAAACTTTTGTGTAAAAGTGATTTACATTTAGCCTAACTAGATGTGGCATTCACACACCCAGTACGCATCCTTTAAAAAAAAAAAAAAAAAGAAGAAGCGTGGTTAGACGTTTAACACCAGACAATAGAAAGGCAAAAAGAGAAAGACACAGGGGGGGTAAACTGTGAATGTCAGGGTTGCGTTTTCATACGGTGCCCCCCTCCCCAAGTGCATGCCGTGTGTGAAAAATTAGCTTGTAGAGAGAATCTGTGTGTGAGCTGCCAGCAGTGAGGGCTTGCACCTGGAGCAGGGAGGGGCAAGCGAGAGGCCAAGGGTCACCTCATGGGCCAAACAGTGCTAGAGTTCTCCCTCTTCCTTAAGGAGGCCAGACGACCCCTGCGGCTGAGTCGCGCAACATGGGCCTCTCACGCCCCTTCCTTCCTTTCCCTTCTCTCCTTCCTACCGCGTTCACCTCCTTTCTATTCTCCTTCAGAAAAAAAAAAACCCCACAGTAATCCATAACCTACTCAACTATCAGCGACTCAATTATCCCTCCTGTTCAACTATTTTCTCTCCTCAGATGGAGATTCAAAAAACCAATTAACCTCTTCTCAGCTGGGAACTTTTCCCAGGAAAAGCTATGCTGGTAAGTGAATGAATCGACAATTTAAATTCCAAAGCTTTATTTCATAATACAAGTCAGTAAAATCTATTTCTGCAGCTGAAATGTTTTACTACTAAAATATTGAGACAGCAGTAAGTTAAGTATAATTTAAGCTACCTTGTTTACGTTCAGTATTTTTTTTTCTAAAAAATTAGACTATTTCACACCAAGTGTTTATAGATCATCCCCCACATCCTCAGCCTTCAATAAAATGTTCTCCTTTCCCCCTATGTAATGGAGGGGCCTCCTATTCATCTCCAGGTAGAGAGACTCAAAGTGCAAGAGGGAGGAACGGCTTGTTGCTCCCATTGAGCTTTTTATTACTTCCCTCTTCAAAGGATAGTGGCAGAAGAAGACACAGCCTCAAATCTCCTTGATGCCGTGACACACAGTCAAAAAAAAAAAAAAAAAACGCACACAAAGACGAGGAAGGATGTCAATTTCAGTACTGTGCAGATTTTACCAGCACTTCTTCTACAACAAAACATCCCGTTTGAGAAGATTACATTGTTGTTGACGCAGAGAGAGACAACCCTTCCAGCTGTTGGGGGGATAATCCTCCAACAAACAAGTTTATCGAAGATGGACACCGTGGAAAAAACAACTGGTCACGCACGAAACACAACCTCTTGGTTCACTTGGAGGAGAAACCGTTAAACAAAGGATCCAACCAGCCATTTTTTTTTTTTTTTTTGCGAGGGAGGCTAGCTTGGTACCACGCTAACCGTACAGACACAAAATGATGTAATCCCTTACCAAAAAAAAACAGATTTGTCAGAGAATACCAATTTTTGCGCCAAATTTCAACAACTTTTTGAATCTTCATACATACATCACAGCACCTGAAAACAACCACCATCGAAGTGCATCACAAACAAAGCCTCAACTAAAAAAAAAATAAAGAAGTCGTTTTCTTCTGAATCTAAAAGGATTTCAGTTCTGTTTGTCAAGAATGACACATTAATGTTTCAAGGACTGTAATCCTTTTGAATGAGTCAAGTCCAAGGATTAATATTAACCACTAGGAAAGACTTGAAAAAAATAACATTATGGATCATAGTTTTTTTTGTGTGTCTGGTATATAAATACGCATATAACACAAAGTGTGTAAAAACAACTGTGTCGCAGCACAGCAGAAGAACTTTGTTCTTGTAGATGCTCGCCTTTACAGCATAGCCTTTAAGTCTCAGCACGCACACACACAGTGAGATGCACGCAAAATAGAACACTGAAGAAGTCTTTGATGTTTCCTCCAGGGTGTGTGTGTGTGTTGCAGCTTTGTGAGTCACCCACACTCTATCCAACATCCATAGACTGTCTGCACACTGGCTGGTATCACGTATGCAAAGACACAAACTAACAAACAACATGGCCCGTCTTGATTGGGGAGCAAAGGGAAGCGACAGAAGCGAGGACAGGCCGAGCCGAGCCAATCAACCGACTTGACTCCAGACAGACGACTTAAACTTGTCCCGTTCATTTTGTCTAGCCCTCAGGTGTCTGGAACCACAGGCGATTGTTAGGTTCATGGTGGCGGGAGAATGGGGTGGAGGTGGGGTAAATGTAGATAACACAGCAGTCAGACAAAGAGGGAACAGCAGCGCTTGCCTACATACCACTAGCATCAAGGAAGGGAGGGTGGAAGGCGAGGGAGGGAGTGATGAGAAGAAAAGAGGAGGCTTATAAAAATTTGATTAGACAATTCTTTGGTGGAGTGACTTTCTGTGTTGGTTTGCTTTTTTCTTCTTCTTCTTCCCCCCACCCTCATGAGTTCCCCTCCTTTCTCGCTCCTCCAGACCGCTGCCTCAGAGAACAGGGCAGACAGATTTTATAGGTCCTAATTAAAGCCATCTGAAGCCTTTCAAAACATCAAATGGCTCTGGTCCCCCGCTCTTTCCCTCTGATTGTGCAGGAGGCACAAAATAAAAAATCTGTGCAAATCTATTTTTGCTCTGACTTCCACATAAATTTTGCACTCCCCCCCAACTCACATCCCACCGCCTGACCCCCAAGCACCCCCCCACCCCACCCCCTAATTTCCAATCAATAAAAGGGTTCAGTGAGTGACATGACCTCATAGAGGAAATTCAATAAATTTGACAAGAATTTATGTCTGGGAAACAGAATTTTTTTTTAGTACTTTTTGCTTACATCTTGCCTTTTAAGTGACACACAATTAAAGATCCACCCTTATCCTTCCTGGCGAGTTGAAGTGAAGTGCAGCCTTGTTTTAGTGCGCTTCAAGTACTCCATTTATTTTTCCTCCTGTCGCCCCCCCTCCTAATTGTCCTCATTGAGCCGTGTGGACCGGTTGCACAGCCTGCCTGCATGCCTGGCTGCCTGACTGACTGACTGGGGTCAACGGGTTTACCGTGTGCTTTTATCTATATTTCATGCTATGGCGCTGCGCAGAGACAGCCACACGCGCACAATGAGAGAACCCACCAAGGCGCACAAAGAATCCGGCCACCAAATCCACTCTTATCATTCAATCACAAGCTGGTGGTAAATGTGTACAGTTCAATAAACCGGTCATATATGTTTAAATTGCATTTTCCAAGACAACAAAAGGATAAAACGCACAGAAGTAAAGCGCGTAATTCTCGATTTACGCAAATCAAACTAGCAGATTATGAAGAAAACTGTTTGTTTAAACACTTTTAGTGATAAACGAATCAATTAAAACATGGGAAAAAAAACATAACGTTCACACTCACGATTCATTTCAATAAGTTCTGGGCGTTACTGGTTCGCTGCGTCTCTCTCCGCTCGGACACGGGGGTAGAAAAAAGTGTCTTCCTGAAGCAAGGCGCGGGTCATCCTCGTCGACTGAGCTCTGCTTCATCGGAGGGGAGGCGCGGTTCGCGTAAAGATATCACCTGGTCGCCCGCGATGAGGACAGTGGACGTCCGATTCCGTCGATGTCAGGTCTTTAGTGATGCCTGCACTCGCCGGGATTGAGCGCTGAGAGGACAGGGAGCGCACAGAAAGGCGTCATGTGAGCCGGGGCGAGGTGCGCCATTGGCCAGCCGGGTAGAAGTATGATAAGGCTACTCTGTGCGCCATTGGCCCAGGACGGACGCGGAGGCGCCTCCTCACTTGGCTGTGTGCAAGAATGTGAGTGCGGCTCAGTGTTCGTAATTTTCAAGAGAGGAAGAGGGGAGGGGGGCATAAATAACAAATTGTTCCTGCGATATTGTGTTTGATTCATTTGGCTGAACGATATGGTAAATGCGTAAACTCTGGTTTCAAGTCACAGATTTAAGCAAATAATGTAAACTTGACTTCTGATGAAAACTTATGGTGAAATAAAATATGATTTTTAATGAGCAAAAATTAAAGAAAACCAATGGAAATCTTCTTTGGAAGCCTTTTCATATGTAAATTGATCGTTTTTAACCCCAAATGATGTCAATTTCACTCTTTATTTTGGTTTGATTTGCTCTTATGACCTGATAACTCAAATATAGTCCTGGAAAAAAACACTTCAATTCCAAATTCCAATTGAATTCATGTTCAGTAGTTCAAACAAAATCTATATTGATTGTTTATTTTAAATATAGATTGTGAAGAATAAAGAACAATAATATTTATCAAACCCATTCAAAAAAATGATATATACTGATTTGAAAATTAAAAAAAAAAACAGAAACATGGTACACTTATGTCACATTTGATTCATTCATGGTAATTATTCTTTTAATTAAAATGTAGAGTTTGATTAATTGCTTGACAAAAGTGGGAAGAAGCTAACTTATAAAATAGAATTACTTGTCCATTTTCCACTATAAATTAATTTTATTCAGTTTTTGAAACTTTTTTTCTATGCAAACTAAATATTTACTTAATAAAAACTAAAATATACTTCTTTTTTGCATTAAGAATTATTATGAACTAACATAAAAGAAAGTCAAAAATTGAATTTGGTGACTCCATGTCACATGCACACACAATTCTGATTATACATTTCCATAAAACCCCTTTAAGATTTTGTGTTGAGTAATTTTAAGTTGAGTGTCACAGTTATTTTTAGTTTTTTAAATATGAGTAAGCATTATTTCAGTTATTCCAGAGGGGTTATCACAGTAGATTTAAAAGGCCAAATCCGAACTTCTTCATACTTTTTGGTAACACTTTATAATAAGATTTCTTAACAAGCTTTATTAGCACATCATTAATGTGTTTATATGATGTTAGTAAGACATCTATTAGCACAATAAACGGAATAAAGTTTATTATCGTAGTAAGATTCATAAACATCAAGTGAGACCATTGTCTACAAAGGCCAAATTAATAAACTGCTTACAAGCTTAACAAAGGTATTAACTATCTTTGTCAACATTAAATTGAGTGTTTGCAGCACCTCATCTAAAGTGTTAACTACTTTTTCAGCCTGGAATGTTTCATTATTAACCCTAGAGGTGATTTTACTCAGGCAAAAGTATTTACATGATGTTCAGTATATTGTGTTATGGGTCCCTGGGTAAACTCTCAGGTGTCCCATGAGTGGGTGGACCAAAGGCCAAGTCTCCAATATCATATTTATTTGTTTATTTTATTTATTTTTTGTAGGAATTTTTTGTTCTCAAATTCCTAATTTTTCAGTCATTTTCAAGCATGTTTTTAGGCTCTTCCTATGTTTTTAACTTTCCATTTTCTTACATATACTACTTGTTATATAAACTCTAATTTACCATGTGTTATCATATTTTGATCCATTTTTTAAATACTTTATATTATTTCAGGGAAAAAATACTCTGCAAAAGTGACAATGTAACTTTTTATAGCAAAAGTGTTGTAGGGTTAAAGAGACTTGGAGTTGATAGAGTCTTTAGATGTGCAGGTAACAGCCAGAACTCTGGCGTGATTTATATTCTCTTTTAAAATTAACATCATTAAAGTAGCATGATATTTGCGTCTTAGTTATGGTGTTCTACTTTGTTCCTCACTTCCATATTGATTCTCTGCACAGTTGGACTTCACAGAGGGTAACGACACATAAAAGAGCATCCTCTCTCTGTCTCTCTGGAGTGTGGAGATGGAGGAACTCAAGGTTCTGTATGGGTGGGAAATAGAGCGCGTGTAATCTGGAGCACGCATGTTCCCCTGCTCAGGCTGCAGCATTAAATTGATATTCCGCAAAGCTTTCCCTTGTTTTCACATTCACTTGACTGCTGCCGTAATGTGCCGCGAGGGTCGAGCAACCGCTCCCTGATTTTTGTGGCACTTGCCTCCCCTCCATTTTTTTTTTTTTCCTCCTCCTCTACCACCTCCTCCTCCTCCTTCACTTCACTTCACTCCATGGCAGACACCCTCGTTTGGATGGCTCCAAGGCGATGCGCCCGTTCCATTTGTCTCCCATGTTAACGGGAGGCGGCAGGAATAAGGCAAGGCGTTATCTCTACACAAAACATTATCTTCGCTTTGCTCCTCCAGCACCGTGAAACACTGATTATTAACTGCTAAAGAAGCAGGTTTTGGGGTTTCCAGGCTTGCTGCCACACTTTAAAAAATAAGTCATAAATCACACAACATGCCACATGTACTCGATTTTTGAATGTTTTTTTCTAAACTTTTGACTGCAAATGATGCTTTTCTTTTCTTGCCCTTTAGTGACTGCTTTCACTACTGTTATGTCTGTTGCCTCAGGGGAGTTATGTCTAGCGGTATTATGACTGGACGGGTGACAGTAGCATTTTTACCAGGAACCAGCCTAGCACTTCCTTTTCAAGATTTAAAAGCTTGTCACATAGCATCACCGCGGTGTAATACGTTTATGTATTCATACACTCATGCATTCACAGTCGTTATGAAAGCAAAACCCGGCTTCAGCAAAATAGGTCATACACTTAGGTTATCTCAGCAAACTTATTTTGCTTATGTGAGGTTATGTGTGATTACACCTCAAAGGCAAGTACAATCCTACAATTCCACTATTCTTTGCTGAAACAGGACTCTAAAAAGTAATTTTAGGGGATGTTTGAGTTGAGAAAACCGAAAATGTCACAATTTCTTAAAGAGAAATCAAGGCTCAGTTTTAAAATTGCTGCAGTTTTCAGTGTGCTTGACACAAATGGAGGTACAGCATAGCATCCATACACTCATTCTTTACTGTATGGGTTAACACACATGCAGATAAACCCACAGTGGAATGAGTTTTAGCTATAGAGTTCAAAGCCCTGCCAGTCACATATAGAAAGCTGTGTCTTATAGACCCCATCTCTGCGCAAAGCTAATCTGCTGCATGCTCAAGCCCTATATTTAGACCGATGTTTTGTGAACTGGTAGCATCATTCTCTGTGACGAAAGAAGCTTTCAGAAGCCGTTAAACTCTAAAAAAAAAAAAAAAAAAAAGCCAATGATGGTTTTGTATGCCGCACGATTTCAAAACACCTGTTCTCATATTTGCTGTCCTGCCGTGCTCATCGGTTCTTAGGAAGCTGTTGATTGTGGATGACGACAATGTGGTGTGACTGTGGGCTTGTGGTTGTAAATGCGAAGAAGTTTATGAGTCTCCCTGTTGGGAAATGTGTTTATGGTAAATAGAATCCTAAAAACCGTTTCAGCTCAAGTGGCATTTTTCTCTAATAGAAAATAATATACGTTATTTTAAAAAAAAATCAATTAATGGCATAATACATTCAGGTCAATAGTGTGTGTGGATTCTCATGTACTTTCCTTTGTGTGTGGTAAAATCAAGTACAGGTGGGCCACTGGGAGTTGGTTTTACTAAAAGCCTTTACCTCCATCTGCTGTGTGGCCTGCACAAGAACACAGGTTTGTACATCAACACACACATAAAACTGCCCTCTCTGCTTCAAATGCCGGTCCCTTAAGCTTTAAACGCTATACGTTTGGCCGGAGAAACAAGTTGCACTTGGGGCCTGCATGGCATCTGCTTCTTAGCTCCCAAAGCCAAGGCACGGGGCTGAGGGAGGTGCCTGGGGCCAAGATAAGCTCTTCCTCCCCTGGTTACACATGGGGACCGGACAGGCCCGGAGCCTCAGCTGAAGACCACTGATAATATCCGCATGAGTGTATGAGCGTGTGAGGCTGGATGAATGGGTGTACACCGACAGGAAGGGGCTGTGGGGATGCGTGTGGGCAGGAGGGGGTGTGGGGTATGAGCATGCACTAATGCACACACTTATGTGAGTTTATCCAAATCGTCAAATATTACAGTTCGGACAAAAATGCCTGCCTCTGAAGTATTAGCCGGCGTGGTTGGCTGCCAAATATTTATAGAAGTGTTCACAGATTTGTTTTCTCTGGAGGAAACATTTTTTTTCTCTTAGGAATCTGCACAAAAACAAACCTGACAAAGCCGCAAAAGCAAAATTTGCTAATTTGCAAAAATGTCTTTAAATGCAGAAATGTACTCTGACATCTCAATTAAACATGGAATTATTTTCCAAAATAGCTAATACACTTTGACACTGCAGTATAATTTGCCCATTCATTTTTAACTCTTCTTGGCTGCACAATTGCAATTCAAGTTTTGTGTTGACAGATATGATAATCACACTCCATATTTCACTTTTAGCAGCCTTTCTAAATTGGTTGTCTGTAAAATTTGAACGAAATATTACAAATCTTTTTATAGCTTTAAAATAGCTCTGCTGTATCTTTAGCATCTCAATTTTCCATGGAGTCCAAGGCGCCTTAACTACCACAGCACAGTCACAGTTTTCATGACCTTTTCTGGAGAAACTTGCTCATTAGTTCCAAGTGTATTATAAGAAAAAAAAAATCTAAAATTATTTGTTTATGTTAGAATTTATTGTATTTTTAGGTGTTTAAGTTATGACTTTTCCCATTTTAATACCCATTTTGTGCTGCTAAGCTGAAGTGTGTGAAAGGAGGAATTGTCCCAGAATGCCTTCATGTTTCTTTCCATGTCTATATGCACAGACATTGGAATGATTGTTCTCTGATGGAACCACTGGACTGTACAAGAGAACTGGACTGAGTGACTCCTTCAACCTCAACTTTCCGAAAAGGAAGTATCTGCTGGGAATCCCATAGACTAGATTCAGAATAAAAAAACAGCTATTACTCAGTCGTTACATTTTACAGAATGATCATTCTTGCTCATGATATTTTTTTTCTTTAGCACAAGTAAACTGTAAACTGGCCAATCAGATGCCCCCATATATATATGTCAAAAATAATAAAGTGATTAACAGATTCTTCTGAACCCGCTTTCAGTTGTTAGGCATTCTCTTCCTCCTGCCACCTTTCAGACAATTTACTAAACTCCTTCAGACAATCTCAGTATTTAATAGTTTTACTGTGTCATGAAATATCTGCAGAACAAATATATTTAATCATGTTAATAATTGAACTATTCACAAATGTATTTGAGTTTGTATTTTTGCAATCAATTTTTATCACTAATTGTTCTATGTTTGATGTATCTTTGTATAAATTTAAATTTCTGCTGTTTGTCTTATTTTTGTATAATTTCTGCTTTGATTGCTTGAAACAAACCATTTCCAACCCATAACAGGTTTCAAGAATAGCTCCGTGCTAACCGGTCCGTTCCATTTTTCTCTTGACCTATAACCAACGAGGATGGAAAAATGGTACAATTAAGCCTAATTTTTACTGAGCGGTCTGATCCGGCTTCATGAGTGACTGGGCTAAACAAATAAAAGAGTCCATCTATAAGCCAATCAAAGAAACATGCCACTATTAAAACAACAACATAAAACAAAAAGTTGTTAATGATTCAAGAAGTTGCTTTAGCTTTAGATAATTTCTGACATAGAACTTCAGAAATCCTTCTTTTTTTTTTTAACTGTTGTCAACAAATATGCAAGCTGCAGCGGATAACTCACAACTCTTGTAATATTTGCAGAGCTAAGAAAAAAGTTTGAAGCTAACATGAACAAGCTGCTGTCAGTCCAGCTGTCATTGTTGTCATCACATCTTTACAGCCAATCACATAGGACACATGACAGTGACAGAAGGCGACTCCAGTTGTTCCACTTTTTATTGGAGGGGCGTAATGGGGAGGTAATAATATTCAGGATCCTATGAAAGCCTATAAAGAACATGAAAAACCGGAAAACAGGTGATCTTTACTGCATCATTTTAACTTGATCTCTGTGTAAAAAGTGTGTCCAGACAACAACTTTGCCTAATAAATTTGTTATAGACTTATGTTCCATTTTTTAGGGGTTTTAATTTAATAAAAAAGTAACACTAAAGGGCCAAAAACACGAATTCATCTTGCTTGCCGACTGTTCTGCTCCTCTCAGGGACAATGACTACGTCGACACACAAGTGTGAAATCTCTTTTAGGTACGGAATGACAATGCTTAGAATAAGCATCCCTCAACACGTTGCACTAAATGGATCTGACAGTTACTTGAAGCAATACAGCTGCCCTAATGGAGCCCATTAATACATAGATATGTATAAAGATGAAGTTTTTTTTTAACCTTTATCATTGACCATACTTCAAAACGAAAATCAATACATTTTTAGTGCGCTCACTTTGATCCATTGTTGATTTAACATCAATTTATTTAAGTTCTTTGATAAATGGCAAATACGCTTCTTCTTTGTTCAGCGCCACTGACCTTATCAGTTTAAGCTGTCATATCGAAATACTCATTTAGTGGTCATGTTAGGAGTCGCATCACGTAAAATGGAGGGAAGCAGTTCATGTTAATGCTCGGAGGTTCAGTTTGTGGTGAAAGTGTCCGGGTGCTGACAATTAGATGAAACGCTTTGATAAATGTTATGATTCTTAATGTAAGTTTATTTGAAATGTATCAAAATGTACACAATACAGGAGGACATGTGATATATCTCTCTCTTTTTTTCCGTGATGTCATTCCAATTCTGGAAAGAGAATTTTATAATTAATTTCGTAGCAAGCATTGCAGCCTTTGCTGTGGGGATTGGCAGCAACTTCTCTGTATTTTGCATTCTGTTTCATCAGGCAGATGTAGTGAGGATGTCTGAGACCTCTCTACATTGCAAAAAAAAAAAAAAAAAAAAAAAGGTTTCATCCTTTGCCTATAGAGCAGAAGCTTACAATTTGAATGATTTAAAAAAAATATATCTGCAAAATCAAAAAAATGTATTTGATTAAGAACCACATTTTGTGTTTGGTTCTAAAAGTAGAAGATTATGTCAAAAATGACATAATCTTTTGGGTCATATTTTTTTATTGACTTTTTTGTTTTCTGTAATGTTTATTGTATGTCTCATAAACAAATGCACTAAAGAAAATGCCAACATACACATAAATGTGTTGCATGTCAATGTAGTTGAATGAATCCTGTTGTGCTTCCTGGTCTTTTTCTTTATTCCTGAGTGGATGACATATCTGAGATATATATAAGGTCCTATTGAGCATCAACACAAAAGCTCATTTTTAATAAATTATTAACTATATTCATGATTGAACAGCTAAATCCTTACAAGTTGACAGGAGAATCTGTAAAAAAATGGTTTATTACAACATTCCTGCAAGTGTCACCTGTCATTTTTATTTGAATTATCTGTCTTTATTTGGTTAAATTTGTAAGTAAGCAGACAAAATATATGACAAGAAATGTTTTGGCTAGGAAATATCTGCATAGTCATTGAAAGTTAAGAATTGTAACTGTTGTGAAAGTATTATTTTAATTTTTTAAACTTAAAACACACCCTGACTTAAACAATCTGAGCTGTTTGCTCAATAGATTTTAAGACCCAGACTCATGCCACAAACCAGGTTGACTACAGAAAACATTTCACACATTTCTTTTTTTCTATTACACTAATGTCATTGTGGGTTCTTACAGGTTGATAATTACAAAATGGAAAAACTTTTCAGGTTCAAATAATTCTGTAAAATGTGCTGCTTTTAGATTAAATACTTACAACATGCAAAAAGGAAAACGACTGAAGTCCCAAAAAGGTTCCTGGGGGAACTCCTTCTGACCAAGAAGACCGTTTTAACTTAATCAAAAGAAGTTTAGAGACCTCAATCAAAGACATTCCATCATTCTAGATCTGAGATAATTTTTTTATTGGCCCCTGGTAATGAAAGTGTAGAAAAAGTGTGTTTTCTCTTTCAGAAAATCCTTACTAAGGATGCATGTGATTAAATATAATTGTCAAACTAAGGCAGAATGTTTAATTTCATTTTCATCATATGTTCACCAATGAATAAAACTATTTTATGTTATATTTTCCCAAAGTTACGATTAACAGCAATCATTTTTTTAAATATCCCTAACTGAGAGGAAAGTTGCTGCACTAAAAAATGAAGAATTTGGCTCCTTACTTCGTTGCAGTTGTATCCCCCCTTTAGTGTTTGCATGTATGTGTTTTGACAATGGGAGGGAGGACGACATAGACATAAAGCGAAATATCCAGAGATCCAGGTCAGCTGTGTGGCCTCAGCTGGAGTGGAAGGCTACACCTGTCAACGCTCGAGGGGCCTCTCCCGCTCTTTTTCTGTCCAGCTGGACATGCAGAGCCTCTCAACCCCCCCCCTCCCAGCCTCCTCCTCCTCCCAGATTCAGGCCAGTTCAGCTCAGCCATGCGTGGCCATCTCTGGGAATTTATTCCGGATGCTTCCTTTTCATTGCATCCACTCCTCTCTCGTGCTGTTTCTTCTCAATCTGTCGTTTCTCTCTTTCCTTTTTATTTATTTATTTTTCTTTACATTTTAAGGCACATTTCAAAACCTCGCAGCATTTTTAATTTAAATATACAAAACTAAAATTGGCATATAACATTTTTGGTTGCATTTATGTGGTATCAGTTAGATTTTTGAAAAACGTTTTTGGACATGAAAGATGAAAGCCCAAAAAAATGTGCTGTGGGTACGCAGTGGCATTTAATTCTAGCTTTTACCATGCAAGAGAACGTAATAGAATAGACATCCAAACTTTCCTTTTCATTGTTTCAGTGGGAACCACTGAGGAACACAACACACTCCACCCACTCCTAACTCCTGCTGAGCTTCCAAAGCTTCCTCTCAGCACAGTCAGCAGAGACAGCAGCTGGAAACACTAAAATGTTAGTACTAGAGTCTTTTCCATTCTGACATAAGTCTGAAAACTGTTTTCCCCCAGTGTGTGCCTGCTTTGTAACATTACAAAACCATAGCATTGCTGCAGAATCGACTACTGTTTGTATATTTTGGCAAACAAAGAAAAAGGTGGTTTCTTTTTGATAAGTGTGACACAGTGTTTGAGCTCAAAATTGAACATTTCTTTGCATGTTTTGGAGAATTGTGAGAAAAGCTCAGTTTAAATATTCCATTTCTATGAAATGTTGTTTCTGCAGACTCATGTGCCCAAGCAGGGAAGATGTAAAAATGACTGTTATTGAACTCAATGTGGGAACAACTACCAAGAAGTTTTTTTTTATCTTTATTACTATTTTGTATATATTTTTTCTACAGTTAAATAGCATTTTTGCCCACCGCAAAGAAATCCAGAGAATACCTCACAGAATCTTCACTTAGTCCAACCGTCAGCTTATTCTCCCCCTGAACTAACTCCACATCCTATCCTACAGTCTGGCAAGTGAATTATTTAGCTGTTTGTACCTGTGAGGCAAGCAGACCCCGTTAAGGGCTGCCCCAGTATGATCTATAATTAAATATAATGCAACATGAAAGTGCATAAGACATAACACGAAGGTTTTGACAAGTCACTCTGACTTCCTACAAGTTATCCATTTTGTGTAGGTTTATGTGCTGACTGCAGCTGTTTTTATTTTAAGCGTGCTTTTACAGAAATTGCTGTGTGTAAACCACCACGATCGTTGGTTTACCCACTTCAGTGCTGAATGTTTGCTATCAGCAAGGATTTGAGATCATGCCACAGTTCATTGTGCTATTACTGAACCACCATGAACAGTGGAAGACAAAACAGGATCCACAGCTTTGACTGTTAGTTTTATCTTTTGAAGAAACTCACTCATTGTGTTTGTTTTTTATTCCATTGCACATTTTAGATCCTGAACTTGACAAATTTGTTTAAAATTGTCTCAGGGCTTTAAGTCATCTTTACTTTACCAGTACATATGATATATATGTGCACATGTGTGGTACACAGACAGTAAATCTCTGTTTCAGGACATCTATTAAAGACCCACTTCAATCCTCTTTTTAGCTACTTTAAAACTATTCACAGTGGTCCCTGTCTGATGAAAATCTTGTTTTTGATGTTTTAAAGCTTATTTCCTTTCTTGGGTATTTCTTTATTTAAATTGTTGTGAATCAGGAGCAGATGCAAAAATGCCGTTGGAAAAAGGTTTTTGTATGTGAGGTATATATACTGCAAGCCAGAAGCTCCCTACTCTGCTCCATTCTGATGCATCCACTTGAAGACAAATAGATCCATGTCTGTTCTTCATTTTCGTTGTAGTTCGCATCTGGCTCAGAAATGTACAGCTGGACAATTGCAATATTTCTCGCCATTTTTGTTACACTGGTTGGTATTTTTAGGGGCTGTAAGCCAGCAGAAGGCCACGTAAACACTGCGCCAGCTGTCCACTCCTGCCCACAATTCAGAAGCAAATTTCTAATGCTGCTTTTCAGAAACAAACCAAGTCCTGGTTTTACCAGAAGCAGCACTGCCCACGTTTGAAAAGGTTGAACTGATGTGCTTCTTATCCCTCTTCACGTTTTAAACTCTTTTACGTCATTGTCATTCTCTTAAATTAACTATTTGTCTTTGATGTATTGTATTATCCTTCTTTAGCCCAATGCAAAAACCTCATTTAAGGACAAGTCCTGCAAATTAGCTTCCTGTACAAGCATGATGTTATGGACATAGGACTACTGCTTTAAGTCATTTGTGTCCAAGAAAATGTCAAGTTTTTGGATTTTGGCTAAAAACTGCAAAGTCATAATTAAAAGATCACTCAGAATGATTTTTCAATAGATCATAAGATAACCAAATTAGTTGCACCTTGGTGTGTAAAATTTGTTCTCTGCATTTGACCTATCTCCTGGGGGAGTGGTGAGCTGCAGTCACAGCTGCACCTAAGAGCCATTTGGTGGTTTAACCCCCAATCCAACCCCTTCATGCTGAGTGTCAAGCAGGGAGTAGTCGGCCCTGTCTTTGAACTCATGACCTTCCCGTCACAGGGTGGATAATCACAAGGCCACTGATCAGAGTGGGTGTTCATTTATCATTATGCTGTTTTTAGCTTAAACCAAACATTTTTGTGTCGTTTTTTTCATGGGCATGTTTCTGCAAAGCAGCAGCAGTTCATGAGAAATTTTCCCCAAGTTATGGGCGGGACTGTTGATGCGGAGAAACTCCACCCACCCTTCCTCCCGCCACTGCAGTGGCATAGTATTTTCTACATCACAAATAGGCTCTCTATCAAATGAAATTTTTTTTTGTCCGTTCTGATTCACATTGATTTAATTAAATAAATAGTCAGAAATACAATTTTGCAGTTAATTTCAGCAATAAATGTCTTCTCCATCATCAGAAAAATGCCACACAAGTTTTTCACAAGAGTTGGTTTATAAGACAAGATGAGGATGAAAATCAAATGACATGTATGTTTAAGGATCTCAGTGGGAGTTAAAAACCTAAACTTTTTCACACAGACAATGTAACGGGATCCACATCTGTCCAAATGTAAAGGCTTAGCGGCTTGCTCACTTTCTTCCTTCACTAACTGTGAAGTGGAGTCTGAGGTGTCACTTTTTTCTGTCCTCCTCTCTCCCTGTCTTTTCCTCTTTCGTGAATCTTTCTCGTTCTTTCTCTCTTGGCAGTTTTTTTTTTTTTTTTTTTCCCCGTCACAGTGTGCATGTCTCTATAGTGGTTAGGTTTGTGCTTTATAGTGAATACTGTGAGTGTGAGATAAGAAGCTGGAGGCAAATATATACATCCTGGAGTGAGCCGCAGTGACACAGTCAGATTAAAGTCAATATGTTTGGCTGGATGTACATGTGGCAAATCATATAGAAGTGGCAGCAGAGGGAACAAAATAATTATATGTTCTCTGTACTAATAGTTAGAATACAGTCTAAATTAAATTTGCCCTTTTAATCAACATTGGTTGTAATAAAAATGATATCCATCCACAGGCAGTACTATTCGCATTAATGGAAGTATTTAGAGAGATGCCCAACTCCAATACAATCTTCTACCTCATCTCTTTTATAAACATCAAGTAATTACTCTGGTTTGCTGATACCCTGAATACCAATACAAGAATGCTGGTTATTCCTCCACAAGATAGCCCCAAACACCACCACTTGGATGGACTACCATCCCACACACACATTGTGATTTCACTACCACCCTCCCCACCCTAAAGCCCCTTTCACCCCACCCTGTTCCCCTCCTGAAATACAAGTTGCCTCTGGTTGCTATGGCTACAACAGGAGTTCATAAATCCAAGCGCAGGGGGACTCTTCACTCTTAAAATTATCAGGAGGATTTTTTTTTTTTCTTCTTCTTCTGGTGGTGAAGAGCAGAGGGGGGGCCTCGCTGCAACACACGGGGCGAAAGGATTTGAATAAAGAAGGTTGAGGGGATAGAGTGAAAGAGTGCCCATCCTTCCTCTCCAAGCGTGTGTCCTGCTGAAGCAGATGGCGCCATGCTGCTCCACCATGCCACTGCAGTTGCCTTGCCGCCATAAGGAGGCAGGTTAGTAGGAGATTTGGGGTGACAGCATTTGGCAGGGGCTACAAAGTGAAGATGTAGGGAGGGGAAAAAGCCCAGAGCTGACACCAAGGTAAGCTGCCGTTATGTTTCTGTCTCTGTGATTTAGTGCCCAAGTAGAGCAAGAAGTACAAAGCCATTGTAGCTGTTAGGTTTATGGTTAAAGGATGTCAAGGAACAACATGGTGCAGGGTTTTGCTTTGTGGATAACCTATTTTAGTAGTTTTAACACTGAACTATCAAAGTTACACTGAAGTCAAGGTTGTCTCAATATGTGCCTTGGTTCATTTGGATCAGTTTGGGAATTAAATAAATCAGTTTAATGCACAAAACACACAAAAAAGTATATTTATTGATAAAATTACCTTCATTTTTTCTCATTTTTCTAAATAACGATTTTGCCTTTCAGCAATTTTTGGGATTGTTTGAAGAGATAAAAAACTACAATAATCAGGAAACAGACTTAAACCAGGCCCTATAAATAATACTAAATCTACATTTAGACATGTCTTAATCACAAATATATGTAATTTCATAAAATATAATTGTTTATATAAAATAAACCCTTTTTTATATAAAAAAAGCAAAAAAAACGATAAATCCCTCAAGTAAAATATGTATATTTAAAACACAGAAGCTACTTTTTCTATACAGTATACTTTTTATGACTATTTCTATGGACTTATTAACATAATCTAGAGTTGTTGTATGACTTTGAATGAACATTACAAACTAAAAAGAAGAAAGCATTTTAAGATTAAGATAAATAAGAACTCTTACCATTACTGTAAATTCCTTCTACAGATTATGAAAGCCCAAGTTTGACAGAAACGTGTTTAACAGGGCTGGGATGATGAAATAGATTCATCGATCTAAACTTGGATCGACAATTGATCTGTTAAAGTAGAGATCGATCGAACACATAGAGCTTATGTCCGCTAGCTTGATGCTAACATTTAATGGGATTTCCAACTGGTTGGCTAATGCTAACCGACAACATTGCTGACTAAATGAACAGTTTTATTTACTCACAGGCATGAATTTCCAAACTATTAAGAAAATATGTATTTTTTAAGTAAAAATTTTTTGTCTAAAACACAATTTTCACAATCATCTTCTTGAGTAAATTGTAATACTGCAGAGTGATCGCCACCGAGTGACTAAACTAAAACACCCTCCAGGAGAGGCAGAACAATTGTTGGAGCTTCTCCATTTGAGAGACCATTTAAAACCGTATTACTAATCTCATTGACAGTTCGAATTCCCACCTTAATCCCTAACTACTAAAAAATTTTATAGTCCGGGAAAATGCAATTCGGACACTATGATTACTACTTTCTTTTTGTTTTTCTAAACACATGGCTCAACACATATTACGTCACCAATAATTGAAAATCGAATCAACATGAACATTTTACAATGTCTGTTTGTGATTCCAATGTGTTCTGTTGCTGGAAATGTGGCAGTTTATTTAAAAAATACATATAAACATGTTTTTTTTCCTACAGAAATTGTTTGAGCGCAATGCATTGTGGTCTGTATTAGCAAATGTAGTGAGCATTGATGCACAATAGTTTTTCGCAAAGACTCCTGGGAAATTTGTAGGGCAATCAATTTTTGAATTAGTAGATTTGGACAGCACTACAAAATGGCGAATACACTATAAAGTGAGTGGGGGGGAATTCAGGCATAGCCATTATTATTTCTCAAATGAATGTTACAGTATTTGAACTGTATCAGATTAATATAAATATCTCCAAAACACATAAATAGATAATGAACGTATTTCTAAACTCATGTGTCTAAATGTGTATATTGTGCAAACTCAAAATTTAATTGAATCCAGCTGAATTGAGTGGATCAAAAGAATCGAAAAAAACCTGAATTAAACCAAGAAATTATTGTCGATACTCAGCCCTGATGTTTAACTGAACAATACCACAGTGACATAGGATGGGATGGTTAAGAATGGGGCGCATTGTGCTGGGATGGGGAGTCAGAATGGACAGGGGACAGAAGTGGTAGTAGAAGCCAGCTGCCTGAACACTTCTGCACACATCCTGACACGCCGTATCTGCTTTTGTTGAACCGCCATTGCACAGATTAGCTCCCATATGCCTGGGAGCCATCTGCAGAAACTAAGAGTGTAATCACCCCCAAAAAACATGATGCACACAACTGTGGCCTTTAATCCGTGGCGTTTACCAATGCACACATAAATATAGCTTCCCAGCGTTAACGCACACTCACTCACACAGAGGCTTCACCCCTCTCATTCTGTGGCAAAGGAAGAATGGATTCAGTGTGTGAGGCAGCGAGCAGAAAAGGGCAGGGCCCTGCGTTTTTCAGAGGTGTGTGTGTCTGCTGCTGTGCATGTGTGTAAAAGAGAATGTGTCAGGAGCACAGCAGGCACGGAAATGTGGGTAGGTTTTGGGAGGGGCCCGGCCCATTACATTTCAAATGCATATACGTAAAAAGTTCATCGACATAAATAGATTCAGAGACATTCTGGGAGTCACGAAATGACAAACTGTGAGATTTGTGATCACATTTTTGACTACAAAAGGCCTTGAAGGACGCGAGCTTAATTCTTTACAGGCTAGCTCGGGAATAAATTATTAAAATCATGGATGTTTCCATGCTAAATTTAGAGGCTTGTCTAAAAACAGTACTTGAATAAATTGAGATCTTCAAAAACCTGAATACTAATCAAAAGGCTGTCATCGCCTGATTCCTCCTCCTGTCGGTGAAACTACTGAACTCTACAGAACCAGCAAAAGCAGGAATTTGATGCCCATAATTCTGTCTTAGTCATGCAGTTATCAGATATCCAAGATGATTAAAAATAATCTGGAGAATTTCACAGTATAGCATAAAAAATATGTGTTGTAGTGTGTTATTGGCATGAGAATCCAAAGTGTCTGTCTACCCTGTAATCTTAAAAATAGCACCAGAGCATAATTTATTCCAGTCTGGCTCTTTTAACATGCTTACAAGAGGCAGCCTCTTAATTTGTAATCGATATAGGCCCGCTGCAGAATTTATAAGTGACTTAATGTGAGGTAAGGTGTTAATGTTTTGCTCAAGGACACTTCAGCAGAACACACTGTGCTGCTCTCACTGAAGTGAAATGTCGTTTTTAAGTAAGCACATCATTTCTGCGAGCTCCCTTTAATCCCACTGCCCACAGCACTGTTTTAAATGTCTTTTTTTTTTGGAGCTTCCACGGTTAATGTTTTATTGTAGCTGAAATCCTTAAAATCCAAGAATTGGGTTTGCAAATGAAAAACACATCCGCTGGGTTGTGACATTGCGTATGCTAAGAGAAAAGAGACAATATTTTAAAAGCAGTTTGAGAGACGTAAATGCTGAATAATGTAATAATATAAAAAGCATTACATAAATACATCTCAGCTTCAGATAATCAGGATAATAGTCTTTGTTTAAAGACCCACTTCAAGGAAAATGTGGCATTTTATCACAATTGAAAACATTTAAAACAAAAAGGATTAAAACTGCTTTTCTCAGTATTTCTTTATTCAAATTGTGTTGGATCAATAGCAGATGAAAACCCACAGTTTGAAGATACTTGGGTTTGTGACGCAGCAGCTAGCATGGGCGGGTCAAAGTCTCCTTTCTCCGTTCCAATTCTGAACCATTTGCAAACAAATCGATCAATTAAAATCTTGATTTTCCTCATCAAAGCTCCCATCTGGCTCAAAACCATATAGCTGGATACCTCAGATATAGACCGAAGTGACGTTAGCGATATCTCGGTGTAAAGTGAGTTAGGGGTTTGTCGGGCAAAGTTGAGAGCTGAACGGGGCTTAACTCAATTTTACAGAAATAAAACGTAACCTTACTAATTGTAACTGAAACGTGTACAATATTTATTCTATGTATCTCCTACCCAACTGTTTTTGTTTTCCTGTCTTAGATCATTCATAAATCAAAATGCAAATTTGAATAATCCTCCAGTATTTAAGGTTCTGTTTTAAATATCGACCTTTCATTTAAACAAAAATTATTCTAAAGATTTCTATTTTGCCTGACATTTTTCACTTGTCCGACCAGAACAAAACTGACAGAGACTCATGTAGATGCATATTGCTGCATGTCTGCATGTATTTTAATTGTAACCACGGCTAAATTTAATTTCTGTTACAAGGGTTGTTTGTCCTTTTATGGGATATTTTAAGGGATAATTGTACAAACAAGAATGATTATAGCAAATAGTTCAAGTATGGCTATTAATCCACATATTTTCTCTTTCAAAATAGGTACAGTCAAGAAAAGAAATGCAGCTCTGGCCATACATATTTTAGAGATGACATACCCAAATTCAGTTCTTTGCACATATATTAATGACGGTTTCCGATAAATTTGATCCTTTTACCTTTATTTTCCCACTGATCGGATATGGTTATCAGGAAATGCAAAGGGGAGCACCGTTTGAAAATAACGCAGCAGTAATTAGTTTTACTTTAATGTAGGATACGCTGAAATTGCCTTACTTTTGCTCTGTTTTCAGAGATTTCATGGAAATTTAAGCTACTTTAACTGGACAGAAAAGATCTTTTAAAGCTATAAATCTCATCCCCATTGACGAAAACTAGCAGTAGCATCAGTCAGGAAAATAGAATTTAAATTACCGTCATAATCAAACAAGTAGCAGTCACTGAAGTACTTGTTACCTTTATCTATCTTTAACCAGGTTGTAAGAGAGAAATGATGAGATGAATTGATGAGAGAAATGTCTCGTTTAATATCATCCATAGGAATTTGGGGAAGCAGCTGGGCAGCATTTTCCAGGCAGGACTAATGACATTTGAGAAAAATCTTAGAAAGGGAATATAAATACAGCTAGGTAAGACAATTATTAAATAAATATTGTACAAAATTCTACCAACATTTGTAATGTTACCTTTTATTATTTACGTAAAATTGTGTAAAAAAAGCGTTCAGCTCTCAGTTTTGCTGACCTAAATCTGTAAACCCAAAGTCATTTTACACAATGTTGCTATTTTGTCTGACGTCACACAAAGACGGTCTCAAAAATACATTTTTAACTCTACTTCTGTACAATCTGTAGAATTACAGATTTGTGTCATTTTATATCTAAAAAGTGCCATTTAAAGTACAAAGAAACATTTATAACACATAGTTATATTCCAGTTGGATAAATGACTGTTGCTTGATGTCAAATAATTAATTATTATTTGTTTAGAATGGTGCTACTGTTGTTTTACGTGCACACCTTTGTAAGTACCATAATGACATTAATTTGCAGTGGAGCTCCTTATCATCCATTTTATGCCATTAAGCCAAATTGTTTCGAGCACAGCTTTTCTCTTTCATTCCTTCGCACACATCGTTTTCCTTTCACAGAAACAGATGTTTAAATCTGTGTGTGCGTGCATGATTTTTTTTTTTTCTTTTTGAATTTGAAAATGTGTGCACATTTGAAAGAGGGTGAGAGGGAAGTTAGCCAACAAGTCTTCTCACTGGAAACCCAAAGGGGCCCGGCTGACTCCAGTCACAAGCATGGTTGCCGTAAATCACAGAGAGAAAGAGCTGAGTTAATTGCACAGGCGTTTATGAAGGAGAGAGCCTTGATTTACTCCAAAAGCTTTACATCTCCCCTGCGGATGTGGAGTGATGAAAGGAGTGAAACAAGGGAGGAGAGGAAAGGGGGGATTCAGCAAAGGGGACGAGGATAAAAAAAGCCGGGTGTGAACAAAGTGAACTTACAGCTCATAAGATTAGCTGGGTGGCGCGCTAAAACTGTAGACAGATAGATACACATCTATTGCTTTGGGAATATTTACAAAAACTTGCTAAAAACAGAAAGAAAATAAGATTTTTTGCTTTACAACAACTCAAAGTAGCAATTAAGTACTATCAGAAGCTGCTTAAGTGGATATCTTTAAACTATTTGAGAAGTTGATAGGCTGTTTTATTTAATAACTTTGAACAAGAATTTTCTGCAGGATTTAAATTGTGAAAATGTTCCTTTTAAAAGACCCACACCTTTATGAAGTCCATAGATTGCTGCATTTGGCTCTTTATGGAACAAGAAGTGAGTAGCTTAGCAGAGTAGCATGACAGTGATCCTCATAAGCTGACTGGACGGGACTTTGACAACTTTTAATACTACATAAGTGCACTGATCAAACATCGATTTATATTATATGAGATTAGAGTAGCTTCAAGTCTGAGAGCTCATGCTTGAGAAGAAGGACATAAAACAAGTTGACAGAAAAAAAAAAAAGGCCAATCTTTTTTTTTTTTTTTTCCTCAGAATATTTATCCCTGCTGCAGTTAAGTGACAGACAGCTGATGCAGGACAGTGCAGTGCAGTTGATGCCACGATTCTTTAGTTACCTAGGGTCAATATTCCAAACAATTTGGTGTCTTTGATTGTGTTTTAGGGAGAAGATTTATGGTTAATAGACTTAATAGATTAATTGATCCAACCAGATCGATCTGTCTGAGGCAAGTTATTAATCAAAGTGACCTATACCATTATAAAATTGTTTCAAGATTAAATAAATAAATTATATTAGTATTGGAAAATACCATTTGGATAAAGGCACAATAGATTTATTTTGCCATAAAGTAAAAACGACCAAGTGCCATTACAACGGAGAACGCAGTGTCATGCAGTCAGGGGAGATGCAAAATATTTCTTAAAAAATACATGAATTAAAAAAGATAAATTTATGTTTTAATCATTATTATTTTCATTCATATGTTTTATTACATATATGTTTTTATTTCTTTATTATATATTATATTTCATAATATTTTAATAGAAATAAAAATGATTTTTTTTTTTTTTTTTTTTTACCAATGTCTGTTTTATTAATATTCTATGTAATCTTTCAACATTTCTTTGGTATAAAAAAAAATAATGGAAGAAACAGCGCATAAAATTCCTTTATAAGTAAAAGTAAGTCAATAATAACAATTTGGGTGATTTTTCTTTTTTTTTTTTTACTTTGTAAATGGAAGAAAAACACTGAAATAAAAGTTTAAATAACACACTGTAACTGATGTCCTTCAAATGATGAATAATCAGCCAGCACATCAAAAAACGTTGAGTTGGGGAAAACCAAAATGTAAATTTTTGACGTAAAGGGGTCCTTAACTAAACGTCAATATGTGACTAATTAGGAGTGAAAATGTGTTGACTGCAGCGGCAAAGGATAGGGATCTGTAGGTTGGTTGATTGTTATGACAAGTTACAGAAAGCATCAGTTCAGAGAGAAAGTTCACCTCTTACTACTTGTTTTTGTCCCATAAAGGAAGTTTTTTTTTTTTTCAAAGGCGCAAAGTCTAAATAGTTAATTTTCTTCCTCGTGTGTTATTTTCTCCATCTTAGATTATTTTCTCTCTCTCTTTTTCTGCTCTCAAAATCACCAAATTACCCAAATAGGTTAAAGTAATCTATTGAATCCCTTGTCCTTTCTGCTGTCTTGCTGTTGTGATAAACTGTGCAATGAGACAGCCTGCTATTTTTTCTTCTTCTTTTTTTTTTACTTGTTTACACTGTATTAACAATTGGAAAAGTGATACAAAACATTTAGTCTATGTGACCGGAACCTCTTTTTTAGATGTGAATCATCTCTGTGCTTTCTCACTTTTTTATCCACATTCTGCAGCCAATCAGATCTGAGTATTCACCTGGACCATGATATAATGTTCCAACAGTCCTGTTTGTATCATTTTGATGTGGTAAAACAACAGTGGACTGGACTTAATCAAACTAAAATGTGAATGGATTTGCCATTAATTCTTGTTTTTCTGTACATGTTTAATTTACACTTGGTTTTGTCCTGGATTGATTTAAGGTCCGTGAATCGTATCGGCAATCAAAAAATATAATATGAATCGAATTGTTGTTGCTTGCTCGACAGCATTTATATTTTGTTGTAAAAAAATCTGTACTGATTTATTTAACTTTTTTTTAAAGTCGTATAGTTATTGTAGCCATAATCAATAGCACTTTATCTGATAAAGTTAAATTTGGCTAAAAAGGTGGTTGTCAAAAAACTGGTTAATGTAAATGTTTCTGACATGGAAAGTCTAGAGCTGACTCACTAAAATTCATATTTGCTCTTTGTTTTATTTTTGATGTTTTTCTTCTTTCTCTGCCGTTTCTCCATAAATTTGTCAAAGGAATGAAGAAAAGAATCATCGCTGCATTTCTTTCTTTCTAAATGAGTCCTATAGTGGTTTTGACGTAGCCTCTATGAATAATCTTCTAATTGTTTGGCGGGGGGGGGCTCAGCAAAATGAAAGGCTTTGATGTGCTGCTTGCTCCTGTTACTTTCATCACAGACAGAAGGTTGTGGGGAAGGGGTTCTATACATGAGTTTAATCTTTATTCTACCCCTTGGTCCTTACCCAATGTTTAAAGGGGTAACATTTGCCCTAATTCTGCTGCAAAAAAGGGACAGGAATGGGTTTTAAATTATTTCAGATGATGGGCTTCAAAGAATATTAAAACAAAGCATTAGAATAAATATTTTTCCGGATTTTTTTTGTTGTTGTTTCTCATTTATGTGCATTTTCTTTTTAAATATTGTGCAGTTATATAACTATATTCTTTGCAGAGTTTCCACATTTGGATTATAAACAGAACTTATGTTAAAAGATGATTTTATGAAATATTAAAATAAAAAAGTAAGCTTTTTGTAAATCTGCAATTCGAAAATTGTGTTTCAAATTTCCCAGAAGTCTGCAAAAAATCAGTGTGCATCAATGCACGTTAGCAAATATAGACCACAATGCATTGTGTTTGAACATTCTTTGCAAAACAATGTTTTTTTATATATAATTTCTAATAAACCACTAATGTTTTTGTCATCAGAAAACTGTGGAGTAAAAAAAAAAAAATTGTCTCAAAATGCTCATATTGATTAGATTTTCACTTCATGAAATAAGTGCTTCTAAAAAAAAAAGTAGTGAATATGATGTCCAAAATGCATAAACGTGAAATGCATTAATGGAGCACAACAGTTATGGTTTTATGTTTACTTTAGGATAAGTTATATATATATCAGAGCAGTATAGTGAGCACACACATTTTGCTTTACTGAGGCACCACAGGTGTGTTTCCTTTGGGGTTTGTATGATGCCGAGGTTATTGAGTTTATTTTAACCAACTGAGGTGATTAATTTTGCTTTTAAAGCTTACATTAGTTTTACGTCAATCCCAGTAAACAAAATGATGATGTCTGACCCTGTTCCTGACACGTCAACAAACAAAACGGAAAGACAGAAGAAACAAAGTCACCAAACGATTATAGCTAAACAAATTTGAGGGTGGATGTTTATTTGTGTGGAAATGTCTTCGTCTTTTCTTTAATAGCTGGCTAAATCCCTTGTGTGAATATTTGGTTACACATACTGTGCTTCCATTCAAGCTAATTAGTAGTGATAATAAACTCTGGATAAGGGCATATTGCTATCCTGCCCTCCACAAAGCAGCCACAGTGAAGAAATTAGATGAGTTCCCATGCTTGCAGAACATCTGTTTTATCCACAGAGACAGATTACATGTAGCACCCAACCCCGCTTCTCCCCTTTCCACCAAATTTAGTAGCACAAACTACTGTCTGCAGCTCTTTCACTCTTTCCTGTGAGATGATACTATCAGAGTTTCAGATGCTTTTCAGCAGCTGTGCGTGGCATGCAGCTCTCACATACACACCAAGTGAAGAGGAAGGTGGAAGCGGTAAGAAACCGTTGAGACCATGGTTTTGAAGGAAGCCTCATGTGGTCGACTATGGGAAACAGTCGTTACAGTAGGTTGAAGGGGCTGTGGCCACGTCACAGGAGCTTTGAATAAGGGAGAGGTAAAATGTACCAGACAACCACTTAGACACAAGAGCCCCCATTGGCAGGGGCGGAGCTCATTTGAATTATTCAGGACAACTTTTAAGCCTAAACATGCCAAAATGATGGAACGAAAAGCAGCTTTAAGGTTGAGCATGCACCTACAGCAGGGGTGGGCAAACTACGGCCCGGGGGCCACATGTGGCCCCTTAAGCTACTTAATGTGGCCCTCCAAATTAAAATACATTGAATCAAAAATCCTAATTATTGTTTTATTTTCATTGTATTTCTGGTTTCTTCCCATGAATGGTGTTGTTTCTCTGACGTTCGTGTGTGTTCCTTTCTGAGTCAGATGGTGATCTTTCGGATTATTCCTACACCACATAAATGCAGCATTTCTTTGAGTTCACAATTTCCTCTGAAGAACATCAACCCATTGGATCACCCAAAAGAGAACAAAAATCAGAATTTAGAAATTAAAACTCCCAAATTTTCTGTTTTTAAATTAATATATGTTAATTTGAATCCAAATTAAAGCATGTTTTTCTCTAAATTCCATATTATTTTTTTAGTTTATGAGGTTGATTACCCAATCTCTCCTTCCATCTGCTCCTTGTCCGGCCCTTATGCCAAATTTTAGAACCCTTTGTGGCCCACGAGTCAAAACAATTGCCCACCCCTGACCTACAGTATACACAAAAATATTACAATTCCAAGCAATGATGCTCGAAAAGTACACACATAGCTTCAAGCTAATAAACCAACATGTATCCTTTCTGTTGGTTAAAAATTGAATAAGTCATATGCATGGAAGTACGTTGGTGTGAGGCATCAGATCCATGGACGTGATGTGCAGTTAGATGGGTATGATAACTTTAGTAAAAAAAAAAAAAAAAAAAAAATCTATTATTTTCACAGTTTTCTACTTAGAATGTCAAATAAGACCCAGAATAACAAACTGGTATTGGCAATATTTTAGCATGAACATTATTTTAAAATTGTTCAATTTCACCACATGACTCTTAACCCTTGTCATCATAAAGAATGGTTCTATTTATTCATTAAAGAATTTGGCTAATATCACATGAATTGCAGGTTTTTCTTTATTAAATAATATATAATTTTTTTGTTTTTACATAAACAACAACAAATAAAAGTAAAGTTTCTTTTCTGTGTTCTGGGTTTATTTAGTATGACTAAGCAAAACAGATTTTTTCTTCTGACTCTTTAGTAATGATCTTATTTCTCTGATTCAATGACTAATATTGTGACACACACACCTTAAACCTCAATTCATTTCATTTTTATTTAAATGGTAAATGGTTAAGGGCGTATGCTTGTATAGCGCTTCCTTCGAAGGCCCAAAGCTCTTTACAGTCACACTCCTTCCACTGAGAGAGGGCTCAGGAGAAACTGTCAATCACACGTTTGAGGTGGGGCCAGCGGGCACCACATACTTTTACTGAGGCATCTGATTGGTTAGTTTAAAACTTGAATAACTTGCAATAAAGAAAAAAAATAGTATCAGACAAAGAATGTTAAGAAAAATCTATCAATTCAAGAATGATAATTTTTATTTTTTTTTTCCAGAAGCCTATATATACCTCTTTAACCTCCGGGACCTTGCAGCCCTTATGTTTTTAAACTAGCAACTTTACCCCTGGGTGAGTCACCAAGTTCACAAATCTTGACATTCTGGTTCAAACAGGGTGTTTACAATAGAGATTAACTGTGACCAGCACATAAAAAACAAATGACCTCTTGAGTTTAGAACAGGGAGGGCTGACCTTTGCAGAGGAAGAATACAACTGCCAAAACCTCTTACATGGTAATATCCACCTATACATATATATGAAAGTTGAGGTTGTTTAATTTGTTATTTGTTAAGTTGCAGAGTCTGTCGTATTTTAAGATTTTTTTTTTTTTTATTTTATTACTTTTTTAGCTTAGGTTAAGCTTTAAAATTATTTACATAGTTTTTAAATAGCCCAAAATTAATAAAGTTTTGATTAAAACACCTTATTTAAAAAAAAATGCAGTTTTTATTGTCATGTAAAGCTAATATCTGTGGAGTACCTGCACTGTTTTGTTTTTGTTAAACAAATACTTATGACCTCCTGCCGTTTTACTAATCTTTAAATATGTTTCCCATTTGCGCTATTATGGCTTCCTTTGTGAAATACGACTGCTGTGGAGAAAGAGTGTTTGAAGAAACTCTTCAAATGAGTCACACTTTAGTCTGACCTCAATACAGAAATCTGCAACACTCCCCCCCCTTTTTGCTGAAGGCTTAGTGTTTTCAGGTGCTTGAATCCCTCCAGTTTTCCTCCGGAGGGGATTTGAGGTGCATGAATATGGATATGATAAAGATGAACCCGATGATGAAGGCAGTTTGGTCTTTCCTCAGATAAGCGCTAATCGCATTTAAAGACCGTGGCAGCAGAACTAGGTGTAAACTTGGCCAGCAGCATTATCATGATAGGGAATATAGGTACCTTTGTGTTTCTGTGTGTTAGAAAACCATTCAGTTAAAGTTTCCAAATCGATGTGCTTCCTTTTATTACTAAAGGAAGAAGATCTTCACGGGTGAGGCGAAGGATGTTATCTAAGTAAATATAATCCCAAAGTAGGGATTGATCTTTTGACTCCTCCCTCAATGCCCCTCTCCATCTTTTCATCCTCTTCCTGGTTCTCCTCCCATCATATCTGCCTTTTTTTTTTTTTTTTTTTTTTTGAGCTCCATATTACTCAGTGCAAACGAAGCAGCTGTATGAGCAGTTATAATTAGCCTGAATATCCTGAATTCATATTCAAATTTCACACTAATTCTAATCTCACCAAGGATTTATAACATGGAATAAAGATTAGCCAGCCCATTTCCATCGGAAGACTTAATAAGTCGCATTCCCTAAGAACACTGTAACCAAATGTTCTTCAATGTGTTTAATTCCAGAAAAGAAAAGAAAAATCTAGCGTTTCTTTCAAACAACAAATATAACATTATTGGAAGTAAGCAATCAGAGCACTATAACGTCAGACAAAACCCTGTTCTTATTGTACTAGTTGTTCAAACTGCATATTTCAGAATATTTCTAGCCCTTAATTTTATTTAAAGTAAAAGTTCAATGCAGACGTTTTTTTAAACTCTCAAATATTGCTTTGGATTAATTTGTTGCATTAACAAAATATTTTATGAAATGTTAGCTAATCACATAAGTTTTTTTTTTTTTCTTTTGGGGGGGGTGGCTGCAGATTCTGCTCTTCTAACCTCAGGGTGTGTAGAGCATCCGTGGTGTTTGGCCTACATGCTTGCTCATGCATAAGCCTGTGCAGCTTCAGCTTCCTTGGCACAGCTGCTCACAGTTTGTCATTTATCTCCCATTGATTTTTAAAACATGATGGAATTGCTATTTCTTATTTTTTTGATAGAGGAACACATTGGCAACCTCAGCAGACATTTGGTTGTACTTCTTGAATTTGAGACCATACATTCTCGGTCTAAAAAAGGAAAAATAAAAAAGTTAGAAAATAACAAATATTATGTGGAATTACAGTATATAATCAATTTACTAACATTAAGACTATATTTCATTTTTGTTATGCACAAAAACTTTGAGTTGTGGAAACAAGGGATGAACTAATTTTTAAAAACTAAGTATGATAATTTGAACTTACAGCTTTGATTTATGACAACAAAAATTATTTTATAAATATTTTATGCAAGTGGATGCTTCAGAATTGGGGCGGAGAAGTGAGATTTTGGCCTGCCCACGGCAGTTGCTGGTTTTCATCTGCTCCTGATCCAACACAATTTGAACTGAGAACTCAAAGATGCAAATTTAATCTTAAATTAATGTATATATTTCCTCCATGATAAGAAAAATGTCACAAGGACGTGTTAAATACAAAAGAAACAGTTTAAATTGGAGAGTCTTTGATATGCTTCTGTATGCTTGCTAGGTTAGATAATTTCAACATTTTATGATCCTTACACAAGGGAATAAAGATGCACTTTATGTCCTTCAGGTTAGTTTCTGTGGTGGCTCACAAGTACAAATCTTTAAACCAAAAGTGGCAGTTAGACTTGACTTTTAAAGCCAAAAAGTAGCATTTCTTTGAAAAAAAAAATAAAGACACAAACTTTGGGTGATGTTTAGGGGTGACAGCTGTCAGCAAAGGCAGATACCCCCTCTCTTTATGTCATTGAAATTGGGTCATCACTGCGATATGGCCTACAGGAGGACACATATCAGGGAAGGCAAATATGATTTCTGACTGAATGTTTTTCAAGCCCAACTGTCCATATGCATGTCTACACGCTTGTTCAGTTCATATTTAAGTAAAGGCTTGAGTGGTCACGAGCATGAAAGATTATTGCATTAACTAGCTATCAAGGAACTACTGTGCAGACCAAATACAGAGTTCGCTAAAGTAGTGTTTTTTGTCTGGTATTTATTTTAAATGAAGTATAAATATATATACATACATTTATAAGATTGTATGTAATTTAGCTGTGCTTTTATTTAGTAAACAACACTGGTTACTGATTCACTTATTTTCACTAAGTTTAAAATTTGGAAAATATGTGTTTTATTGGATTTTTATACTTCTAAAATCAACTTTTGTATATATCTGTACACACAAAAAAATTATATTAGAGTGCTTAACGAATTTTATTATTTTAGACTGAAAACAGTTAAAGAATCTCAAGAGGGCAGGGTTAGTAATTTCTATTTTTTTTGTCACATAACTTAACAGTGTCTGAGCCTGAAAGGGGTGGCATAATGAAGTGTGTCTAGTCTATGAAAGGCATCGGGAGGGGGGATCCCTGCTGTTAATGCAGTACATGGTGAATCGAGGGCAGTCAGACGAGCAAAAGCAGCCGTCACCTCACACCAGGTGACTGATGGAACTTACTCCATCCTCAACACTAACAACAAAGCATCTGGGGCTCGCCGCTGTCCTCAGACCATTGGGGGTGCTAATGGTATTTTGTGCTCTGAACTGTACATTTGTAATGTATTTCCTGTTTCCAGCGTGAGCTCTGTTCGATGCGTGTGTCAGCTCATTTTTAATCAGTGTTAGGTCTTGCGGACATCTGTGTCAGGCCGTAGTCATCGCATTTGTTCAAAAACCCACCTCAGCTACATTTTCTAAATGCCATTTGTCTGATTTTTGTTAGTCCTAAAGGTCACCATTATTGGTACAAATGAACTGTTTCATATGAAGACTGAATAATCTCATCACGAATGCTTAAACACACTGCTGTAGGATGGGATGACAGCACTTGAATGTTAAGACAAATTGTTTTCCAATTTACAGAAGCTTCTAGAACAGGTGTCTGCAAACTTTAACACTAAAAAAGCCACTTGGATCAGTTTCTTACCAACCAAAACCCAGCAAGAGCCACAAAGACTTTATTCGATGTTTTTGTAGCAATTAAGCCATTGGTTTGCAAAATGTAGCTTTTCAATATTACAATAATGTAATAATTATTGCATTGTTATATTTTTCTATATTTAATCATTTTGGCTTCTTTAACTTTTTAAAGTTGCACATACTGTGTAAGGTCCTTTCAAAATAAAGTACACCTTGTGTCAATTAAGATTCTCCTGCTGAACCAAAAATGTGAAAAAGTCAAGTCAAGCGTTGTCTTTTCAATTTTGACGACTTTGGTAAGCTTTCATCCTTTTTTCTCATTTGCTAATGATTATAAATTTGAATTAAAAAAAATAAACGTAATATAAAAACAAAAATAATAAAAGTTAACCATTCTTAAAGTAGTTTAAATCCTTTACCATAATTTTTCAATTAGCAGACATGTTAAAATTCACTAAAAATAAATGACAAAACGAAATTAACTTAAACAACATAATCTAAACATCAAATCCATTTTTAAATCAAATTGTTTGCATTTTTCTTCTGAGCCAAGGAGCCACTATGGATGGCTGAATCCGTATGTGGTTGCAAACCACCATTCAATCACTTGTGTTTACTTTCTGTTTGTTAAATAAAGATTGTTGAGTTTGGTCATGTGTACCAGAAAACTACTGTTTGGATTCACCTTTCATTTAATTTTAGCAGTAATGAATATAATCAGCATTTTTCTTTGCTTAGAAAATGTATTAAACTTATTTATATGCTCGATCTTCCCAGATGTTTGACTGTTTACATATGAACCCCTGTATTAAGTCAACACTCTCAATTCCAGATGTAACAAGCCGTCTACGTTTGACATATTTGACAGAAAAATGTATTTAAAAAAAAAAACTCTGATTGCACTTGCAAGAAAAACCACTGTAATTCATAAGCTGTTTAACTTAATCAAACTGCACAGCAGCTTAAAGTTAGCAAGACCCACCAGAAGAAATCCAGACATTTGGATGTAGCCCCACAGTACTTGCACCCCGCGTTGACGAGAACAAGCTACCCTGAGGGTGTTTGCATGAATCTTTAATCCTTTGTTGTCTAGTAGCGTGTGCATATAAGCAGGGTAGTGATTCCAGCAAACTACTATAACGAAATAGTAGCAGAATTTCCAACCTACCAATTGAATAAGCAAAAAAAGGATATTTTTGCATACATTTTTTTTTTTTTTTTTTTTTACATAACCCCGTCTGCCATATTCTCTTTCACACATCGCACGCAAACAACTTGTGTGCAAAACAGGCTGTATAGTTTTACTCCGATGCATACTCGCAAGATGAAAGTGTCAGAATATCTCTTTAATGAATCGAACAACTAGGACACTACTCATTAGAGATGCATTTGTGTACACAGAGAGCAGGCAGTTCATTATTTCCAGTCCCCCAAATTGTAGAGCAAGTCATTGGAGCCAGAGAGATATTTTAATGTCTACAGCCCAGAAAATCTCCTTAACAGTTACTCAGGATGAGTGTATGTCAAAGCAGATCATAAATAAATTGCTTTAAATGGCCTCGGTTGCTGTTATGTTTTCATAGCTGTGACAGGCAGTGTTCTTAAGATGGTTCTAATCAGAAAAGTGGACAGACAAAACGCCATTGTGAGTTTACACGCACAGATCTGTGTTTTAGCAAAGGAAAGATACAAAAAAAAACCCAAAAACAACCAATTATTTTTTTATACTTTCCTTAGACACTTCAGTTTGCTCATTGAAAGAACCGTGTTTGTATATTAGCTGTTAAAAAAGAACATTAGGTGGGCTAACTACAGAAACAAGCAAATTAAATATATGTTGACTTATCTGTCATAACCCAGCTCGACCCTCCAGTTAATAAAGCCTAAATCAATTGAGTGCTGTGTGAACAATTCAGGATCAGTGAAATGAAACTTCTCTTTAAATCAGGGCTATGGCCATTCAGTCTCTTTGAACAATATTTAACTGAATTCATATGCAGTGATAGACAGAGACATTGGGCAGAGATAAAATCTTCCATATGGAAGCCCAAACTGTTCATAATTAAATTAATAAATGTGACCTTATTCAATCAAATAACACACACTTTTGCAAAAGTTGTTAATTTAAACTTAGTGTACGTTACTTTCCCTTCATTTTCAAGTTTCATTATTCTTTTATTTACTCATGTCACTGGATGCTATGAGCCATTTCCCATCATCCCTTTGCTTACACTTTTTTTTTTTTTGGGCAGCTGTGGGGCGTCGGTAAGGCAGTCAACTCCTGATTGGAAGATTGCAGGTTCAATTCCTGCCTTACTCGCCCATGTGTCGAAGTGACCTTGGGCAGGACACTGAACCCCAAATTGCTTCTGGTGGAAGGTTGGTGCCAGTATACGGCAGCGGAGTTACCACCAGTGTGTGAATGGGTCTGCGCCTGTGAAGCTATACAAGTATACACCATTTACCGTTTTCCCACTAGTTTACAGACCCTCACAACATTATTGGTGCAACAAAAATTGTGATCAATATCAATACTATCCAATTGTACAGTTTTCAGCAATATTCCAGCTCAGAGAAGGAAAATGAAGATGTACATGGATCTATTTGGAGTTGAGCAGGGGACTTGTAGTGGAGGTCCTACGCTACATCTACAAACTTTTTATTAAACTGCATTTTTTTTCTTGCTCCAGACTTACGTTTGGAATAAAGAAATACTTGGAAATGAAATATCTGCTTAATTTTCTTTATGTATGTCCTCTATCGTGAGAAAAATGCCAGAAGAACATATTAAAGAAAACAAAAATATGATTTTTAGTGGAGTGCTGCATTTTTGTTAGTTAGTTTTTCTTTCAACATTTATCAAGAAACAAATTGAACATTAGGAAAAAACATTTTATTAAAAAAAATATTATTTCTAATGCAAAACAATGAAAGTCTACAAAAAGTATGCAAAGACAGAATAACTGCACTTATAAAATAATTTTTACACTGGATTTGTATTTTGTTTGCTTTTACATTGGAGTATCATAGTTTTTGAGTGACACTCAAGCAAAATTCCAAGTAAAGCTGCTCTCATTCAGATGTTAGTTTTTATTTTTATTGTCAGACAATGAAGTGAATCTGTTGCTCATTAAGGCTATCATGAGGCGAGGATTTCACTGCATTTCTAGACTGGTGGTTTGCTCAGATAAAACCATCATTTTAAAACTGTGGCATTATCTCACAAAATCATCATTGACAAAAATAAACAATGGCTGTGTTGCCATTTCAGCTAAATTTACATTTCAGTCTGTTTTTTTTTTTTTCTCATATGGTGCACAGGCTCCTTGCAAACAATAGGAACAATAATGTGCAAGTGCGAGCAGCTTATAGGTGCTGCAGCTGCTTCTGTCTGCCTCTGACCAAAAAACAGGAGAGATTAAAGATGGTCCTGTAGAAAGACAAAGACTACAGGTTTTACAAAAGACAATAAAATAAAATAAGATGCTACATAACTAAAGTTATTATTATATTATTATTAAGGTCATAACATAAATACTTTTTTAAATTTGTGCAAATTGAAATAATTCAATTCTATTTATAAATCCCAATATCACAAAAACAATTACCTCATTGAGTTTCGTGCCAGTAATTTCCCAGATGCAGAAGATCGGTCATAAAATATAAACAATAGCTAAATGCTATTAGCTATTGTTTATGTATTGTTATATATTGTAATACTAATGTTTTACAGTGTATTTATTTAGTTTATCATTCATTTCTGCTTTGGGACATGTATTTCTTAGTTGTTTATTTTTTTTCTTAGTTTATGTTAAAACATTTAGAATTTCTTGTTTTTTTTTTTTACATTTACTTCTTCTTCTCATATTAAACCAGCAGGGAAGTAACTAGGGTTGTGGGAGGGGCCTATTTTACCATGGTAGAGCCCACCAAACCACTAATATTTAACTACTAATAAAGGCATTAATAAACAAAAATTCAAAGACATTTTTGAAAGAAAAAACACAAATAATTAAAAATATAAAGCAAGACCAAAAAAAAAAAAGTCTGGAAATGTTTAAATAATCATATTTGCAACAACAAGAAGGCTTGTTTGTAACAACACCCCCCCAAAAAAAAAACAAATTGATAAATAATAAATAACTGTGTATACTTTTACATGTTTGATTTTCCAAGGGATTAAGCAAACTTCCCTACATTCCTATTTAAAAAGGGAAGCAAACAAACGAAATAAACATTTCAAATTATAAGAAGCAGCAATTTTAAATAGTTGCAATGTTTCTTTTCACTATATACTCGTAAGGAGGAGCGGCCACTTCAAAACATCAGATCCTGCCGGATTTCCTTCTCCATGTTGATGTTTTCTGTCTAGTTGGTGCTGGTTTAGGTCAATATGTTGTCGTGACTGCATGACATTTTCATAAGTTTGGACCCCTTCTGCTCACCCTCAAGCGTATGCATTTGCCAAAAAAAAAGTTGCAAACACAAAGTCCAAAGACTCAAAAAGCTTCAAAGCAGAGTGAAAAATGAGAATGACAAATGAAATAGCTGGTTTGTGGTGAGACAGTCATCGCTTCAGCATTCTCATTTTTGTGTTTCAGAATTTTCCAGGATTCATTGAGATGAGAGGGCTCCTTGCTCACACGTTCTTTTGTCTTGGGTTAATACAACAATGTCGTCCCTAAGAAAGACTCTCCCATTCAGCTTGTTTTCAAAGGGCTATGAAGCGTGACCCCGTATTATGTGCAGGCCCTCGCCTTACAAACGACAGGATCCCTAAGGGCATCAGTTTTAGAGGAAAAAAAACATACCCAAACTGCATTTGCATTTGATTTGATTATCCTTCATGGTTGTTTCGTGATCCTCAGGGCTTCTGTTACAGGACGTTATGGCCTCACTTGAATGTATGACACTTTCAGAAGAAAAAAAGTTTTTTTTTTAATTCTTTCTTTAGGGTTGTTTGCTGTATTTTTGAGGTATAATAAGCTAATTTAAGGCTTCAGAGAGAAAAAGAAAGCAGTTACTACATGAATAAAACCGATGTAATATATGTTATAACCTAAGATTGCACTAAAATCTACTCAAATGAAATTGAATAGTTCTCATTTAATATTAATACGTGTTAATAATAAGCTTAAAATGATCACAGCAATGCAGCAAAAGCTTAACTGTATCATAACCTTATAAAGCCCGGTTGGATGGCTCGCATCTCAATATATACAAGATAAAACAGGAGTAGGACACTGAGTGTCAATCACCAGAAAAAGAAGGTAAAGCACAAGCAAACTGAACGTTTCAGTCCTGTGAGTCAAACTGATGACCTCATCATTAAGGGACACCTGAAACAATTCCATCCCTTTGACAGTTACAAAATTCACAAAATTCTCAAGGGATACAACTATCTGATGTATTGCATCTGGTTATGTCTGACTCCAAAGAGGTTCAAACAAAATGACTAGTTTCAGAATACCAGTGAATAAACTGATTATGTTTATCATTCTTATTTTTTGTATTATAAATGCAGTTTTAGGCAATGTGAACAAATTTATTGACCTGAAAAATGAAATTAAAATAAAAAAGATGGTTTAGTGCAGAGGTCTGCAACCTGCAGCCACGTCTGGCTCTTCTACCTCTCTATTGTGGCTCTCTGATCATAGATAAATAAAAAGTAACTGTAAAGTAAAGTTAAAAATGCAAGCCTCCAAACCACAGTAGCCATAATGATTTGATAATCTAGAACTAAACATTTTGACAAATTATTTTTTTTTAAGTGCACCTCATGATGGAAAAAAACAACAAACAGTAAAGGTCACTTAATTAGCTCTTTTAATTTTAGCTAGATACATTTGTGAATTTCTAAAAACCACCAAAAATGCTTAAAGATTAAATGTTTTTCTTTTCACTGCTTATATAACTGTCTACCACTAGATTTGCTCCAACAAAATAGTCCTTGGTGACACAGGAAGTCTTTTATTTTGAAAGGAAGTCATGTTAACCTCTATTAAAAGTTAAAAATTGTTTCACATTTGAAAAAAAATCACATTTCTCTTATGTTTTGTTCATGCCAGAAAAAAAAGGTTATTTATATCTTTACCATAAAAATAACAATTACATAAATGTAAAGTAGCATCTTATTTTTCTGAAAGATGTCTGTCTCCTACTGGGTTGCGGTCAGTGAGAAATTGACTCAGTTGGCTCTTACAGTGTTAAATGTTACAGATTCCTGGTTTAGCACGAATACTAATTCAGTTTGAGGATGTAAGTTGGCACCTTGGGTATCTCAGCTTAAAAATCAACGTTCCACTCCAATCATCCTCTGATCTATTTTAAAAATGCTCCAAGTGGTCTTCTTAACACGTTTATGTCATTTTTAACCTACACTAAAAAAAAAGAAAAAAAAATACCTGTAAATTTATGGACATAGTTTCTGCAGGGCAGTAGCGGTTCATTAGAAATGTGTCTCTGAGTTGTAAAAGGGCATGATGCCGCAGAATAAGTCTACATCAATTTACCATCATTCGTCTGTTTGCATGCTCTAAAACAGGGCTGTCAAAGTCAATCAACAGGGGACCAACATCAAAAACACACAGGAGGTTGACGGCCAAACAGGACAAACATTTGTGTGACACATAAAAAAATCTAAATTGTTAAAACTTTAAAAACATAACTTTTTTCTACATAAATATAAATAATAACAGGCAGGAATATTATTCCAGAATAAATCAATTTAAGCCTTAAATAACTTTCAATATTTTGTTCTCTATAAAAAATATGCTGTCAAAATGATACAAGTTAGAAATCAAGTAAATTAAAAAAAAAAAAAAAAAACTCTTCAAATTTTTGTTTTTGTATGTAATTTTATATAGAAAATTAAACTCATAAATACCCCTATAGATTTTGCTTTATACAAAATATACTCTGTCACAATTATACAAGATAACATCGGGCGGTCAATAATAATAATATAAAATGATCTGGATGGCCGGTTTTAATTACCCTGCGGGCCTTGACTTTGACACATGTGCACTAAAGAAATCCTCAGAAATGCAATTTTCAGCTTACATATGTCCTCCATCATGAGAAAAATGCTACAAGAACGTGTTAAAAAAACTCAATTTTCATCAGATTTGGTCTTTAAGGATGTAAATTCAAAAGTGTCATGGCTTAGAAGTTAATCTTACGTCATCTGCTGTGAGCATTTTGGGTATAAGTTGGGATTGTGACAATATGTAGTAAACACCCAATATTGAAATATTTCTGCATAGACTCAGTTCATGTCGCAGAGTGGTTAAATGCTTCTGCTTCATGACTTTTCATATGTTCAGCTTTGCTCTTCCGGCTTGCCTTGGAGTGTGTTTGTGTGTGTGTGAGCACCCGTCTGCAGGGCAGCTGTGCCCTTGATATGTGGGGACCTGACCCAGCTGTCACTAACCATACTGTGGTAGGTCTCTGCTGTGAAAGTTGGAAAATAAATTGTACCTTTGCTTGTCAGCAGGACCTGGCGGGGAGTCTTCGGAAGTTAATAGAAATAAATAAGTGTCCTCTGAGTCGCAATTTTCTTCTTTATGCTGGAAATGTGGGAGAATAAAAGCCTTGTTTCCAAATCCCAACAGTAACACGATGAGGTTTGCACATCTGTGTTTCATTTGAGCAACATCTTCACTCGTTCTTTTTTTTATGCATGTACATAACCTGATTTTTCTTATTTCAAAACAGTTGAAATGATTATCAAGTGCAACATATTATGTTAGCATTGGGTCACATCAGTAGATCCTGTTACAGTTAGAGCTGACGCTCCTGCGCTCCAAATTGTTTCATGTATAGAAACTCGGGTCACCGGACTTCTGCATAAAAATTGCATTCCTTGTGATTTGCCGCTGTTGTCTACAGTGCACATTGTGCTCTGGGGTTAAATATAATATGGCGGAGCACTTTAAAGCAAATGCGATCTGAAAGGCTGGCAAAGGCGAGGGGACGCAGCTGTCGGCGAAGCATATCTTTTTTAAGGGCTGCCCCTAATGATTAGAGACAGTTGGCAATTACGTAAGTATTCACTTTTAGGCCACTGGGCTGTACACTGTTGAACACCCTCAGATCCTGGCACACATGCTAAATGTGAAGAGGATGTGCGGAGTGAACAAGAACAGAAGAGTGGGGGATTTGGCAAAGAACCAACGAGAAAATGGAAATGCACGTGCCATCAAATAGAAAGCAGCATGGATGGAGCGCGGTGAAGAATAGCAAGAAAAATGAGAACAAATGGCTAACAATGGAAGGAAGCTTTTACAGATAGAATGGCTGATAAAAGAAAACAAGCAGCAAATGAGTGTGCGTTAAAAAATAGTTTGAGGTTTATCACGTTGACAGCACATAATACCCAATACAATAACATCTAAAAAGTCTCGTACATCAAAGGAAGGGGCTACTAACTTTGACAATTTACAACCAAAAAGGTAAGTCAACTCAGAAAAAATACTCATCATTTATTTTTATTGATTAATGTAGCGGTAAATTAACAATTTAGCTCTCAAAAGAGACTAAATCATAAACATGATGCTATTGGCTTATACAGCACAACTTTAAGGGTCAAACACAGTGCCAGGGTAATGAAGGAGGAATTTTTAAGAAACATTTCAAGGTTCACGAGTGGCCTATCCAGTCTCCAGGTCTCATCCCATTAGGAAATCTTTGGAAAGTTGGTGTTGCTCAGCGAAGGCCCCAAAACATCACTGCTTTAGAGGAGATCTGCAGTCTGCAACAGTGGAAGATTGGGCCAAAAGGGAAGACTTGCAGAAAATGTCCTTGCCAACAAAGAGTATATAACAAAGTATTGAGATGAACTTTTGTTATTAACCAAATACTTATTTTCTACCATAATTTACAAAAAAATGTTTAAAAATCAGAAAATGTGATTTTCTGGTTTCTTTTTCTCATTTTTCTCTTTCATAGTTGAGGGAAAAAAAATACAGGCTTCTCTCATCTTTTTAAGTGGGAGAACTTACACTATCGGTGGCTGATTAAATACTCAATTGATTCACCTTTGAGCTAAAAATGTAAGATGGTGTACAAGGATTGTTTGAAAACCAAATTACTGTCCTGTTGGTTTAGTAGACTAAAAACTTCTTCAATTGGTCATTTGCATGACTAGGTTTGCATTTAACTTAAGGCTACTGAAACCAAATGCAACTTTTATATCCGAGCTTAGATCTGTCTAGGTCTAGAAGGGTGGTGGTCCAACATCCCATGTTTGTAATTTTTGGAGAAAGTTCAAAAGAGAGTTTTAAAGATGTATCAGTTATTTTTTTGAATTTGGAAAAATGTAGATGTACTTGGATTAAATGGATCTGGCTTAGAAAACAACATCTGAAATGCAAGATCCATGTAAAAGAGAAACAAAGCGGATTTAAAAAATATATATTTAAAGACTGCAAAATTTTGAATGAGAAGGTTTGGAGAAAAAAAAAAAAAACAAAGAAAACAAGCAATGTATAATCTCAAGCAGAAGAACTGCGTAAATACATTTTAAAATATTAAATAAGCAGCAAGGAGGGAGCTGGAAAATAGGCAGAGTAGTAATTCTTGACAGCTAGGGTTGCAAAGTCCCATATTTTCACAAATTCATCCACGTTTGATCAACTGTTCAACTTGTCAACTTGTCATGAGCTAAAGTCAATCAACATGCAACACATGCATTACGTGAGCCACGGGAAGATTCACACCAACCGAGCAAACAAATGCGTTGCAGAAGCGTTAGACATGAACTGTTTGTCCGGCCCCACAAACATAATAACACAGACTAGATACAGATCCAAACATGTTTGTTGTAGCTGCTCAAAAATGGTTTGGGATAGTGAATTTAAATTAAGGTCCAACCTTTTGCTGTCACCACTAGTGTGATTTTAGGTGACTTTTGCTGTGTTTGTGTTTTAAATAATCAGGCCATGTGCAGTTGCTATATCTTCAATTTCAAATCACTGACTTCTTCTGTAGTTTTTACCTCAGTCCTTCAGTTACAACTACTTCCAAACCAACTGCTTGCGCTACCTAGTGGTGAAGATAATTCACAGCATATAATCACTACAACTTTTATGATGGTAACAACCGCCATAGTATGGTCACTGCTGCTAAAGCTACATGCAGGCTTTTTATAGAAACCATTAGATGTGGAAGCAAATGTTTTGATATTTTAAAACCACCTTTCTCTGTCAGACTGAAAGCTAAATGAGCCGCTTCACTTTTGATGGGAGACCACACCTTTACTGACAGCCAATAAAAAAACAGGGAACTTTTAAAATACTTGGTTTTGGTTTGTGATTGGTTAAAATGTTCCCCACCAATTATCAAACTTTGTAATATAGAGACCGTGTTTCGTTGAAATTAAATTGTGGAAAAAGTGATGAACTCTTATCTTTGACTAAAGTCGATTAGGTGGTCAAAACAAAGCCAGTCCACATCCATCCCATGATTCTTTATGTAAAAACAATAGAGTAAATTAGAGATACCAAGACTTTGTAAAACTAAATCTCTGCTTGGCCCTCGAGTCTCTGGAGGATTATTATAGAAACGTGAACTTGAGTGTTTTCTTTTTTCTCATTATGCAGCTAAAACAGAACACTAGAAGCCACATTACACTCTTTACAGACACTTGTGTTTGATATTAATGGAATGCTCCATTGTTCTTGCTGCTCTGTAATAGAACTCGAGTGAGAAAGTCCCTATCTACAAACTTTGTGCATTTCTGAAATATGAGACTCTTCTGACCCCATACATATCCACCTTTTCTAAAGGCCCACACCCACAGGTAGATGTCATTTGATGCACATCAAAACATTTACCCACATTTTCTCTATAGAAGAAGTGAACTGTTAAGTTGACGCCAATCAACCTTCTAAAAGTGGTCTTTTTTCCACCATACCTTAATGTGCCTACTCAGCATTCCCCTTTTAATTCCTTTCACTCTTTACACTTCCTTTCTGCATTTCAGCTGAATTTTTTTAAACTGGCCAATTTAGTTTTGAAGTTTAACAAGTTTTTAGACATATGAAGCTCATCAAACTCCCTGATGTTTGACTACTGTTGGGACTTTATAGAAAATGATCAAACTCCTATTTAAATGTTGTGTTGTTTTCAGTTTTGCTGATGCTGAAGCAGGAGACAGCAGATAGAGGAGAGAAAAAGTCACTCTTTTGTCCAATTTGTTTTTTAAGACCAAATTAAAATTCTTCCCCAATCCTACCAATTGTAGGGGCATTTAAAGGGGTAGGGGTATCTGAAATAGTTTATTTTTAAGGGCTAACTGCGTCACTTTGTGTCACAGAGAAAAGCACATTTCTTCCTGTGGTTGTGCTCTGAAGGACAAACGTTTACATTTAAATCTAAGCAATGACTTTTTGTTTTAGTGTGACCAGTTGTTGTATTTTCAAGCTCTTGCAGCTCTGCGCTAACGTACCTGATCAGCGACTGCTGATGATGTCATTGAGTGGGAGTTACATCCAAATTTGAAGACACTATTTTCCCATAACTCCCCGTTTGCTGGGTTAAATATAGTGGTGGGGGAAGAGTTCGGACTCTGCCCAAATCTAACCAAACTTTTGAATGAAACAAAATGCACAACTCTTATATAGATCTTCATTATATTTTGGTTGATGTTTCATGATTTTCTGTGTAACATTTTTTTCTAATAACACCAAAACATCACTTATGACTGATCTAAACGAAATGACATTTCTATATTTTCACTGTACTGGCAGTGAGCAGAAGTGATTGTCAATATTTACTCACTTTGGAAACTTGACCTTCCTGAGATGGTCTAGGCTTTATAAACTGAAACTAAATAAATAAGACCAGACGTATTTTATTTAAAAAAATAGATGGTCCCATAAAAATAAACTTATGTCCATTTTTATATTTCTATTTTCCAGAGATAAATATTTTGGTACGACAGAGTGTTAGGGCCACCAAAAAAAAAAATAATAATAATAATAATAATATTATAAAATCAAAAGGTAAATAATTTAAGACTTTAATCTTGTAAATTTATGAGATTTAAAGTCACAGTGAGCCTACAGTTCAGCGAGCTTCTATGAAACTCTGCAATACCGACAGCGAACTCCAGAAATAATGATAATTTGATGTTGAGTCACTAAAAAGTTCAGTATTTATTTATTTTTTTACACCAATGTAGAAATAAAGCTTCACAAAATGCTCCACATCTATCATCTTCAAGCACGACTCTGACAAACAGACAAACATTGGTTATTTCCCATCAATGTATGACTTTTTTTCCAGTAAATTCACAACTTTCTTCTTGTAAATTTATAAGATTTGAAGTGATAAATTTAGTCTATTAATTTTAAAGTCCCAAATATACAACTTTATTCTTGTAATTTAAAAGTTACGACTTTATTTTTGTAAATTTACGAGATTTCAAGTCAAAATGTATTTATTTATTTTTTTGTTTGTAAACTGGCAGTGGCAATAAAAAAAATGGTATTTAATATCTATAAAAAAAAAATTTGACTATGGTTGCACACTCAATTACCAACAATTCTTTGCAGCAAACAATTTTACTTTGATTGCTGATCAGATTTGTTGCAGAACAACTTTATTTTTACATGTAAGATACTAAACAGTGGTAATTCTACTGCAGCAGCATCTGCAGAATGGAGGCTCCAATGGTAACTGGCAGTCACTTGCACGCTTTGTTTATCTGTTAAAAGACTGTCTCAGTGAGGAAGCTGCGACAAAGAAGCTGTGTTTATTCCTTTAGACAGTCCTAGTCAGATTCATTTTGTTTTAGAAGACAGATTATCTTAATAGATTAAATCGTTGTCAAGAGACAAATCGCCACACAGTGAGTGGAATTTTGTGTCTGGCCCGAGCGTAGATGCTGTTCTTGCATATTTTCTTAAGGTTTTTTAGAGTTCTTTTAACTAAATGTTAACATTACACATGCACCGTGAAACTCCATGTTTACACATACACCTTTGAACACATTTGTAAGGAGCACCATCTCAAGTCAGAGTGAAAGATTATGTTCAGTAAAATAAAACATTGTTCTTAGAGGCCTTTGCAGTGAGAGCCTTTGTCTACCAAAGACAAACTACTCCATGTTTGCGATTGAGAAGAAAGTTCCCCTAAGACCTCATTTCCATACTTTACTTCCTACATTCTCTGTAGTCTTTGACATGTTGGCGAGTTTGTCTCCAGTCTCATCACATATAAATTCCAAATGGATTACCCCCTGTCTCTGACATGTTAGTGGGGAATGACTTCAATTTTTTAAAATTATATGAATAATAACTTGCTGGGCGACTTGTCAAGCTATGATTGCTAATCTACGAGGGGGGATTTGAATAAGTCCTTGGTGGCTGTGCACTCACCATGCCTCAATCTCTTCCTCATCCCTTGCTCAGCTCCCGACTCAGAAGGAGGGCCCGTCTTGGAGAACCTGTCGTGCTAAGTGAGATTAATTTCAACATCATAAATAACATTAGGCTGTTGAAGGGGGGTAGGAGTTGGTGCTGTGTAAGAAAGGCAAACACATTTCCAGTGGTGTGCCGTTTCAATCCGTGTTCCTAATCCTATCCTAGTTTTTTTAGAGCAGCACTGTAAAAAATACACAAAGGTGTTTACCGGAAAGACAAATGTTCCCCAAACACAAACTAAAATACTGTTCATGGAAGATTTAGATTAATTTAATGAGCACTTATCTCTTTATTACGTGTCTGCCTTTTTCCCCAGCAAATAAGTATATTAAAAGTAAAACTTTTTAAAATACACCTGCCTCAGGTGGAGGAGTTTAAATATCTTGAGGTCTTGTTTACGAGTGAGGGAAGATCAGAGCGTGAGATCGACAGGCGAATTGGAGCGGCGTCCACCATTTTACGGTCGCTGCACCGGTCCGTTGTGGTGAAAAGAGAGCTGAGCCATGAAGCAAAGCTCTTGAATTACTGGTCGATCTTCGTTCCAGTACTCACCTATGGTCATGAGCTTTGGGTCATGACCGAAAGAACGAGATCCTGGCTACGAGTGGCTGAAATGAGTTTTCTCCGGAGTGTAGCTGGGCACTCCCTTAGAGATAGGGTGAGGAGCACGGTCACCTGGGGGGAGCCCAGAGTAGAGCCGCTTCTCCTCTGCATCGAGAGGAGCCTGTTGAGGTGGCTCGGGCATCTGATCCGGATGCCTCCTGGACACCTCCCTGGAGAGGTGTTCCGGGCATGTCCCACTGGGCGGAGGTCCCGGGGACGACCCAGGACATGCTGGAGAGACTATGTCTCTGGGCTGGCCTGGGAACGCCTCGGAATCCCCTCAGAGGAGCTGGAGGAGGTGACCGGGGAGAGGGAAGTCTGGGCATCTTTGCTTACACTGCTGCCCCTGTGACCTGGTCCCAGATGAAGCGGAAGAAGATGGATGGATGGATGGATGGAAGTTTACAAAATTGAGAAGAAAATTAGAATGCCATCTACTTTTGTGCAGGATAGTTACAAAATACTTGTTTCGGATTATCGGGAGAAACAATTTCTGTTTAACTGTACGCAAACTAAATATGTCCAGTCTGAATACCCCTAAGAGCTGTTCTATCCTTTACTTAGACATTTTTCCAATCAGTCAAACTTTTTGTAAAACTTTTGATTTAATATCGAACTCTCCTCCACCTTTCTAATAAAAAAAAGAACATCCAATATTGTTTTGATGTCAAGTTAACTCATGGTTTAATGGTGAAACCATGTTTTATTTTATGATACAGACTATAAATATGTGTTTATCCGACCAGTTTTACTGGTTTTCTTTTCCAGTCTAATGTCTAAAGCCTTATGCTCCACTGAAGTCAATTTGAGGTCCAGCAGCACCCCAAAGTGGTATCATCAACAGTTGTATGCCAAAGCCTTCCTCAGACGATTGTTCACACTTGTGCTTTAAAGCTTTGTGCAGAATCCATTTTGGTGTTCAGCCACGGCTGAGCGATCCACACAAACCAGCTTGGGCTGATAATCAGACACAGTGTTACAAAACCCAGTAGTTTTTCAAAATAGACATAAAAAGTTGATTTGGTTATTTTAAGCACAATCAAATGTGAATAATGTTTTACTGAAAATGAATGATAATTACATGAAAAAACTCAAAGGTCCCATCAAATAAAATAAAATAAAAAAATCATGAGGCGGTTTTTATTATTTTAAAAAATGAACTGGAACCCCTTTTTGGTTTAACTCTCAATCAAACTGTTTTTTTTTCTTTTGATTCTCCCCCAATTTTAAGACGTTTGGTAAATTTATGACAGTATCTTTTAAATCCAACCAAACACACAGTGCTTGCAATCACTCCAGTGGAAACTATAATAGTGGCCCTCGAGGTTCAATTGAAGACAAAGCAAAATCACACAGTGGCCAGACAACAGCAGAATTGTTTCCAGGGGGACTGCTGGGATGTGTACTCTGTTCTCTGTCCCATTTTGCTGTTCCTCCACATTATTTGAGTGGGCCCACTTGTTGTAGGGAAGCTTTGATCAAATTTAATAAATGTTGTTAAATTAAGAAAAAAAAAAGGCAGACTGTAACAGTTCTTCACAGTTTCTTTGTAACAAATACTTGGGGTGTAAGAAAATATTGATTCAGTGAAATATCACTATACTTCATATAGTGATGCATGTATTGATTTAAAATACTACCAAGACCCATTTAATCTTTTAGAGTTTTAGACTATGCTGAAAAAAGTTCCATTGTGAAAATCAGACAATGTCAATAAGATATTTATCAAATTACCAAAATAAAAGCTTCATAAAATTGCTCGGTTAAAAGCAACTTGTTTGTGATATACAGTTGCAGAGCTCATTTTTCTGATTATTAAATGAAATGTATTTTACAAGTATATAAATGTCAAAAGTGTATTAATATTCAGATAAAATATTTTTCTGAGTCACACAAAAAAAAGTGAAATATTGTCTCAGATATTGTCTTGAGATACATTGCGATACACATTGTATTGTGACATGTGTATTGCGACACGTACTGCCAACACTCACCCCTAACAAATACGCTCTTTTTCAAACTATTTATTTTTAATCTGCTCCTGATTCATGACAATTTTAAAGAAATACAAAGAAATGCAATTTATGCTTAATTTTTCAATATATGTCTTCCATCATTAGAACATGATGGGCATTAAAGGGATAAGTCTACTGAGACAAACAGATACGTTTACATTCCTATTTTGTTGCTCTTTTTGGTCATCCTATTTTAGCACATCTTGCTTGTTTCCTCTGTCACATAAATAAAACAAGATTTATTTATTTTTTTTTTTATCTAATCTGCTCACTCCTCTCTTGAGTGACTGAAGAGCACAAACAAACTTGATCAATAATGAATTCACATACATTATTGTTTGGATTTTTTTGTATTTAGAAAGCTGGTCTCTGTCACAATGTTTTATATGATCAACAGTGAATTGCATTCCATTGCCAAACATTTTGTATCAGTAGATCCATCAGTTCTTTGAAAAAACAGGTAGAGTTAAAATTAAAGGGCCTAAACTATATCCATTTATGATTATATTGTATCTTTTGCATACTAAAAAACACTTATTTTAAAAAAATAAAATTTGTTGTTCTTCAAATCTGAAAGAAAGACACCTCAATCTCTGAGGTACCGCCTTTTGCTCCAAACTGGTGCTTCCCATTTCTTGATGTCATCCTAGAGCTGACCTTTTGCAGTGTGTCTGCATGTCACCCGCGAAAATAAACAACATCCAAACTTTTGCAAAGATGGATGTGCATGTTCTACATGTAAATTGAAAGTGTTTTGCTAATCACAGCTAGCTCTGCAGACAAAGTGTGTGTGTGTGTGTGTGTTAGCCTGGAGGCAGCAGAGACTCTTTCTGGAAGGGGCTGTTCCTTACTTTGTGATGTCACTATGAGAAGACTCATTTGTTTTTGTGGATTTAGAGAGGCTGGTGCTCAGAGCGTAGGGTTTGTAGAAATGCTTCTCGATCCATGAAGATGCTTGAGGGTTATTTTTGTGAATGATTAACATTATATCACACTTAATAGTTCAAAAAAGTAGATTTTTGTATGATATAGGCCAAGGGTGTCAAACTTAATCACACAGGGGACCAAAATCCAAAACCCACCTTAGCGGAACAGGATAAACATTTATTGTACAAACTAAAACAACATTTTTAAAACTTTAAAAATGTAACCTTTTAATGTAAATATGAATAAAAATAGGCAGGAATATTATTCCAGAATAAATCAACTTAAACCTTGAATAACTTTCAATATTTTACTCAGTATAAATATGTATTTTGTCCAAATCATGCAAGATAGAGATAATAGCAAGATAACTTTGGGCCATTAAAAAAAATAAAATTATCTGGAGGGCCGGATAGAATTACCCGCAGGGCTGAATCTGGCCCCTGGGCCTTGACTTTGACATGTGATATAGGCCCTATAAGAAGAGTTCCCATTAAAGGGAATAATAGAAGGTCTTGCTGGTTTTGTGTTACTTGACTTCTATCCATCATCAAATGATGCATCAGCAACCCATTACACATGAATGGTGTTCTCTTTATGTTGGTAAGGATTCTGATTCAGTCATCCAGGTCAGAACTGAAGAAGCTACTTCGAAGTGACTCTGGATTCTTCTATAATTCCTTTCTAAAACATGCAAACAAACCTCACTACAGAGAACAATATTCAAATGTACTCAAATGCTGTCTCTTTCATTACTTTGTACAATTTCTGAATACATCAACATGTGATTTTATGCAAGGAAAAGCTCAAAAAAACAAAACTGAAAAAAAGAAAGGGAGAAAGAAGGAAAAACCGACTCCCAGCCAAGACTCTTTCTCTTTAGACATGATTGACCTTAACTCAAGCAAACCTTGGATTCTCAGTGCAGCTGATCTGTGTGCTTTCGTCTCCATTCATAAGAGGATGTCAGGGCCTGTTCCGCCTTGTTTGCTGTTAAGAGGATGAAAAGCAGCAGCCAAATAGTGCTCCATCTATAAGCCTGTTTATACATGCTAATGCTAAAGGCTGTTTAGGGCTCACACTGTTGCTGCTGGACGGGACTCAATCAACACAAAGATGCCATGATTGTGGCTGGAGCTAGAATTATAGAAATATGATTTAGAAGAGGTTCAACTCAAAAACCTGATGTCAGGTTACTTAAATGGCTATCCATCAGACCAAACTACCTTCTTTCACAACAGAACTCACCTGTCACTTTATATTCAATCAATTCATCTTTACTGGTCTTAGATTGAATCATATTTTTTCAAATTACAACACAAATTTTCTATTTGCATTTCAATAATGTCTGGGTTTAGTTAATCTTTTTTTGGCCCTTTTTTACCTGTTAGCAAATATGTGCTCAAAATGTTTGGGAAATATTGTGGAGTCTAAACAGAATTTTGTTCAGCCGTTGAATAAATCTACACATTTTAAATTGTTTTTCGAGTCCGATCAAGACAAATCTCTCCTTGACGTGTCAAACACCATATCTGTTTAACCTCTCTGTTACGGACAAGTCTAATGTGTTAGGTAGATGCTCTGGGCAAAAAAAAATGTTTGAAAGGGAAACATGGCCTTCTTCACTTCACTCAGCGCAAGAACACTCGACACTTCTTGGCAGGAGGATCTTGAAAGTCAAAAAGGAAAAAGTTGATACGCCTACACCTGTGCTAAAATGCCCCCAGGAAATCTCCACAATCTGGTGCAAAGAAATGTCAGGATGGCCAGAGAAAACAGCAGAGTGTGAAAACAGAGTATTTGTAATATCTCTGGAGAAAATTCAATTGTTCTCATCCTTCCGAAAGGAAAATATATTGCAATAAAAAACGCAAAATAAATATTCTATATTAAGAAATCTATTTTAAAATATCAGAAACCTACTTGTATAAAATATATTGCAATATATGGATGGACCACTCATTTATTTTTAATGATTCATATAAATTTAAAATCCACTGGTGTGCAATAAAACTTTATTTTACTGTTGATTGCATCTTAGTTGAAATGTTTTTTTTTGTTTGTTATGACACGTAATAATATATAGAAAATTATTATTTACATCAACCATAAAATGAAGTTGAGTTATAACTATAGCTATGTATTTATAACGTATATCACATCATACAAATCTGAATCTATGAAGTTTTATGTTAAGGTATTTATGCGATAAAAATGTTTCTTTCAACATATGATTTTTTTTTTTATGAAATTGTTGTAAATAACATAAATATGGTTGATCAGTCAATACAATGCAGGACTTTTCAGTATAAATCACAATATATTGCATAGTAAATGACCATATTTGAAATTGTAGTATTTGAACACACTGAAAAATACATTACTTCCATATATGGAAAACATTGTCAAAACAGTTTTGTTTGATAAACTGTACTTAGAAATGTAAATGCTAAACTGCCTTTGTTCATATTTTTGTCAAAAAAAACACAAGTTTATGTTTTGGCGGCCATGGTGCAGTGGAAGGGTGACCTCTGACCGGAAGAGTGCAGGATTGATGTGTCAAAGTGTCCTTGGGCAAGACATTGAACCCCACATTACCTCTGGTGGAATTCGGTTGGCGGCAGTGTTCGCCATCAGTGTGGTTATGTATGCGTGAATGAGTGAATAGGACTGTGACTGTAAGGAAGGTAGAAAAGCACTATGCAAATATACATCACCTAACTTATAAAAATTAATGTCTAAATGTGTCAAAAGTTAATTTATTAAAAAATCAAAAAACTTCTTTATCCAAACCTACTGTTGTCTGCATTTGAAAACATACAATCCTGTTTTCTTTTCTCGTTTTTGTCCTATATCAATATGATTGAATGCCAAATGTTAGGATGGAATGTCAGGACAAAGTTAACAATTTGAGTTATGGTGGTACAAAGCTTTTTTGATTTTTATTTCAACTAGGTGAAGATGAAATACCTACAGCAAGTCATTTAATTTTGTGGTCATCTAAGACCTTGACAGAGAATAAAGACGGTTTTTAGGAGTGTTAAAAAAAATGTTGTAAGAATTGCACACAATAAAAAGAAAAGCTGCATATCATTCTTTGCATTTACAAAGTTACAGGGACATTTAACTTGAAAACAATTCTATGTTAAAAAGACTTTAAAGCAAAATTCCAATTTAAGTTCAAAACAAAGTTTGAAATTTCGCTTTATATTTGTTTTCTTTTAATTTTTGAGTAGGGTGTTTGCCAAATTCTGACCAAACTCCTTTCGCTATAGTTGTATATGATCGACAATGCAATAATTCATTGAAATTTCTCCTTTGGGATATGTGGAGAAAAGTTGCCAAATATTTTTTATTCTCCAGAATTTGATCAGTCACCAACAGCTTCTTCCCCCCCCCCCCCGAGTTTTTTTTTTAAATTGGTGTTGATGGGGAGCCACTTCTCATCAACTATCAAATTAAATGTTGGATTTTACACCAAAAAGTTAAGCCTGGTGTCAAAAACACTTTCTAGTGTGGAGGATAGGTGGGATTTTTTAATTCCATTTTCCAAGAATTTTAATAGAGGTCAAAATTGAATACGTAGAGGTCAATTTTTTTAAATGGTAGATTGGGCAGAGTGTCACATTTGACCGTGTTACCAATTCAAGTCTTTTTTTATTTTATCCAATTGGTGACATCAGAGATTATCCATCTGGTGTACGTGTGTCTAACCAAAATTAGCTGCTTACAAATGTAAAAGGAAGATTCATGACTTCTATTTAAGAATAAATTCTCTCTTAATATTTCACAAGAGCTCAGGCAGCAAAGTATATTTTGTAATAATGCCTGGAAGATAATCATGTGGACTGTATTAATTTCAAATGATGTCAAAACATCGTATGTTATCCTTTTTCTTGTGCATTTTGATTTGCTGCCATCTTAGATTTGAAGCAATCATTGCATTCTGCTTGCAGCTGTAAGCGCCGCTACTGTATAAAAAGCAGTGAAAGTCTCAAAGCTGGAGCAACTCAGCGGTTGCTTATTGCAGCCGTATAGATTTATTACTCGTGCCATCAGTCAGGATATTTCACAGCTGTGTTTGTGTTGGACCCCGCAGTGAGTATTAGGTGGCGGGTCCCAGGCCTGCATGTGTGATAATCCATTCATAGAAACCCTGCCTCGCCATATTTGTGCCCCACACCCCACTTTCTAATACTTCCTCTGACACCGTTTCCAAACAAAACTCTTAACAGGCGTTTTCCTCCAGACTTTAATTCACAACCCTACCTCTGTTTCTTTATTTTTACTCTTTTCTTTTCTTTTTTTTTCTAAATGCCAATGCTGACCGCAGATGGATCCTTCCCTGATGAATTTGTCTTCTCAACCTCTGTGGAAACATTTACAGCCCTTTTTTTTTTTTTTAATGAAAACCGGTCTGGTTTGTCTGCAGAGGCAGAAATAGAAAAAAAGGTCTTTGTCCCCCTTAGTTTCTTCTATATAATCATTCAGAAACCATATATATATAGAAAATCCTAACCATACTCCACCAACCACACAAGAATCCTGGCTGGTGGAGGTATTCCTCCAGGAGGCTTTAAATTTGTTTTAACTTCAGGGCTGTTCTAGAATAAAAATGGGTAGAGGGGATGTGTGTTTAAAGTCAGGAAAGAGGGAGCCATTAAATCAAAATAAGGGGTGTGGTGATTAGCACCATCGTCTCACAGCAATAAGGGTTTTGTTTGAGTTCTGGCTGGAGCTTTTCCACATGGAATTTGCTGCTCTCCATGCACAGGCCGAGTTTTCCTTCAAGTAGAAAGAAAACTGCAACAAAGATATGGATGTTAGCTTGATAGATGGCCCCAGGACTGCCCTTAAAAGTAAATGTTGGCTTGTGCAGTTGGTTCTCTTTACATGATTTTGATTTGGACAGATTGCAAGACTTCTACTGCCCTAAATGCAGTAAACCAATTAAAAAATCTATATTTAGTAACTTACACTTTTTTTTATTACAATTTAATTTAAATTTTTTTAGACTTCTCTTTTTGTAATTATTTTACATTTATCAAATTATTCAAATACATGTGCTTTTTCTCAGTGAAACGTTCAGCACAAATAATGGTTACAAGACACACAACAAAAAAAAAATCAGGTGCTACATGTTTACTTTATCTTTCTTTTAAATTAGATATTGTACTAAATTCCACGTCTCCTGCTCCACTCCAGTAATCTTTTGATCTGTTTACAAAGATTCCCTAGTGGTTTTTTAATTAGGATTATGCTGTTATTTTGGCAAAATCACAAAATGTGTGCTGTTTTCTAGGACATAGTTTCTGTAGAGCATCAGAAGTTCATTAGAAATTCACCTTTGAGTTGTTGGCTGGACTGTTGATGAGGAGGAAAGGCCCAACCCGACCCATCATCCATTTGTTTATGTGCTCTCCCACTAGCTTACAACCCCTCACAAGCCCACCCTAATGCTGCATTCACACCAAATGCGATTTAAGTGTGTCAGGGATGGTGGTGGAGGACCCAAATGCAGGAGACCAGACTTGGTGGCAGAAACAAACATTTATTAAATCAACTAAAACATGACAAAACCAGTGCAATGACCGAACGAAGAAGAGCAGATGACCTGACAATGAGAACTGAAAACCAGACACCTAAATAAGCTGAGGTTGATTAACTAAATGAAAACAGCTGTGGATGATTAACCTGAACATGGTGAAACTGACAGGGAAAACAGAAGATGACAAAACCTAAGCACTGAAACATGACAAAGTGGCAGAGGCGGCCAGTTTCAATGTTAAGTCAATGGTACAGATGCAAATTGAGGGAATCTGAAGTCCCCTGGCGATGAGGGGGCGGCACGGCAGACTGGCAGCAAGACTTGAGCAGCACTGCGTAAGTTGGCCGGAACAGCCATAGTTCAAATTTCTAAATTATGGCAGGTCGCTCTATCGCATCTGCCGATTGGGGACTCAACTTTGAGAACGTGACGTTTTCAGTGACTCGATCAGCGGGTGGAAAACTAAACCAACGGAACATCCTCAACTTCCACTTGTTTCCTGCTGAGGCCACGAGTTTGCCAGAGCTTACTATTGGGTAAAGTTGGAATAGACTCTGAACCGTTGACTGTATAAGTAGGAACTGGACTAAGCAACCCCACCCTTTTTGAGTTGCAAACAGGAAGTATCCACGGGTTGCAAGAAGGCCAAAGTCCCATAGACTTCAATTGAGAAATAGACAGTTACTTATCAGTCATTTTATAAATCAGAATAAGCCTTTCTTGCTCTGATGCTTCCTTCTTAACACTTTTTTTTTTTTATATAGTTTTTCTTCATCGCAAGTTTTTCAAGTTATAAACTGACCAATCAGATGCCTCAGTAAAAGCATGTGGCTCCTGTTGGCTCCGCCTCGAACCTTTGATCGACAGATTTATCCGATCTGCGAGTGAGAGGGATGTGGGCTTCGAACAAGCCAGAACAACCTCACTGGTGACAGCAGTTCCTCTAAAAACGTGACACAGTGCAACTTGGACTAATCGCTGTCGAGGGGCAGCAATCAGTTGCAGTATGGCGGTAGATGTATTAGGAAGTGATGGCAAAGCCCCTGGCTTAATTTCGTGAGAGCCGACGAAAATGCATTTCCTGTTGTAGACCTCAACGCTTGCTTTGTCCAGTTCGTACTTATATAAACAGATTGACAGGTTTTTGCCCGCACGGCAGCTCTCTGATTGCAACCTGCCAGTTTCCTGGAGGTTCGTGGAGGTCGCTCAATGCACCGGCAGACAGACAGCCGCTGCGCGGTGGGGGAGCTGCTGGCTTGGGCCTCTTGAATTTTGTGATATTTTTCCTATTTTCATTGAGACAATGTTAAAAAAATGGTCCCGTAATTTTTGTTTTGTTATTATCTTTCCCCTCTTGGGATAATCTGAAACAGTGAGCCTTCAAACTCAGTCACAAAGACACAGAAACACAGACGAAGCGGCTGTCATACAGACACAGGTCCTAGAGTGAGTGTGAACTAGCTTCCGATAATGGCAGAATCTCAGAATGATCACATGTTTTCGTAAAATTGTTTGCAAAAAATAAACCTGATCTCTCAACATCATCCATGTCTTCATACATTCTAAGTGAGATATTCACAGAAACCGCTCAATGCTAAAAACATTAGCTGGTAGCTACTCCCACATGTGACTGCGGCATCAATCAGCGGAATTTGTTGCGCTAATTGCGTTCAATGTAAATGCAGAATGACATTCTCCTACCAGTGCAACAAAAGTGTTGAGCAATATTGGAGCTATCCAGCAGAACAGTTTTTAGCCAAATGCCACCTCAAAAGAGGACACTTGTAGTCTGAAAGCAGATGCATCAGAAGGGAGCAGTGCAGGGAGCTTGTTGCTTGCCTTAGTAACTTCTACCTCACACTTACAAAGTTTTTCTAACAACCTTTTTTTTGTTTACTACTGATTCACAGCAATTTGAATAAAGAAATACTCAGAAATGCAATTTCCTTTGTTTATGGCCACAAAAAGATGTTAAAAACACATTTTTTATTGAATGGGTCTTTAAAAGGATCCACAGTCATGTGTGTGTGAGTGTGTGTGTGTTTTGATGTGTCTAAAAGATGGGAAATACTCAAATAATTTCTCCATACTCTGCAACAAAATGCTTCATGAAAAGCGGCTCCAATTAAATTTCGTGACACACTGTTCTGGCTGTAAAAATTAAAACTGAAAGAATCTTATCAGTTAAATGTCTTTAAGGAAAACAATAACAAAAAAAAGCGAAGACATGAGTTTCATGTGACATCAAACATTTAAGACTGTGCTTTTGTCCTTGTTATATCCATCATACAGCAGTCCTCCATGTATATTACCGCTTTGGAAGCACCATTCTGTGCAAACTGAAACCATTTCCCCATCCACTGATATTAAGAGGAGTGCCATAAAATGTAACAGCTAATGCCCCCTCTTCCTCTACTGAGGAGTTTTAAGAAGTTTTTATCATATCATAAAAAAAAAAAAAAATTACATCTGGTTCCAGCTCAGCGCTGGAAGCACTGAGATACTTTGCTTAAGGCCTAAATGAATTAGGTTAAAGAGACATATGTGGCAGCATGCTGCCCATCCCATTACGGTTCACGTGTTTTATCCACGCCTGGCTGCTTGTTAACTATGTAACTTATGTGTCAGTTCACATGCTCGAGCACATCAACCGCATATTTATTCACTTTTACACGCTAATGAGGTCAAGTCAAACAACGACCACTGGAAGGTAAAGAGATTATTTCTCTGATGATATCTCCATCTTCTCCTAAAGTAAAATCTAGATCCTGATCATGACCAAAATACATTTTAAAATACTGCATCTTTTGCTTCAAAGTCCAGTCTTGTGAACAAAACAGAGCTTGGTACTATAGGTGCAGTAGGTCATGTGTAAAGGAGTATGCATGCATGCACACATGCTTCCATGCTCACACATATGGAATGTCTTTTCACAGAAAAGCATTACGCTGGTTCACATGCTCTGGCATGCCCATACGCACACATCTGAATACAGTTCGTACCAAATGAGGCGGAGCTGATGGTCATGCCAAGGTCATCGTATGCCGTGTTGGTTTCTTTGCAGTCTCCTTGCACAATTCCACATATCTCCTAAACATAGTATTGAGGCTTTAATGATCTTGGCGTATGAAGAGCATCAATCTTTTGAAAAAAAAATTAGTAGGACCTTCTACAGTCAGGAAAAAAACTATTTTTGACTATCCAAAATGAGTACATGAGTACTTATTTTACTTTAAGGTTTTTGTAGCAGTAAATTAACTACATGTTTAATTTGTTCATTTCTAGACTTAATTTGTATGTCTATGAAGATAAGTGATGTAACAGTGCTTCTAAATGAGAATAGAAATAGTTTTAAAATTCATTAAACTATAAACTAAAAGAGAAATTACACAAATAACTCTGATTATCTCAAATCTGGTCTATTAACAATATACCAAGGGACTAACTGTCGGAACAAAAAGTCACCTTGAACTAAACACAGACAATCTTAGTTATTAAAGGTTTTTTTTAATAGGACTGAGTTAATTAAATTGATTAATCAATTTTAATCAATCTAAGCTCAAAAGAATAGTAATCGATCCATAAAAATGGGGATCAATCTAGCACATAGAGCTAAAGTTCACTATCTTGATGCTAACATATCATGGAAATTCCCATAGGAAGGCTGATGCTAACACTCGGTTGACCTAAATTAACATCTTTATATATTCACAGATATTTTTTCAGACTTTTCTAAGGATTTGTTTTTAAAGTACATACAGTGCACTGTAAAAGTGACAAATTTGATCAATTAACAAAAGTTCTACAATTTGTTACATTTAAAATTTTGAGTTGATGGTTTATGCAGCTCAAAATTTTGTTTGACAAAACTAATATTTTTAAATTTAACAAATTACAAAGCTTTTGGTAATTGATCCAAGCTTTCAGTTTTTTTATAATGTAAACATTGGTCCAAAGCACCGTTTTCTGTTCATTCTTTTTTCTTCTGGAATAAAGTGCAATGCTTCAGCGCCATCACCACCTAGTGGCCGAAGTAAAACTCCCTCCAAGAGAGGCAGAACAATGTTTACAATGTTAATGATTTTTGTTGGATCTTTTCTGTGTGAGAAACCATGTAGGCTGACAATCTCTAACTGTGACAGATTAGTATGAATATAATATCTTCAAAATATAGATTATTAATGTATTTTTTAATAAACTTGTCTAAATGTGTAACCGTAGAAACTTAAAATGCAATTGAATTGAGTGGATCAAAAGAATAGAAAAAAAATCAGAATCAAATCGATCCAGGTTCTGGTGAATCTGGAAATCATTGTCAATACCCAGCCCTATTCTTAAACTATTGGACGGCTGGGCATGAAATGAGCTTTGTCATTGTCTCCTATATGTCTGCATCCCATTGTGTCTCCCTTGACCCCGTTCACCGAAAATGCTCCTTATCTGAGCAGACCGCCATGATTAACCAAGGACTTAAATAAAGACAGACAATTACTATTCCTCACTATCTGCCGTGTGCCAGCTCAGACAGAAATTTGCATTAGAACTATATTCAACGGTTTTTCCAAAAATCAAATAAATAAAAAGCTTAAAAATGTTTAAGATCATCCCAATCACTGTCCCAGGATCAAATCACAAACAATATCACGATGCAAACAGAAGAGAAGATCTGTTCTCCAGCAGCCTGTCAGCTCCACTCACGTCTTTATCTTCCTTCTGTGTCTTTCAGTGTAGAAGACAAATGGAAGGAGCCCCTGCCTGTGGCACAGGGAAGAAGGAAATGTCCATTCTAATATCCTGTCTGGAGTACACTCTCTCCGTCAGCATCACATCTATCAGTCCATCTTGTTGGATCTGCTGCGGAGGGAATGCAGCCACGCCGGTATCTGATGTTCTCCTTGTTCCCTCTGGTTTTATATTCACCATCAAAGACATGCTACAAATGACTAAGAAGAGGCCATGCACATCCCAAGTGGTTGGCTAGTGTGTGTGGAAATTAAATTGTAAAAAGCATGTTTTTTATGTGTTAAATTGACTTTAAATGCCACAATGTAAATGCATTCTTGAAATAATATTTTGGTTAAGTGCATATTTGTTGATCGCTAAATTTGACTATGGTTATCAATCGATAGTGTTCTAAAAATATGTATTTTTAATAATAAAAGAGTACTGTGGTCATAACTGGCATTATTTTCATAAAAACACCCAAAAATGATTGTTTTTCCATCCTAAAATTGATGTAATATCATCTGATATCTTCCAGTGACAGCAAAATCACATCATTTAAATAAAAAAAAAAAAATGTACCTATTTAATATCCTTTTTCAGCAACCAAAGAAGATAAAACATGTATTTTCAAATACCTTTTTAGGAAATGGAAAACTGCTAGATTAGGGAATCTTTAAACTAAATGAATAAAGTCCACAGAAGAAACTTGCAGGAACAAAAATCTAGAAAAACATGACAGCTCTATGTGCATTAGCCTCATTCATAGCACCTCTTCATTTTGCCTTGAAGGACCTTCTCTTAAAGTACAGACTGTGAGATCAAAATGTTTTTTATTTATTTATCATTTTTCTCCCTAACACTTTTTCTCCACTTCACCCTTCATTTTGTATTGTACAAAGAGACAGAAATATGCCCAGAGGTGTTTACCAACCATGTAGCACATTTACCCTTAGCACTCTTTCAAAAAACTCCCATCATGCAAAAGCCAGCTTGAGGGAATATGGCGTTCTCTTTTCCAAATGTATTGTTCCACTAAAACACACCAGAAAGGAACTAAGTGGATGCTCACAGACATGGTGTGAAATTATTACTTTCACACATTACTTGAACGAGCTGAAAACGGGTGGTAGGGTGTCCAAAATAAATAAGCAGGGATTTTAAACACTAGAAATGTGATGCTAAGCAAAACAGATTCATGAAATAATTGAATACATTTAAGAATATGCACAACTAACTTGTTTAAAAATAAATAACATTCACATTTTTGTTATCATTGTTGCTCTTTTTCAATCTCTTTTTAGACTAATTTATTTAATAAAAATGTAAGCATCTTTATCACAAAAATGAATTTAGATAATGATTTATTTAAAATTTCTTTTTAATTTAAATGTCCTTGAATTAAAATAAATTGATGCAACCATATTATCTTTTTTATTATTAAATCCTCGAATAACTTGTGCTTTAATTTCTCTAATAAATGATCTAATTCAAGTTCCACATTTCATTCCCGGTCAGACTTTTAGTTTTCTTTTGAAATGTGAAAAAAAAGATGTCCCCCCCCGGCAGCGTGCTCGCCAATTTCTGTGCACGACCTCAACAGCCTTCGATGTTTGCCACGGAGTTCTCCATTGTTTTGTTTTGGTGGATTGAGAATTTGAAGGTGGCGGGTGTGTGACAAGGGGTCTTCGAGGTTCTCCAAGTACATAAAGCAAAACAAAAAAAAGAGAGCCCCAATCACCAGCATGGGGTGCAAAGTGCAGCTGCCCTGCTAATGAGATTTTAAAATGGACCATAATGCACCCTCAAATGGCCTGTACATGGAGAATTATATGCTTCGTGTGTCGATTTACTCCATGGGGGAGGGGAATCTGCACATGTTGTCTATGCATGCATCTGTGTGTGTATGTTATTTGACACAATAGCTTAGAGCTAGGTCGACTGTCAGGTCGAGCTCCGTAATCTGGCTGACTGCAGAGATTGCACATTAAAATTTAACTAGCTGCCATTTAAACTAATAAAATAATTGAATAAAGTGACGATACCCAAGTGTGTTGTCCTCCCACATGAGTGTCTTTTTTTACCAAAAGAAAAATGTGCTTTTCAAATTTTAAAAGATTCTTCCGTAAATAGAAAAGAAATAAATTTTTTGTAACGGTGGCTAAATCACTCTAAATTATAATCAAGGTACACAAACTTCACAAAATCAACAAAAAATGCAGATGCATTACAGTTTTACTCATGTATAACAGTTGCACTGTTTCCTAATTCTTAATAATTTTGATGGATTCTTTGATATGCATATATTGACAATGTAAGGAGCAGGAAGAGAAGAAGAATGAGCAAAGGGACAAAAAATTCCCTAATTTTAAATTGTCTACCTTTTAAAGTCTATTTTTTAAATGTGTATTTATCTTGGAGATCAGTAGGCATCCTGTTTTGAATGTTTGTGGGGATAGAAGCCCTGCAAGACCCGGTGAATGTTTACATTCAGCCGTGCAGTTTTTAAATTCAGTTTTACTGGACGGACGCTTGCATGCTGGGGTTTGTATCCGCACTAGTTGTGTCCTCAGTCTCTGAATCAGACAAGAATCTCTGTATCTGCTTCCATGAAAATGGGACATGTGTCAAAGTGCATGCGAGGGTTTTACTGCGAGGAGGACAGAAACCGAGAGTTCGCCTGTGTGAAGCCATCTTTTGTATGAGCAATGTACGCTCTTTGTGCAGGAAAAGTGAAAAAGATTAGCATGAGAAAAGCTAGCTAAGGCTCGCTTGCAGATCATGTGACCCATTACTGAAAAAGCGCATAGATAGAAAATGACAGCAAGCTCATTCACGCAACGCAGAAACCAATGGGTGTGCCAATAAGGCCTGAGAGAGGCGCCATTCATGCCATTCAGAGCACAAGCAGCATCAGTTAGCCATAAAACAAAAGAACACTTGCTGCTTGTCTGTTTTTCTCCCTCTTTATCTTTTTTTAAGGTCTCTTGTAAACACACAAACTATTATGTTGTGTTTTTTTCTTTGATCTTTCATGTGTTGCTATAATCTAGTGTGTGTGTTTTGCGTGCGTACAGTATCGGTGTGTGTGTACGGTGGTGCGGGTGTGCATGTGTAAGGGGCGGAGGGGGGAGACATCTGTGGGCCTCTCTAATTAAAGAGTGTGCCTGGGCCAAGCTCTTGTTTTTAAGATCCCATTTCAAAGCTGGAGACATAGAAGGCTTATTTTGGGGCTGGGAATGTGTTGGTTTACCCACAAACCTAACGCGCGCCGACAAAACCGGCCTTCACCGAGTCAGATCCCTCATCTACAACAGTTAAATTCCGAGCCCTCATCTGCATCCTCATCTTCTTTTCTTTTAGTTACTCTTCGTCTGACAACCCCAATATCAAAAGAAAAGAAAAAAAAAAAAAAATAGGCAAAATTGCCGAACCAAGACCAGTACTTCCCCTTGTGGAAGAAGACAGAATTTCCACTCATTAATGCTAACATGCGTTCAGAGATGTAGTGTTCAGAATGAGGTCACCAGAGATGAGAGGTGGAAAATGATCTGACGCAGCCTTTGTGTTGTTGTCTGAGATCTGCTCTTCTTTTCTTTGTGACGAATACACACAAAAAAAGTAAATCTATGGGTGTGTTAACTTTTTTTATCCTTTATCTGCTGTATGCTCGCTCTACATTGTTCAATTTAAAAACAATTCTAAGACCACGATAATTCTCATGAAAACGTGACAAAAGAACTGCCACGTTAAAGATCTACGTCTTCAAAATAAAAGGCATTTTGAGCTACCTTTGTTGATAAAATGTACAAAAATAAAAAGAAGTAAGATGACAAACACCTTATTGATTTGTTGCTATTGTTTATTGTTCTCTAAATAAGGGCACACCCAGATTTTCAGTTCTTGTCAACAGCAGCACATTTTTTTTTCCCATAATTCCCATTCATGCAGAATTTTTTAACAGGATTTTGTTACTACATGTTTTACATTAGAATTACACTTTACTATTTGTGAGTAACTTAAGCCAAATAAAACAACAGAATTTATTAACATATTTTTGCAAGCTTTGAAATTTTTTTTTTTTATTTATTATTATTATTAGAAACATGTAAATCTTTACATGCAAAAAACGAAATCTTTGCAATGAATCTATCTAAGAGGGTGTTTTATTTGTCTTTTTATGGCCAACCCAAAATTAAAAAAGAGAGAGATGCTGCCCTCTAGTGACATGCGGGTTCATTGCAGTCTACATATTTGAGAAAGCCATTTTGGAAAAGTTACAGTTAGTGGAACATTTGATTAATATACAGACTTACACATTTTAATTTTGGGAGTATCTATGAATGCAGAAATAAAGGCTTATTAAAAAAATTGTCAAGACATCTAAAAAATATTTAAGATTTTTTATTGATATAAAAAATAAATAAAAAAGCAAAGTTAGAAAAAAACAAGATGGATTAGTTTATGATTATGTTTAAAGACAAAGTGCATGAAAAAAGCATTTTAAAACATATTAGTGTTCTAAATACTTAAAAAAAACTGTAATGTTAGTTCAGTTTTTGTAATTTTGACTTGCTGAAGTTTGTGATAAGTGTTCTCAATGTATCTTATGATGGACTTTTTTGGACCCATGGGCAGTGATGATACCAGTGATGGTACAAGTGATGGTACTGAGGTCACAAGGGCGATTTGAGTCTTTCAACTTCAGACCCAGTCAGCAAAACTACCAAGACTTCTGACTTCCCCGTGGGGTTTGGATCTTTCCCTCTCAAATCATATGGCAAACATCTTGATGCATAGTCCATGAATCATTTCAGTACAATTCTCTTACCTAAATGTATAAAAACCATTGTAATATATACTGCTAACAAAAATTATAGTAGCACTTCAAAGAAACACGCTAGATACGTCCGATCTCAATAGGAAGTTGGATATCTATACAAATAATGACAGGGCAGTGTCTTAGGAACAAAAGGATGCCAAGTCTTTTAATGGAAATAAAAGTTTTCAGCCTACAGAGGACTCAATTGTGTAGACATCATAAAATCAGAGGGAAATGAAGATGTGGCAGGCTAGTCCATAGTCTCCAAAACTTGATTTCTGCAACTCAAAATACTTTTCAGTATCTTGTGTGGCCCCCACGAGCTTGTATGGATGCTTAACAATGTTGCGGCATGCTCCTAATGAGACGACGAATGGTGTCTTGTGGTATTTCCTCCCAGATCTGTGTGAGGGCATCCCTGAGCTGTTGTATTGTCTGAGGAGCAACCTGGCGGCACCTAATGGACCCAAACATAATGTCCCAGAGATGTTCTATTGGGTTTAAGTCAGGGGATGGTGAGGGCCATTCAAATGCTTCAATTCCTTCATCCTCCAGGTACTGACTGCATACTCTTGCCACGTGAGGCCGGGCATTGTCGTGCATTAGGAGGAAACCAGGACCTTCTGCACCAGCGAAGGGTCTGACAATAGGTTGAAGGATTTCATCTGGATACCTTATGGCAGTCAGTGGACCATTTCCTAGGCTGTAGAGCTCTGTGCGTCCCTCCATGGATATGCCTCCCCAGACCATCACCGACCCACCACCACACCTGTCATGTTGAACCACGTTGCAGGCTCCTTGTCTTCTATAGAATATTTCACGTCTATCACAGGTGCTCAAGGTGAACCTGCTCTCATCTGTGAAAAGTACAGGGCACCAGTGGTGGACTTGCCAATTCTGGTGTTCTTGAGCAAATGCCAGTGGAGCTCCATGGTGCTGGGCAGTGAACACAGGGCCCACTACAGGACGTGGGGCCCTCAGGCCACCTTCATGAAGTCTGTTCCTGATTGTTTGGGTAGAGACATTCACACCAGTGGCCCTCTGGAGGTCATTCGGTAGGGCACGAGCAGTGCTCAGCCTGTTCCGCCTTGCACAAAGGAGCAGGTATCGGTCCAGCTGAGGGGTTGAGGACCTTCTACAGCCCTGTCCAGCTCTCCCAGAATAACCACCAGTCTCCTGAAATCTCCTCCATGTTCTGGAGATTGTGCTGGGAGACACAATAAACCTTCTTACTGCAGCACGTGTGGATGTTGACAACCTGTGCAACTTCTGTAGGGTTAAGGAATCGCCTCATACTGCCAGTAGAGATAATTACACAAGCTAACATCAGCACGAGTGGAAAACCAGCCAAAAAAGATCAAGAGGGAGAAACTTGAAATGACCTCCACATGTAACACCAGTCCTGTTTGGAGGGTTTTCTAATGTCGCCACTGAAGTGCACCTGTTGTTAATTCCATCAACACCAATACAGCTGAAATTGACTAATGAGGCCCTCAGCTGCTTAACCAACAAGAAAATGATCAGACAGGTTTAATTCAATTCATGCCAAGCCCAATAAAAAAACTGTTCCTTTAATTTTTGTAAGCAGTGTATATTTCATTTGGTATTTAAAACTACAAATAAAAATGCATTTTAACACACTCTTTTATTCAAAGCAGCAAAAAACTCTTTCTGTCTTTCTCACAACAGCATCAAACATATAAATCGGGCATTTTTGGTCCTTTTAAACAGTTTTGTTCCTTGAAATTAAAAAAAAAAAAGTACAATTTCAATGTATTCAGGCATAAATGGAAATGCTGGGAAATAAAGGATATCATATGTTTAGTAGACACAAGACCTCTCACTGTGGATCACCTCAAGCCAGTTGTAACTAAAGCAAGCTATTGATTGGACTTTTTTTCTTTTTGCTTGGATCACATGAACATAAGAAGGCAAAGACAGTAAAAAGCACAAGAGGAAGAGAAACTGACAAAGTTAGCCAAAAATTGATTCTTTACATCCTGGTTGATTTTAAACCTTTTTACCAACATAATCTTGTTCTTATCTGGTGTTTTCACTTAATAGTTCTGTTACTCTACAGGATTCATTTTTCAATTCATACATTAAACCCTAAGTTTCCAGCTTGTGTCCAAGAAATGTTCATCCCCTGCTCATCATGAAACTTTTCCTGCTGCCTCTGATGCTGTGCTGGGATTTTCTTTTTTGGGCCCATTTAATCTCTGGAAAGTGACTTTTCTGCAACCCTTTTATCTTTAACATAAATAGAGAGTATGTTTGTGCATCACACTGCACACAAGTTCACAGGAGATCATTTTTGACCAGAAACATCATGAGAGGCCAGAGGGTATGGACAGAATATTGTATATGCTGTAAAACTTTCTATGGACGATTCATAAAACCGTTAATCAACTTTATCTGAAATAAACTACATTTTTGGAAGTTTTTGTGCCTCCATGACTCAGATTTGATTTATGTAATACTATGTTAGACATGACTTATTCTGCAAAAGCTAATCAAATCAACTATTTTTGAAATCTGTCATCTGTATAGCATTTTTTTTCTCTGACTTCAAACCCTTCTCTCCCTTTGTCAGCTATTGCCATCATCTTTTGTACTGGTGTTGGAGGAGAAAGACAGATGGGAGTCAGGACACTCCACACCACTTCACCTTTTCTCTCCTTCAGTGTGACAGGACCTGAATTATAGTAAATGATAGCCCTCTTCAGCCACAAAGTGATTTGACCCTCCACCACCTCTTTTATTCCACCCGCTCTTCCGCTCGCTCACCCAGCCGCCTTGCCCTCTGATACGTCCCCATTGGGCGGCAACACTCCTTATAGACCCAGAAGACCAGAGTCTTTAGAGGTAAGAGCGATGAGTTCAGACAAGAGGGAAGGAGCCCGGTGAGGGCTGTATGCAGCAAACATACTGATACTGGTACTGACAGCAGTATGATGTCACACATTTTTAAAAAAGATACAGTAAATGTTCTGACATGATTGGTTTAAGGCTCATTAGGCTTCAGGTAACAATGATCAGCAGGATTGCTAATTTTTATTTTCCTATTTGTACAGTAATGTCAGCATTTATATATATATATAAAAAAACTTGAAAATGTTAAACAATAATTTAGTCTATGATTATTATCATCTCCAGGTAAGTACCTTATAGTGAATGGGGCTATAATGAGATTAAAAACATGCCATATTTTGAGAATGAGTCCACCTCCTGAACTTTTAATTGAAACAAAAGCTGCATATGGAAGAAAAAAGTCCTTAAAATAGATGAGAAAAATGTTCCTTTGCAGGACACAATTTTATTGACAGACAAAACTCCCTTTTTGTCTTGTAATGAAAACAGTCAATTAAGATGCACCATGGGTAAAGCAGTTTTTACACAACAATCTACCCTTTTTATAAAGTGCATAATTTTACTCATCAAATAATATTTAGGTAAAAAAGGAAAACTTTCAAAATATGTATACTTATTATTAGGAATGTGATCAATCGAATGAATGAATGGTTTATTGTTCATGCCATTATTACCAGGAAAGATACTGTATATTAGCCATTCTTTAGGCTTGAACAAGTGGAACAGAATGAAGAAAAAAGTATTTTATCATTTGTTCTTTTTTCTTGAGCAAAAAGCAAAAAAGGGGACATTATAAACAACAGAAACAACAAATTAATCACAAAGAATGTCCTATTTTTTTAAGAGCATGGGTCTCTGGAGTTACTTGTGGCTCTTTTACCTCTCCATCTCTGGCTATAGAAAAATTTGATTTTTTTCAAGTAGGGGTAACTCACTTAGCATTTATTCCATTTAGATTAGCTACGTTTATAAATGTATGGCTGAGGAACACCACAAAGATCTTGTTTCCTCCATGCTTTCTCAAATACTAAGCATAATTTTCGGAAAAAAAAAAAAAAAAAATCGGATCCTTTATTAGCTTAAAGCATGTGCTGTCCAGAGTTGCACTGTGAACAAACCGGTCTGGTACAAAGCGTCTTTTATTTTGAAAGGAAATCCTATAAGCTTCTATCAAACGTTAAAAAAAAATTATTTCAAATGTTATTCACGCCACAAAATAATTCATATTTATTATTTAAAAATATATTGTAATGAATGCACAGGAGTATCAAAGTTAGACGTTGGGGCTCGTACTAAGTTTAAATCAGTAGAAAACAATCCCAAATGGCTCTTTTACTATTAAAGGTTGAAAACTACTCTGATAGACAAAGCTGCAACATTTCTATTTCACACTAAGTCCATTTTTTTTAACCAGTGAAAAGGCATCTTAGCTTTTTGCAAATGATTTAGTCTTGTTGGCTTTGTCCATTAGAGCCTTCAGCAAACACTTTGTAGGTTTTTTTATTTTATTTTATTATTTTTAATCATTCAAAACCTGTAAAAAGAAATTGTACAACATTTTAACATCACCTTAAACAAGTATTTGAGTCATAATTTTAATGCATGTACTGAGCAAAAGTGAAGGATTTGTATATTTGAAATAAGCAGGCATAAGGTTTTTATCGTTCATCTTCAAAATTCCTATTTTCTTTGGATGAAACAGACACATCAGAGCTGTCTCCATAAGATAAAAATATGCCATAAATACAAGTGAGCAAGTAAATAAAGCAAAAGTAAATAAAGCACTGTTCAGATTAGACTTGATAAGACCTGTAAGTTAAATGTAATATCAGGTAATAAAGCAGAAGCTGTTTCTCCAAATGTTCTGCAGTTTGATGGATGGTGAAAATGTTGTGACATTTTCAAGATGATTTATTTGTTTACCTGTCCATTCAAATTTTTTTCAATTCTTTTTTAACCCTTCAAAGTTTGACCCACCAATGTCTGATAGTTCAGAACTCTCAATTATAAACGTATCTTTTCATTTAGCTTCTACAACTGGGCATTTTTTAATTCATATGTTATTATTATACAAAAACAATCATTTAAAGGTTATGTTGAAAGTTGAGAAAAAGAGCAAAGGAAAAATCTGTAACACAAATTAACACACAGTTCATATTTGTATGCAAAAAATCGAAGTCAAGCAGAGTAAACAACTCTTACATGTTTGTTATGCATTAATTAAAAAAATATGGAAAGAACTTTTGTTGGAATATGATGTAAATTTATCCAGTCTGCTTATCTGCCTTTAGATGGCAGTGTTGTCTAAATTTTAAAGACGCAGGAAACCCGTCTTTATCTGAATTTTGTGCATTTTATTTTCAAATTAAAATAATATTTACAGTACAACTGTGTTTAAAAAAAAAGTTATGCCTAAAATCTTTTCTAATGTCTTACTAATAGAAAAAAAAAAAAAAAAAAACTTGACAAAACTAAATTCCTATACATCGTTTACTTCTTAACATTTGGAATATTTTGTCCAAATGACTTTTTCAACAGTTTGCCATAATCTAGTGTATAAAATGCCAAGATTTTATTTTTCATGTTGATTCATGTAAGGCTTAACTATGATTAACATGGCAACACAATGGTGTTGAGATGTTTTTTATGGGGAAAACATACCTGAAGGAAAATTATTCTTTTATTTTTAAATTATTGATGTTGAATATTTCAATTAAATTGAAAAAAATAGAAACTGATTTGAGTTCAGAAAAACTTTGCTTTTATAATTAAGTTGTTAAAGCAGTACAATGACGTTTTTTCTTTTAATGCAGAGGGAAGTTAAGATTACAGAAGATCAAAATGGCTGTTTCCAAGAACCACCCCATAATTTGCCAATTTTTTGAACAAAATTATAAGCAGGGAGAAATATGGGGTTATTCTTTTAACATTTTCTGAAAAAAAAAAAAAAAACAAATATGCGAGTAACCCTTGTTACAAAATAAAATGTAAAATCCATTCATCTATCTTCTCATTCCTGTGCAGGTCATGGGGTTGCTGGAGCTTATCCCACCTGGGTGAAGGCAAGGTACACCTGCGACGTATCGCCCGCCAATCGCTCAAAGCCAAAATGATCATTTGGAGTATTCAGCCTCGCTGCGTGGCGTCAGTGTAAACCACTATACACCACGGTGAAGCCCAAATATGTGAATCTATTCTTTTGAATAACTGAAAGATGATATTAAATAATTTTTCCTCTATGCTTTTCTGAGATGAAAAAAAAAATCAGAGCAGCATTTATTAAGCAAAAGCAAATAATCAGAAAAGACACTCACTTGGAAAACTTGGTCCTTAGCATGTGGAGAGCAGGTGTTTTAGAACAGCAGACAGAATAGGGCCTGGAACCATACAGGAGTGCAGCCTCCAAAGAGAGCCTATCTGTTCAGCTAGTTTGTACAGATTTCTCGCTGATTCTGTGAGTCCATGTATCGAATGCTTACTTTTATTATTTACGTTATTGTCCTTCTTATTTTCTTTTTCGCTACCAAACAACAGTACATTATTTTAGATCAATAGTCTTTTTTTTTTGACTGGACAAATATAAAAAAGGTATTTCTTAAAACAAAAAAAAAAAACAGTTGATAAACTTTGTGAGACAGTCAACATATAAAGCAAAAATATTCCCTTTTTTGTGTTAAAACCTATTTACAGGATAATTGCACTTCATTATTATTTTTTTAGACGTTTTACAAATGTTGTACCAACAGTTTCCATGTTTTGCTGCTCTTGGTTGCACCAATGAATTCCTTTCTCTCTTGAATCAATAATATCAGAGAAAAAAATCTCAAGGCCAAAATGAATGATTTGTGGATGAATGTGAACATTCAGAGGTAGGCTCATCTTTTCGTGTCCCAAAATGTTCAACAGCATGCATCAACACTAATGTTTTCTGGTCTCTTTTAACATTTACATGTTAGAAAGGTACAATTTAAAATTCAAATATAAATATTTTAGTTCCTTTTTTGAGTCTAAACAACAGATTATATATGTTATAATCAAAGCCTTCATAATTTTAGCTCTGTGTTGTTCAGTTGTGTATTCTATAGTTTGTCTAAATCCAAAGACTAATAAATAGCTAAAATGTATGTATCTTGAGATCTTTTTTCTTTTTTTTGCAATCCATAAAAATGTATTTTACTTACTAAAAAACTAATCCTAAATGGGAATCTTTCAACAATTTTAAATTTGTAACTGAGGTAAAAAAAAAAAAAAAAATCTATCTATGTATATATATAAATTTCTGAGATTATGTGGTGTTTAAACTTGTGCATAAATGTCAAAAGGTGATTTGCAACTTCAAAATTCTTACGTTATTTTACAGACAAATAGAAACAGCCCTGCATGTAAATATGTATGCATTTCTATGATTTTGGCTTTTTTTTTTTAGCTCATACTGTGTTATTCACTCAATGGTATTTTTCAATGAGAAGCCCTCAAACTTTGATCTTTCATTACATTATTCTCTTCTATGAATGAGGAACATTGTAAACAGAAAATAAAAGTATTTCAAAAAATATGCTTCAAGACAATCATTATAAATGAGTGACAAACCCTAACCGGCAGCATAACGTAGTTACAAAGCAAACAAAGCAATTTAAACCAAAGAATTTTGTAAAAAAGAAAATAATTATAATAGTCTCTCAGCTAGATCAAAAAAGTATTGTCCGTCTTAAAATGAAGTCATTGTATTTCATTCAATCATTATTTTCCTTTATGGATGCACGTTGCATTCAATAAAAAAATAATAAATATACATATTTTTTGTTTAGCCTATAAAAAATAGTTCATTTCCATTTCATCTGTACTACTAAATCGTAATAACTCATCTTAATGGAAAAAAGGGGGATCTTAGCTCTAATTTTTTTTGTTTATCCTATTAAAAGAAGAGGGATTTTGTTTCAGCTTTACTTCTAAATCCCAGAAAAAAGTTATTCTTTAACCCTACCAGATAGACATAAAGAGAGTCGCAAGCTGTAAAACACTTACAAACATCACTTACAAATACATTTTTAAACTACTTTAAAACTTTATAATAGTTTTCTATCATTTGTAAAGCAACAATAAAAAAGGTTTGAATGTACAAAACAATGCCTCAATACAAATACTGTTTAATTGTGTTAATTGATAGTTGTAAACAGACATCGATCCATTCTAGGGAACTACAAGCCATTGCTGGGAAATAAAGCACAAACATATCTGCACTTAACCACTGCTGTAAGATCCTCACACCTTCATTGGATCGTTCTTGAGAAGCAATTATGTTCCAACGCTTATTATTACCATGCATACATGATACTGGGCCTGCAGGATTTCAATAACAACTTGCGCGCCGTCAACCTGCTTCAGTACTTGAGACACAACAAACCTTGGGTCAAGCAGCACGGAGGCTTAAGAGCAAGGAACAAGAAAACATGGAATGCAGCGTGTATTGTGAGCTGTAATTACAAGCTACCTCAAGGACAGATTGTGCAACAAAAAGCACTATTACAACTAATTCACAATCAACATTTCCTTCCAGTTGCTGATGGTAAAAATAGGGTTGTGAAGGTTACAGGTTTGTCAGATCTCTATCAATCTCCAACTGTTTAGTGCTAACTGAGCCGTTACTGCCGGATACTTTTCCATTTTTTTTTTTTTTTTCGTTGCAAACGTCTTGTTGTCATGTGGTTGCCTGTTGGACAGGTGGATAAGAATGCAGCCCATGCAAGCATCTGCAGACAAATGTGTCTATCCTCTCTGATGTGCCCTTCAACACTTCCCATCCTGCAGACTCTTTTAATGAGATATAGGATATGCATGGTACACATCCAACTTAAAAGAATCAGTCACTGGTGGCAACAGTGCTGATCCATCAAGGATAGCACCTTTTACCCTGAAAATTCTGCCAACTCAGGAGGGCAATTAACACCTCGGCAGCCTGGGTCAGAAGATGTCTCCCCAGTGGCAAATGTGGTTAGCCACAGAGCCGCACACTCTTTGCTGATGCCCTTGCCTATGTACTGTTGTGTGATTTAATTAGTGTGTATGTGTGCAAGAGAGGAAATAGACCAGAGAGAGTTCTGTGACGAAAGAAGCAGCGGCATGCGTCTTTAGTCGGCGGCGTTTGTTTGTGCGCGGCGTGCTGGCAGGTAATGAAAGATGCAGAAGTAAGGTGCTCCACGGCGTAATTATGCACAGCCTCAGGAGAGCTCACACACGGGTATAAGCGGTATTTTTGTTTGTTTTAGCTTTTTCATATTTATTCCTTTTTCTGCACTTCTTTACATGAGTGAAATATCAAATATACCTCAGAGGCTGCTGTTAGGTTTAAAAGAGCATTCATCTACATATTAGGATTGATGCTAGAGGGAAATGTGATCACGTCTCTGGACTCCAGACACACGTTTCTGATATTAATATGCACTCAACAGGCTCACAGAGGAGGCTTAATGAATATTCATCAAGCTTAATGTGGATGTCTGCAACTGATATCACCGGCGATTAGAATGAAACATTCTTAATGTTCTTAATTGGTCAAAGTCCCATGACTGCGTTTGGTTTTCATCTCATAAACATTTGACGTGTCCAGTTCAGATCCTACAGCATAACCGCAGAATACCAAATCTATTGACCTTTGATCAAGGTAATTAACCCGCTCTATCAATTATCAAATGAAGCAGAACTTAAGAGATTCACATGCAGGAACAAGACACTGTCTTGGCTGATCTGACTCATTCCTTTTGGAAGACCAAAATACAAAATGAAGGAAAAGTTAAAGTCCCACTCCAATGAAAATTGGGTTTTGGGTGTGTTGTACATGTTCTTATAGCATATGTCTGTTTTATTAAGAAAATTAAGACCAAAACTGTGTTTTCTGAGCATTCCTTTATTTGAATCATGGTGATTCAGGAGGAAAATGTTGTTTGTTGTAGTTATTATGTACAAACTAGAAAGTCTCCCAGCTCCGCTTAGACAAATAGATCCGTGTATGTCTTCGTTTTCCTCATATGGCATCTGGTTCAAAACTGTACGGCTGGATAGCTCTAATATTACTTGCTATTTGTGTTACTCCGCTAATGTTAGCTTAGGGTTCAATTCAATTTTATTTATATATCCCAATTTCCTAAAATAGCCACATTGGGCTTCATGACAGTTATTTTACAGAGAATGCTAGTCATAAGATATAAACAATAGCTAAAAACTAAATGTACTAAATTCAATTAGCTATCCCCGCCCTTAGACCTTCCTTCCCGGCGAGGAAAAACTCCTAAAAAACCTGATTCCAGGAAAAAAGGAAGAAACCTCTGGGATAGCCACATGAAGGAGAGATCCTCTCCCAGGACGGACATGTGATTTGGAAGAACTATTAAAGAAGAATTATCTAACTCCATATCTACATGTTTCAATAAAGTTCTGCCAGATATAACCAGGATGAACCAGAGGTGAAGTCCACGGCCAAGAACCGGAGCACAGATGATCCACCTGGAAATTAACCCCCCCGAGGGGAGTGGAAAAGAGGAACAACATGTGAATTGTACTCCAACAAACAGAAGCACAGAGAGCTAAATACAATAAATAATAAGAGGAGAGGTGAAGTAAATGAGAAAAGAGAACAAAATTTCAGAGCTGATGTTGATGAGGGAGCAATAAATTAAATACTCTCTGATTACTCACACCTGGGTTGTGAGGGGGGAGAGGGTGTAAACAAAGGGATGATGGGAAATGAACGTAGGCTCAGTGTAGCCACAACTCAGAGGGGAATTTCTGAGTGGGTTTTTTTTTTTAGATCAAGCAGGCGGACGTTTTTGCTCTGACATCACATGTCAATCATCATGAAAGATATTGTGAGAAAGGGCTGGGCGCAAGGGGCTAACCCACTACCAGATGAGTGCAGCAGGAAATCTTGTAGTTGGACTACAAAGCAATGCATTGTGGGAAAAGGTGTCCCCAGTTCATGTAGTTCATTGTGATGATCAAAAATGACTGGCTTTAAATGAAGGAAATCCATGTCTTTTATTACTCTTTCTTGAAAGTGTTGAATCGCTTATGTGAAAATAGACAAGATTTCAAATCACCCGTGGTTATGTGTTTTATTGTTACATTTAAAAGTTAATTTTAATTTCAATTGTATTATTTTTTTTGTCTGGGACAGTTGACCCAGCCGCTTTTTTTCATCTGTTGTCTGCGGACTGACGCTAAAAATAAATATGAAATGTATAATAGTAAAGATCATAGGAAGGAGGCGTGGCAAATTAAAATTCAACCGAATGTTTAGGACATCTCCGACTGGACTCGCCGGCAATCCTGGCGAGACGCAAGTCATCTCAAACACACCTAATAACTGCTCTGCAGAAACTCTGTTCTATAAAATGTTCTGTTTTTGGCTAAAAACAGCACAATCATATTTGACTTAGAATCTTTTACAGAAGATCATAAGATGATTGGAGTGGGACTTGAAACAAAAAGCATCCTACAGTTAAAAAATGTGATTGTTTTTTTTAAACTCCTTCATGTATATTCTGAGGCTGGGAATCGTGACCTTTTTTGAGGTTTGAAAGATAGATCTTATCACATGAGAATTAATTACTATATTTTATTGCCATATTTTTAACAATTCCTCCAAAAAGCCGAAGTATCTCCTGCAATGTAGGGAGTTTACCCAGCAACTGCTGGAGCTTCCATCCTGGTGACCAGAGCCAAAAAGTTCTGCTGGAAGATCTACTTAAAAAAAACACAACAACAACAAGAAGCACTTCTGTAATATCCACTAAAGCTCTCCAACAGACATCAAGCAGACTGACATAGCAATGTACAGTGCAAAGATTGCATTACCGAGAGATGGACCCCAAACTACCAATAATTGTAATGTTGTAGATCCTGCAGGGGGCCGGCGTAATCTAAAAATAATGAAAAGTGACAGTATAAGAAAACTTGCTGCTGTGTTTACCATAAAACGAAGAGTCAGGGGGCTTTGCAATACCTGGAACTGGGGAGGTTTGACCGTTCTCAGATGTCTCTTAGAATTTGATTTAACTGCAGCCTGTTTCTCAGTCCAGGCTACAAATCTACGTTAAAACTTTTAAACTTTGATAGCAGAGCCTCAAGTTGTTTAAAAAGTCTTGCGGGTGCCAAAATCTGTCATCTATCAAGCATAAAAAATATTTGTAATTTTGTGATGTCCTTTTTATGCAAATTTCACATGGACACCTTTACAAGTGACATTTATTTGAGATAGTAGAATATAACTCTTTTTTAAAAAATGTTTAACTCTCAATTAAAAAAACAAGTATTTATTAAAAAAAAGATTTATTTAATTTTAAAAGAGTTTTACATTTTAAATGTGTTTTTTAATTTAAATGTTCAAATTTTACAAATATTATTTCATTTTTATATTTTAAATGTAAAAATGACTTATTTTTAAACAATACCCACATAGACGGGCATTGAAATTTAAATTTGAAATGTAAATATACATACATAATATGACCAATTATTTTAAAATTCTCTCTTTACTTAAGACATTTTTTGAACCACTTTACCTCCAATTCCCACTGATATTCTGAGGCTTGAATGAATACTATATTTTCTTCCCTTTGGGGTAGAAGTCACAGTGGCCAAAAATGTATAATAAGGAAGAAAAAAAAACATGTACAAGCAGCACTGGAGAAACAATGCAAAAAAAAAGAAAAATCAACTTTTTCTACAGAAAAAATGTTGTAAAAATATATACTATAAAATAAATGAGTCCAAGACATTATTTACACACACAGATTTAATCTTAATCTGGGGATGTTTCATCTTTTCTTCTCCATAGAGTTGAAGCAGCCCCTCTACCCCAGCAACATCACAACCCCGGTGCAGCACCAGCCGCCATCTGTGCATTTGTGAATTCACTGTGGATACAGTGTGTCAGCTAAATGTGTCCATAATTTGGAGGAGGAAGTGTTCTGTCAGCTCAGAGCAGGTATCTGTCAGCAGGCTGTATCCTTTAGAGTTGTAGGAGGAGGAAGCAGCCTTGACCAGGCCCCACTCTGCCCTGCACCACTGTGCAGCTGCCCTGAAGCAGTGGGCTGTAAATCCACACCACACATACGCACACACACACACCAAAATACAACAGGATTACGTAAAAGTGTAAACCTGCACTGACAAAAAAAAAAGTTATACTGTTATATATTTAAGTTACAGGATAAAACAATCAAAAATTCTACTCAAATAATTTTTGCAGATCGCTCAAACAATCCACTAATTTTAAATAGTTTTATCTGATTTGATACAGTCATATGAAGGTTCATATGTGGCCAGCAGCTTCACGTCTTTCTCTAGCATCCCCCCTTTTAAGTTTCCCAGCTGCTCGCAGTTACAGGTGCCACCGAACTTTTCATCAGAGTAAGTAGCTACAACCATCTGGATCTCCTGCTGTCAGGTTACATCCATCGATTCCTTGACTCCTACTTCACTTACTCTGACTCATAAACACATATCAGAGCAAACTATCCACAATAAAGAAAACCAAGAAGCAATCAAGCTATAAATGTGGAAAATATTTATCCAATCTATGAAAATAGATTGGATGGATTTCGGCTTGATGGAAATAAAGTTTAAACCATTAAAGACACATCTTTGTGCATTATTCAGGAAGTAAACATAGACACTAAACATTTTTTTTTCTAAAAGACACTAGATTAAAAATGATTTTATAAAAACACAGTTTAAGCACATGTTTAAAATATCCCAGCAATTTTTACCCCCAAAAAAAAAACAAAAGAAAAAGTTCCACATGTTCAGATATCCATACAAATGAAAGGAAATCAAGGAGAAATTGGTTTAATATGCAGGTCATGAAATGCTGTGAAAGGAAAAGTTCAACCACACAAACTGTAATGTTTGGAACAAATGTGAAAAACTTCTTTCAAATTCCTTGGACAAGTCCACAGGAACACAAAGGGCTTGAACACAGATGCAGCATGCGACACCACACACTGTAATGCATTTCTTTACATCCAAGGTTTGTGCTGTTTGGTGGTCTTGAAATGTTCGACCACAATGTTTCCCCGTCTAGGTCAGTTTTCAATTTGGTTCTTCTTTTTATCACAATATTTTTTTTTAAACCAGAACATACAATAGCCATATTGTGTTAGAATTTCACAATTTTTGAGATTGTCTTCTAGCTGAGCATTTGAGATCTTACAAGTAAAAACACAAACTGTTTTTTTTTTTCTCCAAAAACCTATTATATCTAGGATCTATTTCATTTAGCAAACAACTACATATTTCATGTTCCAGCAAGATTGGCCCCTATACCATCACTATTGAAGTATTGAAAATGTATTTATGATTTTAAAATATATATTTTCATTGATTTGATATGACCATAATATATGTCTTTATCTTTTGCAAACACTGTAAAGTAAATTATGATCTATCCACATTATAAAAAATTTTCTGAAATTCTGTTTTTGTGGGTTTTATGAGCTGGAACCCAAAGTTATGTAAAAGCAAACAAATAGCTCATTGAAATCAATTTAAGTCCCACTCCAATCATCTTTTGACCTATTGTAAAAGTGTCCCCGGTGGTCTTTTAATTATCATTAGGCCATTTTTTTTAGACAAAATCATAAACATGCATTGTTTTCTATAGAACATATAGACATTTCTGCAAAGCTGCAGGAACTCATCAGGATTTTTCCTCTGAGTCGTGAGCAGCAAGGGTGGACAATAATACAAAATTGGGTATTGATCTGATACTCGGTAATTAAATGAACAGTGTTGCTGAAATTATAGATACTTCTTTATTGAAATTTTGTATCAGAAGAATTTCAGAAGTACATGAGTTTTTGCTAAAAAACACAGGATAGACATTTTTGGTAAACAAAAATGTTTATTAACTAGTTACAACAATCCCAACTGAGCATACATTAAAAATAGAAAATGGTAACAAATAATGGCATAAGACAATAATAACAATAAGAAAACAGTAACCAGGGCAACATTTAAAAAACATGTAAGTAAAACAGCACCACAAATATTTGTTTTTTTATAAAAGCAGCAATAAAATATCAAATTCACAATTGAAAAAATAAACAAAGCAACACTGTAAAATGGGAGCCATAGTGCAGTGGTAGGGCAGTCGACCTCTGATTGGAAGATTTCAGGTTCGATTCCTGCCTGCCCCTGTCTCAAAGTGTCCTTGGGCAAGACACTGAACCCCACATTGCCTCTGGTGGAAGTCTGGATCAAGTGTTTGGTGTGTGAATAGGTGAAAAAGATGCTTTGGGCCTTCAAGTACGGTATCCAAGCGCTATACAAGTATGTGCCATTTACCATTTAAATATGGAAAAATATAAACAACACACCTAAAAATAATGCAATTACATGCCAATATGTGGCTATTTCATGTCTCTCTCTCCAGGAGGAGATGGGTTTGATGTGAAGTGGTGGTGTACAGACAAACAACGTTGCCAGATTGGGTAGTGTCCTGCTAAAATTAGGTAGTTTTGTTTAAATTGGGTCGTTTTTGGTCCAATCTGGCAACACTGCAGACAGATAGATGCTGTGCTTGCATGAACTCTGTAAGTAAATTTAAGCTTTTTACTGTATGTATTAAAGAAAACTGCGACGCAAGTATCAAAATCTCATCATGCCAGTATTGATACTTAACCTTGATATCAATACTATAAACACTAAGATCAATACACCCACCCCTAGAGACTGTTGCCGTGGAGTGAGCATGCCTTAATTTCTCATCAACCCTTTGTTTACACTCTCTCCCCCTACCTTACAGCCCCTCGCAACCCCACCCTGACATTATCTGTGCAACAAAAATGGTGAGTAAAGAAGAAAATGGATGCACATGGATGCACTGAATTGGACTGGCGCCTGCCGATTGTAGCTTCATGACTACGAACTTTTTCAAATGGCATTTGTTTCATCGGTTCCTGACTCGCAACAATTTGATTACAGAAATATTCAGAAAGGCAGTTTTAATCTTGACTGCATTTATGTGTCCTCCAAAATGAGAAGAAAATGCTACAAGAACAGAGAATATATTAAAAACACAATTTTCATTGACGTGTGTCTTTAAACTGTTGGTCCTGAATTATTTTCTTTGAAAATGTAAGTTTTTAAATGAAATAAATTAATAGTTTTTTCATGGTATTCTAATTTTTTAGAAATGGTCTGTATGTCCAGAATATAAAAGCTCAGTCTTCTTCAACACATCAATTAACTCTTGGGTTTACAATTAGTCTTTTTTATGTGTTTATTGACTGACTTGAATGCTCCTAAGCCACAGGACAACAAAGCAAAGTTGACTCACACTGTGCCACTCAAAGTCATCTTTAACCTCTCCCAAACAGATATATTAGCGCAAATAGCCTCTTATATGTCTGAAAGCCGATTACACCCCATTCTTGTAATAATGAACTTGTGAACCCACCTTTATTGGAAATAACTAAGAGACTGGGATCAATATAAATGGACTGGAAAGACAAGTGAGGTGGAGTCACTGTCCAGCGTTAAAACTTTCTCCAAAGTTGAATTTATGTGTTTGTCAATTGTGTCCCAGTGACATCCACCTAATTCACCTGGTATGCCTGAATTGTTTTGGACTGGGAGTGATGTGATTACTTGGAAACGAAAAATTAATCTGGCATGAGATTCATATTTACAGCATCTCATAGAAGAAATGTTAATAGGAAAATAAATAACTTACATAGCAGGGTCTATCCGGACATTGTGCACGAGCAGCTATTAGTTCCTGTCAACTGAGCTCAGGGGAACGTGTAGGAAGTGCCCAGAGAGAGCATTGAGGCTTTTTGGCAACAAGCGACAATTGTAAACACATATACCCCAGCTAAACACAACTCTTTCACAGTTTTGCTGAAACTGTAATCTATTGACCCTGTTTAAAGTATTTACACTGGTTTACAGTTAAACTTGTGGTGTAACAACCCAGCAGAGCTATGAGACCTGCAGGAAGCAATCAATTGGTAGAACCCCAGGAACCAAACAAGGTGAAGCTGATAGCTTCTATTTGTGCACATCAATGGAACCAGCTTCCCTAACTGTCCTTGCATTGAAGTTCATCTTTTTCTAGTTTTCTCATTGTTTCAATGTTTAATGTATCGTTTTGTCATAACTATTTTATTTAAATTCTCAAATGCTACAAAAGCTTTTGAATCTCTAAAGCCTTATCAATTGTTGCTGAGTAAAGGTTTCCATGCAGAAAAAAAAACCCAAAACTGTCATATCTTGCCTTTGCTCCAAGCTTAAAATTTTAAGACAAAAGCCGAATCTGAATTCTTCCCCCACCCCTACAGCTTCTCCTTACCCGACATTTAGCCCTCCAAACAGAGAGTTATGGTAGAAAATAAACCCAATCTGAAATCTTCTCCCTACTCTTCCATTTGAAGGGGCTTGTGAAGTGCAGTGGTGTCTGAGAAATACTATTTAATAGCGGAGGGATACAAACCCCTTCCTCACGAGGGGGTTTTGTTTTGTGCTCTGAAGCACAGAAGTTTACATTTAAATCTAAGTAATGACATTTTTTGTTGTAGCATGACCTTTTTAAAGTTACACAACCAATGTTATGTATAGTCGAGCGCTGGAAGCTCTGCGCTAGTGCTAGCTAACCAGTCAGTATTGATGACGTCAGAGTGAAAGTGACATCCAGAATCTGAGACACCTTTATCATAACTCTCCGTTTGGAAGGCTTAAATGTAGGGGAAAAGAAGAATTCAGATCTTGCCTAAGTGTCTTTAATTTCTGACTTTTCTCCCACTCGATGAGATCAATTGTCGGTCAGCTAGTTAGCGCAGAGACTAAAACAGAAGGAGAAACATGCCTGCACCCATTACAAATTTGATATTTGCAAAGAAAATTAAACAACTAATGTTTTTTTTTTTTCTTTTTTACTATGAGCAAAAATCCATGAATAGGATCTTCACTAGCAGACAAAATCCTGTCCACCTTCATCCACATTTGTAATGGGATGGATAACAACATATCAACGTAAGGCTGTGGTTATCTGGACCCCAAGAGATTGTCAGGATTTAGTGAGGAACCCAAAGCAATCCAAACACAGGAGGAAGTGAGTTTTTTTTTTTTTTTTTTTAATGGCAAAAAATGGAGGATTTCCACTGGCCAAAGTAACCGCCACCACCCCCCACGAGGAGAAAGTCTATAACACACACACAAAAAAAAGCTAGTTTGGGGAAACTAATAATAGAACAGGGAAAAGAAATCCAGGCTTACAATTAAACTTTGTGTTTTAAGGATCACCTACTGAGAAGGTGAGCCCAGAGTCCAATAAGATCCTTCAGAAAACGTTAATCTCCACACGTGTTAGGAAGGAGCAGTTCAAAATAATCCAGAATCCAAACAAAAAAAAAAAAAAAAAAAAAGCTCCAAATAAGACACAAAAATCACCCACCAGGACAGATTTATATATATAAAAAAAAACTAATGAAAAGATAAACAAAAAAACTCACTTCAATAAAACTTGACATTAATTACCAGAGACCACACAGAGCCACAATTACTATCACACAGCCAAAAAAAAAAAAAACAACAAAAAACTGGCACAGCAGTGATCTGAAGCAGCAGTACATATGCAGGGGTGAACAGGTGAGACAAATGAAAACTAATTACATGCACCAGGAGCACAAAGGGGAAAAAACCCAACACCAACTGACTTGTCTGAGAACAGGACAGAGATAGCACAAGGTTTTAAAAGAAGAATCAAGGCACTTAGTGGAGTTTAATCACGCATGATTATAAGCCATGTGTCTTTGTGTGACATTATCTTGCTCACATTAAATTTGATTCAGAAAAATAAATAAAAACACATCTCATTTATGGGTTGAGAATATTTTTTTAAAACCTTTTAAAAACTCAATTAAGGATTTTAAGTGAAATAATCCAAACCAAAAACGATTGTAAAAACAGACAAAAAATACAAATAAATAGAACAATCCTTTATCGTTGTATCATTTTAAGATTTTGCTGTTGTGCCGCCAATGTTAAGTACCGCCTGCTTTTATTAAAAAGGGACTAATAAATGTTCAAAGTTGCTTAAAATAAAGTTTACATAGAAACACCCACACAAAGGTCCAGCAAGCTTCCTCTTATTTCCTTATTGGAGGAGTCCCATTTTAATGAGAGGAGCTGAATGCCGAGCTGTAACGGAGGAAGTCGCAAAAAGGAAAAATAACAAAGCCAAACATCAGCCTGTGTGCTATCTACTGAGGTTTGTTGTCATGGCTAAACTTAGTCTTTGTCAGTTCTTAGAAACACCTTGATGACATCACTTCCACTTAGAGGGAAGTTTATTAACAATACTAATAAGAGATTTATTTTTTTGTTTGTGTGACTTAAAACAACTGTATTCTTATAGTTACATTAAATGACAAGTAGAAGTTCCTTAAACATGCAGTGGTACTTTAGTTAGCGCCTGATCATTGTGAGAACTCTCTGAAGTGAATGTTTTTGTGAGATTTGTCCCTTTTCCTGATAAACAGAGCTGTACCTAACGCCTTTCCCTAATGGGGGATAGTGGCACGGGATCCTCAGGATGAGACGTAACCGCTTTCAGCACTTCCTCGCGTCACCCCCCCTCGCTCTGAAGTGGAACTGTTGCGTGTTTTATTGCGAGCCCCGGGTGAACTTGAAAACAAATGGGGGCCTGACTCTAAAGCTTTGATCTCCAACTTCCTGCTCTATTATTTACGTCTGTTTCTCACGAAGGTTTTTTTTTTTTTCTTTTCTCTTCACTCGATTACTATGTTTCCTTAAACATTTATGTCTGACACTGAACAATATTTTGCACACTAGTATAAATTTATTTAAATGAAACATTCAATAAATATGTTTGTTTTTTTTCCCTTTTGGTTGGCCAGAAAAAATATTAAAAATAAAAAAATATAATCATTAACAACATCACTACAAATTTTAGCAGCGATAATTGTTTTGACATGAAGCATTTTACAACCAGTAAATAAAAAAATATATATAATAAAATAAATTGATGAGTATGTGTCAACAGCCTGTTATGCCTTGTGCAGATTATTTTTTTAACCTAACGTCTTAAACACCAGGTTGAAAGGAACATATATACATATTGCTCATGCTACAATGTTTAAGAATGTGGTTTGAAAAGAAAAGTTAGTTTTCCAGACCACCTTTGAGCTGGAAAAATGCAAATAAAAAAAAAAATAAATGAAAAGAAAATGTATTTGAGGAAAAATAAGAAAACTAAAGAGATTTTCGGACCCAAGTCACTTACAATTACCCTCTGTTCATCTCTGACCAGTGGACTGACCCTCACATATCTCACCCTGACCCATGAGCTCATGCAACTCAGCAGATAGATCAAAAATGCTTTTCTTCGGTGGAAACTGTTACCGTGCTTTGGCCAAGATGGCGGATGTCATTAAAGACCCTGCCACTAAGGGTCAGAGCTTTTTCCCAGTTAGTCTCAAAGGCTGATTTTGATATACGATCCAGTAGTTTCACAGGTGATAGGGGAAAAAAAAAGTTAAGTCTCCAGTTTTGTTGTCCTTACATAAATAGCTCTGCATCTGCACAGTGGTTGTGCATCTGATGTGTTGCTCCGCAATTGCAAACTGTATGGAAGATTTTTATGGAAGTCATTTGTAAGCGTAATTGAAGCAGTTTAGAGTACAACAGTCTAGATATTACAGTAACATGGTTTCAACAGTAGTAGACATATACATATATATATATATATATTATATATATATATATATATACATATATATATATATATATATATATATATATATATAAAAAACCACACATTTGAGAATATGATAGTTGGGGATGGGAAGAGTAAAAAAGTATAAACATAAAACATGACAAATATCATTATCAAATTTATTTTTAAAGCACTTTAACAAAAAAATAAACAAATGTAAATACTATGTTAAAACTTAGCTTTATTAGCACTTGTCTATTAAGCAAGCCAGATTTTGATCATCCTGATAAAGTCCAAAAAAAGAAGATTGCTTTTTTATTAAAAAAAAATAAATATTCATTAATTTTTACTCAAAAGTAAATACAAAAATAAAAAAAAAATCTAAAACATAAACTTTGACAACTTCAATGCCAAAAAGACTTGAGATCCACATTAATAAAAAGAGTTTTAGGAATGTTTATATTTTTTTGTGTTTTTCTCTTCATATATAAATATAAATATCTGCAAAAATTTGGGAAACCTGTGAGAACCCATCAATGAATTATTTTTAAAGTGTGTTTTGTTTCAGTTATTTAAATTACTAAATAGTATTACAATACAATATACAAATATATACAAATAATACATTAAGCTGATTAATGATAAACTTGATTATTTGTGGTACAGAAACATCCATACCGATGGAGAATACACACAGACAGAACAGCAGGCGTTTCGTGCTACAAAAATCAAAGCTGTATTAATGCAGTTAAATGACACAAGTGTGGTCTATAACGAAGGATATGGAGTCCGTTTCATAACCTTCCTACAGTGCCGTCTGTGCTTTCATGTTGCATATCACCCTCTCATCTGTCGTTATGTCTTTCCTTGCATCCGCCGGACAGGTTCCGATATCAGAGGAATTAAAAATCATCAAGAGAAAGACCCTCACACCACACCCACACTCACCGGTGAAATAATCGGAACTCGTTTGATGGGCATTTAATGCAGAAAATTAGGCGAAAAAGTTCAAGGAGGAGGGGTTAAACTAAAGTCAAACATAAAGAGTGACTAAGAGTTGCACAGATAGAGAGGACAAGACTGGAAAGTGAGTCTGACCATTGCATGTTTGAAGGCAGCAGTTGGGACCTTGATGACAGAGTGGTCTTTGGGAATTTAAGAGCAAGGGGCTGGAAGGAGGCGTTTCTCCCCACAAAGGACTAGGCCAGGAAGGAAGGCTTTGGCTTTCAAAGCATCCCCAGCTTTATTTATATTACACATTTTCATCGCCGGAGCTTTTTCAAAGGGAGGAGAAAAATGTTTTCCTATTTCCAATATGCTTTGGCCTCTGTCTTTTATTTCCCTACTTTGTTTCCGACGATGTACTCGTTTCCGGAGCAACGTCCAGTCGGGGGCCTGTGCGTAAGGACTGTGTTTACCAATGAAAGATTTGGACGGATTGTTATTGTTTAATGTGAAGAAGTGATGGCTGTTTTTGCTTCACCTGCTTTCCAATGGGGTCTAAAACCAAAGAGGAACAGCTAGAGAACAATAGCGCATAGGCCTTGGATCCAAAGCTTGATGAAAGGTATTGTCTCCAACAGCAAAAACATTGTGTTTTATTAAAAACAACCTATGTTGTCCTTTATTTAAAAAAATCTACACTTATTCTCATGTACTTATCAAAAATAGTGTTGTAATTTAGGTTTAATAGAGAAAGGTCAGACTATAAATACAACAAGATCACAAAAGGTCATCAACTTTTAATACATTTTCTTGTTTTTTAGGATTTAGCTTGTGATATTCCTTTGAATAATACTGCACTTTTCTCATGCACTAACTTTTAAACACGTGAAACTGTCACCGTACCCGATCGAAGCAAAGGAAAGGGAAAAAAAAACAAACAAACATCTATGCAAGTAGAAAAATGTTTTAACTGACATGACCTCCCCTCTGACAGTTAACCCCGTAGAACCACTCAGAGGGTAGCCACTGATAAATTAGTAATGTTTCAAAGACCCTGGTGTCATTTGGGGTCCCTCGATCGTTACTGGAGGTAAACAACAGACTCATCAAGAGCCCTGCCACCCTACTTTTGTCTCTCTTCTTATCCTGTCAATCCCTACCAAGAAATGGTCTCTGGGAATTTATAGAAATTAAAAAGACAGATATTGTTGCTATGAAGTGGTGCTTCTAGAGCAGGGGTGGGCAAACTACGGCCCGGGGGCCACATGCGGCCCCTTAAGCTACTTAATGTGGCCCTCCAAATTAAAATACATTGAATCAAAAATCCAAATTATTGTTTTATTTTCATTGTATTTCTGGTTTCTTCCCATGAATGGTGTTGTTTCTCTGACGTTTGTGTGTGTTCCTTTCTGAGTCAGATGGTGATCTTTCGGATTATTCCTACACCACATAAATGCAGCATTTCTTTGAGTTCACATTTTCCTCTGAAAAACATCAACCCATTGGATCACCCAAAAGAGAACAAAAATCAAAATTTAGAAATTAAAACTCCCAAATTTTCTGTTTTTAAATTAATATATGTGAATTTGAATCCAAATTAAAGCATGTTTTTCTCTAAATTCCATGTTATTTTTTTAGTTTATGAGGTTGATTACCAAATCTCTCCTTCCATCTGCTCCTTGTCCGGCCCTTATGCCAAATTTTAGAACCCTTTGTGGCCCACGAGTCAAAACATTTGCCCACCCCTGTTCTAGAGAGTACAGTTCTACAATCTATACACTAGGGATGCAATGATTCAATTTCCCCAGTTAAAACTTTAATCTTTGTCTATATTTTTATTTCAGTTCAATATGTGATTTCTGTATTTCTTAAGAACACAGAAAAAAACAATTCCGAAAATTCAGAAAAACCCCTTTTTGTTGTTAATAAGCAAGAAATAAGACAGAAAAACCTTAAGTTGGGTAATGGTAGGAATGATACTGTGTAATTAAGTAATAAATAATAAAAGCTAAATAAATTTAGCATAGCACGTTTATGTTTAAACATGCAACAGAGATGCAATGATTCCCTTTCCCCACAATTTGGTTCAATAGTGTAACATACAGTTTGCTTTCAAACCATTGACATGAATAGAGATGGACAAAACAAGGCTGTTACCTCGGGTTCCAATTAAATGAAGTCAATTCAGTCGCCATTTTTCCGAGGTATGGATTTTACCATTTTGAGATCAGAAGACGTTAGTAAGAACCGATTGGTCCGAGAATCTGATAATCAAACTTTTCGAATGTTTGAGGTGGTGCCAACAGGCACTTCATGTTCTTATCTGATTGGATACTTTATTACTTGAATAACAAGCGATTAAGAAAATATATCATGAAAAAAGCAAAACATGTTACAGTTTGATTTTAAACCATTGACATGGATAAAGATGGACAAAACAAGCCTGCTACCTCAGGTTCCAACGAAATGAAGTCAATTCTGTTGCCATTTTTCCGTGGTATGGACATCGCCTGATTTTGGCATTTTGGGACCAGATGGCATTAACAAGAACTGATTGGTCCAATAATCTGTCAATCAAACGCTTTGAACGTTTTATCGTAACTAGCGATAAAGAAAATATATTATTAAAAAAAACCAAAACATGTTAAAAAGCAACACCAGAGCAAGAATGGGTGTTCTGACAAACAGAATGACTGAGTAATAGCTGTTTATTTCTAAGTCTATGAGATTTTGTCTTTCTGGGAACAGCAGGTACTTCCTATTTGGGGGAAGGGATGATCAGTCCAGTTCTCTTTTTGTACTCGCTATGTTTTAAACCAATATTTATGTCATCTCCACTATAGACTCACAACTATTTACTTAAATTGAAAAATATTTCACATTAAAATTGCTGTCAAAACTAACATTTGTAGCTTAAGACTTTCAAAAATTGTTTTTATATTTCTCAAAAAGTATATAATAAAACAAAAGGATACAATTTTAGACTTTTGTCAGAGCATTAATGATTTGGTATTTTTACACCTTCCATCATATTTAAATTAAAGAACATCAAATAACTTCATAAATTAATGGAAAATTTGTGAGAAAATTGTATCTTTGAGGAACTTGCTAAAGAATGCAACTTTATTTAACGCCCATGTAAAAAAAAAAACATCTTAAGATAAGTTTTTCCTCCTTGCACCCTTGAGATGTTTCCCAGGGGGCTAAAAGCTTAATTAATTAAGAAGAGGAGGAGGGTACCATTTACCTCCTACCACTCTGGGGTAATCATACACAACAAATGACAGCGCGTTGAGCTGTGAGCTGGGACGGAGGAACGTTCAGCACTGGTGTCACTGTTGATTAATTTCTCTGTATAGATCATGACACCAATGTGCTTGTGTAACCTGTCACAAAGCACAAGTGTGTCTATTCATCATTCCCTTGAATGTGTGGGTTTGTGGACATGGGATGATGAAGCGCACAACTTTATGTCTAATTTCGTTGTGGGGCATGATCAGATTTTCACTGCAAGCTTGAAAACCTGCTCCCTCCAATGCTTGCTGCGCCTGTACACAAGAACGCATGAATGTGTACATGTTTTATCTCTACAAATGACTGCATAAATCATCTGCATAAATACTCAGCTGCATATCTTTACCTGTTAGTGTTTTTTGTATACATGACAGGCACTTGATAAAGGTTGTGACGCCTGATAAGAACAAGTGGCTGTCCCGATGACAAACAGCTGATAATGTCCTGGCTGGGTGGGCAGGGAGGACTGCGAGGGAGTATATTGATTAGCCTTATTACCCAAAGCATCTGTCTTGGGAACGAGAGAGGGAAGAGAGGAGGGTTGGGAAATTAGCTGAGCTCAACCTCTGTTGACGGACTGATTGCTCAGGGGGCCCTGAAGGGAACAAATGGCCCGTTTGTCTACATACACACAAACAAACACACATATTTTGAATTCTACATATATTTTACAAACTAATTATGAAAACTGTAACTTGACATTAGAAAGATAAAACAAAATATTTTTTTTCAAGCAATTACCTGTACAATGAGGCTTTACTTGAATAAAAAAAAAACACAATAATTAATTTGTAAATAACAGAAATTGTCTATTTTCTTATTTTCTTGGATTAAAATAAGATATAATATTTTTTATTATTATTATTTATATATATACATATATATATATAGGCAAAGGAAAGTTATATGTTGTGTATTATTATTTTGGTAAAAGTTTTACCTTTGAGATGTTTAACAACAGGAAAAGTGTGAAAATGTTCATGTCTGCTTGGAAAAAAAAAGTGTGTTGTGTGTTTAAACTATAATCCTACTTTGCAAACATTGTTTATTGCAGGGTCTTGTAGAATGTAACATCCCTTTTAAGAAATGGACCATTTAAAGACAAATAATCCTGTATTTAAAAAATAAATTAATGTCAGACGTCTGTTTTTACATTATCGTAAAGGTTTTTTTAAAAATTATAGAATCACTACTAAACCGATATTAATTGTCCACGTGTTATGCTGCTTCTAAAATAACAAATACACAAAAAATGTTGATTGATTTGCCAGTCTTTGTTCATTTAAAAAATAAAAGAAGGCTTGACATCTTAAGTTTGTGCTGAAGATTTCCATTAGGTCATAACAAATGTAACTTGTTCCGGTCAAAAACACTATTCTCTCATCATTTTTTAATGACCAATGAATAATGTTAAGTAAATTTTTCAGCATAATTGTTTAATTCCATTTCCCTGCATGCTTTTACACATTACCCTGTGATTTCTGCGTTAATCACATTTCACTGTAATGATCTACTTTCCTGAACCTATCGATGAAACTAGTGCAATTACTTAGCTCAATATTTCCCACATTAGTCGGCCTTAGAAGTGTCTCACTCTTCCATTTATCTGCATGAGGCATTAAACAGCACAAATTGGCTTCAAAGTGCATTTATATTTAATTCTATTGCGATATTTCCTGGCGGATGGGCTGCCAGTAATTCACAGTATCGAGAAAGAGAACTAACCCACGCATGAACTGTCTTGACGAGAGCTGTTTCCAGTGGAGAGGCTTTTCAGGATTTCTCCTTTACTGCTTCATCTAATTAGACAGAGATCAGTTCTGCGAAAGATTATTATTTGCAATGCTTTAGTGTATTTGAGGTACGGTAGGTATGACCCACTAAATACTTTTAAAACATTGTTTTTGTTTGTTTGGCCAACTTTTCTCCAAGATCAGGAGAAGACGATCTAACGATATTTGTCCCTTCCTGTCTTTGAAAACATTCTCTCGTTTCTTATTTTGTTTACAGGAATTTCCCACCAATAGAGCCGAAGGGGCAAAGCACTTCAAATGTGTCGGTCTGTTGTTATTTTTAATAAATTCCATATTAGTGCTTTGTTATTGCAGAAAGATCATCATCAATACCCATCAAATATAAAACACAGACCTCCAACACCTTGAAAATCATTATTCTTTGTTTTTGGACTAGATCTTTTTGGTTAAGAAAAGCCCTTGCTTCATTAAAGCACTCTGCTGGGAGGAAGGGGAGGGCTGCAACGTTAGTGGGATGGATCAATAGCCATCTTCCCTTTGCCTTACAGTAAATGTGCTGAAGTATTTATGAATTAATTGACTTTGTTCATCAAAATAAGAGGAAAGCTACCACCATCTCAAAAGCTGTGGTGTAGAGGTCACTATCAGTCCTGGTAATAAATTGAAAAGAACTCTTTTTCATGAGAGTGGAATCGGTGGTTAATGCAGCTTTGATGGTGGTAAAAGGAAAGTCTGGATTTACACTGGAATTTTAGATTTTTAATTTCTGTATACTTCCATAGAAACTTCTTAAAAATTATTGCTATTATGATCCTATATTTACTTAAAATGAACAAAAGTACAGTCATTGTGAAACAAAGATAACACCTGTTTTGTAAGGTGGAGATTTAATCTACTGTTTACAAAAATTAAAGGAACACTTTTTTTTATTGGGCCTGGCATGAATTGAATGAAACCTGTCTGATCATTTTCTGGTTGGTTAAGCAGCTGAGGGCCTCCTTAATCAATTTCAGCTGTATTGGTGTTCATGGAATTAACAACAGGTGCACTTCAGTGGCAACAATTAGAAACCCCTCAAAACAGGACTGGTGTTACATGTGGAGGTCATTTCAAGCTCGTGGGAGACACACAAGATACTGAAAAGCATTTTGAGTTGCAGAAATGAAGTTTTGGAGAAAATGGACTAGCCTGCCACATCTTCATTTCACTCTGATTTTATGGTGTCTACACAATTGAGCCCTCTGTAGGCTGAAAACTTGTATTTCCATTAAAATACTTAGTCTAATTTTTTTCCTAAGACACTGCCTTGTCAATATTTGTATAGATATCCAACTTCATATTGAGATCTGATGTATCTAATTTGTTTCTTTAAAGTTCTCCTTTAATTTTTGTGATTAGTGTAGATAAGTTACTAAATCTACTGAGAAGAATTGGACTGTTATGGTTAGATTTATATGTCAAGAAAGTAGACCGTACATTGGGTTTAATTTGACTTTTTTCTTGTTTTACTTCTTTTCCAGTTATTGCTGGAAGTTAATATTTTACTTTTTTTGGCTGTACAGCTGAAGCCCATTGGTCAAAAGACTGTCATCATTCTTCACCCACAATTCAAAATGAGAACGGTTTCTTTGAAATATAAACAAAAAAACTAAACCGTCACCAAGGAAGTCATAAACTGTATCTCATGCTCTTGACTTTGGAATCTCTGTAATATCATGACACGACTAAACTAAACTAAACATAGAAACGATTTCAGAATCTAATTATTAGTAAAAACTATGTTACAGAACATCATTGTAGCACCAAATTAGATTTTGACATCAATTCAGAACATACTTCTCCCAATGCATCATGGGAATGTACAAAACTGTACATAAAATACAAAGTTTCTCTGTAATTTAAATTTGATAAAAATTATCATCTAATTAAGATATTTAAAAAAAAAAAGTATATATAAATTAAATTATTTATTTCATCAAGTGGGCCACTTTTGGGGACTACCCACCTGTAGCTAAGCAAAAAAAAAATGCCTGAGGTTTGTCTAAATTGGCCCACGTTTGGATTACCCCACCACCACCACCACATACACACACACACACAGATAAGATTAGTTTTTTGGTAACTGGTCCATTTGAGGTTGACCTTTACTTTCTCTGGCCCATACAACTGCCACACAATTAGAATAGAATAGAATAGAAAGAGTTTTATAGCACTTTTCACAGAAAGAATCAAAAAGTGCTTCACAAAAAGAGCATAAAGACGAGTCAAAACACAGAGCACTAATAAAAACCAATAATAAAACCACTAAAAAAAGTAAGACATAGTTAAACAAGGGCTAAAATTTACTAAAAGCTCTTCTGAATAAAAATGTCTTTGGTCTTTGACTAAAAGTGTCTTACATTTTTTTACTATCATTGAAAACACCCACAACACAATTTGCCATACTGTTCTCCACAAAAACGCAAACATTAAAGCACAAAATATGCAACACTGATCTGTAAAAAAACACGAAACTCCACAGTACGCAATGTGCCATACCAACCTCTACAATATGTGACCGTAAAGTGCTTTGAGCCTTGAAGAAAGGTTTAAAAAAATCACAATATAAGTAAACGCCGTTCACAATACACAATATTCCATCAACAACCACCAGCACAAACACATTGTTGGCATGTCTCCTTTTAGTGCTTGTAGAACGGGCCAGGGCAGACGAGGTCTTTACAACTTGACCGTTCAATGAAAATGCCTTCAGTTGCATTCTCATCTGGAAAATAAGAATTTGCATCCGTCATTTAGATCATCGTAAAAAGTTGATACCATAACAGCAGCAGGAGTGTATTGTTTCAGAAAACGTCTCCCAACCATGTACTTATATGCCTAGGATAAAGCCTTCAGGAAGCACTGTGTCTGAATCGCTAATGCATCCCAGATCATGGACCACCACTGTTTGTGGTAAATTATATTTCAGAGCACCCAACATGAATTAGCAGTCTGTTCTTGCAGAGATCTAAATCATGTGATGTCACGAGATTCATTTAAAACCTTCTTTTTTTGTCTCCGTCCACATGGCAAAGGAGACTACCCAACACTTGGGTGGTATTGCCGAAGGAAGGATTGTGAATACCTTTTTTTTTTTTTTTTACACAAAAGGGGAAACATGTTGACCAAGCTTCTTCCCCTGACATGGTCTAGCAACCGCGGGTGGAGAACAGTGTAACCAACCACCCTGAGAAAACATTGTGGTTTGACCACCACTTATGATGCTGGACTGAATATGAAGTGATGTTGGAGGGGGTTATTCTCAAAGGACAAAAAAAAGAAAGGTCTGACTGCAAGCAAACACATTTCTTGACTTACTTTTTAGAGTTATTAAAGCCAAATGAGTATCTCAGCTTATAGCTTCCAACTAATTAAAGGAAATATTAGCAGAACTCTCTTTTTCTGTCCACATTAGGTGAGAATTAGATGTTTTTTCTTCTTCTACTACTTCTTTTTGGGCCCTGACCATAAAGTTTGCCACTTCCCAGCTGTGATATTAACTCTTTTCCTTAAGACGAGACCACACGTGAAGTCCTTTAACCCCTAACAAGGGTAGCACACATTATTTTTAGAGAAAAAGTTCTACCACTGTGACATTTCCTCAGGAGATTTATGGTCCCCTCTTTGAACGTGAATATAAAAAGAACATCTACCAACCACCTACATAGAGAAACACGTTAAAAGAAAAGTGACAGTTTATTTTAATAAGGCAAATGGATTCAATAGTTACTCATTTTCCCATTTATGTCTACTTCAGCACTGAAAAAGTTTCAATTTTTTTTTTAAAGTCAGCCTTCTCGGTTGAACAAATGCAGAAGCCCATTTGTAAGTGTTTGGGTATGGAGGAAATAGAGAGTCTGTAATGCATCATATGTGAATTTGCAAGTGACTTCAAAAGAGGATCCTTTTTTCTATTGCTCTCATGAGGAGAATAATAAGTGTGAGTCAACAACATAAAATAGCTTCTTAAACTTAAGAGTGTTTTCATTTTGGTGCCGTTTACAAAAGGTTTTGAGGTGTGTGTCTGTGAGCTGACAGCATATCTGCATCCTCTTTGGGATCGGCCCCATTTCCGTCTGAACTGTTCCAAAATAACTGCTCCCCTTCCCTTCACACTTTGCACATTGACACACTCTCACACATGAAAACACACACACTTGTTGCTTCCTCTGAACACTGCAGCACATCGATCAAGTCTGGACCTGGACTTTCTATCTCTTCCTGTGATAGTCCGAAAGAATGGGACACATACAAATGCAATTTGGCTTGTAGTTCATGCATATATATATCAAAATGTGTGACTTTCAAATACACTTATAGGTCAAACAATAAATACTTAGTGATTTCTCCACTCATTTTTCTACACAGCATCATCCCTTTCTGTTTTGCGTTGTGTTTGAAGTCTTTCCAATTGATGTGTGATGATTTAGTCTCAGCAGGACAAAAAAATACACACAAGTATTGAAGTGGACCTGCTTATCATAATCTATCTGACATATACAACCACAAAGTAGAGGAATACACCATATACTTGTTGAAAGACAATTTGAGAAATGTTAGTAACTGCTACAACAAGAATACAGGATGAGGATCACCAAAAACAACAAATAACACAAAAGGAATTCACTATTAACCACAACAATTAGACAAAGTGGAAGACAAGGATCATGTGAGCTAATAATTGAAACAATTATATATATTCATGAATAATAATAAACAGAGATGGAAATGTGGAAACATAAAAAAACAGGTTTTTTTTTTAACTTCCTCTGGCTTTATCAACAGTTTTGTGACTAAAGTGTTTCTCCTATTTTGAGGTCAGCCAAAAGATACATAAAAAAGTAGGAGATGAGTGGTCACTACATCTTTAGCCACAAACTTGCCAAAACAAAGATTTGGCCATTTTCTTCTTGTCTCTAAGTTTACAGGGTTGTGGTGATGGCTTAATCCTAGAAATCTTGCCTCTGTCCTGAACTAGAAAGAAGTAGTACATGTTTGGAAGGAAATTTATCTGAATTAAAACTCTGTTGCTTCAATTAATATGTATTATGAAATTTAAATGTAAATTGATTTGCCATTCCTTCTTGTATACTTGTTTGTACACATATTTAATTTACACTTGATTATCTTGCAAGAAATACAAGGAATCTGGTAAACTTCACCTGAGCTGTTTAAGTATTTATCTTTGAGTAGAATTTTTAGCTAAATATATCTTGGATTGATTTTAAATCAGTGAATCGGATTGTTCATAATGAACCGATATCAAATAAGAATCGTTTTGCCATTCATAAGGTACGATATATATATGTAATTGTTGTTGAAAAGAATTGCTACACCCCTACATTTTAGTTTCATTAAGTTCCGTCCACTGTTGTTTAAATACATCAAAATAATCCAACCACAACATTATTAGAACATTATACCACACTTTATGTTCTGGTCTTTGTAAGATTCAGTGTTTCCACACATTGGATCGTCATGATGGCTTGATCCTTTTTTTATATTATCACGTGTACCAGTTCACGTCCAGGCCCAATCACACCCGGTACCATGTCTAGAATCAGCTCGGGTCCAGCACTATATTTGGTACAGCGTCCAGTACCAGGTTAGTTTGGGTATCAGCACTGGACACGTCCTAAGGACCAGTCTGCATCTGGTACCGCAGCCCGAGAGTTGGGGACGTTTAGTTTAACGAAAAGTCAGCAAGTTAAAAAATGACAAGTTGGGGACACCCAAAACGTCAATTTTTTATCGTGAAAGGGTCCTTAGCCAAATATCAATATGTGACGCATTGGGAGTGAGAATGTGTTAGACTAATTGATCTGATTGGATTGTAGAAACTTTAACTGATTAATTGATTGTTGATTAATTGTTGCACCCCTAATATGATGGAATATGTGATTTCTTTGTACCAGCTAGTGCTTATCCATGCATTTGCTTGAATCCACCTGAATTTAATGGTTCAGATGCTCTTAAAATGATTGATGAAATGTGAAAGATGAAAATCCAACCAATATCTCTATCCTGTCCCTTTCTTATCAACAAATGTGGAAAAGACGTTCACTGCAAAGGCATACATGTGTAATGACAATTCTTTTTGACTTAAACCTCCCAATGGACTTGAACCTTCATGCAAAAATAAGTTTGTGTCAAACCCACATAGATGTAATATAAACAGTTACGTGTTATATGTTTATATCACATGCAAACGAACAGTTGGAGAAAAATTCTCTGTAATGTTTCTTGTCCAAAACAATCTCCAATTGGTTATTAAAAAAAACACTTCACTATATAAAGCAATAGAAATATTTTTTACAAAATAATTGAAAACAAGTCATAAAAGTAACTCAAAATTTTGATCAATCTAGACATAGTCACTATTCATTCTAAGGAATCTATTTATGTAATCAGAATACATGTGTTTCACTTTAAGTTAAGCAAAAATAAATCTGTATTTGAACTGCATTCTTCCAAAGATGTTCTGCTAGTTATTTTGATTTTCTGTTAATACTTATTTTGCATGAAAAAATGTAAATTACATGTCTTATGGTCTAGCGAAGTTTTCACTTAAACTGACATTATAACTATTATGTCAGTTTTTCAAGATGTATTTCCTTTAAATGAGAATCAGCCATCTGCAACAAATACAGATGTGTGACTGAACTGACATGTTCAGTTATGTGGATACCTTAAAACCAATTTTTGTATATACAAAAAATAAATGAATGTCAGGTTTTTTTTCTTCACTCTCCTCTTTTCTCGTCTGTAAAAATAAACTTTTTTTGGCAAATTCATGCAAATGCATCCAAAGAAAATTCAAGCCATGCCAAAACTATAATTAGAAAAATCTGTGAGAATAAAACTGAGAAAAAATTATTCATAACGCTCAAAGTTTATAAAAGTGGAATGAACAAAGTTATTGAGTGTTAAAGATGTGCGTTTGAGCTTCTCTCACCGACATCTTCACCTAAAGACGGGAGTCTTTTCCTGGGGCTGCTCTAAGCTCTCATCCCGGTTCTACCCCAACCCCCCACCTCCCTGACTGCACTCAGCCAGCAGGCTCTCTCCTTCTTTTTCTACTATTCTTCCTGAGGAACTTTCCTCCCATCTCTCTCTTCTCTCTCTCTCCTTTGGCTCCTCCTTCTTTCCTGAACTTCACTCACCTCAGCCAACTTTCTCTTTTCCTGCTCTACTCTTCTCTCTCTGTTTTATTTTCTCTCTGCTCTCTCCGTCTTTTTCACTTTCTCTTGTTCTTTGGCTCGCTCTCTGTTTTTCATCTTTCCACCTCACAGTTTTTCGTCAATTTTTTTTAAGGTTTTCCTCCTCTGTGAAAGTAAGACATTCCAGAAGATGAAAAATTAAGAATCAAATAGTAGTTTTAAAATATCTTTATGCAATCCATGGGCAAAAAAAGAGCATAGAGAAAGTTTACTCCTATAAAGACAATAAGTCTTGATGTTTTGGTCATGCTAAGTAAGCCCTTTTGACTGGCAAAAGATTTAGGAAAATCATCTTTCAGTTTGTGTCTTCACACTAAGAAATGTGGTCATGTGGTTTTATGATGATTTATTTACTCAGAAGCAATTTGTTTCAGCCATAGCATATCAATATATCAGCAAAGATGTAGGATGATAAACTATTTTATGTAAACATGTGGTTTTTGGCCACTGGGAAATAGCATTTTTAATGTAATAGTATAATGGATTATAAGGCCAAAAAAAGTGTGTACTGTCTAGTGTCTCTATCTTGTTTAAAAAGACAAACAATTACTGGAAAAAATCATTTTTAAAATATAGTTTCAACATTTTTCAAAGTGTTTTTCATTAAATCTGTCTGTAGAATTTTGTATAATTTGTTCAAACTTAAACTCTTTCCAAATTTCAAAGATTGTAGAGAAAAAAGGAAATTTTGTGGAGACAGTAATTAGGGAATTATAAATTAATATTTGCATAAACAGTGAAGAAAAACACATGTTGATGACATATTTTATGTTGGAAAAAACGGTTAGAGCACAGTGTTGGGGGAGCAGAAAACAAGAGCATTTTACACGTATGGATGCCATAACAGGAAATCCCTTGGAGCCCATGATGTCTCGCGTTCTTTTCCCACTCATTGTCTGTCTGTTCTGTCTTCCTAAAAAATGTGACTTGTTTTGCAGTTTGTGTTCCACACCTTTTACAGTGATCTGTGACAGGAGAGATGTCTTTCATCGAAGCTCATTAGCTGCAAAATGTATTTCGAAACACGATCGCGCAATGTTTCCATTTAATCATAATTATGCAAATAAACATAAACCAAGTCATTGAAAAATACAGCAAAGGATGTGAACAATACTTTAATTTACAGAAGATACTTTCAAATTTCTGCCGCAGCACTAGGCTGGCACTTATCACCATCCACCAAGGGAGATCTCCATCTTATTCAGGACATGGAGCAGCAAGCAACTTTGGAGTGGCCAAGGATGAAGCGATTTTAGGAAATCACTAAAATCGTGGTGATTTTACAGAGGAGCTGTGGATCTAACAATTCATCATGACACACTCCACTTTTGATGATCTGTGGGGCCTCTTGTGATGCCTGCTGTGCAGCTAAGCTTGAAATCTGGTTATTGCTCACATGATTCATTTATTTTAAGTAAGTGCCATTGCAGTTTTGCAAAAAAATGTAATTTTGACACTTCTCAAAAGGTTGGGAGAACTCTGAGAATACTAACCTTTTTTTTACTTTAATTGGTCATATTTGGTTAAAAAAAAAAGCCCCACTTGTCCTCTCACCATCCTGTATGAATGTCTTTCTTTTCTCAGGGCTGCAGTGCAGCAGTAGGGCGGTCGACTACCGATCCTGATCCCGCCTCGCCTGCATATTTGCCGAAGTGTCCTCGGGCAAGACACTGAACCCCACAATGCCTCTGGTGGAAGGTTGGCGCCAGTGTTCAGCAGGGAAGCCACCAACAGTGTGTGAATGGGTCTGTAACTGTATAGCGCTTTGGGGCATCAAGGAAAGAAGAAAAGCGCTACACAAGTGTATGCCATTTACCTCATAACACGTTTAACTGTTACCCCTCTTCTTTTTTTTTTTTTTTTTTTTTTTTGGGGCGGGGGGGTTGTGCCTCCCTACTATAGGGACAGGACAGCTGATTTGGTCCTCAGTGGACATCAGATGAGCTTTAAAAACTACTAAAAAAGTAGACTTGTCTTGTTGACTCATGTCACTGCAATTTTTCATTTTCTCTATTGAAAGTTTTTTTTTGTCACTCCAAATTCATAACAATAAACAGATAATCTATCTTTCATAAGTGTGCTTTGACCTTTGTTGAATCCAACAGAATTGTTGATCCTATTTAGTCTCTTATTTCATACTGCAGATACAGGTGACACAAACAAATGGCAACAAAATCCCAAAAGTTAATAAAAAAACATAATGGACCATTTTTAAAGGTCATAACTATATAGCCACAATAAGGAACATTTATATTTTGTTTTTTATCTTCTTGGGTAACATAGCTAAAGGTTTTCAGTTAATGCCACATTTCTGGATTCTAATATAGTTAGAAAAAAAACTATTTCACTCTATTTCATAGGATACTAGGATAAATATGTCATGAACAGCAAATTAACCCTAAATAAACTGGTGATGGGATTTTCCCCACTTTCTACAGAAAAAAAAAAAAACCAACAATGACATGACTTTCAAATGGAGCACATTTCACAATCATGGCATAAAATCATTTTGCAATTCTTTTTAAATGGCAGCTATTTCATTTTCCAACCAAATTATTGCTCCACCGTTTGACCCAAGTCTTCCTTTCGTCTTAAGCTGTTGGTCAGGCCAGAGAAAGTCAAGGCAAACATGCCTATTACACCTCAGGGTCTATCTCAGCCTGCGTCAGAACCGTCCCACTTAGCCTGAAGGATGGCTCTATCTGTTCACTGCCTAATTTTGCCTGTCCAAAAGCCCCAACCTGCCTTTCAACCCATGTGATTTGTCAGGCTCCAATCCAAGGAATTATAATTGATTTAATTGGAGTTGGCGAAGAAGTTTTATAGAACACACATCTAAAGTTGATGACAGTCTGAGAAATGATGAGTAAAGTTTGTGGGTCGCCAGGTAGGTTGGCACTATTATGGGACGATGGGTCAAAGTCTTAGAAGAAGTTGTTTTGACTTTGATCAAATGTTTTTAGCCATCATATAATAATGGCCTCTTTAAATGCATTTTCTGAAGTTTTATTAAACCAAAAAAAGTATTCATCTGATGACGAAATTTGCCATCTCACTCGAGCAGATGAACATAATATGAGCGGAGGCTGCCATCCAAGAATGAGCTTTTTTCTAAAAATTAAAGCAAAATTTCATTTAATTCAGTTTCATTATTTAAAGCCCAAAAAATGTTAATGTTAGTCAAATATTTAACTATTTCCAGGAGGCGGGATGCCCTTCCTCCAGTTTAGCCACAAGGTTGCCCAAGTGTGGAAGCTCCTGAGCCTGTCCCCAGCCCGGCAAAAATACAGGGTTACGTCGTAAAAATCTCTGCCATACCACTAAATATTTAACCGGATATTATAAATTGCTTTGGATGGTGACAGTATGTGCATTTAGAAAACATGAATAAACTGTGATGTATTTGTAAATCCTTATGAACATTAATTTGAATCATGTGGGGATGCACGTGGGTGTGTTGGGGGATAAGATTTAAATGGAACCAAATGATTTTTCATACATGGCAAATTTGTCTCTGATGTTTCCATGTGTGTACTGTATCTATATGTGTGGTTATATGTGTTTCTGAAACTGAATGTGTACTATTTAATAGATAGTGGGCGCACTGGGTATGACGATACATTTGGTGTAGAAATGAGAATTTATAAGGTTTTTACTTCTTCTTAATACCTTTAGATATTTTTATTTTATATTGTCCTATTTTTCATTTTAAAGTATCATGATCTGTATATAATATTACATTAAAATTCTATTAGAATTATCCGAATTGCATAGCTACGTCACAATTTAAAACATTTGGGCAATTGCTTGAATATTTCTTAATGATGCTTCACAAAGTCGTTCTTAAAAATATTTAGAAGGCAAAGGCCAGTCTCACGTTAAAAATCTCTTTTCTAGATTGTGTTTAGTGTACTTTTTTTAGATAACGACAAAGGATGTGTGTCTGAACAGTGTGACTTAGTAAAAAAAATAAAACAAAAAATAACATACACACAACACAGGCACACAAATCATGGAAGAGGAAGCACCCAGTGAGACCCCATTTGATGGATAGGTTCCCATTGCTGTCTCTCATAGGTTACAGATGGCATGTTAAAGTGTAGGAGATTTGGGGAACAATGCGTGGAGACAAACAGAGTGATTCTAATGCAGGACTACTCTTGCTTCAGTTTAAAGGTTTTTCAAAATTTGGAGAAAAAGTTCATGTTTTAATCAAACTTGGCAACTTCAATGCTAGATCTTAAATCAAGCCAATGCTGACAGTTAAAATGCAGAAGGAATTTTATAGTCTGCATTTGAAAAAATGTTTTAGAACAGAGGTATTTATCTCCTCTAAGAGAGGATCCAAGCCCCAGTTTTGTTCTGCCTTCTAGTAAAATAAGTTTTTTCCTGAATTCTTATGCCCTTGGTAGATACTTAATTCTTATAACAGTGACCCCAGCTCCTTGATACGAAAATTTAAAACTGCATAACTGAAAGAAAACCAAACAAAGTTTTTGTGAGTGAGAACTTTGGAAAATGGCTGATAGTACGGAAACATATCCCAAAATTCCAACCTAAATGCACGTTTTTCAGCAAATTCGGCAGGTGGCAGCTAGGCGGCATTTGTAATTTGGAGGTGGCAGTTGCATTTTTACGTGTGGTGGCCGCAGAGTTTTAGGTAAAAAGTTAAAATTCTATGGTGACCAGACAATTTTTCTCTAAAAGTTGACATCGGTCAGCGGCCGGCAGGGCACATTTGGAGGTTGTGGGTTGGCAGTCCAGTGACAGACCGGTGACAGGAAGGCAACAGCAAGACAACTGACTGGTAGGAGGGTGATCTGGCTGACAATACCTCGTCATCGTGCGGCGGCAGTTGTATTTGTGCCCGCAGGTTCTATGAAAAAAGCATTGGTCCACACATTTTTTTTATTCTGTATAATAATTTGTAGTGGCCGAGATAGGCTCCAGCAACCCCAGAAATAAAACTGGTATAGAAGATGGACAGAGCGATTCATTTTTTTTTTAATTATTAAATTAAATAATCAAACAAAAGCATGTGATTTTTCTCTCCACTATTTCCTGGATGTGTTTGTAATCCTCTCAAGATTTAACCTCTTTGCTCCTTTTTTTTTCAGTGATGAGGCTTCTTCAACATCAATACATCAAGTTTGGGAAAGAAACCAGAAAAAAAATATTTCTAAAAAAACGAACCTTCATGTGACATACATTAACAAAGATGTGGGTTTAGAGTTCAGCAGAGACAGAATGATGGTGCAAGAGCAAGAAAAAAGTATGAGATATGTGGTGGTGGAGGAGCAAGGATCAAAATGGGGTGAAAAGAAAGATGGGGAGGCTGCAAAGAAAACTGATGGTTCAAAGTAGACGTTAAAAAAACACAAGAAATAAGATTAAGGGGGTATGACAGGCTAATGTAGAGGCAAGAAGGCAAGAGCAAAGGCACACAAGACAAGTAGGAGTAAAAGTGGTGAAGTTAAAAAGAAGTGGGGAGTTAGGGTGTATGCTGCCAGGATACAATTTCCACATTCTTCCTATCGCCACACCTAAATCCCTAATTGTGTGGCCGCAAAGAAAGTACTGCATTGACCACAGCACTACTGCTGTAGCCGCCATTTAACTGTTGAAAACCTTGCAGTTTAAATTGGTCAGCAACCCAATCTGCATGCGACTGGGATTTCTGGGAGGAGAAAAGACATGAAAAATAATTCCCGGAAAAAAAGAAGAGACAAACGAAAGTAATCCTTTTCGGAATTCCAGCTGGGTGAGGGAAACTGAGAAAATAAATAAGAACATTACTCCAGATCCCTCTATCACCACACCATCAGCCTGTTAAATGTTTTATAGACTGAGACTGGCACCTGACGTGTTCACAAATGAAAATCACATGGATGAGCGGCATTTATTCTGGAATAATAAACACTGTTTCACATACAAACTTATTGAAACTATATGCTGGAACTATCATTTGCTAATTATTCCTTTTATGTCGTGGACACCCTCCCATACACACAATCTTACATCGGAGCAATCCAAATGACCGCAGAAAAACAACAAAGACGGACACAAAAATATCCTCGACCTCGAATTTAACACAAACATCTAAAATGAGGACTAGCCCTCTCAACATAGCCACAGTTCAGCGTTTATGTATGTTTGAGCCCTGGGAGTGCAGATGTGAGGACGCGGGACTTGGAGGCACGGGGGCCCTGTTGTATATGAAATAGAGTACTCAGCTGGAACATCATTTTCCTGGAGGATGACAAGCCTCAAACCTCCAACAGCTCAGCCACTCCGCCCTCACTTGCCGCCTCTGATCAATAAACCTCTATTTTCTCCCCCACACAAGGTTTCCCATTCAATACTGCTGCCATTGGCTTTAAAAACATAGAAGCATGATCCATTTATTATTGGCTGTTACTATGATCTATTTGCTCGCCCCGCTCTCACCACCACCCCGCATCCCTTTATGTTGCTGCCTATTGGCAAAAGCGGGGGGTCTCTTTATTTCCTGTCCATGCTGCTTATTGACAGACCATCACTAAAGTCCATCATTCACTGCACACTGTACATGACTGTGATGATGGATGGAAAATTATTTTTAAATCTGTTGTAGATTAGAGTAAAAAATAAGCTACTGCTAATGCAATTAAAAAATGTAAAACTTTTACTGCTATTGAAATGAATGTTTATTACAAATACACTTTTATTAAAGTTGAAGTCAGTTGTTGCAAAAATTACCAACATCATCTGTCCTGTTTTATTTGCATCAGATTCTGTCTTCATTTTAGAATGTATTAGGCAGTGGCCTTGTGGTAGAGTGTTCAACCTGAGACTGGAATGTCATGAGTTCAAATCCCCTCTAAGTCATTTGAGACTCTAAAAATGGGCCTAGTGCATCACTGTTTGATACTCAGGATTACCGGAGTTATACCATGATTATACTATACACATACAAATGATCGTAAATTAACTTTGGAATACTAAAAACCTAATAATTTATTAATTAGTTATTTTTGTGAACTTTTTTTATACCTGGAAGTAAAACGACTTGATCTCTGAGGATCCACCTTTCTCTCCTTGTCGATCTCGCTCATTTCACGATGTCATCCTAGAGCCCGTGTTCCCCGTGTATGGGCACATGCACACAAACAATCTCCGAACTTCGGATATGGATATTTTGGAGTCTTAAACGCTTGACCCACAGTCCAATCCGGAATTCAAAGTGCACGAGGTATCACAGCAACCCCAAAGACTTCTGCAGGACGTTTCTGTCTGGTAAATGAAAAGTAAAGACAAGTTTCTTTTGTAGCACTCCATTTATTACAGAACAAATACTTGTCGTGCTGCGGTCCGATTTTATTGGTGTGCTTGTGTCTATACTAAAAGTGCAGCAGGTGTAGAAATTAGCCCTGATGTTTCATGCTTGTACTGCATAATTTCAGCTAGTCGTATGATTTAACTTACCCGTCTGACCACTGCATCAGGTTTGAATGTGGGAACGGCCCCAGCTCTGAGGTTTAATCTACTTTGATACAGCGCTAGGTTAACAAAACATTAATCCGTGAAGTGACAATCAAAGACAAAAAGTTTCTGGTTGGTCTGTTGCGCAATACAGAATATTTAAACTCCAACCATTGCTTTGATGAGCAGGCTCTTCGGAAGTGGGTTTTATGTTAGCCTGGGGGCGGAGCTGGCAGCGCAGTCTCTTCCTGAAAGGGGCTGTCTCACATTGTGGGAGGGGCTGCAACAGCCCTCCCAAAAATTAGCTTTGCCCAATCCAACATTAGAATCAATATTGACAAAGATTAAGAAATCATCAATACAAGTTACTTTAAGTATTTCAAATATAACAATTAACATAAATATAACATTACATTTAAGTTACATGTTGTCAATTGCCCCCCTTGAAAAGTCTTCCACCCCGTCCTGCCCCTATATAAACACTCGAGCTCCTCTACTGTAAACCACTCCATGTTCATAAAAAGGTTTAAAGCATCAAAAATCTCAGTCTTTTTTTGTTTTTTACAATGCTGCTCCCACCAGAAAAATATTTAATTATTCAAAATAAAATAGAAACAGGGTTAGTCCACAAAAGCCAATTGTATGAAATAGTTAAACATCACCTTTAAACTTGCTTACTACAAGATGTTTCGTCTGGTCAGCAAAAAAAAATGAAGGCGACCATTTTGTCCAGAAGATTTACGAGCCGGGCTGACAGGTCACTTTTCTCTGCTCTTTTTTTTTTGCTCCTTTTTTTCCTCAGCTTCCTTCCACCTTTTTTCTTTTTTTTTTTGTTCTTCTCTCCTCACAGAAGCCACTATTTGCTTTCTTCAGATGAGACGGATTCCATCAGGTGACAGATTTATCAGCATCAGCATGAAGTAAAACGCTTCAACTCCCAGGTAACACGCAGAGACCGACTGCCAGGGAGATAAGAGTCATCATTTATACCCACTCGAAAGTCCACAAAGGGGACATTGGATTTTTCAAACAAAAATTCCTTTCCTTTTTACATCAACCTGAAAAATACAGTATTCTTAGAATGTACATGCATTTTGGAAGCTTTTTGATTTTTTTTTATTTTATCAGTGTTAGATTTTTTTGGGTGGCACATCTCAGGCTAAAGTTGCTGATGACATCATTCAGTTATTTCATTCAGTGAGGTCAAGATCAGAGGTCAATTTGATTTGAACATTTAATGCTCCACAACTAGTATGTCTCTCCCTGCAGAACCAAGCATTATAACAACAGACCATTATGACAACAATATTCGGAATCTTTCTTTGTGAGTTTTTGCACATTTGAAGCAGAGAATGAAGATTTGTCGTCACTATAAACTATTGCTGATGAAATTAGGTAGGTGGATGCAAACATCTGTTGGATCCAGATCAAATCACGCTGTTCAGTCTATCTTTTCTGAACACTCCATCTTCTCGATTAACCACAATGTTTGATCAGTCACACAAAGCTGTCGAGGAACAGATGAAAATACAAACATGGTAAAGGGAAAAGCTATGAACATGCCACATTTCTGGATGCCAGACAAAACTGATGTCCTTTCTTCAGTGCAGTTTTATTCCCACCCCTTAAGCATCTATAACTTGACTATGACATGGCTATTGAAATTCTATTCCTGTTAACATTAATAACAATAATATTCCAAAATAATATTGTATATATGTGTATATATACATTTACACATGAAAAAGTTTCAAAATTGCATAACACAAGTTGATTACCATCAGCAACTCTGTCACACACTATTTCCTTAAACTTTTGTCTGAAATAGTTGATGTTGCATCCCAGTTTATTCAAACCTTTGAATCACTGTTAAGAAACAAGATGGTGACATTCGTAAATAAGCAGTGAAGTACTATTATACTAGCAAATGTAAAATGAAGACACTTTGTCTTTTGTATTACTTGAATTACTAAGACAAAAGTACGGTGGCCCTGAGGTGAAAATCACATCAACAAATGACTCAATGCCAAAACAGATTAAAAATGACAACGGCAATTAAAAAACAAAAAATAATAAAAAATAGCATTATATTTTAAATATTAAAACTTCATAACTTTCTGTCTATTCCTTATTTTATTGTTTGTTTGTATCTACTCTATATTGTGTTAACTGTACAAATGGCAAACTAAACCAATAAACATTAACAAATCAAAACTTCAGAAACCTAAACACTTAAAAAAAAGGCAAAAAAAGGGAAAAAAAAAGAAATAAGCATGACATTTTCCAAAAACAATGGTAATAATTGTAACAGACTGGATGATAACATTTGATTTTCTGACTTGTCAGTTTTTTCAAATGCATCTTTAATGCTACATATTTATTAAAGTTATGTGATTAGTACAGAATATATTGCTTCATGCCAAATAACTTTCAGGTTAAAATGATGGACAAACATCTTCATTCAATCATCAATGAAACCATATCTTTTCCCATTTCTTATTTTGGTATCTGAAAATTACTTTTGTTTTCTAAAATGTTTCATTTTAAATTTTCTAAGTTTCATTTTCTTCCTTTTATCGTGAAGCACTTTGGCATGCTATAAGCAGATGTAAAGTGCTATTTAGATAAAGTTCATTCATTCATTTAATTTGTTTACTTTCTTTGTTTTGGATTTTGATATCAGTTTTTCTATATTTTTTTAATCATTACAATGTAAGTTTTTTTTATTATTATTTATTTTGCTTTTTTACACACTGAAAAAAATGAAACATTGAATCAATCATCAAAAGTTCTCCAATTTTTTATATTGAAAATGATTAATTTATATAAATTAAAATAAAGATGATCGTAAACTCAACACAGAAATAAAAATTGAAATAATCTAAGAATTTGAAATGTGACAAATTATGGAAATTTTGTCAATTAATCCAATGTTTCACTTATTTCAGCAGATGTTATTGTGATCTTTAATAGGTTTTGTGTTGAGTCATTTCCTGATTTGCACTAAAGTGCCACTATACAAAAACCCAAAACTGCATCTCCAAAAAAGAAAAATAACACAACTCACAACTTATATATGAAATATAAATGCTTCAGATATTTTTTTTTACAATATAAAATTATAAAAAGCTTTAAACAAAGATAAAGATATGCTTTCTGCCCTGAAAGAAAACAATTTCCAGTGAAGCTCTTACAAGAGGAAAAATGTAAACAAATGATTACCAATGAAATTAGTGATTTGATTGGTGAAATGTGTGAGCCCTGAGCTGTGATGTTAGAAAATAGACATCCAGAGTTTAGCTGTGATTGATGTAGTGCACTGTTCTGCCTGTATGTGATGCACTTTTACCAGAGGTATACACAGCTCTCCAGAGACAAAAAAAGACTGAGTGACTCTAAGCACATTCTAGGGATCAGCTATTAGATTGTGGGAAAAAACATTTTTTAAATTAAAATGTGTTTGGACATCTGCAGGGCTAATACTTTTTAGACATTTTGAAAAAGGTTAAACCAAATTCAGTACTTGGTTAGATAAATATTTTTTGTAATTTTTCACTTTAAATATGCTTTATATATTCAAACATAAGTTGCAACGTGACAAAAAAATAAAAATGTGTGTCTGAGATTTATTTTTTCTTGTTTTTCCTTAACTCAAGCACTTAGAAACTGGCCAGGTTGCATCATAAACTTGCTTAACCATAAAGTTTTATTGCTGGGACAGATTTCATTTCAGTTTTACTCTTTTTAAACTATTTTTAATCTGACAGAAAGGAAAATATTTTGAATGCTCAAAATAAAAAAGAAGGGAAAAAAAAGGTCTAAATAACAGTTAGAAACATGAAGGTATGGTCTCCCTGCTCCACTGACCTTTTTGAAAATCTCGACAAAACTTTTAAGGAAAAGAACAAAAGAGCATAAATTACCGAGAGCAAATTCCTTAAGTCAAAGACAGGAACTGGCCACAGATAATGTTTCCTAATGTCACCAAGATCAAATATTATGTCAAGTTAATGGTTAGGATCTCTGTATTTACTCTCCATTAGCTCTCAGTTCAAATACCGACACAGACACACTCACAACCTGCCATAAGCTTTAAGAGACCTACACATTACCCTTTATTCTTAGCTTGTCACTTAAGAGTAAGCAGACAAACACACTGAAACATCTCACCAAAAATTAAACCAGAGGGTTGAATAGGTGGATACAGAGTGGGCTTTATCATGAGACAACAATGGACATCCTCTTTTAGAACCATAAAACAGCTCCCTGAGCTTATTCACCTGCCGACTTTATGGATCTCAGAGCTTTTATTGGGCTTTATTTGCCATTCTTCGAGTGACGCAGCACTGAAGCTGCACTAATTGAACAGTGAGACATTGATTGGAGCCATTATCCTTTCTAACTAAAGAATTTAGGGAGATATTCTTCCCATCACAAGAAATATACGGTCGGTGATGGGTCAAATAGATAAATGGACGTCCACATCCTAATTTGCAAAATTAAAAAAAATATATTTTTATGTGTCTCAAAATTGAAATTTGTGAAATTTTTTGCAGCTGTATAATCATATTAAAATGAAATATTGCAAAAGTGCAAGAAATTGATCAATTGTCCCTAGTGTATATATTTTACTGATAAAAGAGTTTATGCTGTGTGTGTGTGTATGTGCATGTGTGTTAAAGGCTGGGGGTCAGTCCAAGAGGATACAATATGTCTGTCACAAGTGACCGCTCCACGACCACAGACTCTGCCTGACGAACCATTTAGGAGCATGTGTGCTTAAGGCTTTGATAGAAAGAGCACTTTATCCTCTTTTACACTCTTTTCTCCTTTTCACTAACCAGACGGTTACAGCCCACCGCACAATGACCCCAGGGTCATCATGAGTATGTCTGCCTAAGGTAAAAAAAAAAAAAAAAAAAAAAAAAAAAAAACAACAGTAAAAATCCCACGTGACAACACAAGATTCAGTCGTGCAAACGAGACTTTATAATTATGTTTCTTTGTATTGTTGTGAAGAAGCACAACAGTCATGAGTGAGAACACACTCAGCCAGGAGATACGTTTCTACTAAACTCAAATTCAAATCACCATGTCTGCACAGAAATTTAAATAGAGCCGGTTTGTCCAAATCCATCAACACTTTTATACTATATTTAACAGCTCACCATAAGATGCATTTATGGTTAGAGATGCACTTAAGTTGCAGCTCTTCTTATGAGGGTAGCAGTGTCTATCATCTATCTAACTGAGTCAGTATAAAAATCTCATCCGTCTTACAGTGTGTTTTAATTACACTCATACTGTGTATCATAAACACAGAGTTAATGTGATTATTTTTAAATATCTTGAAGTACAAAACTACAAAAAACAAGTGCTTTATCATCAAAGAACAAGTTAGCTTATTACAAGATGGCCCTTTTAACCTATTTTCTCAAAAAAATTCCAAATAGTGACATAAATGCTAATGAGCCTCTTGTCTTTTCCTGCTGCTGCCACTTCTTTGTTAATCTTTGTTATTTTTTGTGTCACTTCGCTTACAGCTTCATAAGTCTGGTGTCGGGTCTGTACTGTACCTCACACGGCTCCTTTATTCCTCCATTGTGGCCCTTTTGCTTCAAAGAAAAATGCAAGCGATTTGAACAAATAATGGGTTTGCAGTTTTGGCTAAATTGTTTTCAGTCATTCCAATTTCGAATATTAACATCTATAATTGGAGTGTTTTATTATTAGAATAATCTTAAAATACATATTCTGGTCTTTTGCCGCTCCTAAAGTTCTTGAAATTTATACAGTAACTGCATTTTCATGAATAGATTTTTTAATGGACTCTACACTAGAGTTGTCATGTTAATAATTCATATTAAAAGTAGAAAATGGACGAAGGAGCGCCAAAGTCATAATTCTCACAAAATACCATGTTTGATTTTATTGCATTTTTATTTTAAGAAAACGTCTTTATTAAAGACGTTTACTAAAAGTAATGACGTTTAAAAAAATTAATAAAAAAGAAAAAGTCTTTATTTTCTGCTGTCAAAGCTAAAATAATTTAAATTTAAAAGATTCAAAAATTAAAAAAGACTTTATTGTAACTGTCAGCAGCAGTTAAATTATGGGTGGTCCAAAAGCAGTAAAGCACAGGGCAGTAATATGTAAAAAAAAAGAGTGAAAAGAATTACAATATATATATATATATATATTAACAGTAATAAGAAACTTTCCATGCCTTATATATATATATATATATATATTTATATATATATATATATATATATATAACTGACACAATTCTAGTATTGTAAATTAAAGCTTCATTTGATAAAATAACGACTTACTCTTCACAAAAACCATAATTAATGTGTATATTTCTAAACAGTTAAATGGGTGTTTACAGCTGTTCTTGAGTTCTTGGATAGTAAGAAACTGAAGCAAGTGGTTAAAAAATAATCCTGTTTTTGGTATTACAGTTGTGTTGGCGTTCTCAATTAGTCACTCAAATATAGTGAGTGTGATGTGATGTGATAGAGTGTGGTGATAGAATATAAATAAAAGAAAATGGAGTCAGTGGACCAGAAATTACAGGAATGTGACACACCGCCTTTGCAGCCACGGTTCAGTCAAGGAAAAATAAACTGCATCCACTGCTATCTAGTGTAAAAAAGAATGAATTATCTTCATTTTCACTGCAACAAGTGAGAGAATGAGTACAACAAATATATCTTATATTCTAAAAATACAAACCACAATACAAGCTGGAGATCTCCCAGTTTTAACCGTTAAAATGCAATACTACTTTTTCTCACATGTAGATGATGAAAAAAAAAAGGGATAAGTAGTGCTCACAGGTTTAGACATCAGCAAGAGAAAACCAATAAATATTTAATCCCTCCCACAACAGGGGTTCACATTTTGGAATGACTTCTGGCCATGCAGTGGGCTGCACATGAATATGGTGATAACTGACTAAAAGTTGGTGGATCTGCTCATTTTATCCATTTATCCTTTAGAATTCTTTCATTTTAAGTGAAGCCAACATTTTGAGTTTTTTTCTGATTTTATTTTTACTTTCCTATTCAAGGGAAGGAGCATGTAATTAAAGCATAACACATTTTTGTAAACTTTTAAATTTAAAGTACCGGAGAAATGGGGAAAGTTGGTTCATTTCTAAGCAACCGCAGCTGGCTGTATGTTATAGCAACGGCTTTTGGATTGGGTAATGCTATGTTCTCAGCTGCCAATTCCCCCCCTATTTAAATAGATTTTAGACTTTGAATTTATTTGGAAAAGCGTCCCATGAATGACAAATCAAACAAACCGTCACATCTTCACAATTTCTCTTTTGTTTGGACTTACCATCATTAAATTAATCAGTTGCATCCTCTAAATTAATCCCTTTTAGCCCCTGGAGATGCCAACTAATTTTGCCAAACATTTGCGGTGTGATAGAGTCCAACTTACACAAGCATGAAATCCCTTTTTGGCATTCCCATTCTTTCAGAGAATTTCACCTGATGGTAAAGCCATCTACTGTAAACAAATGCACATAAATGAAAGAAAAATCCCTTGATCCTGTGTTTTACAACTAGCACAAACAATAGGAATGCTATAAAAGAAGATTTCAATCTCTGTTTTAATTTCTTTCATAAACTCAACATGTGACACTGTTACTGAGTGCTATTGTTCCCCCTGTTGTCCCTCGAAAATAGAAGCCCATAGGAAGCAATGAACAATGACTGTTACATGACCTTTTAATGGATGTAGCAGTAGTTTCGTCCGTCTTGTGTGTGTGCGTTTGAAAATGTGTGTTTAGATGCAAGTGGAGAAACAGGAAAAGTGACAAACGTGGAAAAAAGATTAAATCGATGATTTAAATGTTTTTACACGTGACGTCCTGAGATCTTGTGCAAATCCATATATTTCAGAGTTTTAAATAATGGTATATTTTAAGCACCGCTACACAGGCTGAGGAAAACATATGGTCTTCAGAGTTAGATGGCAGCCCTTAGGTCTCAGCATGCATTCCATTTTACTGAAGGTCATAACCTGAAATAAGCCATAAGATCTGGTATTTGTATTTTGAAAAATGTTTTATGTGCACGTTTTATACTTTGGCATCTCAGGTTCAGATCTGTTCTTGTACAAATGACTCCACAGTATGTATTAAGGTATAGTCAGACCAAAAGATAAGAACGGTCAGAGCTACAGTAGATAGAACAGCACTGTTTAACCTTAAAAAGAGCTTGGAAAAGAGTCAAAATGCTGCAAGATTAATTATTATCTTGAGGGGGCCGAGATGTGGTCAGGCCGAATGACTCACAGCGACCACAGCATGTATTCTTGGACATTCTCTGGGGACGATGTTTATACTGGAGTGCACTGTAATATGTAAGCGTAAATTCTCATCTCCCTCAAACCTCCTGTCAAACCATATTTAATATCTTTATCCTCAATGAATTCTTTGCCTTCTAATCTTACAGTGTCATTATAGAGTCAGTAATAGTTAAACTGGTTCCTTACCTCAGATGTCTACCCAGACATAGGTTAGACCCCAGCATAAATCTCTGTCAGCACCCAAAGGTCCTGGTGCTCCTTGGTTCACCAGAAAATAATGCACTGTAAGTGTTCATCCCTCCAGGGGCCGCCACAGCAAATCAGCTTTCACTGATTCTCACAAGTGGTTTGGAAGAGATGTTTTTTTTTTTTGGGCCTTCCTGACACAATTTACCCAGGCTGGGGACAGGCACAGAGAAACCTAGGCCTGGGCCCCATTGTGGCTACATAGTTAGAGAGTAGCATGAAGGGTGTTAGCTCAGGACCTACACTGGATTCAGCTCATTGAGCCCTCACACCATGGCTTCCACCAGACCTTCACACAGCCAGCTGAGCCATCCAAATATTGCTCTGTAAATAATAGCTTAAAATTGTATTTGAAATTGGGATGAATCCTATATTGCATGATAATACAAGCAATCACACATTTTATTAGTTTAATTTATTATAATTGCAAACAATACTTTAGGTTTGGTATGATGTTTTCCATGCATTTTTGTGTTTACAGTGTTCAATTCAATTCAGTTTTATTCATATAGCCCAAAATCACAAAGAAAATTTGCCTCATTGGGCTTCATGCAGGTAATTTTACAGACACAAACATGAAAAATAGCTAAATGCTAAACAGACTAATTAAATTGGATATTCCTGCCCTTAGACCCTCCCTCTTGGTAAGGAGAAACTCCTAAAAACGTATTCACTTATTCACATTTCTTTATTTGCAGTGTCACGTATTTGCAGATTATTTTTTTTTTTCTGTCACGAGTCCTCTGGTTCGTCACAAAAACTCAGACAACTCAAGACACTTATAAAACTTTTGGTTCCGAAAAAAATGCAGGAATTGCCACCCCGTCTGCAACGAGCACACACATACTCACAGCAAGTCTGCATAGAGAAATGGCATCAGCTGACTCAGAAGTGGCTTGAAAATATCTAGATAATTGTGAAGGATAATTGTCATCCAGAGTAGGTGTTTAATATGGATGAAACTGGAAAATTCTGGATAGAGATCCCCTCTTGCTCTGAATCGATGAAGAAGGAAGCACAAATTTTTTTAATGCAGAGATACAGAGTGACAGTCCTCATGAAGAGTTCTTAGTCTTTTGTTCTGGATTTTTAAAAAAACTCTTTATGTTGCTTACAGTTTTTCTCAATCGCTTTGGTGCGTTTCTCAGATCAGAATTGAAATTCTCATAACTGTTAGTTCAACTTCCACAACACTTAGTCATTTGTGCACATCATAGTAGCAAGTTCTGCTCTCTCTGAACAAACTGCAAATGATTTTGGATATGAATCAGTTGATTTCATACATTCTCTGCTGTTTTTTGACATTTTCATTTGCTTTTGTCATGTCAGTCAAAATTAATTATACTTATGGATGCTGAATAGTCGTTCTCAATAAAACTAATAGTCTTACTTTCATTGCTTGAGTCATTACACTCAAAATTGTTGAACTAGTTATCAAATGTCAAATATTAGCCATCTGTCAAGCAAATTCTGTACCTTTCTTTATCATTTCTTCCTGAAAATGTCTCCTAAATTGAACATTTGATCTCAGGTGAATTTCAGCTGTGACTCATGAGGAGGTGTGTGCAATTTTACAGTTGTTGTAACCAACGACAAACAACTTGTTCACTGTCAATTATGGATGAATCCTATGAATTGTCAATGGAAGAGGAGTGAGGATGTGGGGAGGAAAGGGAAGATGAAGAGGGAGAAGAGGCAGATATAGGTGATTCCTAATGAAATAAGGGTCAGAATTGTGGACCATGTTGTCAATCACGGCCTCACCATGGAGGAGAATGGTCGAAGGGTGCAACCCAATATTGGAAGAACTACTGTCAGTTCAATAATTCAAACATTTCTTAGGGAAAACAGGCATGCAAACAGTAATTTACTGTACTGTTACATGTGCTGTATATTGTTCACAGCTCTACCAAAAGGGAGATTTTATGTTTACAGTGACTTTACTGCACATTTCAGATGGCTGTATAAGCAGGCCATAGTGCTGTCTTGAGCATTTTCAGGTGTCACCAAATATTTTTGCAATGGAAAACACTGAAATTATAAACTGTCATAGTGAAAACATGACTAAGCCTTTTGACTATCTTGTTCATAAAGATGGCGTCAAGACTTTTCATTTTGATGGCACTGACAGTTTCATTGACATGAATACTTGCTTTTGAGGAATGGATTATCAGTTTTGATCATGTGATGTGCTTTTGCAGGTTATCCACTATGTTTTGCAGTTTGCACTAATTGTTTAGAGAAATGCACTAACTGTTGTGCAAATGTTAATAGTGTTCTGAGAAACGCACCAAAGCGACTGAGAAAAACTGTAATACTCCAATGTTCTTTAATAAATGCTTAAAAAGCATGATCAGAAGTGTTTTTGACGAGTATGGATCAGTAATTATTCAGCCACCAGGGTTTGGGGGTGAGATGGAGACTGGGGGTTCTCCGTATTCGCAGATTTGGCGTAATCACGGAGGTCTCTGGTCCCTAACCCCCGCGAATAAGGCGGGAACACTGTAATAGATAGATAGATAGATAGATAGATAGATAGATAGATAGATAGATAGATAGATAGATAGATAGATAGATAGATAGATAGATAGATAGATAGATAGATAGATAGATAGATAGATAGATAGATAGATAGATAGATAGATAGATAGATAGATAGATAGATAGATAGGCTTTATTCCGGACTCGTAGTCCAATAGGTGAACAGGATCATAACCAATAAATTAGAACCCGTACTGTGCCAAGACAACACACCAGATATAAGATGACAATAAATAAATCAATTACTAGAAAATACAATAGTAAAAAAAAACCCAGAGAATATTAAACATAGTTAAGAAAGCACTTCTTAAAAACACACTAGCTAAGAAACCAGTAAAAAATATTGTGTATTCTGTTGTTTATCAGTATTTTTCTTCTTTTGCACATGCAGGAAGTAAAAGGAGTGACCAATTTAAGTCAGGGTGCAGCTGACTTAAATTCTGAAGCTTGTTAGGCCCTAGCTTGTGGCAGTCTGATGCACTGACAGTATAATCACTGGACAGCTCAGTTTCTTGTGTTTCAAATAAGAAGTACCTGGTGGTTTCAACAGGATCAAAATCTCACAGACTGTCATTGAGAAATAAACAATTATTATTCAGTTTCATACTATTACTAACCAGTCTTCCTTTGATACCTTCTTCTTAGCATCTTCTTTTTAATCTTGTTTTTTTAATATATTATTTTTTTTATCTGCAGTTATTCAAGTTATAAACTGATGCCTCAGTGAAAGCATGTGGTCCCCACTGAACACTTGGTTGACAGATTCTACAGAGCCACTTTGAATGGAAGGGCTTCGAACAAGCACACTCATAATTGGAGACAGTTGTTCCTCTAAAAATGTGACTCAGACCGACTCGGACCAATCACTGTCAACCGGTTTCAAAATGGCGGCAGATGAACAGGAAGCCACGTTGACGGGATTTGGCCTCATTTTGCAAGGGCCTCAGGTAAGGCATTTTCTATAAGTGACGTTAACATCTTGTTTTGTCCGGTAAAATAATACCTGTTAATGATCTGATGTTTGGGGGAGAATCAATCTGATTTAGGTACTTTAGTGTTGGACTGTCATTTGTTTTTTTTCTGTTTAACCCTTTGGGTTTCAGGTAGTTTTTTTCAAACCCTATCTAATCCATTTGGCATTTCTGAATATAATTTTTTTTTTTGGTTAAACTGTTTTGTGTGATTTGTTGTTGTGATTTTTATAGCCTAGTGGTAAGCTCCAGTGCTGCTTCTTTATGATTTTTTTGAGAAAAATAAATAAATAAATAAATAAAAAACACTCTCTATTTTCCCTCTGCTCTCCTGCCTTTCTGCTTTTCCTAATATGAAAGTTAGATGAGACGACAAATGCATCATCATTCAGGAGATTTAAAAATGTTAATTCTTCAATTTTTTAAAGAACTACAGTATGCACTGCTTTGAGTATACTTACATTAGTTTGGCATATGTGATTGTAAATTATATTTGCATTTTATGTCACATTAAGAAATATTGTTCTTTTATAAAAACATTTGATTCTCTACTTAATTGAATACTAAGAATTTGTTTATTTTTGTCTTCTTTGTGAACAGGAAGTCTATATGATAACATGTTCTCACTTTTGTATGATGTGTGGTCTATACAACTGCTCTCCTGCAGATCTGCTCTGACCATTACATTTTTGAGGCGCTAATGCCTATTACCGTGATTCTGAAACTGTTCATGCGATTTTGCAAAATAAATAAATAAAACAGCATGTGAGTTTTAGTTCATAATTCCAATGTAATTCTACAACCACATAGAAACCCATTGCAAAACTAATTGAATTTTAACCCTCGAGGTGTTTAATTTCATGTTTTGCACACTTTCCCTGTTGTAAATGTGTTCCACAATAAATACTTCAAAACACACAATATGCTGTGTATGATCAATTTCACTAGAGTTTTGTGACCTACTGATTATTCTAATAAACAATTAAACTAAACAGGATTAAATTAATGGAAAAGTTATGTCAGCATGAATGCACCTCAGTGAGTCTTCAGTAGATGTTGGATTACATGATAAATGTTACGATTTTTGATTGTAAAAAAGTAATAATTTAAAAAAAATGTATTTCTCATGTAAAATAAGTCATCCATATTCCATGCTGGAAAAAAACACATATTTAAATGATTTCTTTCTTAGCATATAAGGCTTCATTCAGTGATCAACAAGTGAATTTTGCTTTCTTTAGAAGCCGTTTGGCACAGAGATAACCAAACGTCTCAGTATCAGCACTCTCCTATTAAAGTCATCAGGAGCAAACAATAAAAAGTCTTTACATAAATATGCACAGAGAGATACACAAAACTATCCTCCTTTTTCTTTTCAAGGGAGTTTTCCTTTTGGGATCTCTGTGAAGTTTATCTCCAGGACTCATATGTCAACATTTAATGTTGACAGACTCGGCTTCTTCCGATAATCCACTGTCTGATCAGGAGACTTCTAGGTTAGAGCAGATTGACCTATGAGCACAGAAAAAGCCAATTTAAATATCAGGAAGAAGGGGGTACTTTGATGTTATTTCTTTTATTTTATCTTGAAATGTAAAATATATTTCGTTTTCATTTACAGCTTAATGTAATATATTATAATTAAGTGTTTTCTTTTCTTTTATTGACCATTTAAATTGAACATTTGGGGGGAAAAACTTCAAAGTAAAGACTAACAATGAAATGTTTGTCAGATTAATCACACTGTCCAAAGTCGATAAAATATAGAAATCCAAAATGAAGAACAAAAATAGTTTTTTATTAACAAGATTCCTCTGTAGCTGCACTGTTGTGTTAACATTCTACATGACAAGATGACATTGACACAATAAAAAGAACATATATATTTTCTTTTCTTTTTTTTTTTTTTGATACCTCAAAAACCCAATCTAATTCAGGGGGAATTAACAAGTTTCTGAAATACAGAAGTTTTGTAACAATAGTTTGATCAGAATCTCTGAGTGATCAGGAACTTTCTTGTGAACGAAACTTGGTGCAAATTCCTCACAAAATACTGAAATATTTTTAATTTTGTATTTGGAATTTGTCATTTTGTTAGGATTTTCTGGTATTCTCATTTTTTTTAGATATCATGTGAATAATGAACTCTGAAACATTTGCAATTCCTTACAAACATCTGTCCAAATTGATCTGTCGGTTCTCCAAAGAAACATTTATTGTTCATTTATTTTTACTCCAGTGTCTTATTTCACATTTTGTTTAGTCTTTTCTGTGAATGCATTGATTGATGGTCAATTGACTTGAATGTTGTTTGGGTGGAGTTTTAAGTAAATAACATTTTCTTATTGAAGTGACCAAGTCATTTACTGCAAAATAACTCAATGGAAGAAAACATAAACAGACACATAAACTTTAAGTATATTTATTGTCAAGCTGCCAAAAAAAGAGTCTAAGTGAAAGGAAACAACAGAAACATTGGGACCAGATGAACCGTCTGCTCTTACCAATAAAGGTGATCTAAAACTGATAGAGATCAGTTTTAGAGAAATGACTCTTGACCAGGGGTCCCCAAACTACGGCCAGAGGGCCAAATCTGGCCAGCCTCCACATTTGGCTCGGCCCCCCCTATTTTTATCAGAGACCCATAATTTATTTTTTTCTTTACTAATCTGGCCAAATGATCAAGACACACATAGAACGTGACTTTTTATTCCCCCTATTATGATGGAAGAAGATAGACTATTTATTGGTTTAATTCTTAAAATGTTTTTAGTATTATTTTTTTCTGTGAAGATTACAGAAATACTTTATTTCTAATTTGACTATGTGTGGACCTTAAATGTTTACGTTTAGGCTGTGATTGTTGCACATTTCTGTTAGGCTACAAACCGACTCGGCCGCCCATCAGAGAAGAAAACAGTTATGTGACCCTCACTCGAAAAACTTTAGGACCCCTGCTCCAGACAATAACATTGTACATCTGATATATATATATATATATATATATATATATATATATATATATATATATATATATAATGGAGAACTAAAAAAAGAAGAAAAAAAAAACTTTACAAAAGTATAATTCAATTAACTTGCTACAGGATCAGCAAGACAGATCACCTGCATGAACTCGTCATTTATGGCCTCATGGTGTTAGCACCGATCAGATACACTGTTTTATGGCGTGACGTTTGCATCATGCAGATAGTTAAGACAGGACCATAAACATAATGACAGCACTGTCTTTATCTCAGTGACTACAAAAACAGTTTAGATCTTGGAAACCCACAGGAAATATTTTCCTTGAAGATTCATTTACTTCAGTATGTTATCCCTTTAAATCGCTTCTGATTAGGTGAATATAAAAGGTAACAATTGTCTTATTTAAGGTTTTTGCAGGCTCCTATGCAGTTCAAGATGGATTTGGACTTAAAGTCCTGTTCCAAACATGTTTTGATCTGTTGTAAAAGCCTTCCCAGTCATCTTTTCTTTATGATTAAGTTTGTTTTTATCCAAAAATCAAAAAAAGTTTTAATAGAGCGACAAGAGTTCATTATAAATTTGCCTCTGAGTTATGTGGAGAGTAAGCCTGCTCCTATTCCCCATAATCCCTTTGTTTATATGGTCTTCTGCTGTCTTATACAGACCCTAACAGGTGTCTACAGGTGCAGCAAAAATGGCGAACAATGCTGGAGCTATCCAGACACAAAAAAAGTCATGTCTTGCTAAATTCAGAGGGTTTAAGTATCCAGATAATACTATCTAAAGAAATGTGATTAACCTGTTCTTAGAAAGTATGAGCACCTCTATATAAAAAGTATTTACAGAACGTTGGTGCACTTCTAGGTGACGAAAGTACAATGTATTTTTATTCAACTGTGTTATGAAAAATTGTGATTTCTGTACAGAAATACTAGCCAAGCAATTTATTACTTCTACAACAACAACCTGTGAAAGGCTTTGTGCCGCAATCTCAGCACATGTGTAAGGATCACACTTTTTATAGTCATAATGTTGTTATACAAAGTACCAGATTGTGTGTTTGCTTGTCTGTCCATATCAGATAAAATCATACTTGAAAGTGGAACACGACAGATGATTGGTCCAAAGTGTGAGCCGACAAGCCTTTGTGTTTTATTTTAACTTTTACCACCTCAGACTTCAAAACTGTAGTGAATGCATCCAAATATCCCAACAACACACATCAACCTTCTATCTCTGTTTATGCAGACAAAACTTTTAATCCTGACTTGTTCATTTTTTTCCCGTTTTACCTTTAACACATCTCCTTTTCCCCCTCTAAATTCAGGTTAATCATTTCACTAAAACTATCTGGCCGGAGAAGATCTTATCAGCTTCTATGTCATTCTGTAACCTAACCTGCACCCCTCACCCAACCACCTTTCCAACGCTCCTCCTCGCCAGCCACCATGTCATAGTCTGACTCCGCCCATCACCGCTTACAAACATTTCAGCTTCAGCCAATCTTATCACCAGTAGAAAAACTGACTCAAAAAAGAGGAGTTAGCAACATGCAAGCTTAGGTTATGATTTGAAGTTATTGTTTTTGTGTCCAAAACTGGAAGAATTTCTATATGTTATTTTGATTTTTGAGGACTTTTACTTTTATTTTTACTTTAGGTTGTGGTAAAGTCATATGAGTGTCCTCTCAAAAAAGAAAAGCTCAAATGACTGTTCAGGAAAAGATAAAAAACATAGAAATGAATAAGATCAAAAACGATTGTTTCAATCATATGTAATATCCTTAAAGTTACTCTCTTCTTTTTCCATATTCCCTGAGCACGTTTTCACTGAAGACTAAGATGGACAAGCATTTTTTTGATAAAGAATCATCATAATATTCCTTTTTATTAACTTTTTATTATGATGAAACACATTTATTAAAAGTTAAACATCAAAAATAAATCAGTACAATCGTTTACTTTTGTTTTTGTGTAAAAAAGTTACAAATAATCCCTTTTTATTCTGAAATTACGTTTTTGGTGATTTTATTTCCGTGGGGTGGGGGACCTTTCAGGTGTATTTGCTGACTTTTTCTTGTCTCCTCCCCTACTAGTGTTACATTTTTAGCCAGCAGACTCCATTGGGACACAGGAGTCAAGATAATTATTTTTCACGTCTTTGTGAATTCATTTTTCTTTTAAAAAACAAAGTAGCCCAAATCTGACGTCAGAGGACTAATTGATCCCTGCTCAACCAATTACTGATAACATTTCTGAGGCAAAGGCATAATTTATTGCATAGAGGGGGGGATATAAAGGCCATGTGAAGCTTGAGGCCAAATATGCTCACATTTTTACTAAAAAGTTGCTCAAATAGAGAAAATGATGATGACTAACAGCTGATCGATCAATATCAAGATTAAGTGAGTATAAATGGCTATTAAAAAGGTGGAGTGTAGAAAGTTGTAAAAAAAATTTCAATAACGTAAACAAAATGGTTAAAGTGATGGATAAATATCCATGTGTGCGCCCATGTGCCACGGCGCGCTCCGTTCCAGTCCTCCTGCCTCCGCGCTCTCCCTTTGCGCGCCGTGCGCTCACGGGGAGTCCGCTCTCTCGCACAGTTGCATCACCTCTTCTCTTCATTTCCTTGTTCTCCCTCCCGCTTTTAAAGTCCATCATTAGCGGGATTTACCAGCTGATACTGCCGAGGGACGAAGCTGGGGGGTCTGAGGCGATGTGTCTCGGTCTCCGTGTCTGATTGGAGCGAAGGAAAATGATGTCAGACGACCGCATGCGCTCCGGATTGGAGAGAGCGGAGTAAACAAAGCCGCGAGGAGGAGAAGGACAGGTCTCCACATCTCCAGACGGTCCGACCGCGCACACAACTTTACGCAGAAGGGAGGGCGGCCCGGCGGCGCTTGCTTGTAAGCTGAAGGCTGAAAGTTCTCTGACCGTGTCACAGTAATTGGTGACGCTCTGTCGAGACTTTTCGAAAAGATCAAGGGGACTAAGTGCCGGACTGTGCGTATCTGTAATATTTATTTAGAACTCAACTTTTAGAAAATAGACAAGATCGTTCGCCAACCATTTTCTGTTTTATCTCTGCGTGCGCGCAGTCATGTCACTGAAGTTCAGCAACAGCGGGGAGACGCATCGGCGATGTAGTCCGGTGCTGTAAAGAAAGTTAAAGTTTAGCCCCAATTTTCAGAGTTCGACAGTCTGGAGACTGAACTGCAGAACAGTCAAAGAGCGCGTCAAGAAAAACATTCGGGACACTTGGAGGTGCGTCTGTACCACCTCCCGTCCAGGTGTCCCGCCGAGCGGTGCGCAACCTCCAGCTCAGGCCGGCTCTGCTGACATGCTGCCCAAAGTCGAGACTGAATCCTTGGGACTCTCTCGATCGTATGGGGAACAGGGGCACATGCCAAGGAACATGCAAGGTAAGCTCTGCCATTCCTCTGAATCTTTTTTTTTTTTTTTTTTTGAAGACTTGTGGGTTTGTGAGTTTCCACTGCATGTAGCCAAAAGTTGTAGACGCGGAAAGTTTGGTTCGACCCAATTGTCGAAGCGGGTTTACGCAGTGTGCTGAAGGTGTTCATGGAAGGTCTTTTTTTCTAACTGAAACACCCAGTCCCATCTGAAGTTTCTGTCTCTCTAATGGCTTTAATAGCACGTGTTAATATCCAGCTTGGCGCAGGATCAAAGGTTATTACGCTCAGCTGTCACTCAGTCAGTCAGGCGGAGCGCGCGGCCGCCTGTTACGCACAGAAAAAGGGAGCAATTTCTGATAACTTCACGTTTTATTTCCTTGTGCTTCCCGTGTATTCTCGGAATGGAAATGGAGCGCTTCCAGAAAGTACATTTGAAAGTTCAATTTTGGCAAAATTTAAAGTTGTATTGCTAAATGTTTTAATCTCTTTTTTAACTTAAATAACGTTAGGAAAATATTTTTATTTTCAATGAATTTCAGATTTTAGTGTTTTCTTTAACAAAAAATATTGTGTTTTAATCAAATCTATTTATTATTTCAGTAATTCGTTGTTTTCACTAAATTATTCGATGCCAAATAATGTAATAAATACGTAGAAAATTATGACAGATTCGATCTAAATCTATAAAATCCTTTGTAATATGATGTGATTTCGAATGTGCTTTGATTTTAATGCAAATGTGAGGACATTAGCATGCGTATTTCACAGATAGGGCATAATTATTTAAATTCCCCAGGGCATACATTCATTTTTTTCTTGATCCCCCCCTGCAAATTAGACTACACATGTAGCGGCGAACATTTAAAGACATTCTGACACTTACGCCAAGATAAACTCGCTTAACCCCCCAGTTCCCCCGCACGTCATTCCACTGCAATAAAAGCGGGCAATCAATTAGCCCGCTTTTGCTTTATGAGAGCCTGATAGCGCGCGCTCATTTAAGGAGCTGGGATGCATTGTGCAGGTCCGCTCTCCGTGTCAGAGGTAAAAACAACAAAAATAAATTCATTAAGGAAATAAGTTATTTATTTTTATTTTAAATTCTTATATTTGCGGATAGGGGCCTGCAGACGGTGGACAGTCTGGACGATCTGGACTCTGCAATTTCCACTACAATGTAATCTTATTACACTTAAAATTGAAATCTGCACTACTGAAGGAACGAAAGTTGCACATCTAAATTCCCTTTGGGAATAATTTAACATAAAAGTGACACTTAGTAGCCGATAATAATCTGTAAGGATTTATTTTAAAGGAGTGATCGACTTTAGGAGAATTTATGAGGATTAAAATATGAATTTATTTAAGGCTCCTAAATGCTACATGGAGAGACTTTCTTTTTATTTGTAGCGTCAAGGCCAGCTTCAATTACATGTGGGTTACTAATCATATACGTTCACTCAGAGCCATGAGGAAACGCATTTTCTTGATCCAAATGTGGAGATTTTGCGCAAAATAAATGTGCCTTTTTTTTTTCGTTGCGCGCTTTAAACCAAAGCAAATTCGGTCTGGAAAAAAGGGGGGGACACTCGGCAGAACTTGTTGCTTCAGTGAGAATAATAAACGCGGATCCCAGCAGAGCCATGCGCATTAACACACCCGAAATGCTGTCTAATTAAAGGGGTTTGGTGAGCAGATGAGTGCATTTCTGAAGCAGTGCGTGCGTAAAGGAAGGCCGTGGACACACTCTGACAAAATATTTCCACTTTTGCAGCCACGTCCACTACCAATTTGATCCTGGATACATTTTTTTTTTTTTTGTTAGTAGTGCTATAAATGCTTTTGCAACAGCTGTAAATGTCAGTTTGGCTGTTTGCTTTACGCTATGTATTCAAGCATGAGCGCACAGAAATCCCGCAAATAAATAAATAGTTCTAAAATGATTATTTGTGTTTATCAAAAATAGAAAATAATTTGTGATATTTAGAAGCTTTTGGTAAGTTTTACTTGTAATAAAAAATGCAAAATTTCACCAATTTCATTATTATTTATCGGTCAGTGTCAACAAACTAACTTTTTCAGTTGTGCGTAAAACCCTTTAAACCTGCACAACTGACTTCAACTCTGCATAAAATTATCCCAATACATACATATATTTTTTGCAGCACTTTCAAGCATAAAAGAATTTAAATGCATTGGCCCCTGGCATTATGGCAGATTCTTCGAGAGGATAAAATGTGTTGGTTTTGGATGTTTTTTGCTCGCCCGCAGAGATAAGGGCTTCTCTGTGTGTCTTCATTTGTCTGTGGGCGGTAACACCAATCCTCAAGTCTAATATCTCCCCATTTCCCCTCAGCGATTTCTCGACTTAGACACATGCATATTTATGAGGCTGACTTTCATGAGCCGTTTTTTTTATTTTATTTAGTTTTTATTATTTACTTGTATTTATTTATCTATTGCTCCGGTCTGCAGCCAACAAAAGGGAGGGCAGAGAGTGTCCTTTTCAACTCATAGAAAAAGTCGTGCGTTCATCCATCCACCCCCCCTCCCCTCCTCATCCTCCTCTTTGGATTAAAGCTTCAAAAGTGGGCGCAACTTTAGAAAAATATTTCACTCAGTGAGCGACGCGGGGTCCTCCCGGTGGTTTCACCTCCATGGAGGATGCGCGCGCTTTGGGGGGATGAGAGCACAGCGCACTGAAAGAGACTCCTCTGTGTCCTCCGCAGCCCCCCAATTGAAAATGATGGACTACTCTTATGACGAAGACCTGGACGAGATGTGCCCCGTGTGCGGAGACAAGGTTTCAGGGTATCACTACGGACTCCTGACCTGCGAAAGCTGCAAGGTTGGTGACCTGATCCTTATATAAAAAAAATGCATTTCTTTCTTTTTTTTGCACTAAAGTCTCTTTTTTTTAACAAAAAAATACATATATTGAACATTTCTGCACATGAGGCATTTAGATCATTTGCAAGACATCAGAAAGAGGTCAAAAGATCAAACAATGTTGTGACAGATGATCCAATAAACTCTTCCTTTCAGTGTCAGAAAAGTGAGCTGGGATTGAAGGAAAAGAACAAAATTGTGGATTTGTGTTCTTTTTTTTTCTCCCCCACACTTTTACAGCAGCAAACTACAAAAAAAAAAGTGTGTACTTTGCCTTGAGGCAAGGTACACAAAAGGGATGTTTCTGTTTGAACAAGCTGCCGAAAACTCTCATCACAAGTTCATTAGGAGCCAATCGGCATTGTCTGGAGGCGAAATTGTTTCCATAGAGGTGCTGTTGATGAGGCAACAATTTAATTTGAGCTCTGTCAACAACTTATTCGTCCGTCTGCTCCTCTTCTCAGCACAAGGCAGTTTTTTTTTTCACTCATCAACTTGTTTTCTGTTCAAGCTGTCAGTGCAAAATTAAGCTAAAATGAATGCACGTTAACTGTATAGTTTGTTGATTTTTTTTGGTTCTAAATTGCAGCTCACAGTGTTGATGCGGCAGCACACATTTCTTGCCTATGTGGTCATTATTCAAAGCAGATGTTATAGATTTTATCCTGTATTTTGACCTTGAAACGCCGAGCTTTTGCTCGAAGGGAGACGTCAGTGGCATCTCTGGTGCTTCTCAGCCTCAGCGCACGCCGGCTCAGGTTAGGGAGAACCAATCCACACGGATCCAAGCTGAAGCGCTCAGGCATTGTGCACGCACAAGCACACACGGCGCAGGCGAAGAGGGTGTTTTATGAAACGTTGTATATCCTTGTTGAAACATTAATGATATTGATAATCACCTGAAGCTTGTCATTGATTATATCTAAAATGTAGCAGTTTGTATGATCATCAGGGCTGGACTGATAAATCAGTCCGTTGGCACATTACAGGTTCATTTCAACATTAAATGCACTCTGTCAGCAGGCAGTGGGAAAAAGCCTTCTCTTAGGCAAAGTCTAATAACACTAGGAGTTATATTTTAGTTTGTATTCTATTTCTTTTTTTGTATTTTGTTAAAAGTTTATAGTAAAAACTGTTTTTTTTATCAATAACTTCAGTTACTTTTGTGCTCCGTAACTCACAGTCTGAGAAACCAACATATTTTTAGTTAGTGCATAAGCTTCTGCTTACAAAATAAAACATAATAAAGACGAATCGTAGATAACACGATAACACTAATTACTTGATTATTGTGGGGGGTTTTTTTGTGTGTATTTATTTAAAGGGGTTACAGGTTAAAGGTTAGAGTTTGTTAATGAGTTTGGAGCATTTTATGATTTTAAACTTTAAATACATTTTTTTCTTTATTTATGACTTATTTCTAAAAAAAAAAAAAAATACTCTTTCTAATGAGCATTTTTTTAATTTGAACTTCCTATTTTCCTTTTTTGATGTCCACAAAGCAAAAATGGATCAACTTGGATTCAGAACATACCATGTGACGTGATTTCTGGGCTGTAACACGTCAATATTCCACAAGTGAAATTTTTTTTTCTTTCACGTCTGGTTAAATCCGGTTAATTGTCAATCAAATCTAAGTTAAGTCAGTCTTTTTCATTTTTATTTTTCGGTCTTTTAAAGTGTTGGTTTAAAGATTCCCCTCCTATCTTATGGGTCCAGAATACCTTAATACCACCTTCCTTTCATTTGATTTTCACAGCTGCTGCTGGTAATAAATTCCATGTTGTGGGCATGAATTTCTGTAATCCCGGAACTGTGAATTATGGATCTAATTTATTGGATTTTTTTTTTTTTTTGAACTCGTGTTCGTGTTTTTCAATAATTAAGTGAAGGGGCTGGAAAGGTGGTTGCCCTGTAATTCCTGGAGTCTCTCTGTGAGCAGAGAGAAGCTACGAATTAAATAAGATTTCATGTCTTAGATGAAGTACATGTTCAAAAGACTGCTGAAAAAAAAGCTGCATGAATGAAAATTTCAAAATAAAATCCTGAGGTAAGATTTGTGGATTTACACATAACATTTTGCAATCCACTTTTGAAAAAGTTGATATTTGTCTGTATCTGTGTGCAGCATTACATTCAATAGAAATCTTGTTTTTTGTAGAACCGTGTGTGTGCGTGCGTGTGTGCGGGCCCCTCTCCATCTGTCTGGGAGCGTGAATGGGCCAATTACCATCACATTGCAGGGGTCAAGAGTGTTGACGTCTTAATTGGTTCTCTCTGCAGGGCTTCTTCAAGCGCACCGTCCAGAACAACAAGCGTTACACTTGTATAGAGAACCAGAGCTGCCAGATTGACAAGACCCAGAGAAAGCGCTGCCCGTACTGTCGCTTTCAAAAGTGCCTCACGGTCGGCATGAAACTAGAAGGTACGGGACCTTTTGTTTTGCTTTTTTTTTTTCCTCAAAACTTTTAATTAATCTCAAAGATGTGATTATAGAGTCTCATGATACAGTGGTGTTTGTGGAAAATGAGCTGTGATGGAAAGTTTGGGATTTGTAGATACGAATAGGATTCGTGATGTCACATTCTTGTATCCAAACAAGCAGCTGTTACAACCGATCTTGATTTCAGTGATTTTTCTTTACATGTAAAGACCAGATGGTTAACAGTGCAGTTGTACTCAGTAGGATTTGCAGTACGACAAAGTATATTTATTGTAAAAGTGCTAATAAGTAAAGTTTTTTTTTTTTTAAAGTGAAATGCTTTCAAAGTAAAAGTTTTCCAAACATTAGCTTTTATTGTATTTAAAAAAAATACTATGTAAAGTAAGTACTATCAAAAATATTGGAATAAAACATGGACATTAAGCCTCTACAATACATAAAAGATGTATTGTCATCCCAAAATCAACCTGTGCTATATGTGTGTTGAAAAGGCTGCCTAAATGGTTCCCTTAACTGATTACACATGCAAAAACAATCTTTGGGAGCTTCAACAAAAGAAATTGAGCCCTTTTGACCAATCAGATCTGACCAGATCAGATTAGTTCTGTTGGATTTATTAAAATACATTTTTATCCTCAGTTGTTTTGCTACATGTATCGCAAGTCGTATCGTGATTGCAATATTGATCACTAATATCACACATTGCAAGTCTTTTTGGTATTGTGCAGCTCTAACGGACATGCTGAGTTTAAAAGTGTGCATTTCTATAAATGTGCATTTAAATCAAAACAATCTTTATTTTTAAAGCACTTATCACACAAAAAAATACACAAGTTGCTTTACACCAAAGCAAAACAAGCAGAATTAATAATATAAAAACAAGAAACGTACATTCATTTATTTCTAGAAATATAAAAAAAATCAAATAGTTTTAGATTTTAAGTAGATGCTAACTTAACTTTGATGCTTTGACGGTTAAAAGATCAGTCATTAGATTTTGATGCAGTGCTTTTGTGTAAAAAACCGTCACCAAAACCTTTTTTGTTTTTACTGATTTGAAATATTCAGATCCAACTTTCCTTTTTTACTTCTTGGAAACTTAAGACTGACTTTTCCTAAATACCAATTTGCAGGTGAATTGCTTCCTCCGTATTGGTCTTATCCAGTATTTCCAAATGGTTGACACTATAATTGCTGCAGAATAAAGTTTCATTTAAAGTAAAATAACCACCCTTGAAAATAGATATAAAGAACCTTGTGAAATGAAGCCGTTCCTTTCAACCATTGTGATGATATCCAGAAATTTCTTTTTTTTTGGGGGGGGGGTTGGAAAAGGGTCAAAGGGAGTTGGGGAGGGTTGGGCATCTGGTAGCAGCTGTGCACTCAAATTTCCAAAGCAAAAAGATAAAATATTAGATTTGGCGGCTGGCAAAAACAGTAATGATGATGCTTTCGGCAGGCTATTTCAAGACCTCTTTGTTTAACTGAATCCTATTTAAATTTGGTCATTCAGGGCTGACAGGGAAGCAGGGTGAGAAACCCTCATTTACTGCTCAGAGATCGCACTCAAAATTAACCTTTTTTTTAGTTTGACAAGGTTTGTTCATGACAGGAACAGACAATTCTGAAGGTCGTCTTTTGACTGTGCTAAAATCAAGCTTTAAAAGGAATAGTTACAGGTTAAAAGTGACACCTTTGCCCTCTAATTTTTATCTAATTCTGACTTTGTAATGTTAACTAAGCTAAAACTTTCATGAAATACCCCACATAATTCACAAAAGAAGAAAAGAATTTGAGAAAATAAAAGAAAAAAAAAAGGAAGTTCTTTTTTTGGAGACCTCTTCCTTTGCCTGCCATGCATCTTTTAATTAATTGCTGTTAATTGTGAATGGCCGCTGGCCAAAATGTCCCGGCCTGTCATATTCTAAGCTAATACCTATGGGGGATTGGGGGATGGGTGGGGGGGTAGTGTTTGATTTGTTTTGCCGGCGGTAACTTTCCGCTCCAGGGCAAGACGGGCCCTGCAGCGCTCTGTCAGGTGCCAGAAGCTCCGGTGGGCGACTCCTGCCACATCCAGTAAAGACCTCCCACACAGAAGAGCTGACACCCCTCAACCCACACAAAAACACACACATACAGGTCTTCCTGGTAAACACACAGATGTGCTGAGAGAAAAAGAAAAAAAAAATGGAAAAAGCTGTGATTTTGTAAGCTATCCTGCAAGAATAACCTTTTGCTGTTGGCTATCAGACTCTTTACAGGAATAAAAAAAGCTTAAAAAAAGTTGAATTAATATAAATACTTCTCTTGTTTTTTTGCGCTAAAATGAGCGTCGTTTAGTGACAGTCAAGCAGGGAGCTTCACCTTTGAGCTCACTCGCTGAACAGTTAGCTGTAAAGACATTGGCATCAGTTTAGTGGATCCTAATAGTCTCGATTAGCTATCAGGTTGACCTAAATAGAACTTCGTCCACTATTAGTCCATATTTAAGCAAGCAAAAACCTTGATAATTCAAATAATCTAATGATGTTTTGAACTGAAGGATACACATTGTTTTTATTAGTATTTATTATTAACAGATTGATTATATGAGGTTGAGCTGTGGCACATAAACACACAACTCTGACCTAAATCTACAGCTGTAAATCAGTTTTTTATCTCTCCCTGATAACGGGACAAAATTTAACAAAACACATGGAACAAAAAAGATGTTTGCAATTGTTATGGGATCAGCCTGGACATGTTTAAATTGCAAGATAACTTTTAGGATTTGCTTGCTTGTAATTGGCTTATTGTAGCATTTTTTGCTTGCATACTTTTTTGTTTGTTATTGTAATTTCAAAACGTCGTAGATAGACTCACGGAGCCGGTAAAGCTCCCCTGCGTCCGCAGCGCTCTCTCCTCCTCAGTATGCCATACAGCATCTGTGTCGGCATTGTTTCATTGAGAGAACACGGTCTGATCCATTAGAACGTATTTCACAGGATCTGGTGAAGCGTGCCATATCTGAACAGCTCCCACTGGCATAGTTTTCTTTTTTTTTTGCTCTCTGTAATAGTTGTCTTACATCACATGCTTCACTAAGCTGCCTAATATTTTCTCTGCTTGTGCATCATGTAGAAGGCAGAGCAGAACAGTGTTATTAGTGATTCTGGCAGTTCCAACACATTTCAATTCTGCTGTGTGGCGTCAACGGAAGCAGGAGTTGCACGTTTCATATCCAAAATGTAAATTAATGCTCCTTTTTGAAAATACAGAACATGATTTCCTCTTTATTTTTTGCTTTCAATCACGCTGTTCTCCTTCAGCGAGTGTTCCGTTTTTACGAGGCATTCTCATGCATGTAGTTAATCCCCCATCAAATGTTGTATTGATTGATTACCACACATGCAGAACCTCTGAAGAGCCTTTTAACTGAAATTAGCACCAGCAGCTGTGGTTTGTTCATTCCCCTCGACACCCCCCCCCCCCCCTTTCTCTTTCCGCTTTTTATTTCCTCCCCGTCTCCATCTTTCTTGCTCTGATTTGTCTTCCGTCAGCCTCCCAAGTCCCCACAGTGGGAAACCACGGACCTGTCCCATTACATATGCATAGGTATCATAGGTATTCATGTGTGAGCATTGGATAGGGCGCATCCGGAGCAGGGGCCAGGGCCCTGACATGACAAACAGGGTGTCAGCCAGACCCTGTGGGACCCATTAATATGCCGGCAGGCGACAGGGATCTTCACATGCGCACGTTTAATATTCCTGTATATTAAACAATCATAAATCAGAGGATATAAGCACAGTAGTGTGTGTGTGTGTGTGTGTTCAGGTGTGTTTGTGACTATATGCACAGGTGTGTGTAGGAAAGCTGGGTGCCATAGAAAGAAAATAAATGCAACGTGTGCATATTTGGGGTTGTGCACGTTTGATCTGAACAGGATGTTCTGGACACGTTGGAAGAAAAGCAAATGGATTGTTGTTAAATCGAGTTTTCCTTTGAAATTTTGTGAATTTAAAACAGTCCTTGTTTCAGTCCCAGAACTGACCAACAGTTTCTAGCCAAGATGAGGTGCTGCAAAACACTCAATATAATTTTGACACAGATAATTATTAAATTTGTCAAGCTTGTAAGTAGTTTTTTTTAATGTATCCTTTTTAGACAATGGTCTAACTTAATATGTTAATTAATCTTACTAAGTATGTTAATAAACTTTATTGTGCTAATACATGGCTTACTAACAACCTATAAACACGTTAATAAGTTAAAAGATCTTGTTAGAGGACTCCTATTATAAAGTGTTACCCAAGTGTTAACTTCTCATTAATAAAAGAAAACCTTTTTTGTCATTATAATTTATTTTAGTATAATTTGAAAGTAGTTTTCAACTTTCATGATCATTTTTGCCTATCTTTTTGTTCAGTTTTTTTTAGGCATAAATGTTTGCACCTTTGCAGAACATGTTTTTGGTTAAAGAAAAAAAATCCCTTTCTGTATAGGATTTTCCCAAATTTTCAGCCTATTAAAATACAAAATATAACATTGGAAATTGTGCGTCAAGATCTTTTTTTTTTTTACAATTATATTTTATTGTCTTTTCAAATAAAAAACACACATAAAAAACTAGCACAAAACTGCAGATATTTGACTATTAACTACACAAAATCTTGATTAAAATAAAATGTTGGGATGTTTTCTTGAAGCAGTCCCAAATTACTTTGGAATACAAAATGTGAACCTTCAAAGATTTGTTTATATGTTTTTATTGGTTTTTACACTTTAACAGGAGCATAAAACAAACAACACAATAAAGTAATCCAGACAGTAAAATAAATAAAATACAGAGCATTATTCACTTAAATTTATCCAGCAAAGTAATGACTGTTTTCCATGTTTTAAAGTGTGCATCTTGCTGTATTAGAACAAAGTGTTTAAACAATATTTTTTATTTTAAATTGGTCTCATAAGCTGAGGGTCCTTCACTCAACCTATTACCACCATCAACCTCCCCCCCTTTTTTATTAATCTTTGTTACATGAATGCAAATCACCTTGTTTAATTAAAACACGGGTATGTATGTGTGAGAGTCAACCCCTCAGTTCTAGTATTCATGATGTGCTGTTGGTCCCTGGGTCTGAATCAGGCGAGGAAGGCGGTCGGGGCTTAATTTTGTTTTCCCAGTAGGGTCAACTTTTAGTTTCTCAGCTCATTAATAACTCTTTTGTAGAGAATCATTAATAGTTAAAGTTGCTCTACAATAATAAATAATAGATGTGCGAAAGAGATCCTGATTTTTAGTTTTTTTTTATATATTAATATATGATCAATTTCTGAGTTTGAAATTGTGGACGTTCTTTTACGCATTTTGAGAAATGGCTTTAACTGTGGGGGGCTCCTCAAGGTGGCACGCTCCCATCCCTCTGAAGTAGTAATATCATGTTTTTTTTTTTTGTTTTTTTTTCTTCAATTTAGCACCTTTGTGTTTATATTTTTGTGAGAGACAGGCGTGCATGTGATGTGCAATCTGCCCTCTCGGCTCTGCACTCGTTCAGATCAGTGACGGGCACATTTTTGGGACGAAGGTCATTAAAATCCCTCCCAAGGCAGCAGCGTGGCGTGCATCCGTGGGTGTGGGTAACCTTGCGCATGTATGTCTTTGTGTGGGTGCAAACGTGTCGTTGCCTCCGAACTTATATTCATCACCACACCTTCTCCCCCCCTTCTGTTCTTTCATTCATCCGTCAAGACATCACAATGTGGAGTGACTGTCTGACTGTTCGGCGTGCTCAAACAGGTCAAATGTATGTGCATAAATTAGCATATTTAGTTTGGTGAAAGTGTTGCTTCAGACGATGTAAGGCCTTATCAAATTCAGTTTATTATCTTTCTCTGATTTTCTAGACTATCGGTATTAGTGATTTTTTTTTTTCTTTTTTTTTCTTTCTGCTGCATGAAGTCCCAGACGTCCGTTCGCTCTTTGCATGCTGGGCTCTGTGAGCCTCGTCAGAGTAAGAGGTAATTAAGTATGAATAATTAAAACCAGCTGCCCCCAACTGAGAGACAGCTTCCCCATGGCAGCAGTCGGCTAGATCACACATGGCCCTCATTGCAGTCCACTGTGTGCCCGGCTCGTTCATTAGAAATACCCACACCACACGCTCGTTGTGATCTTCACCACGGGATCTCGCTCTGAGGGGGGGCGGCAGGGGGTCATCATGAGCATGTTTGTTAAAGCAGAGAAAAGAACCCCAATTGGATTATTGTCAGTCTTTAGTTGTTGCAAAATAAAGTTTCCACTAATTGACAGTGACATCGTGAGAGCCTCGAGCCGAACGTGTGATCAGATAAGAACGTGTGATTTGAAAGGAGAAATACATATCTTTTGAGTTTTTTTTTTTTTTTGTATCAGCGAGTAACTTCTAAGTGGAGTTTGCTGGCGGTGCAGGGAGCGTTTACTGCAGCAAATCAGAGGGTTTGGGTCTGTGGTCAATGAGTAACACTGCTATCGGTTGTGGTGTGTGGGCTTTAAGAGTCAGCGATAAATGTCAAGTGTAATCGTTACGGGAAAACCTTTACCCTGTACACAAGTTACATATACATAGGTTTCACTTCCAAAACACCACACTGCAAAAAGAGGTACCCTAAATATAGGAGAAGAACAATAAAATTAAACATTCAAAAAGGGAGAAATAAGCTAAAAAAAAAAAAAAAAAGCAAACTTTTGGGTAGATTTACTTAAAATTAAATCTCCCCACTAATAATGTCTTGCCAGTTCTGAAAAAAATGTTTTGTTTTTCTTGAATTAATTATAGTTCATTTTGATTTCATAAAAAAATTATATATATATGTGAAATAAGTGGAAATGACTCATTATAGAACAAAATGTGAACAAAGCAAAACTAGCACTTACTCTGAGGGCATAAATATTAAGTTGGAAATGAATGTCATTCTAGCTTTTCAACATTTATTGAATTTAAAAAGAAAATCCTTAATATTAAGCAAATATATATATATATATATATATATATATATATTATGTGTGTGTGTGTGTATATATATATAAATAGTGCAGTTTGTGGATTTTTGGGTCTCGATTCATTTTTTTTAATCTTCCTTTTTATTTCAGTGACAAAAAATAGTGTAATAAGTGAAAACGACTCATTTTAGAACAAATTTAAAATATCATCTTAATAGAATCCATCCAAATAAATCCTCACAAAACCTAAAACAACCACTTATTCTTGGGACATAATATTAAGTTGGCAATGAATGACAATCTAACTTTTCAATATTTTTTGAACATTAGAACCAAATTCTTAATATTAATAAAAAAATATGTTGTAATGGTATATTTTTGAGTCTTAAATCAAAATGTTATATTGTCAATTTAATCTTAGTGACCAAAAACAGTGTAATGTGAAAAAAATGTGAACATAATGTGATACAAGTTGGCCCATGCGAAAGAAAAAAAAAACATGATAAAATTACGTATTGCAGAGCAGGAACCTGCTGAAAACCTGCTGACAGAAGAAAGCATCTTTAACTTCAACATTTATTGAACATTCTTAAGATTCAGCCAAAATTCATAGTGCAATTTGAGATTTTAAAGTCTTGAATCAAGTATTTGAGTATGAAGCAAAATGATTTGAACTCATTTTAATAACAATTTCCTTATTCTAGCTTCTAATGAAACAAAAAATTCTCAACCCTGCTAATTTAAAAAAATTGGAAGGAATAGAGTAAAGATAAGTTCAAATAGTTCAAATGTCAGAAAACAAGGTTTGAAGTCTTTGCAAGGATTAAATAGTTCTTACTGGTGTTTTAAATGATGAGTGGATTTCTTCAATTTCTGCCAGATGCTGTTTTAAAATAATTGTTTTCTGCTTTCTCGTTTGTCCTCCTGTCAGCTGTGCGGGCCGATCGCATGCGTGGCGGTCGCAACAAGTTTGGCCCCATGTACAAACGTGACCGCGCCCTCAAGCAGCAAAAGAAGGCGCTGATCCGAGCGAACGGCCTGAAGATCGAGGCCATGAGCCAGGTGATGCAGGCCGTGCCCACCGACCTCACCATCTCCTCTGCAATTCAGAACATCCACTCTGCGGCCTCCAAAGGCCTCCCGCTGACCCACCACTCTGGCCACCACAGCAGTCACCACCACCATCACCATCACCACCATCATCCCACCGCCCTTCCCCCAACAGACTACGACCGAAGCCCGTTTGTCACTTCCCCGGTCAGCATGGCCATGCCGCCGCACGCCGGCAGCCTGCAGGGTTATCAGGCGGCCTACGGACACTTTCAGAGCACGCGCACCATCAAGTCAGAGTATCCAGACCCGTACACCAGCTCCCCAGAGTCCATCATGGGCTACGCTTACGTTGACGCCTACCAGTCAGGCTCTCCGCCCAGCTTTCCACATCTGATCGTAGAGCTGCTAAAGTGCGAGCCGGACGAGCCGCAGGTCCAGGCTAAGATCCTGGCGTATCTACAGCAGGAGCAGGCCAGCCGAGGCAAGCACGAGAAGCTCAACACGTTTGGCCTGATGTGCAAGATGGCCGACCAAACACTCTTCTCCATTGTAGAGTGGGCGCGCAGCAGCATATTCTTCCGTGAACTCAAGGTAAGCGACCCGTTTCATGACTGAGATGATTTTTATTATTTATTGTTGTGTTGTTAATGAGAAATGGGCTGTCCAAAAGTACTTGAGGCTGCCATCCCATTAATTAAAACACCAACCTGATTTAAAGAGATAATACTGAATTAAAATTGAATCAACCACTTTTGCTTTGCAGCAGTTTTAAATCTCTCACTCCTCTTAGCCCTCCAAATGGAGAGTTATGGAAAAATTGTGTCTTTAAAGGGTTTCCAAACAGTGAAGTTGGAGGCTGACTCCATCCACAACCAAAATGTGAAAATCTAGTCAGAGGGGTGGGGCTGAGGAACAGGACTGCAGATGCAGATCATGAAGTAGGGCTTCTGAAATGACGTGGGACTTATATGGTTTGACAAATCACAAAATTCAAATGTAATACCTTTATTCAACCTATAGGGGGCAGCAAACAGATGTTTCTGACTATATTTTCAAGAATTAATCAAATTTATTTTCATTTGTCAAAAAATTGGCAATGACATACAGAGAGCACTTTTAAAGCCCAATTTATAGAGAGAAACTGCCAAAAAAAAAGTTGATTTAAGGTTAAATTCAGATGTCACTCCCACTTGATGACGTCATCAACATACATCGGTCAACTGCGTCAGTGCGTACCATAACAACTTTGGCTTAATGTCATGCAAAAACAAATTCAACGTGGAACACCCTTGCTGCAAAGGGCTCTGCGGCAAAGGTTAGCCCCAAAAAAAAATATTTCGGACATCCCTACTTCTTCAAATGCCCCAACAATTGGAGGGGTAGGGGAAGAATTCGGATTCAGCTGTGATGTCATCTTTTAACGCTGTAGTATTTTGGTGGTGTCCCTCCTGTTGTCCTTTTGCCAAACAAAAATCTAAATAAAATTCTAATTGTGCCCCACAATTAACCCTTTAACACCGGAGTGCTTGTATTTATATTCTTTGATTTACTATATTTTTGACAGAATCTGCAGAAATGACCTTGATTATGTTAACAATTAAAAAATTATGATATGTTCAAGATTTTGTGTTTAAGTGTCCCCACATATGCCTCAGGTGTTAAAGGGTTAAAATACCCGGGTTCACCCTTCTAGTCACCCTTCCAGCGAGACCTTCTTACACGTTTTGTGAATGTAAAGCTTAATTTCCTCTAAATCCGACATGTCTGAAGTCCGGCCCGTGGGCCAAATATGGCCCGTGTTCAAATGTCTACCGGCCCGCAAGCTTCTGTCATAAGATCAATATGCAGCACGTTTAAGAATTGTGTGTATGACTTCTTGATTGTGATTGGCTAAATGATAAGTACCTCAAAATTCACAGTATTTTTGATAAAAATGTATATAGATGTGTTTTTTTTGTCTTATGAGAAGAAATTAAACATACACTGTAAAAAGTGAAACATTGGATCAATTAACAAAAGTGCTGTAATTTGTTACATTTAAAAATATTTATTTTCATCAAATTAACTTTTTTGAGTTGAGTAAACCATCAACACAATATTTAAATTTGATGAAACAAAAAAATGTTTGACTTTTTATAGTGTAGTTCATTTGCATTAACTGTGATTACTAGAGTTCAAAGAATGCAAGCAGATTTCTTTCTCACACATTTTTTAGACTCTCTTTGCATAAAGTTTGCTCTAAATGGAAGTTCATGTTCAGAGAAAATATTTGCTCGGTGTGTGTTCACCGTTTTTCCTTTCCTTTGTCTAAATTCTTTCTTCTGCTTATTTCACACCATGTTTCCCCAAATGTTTAACTACATATTTATTATCCCGCAGCAAAGCACTATTTATTTTGTTATGCAATTTTTTTTTCCAAAGAGGAAAACAAATGCAAAAAAATGAGAGAAACGGAAAGATGAGAGTACTTGAAAAACACTTGATGACATTTTGAACACAGTGTATCGCCTACTATTGACATTACTGAGATGTGTATGCATGTACGCACGCATATGCACAAAGGCTCATTGAAGGTGTGTCCACAGCTAATAATTGTGTGTGGCTTGCCCATTAACTTTGAGTGATAATTTCTGCTCTATTGTGAAAGCCCTCCATTCCTCGCTCCCGTCTCCTAATTTAATTATCTCAGCTACTAGTGTTGGTCACACCCTGATTTGCTGCTGAATGAGCCGTCATTATGTTTGTCTAATGACTATCCATATTAATAGTAATTGAGCCAAGTGGCTGTCACAAAAGCTTCACAATGAACTGGGCTCAGTGCAGAGGCAAACGCGCCGTGTTGCAAAGCCCATGTTGCTTTTTTAGAAAGCGAGGACTGCGCTTCACTTGCGAGGGAGATAATTAAGCTCACCCCGGTTTCTCTGTTTTTTAAAGCGCCGTCTAAAGCACAAGGGGTTTGGATAAATAGTGCGCTAGCTGTGTCTCTGGCAGATTTTCCCACACACTCGGCAGCCCTCCGTTCTCACTTGTTTGACATTTGGGAGCCACTTTTAGGACTGCTGAGCAAAGATTGGAGTTGGGGGGAGAACATGTAAAGCAGTAGTCAAGCAGAAGTCAGACCCATTCTTGTTTTAACTCCAATTCAAATGAAATTTTGAGTTTCTAACTTGTTCTTTTCACATTTTCAATAGTGCTTCCATAAATTATTTTTTTAATATTCGACCAATCCCCGATTATTTTTCCCATTAGTCGAAAAATTGGGTCATGCGCAAACTGGATATGAAACACACATTTTAACAATAATTATCTGTATATAGCAGTACCTGTGACAATGCTAGTGTGAATACTGTAAGCTAAATTTGGCCGCCCAATATGTTAGCGCTGATATCTGAAATCGCTGAAGCTGACAGCCAGCTAAAATATTAGTTAAACACCAAATTAGCCTGAAAAATGGAAAAAAAAGGTCTAAATTAGCTAAAACAGCTAGTATGTAGCTGAAATATTAGCTAAACTCCAAAATAACCTGAAAAACCTTAATGAATGCCAAAACAGTCAAAAAAGCTATCAGAATGCCTTCATAACTTTCAACTTTACTACACACCGACTCCATATAATATAAAGGAACAACTAATCAACGATTAAAATAGTCGTCAACTATTTTAATAGTCAATTAGCCGACTAATAGTGGCAGCCCTAACTTTCAACGTGATGGAGGACATTCACAGAAAAATAGGCTTAAAGTTGCTTTCCTGAGGCGAAAAATGCCATGAGAATAGAATAGAATAGAATAGAATAGAATAGAATAGAATAGAATAGAATAGAATAGAAATACTTTATTTATCCCAAGCTGGGAAATTTGGCTGTTACAGCAGAATAGACTTTATTTGCAGAAGATACAAATATAAGAATTATTAAAAGAAAACAAAGTGTGCAAATTGTAACAGTCCTGTGGGGAATATTGGGAGCTTCCTGCTCCGCTCTATTCCAATACATCCACTTCCAGACAAATAGATCCACGTATGTCTTTGCTTTCCTCGTTTGAACTGCCATCTGGCTCAAAACTGTGTGGCTGGATAGCTCCAAAATTGCATGCTACTTTTGTTGGACTGGTAATGTTAGCTTGGAATTTTGGAAGGTTGTAAGATAGCTGAAGAGAGTGTAAACAAAGGCAACTCAGCTGTGAATTTCTAATGAACTACTGCTGCTCTGCAGGAACTATGTTCTAAAAAATGACTGTTTTTTGCCAAAAACAGCATAACCATAATTAAAAGACCACCAATAACACTTTAACAATAGATCAAAAGATGTTTGGAGTGGAAGAAATTCAGATCTCTTTTTTTTTATTCAAAATATATCGACCAAATTGTTTCCTCTTTATGTTATTCATAGTGAGCCACTGTAGGAAGTTATAAACTCACACGCTAATACAAAAACGCTGCTGTAAAGGCACAAACAATGCACAGGCCCTTTCATTAGTTTTAGCTCCAAAAAAAAAAAAAAAAAAAAAAGGCCTTTTTATTAGATCCAGGTTTGGTGTGAGCATATTATCTGCCAAAAACTATTTAGTTTCCATAAGTTGGCTGCAATCGCAGGACTCATAAATATTTAGCCATTAGGACAGCCTTCTAAAGAGGATTCTGGATTTTTTTTTTTTTTTTAGTGCTGAAAGCAAACCCCTCCCCTCCTGCTTTTGGGAATGAAGCTCGACACGAGGGACGCTTATTTCCTACACCTCGAACTTTAGAATTCAGGGTTAGCTTTTTATACCTCAGTTTTGATTGGTTTCAACACATCGACAGTAATGCCCTGGCAGGTTGGGTGCACTGCTTTTTAAATCATAGATGTGATGACGGAAAGTTCTGGCAGGCGTTGTTTTGACAATTTCAAGTGAGCTGGAGACAGGTGCATGTGTGACCGCGCGGTTATGTGTGTTTGAACTCTGGTTCGTGTCTTGAAATCATTTAATCCTAATGTGTCTTTTTTTATTAGCAAATTAATGATTTTAAAGCTTTCTTTTAAGATCAATAAACTGCTTAGCTTTTTTGGATTAAACCCGGAGTTTTGGCTCAACCTCACATAACTACCTCCTCCATAATTTCCTCAAGAATAAATGCAGGAGTGTTCAGCACAGTTTGAAGTTTGATGGGTGTTCTTTATGTCATTGTAAAAAAAAATGTGCGTTTTGCAGATGGCTGGCTTTGTTCTGATTAGAAGGTTTGGGTTTCTGGATCATTATTTTGTTTTATAGAACTGGATGTGATTTTTATTTTGAAATAGATTTAAAGACTTTTTTAAGGTTAAAATCAGGATTCTGAAATATATAAAACTAATTTGGAACTTCAGAATCTCATTTTAAAGATGCTTCCCATGTTTTTTTTTTTTTTTTTTTAAAGGGGGAAAATGTGTTTTTTTCCAGTTTTAGACTTTTTTAGATGGTAGATTTCCTGTTGATATGAATCTTAAATTAAAAGCGTAGAGGGATGCAGTTTATTTCCTTAAACTTCAAGATTTAAAAATAAATAAAAAAAAAAAAATTGGCATAACTTCTTGGTTTCATTCTTAAAAGTGAAGGAATTTTCCCCACTAACAGCAGAAGCAGATGAAAGCAGTGAGAGGCAGATGGGCTGTTGTTCCGGTCTCATGGGAAAACTTCGGCACACTTGTGCAGACGTATCACAACAAAGACAGAAATTGTGTTTGGTAAAATAACATGTGGCGGTAGAACATTTCAGTTAACACATGGCATCATGGCAAACTATAATGCATCCGATATGCCACCTTGTTGATTTTGTTCCCTTTATTGCAGAAAAATGTTTTCTGTAGTGTACTTTAATATCTTGCAAAACACAGTACACTATTAAAACAAACTGACCTTGCAAGACAGTAGGGTTGTTACAAATAACAGATTTTGTCTTGTCAATTTGAGAGTTACTGTTTGTACCAAAATAGTGAAGAGATTTTGTAGACCGCCTGAACAACAACTCTCCATGTGTTCCTGTTTGGATCTGCATGTTTTTACGATGTTTGTCTGCGTGTGTGCCGGTGACTCATGTTGAGGCCGGCCCCCGGCTCCTCTGTCCCCCATTGTTCTGGCACAGGGATGGCTAGTCTGACTCCCACCACAAACACAATGGAAGGGAGAATTTAGCAGTGCAATCGGGGACTATTGATGATTCATATGTTTATGTCCTACCTTCCTTACTGTACTCCCTTTTCACCAGAGCCACCGCGCCCTCTTTCCCCTCTGCAGCCTTTAAAGACCCGCCATGCTTAAAATAGTGTTTTTGGCGTTTCAACATCCTTTTGTAGCTTTTTTTCTGATGTATGAAGAAGCTAAAAGTTTAATTTCTGTGTGTTTTTTTAATTCAAATTGTTATGAATTATTATTGTTGTGAATAAGGAGCAGATTACAAAACGAAAAAAAAAAAAAACAACTAGTGTCGTAGAAAATGTGCTAGGCGGGCAATAAGTTCCATACTTCACTCTATTCTGATGCATCCACTTGCAGACAAATAGAGAAATTGCAGAAAGTGCACAAAGAACATGAAGATTTTCTTTTAAAATCGAAAAAAAAATTGTGTAAAATTTTAAAACGCGTAGAAGCTATAATTAGCAAAAGTACAAGCAAGGATGTCCTGAACATGCTGAATGTTTTGACACAATATTTTGGTAGTTTCAAAGGTACACAAAGAGTTACAAAAGGTTTAAAAAAAAAAAAAGAAAAACTTAAAATTTATGATTGCTAAAAATACAACCAGCAGGGTCTGAACTTGCTGCTCGTTTTGATACCAATAGCGCATAGGTTTCAAAGAGCATTGGTATGGAGCTGAAAAAGAGCATAAATTGCGAAAAAAAAAAAAAATAAATAATGCGTAAAAATTTGAATACCAAAAGCAGAAGCAGGAATGTCCTGAATACGCTCCTCCTTTTAATCTTAATGTTACATAAGTTTCAAAGGTGCAAAAAAAATCGGAACAATTTATTTAAAAACTGTTTAAAAAAACGTGAATGCCAAAAGTATAAGCATGAATGCATTGAACGTTTTGATATCAGCATTGCATAGGTATCAAAGAGCATTTTCTATGGAGCTGAAAAATTGTGAAAAAAAATGAAAATGTGTGAAAAATATGAATAGCAATCGGGGTGAAAAATGTCATAATTTGCATAAAATCTTGAAAACCAAAATAAATGCATAACCAAGTACAAGCAATCATGTCCTGAACGAACTGAATGTTTTGATACCAGGATTGCTGAAATTGTTATAAATATTAAGTTTTTGCGTACCAAAAAAGGTCCAAAATAGAGCAGGAGGATCCCTTTGGTGTGAATGCTGTAAGGCTTTTTTTTTATTTAATTATCATAATTTAAAAGAAGAACCCCTTTGTAATGTTTTTTTTAATAAAATTTTAGATCAAAAGAAGATCGTAGTGGGTCTTTAATAAAAACTGACAAAAGAGCGATGTTGGGACAAAAAGTGCACTTTATACTTATGTCAAACAATAAATCTAAAAGTTTTCCAGGTTGTTGGATGTTTAAAAAATTCTCACAACACTGTCAGTTAACTTATTTAAAAATGTTTCCCTCTTTCACAAAAGTATTTTTTCATGATTTTTCCACATATTAAGTGTTCATTGTGGTCCATGAATTCTGACAAGAAAACAGCTATTAACAGAGAAAAAAAGTGGCGTGTTTTCACCTCACTGTTAGCAAATAAAATCTTTCAAATGCATTTAGGTTGAGCAACAATGAAATCCCAAATGACAGCTTCGAGCTGCTTGTGCGTTTCAACGAAAGAAAGATGTTAAACTCAGAGGATTGTGTGTCTGCCAACTTACAAGGGAGAAACCTGGTTTGCTACGTGTTGGCAAGGGATGTAGAGGACAATGCTTGCCTAAAAAAAAAAAAAAAATCTCTCCGCAAGATGAAAGCATTCACTGTCAGTCTTGGAGAAAGTCTCCGTTTCATTTACAAGATCAAACACAGTTATTTTATTTGTCAAAAACTTTTCAAACATTGACTGCTGTGTAACTTTATATCTATATTTAGCCCATCCACCTGATAAAGTCGAAGCTGAGAGTAAAGTGTCCATGACGTTTTGAAATGTAGCCTCACTATTCAATTTAGTCATCCGGGGACAGTTTATTGGGGGAGATCCAGACAGGCTTTTTTTGTACTCCTTCAGTTTTTTCCCCCCTTTTTTTCTTTGCTCTGCAATGGTAAAAACAGAACGGAGGGTCATTATGGTGAGGAGGAACTGTATTAGAAGTTTGGCTCCCTGGGAAAGCTCCCAGCTGAGATGGGACAGCCATATTGGATAAACAGATGGTGGGGGGAGAGAAAGGATAGGCGAGGAGAACAGAGGTGAATCAAAGAGGAGAGATGAGAGGAGAGGCGAACAGAGGACAGGCAACAGAGTGGGGAAAGAGAAAAAAAAAGAGGATGAGGAATGACAAAGAGGAGTGGAGATGGGCCATTGTAGCAGCTCATCCTCCATGGCTCTCTTGTTACATTTGCTCTCACTCGTTTGTACAGGGTGTGAAGGGAGATGCTGACATATGTTGACGTTCAGGTCCAATTTAGACTGAATGCACAACAAAATATTCACTTAAATTGCTGTAGTTGTATTTCTTAACATTAATAAATATGTAAAGTAAACTTCAGTTTTATTTATTTATTTTTTGTTGTTCTTTTATCTACAGAAGAACAACACAAAGACGACTCTCATGCTGGGATAATTGGGGTTGTTTATTTTTCTTGTCTTAGATTGCACAATTTGTGTTCAGGTTATGTTCTAATGAGTTTTGTGTCGCTTATAGTCACACAAAGTTTTATTTTTTAATTACCACTGCCCTTTTTTCAGTAAGTTATGCATGCTTTTCTTGGTTCCTCCTTGTCAGATTTTATGAATTTGATCATTTTGTTTTACAAATTATTTTAGATTTTTGTTACACTTTAATTAAAGTCTTTTTTTATATCAATTGAAAAAAAAATTAATGAAAATTGCATTTTTAAATGTTCTTGTGTAATGTTCTCATGCTGAAGGACACACTTACACACACACATATATGTGTGTAATTATAGAATTAAGCTTAAACTTGCATTTCTGAGTATGTCTTTATTCAAATCGTGGTAAATTAGGAGCAAACACAAAGAAATGCTGTTGGAAAAAGCTTTTAGCAGTGGTGTAGGACCTTCAATGGGAAGCCTCACACCAGACGTGGAAGCGCTGTGAAGCGCCGCGGAACGTAGGCTGCTTCCATTCGGCTTCCATTCCCTTATTAACCCCTATGTGTAGTTCGCATCAGACGTGAAGCGCTGCAGTCCTCCGCAGCTGGCTCATTCCGTGCAGCGATTGTTTTAGCGTCTGGTGAATATTTTGTGAGAGCTGCGAGTGATCTGTGTCAATTCTGGCTGGAAGTTTCACCAAGACATATGAGAAAATCTGGTCAATTTGAAAAATATAACAAATTTTTCACAATAAAATGCAGTGTTTGAGAATTGTGATATTTTTTTTGTATCTAAACAGACTATAGAGATTTTGATATACATTCTGATATACTTACAGACAAATAGATCCACGCGTATACGTCTTCGTTTTCTTCGACCAAGCTGGTATCTGACTCAAAACTGTTCAATATTGCTCACCATGTTAGTTGCACTGCTAATGTCAGCTTGTGGTTGTGTGGGGCTGTAAGATAGCAAGAGAGCGTGTAAACAAAAGGCATGATGGAAAATGAAGACAAGCTTACTCCTCACCGACAGTCACACAAAAGCAGAGCCAAATTTCGAAGACAGTACAGCTGCTCTGGAGAAACTATGTATAGAAACTAGAAAATGGAACAGATTTTTGTATTTTGCCTAAAATTTCAAGATACCATTAAAAGTCTACTCTGAAGTCTGAACATTTTTAAAATGGATCAAAAGATCATTGAAGTGGGACCTTCAAACATGATATTTGAAAAAAGCAAAATATTCAACCTTTACACTTTCATGTTGAATTTTCAAGAAACATGAGCATATTTGTGTATCCATAAATGTCTTTGGACAGGGTGAGAACACTGTCCTTGCTTTTCTGTTAACAGCTGATTGCACCTCTTTGTTTCTTGCTGTCTGTTTTTTTTTTTTTTTTTTGTTTTTAATTTGCACCCGGTGACTGAGCGGTAATTAATAAGACGCTTTAGGTGTGATGTAGGGTCTACAGCAACCTCATGACACTCACGGACTTAACCCTTTGACCCCAGAGTTTTAGATTCTGAGGTTCTTTTGACTACAGTAACTCTACAATAGCAATTGTTGTCGTTCACACTGATTCTGAAGACGAGATTAGCGGTTTCGCGCCAATATGCTACACAGAATTTAAGTGGTTCAATGTAAATCAGCTGATTCTGTCGCGGAGAAAAGCAACTTATGCAACACTTGACATTTGTAATGTGTTGCGAGAACAGTCGAGGAGTTAAGCTATGTCAGAGATCCAAAGGGCGAATGTTATTTAGGTGTCGTCTGCAATATTTCCGGCCTTTGAGGGGTTAAAGCTACAGCCATCAATGTCAGTCTTGTTACAGAGGTCAGCGCCCCCTCCCTGCTCCTTCTGACACCCCAGGTCTGACTAACTGCAAGCGAGGTGAGGCTGGCAAGCAAACAGTTGGCAAAGACGTGTTCCTGGATGACTGGATTTCACAGCCGTGGATGAGAAGAGAGGAGAGAAACACGGGTGAGAAGTGAGAAGTTTCCGTCAGCTGTAGAAAGATGAAGAAGAAGATGGAGAAAAGTTGAAAGATCAAGAGAAGAATTCAACTGGGAAAAAAAAAGGATAGATGAAGTTGCCGATCAAAAGAAGTAGAAGAAAAAACAGGGACAGCAAGAGAAGAAAATGAGAGAATAGAAAGAGTGAAAATTAAATTGAAGGATGGGTAAGGGATTGTAACAACCAAGGGTATGGGGGAGGAGGAAAGCAGGCATGGTGAAGGACAACAGGGGAGGGTGAAAAAAAAGGACCGCTAGGTTGGCGAGGTAGGGGGTACAAGGGGGGAACAGGTGGAAGGTTAATGGGACTGGAGCGGATCCACCAGACGCTCTCGGGCTTGATATATGGGTCCAGGGCCTGGCGCGGGGCGTAGGCTTTCAAAGATATATTATTTCATTTGAAGACCAGCACCATTCTGCCTGACACCCCCCACCCCACCCCACCACAAACTATCCTCACACCACACTTCCACAATCACCCCCCCCCACCCCACTCCACCCCACCCAGCATTTGTCCAGTGATAGATCACACCCCCACCACCCCACAACACCTTACACACATGCAAAAATACATCGTCTTCTCATCAAACCGTTCCATTTTCTCTTCCTTGTTTTTAAATCCATTTTTCTTTTTTTTTTTTGTATTCGAGGAAGGGGGGTGGGGATGCTCCACATGTCTTTCTTTCTATAGTCCTTTCTTATTTTTACTTCCTCCTCCCTTCCGTGAGTCTCCCCGGCTGCAGGCAGGTCTCATGGCTGGCTGGTGTGTTTTTTTAAGTTGCTATTTCAGAGGTAACAATATCTGTTTGATCAGGAGCAGTGGGTCAGAGCAGGAGTTGGGGGGATACTTATGGGGAGGGAAAGGTTCACAAAGGCCTCTTTTCATTTATGAATTATTGACCGTTCCACAGAACATCGTTCTCTCTTTTTCATAAATACTGTAAAATGCCCCTCCTGATTTTTTTTTCTTGCCAGTACCCCTGAAAGGAAACCGAACATTTTTGGATAAAGCTTATGGTCAAATATAAATAAGCAAATAAATGAAAGACAATAAGTAAAACTCATACTTTACAGTGCACGTGTCAAAGTCAAGGCCCAGGGGCCGGACCAGGCCCACCGGGTATATATTTTCCACCCTCCATATCATTTTATTTTGGCTAATTTAGGCTTTTTTTTCAGTTTTTAGGCTATTTTGAAGTTTAGCTATTTTTTCGGCTACATGACAGCTGTTTTGGTTAAGTTTTAATTATTTGTATTTAATTTTTTAAGGCTAATTTGGCATTTAGCTAACGTTTTAGCTGACTATCATCAGCTTCAGCATTTTCATCTATTAGCTTCAGCGTTTTTAGCAATCATCGTCAGGTATCAGTACTAGCATCTTTAGCTGAAAAATTTAGCTCACAGCATTCACACTAGCATTGTTGCTATATATCTAGTTCATAATTATGATAAAAAGTTACGGTTTTAAAGTTTTAAAAATTTTGCTTAGTGTTCAATAAATGTTTATCTTGTTCGGCTTAGCTGTGTTTTGGCTCCTGTGTGATTGAGTTTGACACCCCTGCCTTAGAGGGTTTGTTTCCATTAAATAATCCGCTGAAGTTCTCTCAACAGGAAAGTGCTTTCCTGCTGGTAGTTAATAAGATGATCATATATCATCGTGCAATGCTTTATGGAAAACGGGTTTCATGATCTGCGCATTTTTTGGCAAACTCTGAGTCGGACCGATTTCATAGAAACGTTTTCAGCCTTCGATGATTACGCATAGAAATGAAGATGAAGCCATTTCTAAAAACTGTAACAGCAGGTAAAACCTCACGGGATCACAGCAGGCCGGAAGGAAGAACAGGAAACTTGTTAAAAGAAGAGATTTAAGGTCGCTGGTCCCAGAGGAAATGCAGCTTTAAGGAGACAATTGGGAGGGGACTGGAAGGTTTGGACATACACAGAAGTCTGTTCATCTACTTGATGCTTTGATGAGGGATGAAAGGCTGTCATGAAGTACAGCTTTACAGAGCTCTGAGCAATGATAGACTCAACCGTCCTCAACATCATTTCCTCTAGCTTGTGCTCTCTTAAGGAATATTTACTACTTTTTTTTTTTTTCCACACAGTTTCAAACTGCCGCTTTGGAAATGTGGGAACACAGACAGATGGACAAACATGTTCACATGGACATGTTAACTCACGGACAACACTGAAGTTCCTGCACCACCATGCTAAACCCTGTCTGGCTGCGCTTTTTTTTCCCCCTCCCATCTGTGTTGAATAGATTTTGCAAAAAGAAAAGCAAAGATCACCTCCACCACCTTTCAATTTGTATTTACTTTTTCATATTTTCAAGCAACTTAACACAGCCTGATTCGCATTTTCGAGCACTTTGGGCGTTCTGCAGCAGAAAAAAGCAGGTTGAGTTTAAGTCTTGTTTGAAGATCATCAGGGTAAAAGCCTTTTTTATTGGCAGGTCATGCCGCTTGTTAAGACGGTGATGCAGGTGACTAGGATGTGCTGTTAGCCTCGGTGGCCCCCAGAGTAACATGGCTGCTCTTCCTCAAGTTGGGAACAGACAGTAAAATTAGTGGCAGGAGACAAGACAGGCAGTTTGAAAGCAAAAGAATTGGGAAAATAAAACAAATCAAAGACAACAAAATTGGGTAAACAAAGTGAATTCGGGGACTTGATTAAGTTAGTGAAGCTGCTAACGAAAAAAACTCAACACTCTGCAAACACTTCATCAAAGTACAAACTTTCACACTCTATTCGGGTCCTCTAGTGGGGTTTTATAATGCACGGAAAGCCCACATTTAATCTTTAGTCTAAATATTTCCATGCAAAAAAAAAGCTAACTGGTAAAAATAAGTGCATCTGCTAGAATCCCGGGGAGCTGAAGGTAACAATTTGTCAGTCAGGCAGCAAACTTAAACATAGAAGCACAAGCATTTTGCAAATAAATTATTTCTAGCTCCTGGAGGTCAGAAGGTCTGAGGTGAAGCTGCAGCAGCCTTACGCTGAACTCTGACCCCAACACTCGGTCAATCATACAAACTATGCAAACATGTCAGTTAAGTTTTTACCCTTTTTGTCATCAACTCCTTTCCTGTCTATATATATTATTCTAAGTGCAACGTTTTAAATGAAAAAGATGGGATGCAAGAAACCAGATGGTATATAATTAATTTATTCGCGTTTTGTTCTTACAATGAAAAGCACAACCCCGTGTTTCCTAAGTGCCCATGTTGTGTGGCCCTAATTATGTGCATGTAATTCCGCCTGTATGGAGATTGCAGCAGTGTTTGCTGCTTTCGTCACCGGGCTGTCAACAGTTGTCTCCCGATGTCTATTTCTGATGCTTATTTACGGCTCGTCTATTCTGGTCGGGGAGTGGGGAAGCTTTTTGAGGTGATGGGGTGGGGTCAGGGGTTCCAGGAGACAATAGATAAGACAGTGGTGGAGCGGAGTCGGATAGTTTTACACTTAAAGGGTGGAGGGGTATTTATATTCAAGTGGTAAGGCGGCTGATTGAACTTCCACACCGATGACTGATGTATTCGGTTCATACGGGTAACATTAGACATTGTGGTTGTGTTGTGACGACGGGCGAGAAATTTCAATGGGGCAGCACGCCAAACAGAAACCCTGCTGAGAAAATGACTTTGGCTCTTTGGACCAAGTGGGAAAAAGACACCTGTTCTATATTTCTACTTATTGAGCGTCTTTCGTTGCTGGTTTTAATTTTGCTCTTGTGTTTTTTTTTTCTTTCTTTTACACCAGACTGGGAGCTTTTACTACTCGCACACCATTCTCTTTTCCTCACCTCGAAGCCTGTCAGTCCATTTTTTTATTCCTCCACAAATGCTTTAACTGCAAAGCTGGCAGGAGCCACACATAAACGATTCCATACATGTGGAATGAAGGCACGGTCCTAGCCATGACAGGCCTGTATTCTTTTAGGATTGCACCCTCTCAGAGGGGGATAAAGTGAGACTTTCAAGAAAGCCGAAACACTGAAGGGCAATAAACCAAAAATTTTAAAATGAGACTTGTTGGGAAAGGTGTCGACAGGCACATTAAAATGCTAGAAACGAACCAGCAGTGTTGAACGAAAACCAAGATAGACAAGGATTTCAGGTGGCAAACCACAGCTTCATTTGTTCATAGGCCAGAGCTTTACACACCACATGTTGCACTGCAGTTCTCATCAGGTGCAGCAGCATTACCGCGCCTCCAGCAACGTACTACGGAGAGGCATCCCTCCATTAATCCAGATGCATTCATGGCAGCTCATGTCAGAGTAGACCTGGAGAAACCCTTCAGGGAGCAGTGTCCATCTGTTCGGCAGCACCGTGGGTTTGATCTCCCGTGCAGTCGGATGCTTTATGTGCCACGCGGAAGTGCTCAATTAGATAATACAGATATTTAATGTGCACATCAAAAAACTGTTATCTCTGATCTCTGGAGCTGGGCCAGATTTGGGTATGGATTCACAGCTGTTTGCTCTAAGAACCACTACCCGAGCCCCTCTACGCCTCCCCCTCCTTAAGGGAAAAACAAAGAACAACAAGCCAAGAGCGTCACATGCTAATGGGAATTTGTGTCTCCCGGTCTCTCAGACAGAAACCACCACAGCGTCAGTCTCTGCATTTTAAAGCAGTTTCAGTCTTCTGCTTTGCGTCAAGGTTTAATGCATATCAGTGTCTGTAGGTACACACACAATTCACTTTCCCCATGATTCGGTTCAAAACTGGATTTTTGAGTCACGGTTTAGTTTAATATATGATGTGTATACTACAAAAAATAAGATATATATATAAAAAATTACAATTGGCTTGTGCTAAACCTGGTGTTATATATTGAAACAATAAATAAAAAATCTGTCTTGTATGCGTGTTTGACACTTTCAGTGTTAACATACTGGTATGAAGTAGGGATACAACAATTCACTTCCCTTACCATTCTGTCCAATTGTGTTATATACAGTTGGGTTTTTAACAGAGAATTGTGGCATCGTTAGTACAAAGGCGTTTTGAAGGTATGACAGACAAATGGAGCCACTCTGAAAAATACAAAAGGATAAAATGTGTAACTTCCTGTCTTGTTTGTCACTTGTGCTTCTTTTCTTCTCTTCAGTTTAATGTACAGTATTACCCTTATTTGTGGGACATCTGCGAATTTGCAGAGTCCGCGAATATGGAAACTCCCCGTCCCCGTCTCACCGACCCCCCCTAATGCTTTGTAAAACATGTATTAAAGAATATTGGAGGAAACATTTCATGCAAGCGTCGTGAATTGTCTGAAATTTTTATGACGAACCGGAAGAGTCACTGAAATCTGCAAATAAAGAACGCAGGTAAACAACACTGGATAGACAAAAATATTACCACAGTTCCTGTAGTTTACTAATAAAAAAAAACATATATGAACTCATACTGATTTATTGAAACTCATTGAAAAAAAAAACACATATAAATACCTCTTACTCACATTTGAGTGTTGTCGCCCAAATATCCACCTCCTGAACCCACTAAATCCAATTTGTGGTTATGGGGTTACTTGAGCCCTAGCTAGTGTCAAGTAAAACCAGGCTGCACCCTGAACAGGTCTGACTGATGCAGTATTTTAGTTAAAAGATCAATTGATTTCCCTCCATAATACACATCATTTAAATTCTACTCGTCTTAAAACACCGAGTCAGAAATTGTAGCTTAAGCTCAAAAACTGATTGTACAAATCAAAAAAATCCAAAATCATTGGAACTGCCTGATAGATGAACTTCTAGGTGAGTGTTTGTGTGTGCCTGGAGGAATTAGTAAAGGAGTGGTGATGGATCAATAGGATTTCTTCTGATCAGAACCCCAGTCAGGAGCCTCGCAGACTAAAGCAGTAGCACTCACTTTACTTTTGGACGACATGCATTTTCTCTGTCTGCATTTGATAAAAGATGAAGGTCTGTATGTGGAGACCGGAGCGGCATGGAGTAAGGTGTGTGTATGTATGGATGTTATTACCAAAGATTTGTAAGTGTGTGTTTGTGTAAGTATTAAGGTCTTGACATGATTGCATTTAAGTGTGTCTGTTGAGTGAAAGAGGAAAGATTACTTTTGGGAGATGCCATTCCCTGGGCTGCGTGTGTATTAGCAGCCTAATGTTCATGTGAATAATTGATTAGTGCCTCTCTGTCTTTTTGATAATTAGTTGATAGCTTCTTAGCTCTAAGCCCTAAGATTTTGTTTGTGTTTTTATTGCATATGTGTGTGTGTTGTGGGGCTTTTCTACCTATCGTGTCAAAAAAAAAATCGTATTGGCTCTAAGCCATGAACACCCATGGATTAACTTTCTAAAGAAATTATGGTCGAACAAATGACTTTCTCATAACCTACTTTTTGTGTGTATTTTTCAGGATATCACCAAAGAATTTGCTGTTTATCTCGCATTAACCCCTAAAAAATACAAATTTAACACTTCCATTATATTATGTGTTAAAGCGCACTTTGATTTTGGTGGTGCAAATTTGTTGTTTGATCATTTTATACATGTTCCCAGTATTATTTTAATTATAACAATGATATTTATAGCCATAGATTTTTAATTAAATATCACCATGTCAACATTTTAAATCAAGTATCACCAAACGAAACATCACGATATATCAGCAAATCGATGTTTCCCCACACCCTTAGGGCGGAGTAAGCCCACCCCTGCTTCCTGTCATCCATTTGTTTACAATAGGGGTGTCAAACTCAATCGCGCATGGGGGCCAAAATACAAAACACAATAAGTCATGGGCCGAACAGGATAAATATTTATTAAACATAAAAAAAGTATATTGTTAGAGTGTTTAAACTATTAAAACTTAACTTTTTAAATAATAAATATGATTCAAAACAGAAAGGAATTTTATTCCAGAATAAATCATCTGAAAACCCTAAATAACTTCCTATATTTTGCTCTCCATAATGATATATTCTCTCAAAATTATACAAATTATAAAATAAAGTAAATGTTTAAAGAAAAAACCCTCAAATTTATTTACTTTTACGTAATTTTATATAAAAAAAATTAACTTATAAATGTCCCAAGACATTTTGCTCTCAGTAAAATATATCTTATTAAATTTATACAAATATGAACATGCAGAAGAACAAAAAAGAAGTCTGAAAATAGAAATATAATTTAAAAAAATGTAGAATCTAAACCACCCACTTGGGGAAGAAATCACTTATTCTGGCAACGCTAAAATTATCTGGAGGGCTGGATATAGTTTCCCCGTGAGGTGGATCCCCCTCCCCGGGCCTTGAGTCCCGCTAGCTTACAGTCCCTCACACCCCTAACCTAAGATTACCGGTACAACAAAAATGATGAGAAATATTGCACCTTTCCAGTCCTAAAGTTTTGAGCCATTTTGGATGAGAAAAATTACGACGTGCTCAGGTCCATTTTGATGCATCCACTTGTAGACAAAGTGTCTTCCTGATTCACTACAATTTAAGTAAAGATATACTCAGAAATGCAGCTTTGAGCTTAATATATGTATATATATATATATATATATATATATATATATATATATATATATATATATATATATATGTCCTCCATTAGTAGGAAATGCTACAAGCCTGTGTTAGAAACACCATAGAACGGGTCTTTAAAAGCAGCTTGTTCCTTTATGTTCACAATGACAGTTTCTGTAACATTAGAGCTAAAAACTCCCTTTTTTTTTTTTTTTACAGACCCTGTATGCCATCTTTTGAAGTTATTCTTTTACCACAGGTTCTTCTGAGATGAAGGCATTGAAATACTGAAAAGATCAGCTTCTAGAAGATATAAATGTTTCATTAAAGGATGAAGCTGATTGCTCAAAACAACTTTGTATTGACTTGTATTCACTTTTTCCTCTTTGTGGACGATAACATCTTCAAATCTATTGCAGAAACGCACCAGAACACCTTTCCACAGTAGTGTGTGGATTTTTTTTTTTCCCATTTAATTTGTCATTCAGGCTCATAGCACACAACATTAACTTCTGAATCCATGTGAAGATACGAAAATTCAGATTTAAATTCAAGCCGGGCCTTTCACCAAGCCATTCTCCTGTCGTATTGATTTTTGTTTTTATATGCATTGAGTAAAAACAGAATAGGAAAGTTTGGGCATGCTTGATTCAACCTGAAATCCCTGCACTGGTTTGAAACCAAGAGCAGTGCTTGTTGCTATCATCTGTGTCCTTGAGAAAACAAGATGTTCTTCCCCCCCGAACACACAGACCCACAGAGATACTTTGTTTTTACTTCCTCATGAATGTAGTGGCACGCTTCTCTTACATTCTCACAGATGTTTTTGTCTGTGAGGTGTGTATGTGTGCCCGTACTGACTAAACAACTTAACTTTAGCCAGGGTAATTCATGACACTTTTTATCTCCAGCAGAAGCCGTATAAACTTTATTCCAAGAGCATCTTTGTTATATTATTCATTTATTATCTAAATATTTACAAAGCAAACCTGTTTTTTTTCACTATGCAGCCATGCCATTTCCAATTGGTGTTTTCTTTGTGTTTGGAGGTGAGGCCTAACCAAAACTAGATAGCCTTATTAGACCAACAGCTTGTTTCAGCTCAGTTTGACAAGGCTCAGGGAAAAAAACATGATGCCTGGGCTAAAAGAACAAACGACTATGGGCAGAGGGAAGGACAGAGGGCATACCCAATTACCGCCTGCGCTTTTGTTTACCTTTTCCACACCAAGCCCGCGACAAAAGCGAAAAATGTTGACTAGACCGATGAGAAGATGCAAGGAGAGGGAGAGCACGCCCAATCACATGCGGTCTTCTCAGGGCGAAAGGTCAGCCTCTAGAGTCTGTTAATGTGGTCACCGTGGGAACCGATCAATCTCATGCCTCAGCAATATTGATCAGACATGGGCGTGCTCGCGGAAAAACACACTCAGACACAGAGAATTCCTTGTGGCACGCTCTCATACAAAACAGCATTCATTCGCTCGCATGAAACCATTTGCGCTCTCAGCCCAGCGCACACTGAGTAAATGCATTCGGCGGGGAAACACACACACACACACACTCCTGCAGGCATGGTTGTCTGTGAAACACTCTGTGACTTTTCAGGAGCAGAACTGGTTGTGGAGAGCTGTTTTCTCAGAGTAAACTCAACTTCTGAGGATAAAAAGCTTTGTTACTAACATTTAAACTTAATGTCACATAGTATACAAAATCATAATTTATTTACTATATATATATATATATATATATATATACTCCTGTTATATATATATATATATATACACACACACAGTGGATCCAAAATCTGACAAGAAACAACATTAATTTTTCTTTTTTTTCCATTTTTGAGGAAAATAATGCACAGTTTTTCGTTCCCTTAAAAATAAAATGTAAACAGGTGTGAGGAAAATGTTCAGGTACAGTTTAACACATTTGAAAGACACATTTCCTTGATATGCACTCTAAATCATTTATTATTTCTAAGCAAAAGCATGTGTCATATCATTGTTGCCCATAGCTGGATTTACTTGACATGTCTCCACTGTTGGATGTTCAGCTGATTTTGAGGTTTTGTTGTCTCACCACCAAACTTTTTAGGTCTAAGTTTGGTTTAAGGTTTAAGTTTGTATAACAGCAGCTACTGTTTTAGTATTTATACTGAGGGAATTAGTGACAGAATATTTTTTTTAAAAAGTACTTTTTATTATTATAATTATTATTATTATTTTAATATGTAAACCAGGGGTCCCCAAACTACAGCCTGCCTCCACATTTGGCCCAGCCCTCAAAACTCAGTGACACATGATTTTTTTGGTCAGTTTTTGTCAATCAAGACTCACACAGAACTGGACTTTTTATTCTACACTTCTGCAGTCTGAACTAAGAGAGCATAGACTATTTATTGGTTTAATTTTTGAAATGTTTCAGTATTATGTCTTTATGTGAAGATTTCAGAAATGAATTTTTCAAAATGTGCATATCTGCGGCTTTCTGAAAAACTGTTTGCGTATTTTCTGTTAGCATACAAACTGACCCCGCCCCCACATCAGAGGAAAATAAACAGTTATGTGGCCCTCACAAGAAAAAGTTTGGGGACCACCTGACGTAGACAAATTTAGCAATATTTCTCTTCAAAAACAATTTATTTAAATTTCACAAAAAGGTTTTCTACAAAATATCATTCAAAGCACTTTGTTTAAACTTTAAACAAAACTATAATGAACATTTTGCTTAAGCAATTTTTTAATAACTTAAGAATTACACATCATTTTTGCAGATTCAAGTCCAGCTGTGTGAAAATTTCTGAGTCTTTATCTGTGGAATCTTAATTGCAACTGGAGCCATAATAACAGTAAAAATTAAACCATCGTTTGTGGGCTCAGTTGGAGATAATCCTCTAAGCATTCTTCATTACCTGATCTGCTGGATCAGTCTTGCACGCCACCAACAAACAGCTGCTGGTGGCATGCAGTGCTCACAATCCACATTCAAAATGTGTTTAAAAAATAGCTGCAAATAAGTGTTTGGTTATCCAATAAAAAGGAGATTTTCTCCTCCTGTTTACTGTATATTTTGAGTTTTCTCCCTCTGGTTAACTGAATGATTTACAATTAAAAACATGTCTGTTAAATTGACAGAAAATAAAAGTTCAGAAAGACAAACAACAGGTGGATCTGTGGAAAACAGCGGACTCTCGTCGCTTTATCCTCCGTCTACTTCTGCGGCCTGATAAAGCTCTTGCTTCGTACATCATCGGCCGTATTATCATTCCTCCCTTTAACATGCAGCCCCCTCTCACTGCAGCAATGCCACCTGTCACCTGTTCTTTTTCCCAGCATTCTTATCACCTAGCCACAGGACCGAGGCGAAATGGAGTATGTGCCATGATAAGTGAGAGCTGATTTTGTTGCAATAAGGAAGGGAAAATAACGGTACTGTTTTTCCCAGCTCCTGCAAAGTTGGGATAATTTCCAAACATCTACTCTAGATCTAAGACTCAAAATGTAGTAGAATTCCAATAATGCTTAATTTAATTTAATTCTTTCTGGTTTGTTTTAAACTATTGATGGGGCATTATCATTAAAAACTAGATACGGTCTTTGATAATTTTACAAAGAAATCTGCTGATCTCAAAAAAATAAAACAAGACTCCAAAATGGTTTGATGTTCATCCAAAGGTTTGAAGAATTGGACAAAAAAAGAGACGACGACAGCAGGATTTTATCAGCTGGGTTGCATGTGCTTCCACAGTTAGGCGCCCTGACCACTCGAGGACATGTGATGTGTTTCTGGCTAATTTATTCAAATGACCAAAAATGATCAGAATGCTATTGTGGGTGATGATACCCCTCACTGAGCCCTCGATTAAATTAATGAACTAAGCCGGAACGAGCCACAGTGCACCGACAAGCGCGGCATAATTAAGTGTTTGCAACGCTGAAAACACAACAGGCGCTGTTCTAGGTAAATTAATGCCTGTTCCCAGGTGAATACAGGGCCTGTTTGGCTCAAGGCGAACAGATGCCAAGACAGGGACCGCACCAAAGGTTGGCTGGTGGAGACGTGCGCGCATTGATGTGAGCTTCAAATCTCACCTGTAGTACTCGGAGACGGCATTGATGCTCTTCCAGAAAAGACCAAGGAAAGAGAGGAGCGTTTGAGTCATCAGATAAATTCCCAGTCTGTGTTTGTGTGTGTTTGTTGTGTGTTCTCCTTCCTGCAAATAGAAAAAAAATAAATAAAAATTCTCTCCATTCATTAAGAATCCACAGAAGGAGATTCAATTAATCTGTTCATTAGCCTACATCAAAAATGGAGCTACTTATTAAAATCAGATCCAGCTGTGTACTCTCGTTAAAGCTTAACAATGCTTGTGGCACCAGACCAAAATCCGGCCTAAGAAGGGGGAGGTGTGAAGAGTCGGGGGGTCTAGTACATTGACTCCACATACTATGCTAATTGCTGTGCTCTTAGCAGGGGGCTATGAATAAACATTACTTTTGTTAGCCTGCATTAGAATCCTCTATTTCCAATTAATTGACGTTTGCTTAAATAAGAAGAGAACACATGCTCTTAATCTCCATGTTTTATTTTCTCAGTATACCTCAAGTCTTTTCTCATTCCCTGCCTGGCACTTCCATTCCCTCTCAACACAGTTCTCCTTCGTTTTCTACCTCTCTCTCTCTGGGAAATCCCATTAATCTCAGCCAGTGGTTTTGAACAAAAGCTATGGGCTAAGCGATTGATCCGGGCATTGATCCCACTCGCCTGAATGATCATAAAGGTGGTAAATTGGTTTCTTGGAGCATATGTATTTTTCATTGCTGGCTGCTGCAAGTAGAAGTTCCTGCTTAGAATTTCTCCCAGCTTTTTTTTTTTTTTTTTTTTAAATCTAAAGTTGATATTTAAATAATAAATAGATCATACCTTGAAAAGTAGGCTTAAATGTGGATTTTTAATCCCGTTTGAAGCAATTTCTAGAGACTTGTCCCTGCATGGACATGCGTCTAAGTATCTAAATCCTTGCAACGGGCTTGCTTTATCCGAGGAAAGGTCTCCTGCAACAAAAAATTGGAAATTATTTCTTTAATTTATGCCATTGCTGATCTGAGATAAATGTGTTTAAAGCCCCCCTCTGATGAAAATCATGTTTTTTGAGTTTTTAACGTGTATGTGTTTCCTTTTTCTTATAAAAGAGAACAAATGTAATACGAAATCATTTCATTTTAGCATTTCCGAGTATTTCTACTTTTAAATCGCTGTCAAACTGTCCCAAACAGGCGCTGTTTGAATTAATGATCCTTCTTTACGTCACAACAGCTCTGCTGCACATGCACTAAACCCCTCATCTGACATCTTCTCATTGAATCAAGTAAATTGTCACATTTCTGTGGTCAAATTAGTCGTCACTGGATTTTTTTTGTGAGTTTTATACAATACTTCCGGTAGCAGAGCTGAGAACGCTGTAAAATCTCCACCAGACTCCACGGAGCTTTTTGATGTGACCATGGAAATGTGAACGGCGGCTCATTTGACCTCAGTTGTAAAGGATTGTAAATCAATGAAAGACCATTTTGATAATAGCTTTCATTATTTTCCCAAGGACTCTGCTTTGAGAAACCAATGGATTGAATGTATTGGTCAAAACAATGTCAATAAACATTTGGTAATTAGCTAAAAGAGTCTTTGGTGAACTGGAAGGCTTTTGGAGGAAGTTCAGTCTATGAAGCTCCTCACTTCCTCGTCCGAGCTGACATCCGGCTCAAAACGATACAGCTGGACATTACCAATACTGCTTGAAATTTTTATGTAGCCGCGGTGAAGATTTAAGCTAGCGAGACACAGAGCTATCATAATCAGACAGGGGGGATCAGGGATGGGGCAGCTCAGTTAAACTTCAAAATCCACTTAGGAAAGGAGAGGCTTCAGATCAACATGAAAAAATGCTTTAAGACATTTAGATTATGTGGATTTTGGTTAAAAACTTCATAATCATAATTAAAACTACTACTGGGAACATTTTTTTAAAGTAAAGAAATTGTCATGGGGAGACTTTAAACCAAGTCATGGTTTACCCCATTGATAATGTTGCTAATTGATAATTGATTGGAAAATAGGTACCAAATATCAAATTATGACATTAACTTTATTTATGTTTTTATACATTTAGTAGTTTCTAAGTATTTTCCAACTATATATTTAATAACTTCACAAATTGCAAAGTTTTTTTTTGTCCCAGTATATTCTTTGCCAGACTATGCTACAGAGAACATTTTTTTTTTTTTTGCTGCAAATTATCAGTCTCTGTTTCTTCACACAAAGACGATAATCAGCCTTTTGCTTTTATGAAACCACAAGACAAAGCAGTCATCAATTCCGCGTCAGAGACTCCATGCTATCATAGTCAGCAGGCAGCACATCTTGTAAGATCAGGCGCCTCGGCTGCAGCTTGTTTGACAGAGCAAAGGAAGAGCTTGTCAGGAAAACGGCTCGTGTCACTGGTGCTTAAAAGGTCAGTGCGCTGAACCCCAACCCCTAGTCCGCCCTTACTCCCGTCTGTCTGTCACCGGTCCCCGTCTTCCAAGCGGGTGTCCCCTGCCCTCGCCTGGTTCGCCATCATCCGTCGTCGTCCCCTCTGAGCTGCCCCCCTTTGATGGTCCGGGCCTCTTGTCAGAGAGGAGCTTCCAGGCGGGCAGAGTCAGGACAGGCCTTTGATGAGAACCCCGACACTTGCCAGCACCAGTGACAAGCGGTGGTGCTTTGAAGACCTTGGGCTTTACATATACTCACACATGCACACATGTTTCCAGCATCCGAAGATGAAGGCGCAAAGAGAAGTGGATGAGGGCAGGGGATAGAAATCACCCTCCTTTGACGACTATCTGTGCTGTCTGATGGCTCTAATGAAGGCATTTGAATTTTTCTCTACTTTTGTGTTTGAGACACACAAAATAGATGTATAGGGAGGGGAGTGACAAAAAAAGAGTCTATGATGCTGTCAGGAAAGGTCAAAGCAACTTTGTTCTGCTTTCTTTCTTTTTAAGTAATAAGAACAGAAATTTCTTTAGTGTATCTTGCAATATATTGCTTTAAAGTGACCCTACAGAATACTCATTATTTGTTCTTTAAGATTCTTGTTATAGGAAAATGAGACTTTAAGGCAATTACTTGTTGTGAACAATCTTCCCTTTCTTTGATTGTGCTTCAACTTTTAAGAAGAATAGGAAACTACAAAAAAACAATGTTTTTACCCTGTTTCATTAAAGAAACAGCCTTCCTAAAGGGTAACACAACAGGACAGCTGGAGGCTGACTCCCTTCTCAGCTCAGATTTGAAAAATGCAAAAGAAAAAACATGTGCAGGCTGATGTGGTTTGGATCATTAATTGACAGGGACAGTGAGGTTAGCTTGAGGGACCGTAACGTCTTCAATATGTAGAGTGGTACCGAGCAAAGTGATGCCGGTTTCACCAAAGAACTTTCTGTGGAGGTTGAGGATTTTATTCCTCCACCTTCTCTCGAGGCAGGCGCTCATGGTCCAGACTGAAGGACACCAGCGTCTGAGTGAGCAAATGACGCTAGCATCATATGCGAATAAAGGCTAACGTATCACACAAACAATCCAGAGTGAAATGTTGATTGCAAATCCATCACTAGGATGAAGTTTGATGGATTCAATGACAATTACCCTAAACCACTGTTCCCTAACTTCCAAATCCACTGGAAAGTTGTACAAGCCAGTAGAGCGACAGCAATACAAGCCACACTAAAGTTAACATGCTAACAACAGACCGTTACAGAATCTAAGAAAGGCGGGGCTTTACACTGGAACTGCAGAGCATGATGACGTGAAACTTCTGAAATGACATGGGACTAGTTGACCAATCGCAAAATTCAATAGTAATACTTCATTTCAACCTGTAGGGAGCAGCACACAGGCGGTTTAAATTGTAACAAGTTTATTATAATTTGACAAAAATGCACTTTTAAAGTCCTATCTGAAGAGGACAACAGCCAAAAAAAATGTTTCTTTAGTGTTTGATTACCCTTTAAAGCAGGGATGGGTAAACTTTTTAATTTATGGCCTAAAAAGGGCTTTAAATTTGTCAAACAGGCCAGACAGGACCAGATGTGTGGCTTGTTATGATTATATGGAGTATTAACAGTATCATTTTTGTGCTAACTGCATCAATGAGATGATCTCGCTCAGAAAAAAGCAAACTTAAAGAAAGGATGTGTTCATGTGCTGTCGGAAAACTGCCTGTCCGACTCAGAAATTACACATAAACTTCAAAAAAACAAACAAAAAAAAAAAAAAACATGAATGCAGAATAACTGTCTGAACCAAGATAGAGATCTGTATTTCTATATTGCACCATCGATATGAAGATACCTGAAATGCAGAGTAACTAAAACAATAATTAGAATTATCAATACAATTTGTTCTAGTGTACAGATTAAATAGTTTAACGGGCCGAATATGTCCCCCTGCCTACCCCTTCTTTAAGGTGTTGATGAAATGAAAACTAAATGCATAAAATCGGATGCATTACAAGATCTGTTCCCATTAATTTCACAACTGTACCCAAAACTCTTTGTGACTTCTAAAGTTGTTCACACCTTCCGTCAGAGTGCTTTATGCTGTTATGTCTGCCCAGAAAGTCAATAGAAATGCTTTGATTTCAGGTCTAAGTAAGTAGTCAAAACATCTCTAAGCAACAACTTGATTTGAGACCTTGCCACCCTCAAAGCAATGCTAGAGTATGTGATAAATTGCTTGACATTTTTAGAATAGTTACAGTTGTTGACATCACATGAGTACCTAAGGTCATCTGGATTCAACAAATGAGTTCTTGAACAATCTCCAGACGGCACAAAAAGGCATTCCTTTCAGGTGTTTTTAAGCTGCACCTGCCTGTGTGGCAAAATTGTACCATCGATCCACATTCCTCACCTTGAAAGTGGTTGACATTGGCGACGATCAACACCGTCAGTTCCCACAGGCCAAAAAAGTCATTCACACACTTGCGTGCCCACATTGGTCCCAATTATGCTACAAAGAGCACAATGTTTGTCTACCATTGGAGGGGGGTCACCGGGGGGGAAGAGACGCACACGCATTTTTCCTCATTCCTCTCTTTTCAATGTGGTCCTTTTTGACTGTCTGACTGTTCTGGGTAATGATTAACACCGACGGGCATGGGAAGAGACGAGCTGTTACAATAGAGGAGGTTGTTTTGTTTTGTAAATTTACCGTTTCACCTGGGTCAGCTTCCCAAGTTCATCTGGCAGATCCCTGGGAGCCAGCGGCTGGCGTTCTAAGGGAGAAAAAAAAGCGACTCTACTTAATCATTATCATCTGTGGAATCACTCAGAAACTCTTGGCAATGGGCAAACAGACTTGGAAACATTGTTAAATCAAACACGTAGCGAAAGTACTTAACTGGGTGTGGAAAGGTTCACATGAGAATGCTTGTGAGTGAGTGCTGGGGACTTTAGAGCTTTGTGAAAGATTTCAAAAAAACATGCACCCAATCAATAGCGATTGACCTGTGAGCAAGTTTGCCCTGTATGCAGCTGCCTGTGATATTTACAAGCTGCAAAGGCTGACATACTGTCTGCGCTTCGAGGAGTTTTTAGGCCAAAAATATATTTTTTCCTGATGTATAAGCCTTAATTTCCAAGAGACACAACCCTGTTTTTCAAATAATTTATCCATCCTTTTCAGGGATTTTCAAAAGTGTGAACTGTTTTGAGAGTAAACTTTTCAAACCTTTACGAGTTATTCTGTCACCTATTTCCGCATTATCTTCAAAGCTTCTCTCTCAATGAAAAAGAGCACTGACAGTTATACAATCTGCAGCGATGACAAGTTTGGTTATTCTGTGGATACTGCATTCAGCCGCACCAACAAGAGTGTTGTAACAGCTGTATAGAAGAGGAAAAACAAACAGATGAGCTGATGAGTTTCCCTTTTTTTTTTTTTGTCTTTCCATGCGTCTCCAACCAGGTGGACGACCAGATGAAGCTGCTGCAGAACTGTTGGAGCGAGCTCCTCATTCTCGACCACGTTTTCCGGCAGGTGGTGCATGCAAAGGAGGGCTCCATACTGCTAGTGACAGGCCAGCAGGTGAGTCTGCGACAGCCCACCAGGGAAACATCTATTTTTACTTTTAAATCCCACCAATCACTCACTCTTCTCTACTTCAAAGTCTGACTGTTGTCATTACCAGGCAGGAGACAAACTTCATAAAGAATATATTGTGCAGATAGTTGAATCGGCTGCAAATGCTGGCAGCAAATAAATAAAACACTCCAATGAACATGGTGCAGCATTGTAAGTAGATAGAAGGATAATGAATGGGGTTAATATGTGCCTTTGTGTTACACTGGTGTCTTTGAGGAAGTTGATGGGAGCCAATGCCTGAGGCCCAGACAGGAGTCCTCAGTGTTTCAGGATACTGGATGCTCATCTTTTTGGTTTCAGGCACACAAACCCAAAAAATTGTCAAAACGGCAACATGTAAAAGTTACCAGTTTAAAACACTGCATTCTGACTATGCGTCTGACCCATCACATGGCTGGTAGCAAGATAAGGAGTCATAAATTATAGATCGTCTTTCTCTCCATAACACTGCATTTTAACAAAATGTTTTGCAATAAAAGATGCAGGCATAAATATTTGAGGAAGTGAAGTGCATGTCCTGTGAGTCGGTTTTCATTCCGTAGTTCTGAAAGAAGACAAGGTCACGGAGGTTTACCAAATAGGTGGATAGTTATTGTCTATGATTAGCAGGCAGCCATACTTCTAAGAGGAAGAATGCGTCTATAAGTTATACTTAAAGAGCTTAATTAATTTGATTCAGTGTTTAAGAGAGAGAAAAAAATTTTGGTGAAAAGAGTGATGTGAAGGGGAAAAAAGACATTAGGAGAAAATAGCACAATGTTAAAAATGAAAAGATGGAAAAGATATGAGTTGAGGAGGTATAAAGAAGAAATGATGAGTCGAAGCGGATGAGACAGCTTGAAAAAGAGGAGAAACAAGAGGAGGAGGGGGCCTATAGTCAGGGGAGGTGGAGGTCAGCAGTTTCGTTTGCATACTTTGGTTAATGAACAGCTGGTGTTGAGGAGTGTGTGTGTGTGTGTGTGAGGCTCTGAACAGTTCATTATCTCCTATTATTCTCTGCCTGGCCAGGGGTGACAGCACAGCGATAATACTAGTGATATTTAGACCACAGCGGAGGCATCACCCAAAGCAAATGTTGCACAAACACACAAGAAGCTTTGGACAAACACACACTGACTGCACCCTGGCCATGTTGGTCTGTAATTTGCTATCTGTGAGAAGCTCTACAACACACTCAGGCAAAATATGGCCTGAGGGTTGGACGTGGTTCGCAGACCATCTCAATCCAACCATCAATCTTCTTAAATAAAAACAACACAGGAGAAAATTGATTATAGTCCAGTCTTGCTTGTGTTTTAGAATAAACCTAAGCACTGTCTATATTAAAACTGGACAAAAACGGCATCTATCATCAACAAAAATTGTAATTTCCTACGGTCAAACTCTGAAAGACTGAGTAATACATGCTTACATTCCTTTTAGTTAAAATAAATGGTCTTTAATCTGAAATGTACTAATAAATAAATGTTAAAAAAGCAAAGGTTTTTGAAATTTTCCATCACAATTGAGTGCAAACATTGTCAGTAGTTGTCTTGACGGTACTTTTTTTGCTATCTAAATATTTAAGATTAAAATGAATAACTTGGAGCTGAAGATAACATTAATTGCACATTTTACGAGATGAGATAAAGCTTAACATATTTTAACTATATAATAATAACAATAATAAAATAATTAAATTGCAGGTTAAAGGATTGTAGTGCCTGTCACGAGCAATTATCCATGATAAAATATATCTTTTATAGTCCCACTCCAACTATATGTTCTTCCACATTATATAGTAAATGTTCCCATCGTTCTTTTATTTGTAATTATTGAGTTTTCAGTCAAAATTGAAAAACCTGTTGTTTTTTTAAGACATATTTTCTGCAGAGCAGGAGTTCATTGAGTTGTCATCAAATTTCTCATCAGCCCTTTGGCTATATCCAAATTCCTTCACTATTCCATAAAATAATTTATATTGCAGGACTTTCGAGTCCCCTGGATTTAAAAGCAATTCAGACCCCATACTCACTACTTTTGCTTTTTTTTTAAATGGGAAATATGATGTCACCGATTTCACAAAGTTAAAAACAACAACTATTCATGAATCCATTGTTCTGATCATAAAACATTGATGGTTTATTTAAAAAAAAAACATTTTCATACTTTTTTTTTTGCAAAAAATGTTCAAAAGTAAAGCATTATGGTCCACATTCCCAATTCTAGTGAGCATTAATGCATGTTGCAACATTTTCTGTTTGCGGAAGCAAATCGGTTGCATTGCTCACCACACATCACTTCCGCTAAAGCATTTTAGGGTCTTTGGACGATAACAACAATAATAACCTCTTAGGATGTTAATGTAGCACTTAAAATGTTTATCATAAGGAAAACATTCACCTATTGTTGAAAAAGCAAAAGGAAAAAGACACGTTTAGGTTTAAGATCGTACGATTTTGCAGGTGACTACAAACAGACTAAAAATGTTTTCTTCTTCTGCTGTTTTACATGACGGCAGTTTACTTCCTAAGCTAAGAAGATACAGCGCGACTTCAAGACACTTTATTTTCTCCAGTATCCCAAACACGTTATTAACTGTAACTTCTGTTGCAACATCCCGTGACAACTCCGAGTAAAACTCGTTCACTTGTCATTTTGTCCAGTTTCCAACAAATGAAAAATAAAAACTGATCAAATGGAGAGAATGACTCAGAATTGTGTCTGTTGTTCTATCACATAGCATTGAGATGTTCTTTTGTCGGTAATGAAAACAAGATACGTTTATACAGTGTTTCATGGGCAGTGGATTTTCTTTTTCTTTTTTTTTCTTTTTTTGCACTGTAATCCAGTCAGGAGAAGCTCTCGGTTGTTGGGAAAAACATAAATTTTTGTCATCAAGGAGTTTTACTGTTTGGAAATGACTGTCGTAAAGTGGGCGAAGAGCAGAAGTGACTTGTGGTTCGCGTACGCGGGGTGAGCGGTGCAACCGATTTGCTTCCGCATACAGAAAATGTTGTGACACTGCACACTGCTTTTTTTTTTTTTTTTGCAGAGAATTCAGGGAAATTTCTTAGGGACTGGATTTTGGAATTGTAGATTCACACTACACTATTATCTGGCAAACACACAATATAGTGTACTTTATAGTGAGAAGTGACAGAATTTGGACATAGCCTTTGTTTTCACTCTCTCCCATTAGCTTATAGCATCTCAGAGGCCTAAGCTAATATTAGAGTAGCAAAAAAAATAAATAAATAAATTTTGAAAAGACGCGCATTATCAGAGCCATCCAGCCACACAGCTTTGTTCCAGATGGCATCTCAGACGAAGAAAACAAAGTCGTTGACGGATATGTTTGTCTTCAAATGGACACTTCAGAGTTGTAACTGAGAAGGGAGACTTTGGCTTGCCCCTGGCAGATGCTGCGTCACAAACCTGAGATTTTTCAAACCACAGATTGTCTTCTCCTGATCCATCATAGTTAGATTAAAGAAGTACTCAGAAACACAGTTTCAATTTTAAATTACTTTTTATATGCTCTACCATAAAAAAAAATGCTACAAAAACATGTTAGAAACACAATTTTCATTGGAATGGGTCTTTAACTACCCCAAAAAACGTAATATTTTTCATAATATACAAAATATTTTGTGTTACAAAGTCAACATTGGGACAAGATCTCAGTCATGTGATTAAACAATATTTCCTTGAAACTAAACTGCTGAAATCTTTGGAGGGTGCAATTGTGAGTAAAAACATTTAAGGGACCAATAAAAATTGGTTGAGAAAAGTGTGTCTTTCAGTCTGAGGTTTCAGTCTGAAGGAAATTTTGAACCAATAATATTTGACTTAAAAAAAAGCCTTTTTCTTAGTCATGCAGACATTTGTAAAGAATCCTTTGAGGCATCAAATGAACAGTTACAAGTTGTCATTTGACTTTTGCTTTGATCTGGTTTTGGCCTTACATTACTCTTTCCTTGCTTGTTAATTCTTTTTTTTTTATGTCTCTCTCCCACTGCATTTTGTCATGTCACAAACATCAGACAGAAATGGCCATGAATGCTTGTTCTTTATCCTGTTATGGGATCAAACGGACAGTATAACTTGTACAAATGTGGGCAAACATCAAATGACAAAGATTGCACCAATCTTTTGAATAATTAAGCAAGGCCTTGCAGCTCGGCTGTCAGTTTCATTAGAAATCCTGTACTTGAGTAGCACAACTATCTGGTCTGGACTACTTGAAATTCAAAAGAAGGAAAAGAACAAAAAAAAACTGATGTTCGTTTTTGAGAAATTCACTTCAGCATCTTTAAATTATACGTAGATTCTCTTCAAGAGCCATCCAAGCATCCAACTAAACTCACCTTGTTTTTAATAGCTAGCTGTAATCATTCATCATATTCATGGCAGGTTAAAATTTTGAAGGTTTATTCATATAATTGGCCTCCATGTCTCTCCGGGTGGGACAATAAAGCCATATTGATTGATTGATTGATACACATCAGAGTTAGAGTTAGTGCTATGTCTGCTGTAGTGATATTATAGCCTTTTTTCCCCCTTTGCTTTTTACTTAAGGCGGGGAGGTAATAACCCAAGGCATCACCATCAACAGTCCAATCCTTCAATGAACTTATTTCATGCACAGTTGATTTTATGTAAATTGATTGACACCTTGAAAAGGGGGAAGGCAATGCCATAACTCTTGCCATCTCTTTGGTGGTAAGAAGGAAAAGGCGAGGAACAAAGGAGTTTGGACAAAGGATAGTGTGGTAAAAGGGAATCTGCCAAAAGGCAAAAAAAAAATCTGTATGTTTAAAATCTTTCTTTTTCAGTTACTTGAAAAAGATGGAATGGAAAAGAGAGTTGCAATCATCCCATTTACACAATAAAAAAAATGTTAAACCCTGGGGCTAGTTTTAATTGCAAATGTGAGCTCACAGGGACTCTCTTCCTCTCTGAGCTTGAGAAATTGCACACGCCAACATCTACTTTCCCCTGGAAACCCTTGCCCAGTCAATTATGGTAATGAATCGTCAATAAATATAAAATTTTTATATGGTCCTGCTTACTCTTGAGTGGCAGATAAGGACTCACCTTCCAGTCAAATGTGCTGCGGCTGCAGATTTAAAGTGCACCTAAAAAAGCGGTATTTGTTAATGTGGGCTTTAAAGCAGTTATATACCTTAGAAAGACGGATTTGGTTGAATGATGTGCAAGGTTATGGGTTTTATAATATCATGTGTTAGAGTCAAGGGGGCACAATCGTTGTTTTTGAGTGCGGGTCCCATGTCTGGCTGAATGTAGGGTTGTGTAAGGAAGTTGGCAAACCAAATCAATCATGCAAATCGTAAACAGAACTTCCATAAGGCATAAGAATAAGGCTTAGTATAATAACCGCAGTCACTTCTAATGTGGACCTACAGGGTCCCAGTGATGGTTGTATTACTGTTGGTCAAAGGAGAGGAGAAACTTTTCATGTTGTGACTTTGACAGGGAAATCTTGGGAGTTGACCTACAGAAGAAAGGTGGATAGGAATCAAGACTTAAGGATTTGAAGCAGGTGGAAATAGTGTTGATGGAAAGAGGAACAAAGTAGGAGTGATCCTGAAAAAAAACAAGTTTTTAAAACATTCTGAAGGTGAAGGGAGTTCCCTATTAAAGCAGTAAACGAGTCTGAAGCTGGAAGTTGAAGGTGTGTTGTTCACTGTTGTCAGTTGGTATGGACCACTGGTAGAATCCGAAATTCTGGAGGGAGAGGAATGAGGAGTTATTGGAGCAGGACACAAAGGTGAATGAGACGGAGGACTTTAGATACCTGACATCAACAGTCCAGAACAACAGAGAGTAGGAAAGAGAGGATGAGGAGTGTGCAAGCAGGTCAGAATGGGTCAAGGAAGTTGTCCTGCGTGGTGTAACAAAAGAATGTCTGCACAAAAGAAAAGATAGATGTATAAGATAATAGTGAGTGACTCTGAGAAAGAGACAGGAGGCAGAGTTGCCTTGTTTCCACTGAGTGGTCCAGTTTAGAATGGTCAGACAGGTAATTCAAGTGAGCATTTCCAATGAGTGGTGGACCATCAAGGCGATGACGTAGCTGGACGTCATGATTGTGTGACTACAGCAGTTCTCTGTATTTGCAGATTCTTGTCTCTGCAAGAAGATTGCAGGAGACAAAAAAGAACACAGCCGAAAAGAGGACAAAACCTTCAGCTTGGATCTTAAGTCAGGAAACGCGCTGGTCAGATGCCTGCTGTTGTTGTAGTACCTTTCTGCCAATCATTGGATTTCATCATGTGATGACAGTAGCTCCGCCCTAATTGGTCTGTTCCATTTTTCTATGCACCTACAACCAACGGGCCAAAAATGGTACAAATTGGTCCAATCAAGTAAAAAAAAATATAATACTGGTCCGGTCCAGTTTGGCCTGGACCACTCAGTGGAAACAACGTTTTTGAGTGGTTAGCTTAGATAGAATCAGGAATTAATACATCAGAGGAACAAGCTCAAGTTAGAGGTTTTGGAGATAGATGAAGGGATGAGAAGAGGGTCCTTATCCTTATAAAGGAAGGAGGAAGACCAAAGAGGAGGGTCATAGATGTAGTGTCATGGGACATGAGAACGGTTGGTGTTAAGAGGTTGCAAACTATAGGACAGAGGCGTCAAATGCATTTTGGTTCAGGGTCCCCATTCAAGCTGTCTGATATCAAGTGGGCCGGACCAGTAACATAATAGATAAACAATCAATGGAAAACTTGTTTTCTGTAGCTTTGTTTTTGTTTTACTTCTTTCTAGTATGAAAAAAATGCCTCAAACAACCTATTAGCCTAATCACTTTTTAGAGCTATTGTTAATATTATCTTTTTGACAACGACATTTTTGTAATTTTGGTGTCACACCTGATCGTTTTACAGCAACTTAACATTGGTAAGGGCTGGGAGGTTACCATACTGAATCTTTCTCAGTGTTTTCAATAATTCTACATATACTACATCACTAACTTTCCTTTCCTTGTGTTTCTTTTTTAAGGTGGATTATGGGGTTATAGCTTCACAGGCAGGAGCCACCCTCAACAATCTTTTGAGTCACGCACAAGAGTTAGTAGCAAAACTCCGTTCCCTGCAGCTGGACCAACGGGAGTTTGTCTGCCTCAAGTTTCTGGTCCTCTTCAGCTTGGGTGAGTTTCATGATGTGTGGAGGGCTGGTGTTCAAGGCACAAAAAAAAGAAGAAGGTCATTTGTTATACTTTAATACATACTTTTTATATACTTTTATAAATTTAAGGAGAGTTAAATTTTTAATTTCAAGTTAATTTTGATTATTGATCATTTGATTTCAATTATAGAAGGAAAATGCTTAGAGTGCGTTCATCTCCAAAAATTGATATTTTGATAAGTTGAAATGAAAAAAAGCGTGTTTTTTTAATTCACTCTCAAAAAAGACACTTTCAACCGCAATATTGAAAAATTGTGTGTTTTCAAACTTTTGACTGAAATAGTGAGAAAAGAGAGTAATAAAGCTTTGAATGCACATGCATATTTTACCTAAAGCTAGAAATTTCAGTACGTTTAAACTTTCAGCTGCCGCCTATCCAAGAAGAAAATGGATAGGATTCACTATCAATCTTTTTTTTTCCCACCAATGAGAGGTATATGGTCTTTAAATATTAGCAGTCTCCTAAGAATAGATCTCTCTAACACAGTATCAAATCACTGCTCTTGATCATTTATACAGCCTCCACCTTTTGTTTGGTACGTTTGAAGGTGTAGGTCAATATGAATTCTAGATGCTATTATTGATATTTTGAATTTTTTTCTCTTCAGCAATGTAAACAATTTTTGCTTTTATTAGACTAGGATGAGCATTTTTTTGAGAACTGATAATACGAGGGAGCGATGAATAAAACCTGAAGCTCAGCGTGTGGATGAAAATGATAGAGGATCAATGAAAGCGTTAACTGATAGATGGAAAGGAGAGGTGAGCTGTATTGACAACAAATGGGATCTGAAATGATTTTTTTTTCTTCTTTGGGGAAGGCGTATGGGTCAGAAGGGATTATTGTTGCTTGTGTTTTTTTAAATGCAGACCAAGCTTTAAAGCTTTGGAGAGGAATGAAGGAAGTTGGAGGGTTAAGGGTTTGAAAGAGGGTGTAAGAAGGCGAAGAAAGGAGGAAGTTAAAACAAAAACAAATGGGAATTGAGAATCGGCAGGACTCACCTGCCTAAGGTGATTTGAGTTGAACCGGTTGAGACGAAGAGGACGGGTTTACAAGTGGAAAATAGGGAGTAATACAAGATTAAAGAGCAACAAGAGAGAAAATGGGAAATGTGACCTAAGTGTAAAAGTCTTTTTCGATATCTCAGTTACGGTCAGAAATATTAGAGGCATTCACCCTATAAATTCTACAACAAAAAAACATACAAAAAAAACTAAATCCCATATTGATGTTTATGGATTTGTTTATTTTTTAGCCATTTATGTGATTTTTTTCTAACAAAAAATTTAAAAATAAATTCTCAGTATTTAAGCTAAAGATGTCAAGGTTGTCTCTCTTATCTAGGCTTTTCCACGGCACTTGAAGATAATGCAAATAATTAATGTTTACTTTTCTCTGTCCCTTAATAATGCACTTCATTATGATCGGTCATTCACTTTTTTGCCTCCTCTTGACTAAAAAACAAGCATATATGAAGAACAGATATTTATATGTGTGATTAGTATCCCTAAGGTTTGCATGATGGGAATTCTTGACTAAGTAGGTTTATTAAAAAGATTTGTGTATGTGAATGCATGAATTTGTTTGGTCAAGTTTCTATATTTATTTATTTTTTGGTGGAGGGATGCTTCTTGGGTTTACTGTCTAAATAATTTGGTAGAAGCATCATCCATAATGAAAGGCCCACCTGAGGGATGTGTATCGCCCCCGGCAGTGCCTGTTCTCTGACGCCGCTCAAGCCCCCTGCAACAGAAAAAAAACCCGACACAGCCGCCGCCGCCGCCGCCGTAGAGCTGACTGAGGGGGTCAGTGCTGGGGGGAGGGCACTGCTGGTGGAGTTTAAGGGAGGAGGGGGATTTCAGTGAAGTGATATCATATACATCTGATCAGAGATGTGCATGTGATCAGATCCAAGAAGGCTGTCTTTTTCCTCCAGAGAGAGGAGGTGCATAATGTGCACGGCAGCGGGAGCGCGTGCATGTGTGGGCTGCACTGTAAAGAGATTAGAAGTTGTAGTAAATCAAGCGTTATAACCAATTTATTCAAAGATAGGGAATCTGATGCTTGCAATTTCATTGTGGTAATGTGTTCTTAAAAAGAAGACAAACAATCAAATTACTCAAAGGCGCACTGATGAAATCTAAATGAAGTGCCAAATGTGAGTTAGGGTCGATAATCAAACTTTTTTTTTTCTTATGGCCAACTGGGTATCTTGTATCTGAAAGATACATTTGAAATCCAGCTGAGAGTTGACTGAATGGCTAAGCATGAGCATAAATCTGATAGATTCTATGAAAAAAGTAACGGCCTAGTTTTTATGGCAAAAAAGGATAACTGTGAGTTGAAGGTTGATTTTCTGTAAATGTTTCTTGACCCCAAAAAGCCTATCTGTTGAACTTTATCCAAAAACCAAATGATGAATTTAGAAATATCAAATAAAATCCTTCATCTTGTGTCTTTGGTGACAGTTTGAGTGTAAGCCTCTAAATGGAGAGAAAATAGACTCACCTCGAGTTGTGCATGTGTAATATTATATTTGTGCTGAACTTTAGATTTGTCCATGCATAAATCTTGATGTATGCTTAACCTTGGATTTAATATTGATTTGTAACTCATAAAAGAGATTTTTTGCAAAAATTATGAATTCGTTAAAGAAAATACGATTTCCACGTGTGTAAAGCCGCAAAAACCTGAATGCTTACAAATGTTAACTTAAATAGGATATATTGGCTCTTTCTTATCTCGTCATCACTTTCTCCCAATCAACAGGTGGCTAGAGTGGCTCCGCCCCAAAACCGTTCGTCCCACTTTTCAATGGACCTATAACCGATGGGAGCCCCATTTAGGTTCTTTCCGGTACTGTTCGATGGGTCCATTTCACAATGGAAACGCTCAAAATACCGGCCTGGACCGCTCAGTAGGCACAAGGCTTAAGGCTTCTCCATGTCGGGTCCAGATGACTGGATTGATCCAATCAGTGTTTTAGTGCAAACACATTCAAAGTTTTATAAACCTGCAACAGAATTTTAAATTCCGTCATCTGACAGACAGGCAGCCAATGAAAGGACCTCAGTTCTGGACATGTGATCTTCTCTTTTGGTACTTGTGAGAAGCTGGACCACATAGTTCCGAATAGGCTGTAGTTTCCGTCATTGATTGTTTTTGGTAGGGAAGGATCATGGGCCTTTGTTCTATTCAGTGAAGTGCAAATAAAGAAGATATGTTTATATAAATGAAATTACTATAAGAACAAAAAAAAACAAAAACCTGTGACTTTGGCTTTAGTGGGTCATGGATGAACTGGAATGTTCCCTAACTGTGACTTTGTCATTTCTATCCAGAGGTTTTGTTTGTGCCTCGATCATCTCATTACTCCTCTCTGACTCCCACTTTCCTTCTGTGAGGAGATTCAGTCTCTTCCCTCTGCTGGAGGAGCTTTTAGTTAAGCCAGCTGTCAATAAAGACAGGGATGTAGATGTTAGCTCAGCTGAGTGGAGACACTTGTCATGATCCGTGCCTGTTTGTTTTCAGTTAGACATCCCATTTCTGTATATATCTCCGTTCCATCTGTCTGTCTCTTCCTTAACCTGTCACTCACTGCTGAAGGCTTTTAACCTCTATCTCAGAGCAAATGATCTCTATGTGATCATCGATCTTTTAAGTGTTTATGGTACTCAGAGAAATTACAGGACTGGATGTCTGGAGCTCTGAACAACCAACAATGAAGAGTTTGAGGTTAGCCTAGGTCAGAGTTCAGTGAAGGATTACTACAAGTCGTTCACTGTCAGGACACTGTTAATGGGACTTTGATTTCCTTTAAAAGACATAAAAGCCTGACATAAAGACTGAAAAGTTGCACTGAGTTGGTGATAAAACATTGCTTAGGTGAAGAATAGGTCAACTGTTTAAATTCAAGTGGAGAAAGGGGAAATTAAATCTTCAAGAAAAACCGACTCCCCTACTGTAACCGAATATGTAAATGGTAAAAAAAAATTTTTAAAAATGCAATTTTCTTAAAAACAGAAGATGAAAGAATCATTTTGAAGTTAAACTTAGTTATTTTGCTGCCTAAAACTGGAACTTGTAATTTTAAAAAAGTAAGAATTTATTGGCATTTCCCAAAGAAGCAAAAGAACCCACGGCTGATGCATGACAGATACTTTCCATAAAACAGATGTGGTAACAGAGGTCAGAGAGTGTTCAAACAGCTTTCTGTTAACCCAGCTTAGTGAGTCAGACGCCATCAGACGTAATTGGGTTAGACAGGCACTGCCAGGCCTCGTCAGCCAAGAGGAGAGCCAGAGTACCTGCCAGAGCAGTGCGGGGTCGTAAATGGTCCCAGCGGAGAGGGCAGAATTGTGGGCATTATCTTAAATAACGTTCTTTAGCAGGAACAAAGCAAGAGAAACGTCTTTTCCACTGTGTACAGTTTCTCATTTAATGTCTTGAAAATTTTTTTTTTCATTTAAAAGCGGCTTTCTTGTGAAAATGTTGAATGCATTTCTACTGAACTTCATCAAAGTCATGCAACTCTTCAGCAGTTGCCGTGAGTGGTGTTGTCAGTACTTAAAAAAATGCAATTAGGACATTGCTTTACCATCACCATCGGCTGCCCTTTAAGTGATTAGTGTGTGTGTGTGAGGCTGGACTAGAGAGACTCACACCCATCCATCCCTTCAATCCTGCAATCCATCCCTCTTCATCCTTTCAGCTCTTCACATCGTCTTTGTCTTATTGTTTTGCCTTTCCTTTTTCCTCTTTTTTCTTCACATCCATCTTTGAACACCCCGATCTATCACAGCTCCACTTCCACATCCATCTCCATTGGTTCTCATTCATTTTAGGCTCCATTCATCTTTTACCCCAGCTTCCTCTCTACTCGTTTCTAACCATTGAAGCCCTCAATAACATTTTATCTAAACGTGGGCTGTCATCGGTTTAGTGGAGAATAAACGTGGTGGAATAGAAACTCACGTGAGAGCTCCGATTGTTCAGAGAAGTTCACAGATAATTATCAAAAATGCAATTTATTAGAATGTTTAAATGTGGAATGCCAACATTTCAGCATCCATTTTCAATGAAAATCATGTTTTAAATACGTTCTTATGGCATTTTTCTGACATATTTGAAGTAAATTCATCTTAAAATTGCATTTTTTTATATTTTTGTATCCCAATTGTTCTTACATCAGCTTCAAGACATGTTTCCACATTTCTTTTTACTCTTTGAGTTTGACTAATATCATTTTATATCTCTTTTTGTTGGCTGCAAGGGATCAGGAGGATTAAGGGCATTCTGAGTGTTTTATAATTTTACTTTTAACAGTTATAAACATGTAAAGCAGTCTTTAAGTGCATTATACATAAAATTTGAATTGAAGAAGAGCTTATTTTTGATGTAGGAAATACACTTTAGTTCCCAGTCTGCTCAGCAACGTAGGGAAAGTTGGTAAAGGGGGCGGGGGTGCTCCATGCTAATGGTCCCTTCCACAACTCAGAGGCAATTTTCTAATAAACCCCTCCTGTTCTGCAGAAACTGTCTAGAAAACAACAGTTTTTTTTTGATATTACCTAAAAATTGCACAATCATAATTAAAAGACTCGTAGGAGCGCTTTTACAAAAGCTCAAAAGATGATCCGAGTGGATCTATGGACACTTTCTCCCATCATTCCAGAGAGTCAACCCCTCTTTGTGCTTTAAAATCAACTCCCCACACCTCCAGACTCTGACTGTGACACATTTCTCATTAGCATGATTAGCATGTCCTATCCTGAAAGAAGTGCTAAGAAAGGAGAAAAAAAACCTTTGTTTTGGAACAGCAAGGTCAGACACCAATCTGCTGACAACAACACAAACATAACAAATGTGATTAACCTTGATAAAAACACACATTTGCTTTTTCTTCCTTATTTTCCCTCATCATTTTTTGTCTTTGCGCACAATAACAGACAAAGAAAAAAAAAAAAAAAGAAAAGAATAAGAGTAATTCCCAGGCAACTTCGCTCTAATTAAACAAGAGGTTCAGCAGACTACAATCAATGCCCTGATCCCTGGCTGTTGCCCCCCTTCCACTCCACCAATACATCTGGCAAATATTCATTTCCCAAAAAGAACTAAATCATTTACAATTCAGCGGGGGATTGATTAACATGAAGACGTAGCATCGGTTCAATAGTTATGCTCTTACAAACCTATGCAGGGCTGAAATAATGGAGCATATAACTTGCATTTGATTATTTTGTGACACCATGCAACTTAATATTCTTGTTTTGCTTTTTTTTTCTTATTTTCCATTTTAATACAAGACAACAGACTGGAGCATTATAATGCATTTCATAGATCAATACTCAGAATGATGAGCATGCTCCATTAACCTCTAACCCACTGGAAACCTTTAACCCAGTGTGTAATGTGACATTTCCTTCATGCTGTCTGGAAAGATTAAAAAAAGCACAAAAAAACAACAACAAATTCAAAAGTGACATAAATCATTTTGATCAGATTAATCTCTATAACTTTCCATTATAAAGCAAATATACAAATAAAACCACAAGGAATTAAACTTTTTAAAAATTATTTTCAATTGGTTTTTATTAGGACTACTAAAACTACTAAAGCTCATATTGTGTAAAATATATTTCAATATTTAATACTGTATTAAAGGCCCAAGATAATGCTAAATAAACGTTTTGAGCCTTTATAATGTTAGTTTCTCACAAAAAAAACTCAAAGCAGCATTTTGATAATTCCTTTTTAACCCTGCTGTCTGATCACCAGCCTGTTCATATCCTGAAGAACTCCAGACGCCCTACGTTCCTACATGAACGCGGGAGAAAAGTTCCTTCCAGGAAGAGTTTGTTCTGCCAGCACCGCCCCCTGGCTAACACACTTCCTGAATTAGTTGAGATCGGCAAAATGTTTTCAGTTTAGCTATCATTTTAGTTTCATTTACATTTACTGCCATGGCCAGCTATAGATTGACGGCATGAAATGGGCGGCACCCACCTGGAGTGAAAGGCGGGGCCTCAGAGATCAAAGCTTCGGAAAAGAAGCCAGTGAAATTGACTTATATTTAATTAAAAAATATGTTCTTTAGTGTTTCATAGGTAATATATTATCATATATATGGAAATAATTTCCACTGAAATGTTTGGAATAGAATGGCATACAGAGTTAAAATGATTTTTTTTTGGATAGAGAGAGAGAGAGAGAAAGAGAGATCTAAAAAGTTTTCTGACTTCATATTCTTTCCAAAAAAACTTGATGGGTTAAAAGATTATAAGGAGACTTTAGAATGCTTTATTATGGCAAATAAAGACACGTGCTTTACAAAATTGTATTTTTCTAAAAGCAAATTTTGATTCTTATTGTAAATTTCTTTAACACTCTCCTCTTCTCATTTTGACAAAATTATTTCAGGATTTATTTCAAAAAATCAAATTTTTATCAATAAAGTAATTTGCACAGTTTTAAAGTATTTTCTCTTTGATTTGTCACTATTTCAGCAACACCTAATCCAATGAGAGAATTTGACAGACCTGGAAGAACAGTGTCAAATGCTGTCAATGTTCTCTAGATGTTTTCTGTAAAAAATACTCTGAATACATTTTCCTACAAAGGTATACAGTCCCAGTTATATATGAAGACAATGTTGCAGCGGACTACTAGATACAATAAAAATAAGTACAAGGCTCAGAAAGTGTAATCAGTTCTCAAAAAAGCTGTATGTAGTGCTTTCTCTTCCCCCAGTGTTGAAGCAGAGTGAAGTGCTGTTTAAATGCATGCTGATTGAAAACTACTGGACTTCCTGCTACCTTTCAAGCAAATCTTTTTACCCTTCGCATGTTTACTTCAGACATCATTTTGATGCAAGAAACAAGCTCTGAAAACAAAAGCTAATGAGACTCTCCCTCCTGTGCAGCCAGGTCCAGCTAATCTTGTTTCAGTGTTTCAACTTTCTTGCTTTTCTTTCATTCCATTTGAAGTAGGTGGTAATCCTGAGAGACGTAATTGATGTAATGCATCCTATTTTCTGTCAAATTTAGACAAAAAAAAATCTTCCATAAGGCTTGATGGAAGCTCCCACTTTGTAGGGAATTCCATGTAACAAGGCCGCTGCAAAGGCTTTCAGACTTTATCATGCAATAAAAGCTCCAGGTCTCCACTAATACCTGGCAGTGCTGCAGAGTGTTGTCATTGAGCAGCAGTTGCAATGAATTGTGGTTGTGGCGAAATGTTGTGGATCACTGCCTTTCACCTTTTATAGACTCTTTTGGTGACACTCCTATATCCTGAACAATCTTTTTTTTTTTCTTAGAAAATAAGATTTACATAATTATTATGTTATTATATGTAAATAAAATCAGTCACAGATGTATACATATTATGCTGACAGTTAAATCCCAAAAGACTACATTGACATGTGAAAGTTTTATAAAACCGTGACTTATTGCTTTAAATCAAATCCAAAAATTATATAATAATTAGTACAATTTTAATAAAAAGAAAATGTTTATATGTAGAAACAGTTTTGAATGAATGTAGTGTAAGAAAATAAAAAGCAAATGTAGTAATTTTTCTAAATATATGTGAAAAGAAAAATGTCTATGGCTGTAATTCTCTAAAATTTCGACTAAAATATTAAGATGCTAATTAGGGTTTTAATCCATTTAGAATAATTACTGCTTTGAGTGAGCATTCCAAGTAATACTTTGTAAGCATGTCTATTTAAACTTGACAAGCACATGAAACTCAACCTCGTTTTCTCAGAGTTTCCAAGTTGGATGAACTATTGCGTCTACAAATATTGTCAAAAATGTTTACTTCGTTTTAATAGCAACAAGCTTTTAAAGGAAAAGAAAATAAATGTTGCTACAAGAAAGGATACCAAATATGAAGTTTGAAATACTATGACCCCTATACGTGTCAAACTGCATTCCTCTAAGTTTATTTAATTGGAAATTAAAATCAAAATTAGACAATCACAGTGTAGTTTGTGTGGACATCCTATAGGTGTCCCATGAGTTCTTGCAAATTCCCTGTGTGCGCACCTTACTAAAGACTAGAGTGCAACGTAAGGGCACTATATGACAGCATTATAAGAGTGTGCAACCTACAGGTCAACCCCTTGTTCGGGTCCATGTGACTATCGCTATGTTCCTACAGGGCATTTGACACACGTTCTATAACGCGCTGAACATACAGAGTTCATACTGGACTGTCCCCACCTGATAGTACCGCATGTACTTATAGTTGGCAGAGGTTCAGTGCAAAATGTCATAGCGGTTGAAAATCTTGCTCCACGTTTTTTCTTTCACAGCTTTACTTGATATATGAATGACTTGATGTCATGGAGTTCCGATTGGGCACAAACAGCAATTATTAATTTCTCCTTGATAACCAATTATCAACTGGTTTAGGTTTCCTGCCCACTTTCAATTTTATACTTAAGAGACTTAAAAACTTGTGTAGTGGTGCATAAACATGAGAGTTTTGAAAGTGGAGGCCCAAACCATATATAAATGTCATGCTTACCACTTAACTAAAGTCCCCACATCCCCATACTCCTAACAATTTTATATATTTACTATTATATATTTATCTTTGACTTTGGTCAAAGTCTCTACCTCTTTCCTCCACCTACTGTAAACTCCCACAGGAGGGTGTTTTAAAGCAAAAGGGCTACAGAGAATATGTTACTCTCTACCTCTGTCCTCCTTCCTTTTTCTCATCTCGCTCTCCCTCGGTCTTATTACAGGCTGTCAGTTTATTATAAAACATTAGGAAAGTAGAGGGACACTCGCAGTTACTGTCCTATCGATCGACAAGGATAGATTCTGTGATTTAGAGTCAGCGTCTGTTCACGATCTACACTTTCTCGGCCTCCTATTAAGGCAACAGTGCTTTGCTTTGGCTATTGATGCCTCAACATTAACAGTTACAAGATACTACAGAAAATCAATGCTCAACTTTTATTACAGGCTGGGTAACGCAAGGCACCTCACACCACATGGTGCTTAGCAGTCAAAGGGAGGTCCGGATGGCCCGTGTGGTCCGTCAGGTGTGCGCAAGAGTTTCTGCATTAGCATCTATCATAGGTGCAGCATATGGGAGTTTCAGGGCCAACTGAGGAAACTGTACTCCATGCTTTACATATATAATTATTTGTACATAAAAAAGAAAAGAAAAAATAAAATGATAAAAAAAATAATTTTTTTTGTTAAAATACAGTCAAAAATACACATTTTACAATTGCATTTGTGGCAATTTTCCTTTTTTTTTTTTTACATGTCCCAAATCTTATTTTATTTAGTCTAAAAAAATGTACTTTTTTTCATTGGCGTTTTCCATATCACCCCAGGTTATTCATTTGTTTTTATTTAGAAGGGTGAGAGTGCTGTAGTTATCGATCCTCTCAGTCACCAGCACCAACCACCCATCCATCACAGGCATCAACCCGGATGTGTGTGTTGTATCAGAGAATTTAAACTCAGGTGCGGGAGCCTCCACAAGAAGCTCAGGCTTCTTAAACATTTATGAGGGACTGCCGAGCTGCAGTAAGGCAGCCCTTATGGGACAAACAGCCCCCAGTTCTGTACTTTCAGTCCCAATCAGTTGAGCTCACGTTCATTAGGCACACCTTTCAGCTGAACGGCGGCAACTGGTATTTCTCCCCCGTTTTGTGATCGTCAGGCTGCCCACCGCTGGGGCGGCGTTTCGTGCTTGTTTACGTGACTGTGTGTTTAGGGGGAAGACAAGCGAGCACTGATGTGCTTCTGTGTGCGCGCATGAACAAGAGAGGGTCCCAGTGGACGGAGCTTGAGGTTATCATTATGTATTGGTTGCCTGCAATGCTAATGCTGATGTGTTCTCAGTGGCTGTAGCTCGGGTCCCAGCGCTGTGCTTGCAGGGCTGCTAGTCCATTCCAATTAAAGACAGAGGGATGTTGGTTTTGTGGTTGGCAGGACAGGCCTGGACTGTTGGGGCCCTGTGGAGATCAGGTTCGTATTAGTAAAGGAAAACAAACGCAGCAAGAAAAATGTGCTGCTAAGATTTAAGTATAACTGAGAATTCACTGTTGATTTGACATCTTGTCTGAATATATGTTGTAAAACATTAAAAGTTGAGATAATTCTTTATATGATCTAGTATGCAGATTTTATTAATTTTATTTTTTTCTGAATCCTTAACAAAATTAGTACACATGGAGTTCATTTTATTAAGAATAGTTGACAATAAGTATAGCTAGTATACTAAGGACTATGTATGTGTAGCATAGGAAGTGTACTAGCTGAATACTTCTTCAGACTAAACTGGAACATTTTAAGTTTGCAATCTATACATAGTATACAAAAACTAAGATTTAAGGCTCACTTTCTGAATAGATGAAGTGTTATTATAGTACACTTAATTTAACTACTTTTACTATTGGTAATGTCATTTTAAAGCCTTAAACTAGCTGCTTTCAAAATATAGAAGTGAACATATTTAAGACCATTTTAGAAATATTCCTATATTTATTTATTTTTTGAGCAAAAGAATACTTAAAAAATTAAATATGGATTATAAAACTCCAAGTAATTGTGAGTTTTTTTAAATCCTCCAATAAATAACCAAAGCTCATACTTCACACTCGGACTGCCCAAAAAAAATCGATTTTGAGAGCTCAATCCCCATATATATATATATATATATATATATATATATATATATATATATATATATATAAATTATTGATCCTAAAAAATAAAGAACAAAACAAAGCCTCAAAAAAATAAAAATCATATGACAGACATATTTACTGTCAGGGAATACAGCCGTCCTGTTTTGATCAGATAAGGTACTGCTGTCAGATTGTGTTTTTGACTATCACATTTAAAAAAAAAAAAAAAAAAAAAACACAGCAAAATCTCAGTTCTCTTTTGCTTAAGAGTCCAAAACGCAACTTTTTCAACCGATTGCAGGTCAAATGTTCTCAAATACAAATACAACAATCAGATGGAGCATGAGGTTCACCCAACAGTTCTGTCAATCATTTGCAGAAATCGTAAAAGTTCTCAACTTCTACAGCCCGCACTTTAGCGGAACTTGCGTTTGTCTTCCCTGTATGTCACTCATAATGTGACATCTGATGATAAAAGGATCAAGAATAATAAAAGATGACAGAAAATTGTAAAAAAGTATTAAAAAATAACAAAAGTTGAATAAATGTTCTATATGTTAGGGCTTTTGTTGAATTCTTCTCCCTGGCTTCACCTTTGAATCTAACTCATTGTTGGAAAAGATGCTGAGTGGACTAAGGCTAATAATAAGCATCTAAATTTTTGCAGCAGTCTGATATTACAGAATGGAGCTCTCTGGCATGACAGCACTCCCTGGTATGTGGATTGTCAGCCATTGTGTCCCTGTGTGATTATGTATAGTGGAGAGGTATGTGCTTAAACTGTGGTAAGCTATCTGGTGGTCAGGTGGCCGCTATAAGACTATACACCCTTTGCTCTTTGAGCTTCGTGTGAGTGCACGTTTCATGCATGTGTGTGTGTGAGAGCCCGCGTGTCTCTCTGCAGTGTGGCTGCAACTCACTTCTAGCAATGCAGAAAACAGCCGAGCTTTACAGTGACGACTGCACGCATGCTGCTTGTGTGTGGATGTGTAACCAGAGACAGTGACTGAATGTTTGGAAGCACAGATGACCCAACAGTTGCTGTCCCTTGTGCAGCTCTTTCTCCTCCACGCACGCACCTTTTTCGTCTCTTCATTCTTGTCTGGAAGGATATTTTAAGCAACAAAGCTTAAGTTTACTGCACACACTCTGACAAAGCTCATTTGTATGAAACTAAAGGCGCTGCATCTTAATTTTGTAATCGTCATCTTAAAGAAATGAGTTAAATTCACAAGTACAAAAGTAAAGATACTTTTTTGAGCTTTTGTTTGGCCTGTTGAAAATGTCCTTAGAGTAAATTACTGTGTTTTGGTGCCACCTGGTTCTGATCTCCAGAGCTGCCCCTGGCATCACGCTGGAGGCCCATTAAGCTCTGCGTACTTAGACAAAAACCTTGTAATACAGACATAAAAATAAAGCAGAAAAATGAACCTGAAGTGAGTCACTCTGTTAACAGTAACTCATTCACAGAATTTTTACCAGCAAACTGAATGAGGCTGACACCAACCGCACAAGTGTTGATTTTCCCCTATATTCTTATTAGTTCTGTGGTGGAAAGGAGAACATTTCCTGGAAAAGGCATCAACCCACAAAACCCAAAGGAAGAGATTTTTAAAGGACTTTCAGGATTTTCTTGTTCTCTTCTCCACTTTCTGATCTTTATGGAAATTTCCTTTTGCATTGACAAATAGGGTCAAATGAACTGAATAACACATTTTGTCTACATTCACCTAATCAAAAACAAAAGCTTCAAGACAAGCAAAAAATGGAGACTCCTTATTCAATCAGTTACAGGCTATTTTTTTCAAAAAGCATCTTTTTGTGAATTATCCATAAAATGACAGACTTCTTGTTTCCTTAAAGACACAGTCCAGCTTTATAGTTTTCTCAATTGTAAAATTTTTCTCAGTTTTAACAATGATAAACCAGTTTTTAACCAAGATAAAACGGCCGCTGTTTTTTTTTTTTTTTTTTTTTAGGATATGTTTTCTACAGGACCTCATTAGAAATTCTATTCTGGTTTGTGGGTGAGACTGTTGGTATGGAAGTTAGCTGCGCTAATTTCCCAGCATTCCTTTGTATTTTGTGCTTTTAACATGTTCTTGCGAAATATACAAAGAAAAAATAGAGCTCAAAATTGGACGTCACGGTACTTTTTTATCTAAATTGTAAATCTGGAGCAAAAATACTGTTTGAGAAATACAGTATTTGTGATGTAGAAACCATGCAGGGCAGGCCACAAACTTCCTGCTTCATTTTCCTCGTCCGAGCATCTGGATCAAAACTGTGCAGCCATTTTTGTTACACCAGTAATGTTTAATGTTAGCATGAGCGGCTGTAAGCTAGCAGGAGAGCATGTAAACAGAGAGCTCTCAACAACAGGGAAGGGGAAGCAGGGTTGGTCTGCGTCAATTGTCCCGCCTGCAACTCAGAAGCGAATATCTATAATGAGCTACTGACACTCTGCAGAATAGAAAACTACGGTTTTGCAAAAATTGGCTGATCAGAATTAAAAGACCAGTGGGAATGCTTTTAAAATACATCAAAAGATTGATCGGAGTGGGTCTTTAAATTTGAAACTTTAATGCAACAAAACCATCAAATTCATAACTCAAATCTGCCTTAGAGGCAGCATGAAAAGATGTGTCATGAGTGGACGTGGAAGAAAAGAAGGGGAAGAGCTTTGACCATTCAATACCTACTAATAAATTAAGCTTTAATTTGCACCTTAGAAGGAAAACTCAAAAACCGCACAAGGAAGGACACACTTTGGAGTAGAAAGAAAAGAAAAGAAGGTTTGGACGGCATTTGGCTCAATCTTTTCTTTAGTCAGCACTCTACCTGCTGGATTCCATCATCAAATGAGATGAAGCACAAAAAAACAAGGGGGATGAGAAGCAGGTGTGTGGAAAAAAGAGCAAGAAAAGGTACGAGATGCAGGGAGGAGGAGGAGGAGGGGGTGACGCTATGGATTAACTGTCTTTCGTGCTGAAAATATACATCCCCGGGCGCTTGACACTGAATTATTAATTCAAATTTGTCAAAAAAAGAATGAGAGAAATCTATTGACAGGGACACGGGCCCTTTAATGGTCTCATTAAAGTGGAGGCTTCCCACACCGTGCACCTTCTGCGCTGCTGCAGGAGTTTTTGGGGCAGTGGAGGGTTGCAGGGGGTGTACTTGACCCCCCCAATGATTTTCTGTCACTTTATCATAAACAAGAAAGGTTGACATGCTCCTCCACTCCTCAACCCCCCCTCCCCCCCAGCACCACCACCAAACAAACCCTGCGTGTAATTAGCCGACGGGTGCAAAAGTGCGCTGAATGCAAATGAAGATCCTGCACGATGCTTTGATATGGACAGAGACAGCAACAGCACACACACATTACAGGCGCCAGCTTGAACTGCAACTGACAGGTACAAGTGTTTTACACAATAAAATGGAGGAGGAGGAGAAAACTCACAGGTTTAAGTATTGATATCTACCAAAATTGACTGATTCTTCCGTTTTGATGCTCCATTTCTTCAGATATATATATATTTTTTTCCTAAGCATCAGAACATGTCAATCAAGAGTTAGCATCATTAGCTGCGTGCATGGCTGGGAGCTGTTTTAGGAGGGTGGAATTAGGGATTAATCTGGGCTCTATTAAGGGGGTTGGAGAGCAGAGGCCTGCGCACCATTCAGGACCAAGTCAGCTCATTGAAAGACTTTCAGTTCCACCTCTAGGGGGGCTGACGCGGGGGGCAGTAAGAGGTGGAGGTGGGGAGGACCAAAGGGACATGGAGGGCTAAGCACTGGGTTCATTGCTGATTCAAGTCTCTCAACATCCCTTTGGCAAATGGATTTTCATAATGCTGAGACAATAAGATTTTTTTCCCAGCATTACAATTTTTAACTCCGGTTAATCTGCAGCGTGTCGGAAATTTCATCATTTATTTACTTAATGATTCATCATAACTAACTCAATTAGATGGACAAAAGTCAATATAGCAACTTACTTTTTAATGTAAATCTAAAGGGAAGTCTACAATATTTGCACTAACTTGTATTGAACATAATGCGGAAAATAATTTGCAAAATTAGAGTACATCATTTAATGTACAGACATCTGAAACCCTTTAATATTTATTCCCATTCTTATTAACCTCTTTGGCTGTACCCATCCGTTTAAACCTTCACAAAAGCAACCACAAACTGGATCCACTAATTCAGGGTGTACATTTGCTTTCACCTCAACATAATTCCCGAGTTCCTTCCAGCCAGCATAGGCAATGAGAGAGGCTTGGATCCTTCTTGCTCCAAGCACCTTTTCTGTTGTTTATTTTATAGGACCTAAGGCGCATTTCTTCCCTTCTGAATGCGCCTCGACCTCCCTCTACCTCCCCACTGAACACATCGACCCATCCTTGGGCGACAGAGCTCAACCAGCCGCTACCTGTTTAGCTTAACAACAATAGCCACGGTGTCAGTAAAGGTTTAAATCTGACTTAATATATCCCCAACTGGACTACCTGCATAATTCTCTTTCATAGACGCTTGGAATTCGGCCCCCACAGAGACTGAAGACAGGGAGTGATGGACTGGACCAGCAAATTGAGCTTTAATGCTTTTATTCTGACATTTTGGCAGTGACCCGTCCCTAACCACAGCCTGTTATCAAGAACTGGGAGAAACATGCGATTAACCACTGGCAGACAGTACAGAGATTTGGCCTCTGGACATTGAGCGCTGTGTTAGCTTGGGGGCATGGTTATTGTATGTAACCGTGTTCTTGTATAAAAGACAGTCGGTCTTTGAAACTCGAGGACTCGGATCAGATTTTACCCTAACCTCTAACCCTTTATGCTTTTTCCTTAAAAAAATCTTGATGTTGTCAAAAGCTATGCTCTAAGATGTAGCATTCTGTTTTATTAAACTCAACATAAGCCCAGTTCATGCACGGCAGGAATGCAGCAGTGCATTGTGGTCAGTTTCGACAACCAGCTGGTATGTAAAATAAAAATAAATAGAATATGAAAAAAAAAAAGTAAAAAAAAAGTAAAAAATTATTTAAAAAGCAATAGATGGGCAGCAAACATACAGAAAACAAACATGTGAAACCAAATATTTCTGGATTTAATATTATAATAAAAACTTACATTTTGTTGGAAGAGAAACAACATATGAATCTTCAAAATTGTCTGTATTTTTACAAACGAGTGTTTTTGAAAATATTTAATCATAACAATTTCGGCCTCCTTAAAAAAATGCATAAAAAAAGTGAAGCATTAGATCAATTAACAAAAGTTATTGTTATTAGTTGGTATAAAAAAATTGCATTGATGATAACTCAATTCTATTCAGAAATTCAGAAATCTATTTTGATATAAATTAATAATTTGAAATATAACAATATTTTGTTAATTGATCCAATTTTTCAGCGTAAGTTAAACTGTTGAAGTTCAAGTAAAAACCTTTTGAACTCAGTGATGCCTCACTTATAATCTTTGATAGATTTTTATATATATTTTTTTGGTTGGATATCCTGTTAGGCTTTGATGTATCCAGTTTCAAAAATCCCTTAATAAATCTCAGAAACCAAACAACTTGAGTCTAATATCCTTTTTTGTAGCCACCTTTAAAGGAGAGGCATTGTATCAGGAATAAAGGGAATTCCCCATGTGGGACCTGCAGGAAAAACAGGGGAGCTGAAAGCTCCAGGGAGCAGAAAAAACATTTTCTGGAGAGCACAAGAGTGATAAGGACTGGAACACTAATAGGGAAGCAGAGCCCACTTAAGTAGAAAAAAAAAAGAAAAACCTTCCACCCTTCCGTGTGAAATGTTGTCGGTTAAGTATTGATGGTGTGAGTGTAGCTGTAACGTTCCTCATGACTTTATGATGCTGTGAGGTTTTGAGGAAAAGGACCACTGCTTTGTTCAAACTGAAAGCCGTGCTTGTGTATTGTTGGAGTGGAAAACACAGCGCCTCTGATCCCTGGTTCAGGTGGCACAAACGGACACATGGACATTGCTCCTTGCCCCGTGGCCCGTGTTTACTTTAGCTGGGCCCACTGCCCTCCTTTCTTTCCTTCTTTTTCTCTGTTTTTTTGAAAATACTTTTGTCTTGTTGAGTGAGTTCATTGAGTTCTCTCTGTCCCTCCGCATATCGGAGATAAGAATAATGAGGTAAAAAGTAGCTGTGGATGGCGTCTACTTGATAACATTTCAGTAGGGCTCAATAAAGAGAACTCAGCCTGGACACAGGTTCAATCCCTCGGTCTTTGAAGCACCGCTGCCGTAGTAAAAGTTGCTCCGGCTTTAACAGGGTCATATAAATGCCCATTAAACTCTCCTATTGGAAGAGCCGAGCACCTAATACCCCACCCTCACAGGAAGTAACAAGTTTGTCTTCCACTCACGTTTAATTGGCCGAGTTTACTGACAGCGGCTTACTCAGTAACAGTTTATGACTCAGGAGTTTTATGTGTTGTTTCTGGGCCCAGCAGAAAAAACACATGTTTGGGAACTTTGAAAGAGTGTGCATTGGCAGCACATGACTGAGAAGGTTATCGATTGGGCCGGTTAAAGAGTAATGGGAAAGACGGTGGGGTTGTTTTGTCATGGATTGGTTGTTGTTCTCTGGTAAGAGGGAAGCAGATGATCATTTAATGAAGAGATTTTGAAAAGATAATATATTTCTTTTGTAAAGCATCACTTCTTTTTAACCTACCTTTAAATTTCATATAGAAAAATTAAAGACACAAGACTTGAAGTACTGTGTTATTCTGAGTATAAGTCGCGTTGGTGGTGGGCTAGGGGTGTGACTTATACTCAGAAGCAACTCATATATATATATATATATATATATATATATATATATACACAATTCATATATATATACATATATAAAACTCATATATATAAATATTTTTTCGTGGAGCACTGTGCGACTTACTACCCGGAAAATACAGTGCTTTAATTTTGAGGAAATTTAAAAAAATTTGAATTTCGGTTATTCCTAAAGAATCTAAAGCAAAGTTTTCCTCTTTTTAAATAGTTGAATTCACAAAAGATAATGAACTCTGACATCAATTAATGAGTTTTAAAAATAAAAACTCACATTACATTGTTCACTCCATGAAGCATCTCTGGATTTGGAGTCCAATAAAGCATCCAGCATTTGCCTGAATGGATGTGTGGTGTGTCTGAATGCGGCGTGTTAGCGTCCCTGGAGCAGGTTGATTGTAAGGGTTGTGAAAGCGTGTAAAAGCACATGCAGAGACACACATACACAGCAGATCCAGTCTAATTAAAAAGCACAGCAGAGATTTCAGGGGTTCGGCTTAAGAGAGTGTGTGTCTGTGTGTGTGCGCTTTTGCATTAGGTCGCTGGCTTCAGCCTGATCGGCCGTCAAATGAAACAATGTATTCCGCGGTACCTCAGGGTTTCCATGAGAGTATTCGGACGCGGCAACTGTGGCTGTTTTATGTGAAAAAAAAAAAGTTGATAATTAGTCCCAGAGTGACTGAAGGATGAGATAAGGAGAAGGAGGAGGGGAAAAGGAGGGCACTGAAGGCAGAGGAGAAAGTACTTAACACATTTAATACTTACTCCTGATACTGTCTGGGAATTATCGATCGGTTGTTTATATTTGTTTGTTTTCTATCTCTTTATCTTTTCATCTCTTCATTCTGATTTTCATTAATTGTAAACTGAGTCAGCACAATAAATTCTATCTCCTCTTTTTGCTATTTCATTTTCATTATTGGGAAATGACACTAAAGTCCCACTCCAACTTTATTTTTTCTATTGTGAAATCCTTCCCAGTGGTTTTTCGATTATGATTACGCAGTTTTTAGCTAAAATCAAACAGACATTTTAAGACACGTTTTCTGCAGAGCAACAGGGGTTAGCGTAGCTGATTTCCCAGCATGCCTTTATTTAGACTATTTGTTGTGACAAGCACCTCACAATCCGTGCTGTGCTTTTTACTGTGCTAATGTGAAAATGGCAAGCAATATCGGAGCTTTCCAGACGCACAGTTTAGAGCCAGATGGCACCTCAGAAGAGGAAAATGAAGATGTACATGGATCTATTTGTCTGCAAGTGAAGGATTTAGAACTATGGTCCATCCATGGGAGTAGTCATAAACCTGAGCGTTTTCAAACATTCAGTTTTCATTTTCTCCTGATTCATCACCATTTGAATAAAGAATGATCAGAAATTCTGTTTTAATCTTAGATCATTTTATACATCCCCTATATTAGAGAAAAAGGCTAAAAACACCATTAACAGTGGAATGTGTCTTTAACTGAAGCTTTTTTTTTGGAGGGACCAGAAGCTCGAGCAATTAAAATCTCTGTATGTCTGACTTGGGGGTAGACATCTCTCGCCCCTAACATCCACACCATTGAAACGCCACATAATTATAAAGCAAAAGCAAACAAAACTGTCTCTGAGAAACCGTGGCAACAATTTTACACGAGTTGACATTGACCAAGGCTCACCTCGCCGTGTTTCTGCTGATGTGATAAATTAGACACAAAAGAGGCTTCAGCATCTTTGAACAGATCTAATTACTCTTTAATAACAAGCCTGTCATAGAAAAAAAATAATTATTTTTGCATGCTTGAACTTTTTCCATGAGCACTCATTGGATTTTAATTTTGTAATTATTTAGATTCTGACAAATACTGCATAAATGAAGGTTCTATTAAGAATCATTCTTTAAGCTGTATTTGTCCTTAATGTTATGGGACTTGTAAAACATAAAAAATTGACAAAGATATTGCAATAAAATGTTTTACCATTCACATTTAAAATACCTTAAAGTTTAGAATAATCAACTGAGACAAAATCCCAGTTTTAGGGTATCAAGATCATGTTTTTATCCTTGAAATTATTAATTTAATTTCTTCATTCAGCTCATGTATGCCTTTGTTAAGCATTGCCTCCCTCCTGCCTATGCCTATATCCGGCCTTGTCTAAAGATTTTCTTTTAAAAGTATTTTTAGAATTATTTGACTAGACTTTTGTCTTCAAAAAGAGACAAGTATTAAAAAATTCTCTGTTCTTAGAACTGTCAAAAATCTGAATTTGGGTCATTTCCAGGGACTATTTTTCTTCAAAAATAAGTCTCAAATTATCTTTTTTTACAAATTTAATTCAATATTTTTGTAAATTTTCTAGAAACCTTGAAGTTTTTTCTAAGTATTTCTTTTCACATAATCAAAAGGTAACAACCCTCAGTACCCCCCATGTTGACCTGTGTAGGATGTCTGTGGTGGAACGCTGGAAGCACACTGCGCTGGGTTAGCTTATGTAAGACATGCAACCGCTTCTCTGAGGGATTGGCTGTGTGAGAGGCGGTTCACAAGTGTGATGCGGGGTCGGACAGCTGAGTGGCGAAAGGAAAAAGCCAGTGTCATTTTTGTTTGGGGCCTTCTTTGTCGCAGGCCACGGCCCTCCCCCGCCCAAAGTTGCCCTCCATTTGCCCTTATTTAGCCCCTCAACATGTCACGCAGAGGTCAGGGCTCGCACAGAAAAAGCAACGCAGGAGCAGACAGACAGGCACATGCAGATTGTAACAGCATGGTAGAGTGCATCATAGATGGAAGTGCCTTGAAGGACCTGCTTCTCATTCTCTAGACCTCATTAGCTACTGATTTATCTCCCCCTCCTCCTTCCTCCTAATGCTCTTGGTGGGTGGATGGGTTGCATGCTTGTGTGGGAAGGTGGTACTGTATGAAAAGAATAAAATGTTAAACGTATGTCTATAAATGTGCTGAGATGATGCCTGAAAGTTGAGACATTTAGCTTTGTCTGTGCCAAGTATGCACAGAGACTGTGTCCCACAGAAAAACCCCTTGGTGAACAAACTCGACCTGGGGTCAAACAGATTAATAAAAGATCTTACACACACACACACTCGTGCCCAGAGCCGCTACCCGATTAAATATTCCACAGCCCTGCTCTTGATAATCATGACATGTACACAAGTGCTCTGGTTCGCCATTATCCATTTAGCAAATTTTTGTCTTGTCTTGCACTAATCTCCTGAAACCCCCAGCGAGCTTGTTATTGCCAAGGAAAAGTGCTTATAGCTGTGCAGAAAGGTGGGGGGTTGAAAAAAGGCATAATATTCAGTTGCATAAGGAATTAGTAATAAAAAAGAGTTAGTTCAAAGTTTTTCCTCATGTTTGATAATCTGAGAAATTTTTCTTTTCTCTTTTAAAAAATGTTTAGGCATTAAAAGACAAAAAGTATGAGGTAAAGAGTGGTTGTTGTTCCTGTGACTGCAGTTGTGTCCCATATATTTCACTGAGTCCTGGGGAATTGGGCTCTCAAGAGAGAAAAAAAGCTCCATGTCTTCACTCAATTCCCTGTGCTCTGTTGTCTCAAGAGACTATTCTTTATCTCATCATGCAATATGTTTTGAGTTAAGTGAAAATTAGCCAGATTCAAGGAAGTCCTCTTGTATTGCTGTTGTCCCCTGATAAATCCGAACACCAATTATTCTACCTGAAACATGAACAATAAAAAACTGAAGGTGGTTTAGCCTTAGAACTTGAATTGTTTTTTTCTCGATAATAAGTGCTTTGTTTGAAGCTTGGATCCTTTTTTAATTATTTTTTGAGAGCTACTCTTACAAAAATAAAATATGCTTTTTTACATTTATGCATGAAAATTTGGTCAATTTCCTGTAATTTGTTAAAAAATGATTTTAACTTAATGACCCACTCCAATGAAAGTTGTGTTTTTAACATGTTCTTGTACCATTATCTGAAGATGGAAGACATTTTTTATAAAGAAAAATTAAGATTAAAACTGCGTTTTAGAATTTTTTATTCAAATTTTTGTGATTTAGGAGCAAAATGCAAGTTGGACAATCTTATACAATTGGCAGGCCACAAGTTCCTTGGTAATCGACTCCTGCAGAAACTACACTGTAAAAAGAGAAACGTTGAATCAATTGATAAAAGTTCTGTAATGTGTTAGATTTAAAAATTTTAGTTTTCATCAAATTAAGTTATTGAGTTGAAGGTTCATTCAACTCAAAAAATTGAGTTAATAAAAAGTAATATTTTTAAATCACTAAATGGACGGATGGACAGACGGATGGATACACATTAAAAAAAAGACAGATTGTTATACTTTCATTAAACAGTAATACCAGTGTTTCCACAGAAATACAATAATTCTATTGATTAATTTGATCCAAGGTTTAACTTTTTACTGTGTATATTCTAGAAAACGACGAAGGTTTTTTGATTTTGGCTAAAAATTGCCCAATATTAATTAAAATAAAACACTGGGATTGTTTGTACAATAGATCAAAAAATGATCCGAGTTGGACTTTAAAGGATATCTACTAATCTTTCTCTTCTTTCCTTTTAGATGTAAAGAACCTGGAGAACTTTCACTTGGTAGAAAGCGTCCAGGAGCAGGTGAACGCTGCACTGCTGGACTACGTCATGTGCAACTACCCGCAGCAAACGGACAAGTTTGGCCAGTTGCTCCTGCGGCTACCAGAGATCAGAGCCATCAGCCTGCAGGCTGAAGAATACCTTTACTACAAACATCTCAACGGCGACGTGCCCTGCAACAACTTGCTGATTGAAATGTTGCACGCTAAAAGAGCTTAAACCCTCAAATTTCCCAGCAGCTTCAAGGACGTTTGGGGATTATTTCCCACCCATTTATCCAACACAACTCTTTCATCGAACCAAAACTTCAACTCACATGTGACTATGAAAAAATCCTGACTGTGGAGTGTCCTCGTTTTGATGAACTTGAGGTGCAGATTTGGGGACGCTCTTGCCTAAAAAATAATCAACAAAAAAAGTTGCTCTTACCCAGCCTCAGAAAAAGGGAATTTTGAAGCAAACTGGATTGACACATGAAACAATCTGCACAGACTATCAGATTGCCATGCTTTAACGCTGAACAATTAGCAGCTCCAACTTGAAGCACACGGGACTTTCTGTGCTGAGAACGGAAGCCAAATAACACTGCCCATCGTTGAGACAGCTTTGGAACCACAGGTGGGCCATCTTCAAATGTGTCGTCCCACTGAAAGTCGGTTGTTGTCGGTACTGTAAAGTCAAACGGACCTGCAGGCAAACAGGCAAGAAACTCTAAACCATCACCGTGTCTGTTTTTCAAACTCCTACAAGATGTCTGCTGCGACATCTCCAACCCATCTGACATGAAAAGACCTAAAAAAGGTCTTAAAAGAGGACACTTAATAGATCAAAATGCTTAATAGGCTTGTATGAAGAGGACATTTTTTGTGAATGAAAACATTTGCTTACCACGATCACCTCGTTGTTCCTGTTTGTTATTCCAGCCCCTCCGTCCGCCGCCTGTATTGTCTTTAACCACGTACCTCAGAAAGACCAGTGTTAGATGCATTTAATTCACTTCTGGATCAGAAAAATGTATTTATATCCCATTCTTCTCTGCAAAAACCATCTTTGCTTTTTATTATCTCATGACAACTGGAACAAAACTGAGAGTGAGGACAGAGAAGGACGGATGCTGCCCTTTCTCTGAGAAGACCAAAGCCTGCTGCAGAACAGTGGAAGGAAATAATTAATACCTTAATAATCAGTGTTATAAGAGGAAAAAAAAATTGTGATGTCACAGTTATGTGAGTCTTGCCTTATTTCATTGCCATGCTAGCCTGCAGATGTGCTATTGATATTTATAATATATATTAAGTATTAATGTTGTGATAAATATATAAAAAACTAATAAATTGTACATTCATAACTCATAGTGTCATACTGCGTGTAAAGAATAACTGCAATGAATAATCAAAGCATGATTTATATCAATGCCTAGCAAATGAATAAAATCCCTCTGTTTTTCCTCTTTTCTTGGGTTGTCCTATTGGATTTTTTTCTTTTCTTGTCATTTTTTCGAACAGTACATAATTTATGTCGTGAGACACTAAAATCAAAAATAAATTCTCTCTAAAAAATAATTACGTGTCAGCTGGCATTTAAACATTTGTTTTTTTGAGCATTACTGTGTAAGGATTCTGTGTCACTTAGCATTTGTTTTGCCTCTTTGTTTTTTTTTTTTCTTTTTTTATTTACAATTTTTAAGACTTTTTCAATGTACAGTATGTCAATGCTGCTTAAATTAATTGAAAAGTATTTTAGCTCAGTGCATCTACTTCTTTGTGTTACTGACATAAATTTTAGCTAATTGATAGCACCAGTACTTAGCGACAACTTATAAATTTGTTTCCATGCAGGTACACTTGAATTACTTAGCAATTATAAGTTTTTTTTAAATCACTAAAATCTAAACTTTTTCTTTTTTTTTCAAAACTTGTCAGCTGAATTTCAACATTTGTTTTTTTGACATTACTGTCTAATGATTCTGAGGCACTAGCATTTGTTTGGCCTATATAACTGCCTCTATGTGCTGGGGAGGCATCGACACAATCTTCAAGATTTCATTCCGTTGTCTGATTTTTCCGAAAACTGTTGCCATAGTCATGAATGTAGACGACGGCAATCGGGCATCGGGGATGACACTATTACGAAATCAGATGACAGCTGGGCGACCACAAGGCGGTGGCAGTAGCTCTGATTGGACAACGTGTGAATATCTCCAGATGGCAGTCATCAACATCCACTCTGCACCACTGGTCACTCGGAACTCAGATTTTTTAGCATACATTATAATCATGTCAGTTTACACGTTTTTAGACAACAATAATACACAATTTTCTGTCTTTCTTCATATTTTTTCTCAGCATCAACTGCAATTCGTCAATACACAGGTCTCTTAGTTATGGTGGAGCTATCAACACCATAATGAGTTTTGGACCCCATTTGGTGGCCTGGATAGCTAGATTGATGGTAATCGCCCCCAGCCCATGCCAGCAGCCGTTATCAAGTGCCCGTGTTGCTACCGTATGATTTCTAACAAGTAGACAATGGCAGTGGGATAGTAGCACAGGGGCAGGGGGGTGGCTGGAAGATGGCAGTTTGGAATCAGCTGATCATCAGGTGATTTTGTGGACCTTGGAGACCCTCCTATCAGTCAATTATTGGCACCTCTGCCTTCCTACCACCTGCCTATCACTGGACTTGCCACCATGCAACCTCCAAATGTGCCCTGGCGGCCACAGATGTCAAAAAATCGTCCGGTCGTTGTAAAATTTAAACTTTTCCTTAAAAAATGTGCAGCCTCTGCACAGCGTGTAAGAATGCGATTGCCACCTCCCAAAAACAAATGCTGCCGAACTTATGGAAAACTTGGGTTTAGTTGTGCGGTAGCATATTGATAAATGAGACCATAATATTAAAAGATCAAGTGTTCCACCCCCTGCAACTTGTATATTCACTCTTTGGATCTTTCTTTTACCAAAGACTCCACTTTTCCACTGTAATGTGGACATCTTAATTTGACAAAGCTGTAATCCTGTTTACAGTATACAAGATTGTAATCTGCAGTATAAAAATGTACAGCTGCTGTTTTTAATCTTCCAAATCCCACCATCCTCAGAAAACTATGACATTTAGTTGTCAAAATTTCAATAATGGGATAAATTCTTATGAGCTGCACGTTTAATGTACAGAAGATTTCTTTAAATTAGGCATTAAATATTTCTGAGCCTAAACATCAGCTCCCTTGCAATACAATACTGAAAAAAGTCAAACGGATCAATAAACAAGTTTTGTCATATTCACATTTAAAATGATTAATTTTTATTAAATAAATATTTTGGATTTGACAGTTTACTCAACTCAAACTTTTTATTTGATTAAAAACTAATATTTTTAAGTGCAACAAATTAATTTGTTACAAGTTAATTTATCATGCGTTTGACTTTTTACAGTGTTTTCAGACAACTTTGTCATTTCTATGTAGAAGTTCTGCAGCTGCCGTGGACTTTCTGCAACTTCTTCACATGCAAGTGCAAACATTTGGCTTCTTCTTCTTTTGGTTTTTGCTTTTCCTTGTTTTACCTCATATAGCACTACACCCCAATTATGTTTTTCTTCTATTTCACTGGTTGGAAGCGTGTTTGGTGACTTTGTTTAAAAAAATTAAGAAAATATGTTTTTTCTTCACTAAAGACTAATTTAGTGCAGCAGGGTCAAGGTGAAGAAATACTTGTGACAAATACATAACATTCTTGCAGAATACATCCTGACGTCATTTCTCTTCTCATTTGTTCACACGTGTTAACCTAAACCTTACGGACACATTTTCTGACGCTAGCTGAAATTTTCTCATATCAGATGACATCAGATTTTGGCCTGCTGCGAAAAACATAAGCAGATATTATAATACTGTGTGTAAGAATGCTTTCCTGTGGTTTCAGGAGTTTCCTGTAGCATTCCGACTGGCATTAGAAAGATGTGAAAAAATAAGTGGAGAAATCTGAAATTGTCAAATAATATTAGGTAAATACGATAAAATGGCAAAAAGTACAAATTGTTACTGTTTTTTAGCACACAGGCCTCACAGCAACAGTCAATCGAGTTTTTTGACATCTTTTGAACAAAAACACAGAAAAAACAAAAAAATCAAAATGTTTAAAACCACTAAATATCCTTTTTTAAGTACGATAAGGATAAGGAATTTTAATCTGAATTGTTTATTTTTAAAAAATGACAGAGATCAAAAAGAGCTGTTATTTAAGAATTTATGGGCAGTCCCAGAAAAAGCATTTTAAGAAAAAGTAGATTTAAATGTTTTCTTTAAGAGTTGAAAAGGAAAAAAAAAAGGTCAAATGATTACAAATGAAAATAAGATATAATTTAACTCTACGGTAAAAAAAGCACAGGTAAATCATTCTACTTTTAAAATGTGTTTCATTCCCACAACAAAAAATAATATATACATATCAAAAGCTATAATATAGAGAATAAAAAAAAAAAAAAAAACTCATTCAGCGTAACATTTAAAATCAATTTAACTTTTACTTCCCAGCTTTCATTTTGAACTGTAAATAAACTACATTTTTTTCACCTTTAAAAGTTGCTTTGTGATGTTTTCCATGAGGAAGTCTCTTTAAATGAAGGTCTTAAGTCAAAAATAGATTTGTTTTAAAGCACTTGTCATTTTTTCAACATTTAGATTAAATTGGAAAACTTGTAACAACCCAAAAGTCATTCTATGTTATTATTTTTTTAAAAAATCATAGCATTACTTTACTATTGAACAGAATTTGAACAAATGCAGAGCCAATATTTACAAATTCCTCCCTTTTTAAATAATAGTTTATGTTGGAATTAGGATAGCTTTGGCTAACTTAATACAGCAATGCTATATCTGTGTTCCTATGAGTGATTTTTAATTGCAGAAGCTGCAGCTAATGTTAGGTGTGTTCACGTGCAACATTAAGGATGCCAGTCACAGACGGGCAAGAGGCCAGCTCGATTCCCGGTGCACAGCGTTGCAATCCTCACTTCAAGCTTTGCTTGCAGTGCCTGGCCTCCTGTCTGTAAATGTGTTAAACCTGCTTTCACTCGCTCTGAATTTGTATAAATAATGTATATACATTTATCCACACACTCTAACAAGAGCAGCCTCAGGTGAAAATACTCAGAAATGCATGCTCTGCACATCCCCGAAGGTGGACATCAGCTCCAAACCAACCAACTCAAAAGATAACCACACAGAGAGCAAGAAAGAAAAACACACAGACAGATAAATAACTTGCCAAAAGCAACATGAACACACACATACACACAAATAGCACAGTTTTTTTCTGCTCCCTCACACGCAGCGCTGTCAGTTTCTAAACAAGTTTTCCTTTCGGTCACACAAACAGCCCCAAGTTGTGTCTGCCAGTGTTATGGGAAGCTTTTAAACTCTGGAACCACATCACTCGTGTTTACCAAGATGTGCTTGTATGTTTTCCTGCATTGTCAAGCACAGTCAAAAGAAAAGAGACTGAGGTTAAAAATAACAAAAAAAAAGGAACAAATTGAAAAACAGTGTTGGATGTTGTTGTCCTAGTACAGTGAGAACATCTACTGGATTAAAACAAGTAAAGATGATAACTGGAGCAATTTAAAGTATCATTACTTTGTAATTTTGGCAAAGCATGACTATATAGCTGCAGATACACAAGGGATGTGACGCAGGTTCTTGAACATGCAAATAGCACGTGTTCACAATGGACAAGCAGGAAAGGGCTTCCTCTTTTTCCACTGTTTGCGAGTCCGCCACCTACAGTTGGAAGAAGTTTATTGCGAAATGGTGCAAATCTCGTAAATCTTCCTTCTTTATTAAACAAGTTGAACAGATTTAAGCTTAATAGATCAATAATCAATTCACAAAAATATGAATCAATTTAGCACATAAAGCTATAGTCTGCTAGCTTAATGGTGACATTATAATCAAAATTATAATCAATACCCAGCCCTAGCGGTCAGCTACATTAGTGCGGAGATGCTAGCGCTTGAAAATGCACAACATTGGTTTGATAACTTTAAAAAGTTCAGGATAAAACGAAAAGTCATTACTTTTATTTAAATGTGAACTCCTGTGTTTCAAAGCACAACCACACGAAGAAAACAGTATATTCTCCGTAGGACAGCACAACGTAGAACACCTTCAAGACAGAGGGCGCTGCATCCTCTGCATACTATTTCGGACACCCCTGCCCCTCCAAATGCCCCTGCAATTGGAGGGATATGGAGAAGCCATAGGGGTAGAGGAAGAATTCGGATTAGGCCTTTATGCCATATATTCTGGCCAGGCACAAACCACAATTTTTAAATAGTAATTTCTGCATCAATCCATTTTCTGAATCATTTTTATCCTTTCTCGGGCTTGTGGTGCTGCTGGAACCCAACTTGGCCTCTTTTGGGCGAAGGAAGGATACACCCTGGACAGGTCACCAGTCGTCATTAGGCCACAATCACACACCCATATAAACACACAGGCAGGAGTGCTAGTCACAGCACCACCGTGCAACCCTTTCATTTCTTCTCCATGATCAAGTTTCAAATTGTAAGCAATTCCATGAATTGAAAGGGAGTTCGTTCATAGAACCCCACCAAATCAGAGTCCCTGATTGGCCACAGTTCCACCTGGTTTAAGTTGCTACACTCGGTCAATGCTCACGTGTAGAGCCTAAAAACTGTTATGAAAACTTGCAAAACCACACATGAACATCAGTTTCAAATGCAGAAACCCGAAATTTGCCTCTACTCTGGTTTACATAGACTTTTCAATGAAAGTTGCTGCTTGAATGTGCCAATAAGTGGCATATTAATTCACAAGTGACCTAATATTTACTGAAAGTGGATTTTCAGATATTTATTTTACAATTTAAAGCTAGAAATGTTTGTTTGATTGAGGTAGTGTCCTCAATATGGAATGACTAGCTTTGATTTTTGTGCCCAAATGAAAGTTATCTTTACTTCATAAAATGTTTATTTAAATCAGGGGTCTTCCAAAGCCAGGCCTCGAGGGCCAACCTGCTGGTTTTCCAGAAATCTTGCCTTATCTGCTGTTGATTAGCCAATTTGGAGTTTCAATGGCAGGTGATTTGGAGAACATGTAGGACACAGGCCATCGAGGTCTGGATTTGAACACCCCTGATGTAAATAAATCACACACCTTATAAGGACACCAGCTTTAAAATTAACCCTAGGGCTGGGTTGAAAAAAATCAATTAATCGATTGGAATCGATTTAAGCATAAAAGATCAACATCGGTAATCGATTCACAAAATATATAACTCGATTTTGCACATGAAGCTAAAGTCCACTAGCTTTAAGCTAAAATTCTGATGACTAATTTTCTGTGCTTGGCTTGTGTCCAGTCTGTTCTCTATCAGTTTAGAGGGTGGGAGGTGTGAAAGGGATTTGGCGAAGCAGGGCATTATTTATTTGTTGTTTCTAATTTTATTGATTGTTTTCATTTCATTTGTTTTACTTAGTTGTAAAGCACTTTGTGTTATGTTTTATATGAAAAGTGCTCTATAAATAAAGATTGATTTGAATAGAATTTCTCATAGGACAGCTAATGCTAACACTCGGTTGGCCAAAAAAAAATACATTGCTGACTGACTAAATTAACATCTTTATTTACACACAGACATTACTTTTCCAAGCTCTGCTAAGGAAATAATTTTTAAAGTATCTATTTGTGGTCTAAAACTTCATTTTTTTCGCCTCATACTGTTGTCTTCTTCTTGAATAAGTTGTACTTCTATACCGCAATCGCCACCTAGTGGCCAAACTGAAACTTCCTCCAGGTGAAGCAGCACTGTTCACAATGTTAATGATATGAACGTTTTTGTTAGAATTTTTTCCTTTTGAAAATCCATATAACACTGTATGCCATTAACAATTTCATTATTTCACTAATAAATTTTACTATATGTGAACTGTGTGAGATTAATAAAAATATGCTAAAATTACATAGTAGATTTTTAATGTATTTCTAAACAAATGTGTATAATAATGTACACTTAAAATTGAATTGAATTGAAACATAAAAAAATCGTGAATGTGAATCGTTTCCGGAAATTATAACCGATACCAATACGAATATTATATTGCGGTTGCGAATATTACGTTGCGGTTGCAATTCCATTCCATTGCACTTCTGAATATTCAAGTCCATAATTTGAGCCCATAATACCAAGCCTTAATTACCCTAAATAAAAAAGGAAGTAAAATTTTCACTGATAAGAAAAAATGACTCGATTTGCTTAAAACTCTACATTTACAAAAAAAAATATGAAAGAAAAAAAAAAATATATATATATATATATATATATATATTGTAAACCTTACCTTTATTTTAATACTTTGAAAAAAATAATTACAACAAATTGGAGCTTTGTTTAATAGTTTAAAACAAACAAAAATTTCAGCTCTTGGTTCCAAATATAACTTCTTTTAAATCAGATTTAATCACTTAAAAAACACCCTTAAATTAACATGTTTATTGGTGTAAAAGACAGTTTATTATTCATCTCTTTCAAAATTAAGACTGGTGAAGGCTCACAGGTGAAGAGCAAGGAGCCAAAAAGAAAAGAAGCACAAATCTTCAGAGAGGCAATTAGCCCACTCTCTAATCACTTACATCAACCAGCGACTGGGGGACCCATTGTTTGGCGGCCTGATGGACAAACTTTAAAAATGTAAAGATCAAATTAATAAGCAAGCATTGTTAATGGGAACACTCACAATTATTATGCAAAAGCCTCACTGTGGCATGCAAAACAAATACACTAAGGTTTGGAAATGGAATGGTTTGAAGGCCGCTGCCGTTTCATTTCAAAGCATGCATTATACATCATTGTGCATAAAGAGGAAGCCTACAGCATTACAGTGTTTTTTTTTCCACAATGATTATCCTTTATTAGTCATTAAAAAGAGATAGAGAGAGAAAAAATACAACTTTTAAGCACCTGAACCTCGCTGCCAGCATTCCATTAATTGCCTGCACAAAGGGGAGAGCCTTTGGAGATTTTTCAATTTCAAAAAATGAGGAGCATGCATTCAGTCGTGCTCATGTTATACGGGCACTTAAATCCTACAGAGCTCACATAAAAAAGGACTCAAGGTTGCATCCGATTGAAAGCCTCCAAACTACAGCCACTTTAGAAATCCATTTAGCAAGCGGGGGGTTAGAACATCTAATTCAAACAGAGTCGCCCTGTTAAAACGGTTGCACCAATGTCTTTTAGAAACGCGCACATACACACACTTCTGTTTGCTTGGCTCTATTGTGGGAGAGATGAACCTGGCGCATACAGAGATGGCAAGACACAAAGAATTAATCTTGCCAGACCTCAGCCAAGTGGCGAAGGTGAACGGCTCTGAATGAGTGCATGTGGAATCTTGACCTTTCCTTCAACATCAACAAAAAGAGTGCTCTATGGCGAGGGGAAAAAATGAGCTGTGGTATCTACAACAGCATGAAAATTGGAATATCACATGTCCGTTCATAAGCTGGAAAATGTGGGGTAAGATAAATAATCAAACGTCTACCATGGCCTGATTATTATTATTATTTATTTTCGTGTAGAGTGCAAAAAAATAAGAAAATCAGACAATTAGTGTTTGGTAAAATGCAACACGGATAGCAAAAAGTATCTTTATTTCACAGGTGAAAAATGTGAAAAACAACTATTTTACATGTGTGTCTTTGCTTTGTGATGTCGGCACTGAAAAAAATAAAAAAAGTTTTCGACAAGGTGTCAAACTTTAGTCCTGGAAGGATGTTCTCCACTAACTGACCCCGCCCACCCAGCTTCTTTTGACAAAGCACACCTGATCCAGGTGATTCCCAGCTGGTAAGGTATGGATATTTGGAAGAACCAGCAGGACTCCAGTTTGAGACTCATGATCATACACACACAAATATATATATATATATATATATATATATATATTTTAGGTGTAAGGCTCTAGTCAACATTTTAAACCTTTAACACCTGAGGCGTCCCCAGTGACGCTTAAACACAACATATTAACAATTAAAAAATTACAATAAATCAAAGAACATAAACACTGGAGCTCTGGTGCTAAAGTCGATGTCAGTCAGGGACAGCATCTCGTACTTGAAAATTCCTTTGCTGAATCATACAGTTGTATTTCATTCATCCTTATGACAAACATTGAGTTACATTTTGCTAATATACAGATGCTGACTATGGTTATTATGCATACTAAAACACCAATATGGCCACGGCCTCTTCATATCATCTCCTTCCTCCTTGAGGTGCATTTATAGATTCACATCCACCAACTGTGTGATCACGGGTAATTTCTCTGGGTCGTGGAGAAGATATCTACCAAAAAAAAAGAAGTCAAAAAATAGAAATTAGACAATGTTTAATCATGAAATTTTTTTTTCTTAACAAAAATCTAAATTTCAAGATAAAATAGAAGAATAGAACAGACAAATGTATGGAAGACATGGATGATGTTGATAAATCAGGTTTATTTATTGTGAAGAGTTCCACAAAAACTACACATGTCTGGGTTCATGTGATCATTCTGAGATTCTCCCATTACCGGGAGCTAGTTCACTTTCACTCCGGGTGCTTTGTTTTCTATGACAGCCACTTCCGCTGTGTTTCTGTGTCTCTGTGACTGAGTTTAAAGGTTCACTGTCTGAAAGGGGAATACATGAAATAAAATGAGTTTTTTTTTAGGTTATTGTCTCAATGAAAAAAAGAAAACTATCACATCACTCACAACAAGCGCCGGCAACCCTGCGGCGCCAGCTGGTTAAAAAATTAGATGGAAGTTCTGGACAAAAACACTCGCATTGGATCAGTATTATACCCGCTGATCGAGTCACTGAAAATGTCACAAGTTCCATTTAAACAAACCACATTAGATACAAGTTAAAGTGATAAGAAAAACACCCTCCCAAGTCCAAATAAATATAGTTTTTAGTTTGAGTGTATCTTTCTTTTAAAGTTACTGTCTTTGTGAGTGTGCTAGCAAGAGAACACACGATCAGCTGTCTTCTTCCCTCTCGTGTCCATAAGTTGTTCCCATGATCACCCAAAGATAACTTTCACATTTGTCCCCCACAGCTACAGCAGCAAGGCCAGCTACTTCCATCATTCCAAACAACCTTCATCAAACAGGGTGCTATAATGTGGTAATAAAAGAAGTGACACGGAGGTATGTTTTCTCCAGAATCTGGGTCTTCATAAAAACCAAAAAGAAATCCAGAGGAAGGTTTTTACTAAGGTGATAGAATTCCAGGAGTTGATACAGGTTTGTCCTTTTCCAAGTCAAGCTTTTTTTTTTTTTTTTATAAATCCAAGAGCAAAGTGAAGTCAGAAGAATGACATAAACATGTCCAAAAGAACAGATGTTCCTTTCAAGAAGTTCACTCTAAAAAAAGACGATAAATCACTTACTTTTTTACGTTCTTAAGTTCCTTTAAAAATATTGACAATTTTGTCTAGATTAGAAAAAAATTATTAAAAATATTTTGAAATTATTGGGTTAGAATTAGCAGCGAGAGTGCTAATATATTATTTTCTTTTCATTTTTCTCCAAACTACTTATTTAAAAGTGACACATACTTATGACAAAAAGCCAAGAAATATCCACATGCCAAATAATATGAAATTATCCCCTTTAAAGTTTACACAGGCTCAGTGCACATTCTAATTACATTTAAATTAAGATTTTTCTCCTTTGTATTCAAAACTTTCTGACACATTTAGAATAATATACCGGTAACCTAACAACTGATAAGAAATTGGTGTGTGTTTTTGTTTCCTTTGCATTGTGGGGTTTTACTATATATATGCGTACACTATAAAACCAGATTGTGTTTTTACAGGGTTTTGATTCATTTTATTTATTTTTTTATTTTTATATTTGTACAGGTTGTATAGAAAAACTAATTACCATTATGAGTAATTAAATTTCTTCACACGTAAAAGTAAAATGAGATTAATCTTCATGTTTTACAAGCTCCATTTAAATAACTTAAATATGATGTTTTATTGAGTGATTTTAAATTGAGTTTGGGAATATGTAGTTTGGTTAGCATGAGACACAAACAGAACAAAACAAAAAAAAAAAATTCAAAATTACAATCTAACACATTTAAGAGCACTAACAACAGAGCAATGGAAAAATAGTTGTACGTTAAAAATTCAGACACTTTAACCCATAAGAATGCATAATGACAGTGTAACAGAAAAATAAGTGAAAGTGAGTGTTTTCTGAGATCAACCAGCTTTGTGGTATTTTCCACATAATTTGATCAAAATAGATCTTTTTTTTTGTGGAAAATACCCAATCAAGTTATACGAAAAACACTAACTTTCAACTGAATTTTTCGTTAAATTTAAAAATAACTGTAATTTATTCATGTTTTATTTAAGTGTTTGAATTTAACGACAAAACACATACAAGAGATTAAACAAGAACTTATCAAACCACTATTGTTTGATTAAAGAACAAAGCTAGTTAGCTTGTAGATGATGCTTGTCCAGTTGTTTCTTTATATAAATCAGCAGATTCGTAACAATGATCTGAATCTTCAACCCCACCAGACTTGGAAATCATTTCTTTGATCTTTTCCTCATTAATGTGTCGTTTTCTTTCCGGTTTCAGAGACCATGGATCATTGGTGGCAAGCTGTATGGAGCAAACAGCTGCTCTCCGACAATCTCTGATGAGAAAAGGATTATTTAGTCTGCCTCGTCCCTCTCTTGAGACAGCAAGTGTCTGTAATCTGATGAAGACTCACACGGGCTCTGAAGCCTGTCCCACAAATGGATTTTAACTACTCCTTTTTAAAAGTGCATGAAATATACAATGCTTACAGGCCAAAATATTGAAGATAAAAGTGATGCAATGCTGCACAAATACTAATCTCTCACACTCAACTTTTCACAACTTCAGCTGCATGAAATATTCCTGCACAATGCTACAAACTCACCACAAGCTTGCCAAAATATCTTAACTTGAAAGTAAAAGTGATGCAATGCTGCTGGCACTTCCAATGCTACTGTAGAAGCAGAGGTTGAGGCAGTTGATCTATCGAAAGAATCTATGTTTGTGTCTTAACAAAGCCAAGACAGAAGGAAGTCAGGAAGGATGTTAGTGATTTAGAGTTGTTGGAAATTATTCTAGAAAGAGTAACAAAAAATAAAAACATTTTTACCCCAAGTTCAGACTGTCCAGTGTTCATAGAAATACAGAAAAACAAGCGTAGAGCCAAGATCTTGTACGTCTCATTGAACATGTTAAAAGGACACTTGTTCATATACATTTATAAACGCAAAATGAAATGTAAAATTCAAAATGTAAAAATGAATCAAATTATTTAAATTAAAATGATTTATGGGAACTGCAAAAGTTACAAAAAATATTCAGTTATTAAAATATGTCAACAGAGAGGGACTGTAGCACATAAACTTATATAGCACAGGAGCTGTGATCACTTTCCTCTTCTGTCCTACTTTTTAAAAATAATTTGTTTAATTATTTGTTTATTTGAGAGCTTAAGAAAAAGTACCTGAGAAAACAAGAAAAAACAACAAATATTTAAACAAATTATTAGTACTGATAAAGGACAAACACAAATTGTTCTAAAAGTCCGTTCAAAAAAGAGTAGAAGTGAGAACTTCCTTCAGATATCACTTTTCTTAAATAACTAATTTTAACTATAAGTACGTGGGACAACACAATAAATAGGATAATAGAATCCTAAATGGCTTAATATACAGGAATAAATAATAATTTGTATGTCTTATGAAATTTTAGGACACTGAAAGTATGGTGGCCCTGAAGGACATTTCCCTTAACACAATTACATATTAAAGGTGACAAAAAATAAAAATAAATAAATAACATGACATTGTAGAAAACAAAGCAAATTTCTAGCAACCAGAAAAATGAAACATTTCAGAAAATAAAAGTAATTTCCAGAAATCAAAATGAAGGAAACATAATAAGGAAACAGAAAAGGTTGGTATTATGGGACATGGTTGATTAGATGATGACGTTTGTCCATCATTTCAACCAAAAATTATTTTCCATGAAATTATTCTGGATGTGCTCCCTACTAATCATAAAACCTTTATAATTCAATTCAATTTATATAGCCCAAAATCACAAAGAAATTTTGCCTTGTTGGGCTTCATGCAGGTAATTTTACAGATGCAGAAATTAGTCTTGAAATATGAAAAAATGGCTAAAGACTAAACAGACTAAATAAACTGGATATCCCTGCCCCTAGACCCTCCCTTCTGCTAAGGAAAAACTCCAAAAAACCTGAGTCAGGAAAAAAGAAGAAACCTTAGGGATTCCCACACGAGGGAGAAATCCTATCCCAGGACGGACAGGCGATTCCAGAACCATTAAAGACAAGTTAGCTTCTACAACTACGTATTTAAATAGAGTTCATTCAGATAGAGCTGAAGGACGAGCGGTGATGATGTCCTCAAGTCCTGTAGGTGTGCGGACATTGAGAATTAATTTGAAAAAACTTAAAAAGCAAAATTCAAATATCATCAACCAGTCAGTGATGTCTAATAGTACCTACTGTACATTTTTCGGTTTCTTATTGCTTTAATTTCTGGAAATACTTGTTTTCCAAAACACTTCATTTTTTTTTCATTTGTTTTTATTGTGCTTTGGTTTCTGGATTTTTTTTTTAATTTTTAAAATGTAATGTTTTTTTATTATTTTTTTTTTAATTGTTGCTTTAACTCTTATGTTGTTTGTATTGAGTGTTTTTTTTTTTTGGTGTAAAAATGTCATCACACCAGATTTAGTCATTCATGGATACAATTATAAAACACTATAAAAAAGTAAGTGTGAAAGTAGAAAGATGAAGCAAATTGGCTCATTTAGATACTCTATACAAGTATCCTTGAGCCAAGCATTAAAAAATAAAGATTGTGATACTGTATGCACAAATGTAAAGTAAAAAAATAATAAAATGCTGCCTTGAAAGCATTAATGAGAGCCAACAACGTTAAGATATTTCCACTAAGGCGAATAGCTTAACATGATACAATACTATCTTAGCATAGGTTGGAAAAACCTGAATAATCCTTAAAACTCTGAGCATAGTTCTTTATTTTAAAGACAAGATTTTTCAAATGCATAACAATAACAGTCGGCCGCCTTTGCAAGATTGACAGCAGTTGGACTGCAGGATTCATGTTAACTTGTCAACCTGGAGTTCATATTGACAAGTGTTTTCTCTGGGAGTGTAGCAGGGCCTAACAGTGCAGATCAAGCCCACCGTCTAATGTGAGGTGAGTGATGTAAGGTGAAGGGAGTGTGTGTGAACCCCGGGGCTGTAAACACCAAAGCACAGGGCAGCAGTTTGATCGATACTTGCTTGGCAACATTTGTACCAAATCATGTGGGTCGACAACAGAGGGATTAAGTCCTCCTGATAGACTCCACTAATCATTACTAGACACATAATCATGGGTTAAATAATATCTGTGCTTTACTGTGTGTGTGTGTTCCTCTTTAGTCTGCAATATAAAACAGTAATAATACTGATAAGCTTTTTTGCACCACAGATTGTGTTTTGTTTTGGTTTTTTTTTTTTTTTTGCATAATTTGGCCTAAGGTGTGACTTTTGTAAGAAAAAAAAAAGATCATATATTTGTTATTTTCCCACTAACAACTGCTACAGGGCACTGTAGGTGTATCAGTGTTTGCTACTGACAGCAATGCAGAAGAGTTAGTGCTGCTGAGTCTGATCAAACCAAACAGGAAGAAGAATCTGATCGTTCTACTCAGGAACTTTACAATATTTTTCATTCTTGTTTTTATGTTTTCTTCCTTGGACTATTGCAGAACAGCAAGTGATCAGATTGGGTAGCAGAGAGATGCGAGTACTGCTGCAAACGCAGTCATTCAGACACAGCTGCTGCAGTAGATGCCAAACCTCAGCTTAAAAAAAAAGACCTCTTAATCGATTCAATTATGATTCAGTAGGCAATGATTCGATTATGAAACAATAACCAATGTATCCCAGATCTGCTTTTTTTTTTCTCTTTTTTTAGAAAAGTTTCTCTTTACTACAAGACACTAGACCAGCAAACTTTTTAAATTGCAGGCCACAAAGGGTTCTAAAATTTGAAAGAAAGGGCCAAACTAAGTAGATGTGCAGAGTATTCTGGTCATCCACCTCATGTGAGAAAGAAACAACATTGAGTCTGGATGAAACCCTGCTTTAGCTTTGATTACAAATAAACATTTTGGAGCATTTATTTCAAAATGATGACTTATTTTGTCATTTTAGAACCAATTTTCTTGATGCATTTGTGTCCCTCAGGGAAAAACGAAACTTGGAGAAATGTTACATTCACGAGGTGATGGAACAATCGGGAAAATGACAGTTTGACTTGGAAAACACACATTAATTAAAGAGAAAAAACAAATGCACCACCCTCTCATGAGTGTAGAATAACTTTCTGCTCTCAAACAGTTGTAAATGTCTTTGTAGTGCACCATCTATGCAGAGACACCAGGAAAAATAAACATTAATAAGGATTATAAAATTTGGTGGACCAGATTAAATAATAATCGGTTACAGTTTAAATAAGATTCCTTAACAAGCTTCATTAACATATTACCAGACATTATTTATGTGTTAATAGGTTATTAGTAAGACAGTTATTAGCACAATAAGCAAAATAAGGTTTATTAACATACTAAGTAAGCTTCATCACCATCTAAAGGAGACCAATTTCTACAATGGCCATATTAATAAACTGATTACAAGCTTAAAAAACGTATTAACCGTCTTTGTCAACATTATATTGAGTGTTTTACAGTGCTTCATCTAAAAGTGTTACAGAATAATTTAATACTTATTGGATGATAAATAATATGAACTTATTCAGCTTATTGTGCTAACAAATGTCTTACTAATTACTTATAAACATATTGATGAATCAAATTATAAAGTGTTAGCCAAATATATTGTGTTTCCTACACATGTAATTTTGGTATGACATAACTCACACACTGCGCAAATTTTATCCAATTAACCCTTGACACATTTGAAAGCCAAAATGCTTCCAAGCGGTCACTTTCAGTGAAGTCGGGGCCGGACAAATGACAAGATCTAGAAGTTCAGCCACGTTTGTGCGCTCTTCAAAAACATCAAAGTTAAAAATGCTTTAAGTTTAGGTCAGTTTTTTTACTTTGACTTTAAATCGTATACATGTTTGAATTATTTAAAATTCATAAAATGATTCCAAATTGTTAATGGATCATGATTGATGCATCGAAAATTGAATTTTTCGTCACCACCACTAGTTGTGATGAGGCTAAAAACTTCTGACGGTATTTCGACACGCAATTGGAGCACCAAGTTTATGAACACATTTTTAGGCAAGCATCGAGGAGAAAATTTGAGGCGAGTTGAAAGAGAGGAAGGGTCGCAAATTTGACACATGAATTGTGATTGGTGTGAAAAGCACCAAGCGTTGTACTTAACTCCCAAAGTGCGAATTATGTTCCATTACAACCCTTGTACTTTTTCTTCTTCATTATGCATTGTTTTGCTACTGCAACTTATAGTCCAAAATATACGGAACGTCTGCAGGATCTGATCTATCAAAGGACTCATTTACATGGGTTTACTCAAATTCCTGCAGCTTCTCAATCATTCTGAAGAACATGCATACTACTACACTGATTGTATTAAGTGTTAAATGTTATTATTCATCGTTTTTAGATTTTTTTTTCTGCCTTAGTGGTGGACTGGTCTTAAATTGAGCGTTTTTATGGGGCATTTGATCAAGATGCAAAAATCTTAAAGTCACCAATGAATATTTTTAAAATCAGAGGAGATCTTTGAATCAAAACAGTTGGATAACAACACTCCAGATACTTTTGTAATTGATATTCCCTTCAAAAAAGACACAAAAAAAGTCTAATTGTAAAAATGCTTCTATTGTCCACCCAACTGTTATCTTGACAAACACTTGTACCTGTCTGTGTGGAGGGAAGGAATCGAGGAGCGGACATTCATAACTGATAAAAACGTCAGTTGGAATTTGTAGAAATGTATAAATAATGGATGCACCATGAAGGCAGGGGAGCATCTTCAATGAGCCCGGAGTGCAGAACACGCCGTCTCATCTCCAAACCGAAGAGCCATCTTAATGACTGCGCCCGGAGACTTGGGGGGGCCTCCGCTGACTCCCCCCACCCCCGTTTTCAACAACCCACCAATCGGACCCCCACCACCACCCGCCCGTCAGACCCATCCGTGCTCCCAACCACAACATATCCTACAGAGGGGAACATGAGCTCTTAAATTAAACATCGACAGCAGCGGCAGCTGCCTGTTTTAGGCAAATCAGCAGAAAATAAAACAAATGGTTACCCCAGGAAGACCCAAGTGTGTAAAACCCAGCCAGTTTTGGCACTCAGCGGCACGGTCTCTCCAGATTTATGGAGGAAAGAGAACGCAAACAATGCCACAACACTGTTTACATAGCGGCTACTGCCTTTTTGGTAGATAGAAGAAGCAGTTTTCCATTTTAGCTAAAAAAAAAAAAGAGGTGGATTAAGAGAGGAAAAGAAAACTGGAAACACTCATAATCAATGATTTAAACTCCCACACATCAGAAGCAGACACGCCCATCAAAAACAGATTTAATGCCTTGTGTCCAGACAAAAAGTTTGGCAGAATATACTAATAGAAGGCTCTGAGACATCCAGCATCATCACATGACAGTGGATGAGGTAAAGAAAACTAAACGGCTTCTCCTGGCCTGCTTTGAGGCATAAACAGGAAATTACCTTCAGGAAGGAAGTCATATTTTTTCCAGCTGTGCCCTGCAATAAGGACAGTGTAAGAGCAGCACTTTTAAAAGATTTACACAAAATAACAGCTAAGACCTAAACAATATTATAAACAATGGAGCAAGAATAAATGCTTCTTCTAAATGATGTTTTTTTTTTTTTTTCCTGCACTTGCAGACAACATGTAATTGTGATTTTTTCTGTTCTTGGTTAAACATCAAGCCAACAGGTTCAGATTCCAGGCTTGTGATTGGTTGTGGAACAGGGATTTATCCTACGATGCTCATCACATCTATAAATCATAGCAACAAATACTTTTGCAATGGACTTTTATACATATAAGAAAATATGCTTAAAAAGTGCTTTTTATCATCAAAAAACTAAAAAAGCTATTGGCCACTTTCTTACTTTTTATTGATTAGTGTAATCCTTCTAAAGTATAGCTCATATTTTAAGGCAAGTATATTCAATTCTGCTGTTTTACTCGAACTTTGTTGAAAGTTGGAGGCGGAGGATGTAAAGGGAAGCAGTCCAGAGCCCGACAGGAAGTGATTTAATGTCCAAAAAGACATGCACTTGTTTTTGCTCTGTCTCTTTCCTGTTGTGTTCTGATAGGAACTTCCTCTCCCTAGTGGGGGTGGATATGGTGTCATCCGTCCATCCATCCCACCCACCTCCACCCACAGTTCAGGAAAATGTCCTCTTGGAGGTGAATGGTCCCAGCAAAAACTTTGATCAGACGTTTGTGTCCAGCACTTGGAATTAAAAAAAAAAAGGTTTAAAAAAAACAAAAAAAGCTAGTAGTTGATTGAAAGTTTCTGCTGTAGTTTTAATTATTTGTATAGGTCTGTGCAGGTATTTACGCAGTTTGATTTGTGCGTTTTTATGGATGGACCTGTGGGAGCCAGAGGGCTTAACCTCAGCTGTGGCAACACCAGGATGATCTTTTCCTCTTCCCCTCCAGTATCTCTACTATCCACCTCCCTTCCTTTCCTCTGAAACACACGACAAAACAGCATGAGCACCTAACATATTAGCAGTATTACACTTGGGAGCATTTTTTTTTTTTTTTCAAAGCCGTTGTATCCTCACAGAAACTTGTCCATTCACTCTCGTCTGTTTCAAAATAAAATGTCATCACATCTATGTACTACAAACAAAGTTACTTGATGATAATGGATCTTGGAACAAGAGCAAACAAAAAAATGACATTTTGCTAAATAAAATAAGAACAAAAATAATAAAGCATTCTCAAGACAATGAATATCAAAATATTTTTTATTACTGTACTAAAAAGTTCTTAAAAGTTCTTAAAAGTACTTAAAAAGTTCAATTTTTTTTCACTGACTTTTTTCATTTTACTAATGGAAATGTACTTTTACATAATTTGAATGTTTTTATGTGAGAGAAAGCAGAAGGAAACTAGCTCAAAAAGCTACAGTTAAAGGGCTGTTTTCTCCACTTCTTTGGTCCAGAGTTGTGTAGTTTGGTTGATACAATCATTTCAGCATTTTTTTTTTCAAGTGGACTAAAACTTGTTAGCACTAGCATGTGTGTGATGGTAGCTGCACCAATTGGCCAGAAGTCAATATATAGTGGCAATACACATTTTTTTAAACAAACATGGTGGTATTGTGAACTTGGTAAAATTTAGGGAAAATAATTGTCTTGGTACAGATAAATAAATTCTTAATATATTTTTACATTTTAAAAGCAGCAGCTTCAAAGTCAGTCCTTCAAAGTTTCAACTGCTTGATATGTTGCAGCTCCCCATATACAGATGACCACCATCCCAGTATGTAATGAGTCTGTATTCTCGCCAGAGTTGCCACTGTAATGTATCTTGTACTTTCATCCACAAGAACAAAACGTTGCTTCTCGTCTTTTGTTTTTGCTAACTATGAAAGTAAAACAGCATGTCTGTCTTTTTCTTAGCAGCTCGGTTAATCTGTCCAAGTAAGTAGGCATTGAATGTACTTGTTGCAGGTTTGTCCACAGTTCTTGACTTTAAACAGGAGCTCCACGTTTATCCCCTTAATATCTGGCTGCAGTAACTTGTTAGCTCCAGGACCAAATTATTTTCCAAGCCGATTGCAACAAGGTCTGTTTGGAAGCAGATCGAGGCCACCACTCTATCTCGATCTGTTTGTTTGGTTCAGACCAGTGTTTGGATTAATACATTCACACCTGCAGACCAAACTTGATTTAGACTAACACTGGAAACAAACTGGGGTTCGTTTTTATCAAACCAAACAAGCCGAATGGAAAAACACAAAATATTTGGTTCAAAGCACAATCCTTTGGGATTAATGCTTCTATTCCCAGTGGTCTGTCGCTATATTGAGGTTCGTCTTTTGTGGTCTTTGTGTTTTGCAGATTTTTTTCAGTGCAATGTTTTATATATATCCACATTGTGTTCTGCGTCCTGATTGGCTGTTGACCCTGTCAATGTATATCCACTGTACTGCATCAGTTGTACATAATTCTTTCAGCATCCAAGAGTTACATAAATCTTCAATTACGACCAGATCTTTGGTTTCTTTCTACAAAATTTGATTTATTTTTCTACTAAGGATTGATTTTTAAGAGTTTAAACAAAAGTGAAAAGTGTGAAAATGTTAATGTTTGCCTGATAAAAGTGTATAAAGTGTGTAGTGAGGGATCTGTACAACCTTATAAAGCTGACCCAATTTTGTGGATTTCACCCATCGCGAGATATTTTTAGAAAACAATCCCCACAACGAAGGAGGGAACACTGTGCACCAATAATCTGTTTGGTGCAGTGCAATTCATGTGTTGTCCCTCTTTCCCACTCCCCTGCGGCAGAGCAGGAAAGATTCCAGATTCCAGGTTCCACGTCTCTGGCTAGTCTCGCGCTCCCAACTGCCCCCCCAGTTCCATCTGGATGAAGCTCATGTGCTTCACTATTCAAACATAGTTGTAGAATTAGTTAAGCTAATTCTTCATTAACAGTCCTGGTACATCACCTGCCCGTCCTGGGAGAAGATTCCTCCTTCAAGTGGACATCCCTGTTTTGTTTTTAGGAGTTTTTCTCATGGAGGTCTAAGGGGCAGGATGCCTAGTTTATCTTAGTCTGTTTAGTTTAGTAACCAGCTATTGTTTATATTTTATCACTGATCTTATATTTTTGTACAATTAGAGGTATGAAGCCCATTGAGACAATTGTATTGTGATAGTGGGCAAAATAAATAAAATTTAATTGAATTAATATGGTAAAAAGCAAAATTTGGTGATATTAACCACACTATATCCTGTAAAGTCATTTTCAGTTTGATATCTCATGTGACTTTACAAAACAAAGGTATAGCAATAAGCTTTCTAGAATATTATTTGACAAAGAGCTGCTTAAAATTGAATGTTATACCTTTGCACCAGAATAGTATATAAAAAACAATCGAAAACTGCTAAGGTTATAATTTGGTGAGTGACTTGAGTACTGGAAGTTTGTTTTTACTCATTAATTAAATGGTCTAATCATCTCAATGGTTCCAGAAAGAAGGAAATAAGTAGAAGTTATGGTTTTGAGTGTGTCCAGTGAGGCCGATATCAAGTCAAACTGTCTTGATGGAGAGAAGATCAAATCTTGTGGCTTTGGAATAAAAGCTTTCACTGAAAACCACTTGCTTCCTTTTCGTTTCTGCTTGGAGACTGGAGCCCATTCCGACTGCTCGGCCAACTAGTCAGCCACAATGAGACTTAACCATGCGAATAATTTTCAAAATGCTCAAATTACTCAAAATGTAGAGAAGTCACGAAAAACATTTTCTCAAACTTAAGACTGAAGCCAGAGGTCAGATGTAAGTTATTAGCACTTTATGCAATTCACTAAATCTAAAAAATTTGTTTGTTTTTTTAAACCAGTTTGACCATAAAGTTGCAAACATTTTACTTTTTTCATTCAGTAAATTAAACCATAGAGGCAATCACACAGTGGGACACATGTGAACACATTCACCTACAGATGGCGGAAATAGGCCCAGTGCTGCCTGTGTCTGTAACGGATGTGAGCTTCAGTGATGGCACATTAACGATTGGACCCATGACAGCAGTATGCATCACTCTCTTTTAACAAAGCGTGCTACCAGTATTTAATTCAATAAGAATTGTTTGCGTTAAACAATGGCTTTTGGCCCCTATGGCGCTGAGGAAAGGGTGAGAAAGGTGAGTTTGTCAGTGATAGCTGGCCAGTGTTTTTGTATTTTAGTCCATGATGATCCCATGAGTTCAACAGGGTTGTAGATCAGACATGTTGACTTGGATTGTCTGACATAATGCCTGTTAAACAGGCTGACAATGAGATTAAAGGAAATTATTTAAAAAGTTATTTTTGAGCCAAAAACACAGAATAATGGCTTTTTAAGTAGCATGTTTAGATTTTAAAGTATAGCTTTTATGTCAGAATATTCCACATTGGAAAATTTTACAAGGATGTGATCGATTCCTTATATACTCAAATAAACAAACCAGATGTTTTGCTACTGGCGTGATTAAAGGTAGACACATAGGAGACACACAAAGATAACTACAGGATATTTCCTGTTTGTTAAAAATATAAATACCGTTCCATTCAGCACTTGTTTCAAAAGTAAATACTTGTTTTTTTAAGTCCACTTCAGTACACAGTGCACTTCTTTGCCCTTAGCACAGAATGAAACTGTAGTCATCACTTCGATCTATATGTGTGGAAGCTCTTGAAGCTTCAACTCCAGCAGCAGTCCACACTTTGTAAATGAATATTAATTTTTTTTTAAAAATGGCTTTTCATATTGGCTTTGGACCATTATGAAAGACTTTAGGTGAAAAAAGTTTACAAAATAAAAATATTCACTCTCCATCACGAAGTCAGCTGACTTACGTGGACTACGTAACGCTGGTTTCACAGCACACGTGGAAGCGGCGCAAAGCGAAATTTCCGCGGAATCTGCTGCACCTCCAGTTCACACCAGACGCGTATTTTTTTTGCAACGGTCGAAAGGCGCATCTGCTCACCTGTGGTTATTTAAAGCTTCTACAATTGATTTAATCTTGACTTGTCACCAAGTCAGGATACCTCCTGATCAAGGCTAGCAGCCAGACCCGGCATATCCCACTGCAACGACCCTGTTCAATGAGAAATGTTGGTCAATCTGTGAAGCACTCCCTCTAAGGACAATAAAGGAGTAAGACATGAAGCTGTTTAAATATCAAATAAATATATCTCTTTTTAAGTTTCAGCTAAAAGCCAGATAAGAAAGATAGGTCTTGAGCCTTCCTTTAAAATCACAAAATCTTTATTCCATGATTAACCTAGTTTTTTATTTTATAGAAACTTCCACTAATATGTCTAAAAACAGAACTATGTGAACAAACAAGCTTCTTTAGCAAATACGTTCTGGGTCTTATCCTCTCCTTCTGAACTAATGTGTAGTCTTTCACATAATTGTGTGACTTACTGACTCACACTCAACAACAGACTTAAGGGAGCTTTTTAGGCATTTAAATGTATTTTCAGGGTGACAAAATTAGCCTCTGATGTTGAACTTTTTTACTACATTTATGAATTATTAACAGTAAGCCTTCATTGTTAAAAAAATACATTCAGTTATTTAAAATAAAATAATAAATTAACTTTAAAATAATAATCATAGATATTTAAACACACCTGATAATGATGATAAAAATGTTTGAATTATGATCATGAAAGTTTCAATTCCTTGTATTTATGTTTTTGAACTAAGCAGAGGAAAGCAGAGGGAGCCAGTGCAGTCTGTGTGCTTTTTTCCGCCCGCTTTTCTGCATTTTTACCTACCATATTTACTCTATGCAAATGGAGTCTTCTCATACATAGCAGCAGGTCTTAATGAAAGAACCTTTAGCTAGTGATCAGTGTTATTGATCACTCTGAGCCCCAGCTTAAAGCAGTGCTAATTGATCAATCACCGCAGGTTGCTTTGGATTAATGGAACTTGACTGGAGCTCAACTACACACACACACACACACACACAATACCAACGCACTTCTCAAGTAGCCTTTTTATTGGTGAGAAAGCCTGGCAACATTGTGCATCTCGTCTGTGGTTTTAAATAAAAATGTAATAAAACTTGTTCCTGTAGGAAAAAATATGTTTTATTGTAGAACCGCATCAAAACATAACAATAAATTAATTTATAAAGCCCAAATTATTTGTTTTTTACCTCATGGAAGGTTTACTTAATTACACTTTTTTTTTTTTTTATTTTATCTTTATCCATTTCTATTTTTATTAATCTATTTTCTGCTTTTGCACCATGGTTTAAGAACAACAATTTCATTAAAAAAAATCTTAAACTTTGAATCTTAAAAATCTTGAATAAAGGTACATTTGTTTAAGTGCTAATTTTTATTATTTAACAGATTTTTTTGTGATATTGTGTTTTACGATTAACTTACTTTTTTATTTAGATTTGTCATTTCAACATTATTTTCTGGATTTTCACGTTGTTATGGTTTAGTTCATTCAATACATTATTTCAGTTGCTGTCATTTTGTCTCGGTCTTCCACAAAGACATATAAAACCTTAAAAGTCATTTTAATTTTCAAATCTACCAATCTAAAAATTTGATTTAATAAACTGACTAAACAACAACTTTGACAGAAGTTGCAGTGTTGAAAGTTGGTTAAATCATTTTGTTTCTGTATTATTTGTGGTTGAAAAACAAATTCTTAAATCTCTTAAACAGTCAACCAGAAAAAAAACTTAACGTTTTCTATCAAAGTAGTGACATTCCTCAGAAATTAAAAGAAAAAGCTGCAGCTTTAGTCTTTACTGAATTGAATTTCAGAATCATATAAATAAATGTATTTCTTTTTTAACAGTATTATTTCATGCAGAAATGTTTCCATTTCTTAGATTACTTTGTGGTTTCTTGCTGTGAAGCTAATAGATTTGCCACAACCCTCCTCTTGCCAGGAAGGACTAAAACACTGACCAAAACAGGAAGCTCCAGCGCACACGCACTCACACCCACACGCCAAGTGAAAACCTTCCCACTGCGAACTGACATCCTGATGGGCCAATGGCAGTTCTACTTCCAGATTTGCGTTTTCATGTGTGTCGAAGGGTTAACTGAAGACTCCAGCTGGCCTGTCATGGGACTCCCAATTGCGTGTGAAAGGTACTCCAGGGGAGTAGTGGTTATTATGTCCCACACTGAAACATTCAACAGGATGAATGGGAGGTCCTCAACTTGGAAAATCATGATTTTTTTTTTTTTTATATGCTTTTTATTAAGATGGTCCACACATTCCCATGGATTTTATAGTTTTAATGTAGTTCAACACATTTGAGAGATTTTGTCCAATTCAATATCAGGATTTCATATCAGTAAAAACTAAAACTGTTGAGTATTCCCTCAGAATTATCTTAAAAATACTAAAATGTGTATCTTTATGTCAGTAAAGTTGCAGAACAATTTCTAATGTATTAATAGATCTTAAACAAAATTCCCTCTGTTTTAATGTCAAAATATAGTTGTTGACTATATTGAAATACTATTTTGCCCTTATTATAGTCATATTTTAGATCAGTGTGCAAAAAAAAATTTTGAAAGAAACTCATGGCAATAAAATTGTCAGATCTTGTATTTGAGGGGTTAAAGATAAGAAACAAACTTAACATACTTGATTAGAAAACAATTATATTTTAAGTCCGGCCACTCACTGTTAAAATTTTTTCTTACAAAAATATACTGGTGATGACTTTATAATTTGTGAGTTTAACATAAAGGAAAATCCGTCTTCTGAGCTCTGTTCACATCTTTGATGGGGTGTTACCGTCACTAGCTAAAACTGCACTCAAGAATAAATAAAATTTTAATTTTGTTAAAGAAAATTTGCAATCGCTCGCATTGGTCACAGTGCCAGCTGAGTAGAATCGCCCTGATCGCTGGGAAAAGGAACACTTGCTGATGACATCATCAGCCACTGATACCAGTTTTTGTGCAATCATGTGCAAATTGGGTCATTTAATGTGAATTTATTTTAGTACAAAGCCAGATTTCTACTCTCCACCGTTTTAGTGATTATTATTGTTTTTTGTTTTTTTTTAACCATGGTGTGTGCAAGTGTGAACGTGTGGGGGGGTTATTGTATGGGTCCTACATATTTCTCCATTTGCACTATTTTGTTCTTTGCTTTTAAATTTTGATTATGTTTTTATGTAAAACACTTTGAGTGACATGAGTTTTGGATAAGTGCTATACATATAAAGTCTGATTTGATTCAGGAATTAGAGTATGGAATTGAGGAGGAAACTGTCCAGAAAAATTTATTTTTAACACAAAAAATTATGCAAAGGTAATTGTTGATTCAGATTTCTTGTGAAATCTGACACAATTCGTATTGGAAAAGCAGCATTGTCGGCATTAAGATTTGTAAATAACACGATATGGTCTGAGGGAAATTTAAATTTTCGTTTTAATTTCGAACCAGTAGTAATTTGTGATGTTTCATTTATGTGTATTTGAATGACTACTTAACATTGTTCTGTAAGCAGTGTTATAGTTTGAGTTGGATTTTATTGTATAGTTTTATCATGTATTCGGTAGTTAGTGGAAATGTTGGTTGACATCTTGCAGTGCTAAAGAATACAACCTGCCCCTTTTTCTTAATTTTATATTTTCTCTTTGTATTACCTGCCTCTTTAAGTGGACAAATACACAATTTCCTCCTCTGCCTCATCATTTACCTGGATTTTCGCATACGCTGCAAGTGTATGAGCAGCATGTCATTCATGTTAAAAATAAACACTGGAGACGATGAAAAGAATGCTATCACAGTTATCGGGGACAGTCAAAATTTATGAAATTTAATTTGAGTTGGCAACTACTTTTTTCTGGAAAAAAAAGATAATTTTTATTTGGTAAAACATTTTGACATTTACATTTTTTAGACACCCTATATATTAAAAAGTAAAAAGAAGAAACAAATAAAAGTCTCAGCTTTGGTCACAGTAAGATCTGCAGACACAAATCTCAAGTACTCACTCCTGCAGATCCCTTTAGTGTCTAAAAACCAGAGGAGAGAGCCTTTTACACTAAGTTCCCACCATTTAGTAACCTTGACCAGCTTATCAGCCCCGCAGAAACAAGTCAAACCTAATTCTGACTTGCACATTGAGCTGAATGAGACCACTCTTCCACCCAATAACCTTTGGTGTGAACCTAATTGCGTATACTCAGGTATTGGATTACGGATGGTGCCCGGGTCCCGGAACACTTAAAGTGAAACAGCCACAGCAAACTTAACAATGAGTGATAGAACGAAAGAGCAGGGAAGGAGGGAGAGGGAGAGAACGACATGGACCACCCAACAGCTGTGAAGAATAACAAAGAAGGGTGGAAACGGAGTCAGCTTCGATCAGTTGGAAGCAAGGCAGTAGTAAGTAGTAAGATGCTGTGCAGTAGCTGTTTCCCAAGGCTGAGAAGGGGCAAAAGTGAAAGAAAGCAGGGGGTTAAAAGGGTCTAAAGAACAGTAGTTTGAATTCAACTGGATTAAGAAAAACTAGTTTTTTAAATAATAATAATAAATAAAAAAAAACGAGCACTTTTTAAAATTAAAATTATATTTCCTTTCTTAGAAACGAAAAAAAAAAAAAATGCATGAAAAAATTATGCTCATCAGCATCCAGAAACCAAAACATGAAGGTTCTGGAAAGACTTTCATGCCCAGGTAAGAAAAATAAAGTTGCTCGTCTGCTACTTCAATATAAAACGATAAAAGATCTTTTCTAATAGTTTGCAAGAGTCCACTTTCATCTGGAAAAAGTGGGAAAATGTGAGCATCAAGTTCTTTGATTTCTCCAAAGCGTTGCACATAATTTAGCCTAAAACACGGACTAACACCTTTATGGAATACTGCGATAAAAAAACTCGTCTGCAGATTTAGGAACATGGAGGAAAGAGGAAGTGCAACAGTGAGGTTGTTTGGACTAAAGACAGGAGATTCTGCTTCCTATTTCTATAGGAATAAGCAGATATATTCATTCAAGCATTAATATCAATGCACATCCTTGTACTTATTTATTTAAACATTTTTAAGTAGTTGGCATTTTCGACAAATATTAGTTTTACAGGCATATCATACATTTTTTAGACAAACTTTTCCCCATCAATTCACATCACAAACTTTTACCTTTGAAAACAAAAAACAGACTAATAAAAATATCTTATCAATATGTTGTTATATTTGGACATCCGTACAGAAACAGATCTGAGTCACTCCAACGACTAGAAAAAGCATCAGAGAGCTTAATGAATTCAGTTCTTGCACCAACAGAGAAAAACTATGTGAATGTCCTTGAATAACCTGAATACCAGCCAAGTCAATGAATCTAAAGTCAAAAATAGACGATCAGTTGATACTATTAAACACAGCATTCAGTTTTCACCAAAACAAATGACATTCATATAAGTACAAGTATGTTTTGATTTAAAAAAAAAAATATATGTATGTTTTTTTGGTGTTAAAAGGATTACTTCTATCATAATTTCATAGTTCCTGATTTCAAGTTTTGAGAATTCTTAAACATCTTTTGATCTAGAACAATCCTTACAGGAAGGGGGATGAATGTGGTGGATTGTAATTCAATAAAAGTTGAGTCATTAGTACAGTGACTCCGATCACAGCCACCAGGGGATGTAAAGGTGCAAAGAGTCAGAGGCTGGAATTTCATTTACTGGATGAGCTGGTAGTCACGCACTTACGAATAAGCAAAAAAATAAATAAATAAAACCAGATATCTACTGTTTGTAATGTCACTGTTGCTATGTTTATTATTTTATAGCTTATAATTAGTTTAATTGAGAAAAGGCATAAAGAAAATTGGTTAAAAGCATAGAGAAACTCACATTTTCCTTGCATAATGTGTACATTAATTCTTGTTTCCTTCTAAAACAAAAGCAGCATTGTCATTTTTCTTTCTTAGTCTATCAAGGTTGAACAGTTCAGATGTAATAAACAATAATACTGAAAAAAAATGCAATTTAAGAATGATTCAATGAAAAGTTCACACAGATAAGACTTTGACAATTTAGATTTTAAGTTAATAAAAATATAAACACAAATCAGACACGTATTACATTTAAAATCCGCTATTTTGTGATATTCACAGATAAGTTTGTTTTAGAGTGTTTTACTTTTTACACCCATTTATCTAAATTTCTTAAATATGACTCTTAAAGGAAAAAAAACAAAACACAAAAGGATTGTTTTACAGAATTATTTTGGTTAATTTTATTCATGAGATTTATTAATTTTGCAGTAATACATTTTATGATTGCTTTAGTTATTACTAAGGCATTCTTTTACTTATAACTTTACTAAGTGCTGGGCAATGTTACGAAACATATCCTGTGGACAATAATAAATTGTTTACTGAACCATTTCACAACTATCGCTTCTGTATGTTTTTTATTGCTGAACTTTTGCAAAAATGTGTTTTCCTACTAAGAAATTTGACAGTGTTCTGCACGTTAAAAATGTTTCTCATTTTGTGACTATTCAGTTACACGTTGCTTGAAAAAATAAAGTCAGAGAAAAGTATGTAATGACATTTTAGTTAATTTTATTTCTGAGAATAAATGAAAATGTGTTTTATTGTGGTATATTGTGATATATATCCTCATTGTGATATAAGATAATCTATAGCATGATATATAGTTTTTCCCTATCGCTCACCACTAACTTTACTTTTAACCCTTCCGTTCTCCTTAGCTTGTTTACATTAAAAGTGGGGTCATCTGGACACCACAGGACAGTGCGCTGAACTTTTTTTTTTCACTGATTTCGGAGTTTCTCTAATGTCCATGGCAGACATAAAATCCTGTCCCCCTTCGTCCACATTTGTCATGGAAAAAATCGCATAACAATATGTGGTTGGAGCCATCTGGACCCCAAGGAGAGCGGAAGGGTTAAAAAACATTCACATTTGAACTAACAGAATCAATAGAAAGACAAACATTTCTTGACTCAACTTCATATCAGAGAAGGTAAACAATATGTCAATATACTTAAGAAAAACACCTAAATAAATCTGCTCTTTTTTTTTTGCTCTTTTTTTTAAATCAAAAGTCAAAGATCTCACATTAGCAACTGAACTTCAAGCCTGTATTTGTATAAGATTCTTGACTTAATGCAAGAAATCCATACCTTTCTTTTCACACGTGTGTCTTAAGGGATTTGGCTCCACGACTCCTCTGCTCTCATTGGCTCACCTAAAAATAAAATTTAAAAAAAATGAGCAAATATTTTTTTTTCAGCAATTGATCAAATAAAGAAATCTATACATATGCAAAAGGGGATGAAGAGAAGCCAATGATGTAATCCATGCAATAAAACAACAAACAAAAAAAAAGCTTCTCATCAAAAGTGAAGTCCTGCAGAATTTTTGGTTTATGAAAAAAGATTGCACAAATGTTCCATGAAGCAGCGTATTTACAATTACTGTAGATGATGATTATGTTATATTACCTTTTAAATAAAAATATGAAAATAAGAAAAAAAACTTAAAATGATACAAAAGTGGCACAAGGTTAAAAATACCAAATACAGCGTATACAACAGTATTATGTGTTCCATTGAACCTTAAACGTTGATGGAATAAAGGATGATCCAAATTTTATTTTCCTTTTCTTGCTCTATTAGATGCTCTAAACTGAAATGATTAAATAATATTTTGATGCTGTTTTTGTCTTGCTCTGTTCTATTAAACCGTTTGCATATGGATCCTAACGTCTCAGCCTCTTCGTCAAACTACCGAGAAAGGCTCTAGGATGACATCATGAAATGGGCGGTACCCACAATGACCCACTGAGATGGAGGCGTCTTACTTCTGGATAAGAAAATTAGCTCACAAAAATAACTTGTATCTCATAAAAAAAATATTCTATACTGTGCCAAAAGTAATATATTATACATGGTTATAGATTTACCTGAAAGGCTTAAGAATATCATGATATACCAAAATATTATTTTTAGAAGAACTGAAACAGGTAGTTTTTACTTTCTAACTCTTAAACGTAAAATAAAAGAAAATAAACTCAAAAACAAAATGAGATCCAGACTGACATGAAACCTTGCTCAGGACAATCTTTGAGTTGAACAGGAAAAAAATGCTTTTCTGTCAATCAATGCAAAAATCATCATCACCTTATGCCCTATTCTAACTCCAGCAGTCTACCTGTCCTCTCAGGTCATGTAATCGCTGATCCAACAGGTCGTCTGATTCCAGATTATTCCTCCAGAATGATTTCTAGTCTTGCTAAATAGATGGACACTTTCTGCCAGCAACAAAACTAATTTTACAGTGTCAAAGGTTGACGCTCCAACTTAACATGAACGCAACACACGCACATTAAAAAATGTCTTCATCCGTCTCTGTCTCATCTACATGGGGGGGTGGGGGTGACTCGTCCGAAGGAGAAAGGTCAGCATGCAAAAGGAGTTCATCACTCTGATGTGTCAGAGCTGGTTTGGGGGGACATATGAAGGGGATAGGCAGAACGAGAGCATGGGAACACTAGAAACAAGGTTTTGAGAAGGAGGGGTCAAGGGTCAAAAGTTTTACTTATGGCTTGGTTGTATTTGATTTTTAGAATAATTTCAAAGATTGGCACCACATCTCACCCTATTTACACATTCAATGTTTCAACATCTCTTTATGGGGGAGGACAAAAACATCTACTAATAAAACAGAAACCGTATACTAAACTTCAAAAATGGCGATGCAGCTTGTGCTTATTTTAACCTTTTTACACCAGAGATGTCATCGCAACACCATAATAACACACCGTAACAACACACCATAACCCTTTGACCTTTTCTGCAATCATTGTCATTTCAGTGGAATCAATGCAGTTTACTATCGTAAGCCCTTACTCCGGGCTCACACTGCATCCAGTCCAGAGAGAGGTCTATACGGCAGATGACTCAGATTGGCTACAAATGGATGCCGTCCTGCTGCAGCCAAAAGCTCTACTCGTGAGACTCTGAACTCATGCAATAACCCTCCATTTATATAGTAAACAAACCCTCATTCCGCTGCGATTTTGAATTATATTCACAACATTTGTTTTTTTCACATGACTTGTCTTCATACAACAGGTAAGCACGGAACTTGTATCAATACTTTTGTCTTATTCAGGGTGAAATGTACGCATTTGACTGTGTTCCTTGTAGTTGGTTGTCACAATGACATAATGTTAACAACACAGTGAAAACAGCAAGTACTGTAGAAAAAAGATTTTATTTTGAAAAATGTACCTGAGGCACTTTACACTCGCTCGCATTATTTTTAGTTTAGGTAGTTAATAGCTCCAACTTTACAAAAAAAGCTCCAGCTCATTTTCGGTGTCTGGCAAAAATTTGACGCCAATAAAATTGATAAGGAGTGTCGGACCGGACTGGATGCAGAGTGAGTGCTTCTTGCATTTTTCAAGTGACCTAAAAGACTCTGGCAGTGTGATCCCGCAGTAAGTCATAGGATCCTTATGAGTGAGTATGGGCTGTCTGCAGCCAAAAAAATTGACAAATTTGGATGATGGCCTGCAGGAAACATCAAAGTTGTAGACATATTTGCTGAACCTATAGAGCAAATCTACGTAAGGGTACGTAAGAGTGGATTTTTCTTTTTTTTTTCTTTTTTTTTTTTGTGCAAACCTGTGGACTACAAATTTACCCTCAAGTGTTGTCTAAGTGATAAGTGCACGCTCCATCCGTGTAGCCTGACTGTTTAAAATTATGGAACTATGCAATTAGGGTGTAGTGTGTGTGTGGACATTCTACAGGCACTGCAGGATCGTCTGCACACCCCATGCCTGCAGCATTTACGGGTAGTCATTGAGGAGCTAGTACATGCATCTTACAAAAACTAGAATGTGGAGTTAGGCCACTATGAGACAACATCACACATATATTACTAGTGTGTGCAACTTACATTAGTCTTGCAAATATTTCACAACACATAGTGGCTCTCTAAAGGTGGCTGTATGAGCCTAAAGGGAACACCAAGACACAACTGCGCTCTCTAAAGACGCTGCAGCTCCTGTCCACAACCCTTCACGGGCCCAGACAACCCAAAACAGGTGCTTATCGCCGCAAAGCCACTTTTCTCCAAGTCAGAATTAGCCGATTCACAATGAATACAAAAGCACTTCACTCCTATAAAGTGTTGCATATCAGCTGCTTTTCTCTGCTTCAGAATCCACTGGAGTTGCATTAACAGTGCAAACGGTTGAAGAGTTAAGGTCACTCAAAAGAATGTCAACATGTTGAAACATTAAACCTTCAAGAGCTCGTTGGGGACACTTTAGCTGTGGCTCTCTGAATACACTCTAATCACCAGCTCATTTTTATATTCTAAGATTAACAGAAATTTTACCATTTATAATGAAGTTAAAAATCATACGTTTAAACTATATATTACAGCAATAAGAAATAAATTTAAATACTATTTACTATATCATTTATATATATTATATTTATATTATATATTATATATTATTTCTTTTAATATATATATATATTTTTTTTAAACCAGGAAAATGTAATCAATAATTGCTGACACCACAAAAAAAATAAGGACTAAAAGGACATTTTGAATGGGTTATACCATTTGTAGCTGCTTTTTTAAAAGAAAACATGACTTAATAGATAAGGGTTACAGGAAAAGCGCAGGGGAGAGGGTGAGAGGTAGAAGGTGAAAGGTGGATTTGGAATGTCTTTAGTCCTCTTTTCCCACTGAGCCCTGAGCTTCTCCAACTTCCAGTCAATGGCTGAAAAAAGCCAGAGCCAGGCAGGGTAATCACCACCTAATAAGAGCTTATATTGAAAGCAGGCTGCCAGTCAGGGTTAAAAGACACACATATACACAAGTCGTTAACTCACACGCATGCACATGGACAGCATACAATCATGTAATTGTGTAATGGTGTATGGTAACAAACCAAAAAGAGAATGATCATTCAGGATCTGTACAATCTAAAAAAATTAAAAACACATATAGGACAGAAATCCATACTGGAGCCAGATCAGTTTTCCAACTTTTGACTGTAGTCCCCTCAACGTTTTCAGGAAAAATGTTAGCATATGACAAAATATCAATAAGAATGCATCAGGACTCTTTCAAATGCCTGATAACTTCCAGGTTTGATTGCATTTTTCTATTTTAAACTAACAAAATATAAGCCTAAAATTAGAAAATAAAATACTTTGGAAGTTTGTCATGAAGTATTAAGAAAAGTTCACAAGAAAATGTTTATTCATAGTATTACCAGTGAGTGAATGTTTCTAACATTAACAAATCTATTTTTTTATCTGATTATTTATTTAAAAAAATATGTACTAAATGTTAATGTGATTTTTTTAAATAAATGCTCAAATATTAAAAATTCTAATACATTTTGATATTTTCTGAGAAAAGGGAGATACTTTAAATTACAACTTTTTGTTAAAAACTTTATTTAAATTATTTTTAAGTGTAAACTCTAACAAATATGTGATAAACTTAGGCCTTTTTGTCAAAGAGTAAAACCTAGATGGACTGTCTGCAATCAGTGTAGATTAACAGTGATCTTTATTTTTCATTTAAATAGTGTTGACTTGTATGTTTCTAATACTTCTGCTTCATTTTCATGCTCACAAAAAGTTCATGTTTGTCTTTTTTTGTTTGTTAGTTTTATTTTCAGACCGATATAAGTAAGCACAACAGCTTAAATTAAAAACATGTCTGCAGGTTTTTACACACTACACTCTTGAAAATGACAACCACAAGTATAGCTCCAAAAAATATATTGTGATTCTAGAAATAAACTTGTTTAATTGTAGCCTTTCACTCAATATCTTCTTTTTTAATGCACAGCTACATCACTAAAAGCAGAATTCATCCACTTCTCATCGTCTTTTTTTTTTTCTGAGTATATGAGCAGTAGAAGCAGGAGCATCTCTCCCTGTTCATGTTCAGTTGGGGTGAGGCAATAGTTTTAGCAAGCGAGGAGGCGAGGCAGATTTATGGCGGTGGATGTGACCTCTGGGGCCGTAACACAGTGATGGGTGAGTGGCTCTCAACGGTAAGCTACTGGCACTTGACAAAGTGCCCGAAGCAGAATGAATTTACTTCTCTTTTCCTCAATCATCAAGCAGCCGCTGCCCTGACCCCCATCCTGACTGCTATAACAAGATCTCCCATCTCACAAGGGCCTGAAAAATTTACTGTCACATCTACTTTTCAATGAGCTCAAGTGAGCACTTCTTTCACCTTCAGCGGAGCAGGTGCTGGTATAGAGGAGGGCTAACCTGCTCTGGCATGCATTTGAGAGGGTGCGTTTTTTTTTTTTCTCTTCTATATGTGTGACACACAGAGATGAGCATACACGGAAAGCTGCACTCATTGTTGACTCAAAGTCACTGCATCTTAAGATTTAACACTGGATTTGTCACTTTGTGACAAAAAATACACAATTTCACTGTTTGTCGGCCTCAACACGCACACATTAAAAAAAAAAAGATGCCAGGGACACAGAGGGCACTGCTGTACGGATGTCACTAGACACCTCTACCATTTATATTAGAAATCAATCTACCTTATCACATCTCTTATATACACAGGTTCACATAGCAGGCATTATAGAATTTGTGTGTATGGAGGTTTTCATCAGGCTGATGGCAGTGGAGTTGGGTTTAATGATCCTGGAATTATTTTTTTTTTATATCCAATCCATAAATCTTGATGCAAACACATTTAAATTTCACCTTTTCTTGCACTGTAGTTGCTGAAGTAAAAAACAGGGAAAGTGACAAAGAATAGTCCAAACTAAAGGATAGTGACTGAGAAAAGAAGGCCATAATAGCCTATAATGCACACTCCTGTATGTTTTTTTTCTGAAAATTGCTGCCACAACTCTATTTTAAGAGTCATTTTTTATTAAAAAAAAAAAAAAAAGTGTGGAATATTTGAGTGAGAAAAGAAAAATAAGTAAGACAATGAAAGGACTAAAAAAAATCAAGTGCAAACTCAGCAAAACTGTTCACGATGAAACCATGACTTCAAAAAGAAAAGGCTTAATAACCATAATTACCAAAAGTAAACACTATATGTCTTTAATTATTTTAGCTGAAGAAAAATATTTTTTTGAACAATATTAGATGCAGGCCGCAAGTAAATTAATTTTAAAATAAAAAAAAAAAACAAGCAAGGAGCTTGGCATACAGAGAAAAGCCCAATAAAAATGATGTTCTACACGTTATCAGCTTTTTTAAGCATCATTTCAAAAAATATACAAAAAAAAACAAAAAAAGTTGGAGAAAACCCCCAAAAAAAATCGAGAATTTAATCTTAAGGCGAGACTGTGAAAATTATAAATTTAGATTTGTTTATTTCCAGGCCAAAGTTCAATACAAACCCTTGATGCCTGAATTAATTTCCAGCTATGATTTAAAAAAAAAAAAATCAATTATGATTTTCCTTGCATAAAGATGCTGAATCAAGGAAAGTTTGGACCAAAGTGGTTTGATGCATATTTGTATCAGTAGGTGTCAAAGGGTTATAAGGTTTCAGTAAAAAATGCTTCTATAGTTTCAAAAGTAAATTAGATTAGTTGTTTTGTAGTTCAGCAGTCTAATCTAAACTAAACTTTTTTTGAACTTCTTGAACTTGGTTTGGGAAAAAAAAAAGAAAACATGTATTCAATGTATGCAAAGATTATGGACTTTTTCCGTTACCGATCGTCATATAGGGTCATCTGGTCCTCTAGTCATTAAAAAGTTCTTGTATTTAAAATATACTTTTTTATATATATATATATATATATATATATATATATATATTTTTTTACTTTTAGTATTTCAACTGTTAAAGGCAGACTAGGAAGTGATTGATATGTTTTTTTCAATTAAAAAGTGCAGCCTGCTTTCTTATATATCATATATTTTTACTAAGCTCTCCCATCTCACAAAGGCCTACATTAAAGTGCAGGGGGGAAATCGATTCAGCAAAACACCGCAATATTTCTTTTCACGATACTTGTATCAATTTAAAACATTGACAAGACAATATTTCATTATTTATGAGCATCTTTTAGCTTCTTACTTACTTAAAAAAGACCGTCCTTGCGGCAATGAGCAGTGAAATACGCGTGAGAAAACAGAACTGCGGCACTGCAATGCAGACAGTCATGAAAATAAAACATCTTAGCCACACTCAAGTGCTGAATTCATCCTGTCATTACACTGAAAAGTTTCTGGAAAGAATTGTTTTTTATTTCCCCTTTATTTTCAAAGCTCTTGTTCAAGCACCGTTCAGGCTCCTGAATCGTTAAAAAAGCTAGATTTAGGAATATTGGAAATAAACAGCATTTTATTTCCTCAGTCATACCCTTAGAACCTTATTGGTTAAAGCACATACATTCTGTTTCTTTTTTCTTATACTAAAAATATTTTATAGTGGAAATCAGGCAATACTGACTGTTTTCTTTTAAAACAAATGTTTCTTAATTATTTAAAAAGCATCATGAATTTGTGGGTAAAATAAACTATTTGTATATCAGCCACAGTTGTGATCATTAAAAAATGTATTTTACCGTTTTATCACAATGAAAGACGTATTAATAATCAGGCAGTTTTTTTTTTTTTCTCCAAAGTCTTTACCAAAAAGTGAAAAATTGTTCTGGTGCAATCTTGGAGTATATCGGGATATGTATCACATCATGAGACACGCATCAGGATCCGCATTGTATTGCCAGACTCTCACCAATACACACCCCTAGTCTACATATACATCCATATACCCGTTAAACATCCATAACCATATTATAATTACAAGTTTCTTTATTTGTCAGAATAAAATCGGTGGTTAAATAAAAGTATCAAGTCAAAATAGGTCAGAAGTATGATTAATTAACTTTTATACTTTGCACTTACTCTTAAAAACGTTATTCTTAATCCTTAAACCTGTTTATTTATAAGCACATAAAGCGTGAAAACTGCTCAAAAGAAGTTGTTTTGAGAGATAAAACATGGCGTCTTTAGCTAATTGTGTTCAAACTGAGATTGAATTGAGCTAAACATGAAAAAAATAAATTAAATGATTTTCTTTATATTCTATATTTTACTTCAGAAAATCCCAGGTAAAAACTCATCAGTAATTTGATTACCATCAATGAATGTTGACTGATAGTAATGCATGATCAACATCTGAGCAGACGCTAAAATAGATGTTTTATCAAATATAACAGAGCCTACAGGCCAGGTGCAGTATTGTGTAGGAAAAAGTTAGCCACTAGGTTTTCCAACCACTGAAAGAAAATAAATCATAGATAGGGAAACAGCTGAAATAACCTAAAAAAAGAAGGAGCTTTCTTTACATTCAGCCGGATCAGTACCTCCAGAAAACTCTCTGGGCCAATATTCAACATCAACCCATGGAGATTTACCGTTTGATAATCACCATGGACAGTATTCCACTCGGGCCTCTCTATCGCCTTTCCAAATTACAGAAAATAAGAAAAAATTTCAGTAGCTCTGAACAGTGCCTCTGGCTCAATCAGTGCTAGTGGCTCGGCAAACTGCGTTTTTCTTTTAACTTTCAATTCTCCTAAGCGTCCGTGCTTCACAGCCCCTAGGGCTATTGCCTTTCTCAATCTGTCCCTGGAGAGGCAGGAGTTATGGTCCCTGTCGATTGAGGAGAAAGGGATGTTATTCCCCTGTCACCTCCTGGTCGCGCCGCCATCCTCCCTGCCCTGATCTACAGCCTAACCCTCCTCCCAACCCCAGCTGCCTTCCTCTCTCCCCTTTCCCCACTTTGCTTTGTAGTTCGCTGGATATGTCGTTGCCATGGGCTGTTGAGATGAGGATGATGGAAAAATGTTTGGGGGGGAGAGGGGGTGTCGGTGCTGATATTGGTTTGGAGGTTATATATTTGCAGTTGCATGATGGAAGCACTGGCGAATTCTAACTTACAACACTTACAGAGAAGATTTGCATGTCTGTCTTATAGGAGAAAGTATACAGCATTTGAAAAAGATCAATATTTGTTCTCAAAGTGGATATTAAAAAAAAAAAAACACACACACATATTCTCTACCCTAAGTCCTCTTTAGCAGAAAAAAGGGTCTGGAAGGAGGTGTGGAACTGCGAGACAGCCTGGCCCAGGGGAGGTGACCTGCCCCAGGGCACAGCCAGGTCTTTGAATGACACACTTAATAGAGGAGCGCTGACAGGGTTAAACATAAAAGGCAGTTAGCTGACGATTACATGTGGTGGCTGCTAACTCATGTCACAGGACTCCCTGGAGATGCGGTGCTGCAGCAGTGCTTCGCAACTGTATCAATAAAATGTCCTTTAAATATACATTTAGTTTTTACAACAACTTGCTCCTTTTTACTTGAAGATCCAATGATAATCGGGTGTTTTTAACATGTTCTTGTGATGAAGAACACATTTAAAATAATTCAAGATTAAAACTGCATTTCTGAATATGTATTTAATCAAATCATGACGTATCGGGAGCAGAAAAAAAAAAAACAAAAAAACAAATCTCTGTTTTGTGACACGTCAACTGTGGGCCAAAGTCCAATTCAAAATCCTTAAGGCCAATAAATCCATTAACATCTTTGTTTTCCTCATCTGAGCTTCTATCTGGATATAAACTGTACAGCTGGATACCTCGGATATTGCTCGCTTTTTTTTTTTTTTTAGCAACGCTAATGCTAATTTTAGCTTGGGGTTGTGAGGAGCTGTAAGCTAGTGATTTAAACAAATGGATTATAGGATATCATTATGGGGTTAATTCAGCACCAACAATGCCACCCAAAACCAAGATGTAAATTTCTAATGAGCTCCTGCTAAGCTTCAGAAAATATATCATTAAAAAAAGACGACTCTGGCTTTTTGATTTTTACTAAAAACTGCACAATCATGATTAAAAGACCACTGGAAATGATTTTACAATACATAAAAATGGAATGGGATTTCATGTCAATTCTGACCTATTTTGATTGATTAGAGCAACGCATTTTCAAGAAGGTTTTATGCTAGGTTCCAAATGGTCTCGGAAACGTGCGTTCAAGCGACTATTCCCATGAAAAGTCTATGTAAACACGTGTATATGGACGTTTCTCTCGTTTCCCCGTTAAAATTCTAGCCTTAACACGTCATAAGTCATAAGTCCATTTTCAGGCTCTGTGTACAAAACACACTCCCATTGAGCACGTGTTGCAAGTTACACCAATTAAACTTTGACCAATCAGCGACTCTAATTTAGCAGTTAGCGTCTTCTTCAGAACAGGGAGGTGCCAAGCGTTTATAAATTGATCGTGAAGAAGAAACATAATAAATGCGGTTTGTGGAGGAATTGTCTTTCATTTATAGGAAAAGAGCTGCAAGATTCACAAGATTTGCATCACTTTGACATTTGGCATCAATCCTCTTCCAACTGTGAGTACATGCGCTAGTAGCCTATCGGGTAGCGACACACCTGCGTGAACACTGTATGCTTTCTTGAATGCGCCACGCATGTCGAGCGGGTCAATAGCATCAAAGATCTGACTTTTCTTACAAAAGATCCCATATCAGGCAAGAGGATGCAGAGACAAAAATAAAGATTTCATGCAAGTTTACCATTTGTGGTTTTAAATAATAAACTGATCTAACAGCAGCTGCACAAACTGTGGGCCACAAACAATACCAGACATATATGACATATTTCTAATAGATGACTTCCAGACTTCAGAAAAGCTCAGTTCCATTTCCACTCTGGTAAACATTCAGACAGTTTTTTTTTTAAACTATTATGCACCTTAGGAAAATCGTGCGTTTGTGAGGGTCTCTCTGGGTGAAAGAATAAATAAATAAGCAGATAAACAGATGAATAACCCAGAGGGATGGGAGTCTATGTGGCTTGGCCATCCATCTTATATCCTATTACCTCGCACTCAGTGGCACCTGCAGTATGTATAATGTAGTCAACCTCTGTAAGCAGATACAAATTCAACTCTTTTCCTCTTCAATTTGTTATATTTGACAACAGCATAGCGTTTGCCTTGCTGTTTCTTTGGATTATAAATAGATTCTCCTCTGAAGAGTTTCACTTGTGCGTGATATTGTGGTGTTGTTATGCAGAACAGCTGTGGAAAACAAATTTGTAAAGCGGGGCACGCTTCGAAGCGGTTGGACAAATATGCATAAACAGTTGCATTTAAAGAGACTTAAGAACAACCAAATAGGCTCAATTTTTCATCTTTGGTTTTTTTTCATTGTTGATGATAAATATAATGCGTCTATGCATGCACTTTAACTGCTCAAATGTTTTATGTGATGGAAGAATTGTTTTGAGATATTTATCAATGAACAATGGTACTACATACAGTATAAATGATACAAAATTATAACTGCTTTGCTCCATTGATTTTCAGATTTATCTATATTAAATAGCAATATTTAAAATCATTATTGGGTAAATCCCACTTCTGACACCATGAGCTCCATGGTGTTACATTGGTTAGCGCTCGCGGCAAGAAGGTCCCGGTTCAAATCCCACCTGGGGAACCTTTCTATGTAGAGTTTGCATGTTCTCCCCGTGCATGCGTTGTTTTTCTCCGGGGACTCCCACCATCCAAGAAAATTGAACAGTTTTTTCTAAATTGTCTCTAGGTGTGAATGTGAGTGTGTGACTGAAGTGACTGAGGCCCTGCGACAGACTGGCGACCTGTCCAGGGTGTACCCTGCCTTTGCCCATGAGTCGGATCAGGCTCTGGTAGATTTGTGACCCCGAAAGGGTCAAAATGGTGAAGAAGATGAATGAATGAATGCATGAAGACATGAATTATTGGATAAATCCCACTTCTGACACCACAGGGACAAAACGGTTAAGAAGACGATGAACTATTGGATAAATTAGAATAGACGAAATTTGAAGAAATGAACAAATTGAATGCAAGAGTTAGAGTGAAAGAAACAAAGTTTGGAGATGAAGAAGAATGTAAATACACAGCAAAGTGATAGCACATTTTAACCACTGCCTGTTTGTTTGGGTATTTACACTAAACGGCTACAATCAAGTCTTCAAAGCTCCATTCTAAATGACAAGAGCAGATTTCATGGCCACACATCTTCAGAGGAGCCAAGCCAAATCTCGCTCTACACAAACACAAACCCCAAAGCCAATCGAGTTCACTTCATCGCTTCAAAATGTAAAAAGGATGCTGGAAAAATGCTGTTTAATTCATGCTCTGGGAAAAGGGCGGGTGAAGATAAGCTGTGAGGAACTCGTTTTTGAGACTTGGCTGAACTCTCGAGTCCTGTTTAGTTAGAGCAGATGTAGAATTAGTACACATCACTTTGCATCAGGGAGACACTGAACATAAGCTGCCCTTCAGATACCAAATACCTCTTAGTCAGAGACACACATCTGCACCTCACCTCAAACATCCATGATTCTGCTAATTATCAATGTGATGTCACCTCCCAGCAGATTGAACTCTTTTTAACTACTTCTCTTATTTTAAGGAGTCAAAAGTTATCTGGAAATGAATTATTCAACAATGTATTTAAACATATTTGAATTTTATAATTAAAGAAAGTAGAATTGAAGAACTAAAATGATCGATTCGTTAACGGGGCCCTACCATGAAAATTCTACTTTTTGAGGTTTTAAATTCATTTTACAGTTCATTCCTCACTATAAAGAACCCAAAAACTGTATTTTGATCCATTCATGCATTTAAGAGTAATCTTCTAAAAACCTGTACTGTCTGCAGCAGCCCCTCCCATACCCATGAAAACGAGCGATTGGAAACGTGCTGACGTAAGATCGATGCCAACACCTCCCTCCAAGAGGAGTCTGCTCTGACAACTCCGCCCTCAGACTAATATTCATTTTAATATTCATTCATTTTAAATGAAGAATACTGTATATCTTCCAGTTGTGTTCTATCTTCAATAAATTTCAGTAAATTACGCGGCGCTCCTTCAAGATACACCCGCCCCCCAAAACAAAAAAAAAACCCGGTCCAGCAAAGCCATGAAGGAGCCGCATGTGTGTTGTGAAGCGGTGAAGCCATGGCCGGGCCTACTAAAAGCAAAATATATGGTGTGTGCATCCATCTTTGAAGAAGTTTGGATTATTTTTGTGTGACAAATACAGAGACGCTGCCACAGACTTGAGGATGACGTCATGAAGTGGACTGCAGCCGCACTCAGCGGAGGCGGAGCTTCAGGAATCGAGTCATTTTACTTCCGGGTAGGGAAAAACTCATAAAATATAACTAATATTTCATAAATAATTCATTTTTTAGTGGTCCAAAAGTATTATATTATTATATATATAGATAGATATATTATATCTATCTATATATATATATATAGATGATAGATAGATAGTATATATATATATATATAGATTGTTCACTCTGAAAAGCTTGTTAAAATCATGGTAGGGTACCTTTAATTCAAAAATATCAGTAAGGAGTAATATTTACTAAAGTGTTCACTTTTAATCTAAAAAACTTTTTTTAATGCAACTACGGAAAAAAAAATTAAAAGATAAAAAAAAAATCTTTGTACAACATTTCTTTTACAGACTAAGTTTCCAATTAATCAAGAAACCTTGTAAACATTTGCATAAAAAAGCCGTTGTTGAGCTCTGTCGCTTATATGACAGATATTGACATTTGCACATAGGTTACTCATAGGGGTGTTTATTGGAAATAATCTGTACCCCAATACGATAAATATCATGATGTATTCCAAGACTCTGCCAGAACATTTTACTTTTTTATTTAAAGAGTATGTTTTAGAAAAAACTAAATTGATACATACTAAGTAGTACGTGTCTCGTAACAACAAAAACATCAAGCTTGACTGACTGAATGAGACTCAAAATTTGACACAAGATGGTTCTTGCAAGATCTTGTTTTTCTGGTGTGATGTAGAGCTGCTCAAAGTGTGCAAAACCAAAGTAGGATACTGAAGGAGGCTCATAAGATATTCATTAAAAATTGTCCTGTCAGAACTTTAAACCAATACAAGTATCACCAAATGAAATATTCCCCAAAATCCCTAGTTAGTCTCTATAATATTTTTGAAACTAGTTTTCAACAGGGCTGGGTTACTGAGTATTTGGGTATCGATCCGATACCAGTCAATATATCAATACCTATATTGATATTTTTCACAAATGCAGCAGATGTGACATGAACCTCAAAATCTCAATTGTTTTTGAGTGCCATGAATGTTTTTTTTTTTTTTTATGTTTCCCTTTTACAATTACTTGAAAAACATAAAACAGAATTAGGAAATATTTTTTTTCAATTAAATGGAAAAAGTTTATTAACATAAAAACATTCTGAAATTAAATAAAAAGGGAATAATGGAATGCAAAACGGTCAACAAAACAAAAGAAACAAGTAGATAAAAAAAAATCAATCAGTCTTTGAAAAGAACAATAAAAACAGATGAAATATAGCTTGTCAAAAACAATTTAGCATTTAAATAGAGTGGAAATGAGGTGAACGGACTGTGTGATCTGCAGCTGAAATCTCACAGGACTGGCGAGAGTGGTGAGTCAGCGACTCAGCTGAGTCCTTTCTCACTGATACAGAAAAGTTTCAAACAAGAGTTGAAATATTAATATCTGCAGGCTGGTATTAATCCAATGCATTATCAACTTTAGATCGATACTATCGATATTTTGGATCGATCCACCCAGCACCAGTTTTCAGTTCTTTAGTTGACATAGTATTTAAATGGAATGGCGAACGCGAAACCCTACAGAACTGATTTAAGGAAAGCAGTTAAAAATTTAAGCCGAAAACCACAACAGTCCAGGTTGCAGACACATTTGTTAAAAACCTTTTTTGGCACTTTTACATCAGAGAATCCTGTTGCATGTCAGTGAATTGAGCTAAACATGTATGACAAGTAATAGTGTGCGGGTGAAGAAAATTAAGAGGAGGTCAAGCCTATGATGTCAGAAAAAAAGATCTGTGTGTGATCTCCAGAAGATTCTTGCTGCAAACCCCTGCAATGTTTTCTATCTATAAGGCTTGTTATTGCTGTGCAACACATGTGTGAAAGAGAAAGACGGGAAGAGTGTCAGATTTCTGCAACATACAGGCACATGCTTCCTGCAAGGTGGGCTTTCCTAAACTAAAAATGACACCAGAACTATGGGTGCTTGTGAAGATTTCTTTAAAAACAATAAACGTCCATAATTGCTTATAATCTTCTGGAAAAAAAATCAAAAAAGAAGCAAATATTGATTAAAAATAGTTAACCAAGTCAATCTAATTTTTCCCCCCAAAATAAAACTTATAGAAATTAATTAAACGACTAAATTTGGAACGTTTCAAGAAACATTTTCTACAAACAAAGCAACACCTATCTGTCATAGCGAGAAAAAAAAAAAAGAAAAACACCTCTGTGACCTTAGGGACTCAAAAAAAACACTTAAAAAAAAAGAAAACCGTTTGGCCGTCTTTGCTTGCTGAATAAGAGGCCACAACAAAGCAAGAAAGGACATGAGGTGATCCAGCGTATTGTTGCTATTTACAAGAGATTGCAACCTTCAACCCAGGTTTGTGTAGAGCCATTCTCATCAAAAAATGCAACACTCATTCGCATATACAAAAGCCCACATAACCCTTTAAATTCATCCACTCTCCCACCGCACATTTCACCACCTACTCCTCTTTAAGCACTTGTCCTTCTCTTGCATTCATGCTTTAAAAAAAAAAAAAAAAAGTATTTTTTGAGAATTTTACGAGCATGACCAGAGTCTGTGGAGGAAATTTGTGAAACTATACGTGGGGGAAAATGAGTAAAACATCCCCATAAATTTAAATATATATAATTTAAAAATGTTTTGATCTCCTTTTATTTAATAACAGGTAGACAACATAGCAAAATAGTTGGTTATGCTAATAAAGTCCAGTCTACTGTTAGGATTGCTTGTGTTAGTATAGTCTACTTACTGACTAAATGTGTCATAATTTTCATAATATTTCCTGCATATGAACGCTTTGCCACCACAGAAGTGTCCTGCCTCATAATCAGAGATTGAGATCTGTATTTGCATGCTGTAGCGCTGTCGCAGCCAGACGGAGGAGCAGCAAATGGACTAAATAATATCATTTGACAACTGATTATTTCTGTGTCTGTGCCCCTCCAGGAACATCATTTTTGCTCAGTTGAATGACTTTAGGAGCAGAGCGGCTCGGCATCTAAATGTGCCACAGAGACTAATTTACAAACCGTGCGCAGAGGCAGTGAAAGAGACAGTGATAATATTATGGATCATGCAAATCATTTGGAACAGAGAAGTGGCAAATCAGTGTGTAAAGTGCTCGGAGCAGCAGCAAGGGGCAGTAACACACAGTAAATGCAGATTCCTCATTTAAATAACACAGATGTAACATGCCATAAGCATTTATACTACTCAAAAGCTGAGTTGATTCTTTTCCAGAACCCCTTAAATATATTTACATTTCATTTGGTCACAACTTGTCTTCTAATTATAAAGCAACAAACACACCGTGCTTGTGATGTGCGTTCAAGAACGTGCTCAAGGGGCATTCTTGAACACACTTTTAGCAGTTCACACTGGACTGTTGAGATCCAATAGGCAAGACAAGTTTATGTATAGCACCTTTCATGTACAGAGACTATTCAAAGTGCGTCACATAAATTATTAAAAGAAACAATTAAGAGGAATAGAAAAGGTGTGAACATTAAAATAAAATAAAATAAAATAAAATAAAAAGACCTGAATTTCAAACAAGCATAGATAAACAGTGCAAATGAAAACTTTTAAATACATACTAGTCAAATACACCTGAGAACACGAGAGTCTTTAACCTGAGTGTTTTAGCTGATCTAAGGTTTTCTGGAAGTCTGTCTTTGGAGCATAGAAGCTGAATACAGCTTCTATGTCGTCTACTTTCTTGGTCCTGGTGGGAACTCGAGCAGTTGTGAAAAGCTGCAGTTTCCTGACTGATTTTTTTGTAGTCGAGTAAAAACACTGTTACAGTAATTAAGTCGACAAAAGATGCACTTGTTTTTCCAGGTCCTGCTTATTCATCAAATCTTTAATCCTTGAAATATTTTTGAGATGATAATAGGCTGATTTCGTGACTGCCTTAATGTGTTTATCAAAATGTAGGACTGTGTCCATCACCACACCCAAGTTTCTGGCCAGGTTGGTAGTTTTTAGTTGAATAGATTGAAGCTCTGTAGTGACGTCCAACCTTTTTTCTTTAACCCTAAAGACAAAAACCTCAGTTTTGTTTTTGTATAGCTGAAGTAAATTGAGGCACGTCCAGTCATTAATGTTCTCAAAGCATTTACCAAGAGCCTGTACAGGGGCTCGGTCTCCTGGTGTCAGAGTAACATATCTGTGTGTCATCTGCATTGCTATGGTAACTAATGTTATTGGTTTTTTTTTGTTTTTTTTTTATAACCTGGGCCAGTGGGAGCATGAAGATGTTAAATAGAAGTGGTCCCAGGATGGAGTCCTGGGGAACTCCACATGTTATTTCTGTTGACTCAGATGTGAAGTTACCAATTAACACACAACATTTCCTGTTTTCCAAGTATGCTTTTCTTCTTCTTTCACAGCTCTAATCCAGTGCATAAAATACTTGGAGTTCAACCACAATTAATGCTTTCTTCATCGTGATCAACTTTTAACCAGTTGGGACTTCTGTGAATTGAAAAAGACACTACCAAATTCGAGTCTTTGATTGGTCAAAGTTCAGTTGTTATACCTTTTAGAGCCCGTTCAATGGCTGCTCTCTTTGTAGGTAGAGTCTGAAAATAGACTTAAAAACTTGCATGACAAAACATGAACTCAGGAGTTTTGTACGTAGACTTTTCATTGGAAGCCATCACATTTTCGAGCCCGGCTCCTTTAAAGAGAGAATTGAAAATATTCACGTTTTAGCCTGAATTTGATTATTTGTGTTTTTGTTATGCAAGGATGGGTTCATCGTCATCAACTCTTCTTAGATTGTACATGTATTTTTTCTACCGCAGACATCTGGCGTCTGCATGATGAACCAGGGAAGATGGGTGGATCCTAAAGGAGCCCAGACACTATTAGAGACTGGTGTCCAACAGTAACGAGAACTTGTTAGACCTGGCAGCTGTTGGAAACCGGCGTCAATTAGAGATGCTTGGAAGATATTCAGTATGTGAAATATTCTGGCTTCATCATTTGTGAATCTATTTTCTTCCCATATTTTTTGCCTGCATATATAGCACCGGATAAAGCAAAGCCTTAGAACACCTCCCACCCGTGGCCCCAAGCAGCAGAGACCAGGAGGCCACAGGTCTGCCCATGTAGACCAGCCAGTCCCTTGGGGTCAACGAGTCAAAATAAATAAATAAATAAAAACCTACCCGCATTTACATAGCTTATACATTCATACATGCAAGGCCTAGACATCCCCTCTATTTTAATGCTGCATTTAATGCGATCATTAGTAACTCAGTGGTAGAGTGAGGCAGGGGGGAGCCAACATAACGCAAAAGAGGCCAGCAGCATATAACCACCCCTAAAAGGACATCAATGGATCCGCAAAAGAAATAAAACAGCTCAGGTCACCAAAGCACACCCTTCATAATCCATGTGAAACACCACGAAAGGTAGAGAAGAAGAATTTTAGAAAACATTAACTTTCTGTTCTTCTCTCCAGTTTTCCTAGAGACCCATTCAGTCATGAAGTTACCTCAACCTATTTGCCGCATCAACTCAAGTGTGCAAGTGGAGTAAAATACTTGTCTGTTTTCTAAATCCTTAACTTGAGAACGGTTAAGACAAAACACCAACCAAGCTTCATCAAAGTGGTAAGGATAGGTGTGTTGAGCTAAATTTGGAAGCGAGGGGTCAGTGTGGGAGGGGGCAGGAGGGAGGTAAGTAAACCCAACCACAGTCCTGTACAGAAGCCAGAAAACCACAGCTCCCCACCACAACAACCTTCTAAACCTCTCAGGTTTCCTAGACGGTAGAAATGATCTAACAATTTTAGGAGTTTTCTTTTCTAGTTAGGTCCTTTAAAATGAGTCATATTAGGGGTTCCACAACAAAGGGGAAGAATAGAAACAGTCCAAGATGGGGATCAGAACCAGACAGCCCAGAATGGGAGTGATACTCCCAGGGTCACCATAGCACGCACAAGGATAATAAATATCTGAATGAACTTCCACCCCACCGGTACAGCAAAAGCCTCAACTCATACTGAACAAGAGATACTTGCCAGGTGAGTACCACCTCTACAAGGATGGCCAGCCCTGTTAGTTCATGTCTGTCGAGTTAATTTCTGTGGCTTTTCTTGGCCTAAACCTTGGTAATACTTCCTTTCCAGTGCAGTATTTACAGGGTATTTAAATGGTATTTACATGGTAGTACTTTGTACCTACTAGGTACTTACAGTGTATTTACGTGGTACTTTTTAATGAGATGTACTGGTTGTGGTATGTGGTACTTTTTTGTACCTACTTGGTACTTGCTGTGTATTTATATGGTACTATTTGATTCATAGCTATGAGGCTACCATGTACCTACCATGTATTTATGCTGTACACACTGGGTTTTTACTAGGGATGAGAATCGTAGCTTAGGTGATGAACCGATTTGATTCAAGCTCAGCGATTCACGATTCTTACTTTTAATATTTACTCCGGTTCTGGACTCCGGTTCTGGATCATGACGAGCAGATGTGTCTCCAGCTGTCCTCAACTCTTCAGCTTTTAAAGTGTTTTAAAATTGCCCACAAGCGACTTTAATCACCGAGCTGCTGCAAACAGCTACCGCAACCAGGAGAGTTGAACATGGCACCAAAAAAAAAAAAATGTTAAAGCCGATTTGGCAGAGCTCAAAACCGCATTAGCCGACATACAACCTAGGCTAATCCCTGCTCTCCATGAAGCTAAACTGACGACTCTGCTGCAGCTTGAAGCTAAACTATCACCGCTGCTTCAACTCATGGAAGATTTCCGGCAAGAAAAGGCATGTAACGAACAACGAGATAATCGCCAAGATCTCATGGAGAGAAGAATGCATGAGATGGATCAACAAGCACAGATGAATAATGTGATTCTCACGGAGCTTCAACTACAACCCAGGAGGCGGCCTGGAGCTACCGACGTTAGCATGGATGCTAGCGGAGCTGTGATGGATGCAAACTCCATGCAGAATCAAATTGGAGTATTTCCTAAGTCTAAAGAGATTTCCTTGGACCTAAATACTGTTGAGATCTGTCATCCGCTTACACGGAGAAAGAACACAGATAAACCAGCGATCCTGATCAGGTTTGTTAAGCGAAAGCACAAGATAACTGATGAAACAACGCAAACACCTGAAAGGTACACCTGTCTTTCTTAATGACCATTTATTCAAATATCATGCTGATCTGGCGACGCACGCAAGAATTCTGCGCAAAAAAAAACAGATCCGCAGCACGTGGATCCTGAACTCCAAAATCTTTGTAAAACCACTCGGACCACCGGACCGGACAAAGCCTCTGGAAGTAAAATCCATGAAAGACTTTGAGAACTGTGGGATTACGCATGTTTAAAACTTTAATTCAAGCAAAATGTGAAATGTGAATTCAAAAAACCGATGGATGCGAACTCTGACCCGATTCTAAGCTGCAGAACTTGAGCACAATTTCCTTGAAATGATAACTTCACAGTCTCTCAGTCATAACAGCGAAGATGGTTTACAAGAACGTTTACGTGGCCTTAAACTTGTTCCTAAGATGTGATGTAGCACTGATTTTGCTCAAATTCCTGATCTTTTTCTTTTAAATGCATTATTTCTGTATTATTATAATCATTCTTTGATGAACACAATCTCCACAAATTGTATTTTTTAAATTAGAATATTTTGATTTTTTTAATTATTCTTTGATAAATACAATCTGCACTATTTATCTTTTTTTATGAGAATATTTATTTTTTTCTGCATTGGCAAATGAAGATGATTTACATATTACTTTTTGTATTATCATAATTCTTCAAATATAATCTGCCCAAATTGTCTTATTTTCAATGAGAATATTAGATTATTGTTACTGATTAAACGAATAAACGAACTTTATATTCTTTTTTTCTATCATGACAAGCTTTTTTTTTACTCTCTAATACTATACATCCAGCATCAACAGGAATATACAAGTGTCTGGATTTGAATGACAGCGTGGACCTAGAAATCAACCTCTCCTAACTTTCCCCGTTTTGAAGCTGGTCCCACTAGCTTCTTTCACAGTGAACCGAGGATCAGCTCTTCTAAGTGCAGCATGGGTCAGGAAGCTGCACCCAAGCCAGTGCATCTGGTTAGTGTTTCAGTTTAACTGCAGATTTCTCACGTCTGATTTTAATCAACAGGCCAATCGCTACTCTCTGTTTAGGAATACCTTGATGTGATGGTTTGCAGAACTACCAGTGGGGGAACAGATGGCCGACATACTTTTGTATTGATACAATCATAAATTCACCATTTAATTTGACCTGCAACAAACTATTGCAACAACAATAACTTTCAACAAAGCGTCAAAGCTCCAACAATCAGCGGATGGAAAGGCAACAAAATAAAAGTTATGATTGTCCCGTCATCTCCTGAAAATCCCTGTAAACATGAAATTTTGAACTCAAGTTTAAACGAGAGCCTGAACTCAATAAACATCACACATTAAGCACTAAACACAGGTTTAGGAGGAATTGGACCTCCTACCACACAATGTGTCAACCCAATGATAACATGGCCACAGACACAATCTCTATATTGTTCTGTTAGACCTCCCGCTTCAAATCTCTGTTCAGACTCCTGCTTCAGCTATGGGAATGGTCCATTGAAAAACTTCAAACATTTTTTCCTCAGATTTTTTGAAGCCAGAAAAATGATCAAGAACTGATGCAACTCAGACTGATTCCAAGGTACTTTTGTCTGATTCACCCAAAAAGAAAGTGGATGACATTGACCATTCTTCTGCATTTCTAATCTTTTACCATTTAAGTCAGCTGCTTTCAACTATTTTTCAGTTTTTCTTTAAATGTTCAAATTTAAATATATTTGCCACTGAAATCGGCACTCATATGCTTTCTTTGACGTACTTTTGTTCCATGACTATTCATACAGACATATAATACAGTTTCAATTGAACGCATCTACAGTGACAAAAAGCTAACATTTTATTGCACACAAATATTTAAATCACCCTATGTAACTTATAACAGCTTTCAAATACCTACCTTTGTTTATCCAGTTTAAGTTTATGTAATCTAACAATTATGAGCCCTATAAGACTGGATCTTTAGCACCAGTGTTAACATTCTTTGACTACCATAACTCTCTCACGCAATTAACATAATTCCTGCGGATTCTGAAGAACATACATTTTTAACAAGTTTTGTTTTGTTTACTGTCAAGTCTTTATTCAAAATGGAAAATCTGCTAGCTATAGTTTAGCAACAAAATAGAGTCAATATGAGAATCGTGTTCAAGCATTTTTAACAAGACTTTCAGGAAGAGTCTAAATGCTTTCTGATTTTCCAGAAAGACATACAGAAAAAAAAACTGCATTCTTGATCCTATATTTTTTTTTTATATTAACTGCAAAAAAGCTACAGTTGCTAATCTACATAAAAGCTTAGTCAAAATGTTATAAACGGAATTGATATTTTGATTGGAAAATAGCGTGAATGAATAAGTGGATGGATGGCATCAGGACTGCCTGCTTACCTTTGGTCTTGTTTTCCTCTGTTACCAAGCTTGGACAGGTCTCCTCTTCCTGGCTTGGAGTAGTTCCAAGAGGAAAACTGACGGGACGAGAGTTGGTCACAGAGCTGGAAGGACGAGAGCTGGCACAGTTCTGCAAGAGAAACCAGATAATGGTTTGACTGAGGAGTTTAAGCTGATCATCAAAAAGAATAGTTTTAATCAGGTTGAAAAAAAATCAAGATCGTCTTCAATTGGTATATGTTTAAGCCTAAATTTAACTAAATATATGCATACATTTGGTTGGTGTTATAATATGTTTGCTTCTTTTTGCCTAAACCAAGAGTCTGTAACCTGAGGCTCCGGAGTCACATCCGGCTATTTTATCCTTCCATTTTGTCTCTTTGGCTTTGAAGAAAAATGCTAATAGTTGGAATAAAAATGGGTTTTTAATTTTTATTCATTTGGTTCAGCTTTGTGTTTACATTTTTAAAATGCCATAACTGATCAAAATGATAGTAAAAGGTTTGATTTGCTGTCAAATTGATTTATTATTATAACAAACTTATAATGTGTATTTGCTATTAAAGTGTATATACAAAAAACATATTTGTATATAACTGCATTTACATGTAATTTTTTTTCAACACCAATATTGTTATATTTGTATTTGATAGATAAAAAAAGAGGAAAAGTGGTAGCTAGAAAACGTCATGTCTGACTTCAAGTAAATCTGCTGCAGCAGAAGAATCTTGTTTGACACAGGATGTGTTTTATTGTGAAAGGAACCTGTGTGTGCGTCTGTCAAAAGTAAAATAAATTAAAAAATTTTGTATGTGTGTGTGTGTGTGTAACACTGTTATAACTCAATCATTGTAAATATTTAAAAGTTGAATTTTATAAGTAGGTGCCTTAATGGTCACAAAAATATAAATAAAGTATATTTTCTCTGGCAAAGAAGTGGGACTAACTGCTTTTCACTGGGTTTTGATCAGTAAGATAGTACAGCAAATGGCTTTTTTTAGTGTTAAATGTTGCAGAGCCACTATTTTTTTTAATTATTATTTCTGCATAATTCTCATCTTTCTCATAAGTTCAACATTAAAGCATTAGAAAAACATGTTTAACTTGAACAGACCCCTGTTTCTAACTGAACAAGCAGATTTAAATAAATGTCAATAACAATTAAAAATGCCTTTGTTTGCTTGACTCTTGAGCATAAAGGAGATCCAGAGTTTCATTTTTGCTTTGATCAAGCAAATCCACTTCAGTTTGGCAAACATTCACAACCTGTTATCATGTATTTTGTATTTCTAGCTTTGGAGCACAAGAAACGATTGGAAAGCGATAAATACACGTCAAGCTACATGTAGCAATAATTCTTTGCAGTTGGCAGCCCCATCAACTAAAAATAAATGGTGTTTTTTTTTTTTTTGTTTTGTCAATAATGCCGAACAACAAGCAGCCAATTTTTCACACTAAAACATCAACTCCTGGCTGTCTCTTGAAAATCAAAATTTTTTTCTCTTGTTCTTGTGAGCAGATAGCTTCCAAATTGCTCCTTCATGTAGCTTCCTATATCTTGTCAAAACTTGAATTAAGATCAAAAAAACTAATCCGCTTCCAATTTATATCTATATTTCAGTCGTGTCAGGGGCATGAAGTACTGAGAAGAGGGGGTGTATTTTATTCGGGTGCTGCAACTGACAGCTTTATTTTACAAAGCAATCTGGCTGTGTGGGTACAAGGAGGAGGTCAGGGTGGGTCAAAAGGTGTGTGGTATCCAAGGGGCCAACCATGCTGCTAAAGGTGGCAACATGTGCATAAGCGTGTATATGATATACAACCACGAGAAGCAAAGCGAGGAAGAGGTTTAAAGAGGTCAGTGGTGATGTAAATTAAAAAAAGGGTGTGATTAGGTTTGGAGAAATCAATTGAAAATGTTTCTTAGTTTTATATCTGCAGTAATTCTAACTTAGATTAATCATTTTAAAAATAGTTTTAAACCTTGAAAAGAACAGGTTTCACTGATGAGTAATACCTTTATACATAAAAAAGACTTTTTCGCATGGTCTTACTTATTTGGGCTAATAAAGAATACAAAAACATCTAGTTTAACCCTTTAACACTCGAGGCGTCCATGGTGACGCTTAAACATAAAATTTTTAATGTCCCACAATGACAATTTTTTTTCCCAGTAGAGTTTTAATTGTGATTATGAAGTTTTTAACCAAAATCCTACAACCTAAATGTCTTAAAAATACATTTTTTAAGTTGCTTTTTGAGATGAACTGAGTAGCCCCGCCCCTGACCCAACCCTGTCTGATTATGATAGCTGTGTGTCTATGCTAGCGTAAATCTTCACCACTGCTACATAAAATCATCCCGCAACATCCATAATGTCCAGCCGGATGCTAGCTCGGATGAGGAAGTGAAGAGCTTTGTGGACCGAACTTCCTCCAAAAGCCTGATTCTTTCTCCTTCCAGTTCATCAAAGACTCTTTTAGCTAATTACTGAATGTTTATTGACATTGCTGTGACTAATACATTCACTCCATTGGTTTCTCAGAGCAGAATCCTTGGGAAAATAATAAAAGCAATCATCAAAATGCTCTTTCATTGATTTACAATCCTTTACAACTGCAGTCAAATGAGCCACCGTTCGCACTTCCATGGTCACATCGAGACGCTCCGTGGAGTCTGGTGGAGATTTTCCAGCGTTCTCAGCCTTGCTACCGTAAGTATTGTATGACACTCTCACAAAACATCCAGCGACGACATATTTGACCACAGAAATTCAAACGGGGCTCATTTGACAGTAGTCAATGTGAAGATGTCATCTTCTCTTCTCCAGCACCTGAACTAGACACGCTAGCCGGACCAGATGAGGGTTTAGTGCATGTGCAGCAGAGCTGTTGTGATGTAAAGAAGGCTCATTAATTCAAACAGAGCCTGTCTCCTGCAGTTTTATTGACAGCAATTTTAAAGGAGATATACTTAGAAATGCAAAAATGAAATGATTACTTCTTACATTTGTTCTCTTTCATATGAAAAATGCCACACTTGTTAAAAACTCAAAAACATGATTTTTGTTGGAGGGGGATTTTAAGAATTAAAAAAAATACTGTAAATCAAAGAACATAAACATAGGAGCTCCGGTGTTAAAGGGTTAAGGTATTAATTCCTGTAAATGTTCCAAATTGATGAAATCGTCTATGGCACATAAAATAAAAGGCCTTTATCTCTGACATGTGCAATTGGTCTTCAGATGAACCCATATGCAGTAACGTCACAAGCGCCTCTTTACCCCTCACCTGGAAACGCACAATATCCAATCCTACGTTTTACAACAAGAGGATATATAGGGGCATGTGCGGTCATCTAGAGCCAAATGTCTCCTATCTAACCAAAGAACTGGTGGATCCAGTATTTCAAGAGGGATTTATGGCACAAAAAAGCATTAGCAAAAACCGTCAGACGGCGGGTGATGGCTGAAAAAAACGCATTCTGGTAGCAGAACCCGGTCAGACTGGAAAATTGCCACCACGAGAGGGGAGAGGAAGCAGTAAAAAGGGGTACTAAATGGAGTCCCGCACTGATAACATGAACACCTAATATATCAGTTTGCACCTGGTGTCGTGCAACACACACACACACACACACACATTATCTAATCTATTTATTTATTTCCTCCTATCCTCACATTGTCCATCCCTGGGCGGGGAGGGTCAAAGGGAAGTAGTGGTGAATTTTAAAAATCAATCTTCCTCTTAGAAATGGCTTGCTGAGAGGGGGGGGGGTTAAAGTATATATGAAGGGGTCAGGGTTCAGTAGGAGGACCAGGACAAAGTATTGCTGGCCATTAAGCGTGACACAACAACCCGACTGGAATCATTTTTGCGCGTGTGCATGTGATTGAGCGTGCTCCTGCTGCAGACCATCCGGGCGAGAGACTGCGGAGTGATGAGTGGATGTTTGTCAAGGTGTTCCTCAAGTTTTATAATTGTATGAGCGTCGTGTTCCTTTAAGTACTTTTAAGCTGACTACAATCTTATAGTTCACACGCGTCTGTGCGCGCACACACAAAAATACTTCACACGCATTTGCAGCTTCACCCAAACAGCAGCATCCAACAAAGCATAAATACTGCTCTGACACTTTAATGTCAGGGGACAGTTTGTCCTGGATTAGAAACTTGTAACCCACAGCACAGCTTGACATTGCTAGGATGAAGGTGCTGCAATGGGGAGTGTAGAAAAAAAGGGGAGAGGGTGGTGAGGGGGGCGGGCTATTATGGAGGGTCTATGTTTGATGTATAAGGGCATCTAACATGGACTGTTGACTAGTCAGGGGCTACCAGAGTGCTGCTTTGTGGCCGGCTTTCATTGGTACTGACTGCGGCAGAAGTGATTTTTTTTTTCCTCTCATGGGAAGTAATATCTGTGAGGAAAAATGAATTGGTCATAGCAGAGGGTTTTTTTCCCTCTCTCTTGTGCACACACATCTAAAAGCATATGAAAAACTCCATACAGAAAAATTAAGCGCCTTTCTTCTCTCCTTCATCCTGTTGACCGTGCTTCGAACCTGGAAACCAGAAAAAGATGGGAAAAAAATTGTAAGCAAAACCAGACTCAATAAAATCTCATATTAAACAACGCGAGTTCACATACGGAAAAGAGAAATTGCATTTTGGGATGGTTAGCATGACAACACACACCGGGGTAAGGACAATGCATGTATGTGTCGGGATGTTTAAGTAGATCGCTAATGGAACTTGAGAGTGACACACAGAACCGGCAAACTACGGAGACGACTTTAAGCCATCATCTGTCAACATAAAGCACTGGGACCAACAAATGGGGCTATTGGAGGAGAAGGGACTGCCCTAGCAGAACAGATTACATTTTTACACTTGAGATGAAACTGTGTACTACACACCGTTATTTAAGACATACAAGATGTTGCAGAAATACAGAGCAGCGACAACAATGAAAGCAGTGTTTGTAATGATTAAAAGTATATTAAAAAAATCTAATGGTAGCGAAAGTAAAAAGAAGACTACTAGTATTTAAAGTGATGAAGTTTTAACTCTTAAAGATGAGGTCAAAGTCCCACTCTGATCATCTTTTGATCTATTTTCAAAGATTTCTCTGTGTTCTTTTAATTATAATTATACAATTTTTGGCAAAAAAAACGTAGTTTGTTGCCGTAGGGCAGCAGTAGTTCATCAGATATTCACTTCTGAGTTGTTGGCACAGAGTAAGCCCGTCCCCATTTCCTATCTGTTTGCACTCTCTCCCACTAGCTTACAGCCCCTTACAACTCCAACGTAATATTAATATTATTGGAACTATTCAGCTGTTCAGCTTTTAGCCAGATGTCAGCTTGGATGAGGAGAATGAAGACGTTAATGGATCTATTAATCGGCAAGTGGATGCATCAGAATGGAATTTTAGGTTCAATTTTCTTTATATAAATTCTCCATTATCAGAAAAATGCAACAAAAACATGTTAATAACACCAAAAACATATTTTCTTATTGAAGTGGATCTTTAAAGCTAAGTTATGCAGCAAAGGTTTGGAGTGGAGCAGCAAGTTAAAATATTATGAATATACTAGATATGTATTAGTGATATCAATTAATTAAAAAAATAGCGATTGATCACATTATTGGATGCGATTAATCACAATTAATCACATCGTTTTACTAAGTAAAGGATATATGATAATATGAACAAAAACAGGCCAGACAGAAATATTTTCCTTCATACTGTCTTAAATTTTCAAATTCATCAAGTGTTAACTCAGACATCTCTGAGGTGTAATTTATGAGCACAAAACACATCAACAGTAAGTTGGGCAGAACTCTGAAGACTTTAAATCATAAGAAACAAACATTGTGTTTCTGCACTTTAAATGGTCCAGATGAATATTTGATTCTGATTGGCTCCTGGGTGTGACTGCACACCTACAAAAGAAGTTCCGGTCACATAGCCCAAATATTCTATATCACTACGCAGGCTTCATGTAAACAAACTTTTCTTTCATCACTTCATCATCTGGACAAAAACCAGTGGTAAGAGGTGAACTTTCTTTGAACTGATGCTTTATTTAACCTTTCGTGACAATCAGCATTTATTTCACTTTCGTTTGATGCTCCAGTTGAGGTCGGTGCTGGCTCAGCAACAGGCTGTCATGCGCCGCACCATGCATCAAAAAGTCCACTTTTTATGAAATAGTCATGTTAATCAGCTGAATATTTACTTCTTTTAGTAAGAAGCAATGGTAAAGGTGAGATAATGCCCATAGAAGTGTGTATTATCAGAAATTAACGCACACCATGGAAAATTTTGAGTTGTAATAAATTTTGGTTAATAAATATTTATTTATTAATTTATTTTTTTAATTAATTGCTTGTATTAATTTTGAGAGGACTAAAACATATATGTTTATTTTTTTTGTCCAATATTAACCCTTTATGCCAGTTGTTGTTAATTTGTCCCATTTAATCCAGAACTTATTTTAGCATCTCCTCCAGAGAAAAAACCATGAAGAATATTTTTTAATTGGAAATAAAGTAAAGCATAAATGGATTGAAAAGATATTGGCTTTTAATGCATGAACACATGAACAAAGCATTTTTAAATAATATTTATAATGTACACTTTTAAAGTTGTATTTATTTTTTTTACTTTTAAGGAAAAAATAAAGAGTAAAAAGTAAAACATAGCTATTACATTCCCTTGGTGTCAGCTTGTGTCTACCTCATAAAACCTCTGACATTTACCTGTACCAGCTCTGCATGTCTGTATCTGTTTATTTGCTTATGCAAATTGTCAGCACTAACTGTAAATTTGTAACGCCTGGGCACTCATCACTGCAGCCCTTCCCAGCCCGGCCCACTGCGTTAGTGAATATGCATTATGGCTTATGGCTTCATTAAGTCGCGTCGTGTCATAAATTATGACACAACGGTGTGTGTTTGCAGCACACACCAGTTTGTGCTCACATTCTCAGAGACGTGATATAAACAGAGACGTGCGGAAGGGAGAACATAATGAGCCTGAGCATTTAGAATCAACAGTACTCGTGCGGCGTTTCTGAAAACTTTTTATTTCTGACGACATCCTAAGAAAGGCCTTCAGCGCCGTACAGAGAAATGAAATCACAGAGCATTATTAAAAAATAAAAAAAACGGAAAAAAACACAGGGTTCGCTGACATCAAAAGAAGCCGATAAGCTGAGGCATTTACATGACACAACTTAATTAATCATTTGACAATGAGGGGAAGGGCTTTGTTTTGGATGATTGTTATGTGTTTAAGGGATTTTACGGGTATTCAAGGTTTCAACATGATATAAAACAATTTTGTGCAGAACTATTACCATATGAAAGCGGCACACCTGACAACACCAGCAGACATCCTTGGAATTGATGCAATAAAAGGTCATCAAAGTGGAGGATTACAAGGTGACCACCAAGGAAAAGCTAATTGCAACAAATAATTTGAAAAAGCTGCCTAGTAATTAGCAATTAAACGCTGTATTTTCAATATAATAGATGGAAACCTGCCGTATCTTCTTTGTAATTATTTCAGTCTTGAAATTGGCCTAATAAGTTGAGAGGCTTGACTTTCAGAGACTGGTTAATTTACCAGCTTCTCTGTGCATATCAAAGTGATTTTTTTCTACTTTATGGATAAATCCTTCTTTGTTTTAATGTTATAACTAAAAGTAGAAGTAATGACAGGCATGAATTCTTTGTTTCTGCATTCCTTCGATGCAATTTAAACATTTGGCAAATTAAAAAAAACTTTAAAAATGTTTAATATGCTTTATTTTTAAAATATAAATGTATGCAATAAAATGTGCTTCAGATATATGTGGAACATCACTTTTGTTTTATAGATAGGTTTTGAACAAAATTAATGTAAGCCAAAAAACAATGTTTTCGTAATTAGGAATAAAATAAATCTCACTGTCTGACATTTTTCTTCATGCTACTTTGAATACAAGCAAATAGCTAATAGGATTTTCGCTCCTTTTATTCAAATGTGTGCTTTTTTTTTGGAAGCATTAACCCAGAAGCCAATAGTTCACTTTTGATGTGAAAAAAAAAGCATCATAGCAGAAAAGCAGAACCAAAAAGAACAAAAGGAGTCCCTCTCAAAGGTGATGAAGGTTCAGATAAAGAAAGAGATGGGTAGATGTGAATAATGCCAATATACCAGATATTTATTTTTTTCAAAGTCCCAACACAAAAGTGCAGCCCTTTTGAAAATTGAAACATGAACTCAAACTATGAAACCCTCAGGGTCAAGGACGGCTTGAGTGTAAGAAAATTAATTCCCAAGCACTAAAAAAGCCACTTAAGCAAGAATGAAGTGTTGATTTATTTTACAGTGTGAAAGGTCAGCCTTCCCGGCTCTGCATTGTCAGAGCGTTGCTTCTGACTCAGGGACAGCTTTTCATGCTTAGGAGAAAACTTCAATGCAGAAGAGAAAGAGAAAATGACAAATAAAAAGGATAAGAAATTCAAAAATTGTAAGAGGTGTACTTTTAAATAGTCGGGACGAGGTTTGTGATGTTAAAATAAAATTAGACAAGAAATAAAAAGGATTGAAATATTGTGTATTCAGTTGGAATCAAAAGAAAAACACTGAATAACGATGGATCTTTCCTCATAAAGACGCAGATTTACTGCAATTACAGAGACCGTTTCTTGCCGAAATGCAATGCTACTGTGAAATCGTGTGATAGAATTCCATTTGGAAGGATTTAACTATGCAACAAAGCAGTCTCTTTTTAAAGTTTGCCATACAGGAAAATGGATTACAAGTAAAGAACGTACAGTATCACCCACTCCCATTTAGAGTTAACCTCATTTACATAGAATAAGAGTCCTGTTTGATCATGAATGATTTTCATGACTTGAGTCTCATCCATTAAACGGCATCCCTCCGTCTCCACCCCCATACAGCTAAAGCGCATATAAATGATAATAACACATCATCTGGATCTGATATCTTCTCGCTCCTTCAGTGCACATTGTTTGTTGCATATTATTTTAGTTTTTTTTTTTTTCCCCGGCCTGCAGTGAATACCGCTCTGCAAAGCCCCGGCCGGCACCTTTTGTCAGAATGCTAAATGGAGGGCCGTGAGTTTAAAAACTTAAAGAGGCAGTGAAATATTAGCCAATGTGGGTGAGGAATGAGTGGCTGAGAACCGCAGCGTGTCAGTGTTAAATGGTCGGACTCGGATGCATATAAGTTAGTCCAAGCATGAAGGGCAGTGGGACGCTCGCGTGGAAACGATGCCCCCCCACCCCCCTATTGCTCTACTCATCCACAGACACGTTCACGGGGCATATACACTCTGTCACACCCCACCCACCCAGCATTTAAGCAAGGAGCCCATCAGAAACTTGTCATTTCTCTCATTCACTCCGACAGCCTTGAGACACAATGCAGACTTACCTCTGTGTTGTACACCCCATATATCAGAAAGATGAACAGACCCTGCAAACAGACAAAGAAAGAGAGAAAGGAAGAGAGGGTCAGAGGACTAAGTTGTTACTGTTGTTTTCTCTCTTAATGTATAAAAATATAAATAAACAGAGTTTATTAATTTGTACCCCAACTTTCTAGAAGTTATATCAGCATTCAGCCATGGACTCTGAAAGACTTAGTTTGTCTGCAATGTTCAATACAATTGAAGGGGCAGACCCAAGGTTGCACATGGCTTTATTGAAAAAGGACAATATCAAGTGTCCGCATTTATACTTCGCATACACGCGCATGTCTGAGCATCATCAAGTAAATACGGACGCTAACACTCAACACACAAACTCTAAACAATCAGCCATAAATGAGCAATTAAAGGCACTTTTGGAAGAATAAACTAATCTATCCCAGACAAAACTGTCAAGGAAAACGGTTGAAGGAATGCGGAGAAAGAGCGAGACAGAGAGGACATGATGGGAAAAAAAAGACACATAAAAGAAGATATTTCATGTTCACAAAACTCATGGCTAGTACCCAGGGCACAAGAATGCCATGCCCTTGGATATACAAAGGCTGCACTTTTGGTCACAGGGGAAAAAAAAAGTATTTTTCATTCAACTCCATTGTGGCATCAGCTGAATGTACAAGCTGTGCATTCACCTTCAGGCCCTAATGTAATACTGTGACCTCAGTGGAAACAGTGGGAACAACATTCTCAAAACTCTGATAGAACTGTGCCACTAAAGATGAATCGAGAAAAAATGAAAAGGCTGTTAAAATCCTATAAATTTCAAGGCAGCACACAGCAGATGTTTTGATAGAAAACTGCATACCAATGTAGGTTTAGCAAACACACAGACAGAGAAAACTTTTTTTTTTTTCATCACCTCCTGCTCTTTGCTCCATCTTTAAATGGATGTAAGGACACAGCCTGACAACAGGCAGGCACAAACTGGTCAATGCATCAATCAACCCGAGTTTGGAGCGACCAATTTTTGCCAGAGGGAAGTCTCGATGCATCACCATTGACAACGTGATTTGGGGGCTCAACCAGAGTGACAAGACGACAGTGTCTAACGATGATGACCTCTACCCCGAGCAACCGCCTATTCACTTTAAACCAGCTGTTGTTGTCCCAAAAGGATAGAAATGTCAGTTTACGGCTTTGTCAGGTGACGGCTCGGGACATCGATCCTCTTTAGACTAAACCTTCCACTGACCATTGACTTGTGTAAGACAAATAAAAAAAACCCAGAAAACTTGCATTACCTGCATTAATGCTAGTGTGAATGCTTTTTGCTGAAAGTAGTCGCTAAAGATGCAGAAGCTTTTTGCTGAAAATGGTGACGCAATTTACTTTATTGCAAAAGCTATTTGCAAAATGTGTAATTTGCTAAAAGACTGGAAATTCTGTTAATAAACTATGAAAGAGCGCTGAAAAATTTGTAGAAAATGTGCTTAAAAATCCCCAATACAAGCCAATTTTAGAAAAGTGGGTTGCTTAAATATGAGCCAAACTCCAAATTTGCCCGAAAAACCTCAGTAAACTAAATCAGTCAAAAAATATAAGCTAAATTCTAAATTAGCCTATAAAACCCTCAGTAGATAACAAATTAGCCAAAAATGTTAGAATGTTGCTAAAATATTAGGTAAATTCAAATTTTTTTGAAATTACTATAAAATATAAAATATTACTAAAAAATATATAAAAATGCTATAAAAATAAGATGAAAACATAGCCCATGAATTTCTTTCAAAGTTTGTTTGTTGCCAATCTACTTAAAATTAAAAAAATTGAAGACTATCTTATTTGTTTCCAATGGTAGGCCTATATATTTTTTAACAATGGTTGAAAAACTGTTAAGTTTATGAATACCAAAAAGACAGTTATGTCTTGAACAAGCTGAACGTTTTGACACTGAAACTGCTGAAAGTGTGATTGGGTTTTTATGTGCCAAAAAAACATATGGAAAGGAGCAAGAAAATCACTATGGTGTGAATAATAAAAGTGACTGATTTTCGTTTATGAGAGGATGAAAAATAAATTTAGCTATTTTTTAAAATCCTCTCTGGACAAAAAAACTTAAACTCTGCTAATCTCGTTTTCCTACATCGACATCCTTGGATATATTTTTTGCTTAAACTTCTGCCAAAGCTGGATAAAATATGACCTTTTTCACTGTTAAAATGTCAAAATAACTGTAAATATGCTGCAATATTATACCCGGCCTTATTGAAATATGGACAAAAATATATAAACAAAAGCCAGAGGGTGATTAATTTGCAATCTACATATTCTGTTGCATCAAAATTTCAATTTTCAACTTACTGTTGCAATTTGATTATCATGTTTTTGATCATTGCTCACATATGTAATTAATCTGTTGTTGTGAAGGCAACAAAGTGGGGAGAATACAATCTGTGTGTTAGGAAAATGATCTATTAAAGTCTAATTGAGATAAAAAATAAGTGGGAGCACAACAATAAAGGCAGATTGTTTAAAAAAAATGTTAATTCATTAATGATCTCGCTAAAAACAGAGAGAAAATGGGGGCGCATAATTTGATTTCAAACGGGCTTCTCTAAACTCAGACCTGCTTCTTTTGAACTGAGAGAAAGAAGAAGCAACAAATTTATGCAAAAATGAACACAGTTGCTTTCAAAGTATTACTATATTGTACATCAAAAAGGAAATATTTGCATCCCGCTAATTAGAGAACAATTGTATGTTTAAAAAGTTAAAGCTAATGAACATGGTTTGAACAAAACATAGTCACCCCTAGAGGGTTGCTCCATCTCGCAGTATAATAAATAAAGTTTATAGTTGAAGCTAAATCAGGGAAAGCAGAAGGAGCAAATTAAAGTCGTAGACTGAATAACTTGAGGATCTAAACCGTGTCTGTTAAACGTAAGGTTCAATTCCTATACTGATAATTCAAAACTGTTGCAATTTCAGTGTTGGAGTTTTATGTTAAAAAATTTAATTAAACTGTCGTGGAATTAAATTTAGCTGTCTGGGTGTGACTCCTCAGTGAATCCTGATGCTGTCATAAAACTGATACTATAGTCTCTACCAGAATTCAAAGCACCAGATACGCGACTTCCTGAAGAGTGGGAGAGCACATGGAGGAGGAAGACAACAGAACATTCTCTATTTTCTGGCTGTATCTTTTATCTATCAGATTTGTATGTTTTTTGTTTGTTTTTTTTTTTTTTTTTGCTTTGGAACAGATATAAAAATTATCATTTTCAGAAAAATCTATAATATCATTATGAACAAGCTTTTATTATGACTTGTTAAGTGTAAACTCTTTAATTTGATAGTCATTTGAAGGTGTCGAAGAGAGAGTTATGGCTAATTATGGCTAATTTATTACAGACTGTATAACAAACAATTTTCCAATGAGATTCTACCTTATCTTATAAATTTTTGTTGTTGTTGTTTTTTCAAAGTATTATGATGATTGTTTTTAATAAAAAGTATGCATTTCTAGCTACTATGTGTGTGGTTTTTTGTACTGGTCATGGGATGTTTTATTTTTTCCATTTTGGATAGTAATATTTAAAAAAAAAATCATCAAACTTTTGTATGTAGGCAGGGTAACATGATATTTTTTTAAAGTGTTAATCAATTAAACTTTATTCAGTGTTGCAAAAATATACCAATAGTGGTCATTTTTGAACCTTCATACTAGTGTAATAAATATCCAACGTGCACTAAATAGTGCACTGTTCACCATTTTGTAATGCTGTCCAAATCTACCATTCCATTATCGAGTGGCCTAGAAATTTCCCAGAAGTCTTAGCCAAAAACTAGAGTGCATCGGAACTCACTATAAGTGAATATAGACCACAATGCATTGCGGTCGAGCAATTTTTGCTGGACAAAATGTGTTTAAATGTAATTTTTTGTAATAAACCATCCACATTTTCATCCTCAGAACCCAGTGGAGTCAGAAATAGAAGATATAAAATGTTCGCATTGAATAGATTTTCACTGTGAACGTCATATCCGGCATTTTAAAAAATAGAAAGAAAAGTATTTAGCTTGGTGTCCCAATTGCTTTTAAAATCCAGAGCACTAGATGGTCCTTGCACTATATGGTTTCTTGGTGGTTAGGGTGGGAATTCTGACATAAAATGTTAAAATTCAACCAAGAGTGTTGTACCAATTCTGTCCTGGTATAAAATGTTTAACACTTTCTAAAGTGGTCTTTTAAAGTTCCATTACGATCAACTTTAGATCTATTTTAAAAGCATTCCCAGTGTTTTTTTTTTTTATTTTTTTTATTGCTGTTATGTTATGTTAAAATCAAAAAACTTGCCACTTTTCAAGGCTTAGTTTCTGCAGTTGTGGTCAGGACCATTGGAGTCGAAGTAGGTCTGCCCACATTTCCCATCATTCCTTCAAACTCTCTCCCAATAGTTTACTGCTCAGTGGTCTTGTGGAAGAGCGTCCACCCTGAGAATGGTGTTCAGATCCAGGGCCAAGTCATGCCAAAGACTCTTAAAAAAAAAACAATGCCTCCCTTCTTGAAATCCAGCATTAAGGGGTTGGATTGTTGGGTTAAACCACTAAATTGTTCTTGAGCAACGTTGAGTCTATGTGACAGCTTGTGAGCCTTTTAAGTTTAACTTAACTTTACCAGTGCAAATAAAATGGTGAGCAATAGCTTTATAATTTTGAGTCAGATGCCAGCTCAGACGAGCAAAAACCAAAATGTACATGGATGCAGATGCATCAGAATGGAGCGAAGAAAGAACCTTACAGCTTGCCATTGTAAGTCTTATCTAGTCTAAAATCTTTTTTGAACTGTATTTCTTCATCTGCTCCTGATTCACAACAATTTGAATCGAGAATACTCAGAGATAGAGTTTTAAGCTTGATTTTCTTCATATATGTTGTTCATCAAAAGAAAAATGTTACAAGAACATGCTGAAAACACCAAAAACTACACTTTCCTCAGAGTGGGTCTCAATCTAGAGTAGAGCTATTTAGACATTTTTTGAGAGTTGAACTGGAACTGCTGATTTTGCTGTGGACAAATAAAAACTGGCTCATGTTGAGATGTATACCATCGTTTTCAGCATGTTGTGTTTTGTCCTTGCAATTCAATCTGCCTAAAGGCATGAGCGGAGTGACCCCCATGCGTTTGTTAAACCCCTAGTTGCACTTACAATAAACTATTTACTATGTTTTTGTAAGTAAACATGTTTCACTGTTGTTGAACCCTGTTAGCAGACAGGGTTTCCTTTCAAAATAACAGTTCTCATGGGGAATCGATGTCCAGCAACCCAAACAGAGACTCAAAAGACCAAAAAAAAAAAAAATCAGTTTGGAACAAAAGCCAAATATTCCACGACCAAAAAGGAAACAATAATTTATAATCTGCAGAGGAAAAAACACAACAAGCTTGAGAGAGGAGAGCTGTCCACTTCACATTGCCCCCAACACTTGCCCCATCACATTGGACTGAGTGTTTATTCATTTATTACCTATACAAAGAAACAAATTTAAAAAAAATCATATTTGTTATCCTTGACTATCAAATAGAAAATAACCTTTCCCTTAAAAAGAACCAAAATTCTCTTATACACTGTAATTCTGTCCTCCCTCACCTTTTAGCACCCCCATTTCCAACCTCCATCAACCTCCTCTATTGTGTGGAAGTGCGGAGCAGAGAACCCGGCGTGTAAAAATCTCAAAACAGCAAGTTTATGACAGTGTCCTTGAGAAACAAATTTTCGATGTACAGATATGAAAACTATGATTAAGGAGGAAGGGCAGTGTCTTGGCAAGGAGAGAGGGACTGACGGGGCAGCTTTTTCTTTCTGCCTGGAATATATTGCTTCTGTCAACGTTGTGCTCCTATTTATAAGAGAATTGGGGAAAATGTTAACATGAGGTAAAAAAAAGGAAGTGGTTGGGCAACTTTTGTCTTCTATCAGTCTATTTTTTAGGTAAAAAAGTGGGGAGCTTAGTAACTTTTTATCAAAATTTGCTCAATCTAGATATTAGTTTTGTTTTTGATTATTAAATTATTAACAGTATCAGTAGTGTGAGAGTCATCAAAGGCAAAGAACTGTCTGCTTTGATTTTATCTGAAATAAAGTCAAATAATTATTTTTTTTAAAGGCATGATCAGAGTACAGTGGGAATGGATGGCATATGGGATGGGGTGGTGATGAAAAATATTACTTTACTGTTACTTTGTGGATAGTGAAAGCCATGTTGGTGTAGACGAGGAGTTTATTGTAAGTGTATAACAAGCATAAGGGGGGTCTCAAATTAGCTTTTGGTTAACACTGCTTTGTCAGAAATATTAATAATTTTTAATGCTGCTGTTTAGGTTTTTTAATATGATTTTGTTTTATCTTCTCTTATCTCGTTTGCATGTTGGAAATAAATACATTTAAAAAAGCATAAACTCTGTCCAGTGTGTCATTATATTTACAAAATAATGTAACACAAATGCATGTGATATGACAACTGAAGATGCTCTTTTTGATAGAATCATAAAAGTATGTGGCACAAATAACCAAATTCTGTATTAGTCTAAACACACAAAACCATACTTTATAATTTTGGGTCATTTCAAAACTGGAGAATAATTGGACTTCAAAATTCATGATAAGTTTTCTAATTTTCTGCTACATATTCGCTAATAATTAATAATAAATTACCAAAGACTTGATTATGTCAGTGTATAGAAAATATGGAAATTTAGATTTCTTTATTAATTTGTTTATTACGAAACAACACCATTTATCAGCTGGTCAAATCTATTCTAATATTACCTTTCTCTAGCTGTAAAACCTAATTGCTTAGCTAGCTAATACTACCTGTGTTTTCTTTACACATATGTGAAAAACTTGATCAAAATTCTAGAAATGTTGGGGGAAAAAAAAACCAGTTTTGCAATTACATTGCTTCCATTAAATCATAATTATATGAATAAACACAAACCAACTCCCGTTGTAAGTCATTCAGAAACAAAGCAATGGATGTAAGCACCCCTTTGACTTAACATGTACATACAAATTGCTGTCACAGCACTAGCGCTCATCATCTATCAAAGGAGACGTCGGCGTCTTATTCAGGCCATGGAGCGGCGGCTACGTGAGAGCGGCAACAGATTAAATGATTTTGGGAAATCGCGGTCGGTGATTTTACATAGAAGCTGACGATCCAACAATTCCACATGACACGCTCAACTTTTGATGTGCTGTGTGATGCTATGGGACCTCTTGTGGTGCCCACAGTGCAGCACAGCTAAGTATGGTATCCAGTTGGTCATGAGACTCATTTAATTTGAAATTACAGTGTTTACATTGCAGTTCTGCAAAATGTCAGTTCAATATGCCCCAAAAACCCCCTCCTCCAAACATAAAACTTTTTTTGATAAATATTAAGTTTTTTTTAATTTTTTTTTTTAATTGATACTTTTACCATTTGTTACGCAGCTTATGACCAAGAGGACAAACTTACTTTTGTAAATAAGTAATAATAAGTGTAAAAGGCTTGTTTTTAAAAGGTGTAGAAAGAAACATGAAAAATAGAAGAGCGGGGATAGCTTTGCGCTATCAGTTCTTTTGTGAAACCTTTTTAAAATAATGTGATTCTCTGCTATATTTTTCCTTTACCATGCTATAAAGGTTATAATAACAGGGTTGTGTCCATAATGTGGGGCACATGTTCCACTGATAAGAATTATTGGAAATATTTTGTTTGTTAAAACAAATTAAATGAAACAACAGTGAATCGATAAAAACAGAATACATTTAATTTTAACCTTTTAATTTAAGATTCAATTTGGACATTAGATTTGGGACAAAATGGCATTTTAAGGGGTACTCCAGATTATTTTGGTAGTTTTTAAACTATTTTTTAGCATTTCTATCTCTTAGTTTTCATAGATTTGGCCAAAGGAGAAATACATTTCTTTAGAAACGGCAAGTTTTGGGCATTTTCTATGTCGAAGTGCGATGGTTAATGTCCTCCAATTCATGGAATGACACTTTTACTGTTTATGTTTTACTGTAAATCAGAGTGAAAAATTATGAATATTTACATATTTGATTTTAAAATAATAATTTATATATATTATAATATATATATATATAATATATATATATATATATATAAGATATATATATATATATATATATATATATATATATATTATATATATATGTGTTCCTTCAGATAAAGGACATTCTCATTCATCAACTGGACTTAAAACGTTCACATCTTTTGAAAATACGCCGGTGTCACGCAGAACCACAAACAAGATGTCAAATATCTAACCTAAATTCAAACACACACAGACAATTTTCACAAATAAGCGATCTGCATCCCCACTTGGAAAACTATAAAGGACAACATTCTGTTCTCACATCTGGCAGTCATTAAGGAAATGAGAGACAGAAGAAGTTAAAATGCTGCGATGCTGGGGTTGGGGGGGGGGGAGAGAAATTCACACTTCTGCACTGGGACTTGCTAATGTCTCTGACCCCTCCACACATAAACAGTTTAATTAAAATGTATACATAACTTTCACTTTAACTGCTCACGGCCTGTCAAATCAAAGTGTCTGTCAAAGCTGTGAAACAGAGAGTTGATCCTTTGCAGGTTCTCAGTTCAAATCCAGCCCTGTGTAACCGCTCCAGCTGGCAGGATAACACAAGGGCAGATCGACATGCGAGCGCGAGGGCAGCCTGCCACTCTGTTGGTTTGAAGAGGTAAACACCTCCCAATATCAACAGCCAGTCCAGCACTAGCTGCGGAGGATGAAAGGCTGTAAGATGTTCTGAGTGAAAAAGTAAAATAACCAAACATAGAAGAACTCGGTGCATTCCAGCAGGTTTGAAAATCTGGAGAGTATCAACATCTACAAACCTGAGATGTCTATTTATGTGAGTGATTGATGTATTTATTATCGGTGTGCACAGTTAGCCACCTATTGGTATGTAGCAGCTCTGGAATTAATTTCAGTTATCCAGTGAAGTTTACAAAGGCTACATAACAGGCAGTTTTCCTTACTTCATTGCCTCACCGTACATATATAACAACCATCTAATGAAAATATAACTCATATTAAAATTCAGAGATGATAAACACTTGTGTTGGGTTGTGACAAAAGTACATATCAATTAAATTTCAATTCAAATTTATTATTTAAAAAAAATGCTTTTACACAATAGATTTTTTTTTCACCTGGAAGCTGTAATTTCTCTCCCGTTTTTGGTTTTTTTTTCTTTGCTGCTGTCATGACGTGAACTTCAGAACATGTGCAAGACAGACAAGGTCTCTGCTGTTGCAACTCCATCAACTTCTTTGATGGATCCCACATAGTAAATGTTCTTCAAACTTTTGGCTTTTTGCTCAAGTTTCCTTTGCTCAACAGAGCCACTACTGCACTGATTAACATGTCAGATTGGATGAAAAATCCCCAAAACCTTGCTTTTTTTGGGTTTTTTTTTTTTATCTTATTTTATATTTGCATGAATCTTGTTGTAAAATATTTTTTTCCTAAGTTACATTTGTTTAAAAATTTATTAATAATTCTGTTGAAAAAATGTGCTCTTGGAGTTTTTAAACAAGTCCTTGAGGCATTTTTCTCATGATGGAGGACATATATACAGAAAATCAAGATTAAAAGTCCATTCCTGAGTATTTCTTTATTCAAATCGTTCTAAATCAGAAGTCCCAGCTGTGATCTATAAACCATAATCTGTGGACCACCAGTTCCCTCCTTCACTCCATTCTGATGCATCTACTTGTAGAGAACTAGATCCATCTATATCTTAGATTCAGGGTTGTTAACTGCCTCAAAACTGTATAGATGGATAGCTTCAATATAGCACGGCATTTTTGTTGCAATAGTAATGTTAGGTTGGGGGAGAGAGGGGCTGTAAACGAGCAAGAAAAAGTGTAAATGGGAAATAGGGGTGGGCTTACTCTATGGTAGTCGTCACGCCCACAACACATTTCTAATGAACTACTGCAGAAACCATTTCATAGAAAACTATAGCTTTTTTTTCTCATTTTGCCTAAAATGAAATTTAAAAGACCACTGAGAACGCTTTTACAATAGATCAAAATATGATCAGAGTGGGACTTAAAGTGTAACCAAAATGGGAAGTTGGAGGCTGACTCCACCCACAGCTGAAATTTGAAAATCCAGTTGGGAGGTGGGGCTGGGGAATAGGACTGTCCTTACTGTGGCAGCAGATCATGACGTGGAACTTCTGAAATGACGTGGAACCTAAATGGTTTGACCAATCACGAAATTCAAATGTAATACCTCTTTGCAGCCTGTAGGGGACAGCATGCAGATCGTTTTTGACTATATTTTAAAAAAATTTAACAAACGTATCTAGTCTAAAAGTTGATTTAGGGTTTGGTTACCCTTTAAAGATCCACTCCAACAAAAATCTTGTTTTCATCTTTTTAACAAGTTCTTTTTTTTCTCATAATGGAGGACATGTCTAAAATAATTTAAGATTAAAACTGTATTTCTCAGTATTTCTTTAGTCAAACTGTGTTGGATCAGCAGCAGATGAAAACTGGATGTTTGAAAAAGCTCAGGTTTCTGACACAGCAACTCCCATGGGTGAGACAAAGTCTTGCTTTCTCCGCTCCAATTCTAAATCCTCGACTTGCAGACAAATAGATCCACGTACGTCTCCATTTTCCTCAACTTGGCTCCATCTGGCTCTAATTGCAGCTCGATTGCTCACTCTGATATTATTTGTTTGTTTTTTTTTTTTTTTTTATGCAAATGATAGCTTGGGTTTGTCAATGGCGGGAGAGTGTGTAATCAAAGGCATGATGGGAATTTGGCCGAATCAAACTTCAGCGCCAACAGTCCCGCCCACAATCCCAAAGCGGAATTTTGCTGCTATGGCAGAAAATACGTCCTAAAAATGACACAGTTTTAATTTTGGCTAAAAACTGCAGAATTATAATTAAAGAGACCACTGAGAACAAAAGAAAAAATATATAGTTGGAGTGAGACTTTAAAGTAATTTATTGATCAAAAATAAAATATTTTATCAAAGGTTGTAGATAATATTTAAAGCAGAGCTGGAAACCACTCTGGCTTAATATAGAAATTACATGAATTACATGTCATCTCTGGTGAACATCAAGACTAAATGTAATTACTTTTGAAATATACATTGGTTGAAGCAACAAAAGATTAAAAAAAAAGCAAGTGTGACAATTAGCTTCAGTTAATCTGTGTCCAGATGGTTTTCCTGTGTTAACCTGCTCAGCTCTAGTTGCCATTGTAATCTAGTGGATCCAGATCTCGTGTGAGAAAGCAGCGATGGTCAAAGTTGTCTTCCTCTTTATATTCCATCCCAAATTATTAAGAAAAGCAGATTCGTTATTCTTTGAGATGAGCCAGCAGGATTCGGTTTCTCTCTCATACACGCTCACAGTCACTTGGGTTGTCAAAATGAGTCGGGGACCCCCAAGCCAGCCGGGCCTCAATGGGGTATATAGCTACACAAGAAAACTGAGAGGATACACATGCAGGCACACACTGAGGCCAGGAGCAACACCAGTACTGGTGTGTGATGGCTCAGGAGAGGAGGGAGAGTTATTAGCTTAGCCCTGAACCACCCACTTAATATAGGGGCCGGCGGTGATCGCTAACAGAGCCTGGCAGAGGTGACAGCTTTTGGCCCTGCTTGAAGAATTCCAATTGAAAAGCAGCCAAGAGGAACAACAAGCCCGAAACAGATGTTGCTCGCTACTATCCGTGCAACTTGGGTACACACAGCCCAGCAGCAACAAACTGGGGTGGTATGGCCGACACACAAACATGTACACTGCAGATACAGACCACAACACACACACACAATCACTGTGAGGCAACCTGAAACTGTGCAAAGGTGACACGAAAGACAGGAAAAACATGACACATGTAATAGCCAAACACAACACACAAAGAGGGCTTTTTATTAAAGCTCTTCCCATCAAATAAACAAGTTTTTATAAATAACCATAAATAAATCTATTAATTAGGCATTACTCTTTGTTTTCTTTTCAAAAGAAATCAAAAAATGATCAAATAAATAAATAAAAAAATTCTTAAGATGTGCGTTGATCAAAGGCAAAAATGAAGTCTTTCTTCCGCACAGACCACATAGTCCCACATCAATTAATTAATCTTATTTTGGCACTTGGATCATCACAGTCCCTCACGCCGGCCCTAATTGAGTTTGGGAAGGTTGACCATGTTTGAGTCATAATAATAATTCTATTACTGCAGCAGCGAAAGGAAGAAAACGGCAGGCAGACAGACGAATCGGGAAGGAGAGACTGTGTGGGAGAGGAAAGACAAGCGGAGAGGCTGGAAAACGGGCTAAAATCAATTGTGACACATCTTTATTACCAGCCTATGACAAATGACAACACAAATGTCGTTGCTTGGCTATTATATCCGAGTGTGTGGTATCAATTTCATATCAGATGGACAAATATAATTGATGAGCTGCCAAAAAACTAATACACTAATTGCTCTTAGGTTTAAACAAACCAGCATAAAAAATAAAATAATTATATACAAACATTTTTTAGGCATTTTTACAAGTAACTTGCAAAAGCTTGTACATTTGTAGTTTGAAACTACAAACTAATTTACATGTCATCATATGTGGCAGCCTAACTAAGAGGGTATAGAGAGCAAAAAAAAAAGACTGTAAACAAATCATCTTTTGTGCAAGACAAGTCAGGGTTGTGCGTCATAGCCGCCAAGAAAAACACCTTTAGGAAAACTGATACAAACTTTTAACACACGGGTCATTGTCGGACTCTTTGAAGTAGTGAAGGAAAGCATGCAGCGACACTGCAGCAGAGCTGTTTGATTAAAAATATTTAGATATGCGACTGGTTTTTGTGGGGCGCTCGGTGGTCAAATTGAACGTGATTCCAATGTCACTTTTACTGGTAACTCCTTTCTGAAAGAGTCAAATATGAATAAAAATAAATAAATAAAAAAGCAGCTGTTGGATGCATCTCTATTTTCAGACTTTTTTCTAACACAAAAATAGTTGGCGAAAAGGGAATTTGCACCTTATATTTATTCAAAGTACTAAAAGCAAAAGCTAGTAATTTTTAAAAAAATGGAGTACAGCTTAGAATGAAATAGTATATCAACTAAACAATAAAAAAATACTAAAATGTGAGAAAAAAACAATTGCAAAATGCCACACTTAAAGAAACTTATATAAACTAATATATATAAAAACACTATAGTGCATGTCTTTAGTTAAACAATGTGATGGAATTAATTTGAGGAAGAATTTTTAAAATAGATTCATCATCAGTGAATAATATATTACATACTTCTATTCTTCTACTATTAGATAGTATTATTTAATAATAGAAAATAAGAAAAGAAAAACTGTAAAAACTATTGTATTTTAGACCCAGCTTAAGGATAAAAGACTTTTAACCAAAATGCTCCAAAAAATAATTTACACTTTTTTTTTTCTTAGAAGTTCTGAGATCTTCCTAACAAAAAGAAATCCTGCTTTACAATTTGTTTTCCTGAACCTTAACATTTTTAAAATAGTACAATATCTTAAATAGAAATCAAACCATGAATATAATTTATTTAAAAAATCTAAAAAGGTAATAATTGTATATTTCTTAACCATAATAGTTTTGTTGCTTTTGTTTAGCCTATTTTAAAGACTGTATTTACTGTTAATTTTAAATGAGAATAAAGTAAGCAGATTTAAGTAAGCTGTTTTTAAAAAAGATGGCTATGCAATTTGCTATTTTAGCCCAAAATTTTGAACAAAGCTGTGCCTAAATGAAATATGTAAAAATACAGAAAAAAATACAGGTAAGGGAACAATTTGATTTGGAAATTTAGAAAAAAAACATTTTTTTAAGAAGATAATTCTACCACTATTATAGTCACTATATGTTTGAATAAACTGTGTATATAAAAAGCCTTTTCTTTTTCAGAACAGTTACTATAAAATTGCAATTCTCAGTTTTTAATAAAAAGAAAATGTTTTTGAAAATACATTTTACGTCCAATTGGAGAAAAGAAACAATTTCTGTAAGAGGATATGAAAACGGCAAAAATGGGATTATATGTATGGCCTGTGTCCTCCTGCATAACTGCATAATCCCATCTCTGTGTCTGACTGTAAGTGTGTGTGTGTGCGCTGTAGCACCACTTTGGTGGTGGCAAGGTGAATCCATCATGATAAACAGGCAGACTCGGTAACTGTCTCATGCAATCACACATCACTACGGTTCGCAGGACTTTAAAGTGAAAACGAATGGTAGTTCATTGACATGAAGACTTCATATATCTTCGTTTTTTTTTCTTTTTTCTTTTCTTGTATCTCCTTTTCTTTTTTGCAAAAGGCAAGTCTTTTTCCTCAACATACTTCTAATAGTTCATAAAAATACAGGATTTCAACTGGTGGTAACTGATTTTTTTTTTTTCTTAGCTCAACCTCAACCAGTTTTCCCTCAAGAATTTGACAGAGAAACCTTAAAACTTTAATGAGATTTTTCTTTTCAGATACTCTCTATATAAAAACTAACGTTTACAACATCAGCGGATGAAGAAATATCTCAGTAAAGGTGGTGAGCGGCTCTAAGAAAAGTACAGTACACTGACACAATTTTTCATTACAGTTCCTTACTAATTTTAATTAGTTACCTTTTCATCTATGCCAGAGTATTCAAGCAAAACTTGCTTTTTAGTCTGGAAGATTATGCTGTCGAAAGAAATAGTTGTCGGAAAAACAACTAACCAGGAAAACCAAGTAATTAAAGTGAATAGAAAATAGCAGTTTAAAGGAAAAGAATGTGTCTAAAAATGTTCAACCATCCTGCAATGCAGGATTCTGTTCTTCAGACAAACTTGTCTTTATAGGGTTAATCTAGAACAGGCATGTCCAAAGTCTGGCCTATGGGCCAAATGCGGACCACTTTTACATTTCTACTAACTTACAGGCTCCCATCATTAAATCAATGACATGCAGCCCCCAGCACCCGTCGTAAACCTGTAGCTAGAACTTTCGATGACACTTTCTAAATCATCGCTAAAATGTCAACAAAGTAAACTTTTTTTTTTTTTTGCAATACAAAACAATTGTGTTTGTGGTTTGTACTAATGAATAAGATTTATTTCTCGTTCATATTATTTAAATTTGGGTGTTTACAGTGAGCATTTAATGCTGTAACATTTCATGTGAACCCAGATTTAAGATTGATAAAAGTGTTTTGTTTTTTCCCCAAACAGACTTTTAATTTTGGTCTTCAAACACAAAAGTTCACAGTAATTTAAAAAATTGAAATAAATTTAGAGGTATTTCAGTTCTAAGAAGCAAAAAGCATCCCATTGCAACAGAGTTTCAATAAAATCCTTCATTTCTAGCTAATGTTATGTTAAGCTTTCTTTTTAGACTGATTGCCCTGAACAGTAAAATCTTGCATATTGTCATTAAAATTGGGCTTAGCTTTGAAATCAATTGTTTATATATATACATTTATAGGTGTTGATAATTTCCAGAATCAATTTGATTCACCAGAGCCTGGATCGATTCGGTATTGATTGTTTTTTTTGTTTTGTTTTTCCGTTTCATTTGATCCACTTAATTCAGTTTGTTTCAGTTTTGAGTTCACAGTAAACACAAAGACACATTTGTTTAGAAATACATTAATAATCCACTACATATTTTGAATATATTTATATTCATCTGATACAGTTCCCATTCTGTAAAATGTATTAGTAAAATAATGAGACTGTCAAAAGCACAAAGTGTTAGATGGTTTCTCAAAAGGAAAAGTTCTAGCAGAAATGTGCAGATCATTAACATTGTAAGCATTGTTCTGCTTCTCCTGGAAGGCATTTTTGTCTGGCCACTAGGTGGCAGTCGCGCTATAGTATTACAATTTTTTCAAGAATAAGCAAAGAATAAGCAAAAAACGGTGCTTTAGACCACAAATGGTTACTTAAATATATGCTCAAAAGAGTTTGGAAAATTCTTGCCTGTGAGTTTAATAAAGCGGCTCATTTAGTCAGCAATGAATCGACATTAGCTTTATGTGCTAAATCAATCTATATTTTTATGAATCGATTATTGATCTATTAAGCTGAGATCGATTGAAATCAATTTTATCAATCCAGACCTATATATGTATGTGTGTATACATACATACATATATATATATATATATATATATATATTGTATACCTCTAAAGTTACTATTTTCATGTTGATTCTATTAAATATTTTACTACAATAAAAAGGATGAAACTTAACGCCAGTGATGTAGCTTTTTCCAACACTGGAAATACGCACCTTTAATCTAGTAATGACAACGAAATGACACTCTCCTTTTAAAACAGTGGAGATCAGACTGCAGGCCTCCCAGCCTTTCCCTTCGTCTCCCTCTGCCCTGGCCCAAGCTCTGTTCTTGCTCTCCAAACGGTTTGATTGGCACATGCTTTCACTTAATGAAGGATAATTACTTAGAAAAACAAAGGAAAGACCACATCTGCTCAGTGTAAAAAAGAAGTCCAGGCCTGGTGCAAACTGTCAGACCAGGCTTTCAGGTAGGGTGTGTGTAAATACTTCAGCCACCTTCTCCGAGGTTCCATTCCAACACAAACACCCCTCAAGCCCCACAAAATAAGTATTAATAGGAATCAGCGTTAGGTTGCATACACTCAGTGGGAAAAGTGTGTGTCGACATGCATAGGAAATGATCCGCGGTATCTCTAGAGGGCCGGACAAAGGCTACAACAGGAAGGGCAAGAGGCTAGAGGAGACGGTCAACATCCCAATCAGTGTCCTCCTGCCAGGGCTGTTGTTCTCTGACCCCCATAGCTACCGCTTTGTTTACTTTCACACAATGCTGTACTGTAATGGTAGTAAAACACAAAGATAGCTGTGCTGCTTCCTACAAACCTCGACACACAGTCCATAAATCAAACATAATCGTACATGGGATTTACAATAAGCTAAAATAGTCTCTTAGGGACTCGCCAGGAATGGCCTGCAGTTGTTTTATTAAAGGTAATAAATCACACGTGTCAAAGTCAAGGCCCGAGGGCCGGATCCAGCCCGCCGGGTAATTCTATCCGGCCCTCCAGATCATTTTGTTTTATTGTTATTAATGGCCTGATGTTATCTTGTGCCCATTTCTAACAAGTATAATATTGACAAAATATATTTTTATGGACGGTAAAATATTGAAAGTTATTTAAGATTTAAATTGATTTATTCCGGAATACTATTTCTGCATTTTTATTATTCATAATTTTGTTAAAAAGGTATGGTTCCAAAGTCTTAAAAACTGGCATTTTGCTGTCTTTTTAAACTATTCTAGCATTTACCAAGATTTTTTAGGCTATGGAGTTAGCAACAATTTCAGCTAAATGTTAATTAGCCTTTTTTTTTTTTTTTTTTTAATTTTTAGTCAATTTTGGAGTTTAGCTAATATTTATAAGCTAGCCGTTTTGGCCAATTTAGGCTTTTTTATTGTTCATTTGTCTTTTAGACTATTTCAGAGTTTAGCTAATACTTCAGCTAAATGCAAGCTTTTTGGCAAATTTAGGCTTTTCTGAAGTTTAGTTAATTTGCTAGCTGTTTTGGCTAACCTAAGTTGTTTTTTATTTTATTTTTTATTTTTTTTAGGCTAATTTAGCAAGTATTTTAGCTGGCTATCAGCTTCAGCTTTTAAAGATATTAACTTCAGTTATTTCAGCTGACTGTTGCAGCATTTTTAGCTATCAATTTAAGAATCTTTAACTATCAGCACTAGCCTCTTTAGCAGCCAAATTCAGAATATAGCATTCACACTAGCATTATCGCAGGTAATGCTCCATATCTACATTTCAATATGTTAAAAAGTTACAGTTTTTAAGTTTTAAAAATTTAGTTTTGTCTATTTAATACATGTCTATCCTGTTTGGCCTGCAACTTAAGGTGTGTTTTGGATTTTTTTGACCTCTAGTGTGATTCAGTAGGATACCAGTGTAATAAATAAATTGATTTTTGACAGAAACCAAATAACTTTTTTTGTATAAATTGACTTTAATAAACATTAATGAATATGGTAAGTTATCAGGATTGCTGATTTTTTGTTATCCTTAATATATCCTAAAGTTTGTGCAGAATGCATGTAAATTTGACAGTTTTTAAACACTCCAGCATTCTTTACCACCAAGGCACTAACAGCCTTTTGCCTTCCTGCCCTTTCCTGACCCAGTTCTCACTAATAACCCACATCAAAGCAGAGCAAATCTACAGATGTGCTGCAACAGAAAGGTAAGAAAAACCAGGTCCATCCCCAACGTTGTCACCCCGAACTATTATTGAAACAGTGGTTTGAGTTTTAAGGTTGGTGCGTGTGTGAACACATGCCAAGGAGTGTCAAACGAATACAAAAACCAAAGGCGGCCAACTTATAAATAGAACGGTCATTGTTTCAACATGGCTAATTTCAGTTGTCAGTCTTGTTCCTGGCGTGGTGTGAGCTGGCGAAGGAGGGGATGTAGAAGAATGAAGTCATAAATTAGGAGTCAGCTGATGTGATAACACGCCTGCTGACATGAACACACACAAAAGCCAGAAGGCGCACCTCTGTGTCATTATTGGCGACAACGCTTTGATGAACACTTAGATGTGCAGTGAGTGCGCAAATAAGGGAAAACGCATACCTACTCTTGAATGTTGTTAGCCGGGTCATTTGTAACGGTTTGCTTTCTTATGACAAAATATTAACTAAATTGAGCTGGCAGGTAATTCTAAGGAAAATAAATACAAGCAGGTTTAACACAAGGAAGGGTCTTTGAAAGAAATGTCAGGAATTCTTTTGCCTCTTTTCACAGAAAGCCCTTTTTTCCCCCCACCGCTTTAAACCAATTTCATAAAAGTGATCTCTCCAACAGTGTTCCATTCTCAACTAAAAACAGTCCCTCTTTATTTGAACTTCCTCAGTTCCTTAACCTGTGTTTCTGGCCTGTGCTTCCTCTTGTAGACTTAATATTTACATTTTAAGAAAAGGAAGGTTGGTATCTTTTACAGGCTCTTTTACGCACTTATTTTCATTCAAGTTCAAGGGTGCTTCGATGCACACATTTACAAGGAGTGTGTGCGAAAAACTGCCTTCATGTAAGAATTTACAGAAACATGAATGTTCAACACAGCTTTATCTTAATGTTTTATTTATAAATGAAAAGATAATTTGAAAAAAAATAAGAAGCACATGTTGAGACAAAACAAACTATAAATAAACTGCTTAAAGAAGCTACGTCCTCATTACAAGTGCCATTTCAGAGAAGAACGTTGGGAGTCAGTGCTGACCTTGGCATTCGTTAGAATAGTATTTTATTATGTGCCTGTTAATTGAAGATGCAACTCAAACAGTGGACTTTTTTCAAAGGGAACATTTTTTTTCTCAGTCAGTGGGAATGTAAACAATTACAGAATATGTTTGTTTTTTTGAACCCTCACCAGATAATTGTCTAGAACACATTAAAACATGGTTATATAAATAAATCAAAATGATTTTTTACCGGTTTTAAGTATGTTTTGAAATATTTGAGCAATATATTTTTTATCAAACAACTAATCAGATGTGGCATGTTTTTTTATTAACATACTAGAGGAGAAATTAAGTTGGATCAGTGGATCAATGCCAAAGAATGCAAGATAATCTGATGCCCGTCTCCAAACACTTGGCAACAACATCGGTCTACAGGGAAAACGACGGCTCACCAGTTGAAAACATTTAGTCTTACAGGTGTGCTCGACCTCACAAGGTCGAAACAAACTGCAAAAATAAAACTGCAAATTCATGAGACCTCAGAAACAATCCTCAAATGCATGATACATTTGAGGTCTCCCATCCCAAAAAAAGAACCATGTATACATGTATTTTAGTAAAAATCCAAACTCCAACATGACACATGTACAACAACTGGACAACAAAAAAATAGGAACTAAAGAATAAAGCAAGAATGCTCCAAAATTATGGAAAAATGTAAACTTAATGTAAAAAAAAAGTTCAAATGGCTTCTTTAATTTAGGAGACTTTCATCTCAAAAAGTATCACTTCATTTAAAAGACTGATATCTCAATTTTTCATTTCCGTGTTCTCAGACTCTGGAGAAAAAGATTCTTTTCATCCACATGAATTTATTTAAAATAACACAAAACAGCACGACAAGTATTTGAATGTCACCAAGTAGCTAAAGCATACGCTTTACATAACCATAATTACCAAAACTGCTCATGGTCCCTGGTACAACCAGAAACTTCCAGCCCACTTAGAGAGATGTCTGCTGTTTAAGTTTGCGTGTGATCTGAGCTACAGCTGAAAATGAATAAGGATGTCGTCAGGGGAATATGGTTCCTGTTTGCTCAAACACGCCAAGATGAAAAACATTTCCCTCTATGATCTGACCAGTGAGAGGTTTGCCATGTGTGCATGTGTATGCTCGGGTGTGGAGCATGTGGGTTCACACTGCAGTGTTTGGTAAAAAATAGATACAGATTTCAATCAAAGTTTGGAATTATCTGGCGTGGCTAAAATCATATCATTACTTCAAAACAGAAATGTGTGTCTTTTTTATGAATTTAATTTAATATTAATGTGATATGTGTTTAATCATTCTAAGTTTTGTTTAATTTTGTTTCATGAAAAAACACTGATTGTTTTTTTTCTTTAGAATAAGAGCAACACTTTTTCAAATGTGAAAAATAGACTCATTTTACTTTTCTTATTTTAAAAACAAAATCATTTTTTTCTTTTTTATCCATGCAACTCCATAAATCCAAGCAATTATTTAATTGTTTAGTAGAATAGTTAGAATTTAGTAGTAGAATTTGTCTTAAAACAAAAAAAGTCTCCACAAAATTTTTGAAGGCGATTTTGTTAGTTATGTCCCAAACTTTGATTTTTAAAAAAATATTTGTTTCCTAAAAACCCAACTATGACTCTCAATAAATAAAATTCTGCAGGTCAGTAAAAGTAAGCAGAAGTAGAACATCATTAGAATAAAGAACAATGTAATACAGAGATACCAGAAGTGACAATAAAGACTTTGCACATTAAGCAGCAGTGGAGCTGAAAACACTGACCGTAGCAATACAGCACAGCTCTGTGGAAGTGGAAGGAAAAAAAAAAAAAAAAAACTCTCGTCGGACAATCACTTTAGAAGCAGTAAAAGTGTTGCTTACTCACACAACAAATCTCCCATATGGCAAAAATCAATAGGCAGAGCAAGATTCTATTGATCATATCTATATCTTGGATACAGTCTGATGTGGACAGTTCAAGTGTGTGTTAGTGTGTGTGTGTGTTTGTGTGGATTCAAGATTAGAATGGTGCATTTATTTTCATAAAGAAAAAATCTTCAAATAAAAAGATTTAGAAATTTTTAACATTCGTTCTTTTAAAAATACACATTTTTTTAAACTACTTTTTTATGTTTGTACTTCAATTAGAATGGACTTCATTTTTTTTTATTTCAAATAAAGTTTATTACTATTATAATTATGTTAATTCACACTAAAATTTGATTTTTTTTTGTTGTTTACTTTTCACAATACATTTTCAACATATTTATAAGCTACTTTCCATCTGCCATATAAATATAAACATATTTAAATGTGTATTATTAAGTTTTATTTGAAAAAATAAAATTTTTTCCTGACTTTTGTTTCTTTGTAATTTCTCTGAATTCTAATTTTGTTGCAGTTTTCATCGTTTTCTTGGAAAACTAATTTATTTCCATTGTGCGTTACAAGGCAGAGTTTGGTAACTAAGCATAGATAATTAAATTATTTTTTGTGCTCTTCAGGGATCAATGCAGTCATTTCATATTTTTTATTCCAGTATTAAGCTTTTTTACACTGTAAAAATTTATATTAAAAAGATTTAAAAACAATTATAATAGCAGAATGTTGCTGAGGTCACAGGGCGATATTAAATAAATAAAATCAGCGCTCTCTCTTTACATGTTAGCCTTTTGTGGACAAGGCACAGGGCTGCCCTCCACAGGAAGTAAAATGACTAAACAGAAGAAAAAAATGGGCACATTGCTGAGAATCACTTTGGCTGCAAACTCACTAAAACAACTAACGGGGCTTTATGTGCTATAAAACGACTGGCAGAGGACGGTCATTACCCTAACATTTTCTTTCCAACTTCCTTCACCTCTCTTTTGCTTTTGTCCCTCTCCTCCTCTCTCTTCGTCCCCAACTTGTCTGTGCACCTCATAGTTATTGATTGCTTAAAGTTATGGGCTAATAATAAGATGGACACTGCATGGCCAGGAGCCTATTATACTCAGGTAATAGATAGTGTAGGGGTTTTGAATGACATTGCCAAGAGATTGGATGACAGAGGGTGGAGGAATTTATAGGCTGGCCCAAAGAGCGATCATTCGCTTTCTCCATCTCCCTCACCTGCACACTTTACTTCCTTCATGCTATTTATCTCCAGCTTATATGGAAGCAGATGAGGCATGTCTGTATTTATGGTAAAGATGTTCAGTCCTGGCTCAGAACGGAAAGTTCGATTCAACAGAAAGTTGATTCAGAGTTTATGAACAATGCAAACAAGTTTACTTTTTGAAATTTATAGGATTAAAAAAAAAAAAAAAAAAGCGAGTAAGACACACTCCAATGAGAATTGTGCTTTTAACAGGGCTGGGTATAGATTATAATTTCCAGAAATAATTTGATTCACAGAAGCCTGCATTGATTTAAATCGGATTTTTTTCTATTCTTAATTTCAATTCAATTTTGAGTTTAAACATTTATTTAGAAATACATTAATAATCTGGTATATCCTCTGAATATATTTATATTAATCTGATACAGCTCACATACTGTAAAATGTATTAGTGAAATAATAAGATTGTTAATAGCACACAGTGTTACATGGCTTCTTAAAAGGAAAATTTCTAACAAAAATGTTCAGATCATTAAGATTGTAAACATTGTTCTGCTTCTCCTGGAGGGCGTTTAAATTTGACCATTAGGTGGCAATCGTGCTCTAGCATTACACCTTATTCCAGAAGAAGACAGTATGAGCAAAAAATAGTGTTTTACTTTAAAAAATATTTTCTTGAAAATGTTTGGAAATTTCATCCCTGTGAGTATATTTAGATGTTCATTTAGTCAGTAATGTATGTTTAAGTCGACAAAGCATTAGCATAAGCCATTCTATGGGAAATTCCATCAAACAATAGCATTAAGATGGCAGACTTTAGTTTTATGTGCAAAAATTGATATATAATTTTATGAATCAATTCTGGATCTGTTGAGCTTAAATCATTTAATTGAAATTATTAACCCAGCCCAAGTTTTTAATCTGTTCTTCTTGTCTTTTTCTTAATGATGTAAGACATATATACAGGAAATTTAGATTTAGATTAAGATTTAGGCAAGTCTAGTTGTTACGTGCAGACTATCAGTTTCCTGCTTTGCTCCATTCCACTTAAAGACAAATAGATCCATGAACGTCTTCGTTTCCCTTGCCCAAGCTGCCTCAAAATTGTACGGCTGGATAGCTCCAATATTGCTCTCCTTTTTTGTTGCACTGGTAATGTAAAGTTGGGGTTGTGAGGGGCTGTAAACTAGCAGGAGAGGGTGTAAGCAAGGGGATGATGGGAAATGAGGGCTGTCTTACTCCGTCCCAGTAGTCCCGCCTACAACTCGGTGGCAAATGTCTGATAAAAACAACACAGGTGTTTAGATTTTGCTTAAAAATTACATAATCGTAAATAAAATATTACTGGGGACCCTTTTATAGTAAATCAAAAGATTACATCAACTATCTTTAAAAAACAAAAAAAAAATTATTGGCAAATCTTAGCAGTTAATAGAGTGTCGTCAACGTTTGGGTCAAAAAACTAAAAAGAAACCCTGAAGGTTGCATTTCTGTGCCAAGTTTGCTGCATATTTCCCCCATAAATGTCTGATGAGGCTTTGAGAGTAACAGCAGCAGCAGTATCAAAGATACTTCATAGTTGTCAGGATGCAAGCGGTAGAAGAGGAGGGTGTCGAGAGAGCTATGAAAAAGGCTTGTCAACATTATCTGTTTTATTGATTCCACAGTAAAAGCTTGCCGCTTAAGCTTTGTTACTTTAGCGAGCCCCACTGAAAATACAACATCTCAAAATGAAAAAATAAATAAATAAAGGATCTTAAAAACTTCCCATTAATTTATTGATTTACATATTTTTATATCTTGTCTACCTAGTTTTTACATCCATCACTCCTACAGCATATAGCATCTTTACGAGATTGGTTACAATATTTTATCTCCTCTTTTAATCACTGACAACAACAAAACTAAATGAGAAAGATTGCCTGTTGTAACTTAAATAGAAATGTGATTGTATAAAAAAAAGAGGGAAAATAGGTTTAGTTCTGACAGGGTGTTTGTTGTCTGTTCTCCTTTAGTTGTTTTCTTTATGGAACCTTGTGTGGTGTGTGTGTCAAACAACATGCAGTGGAACATTTCAGAAAAGGTATGAACTAAAAAAAAAAAAATCCAATATGGTGGTGTTCAGAAGAGCAAACTTTTAATATTTTCAACAGCTTTTAAAGACAAAACTGCTAAAACAGACCCTACAAGGAGCATTACAATCAAATAATTAATAATAATTTATGATGATCCATAACTTTCCTGGTGTAAAAGTTCTCAAAAGAGCATTTGCCTGCATTTAAATGTTTATCATGGTGTCAAATTTCATTTTTGTGTGGCTTTTATTCTGAACCTCATGTTAATCGCTCGACAATTTTTCAAAGTCAGATCATGCGGAGAACCGTCTCCGCTATTGCTGAGTAATTAACTTGTCACATGCACTTCACAAAACCCGACGTCAAAAGCTAAACATTCCATACAGCCGGGAAAGCTTAGAGTTACAATATTATATCAACAAATAACGATCCAAACCGACTGCGTGTTTAGAGGATGCTGCGTTCGTGTGGTTTGGTTTCACATAACGGCAACTATCACTCCTCTGTGCAAGCCAAGTATAGAGTTCATTTGGTACAAAAAAATGTAAATTTAGTGAAAGCTGCAGGATCTCAGTTTTTTCAGCTACAGCAGTTAACAATGAATACAAATTATTGTTATTGTTTCAAAAATGTTTAATCACCAGACAGAGCCTGATCTGATAAGTGTCAGTGATTCTTTACATTTTTGTAGAAAATTTGTAATTAAAAAATGTAAAAAAAAAAAAATTTCGAATTAAAATGGGAATCTCGATTGTACAAGGGGCCAAAATCCAAAACACACTTTAGGTCGCATAACTAACAGGATAAATTATTATTGAACGCACACAAAAAAAAAAAAAAAAAAAAAAAAAAACGCAATGTTTTAGCATTACTAAAGAAAAACAGGCTGAAATATTATTCAAGAATAAATCAACTTAAACCTTAAATAGCTTTCAATATTTCCCTCTCCGTGTTTTGTCAAAATTATACAAGTTAGAAATGAGCGCAAGATAACATCGGGCCATTAATAACAATAAAATAAGATGATCTGGATTGCCAGATAGAAATACCCAGTGGGCCGGATCCGGCCCCCGGGCCTTCAAAGCACATGTGTGACACACGTCCTAAAGAGAAATTGAAGAAAAAAAATCAAAGTTAAAAAAAAGTTTATTTACCAACTGCTACCAGTTCATATCTGGTGCACACCAGTTAATAACCAAAAACTTTTTTTTTATTTCATTTTTTTTTCTTTGATGTCCCTTTAAGTGCTCTGTAGCGTGTAAATTGAATAATATATATTTTTTTATTTTTTGATGAAAATAAAAGAGATAAATTCAAAGTGTAAACATGAAAATAACGGGTCAATTTTTCAAATTAAGAAAGACGTTAATAAAAATAACTTTTAAGAATTCAGTTATTTTCATATTCCTTAACTTTTATGAATTTTTCCCTATCTTTGCACAAAAACAGTGCATGGTCCAACTCAGTTGAAGCCCGTCAATCGTATGGAGATCTAATGATCATTTAACCCTCAGCTTTAGTAGATTTTTTTTTTTCGTCCCATTTTTGTTTGGTCCAAATCTCTCTTACCATCTGTAGACAAATGAATACCAAAGATTTTTGTTAGAACATAGCAAAGTTAGGGAATTCTCCTCTGCTAAATCAACATCTAAATCACATATCATACTAATAAGTTATCCTGTTGAGTGTTTTTAATAGATTTTAAAGATAGTGTTCGTTGTATTTTTTTTTTAAGAGTTTGATAAGATAAAGCTAATTTTAAGGAGGCAAAATAACAAAAAACATTCATACAGTTGTGCAGCAGGCACCAAAAATAACTGACAAACAGTAATCTGAATAAATAAAAGCAAACAAATGAAATAAAGCAAAAATCAATAGTACATATTAACAAGTGAATCAATGTTTGTATACAACAACAACCTAGTAAACCCCTCATGTTAATTACTGTTGGTGTGAAAAAAAACATAATTAGATATGAGGGGAAAAAACAGAAACTATTAATGGCAACAGAGGGGTTTGACTTAATGATCAGAGTGCAGCAAAGACCTCCATTGATTTCCCAGTTAAATATACAGCTCAATTAAAGATACAGATGATTAGATGACTTCAACTCCGCAGAAGCAGATCCACAGATGCTGCGGAAGCGGAGCAACATGAGGCCGCCTGCTGCAGTGAGAGAACTACATGCTCTCAACCAGCTGCTCTCCAAGAGCGCAGAGTAATGCACTGCAGATCCAGGGCATTTTTAAAAAACTTTTTTTTTTTATAAAAATGTGCCAAAATTGTTTTAGGAAGTGCACACAAACAAAAAAAAGCTACTTTTCTTATTTAAATGAAGCACTTTCTCAGAAAAAGCAAGACTTACTCATTTCTGCATCAGCCTTGTCACAGACATGTAAAAACCTTGACAGTTTTTTTTTCTTGTCTTTGTACCATGTGAAGGGTAGACTTGTAAAAGTATAATGAAAAACCTTTTTGTTTCTCATTGACAGACAAAAATTATATTTAAGGGTTACCTTTATTTAAAGTTTATTACAGGTTTTATGTTTATTCTTCCCCAAAAATAGATGGCTGAGTGGCAAAACTTTGGAAATATAAATCACTTACGATACAACAATGTACATAATAAAATAATACTATTATTAGCGGTTTTTCTTGTCAAAACAGTGATGGTTTTATGTTAAAAGAATGTATAAAAACATTTTTTTTCAGCTTTAAAGGTTCTGAATTTACTTCTAAAACAGAGATTATTTTTGAGTTTGAACATCCCACATTTACACTCAAAAAAAGGCATTAAATAAACTAATTAAAAATATTACTTGCATATTAATAAGCTTGATTAAACAGGGTTATAAGTAAAACGTTTAAAGTTAAAGTGGACACACTTGGGACATGGAGTTCAGTTCCTGAATTTTTCTGGAGTTGGATGTCAGTGTGTGTTTGTACCTGAAGAGAATTGAGGAGGATGAAGATATAGGCCATGACAATGGAGAGCGGTACCAACACGCCACACAGCCAGGTCAGACCAAGGATTGGAAGCAGCACCAAAACTGCCTTTACTGCCCCTCTACACTCATAAACATAAAATTCAAAGAATACATTCATTTCATCAATCAGATCAACAGATTTCACTTGTTTTGAATCATGCAAAGCCACTGATTTCCCAAATGTATTCAAGTCCGACTCCCAATTGGATTTGATTTTAAGTTCTGAATTGGGAACGTTTCATTTAAGTTTTTTCTTTTTTTCTTGGCAGTGAAAGACCTAAACCGAAGAATTCCTCCACTGTCGAGTCAGACCAATTCAGGTAAAGTATTATATATCCAGAGGAAACGGCACGATTCAAAGATATTTCTTTGGATTTTGTGAGTTGCTCACATCAAGAATGAACCTTTTTTCAATTTCTCTGATATTCCAAAGTACAAATTCTCAGGTCCTTTTGGACAAACCTAAGATCCTCAACAGTTTTTGCTCCAAAATAGAAAGTTAGGAAGACGGAAAGGAAGAAAATGTTTCATGTTTAGTCCGACTTTATTCCGTTTTAAGATAAATTAGATCTTCACACAAGAAATTAAAACAGCTGTCTGTGCCTGTGTAACATGTTGTGGCGCTTTCTCTAGTTTAAGTAGCGGAAAAAAAATAGTTGAAACGGCTGCAACCCCAGTTTGCCAGATGGTTCAGGGTCTGCTTTGAAATCCTCATTGAGCATCTACCGTGCGGGCAGAAGAAACAAAACCACAATAAGGAATAAAAACAAATTTGTGGAAATTAATTTAAAATAAGAAAGAATCTCTCTGAGGGGACAAAGGCAATTTATTTCTGTCTAAAATACTAAAACTGTAGAGAAAGCTGGACATCAGACAGGACAATTACATATAATTAAAACGGCAGTAACGTATCGTAAAAATAATCGTATCCATCCAATACAAACTTTTAAACTTTATGAATAAAAAGGAAAGCAAATGAATAGTCGTTTAAGTTTATTTTTGAGCTAAAAAATTACTAAATTAAGTGTTTCTATTAATTTTTTATTTTTATTTTGAAACTAAATGACAAAAAGTGATTAATTTTTAAAAGATTCTTGCATAAAACAGTTTGAAGAGAAAATGTGTCCATTTATTCATTTATTATTTATGAAGCTGCTCTGCCACTGACATAACCATTATTATCATGCAAATAATTACATTCTTATTTTTTTTTATTAACTAAAACAAATATGCAATGACAAAGCAATTTTATAAAAAAAGTATTTATACTTTAGAAAGCTTCTTTAAGTGAACAGCATTTGACAAATTCATATACTGAATCATAAATCTGTCCCAATTTGTGTATTCTTGTTATTTCTCATTAACAAAGCTTTAATTCAAGGAACAAATGGTGACAACAAGGTGTGGAGGCGTGTAAATGCACTTTTTAAAAGAGAACAAATGCTGCCTTCTAGTGGCCACTACCTGATTTGCTCATAAGCTTGCTTCACAGGACTGGCGCCCAGGGCCAGCATGATGGACCTTCTCTTTGCAGTGGAGATGGTGATGATCACCACTCTCGTCAGGACCAAGATATTCACCTGGAAACAGATACAGGAAGACACAGATCAAAAATCCCCCCATGAGCACAAATTGTGGCCATTTTCAGCATTAACAACATGTCATCATGAAATAATTCAAAATCAGTTTGCTGACCATGATGATGAAGATGACAGGACCTGCAAAGCCCCAGATGATGCCATTCTGAACGCTGAGCCAACAGTAGTCATCAGCAGCATATTTTCCTGAAGCCGATGCTAGAGTTATGGTGACGATCAGAACCGGCAGACCTGGTAAAAAAAAATCCCAAGAACATGAAAAGACTTAAATCAGATGTTTGTGACAAACATTTTATAAATAGATCATTCAGTTTCAAGACTAGCTTTTAAGCAAAACCTTGAAATTTTGCTCACTTTAATAACAGAACACTCAAACACTTGTCTTGAGGGCAACACATCTCTTTCCAAACAAACTCTTTTACAAAACACACACATTTGACGTCATATCGCCATCATACCCCAGCCAATAAGATAGTAGTACTTCATGTGACGGTCCTCATTTAGGTTCACTGCTACCACCTTGCTCCACAGCAGAAGACCCTCCACCAGCATCCAGCTGAAAGCTGCCAGGAAGAATAGATGAAGTAGTGCTGCTACCAGAGTGCAAGCCACCTGCAGTACAGAAACAGACGCAGATTCAAATTTCAATTCCCAAGAAAATGCAGTGGAATTATGTATATTCACATAGTATTTGTGATTAAAATATATAATTTATAATCCTAAAAAGAATGAATACATTTAAGAAATATATTGTGAAAGTAAAACTTTACACTTTTCAATTTCAATGAGAGTGAAAGTGCCTTTAAAAAACACCTCAAATATATACAATCTGAACTATTGTATTATTCACCATGTTTATATGTTACTAATAAATATTTATTAGTTGTAAAATAAAAATAAAAAACTATCTATAAAATTTGGGGCCGTAAACCAATTTAAAAAAAAAAATCTAATTTTTTTTTAACAATCCATTTTTTTATTTTTTAACTTAAAGAATGTGCCGACCATTTATTTTCTGTGAATAATCACAATATAAAATTACATGCAAAACTACATATTTAGAACTTTTTTTTTAAGTGCACTCTATTGATTTAAAAAGATTAAACAGATCAATCACACTTTTGTGTTGTAGTTAATCCCGATTAATCCTAATGTTTAACTAGGTACATTAATAAGCCTTTTTATATTGGATATTTTGTAGTATATTAAGCTATATGACACTATAGTAGTAAGTTATTAATTTAAAACTTGCAAATTTCAACATTTATTCTTTAATCAAGTAACTTTGCTTTTTTTTTTTTTCTTTTTTTTACTCTTAAAAGTGTATTAAAACAAAGTGCCAGTGTGTGAACATGTTGTACCTTACTGTGGATGGCTGAGCCACTGCAGAGCAGAATCACCTGCGCGCAGATCAGAGCCACAAACAGGTTCTTATGGATGGATGTCCTATCTGACTTGGGAATGCTATTAATACAGGAAGGGGCAAATAAAACATGTTTAGAAGGACACTACAAGAGAAAAGTGAAAAGAAAATGAGAAACGTTCAGTCTGAAAGTCATGGATATTAATGTAGCAACAATGAGACAGAAAAAAAATCCTGAACGTTGGGTCAAGGTGAGGCCATGAGCTAGCTCAGGTTCAATTTAATCCTTTTGATAAAAAGAGTTCACCATCCCTTCTATTAGTCCACATCGATCAGCTTTGTCTGCCGTAATTAAAAATAGAACATTTCTTTATAGGACTTTTGTTTGCTATTCTATATCACAGAAAGATTTTAAATGAGTACCGGTAGTCAGAATAAAAACAAAAGCACAACCAGAGAAAAACATAAGATGATCTGGCCTTGAGAACACAAAACAAAACACAAGGAAATTAATATTTTAGGTGATTTTTACCAATTATATTAATATAGAAGAACCAAAGAAACCCTTATGGTATACAAAAGTAAAAACAAAGTTGTTATAATTTAATATCATCAAAAAAAGCTTGTAGCTTAGCGCATTTTTGATAAATCTGGTAATGATTAAGCTCATGGCTGGAACCTGTTTTTAGGCTAATCTCACTCTGATCATCTTTTGATTTATTTTAAAAGCGTTCCTTGTGGTCTTTTAGTTAAGATCATGCCATTTTTATAGATATTCATAGTTTCCGAAGAGCTATAGTAGCTCATTAAAAATTGGACTCTGTTGGGGCGGAGTAAGCTTGACCTCATTTCCCATCATCCCCTTGCTTAGACCCTGTCCTGCTAGTTAACAGCCACTCCACACCTCCAACCTCCCGTTACCAGTCCAACAAAAATGGCGAGCAATATTGGAGCTATCCAGCTGGGCAGTTTAGAGCGGGGGTGGGCACACCCCTGTTCTTCTCGTGGGCCACAAAAGGTTCCAAAATTTGACAGAAATTGCCAGAGCAGGAATAGATTCATGGCGCGTTTTGGTAATTCACTCGTAATAAGACAAAAATGACATGGGATCTTGACAAAAACATGATTTAATCCTGACTGAAAATTTGTTTCAAACAAAACATTTTGGAGTTTGTATTTCAAAAGTGTGGTTTTTATTCTCATTTTAGTGCCATTTTCACCAACAGGTTGATGTTCCTCAAGGAAAACTCAAACTCAGAAGAATGCTGCATTCATGTGGTTTTGGAATAATTGGAAAAATGACTTGGAAATCACACATAATTATCAAAAGAAAAAAAAAACTCTTCAAACACTACATAAATGCAGAATAACTTTAATAACTTAAAATCTGTGGGGTGAAACCTGAATTACAGGGAAAACAAAACATTAATACGACAAATGAAAACAGTTTATTCTTATATGGTGGACCAGATTATATAGTTTAAAGGAGCGTAGTTTGCCCTCTCCTGGTTTAGCGCCAGATGCCCAGTCAGACGAGGAAAACAAAGATGTGCATGGATCTATTTGTCTACAAGTGGATGCATCAGTGGAATGGAGCCCACCCGTCTCGTTTTCAACGTTACAAAAAAGCTTTTTTCTTTTCCTCATTATATTATATTATATTATATTATATTATATTATATTATATTATATTATATTATATTATATTATATTATATTATATTATATTATATTATATTATATTATATTAATATATAAATCGCCATTGTTAATGTTTTTTTTTTTTTTTTTTTTACTCAAATATATTATTGGGTCGCAGTTATAGAGATACAATTTCTCAAGTTACTTATTTAAATTCATATAAAAAGCTGCACTGAGATAAAGAACTCATTATTTAATTGTTCTTATTTATTTTTTTAAAAGATAGATAGAAAATAAGGAAAAAAAAAACAAAAAATTGATTTTTTTCTTTTTACATAACTGATTAGAAGTTGGACCAACCAACTGCTGCTTTTTCAGTGTTGACATTATTCAAATTAAGCCATTAAAATCTCAAAAACTATTTAATGACACTGTATTTATTTTTAAAGGGTGCGACATCAAATGACTAATTAAGCTGCACTTTTTGCCGTAAGTATACAACAGACCGCTTATGTGGATCACAGAGTAAACAGGCCAAAAAAATAAATAAATAAAAATATCCAGCTACTCACTCCAGCACAGTGAACAGCATCAAGGTCACCACCAACGCGCACAAAGACGCTCCACAGCCGATAAACGTGAGCTTGCTCAAAACAAGCACTTCTTCAGGATTCCACTGGAGGGGAAAATAAAGGCCATGTTAGGTTACAGAAATTACACCTTAGTGTTTTTGTAAAACAGCAGGAAAAAAAAAATATTTATTTAAAGATGAATAAATGAGCCTTCATTTTGTGTATTAATGTCATTCCATAGACTCCTGACTATCTCAGCAATGCAAATGTGTCTGTAGAGGACATCTCTGAACCTGAATATCTTCGCACAACATAGTACTGAGATAATGGAGTAAGAATAATTTGAAATGTATAGATGACATTTCAGGCTTTTCAGTTATACCGAATGCAAAGGGGAATTGTAGTTTTTTAGTGGATTTCATCAAATTTTGATGGACAAATTTACATTGTTACATTGGGAGGGGACTTTCTTAATCTGTGGGAACTTTACTTTACCTCAGTATCCATGTAATTCATCAACACAGCAAAGTTGGTGGTGTGGTTGCATTGACAGGAAACAGAATTAGAGCCAAAAAAAAGCACAGAACAGCCCTGACTGGACCAGCCACCACCGTGCCTACACAGCAAAAGACAGAAAACAGGACCCCATAGAAAGACTCAATGATTTATTTAAAAAAGAAAAAAATGGTAGGAAATTCTGTTTTTAAATGTTAATATATAAAACAGTTTATTGGTGTTCAAGTTTGCTGTTGTGTAACCTTACATCAGGCTGAAATTCCAAAAGGTGCAATTAGGGGTGAATCTTTGGGAATTCTTCACCTGGGGGGAAAAAAAAAAGTTTGTATACATTTATCTTCTCATTCTAAATCAAATGGGCAAATTTCGATGACCTTATGACCCCAGAACTTGGCCTTAAGTTCTTTGCAACATCAAACTTTATTTGCAGAAATGTGTGGATTTCTGTGAACTCAATAAGATTGTGTAAAATTGATTAATGAGATATCCCTGAATAACAATTTAGGATATTTCAGCACTCCTTATTAGCAATTGTATTAGTCACTCAGTATTAATTGTGATAGATTGATCTTGAAGAAAGCACTTAAGTGTGTAAAAGAAATCCTAAGGGTCATTTGCAATGTGTGTTTTTTTTTTTTTTTTACAAATATCAAAATTAAAGAAAGTTTACTTTTTACCAAAACATTTGGAGTTTGAGTTTGATAAAACCTTGACCTACAAATTACATTTTAAAGAGCAAAGTTAACATCTTAAGACTGAACGATGAACTGTACCACATGTGAAGAAAGGATATACTGGACAGCCACAGGAATTGTTTGACCCTTTGAAGAGTCGCGGACGGCGGCCGATATCACAGCAGAGCTCAGGTGACCTGGAAAAGCACTGTAAAGCAAGAGATTCATGTTTTTACATGTTTTCTGCTCCACTGTCAAAGTAAAAGTCACACGTCTGAAATTTCACTGCGGGACAACTTTCAGAGCTAAAAAGGTAAATAAGACTTATTGTACATTTATTTATTTTTGTTCTTGTTTACTTATAATGAGACATTTTCCAAAATAATTTAAAAAACAATATTTTTTTAAGAAATTGTTACAGCGAAGAAAACAGATTTAGATAAAATTAAACATCTGAAAAGAAATACGATTTTTTGTTTTGTGAAAAAACAAAAGCCAACCTTTTTTCTAAGTTTTCCTGTTGATGCGGATCAGGCTCCTCTGCTCTGCTAAAAATCTCAGCAAAACGGCTGTAGTGCGTGTGAATAAACATGACCTCCTCACTTCCTGATTTATGGTAGACAAAAGCAGAAAAAATACATTTAAACATTTGTTTTGCTATAGATTGCATTATTAGAAGTGGCTTAGATAGCGGTGAACTCGGCTGTTTAGGAGCCCCAGGTGAACAATAACATGGGACCCTCTGCAGGGTTCATATTAATCAGACAAGTTTTATTCAAGATAGAAAGAAAGACGACTTTTTTTAAAAATCCATTAAAAAAAATTCTCAAAGTGAGCATTTTATTCCCCCTTCACCTTTACCTTCTTTCCTTTTATGTTCTCTTTCTTATGAATGAGTATTATAGCCACCATGAAAGACAATAAACTTATAAATTTATGAAAATTAATTCGTAAAAATTATGAAAAAAATATATATATTTCACAAGAATGAAAATATAAATTTATGACTTAAAAACATTTTTACATGGAAAACTGTTCAAAATAAAGTTCTAATTTAACAAAAAAAATTGTGATTTTGTTCTCATAATTTTTGGATTTTACTCTCAAGAAACTGATATTATTCCCACAATTTTACAAGTTTGTCTTCACATTATTTTGACCGTTTTCTCATAATTCTGTTGTTCTTTTTCCTTTTTTTTATTTGTTAGAGTTGTACATATATTTATCTAAAATTTGCTCTGAGGGTTTCTAGCTTCTCTATCTTTAATCTTCCTGCCTTAACTGTTTGAGGTCACGTCTCACATATCAACAAACAGGAGTCAACCCCGAGATGAAGGTTATGAGAAGATGAGATAAAGAACTTAAAGAACTATCATCAACCATTACAAATTTATCTAGACTTTATGTGATTAGGGGATGCCCTGATCTATCTATAAGAGGAGGAGGATTTTGACGAAGGGCCTTCAGAGCGGCTTGGAGACAGGTTTCAACATTCATTGTCTGTTCTCTCTGTGCAAGCAAAATCTGATTTAAGAACTGATCCCTCTCTTGTCTTCCTTACAGAAAAATGTTTCAGGTTGTTTAAACAGGCTTCTGCACTTTAAGATGTGTTGCAAAAATGTGTTGCTTTTTCCTTGCCTTTTACTTTTTTCACATTACAACGCTTCATCTTGGTTTTTGTTTTTATCTCTTGGAAACGTTTTTCTTTGCTTGCTAACTTGCTATTGCTGGAATATTCCATTGCTTCAGAAGGGTTGGTGGAGGACGAAACACTTTTAGATAAGTCTTCTTATGACATTTTTATGATTTGTGTTTTTTTGTGACACGCTTAGAAAATAGTGGGTGAAAAAATTATTTGAACACTTGGGGCCCCCAAGGTGTTGGGACAATTGCCTACCTCTGCCTATAGGTAAATCCACCCCTGGGCTTAGCATAAAAAATGCTAAATGTGTTGTAGCACAGACAGAAAATCTGTAATTGCCTTTTTTGGCAGTTAGAGCTTGCAATAGTTTTAGCAAAACTTTTCATCTTTCAGATATATAGAATATAACAGTTATTTGAAAGTCTTTAGTATTGAACCAAGAAACTGGTTTGGAAAGTGTGTATGTCTTCCCACCTAGTGCGTGGATCCTCTTGAGTTCATAATCTGGGATAAGCAACTGATCATGGTGCCCGATTTCAGGATGGTGAGAGCCAAGAGAAGATGGATTAAAAACTTGATCTGAGTTCCTCTCAGATAATTTCTGCCATTTTATATACACTTCTGAAAAAAAGAAAACCAAAATGGCAATAATAAATAAAACTTATATACTTAATACATAATTTAGAAAAACAAAAGCAATATCAACAAAAAGGAAGTCATATCGCTATGCATATTCAAGTAAATAAATGATATTTAAAGAGATACTACCGATGTTCTTGGTAGAAAGGGAGAAACCTCTGTGCTGTGCGGACAGTGTGTCTGCGAGGGCTTTAGTGAGACTATCAATGCTCTCGACAATGGTAAACGGTCCAATGTTGACCTGCACATTAAGTCCAGACAATCGTGATTAATGGAGGTGAGAGGACAGCCGGAGGGTCATAAAAGATTCAAGTCATCTCATGAAATGGGAGGAAATATACAGCATGCACACTCAGAGGTGCTAGAATGTTTATGATCTGGTAACTACACAGATTATTTCACTGTCCAGTAAAAAAAAAAAAAAAAAAAATTAAGGAAAAAAAATATTAGATGTTATTGTAGATGTTAAAAAATACTTGACTCTGACCCCATCTGCTGTTGGGCCCATCCACTGTGCTACCATGCGCGGCTCCAGCAGCCAACTTGCAGCATTTACATAGTTGGTTGTAATTGACATCAAGACCTCTGCCGCTTCATCACCAGAAAAACGTGAGCTGGAAGCTATCACATCGATCGTCTGGGAGAGGGTTAGGACATCACTGGGGCTCAGGAGATGGGGGCTACTTTCCTCCATTGAATCTAGGACAACCTGGGTCATCTGCTGGAGCAAGGTCAAATCACCGTTCCAGGAAGAATTGAAATTTGTCCCTTCCATCACCTGAGAAATGACAGAAATCAGAACCATTGAAGACAATTGAATAAAAACAAACATCCAATCACAAAGCTAGTATCTAACAATAGTTGAGGAAAGAAACTAAGAAAAACAAATAAAAAACATACTTTGTATGTTTTGAAAGAAATTATCTGGACTTTTGCAGGACATCAAATTAACTTTTTGTTTGTCACCATGGAGGATGCCCTTCCTACACTAACTAGACCAAACATGGTTTGGCACCAAAAACTTGCTGATTCAAACAGTACAGGGGAGATATCTTTAAAAGAGATACAATTGGTAAATAGAAACCCATATTCCAAATTAAAATTCTTCTTCTTCTTCCACCAATGTTATTTTTTGATAGTGATATGAACACATATCTTGGGCAACTTACCAAAACCCTAGTATTAATGGAGTGAGAGTTATTTTGACACTTTAATCAATGCATTTTGACACTTGCCGTACCAAGCTTTTTTTTCTCACCTCTTTGAATTGTGTCACTTGGTTATATGTACACAGACCGGTTTAAGTCTTCACAGGTGGAAGGAGCCATTGTGTCATGACAAAAAGATAACGCAAGTCAAACTTTTTTGCATGAAAAAGGAAAAAAAATGAATTTATAAATCTTTATGTCCACCAAGCAAAGCTTTTCAACTATACAAAAAAAAAGTTTAATTTTATTCCTAAACTCAACAATAAAACCACAAAATAATTTCCAAACAAGAACATTAGTACTCTTAAGACTTCAACAGAAAAGAGATAACTAAATTTTCTACTACTAATGATGTTTTCATTATTTTTTGTACGAACTTCTCAGAACTGTTAATCCTTAAACATTTTTCTGATTTGTTTGGCTTTGTTGTTGCCAATTATTATCACTTTGTAATATTTCTTGCGATTTGTTCCTTTCTGATTTACCAAACTTTAAGAATTCACCACGTCTTAGGCTTTATTTTCTTCTCCAAACATGTAATTTTTTTTTTCCTTCCCTTTGGGAAAGTTGAAAGTATTTAATACCTTAGAGTTGAAATAGCATGCCATGTTTTGTATTATGTTTGGCGCAATTAGTACAATAAAATAATCTTAAAAAGGTTTTTTCTTTCAAAACAAGGTTTTGGCAAGGCTGCAGTCTTAATACAATTAAGAAAATGTTTTTTGTGATGTTGAAAAAAAATGATATTTGGTCTTGTAAAGATGAAGATTCCTAATGTTGGAGGCTAACCGCTAAGTTAACCATTCAACTACCCAACAAAGACAAAACTAATTAAATAAATATGTTTCCCGCTTCTTATTGACTTGGGAGAGTAATGCATGCTGTAAATGTTAATGATATGTTTTTCAAATGCAATCCACTATTTGCTTGAGCAGGCAGTCACGAGAATGTCAGATTGCACCTAAAATGAATATTTTGAATATTGTTTAACAGATTAACATTAACTGTCAGACTCACCCCTTTCATCTGAAGATCTTTGTAAAATGTTTTGTTGAACAGAGGTTTTGAAAAAATTGAAACATCCAATATTTCTGTGGAGAAAAAAAATGAGACAAAAACCTTATAGTAAACTTTTTGAGATGAATTTAAACTATGTTAATAATAATTACACAAAAGTAATGCCTGGATGCCTAGAGTAGTTCATCAAATTATCACATCAAAACTGTAATCAGATTATCACTTTTTCGCTGACAGACAGCTCCTCTGTGCTCGTTGCAGTCACCAAAGGTGACTTTCTCCTTCACGGGGTCAAAGATGCCACAGAGTTCATGAGATGAGATGTGGAAAAGGGAAAAATTTTCAATCTTCAACAAACTTGTGTTCAAAGATGAATCATTCACTGATCTCACATACAGTGTGGTGTCTCCTGGAAAGAGAAAGAATAAACAGTTATTTAGCGTTTTCATCAATCAAATTTAAAAGACAAACAAAAGATCTTTCATGTGCTTTTTTAGGGCTTCCCAAAAACATGATACTTAGATAAAGTGGTATATTTTATGAATGCATTCAAAAGAGACTGTTAGGTTTCAGACATGTCAAATAAATGGATAGGAGGGGAAAAATCCATCACATCTGACAGTCCACAGTCAGTCCCAATGTTTTTCAGTGCAAACACTAAAGGAAACTGTCCTGATGTCCAGCAGCTGCAGAAAATACATGTTTAGAAAGCTAAACCTTCTGAAAGACAGTAAATGCTCCATTTTTCCAAAATATCCCTCTGCAGGAGAAGGAGGGAGGATTTTGGACATGCAACGCTCACTGGGGACCATGATGTCATGGGGGAAAGGCCGCTTCGAAGGGTGGGTTTCAGTGTGATGTGAGTCGCAAAACATTTACAAGCATCATCAAGAGCCTAACTATTTTCCAATTTCAACTTGGTCAACGTTCACTGGAATGAGAGGGCAAAAGAAAAAAAGAACATTTTTCTTGGTCTGCCAAGAATGCCAGATGGGAGGGTTTTAAATCACCAACTCATTTTAAAACTATTACTGAAAATGAGTGGAGTCAAAATATAATCCAAGCGCTTTTTGAAAATTAGCTCCAACTGCATGCAGTGTAAACAACTACACTTACAGAGTTTTAGAATGTTTTTTTTTAAGTATAAGAGGATCAAATCCGTCAATTTGCTCCAAAGTATCGAGAATAAGTTGTCAACTGCAAGAGGATTTTCCTTTAAAGAAAAAAAAAAGCTAGAAGTTTACTAAAAATGGAAAATAGTTCAGAATTGAGCCACAAGGTTGTGTGAAGAGAATACGACATGGATAAATTATTTGCAGCTTTTAATATTCAAAACAGCTTCACAAGCTCTAAAAAGTCCTTCCAACAGGTGTTCCAAATTTTCTTGATTAGGAATAAAACGGAACGTCTGTCTGTGTGAAAGCAACGCTGGAACACACTGTAGCACCACACCCTTGTGAGCTTTAGTTGAACCGTATTGTATTGCTGAAAAATAGCAAAATAGAAAAAAGCAAGAAACAGTTTTCCTTTACCAGTCAAAAGCAGACTAAAAGTCAGAACTGAATCAGAGAACAAGTTCTGTGTTTTTACATGCTTCATTGATGGCTCACAGGACCAAAGAGCCAACACGTTTTCCAGTCTCTTTAGCTTTGAAGACTGAGTTGTATGACATCAGAAAACAATAAGGCTTGCATGGAAGAGGAACCATCACCACTGGACAATGGAAAACAGGAAAAAGTTGATAAGGACTTATGAACCAAAACCAAAATTGTATGTTTGTAAAAGGATTCAGAGTGTGTGACATCAACTGTCAAAGTGGGATGATATGGGTTCAATTTGCTGGACCTATGCCACCCTGAACCACTGACTCTCGTGTTCCAAATCGGAAGCACCTGCTGGTTCCAAGAAGGTCAAAATTCTATAGATTGAGAAATGGACAGTTATTTCTCAATTCTATTATTCAGAATAATAATTTTTGCCCTTCTTCTTACCATGTTCTTTATAATCCTAATTCAAAAAAAAAATCTTTACTGCAAGTTATTCAAGTTACAAACTGACCAATCAGATGCCTCAGTAAAATCATTTAGTCTCCGCTGGTCCCAACTTGAGCATTTGATTGACAGCTTCTCCCAAGCTGCTTTCATTGGAAGCTCACTCTTGATTGGTTCCTCTTAAAAAAAAAAAAAAAACTCAGACCAAGTCGAACCAATCAGTCTCAACAGGTGTCAAAATGGCGACAGCATATCAAGAAGCCACAGTGACGGCTTTGGCCTGATTTTGCAAGAGCAGGAGGTAAGCCTTTTTTCTTTGGGTAACGCCAACAGTTTGTTTTTTTCTAGTCCATAACATTTATGGCACCTGTTTGGACTTATTATCTATGTAAAAGACACCTGCCCACAACCTCAAACAGTCACACTCCAAACTACATTATGGTCAAGACCAAAGAGCTGTCAAAGGACACCGTAAACAAAATTGTTGACCTGTCCCCCTCCATCTGGGGTTCCCCGGAAGATCTCAACCAGCGGGGTCAAAAAGATCACAAGAACGGTGAGAAAGAATCCCAGAACCACAAGCTGGACCCAGTGAATCACCTGTAGAGAGCTGGGACCAAAGTAACAAAAGCTACCATCAGTAATACACTGCGCCATCAGGGACTCAAATCCTGCAGGGCCAGATGTTAAAGCCAGTACATGTACAGGCCCGTCTAAAGTTTGCCAAGGAACATTTGGATGATCCAGAAGAGGATTGGGAGAGTTGTCGTAAACCTACTCTACTCTACCTCTACTCTTTGTGTTTGAAGAAAAAATAATTCTAAGTTGCGTCCAAAGAGCACCATACCTACTGTAAGGCATGGGGGTGAATGCATCATGCTTTGGGGCAGTTTGTCAGCAAAGGGACCAGAACAACTGGTCCATGTAAAGTAAATAATGAATGGGGCTGTGTATGGTCAGATTTAGAGTGAAAACCTCCTTCCAACAGCAAGGGCATTTAAGATTAAATGTGGCTGGGTCTGTAAGCATGATGATCTCAAACACACTGCCTGGTTAACGAAGGAGTGGCTTCGTAAGAAGCATTTTATGGTCCTGGAGTGGCCTAGCCAGTCTCCAGATCTCAACCCCATAGAAAATCTTTGGAGGAAGTTGATAGTCTGTGTTGCCCAGCAACAGGCATAAAACATTATTGCTCTAGAGGAGATCTGCATGGAGGAATGGGCCAAAATACCAGCAAGACTTACAGAAAATGTTTCACTGCTGCCAACAAAAGGTATATAACAAAGTATTGATATTAATCTTTGTTATTGACCCAATTCTCATTTTCCACCATAATTTCTAAATAAATTATTTAAAAAAAATCAGATAATGTGATTTTTTTTATTACTTTGTTTCTTGTAGTTGAGGTTTACCTACGATGAAAATTACAGGCCTCTCATCTTTTCAAGTGGTAGAACTTGCACAATTGGTGTCTGACTTAATATTTTTTGCCCCCCTGTAGGACTGACTCCAAAACACATGAATATCCAAAAATCAGTACATTTTTCAACACCACACAAATGTTGAATAACTTTCTGCTCCTAATAAAGGTTGATGTATTTGTAGTGTACCATCTATGGGGACACCAGAATTAAAGGGAAAATGAAACATTACAAGGATTATAAATAATTTATTCCAGTTTGGTGGGCCAGATTGAATGGCCCCCAACCATGCATTTTAATCTATAAATTTGTGTTAAGATTTCTTTTTGTTACTCTAGTTGTTTATATGTGCTACACTTTCACTTCAGAGTAAAACAAGAAACTGGATATTTTTAAAGCTGTAAAGATATGCTTCCAAAAGTTTAGACGAGTAGTGTAAATGTTAGACCTGACCATATAAACAGGCGGGAGTCTCTACCATCAGCCTCTTCCAGTATTCTCCAGCTGCACCTTTGTTAATGTACCTTGACATGGTCTTTCTATCAACAGCTTTGTAAGAGAGTTCTCTATTTCCATGGCAGCTTTGCTCCACTTGAACACCAGCCCAGAGGAAATGGGTGAGCACTTCTTTTCCATAGTGAATATTTCACTGCTGTTCAGTACCCGATCCCAAATGTGCAGCTCCGTAACGCTCCCCGAGAATGACTCATTAGTAGGGATGTCCCGATCAGGTATTTTTGGTCCCGATCCGATTCCGAGTCATTGGATTTTGTGGATTTGCCGATACCGAGTCCCGATCCGATACTTTTGTAAGATATTTAAAATATTAACAAATTGAATAAACACATTTGTCTTGTCCCTTATTTATATTTCATTAACATTATTTTATCATTACAAACTTAAAACACTTTAGTGAAGTAGCTTTAATAAACAAGTATAATAGAGCAAATATAAACTAGAAAAAAAATAATATTTTCTTGTTATATAAGTGATAATTAGTCATGTGAGAAAGTTTAGTGACTTCAACTTTAATATATTTAGTTATTGAACATTTTTGACCAAATGTGATTCCTGTCCTAATTTAGAATTCTTAAAAATAAATTAGGTGTGTTTTAGCATGAATTTGATGAGTGTTTATGACTAGCTCATATCATTATTAATTTTCATTTATTTGTTTTTTTGTTTGTTTGTTTTTTTAAGATTATGTGCTTCTTTTTAAGTTCTTAAGACATCAAATTTCGGTTTTATTATCAGAATAGTTAATTTTCTTAACTTTTACTTCTCTTTCAGATAAATAAAACAGGCATATCAAAGAACAGCTCGGGTCCTAAGGAGTTAAATCACGGCGCTAGCATGTAGCAGTTAGCAGCTGCCGGTTAGCCATTTGTCTATCTGGAGCACGAAGAGCTTAACATTAAAAATAAACAAAACTCTGTCTTTTTCTGTTGAAATTCCTTTAGAGGTTGTTGTTTAGAGACACTAGCTGTCAGTTTTAAAGCGTTTTCAAAAGAGTTATTGATCCCGGAAGTCTGAATCCGTGATCGGCTAGCTAGCTAACTTTACATCAGTCCCGTCCTCTGCTTGAACTGTTGTCGTTTTCTGCTGCGTTTTCCGGGAATAACATGTGATCTGTTCATGACATTCAGACTTCTAGTGGAGTATTTATCCGGAATAATAAGATTGAAATATAAAGTGCTGATCATAATAAAAATAAATAAAATATCCGATCCTGATCGGACAATGGAGACCGATTCCGATCGAGTCTTCAAACACGTGATCGGGCCCGATTTCCGATCACGTGATCGGATCGGGACATCCCTACTCATTAGACTTAAAGGAGCCTCCAAACGCCTCCTGCTCCTGCCCGATAATGAAAAGTCCATCAGGGCCGAGGCTGTCAGTACTGTTCAGTCCATCACCTTGTCCAATAACGTAGTCGTGGGCATATATCGCCCAGTGTCCCCCATTTTGACTCCAAGAAACACACACCGAGTGCCAGGAGTCATCATGGTCAAAGGCTCTTTTGTAGGGCCCTCGAATACCGCGGACCAACAAGGCCAAATGCACAGACTTGCCCCGGATCACTTGCGCTCGGAGCTGGAACTCATTAGCGTAGGATTGAATGGAATAAGAGAAGACTGTGGAAAGTCCAAAGGTTTGTGAATCGAAGCGAAGCTGGGTGCACACAGTGACGGAGCCCATGGGAGGAAACTTGTGAAGAAGTCGAGCATGTTTGCTGCTGGAGCGTCCAGAAAAATCCAGAGCCAGTGTCTTAGGGGAACCTTAGGTTTCACACAAAAAAAAAAAATCAGTAAGGGGGAAGCTGGAGACATTATGTAAAAAAAAAATGAAAATAAAAAAATGACACTACAATTCTATTTTGCAAACCTGTTTTGCTTGAGAATTACATTTACTGACACATTGAATTTTCTTTCGTCCCATAATTTTCTATTACAATTTAGTTAGAAGAGCAAGTATATAGGAAAATTGCCTTTATGATTAAAGAAAAAACTGACATTGGGATATTTTCATGCAAAAACAAAATACACTACATACCTGTTACATTTTTGCTGCCAATCCAGACCTTCTGAGAGATGTTTAAATAATTTAAAACTCTAGCAAGCTCTTGGGTCTCTGTTTGGTTGGAGACTGAAACTAAGGAACCAACGCGTTGCTCACACTTTCTTCTTGCTTCATTCCACTGGATGTGATCAGGTACATACTCATAATAAATTTCATTCACCAATTTTCTGGTTTGCAGAGTAGAGTCTATTAAAAAGAATAAAAAACAACCATGAAACATTGGGGGACAGTGTTGAGTTACAGAGAAAATGGTTTCCCATATATTTAGAGAAAGTCAAACCATGCATGATTAATCATATGTTTATGGTATTTTTTTATAACTGTGAATGTACTTTTCTTTGCAGAAACAGGAAAGTCTTACCTGCTGCCAAGTTGTGAAAACAAACCTGAAACATAAGCATGGACTTTTTTTTAACTCTGTTTTTTTTTTTTTTTTACATTTTACTGTAGGATATACATTTAGAGAAAAAGAACATTATATCTGTTAGATATTAATTAAATATACAGAATTTGCATTATTATCCAATATTTAAATCCCCTCAGTTTTTGATATCCCTAAACAAAACTGCAAAAAAAAAGTATGACTTTTCAAGTTTAGTGGTAGACTTACTGTTATGTTTTCATTATCTGTAACATCACTAAGAAACTATTCTGTTTGTTCAAATCTTTACATTTAAGAGTCAACAACAAGGATAATGAAGACAAAATGCTTCCATAAATATTTGTACTTACGTGCATAAAAAGAGCGAGGTATACCAACTGGTGCATCTCGACAGAAAAATAAGAGTTTTTAAAGTAAGAATTCGCTTTGCGGATAGTAGAAAACCTCAGACTGACTTGCAGGTTTTCTGTTCTCTGCGTCTCCTCTCTGGAGTGGGCTGGTTTGTGAGAAACGTGAAGTCATCTCCCTCGGGCTTTCCTTTTCCTTTTTTTAATGAAAAGCTCACCCGAGAATGTTTTCTTCGACACTGGGAAAGAGGACAGCCCTGGCTGTAGCCCCAGCCCCTGTTAATGACTGAGAGGTGCAGAGGAGGCTCTTAGGATTGGGTTATGATGCGGTCACTTCGCAAAAAAAAAAAAAAAAAAACGTGTTCAAGAACATCTGTGAGAAGTTTCCAGGGGGAATGGTCAAACTATAAATTATTTTCGAAGTGCAACAATGCTTTTTGGCGATGAACCTCTCTATCTACACCCTGTACAGTTGCCTTTAAAACCATGTAGGAACATGAATTTGTGGATGACTAGAAGAGCATGAGTTTTTCTATTAAAAAAAATCCAAAATGTTGTTAATTTCTCTTGTTTTGAGCATTTGGAAACCCAAATACTGTCAATTACAATGTCTGTCTGCTGCTCATTTCCTAATGCAATTAATGCTACAAAATACAAACACAAATGCCTCTACACACTTTTTATTGTTGGCATTGTCATGAATGTTGGCGGCAGTCAGGTGCTGTCACTGGACATTCAACCTCAAAATCCAGGCACCAAGTGACCAATGTCAACTTTCAGAGAAAAATTATCAGGTTGCCATACAATTATTCTAACTACAGTCACAGATCCCAAAATTCCACTGTGCCTAAAACGAATCCAAGTTTTACAAGTTTTAGAGTAAATTCAGCAGGTGACCGAATTTACAGCATTTGTTGTTGGGATGTAGCAGTCGCATTTTACAGGCCACAATGGCCACAGAGGTTGTTTTATTTTTTGTAGTTAAAAAAAATAAATAAATAAATAAAAACACTTGTCCTGTTCCAACAGCTGAGCAAACAGATAAAAAGGTAAATAACTCTTGTGTGAGACAAATTTTACTGTAAGAACAGGGGGTTATGGGTTTTCTGGCACACAAGGTGTATATTTATACAAGCTCCTTTTGTTACTTCGGCTTAACTTCATTCATTTTGGTAATATTAGTATCACTTTTTGTTGGACTAGACCGAAAAGAAGAAAAGGACAGAGGAGAGAGGGATGTTGGGGAGGGCACAAAGAGGGGGGGGGGGGGGGGGTTTACGAAAATTGGAGGATACATACAGAATGGGAGGAGAGGTTATAAATTATAAAACAAATAGGAAAATGCTGTAAATTTATAATCTCTACTGTCAGGAGTACATGCGAGTCTAAGATGGGAGGGGCCTGTCCCCACACGTTCAAATATTTAACATACACCTGTTGGCTCCAAAAAACTTCACATACAGACATGTCAAAAAATTCACAATACAACTACAGTTCATATTAACATTCTTATACATACAAACCCACACATGTAAAGCATGTATTCGATCACACATAACAACTGTGCTCATGTGAGTGTTTTTGTCCTGCTGATGTGGATGATGGAATGTAAAAAATAAATTAAAAAAATTAAAAAAAAAAAGGGCTAGGTCATCTCCATACCAAGACCCTGCTGAAGCAGCAATGGTAGCCAGTAAGGATGAAACTATTCTTTTTGAACAGGTTTAAAAAAAAAAAAAAAAAAAAGATTAAAACTCGTTAAAAAAAAAAAAATAAAAAAAAGTGGAATGTGGAGCAGATTATCTTTCTCCATGCAAGCTGTGAGTGTGTGTGTATAGCACACACACTCAAAGCGTGAGTAAGTGCTCTTCACCTGCACCCCCCTCCTGTGAAATTCTCGCATCTCCTTCAAATTTAAAAGTTTCACATAAGTCGGTTCCTACAGAATTTTGCTATGTTGTGATCGCAACTATTAATGCAAATTCAAGCAAACTCAAGATGTGTTGCTCACCAACGTTACATTTTCATAGCAACTTTTCCTATTGTAACAACAGTCATAGATGATGATGCCGCTTCATGCTTTTTTTTTTAAATGTTACAGAATGAGAATGAAAATGAAAAGTATTTTTCTTACTGTTCATGCCATACTTTCAATGTTAAGAAATAAAAGACAAACACACCCAGAAAGTGATTTCCCACTCAGAGTGATCAAAGAACTTGATTTAATGTTTATAGTAGATAAAATAGTGCACAGCTCTTAAAAACGTACCCAAAAAGGCAATCATTAAAGTTTATACTTTTACAAGTTGCAGTCTTCCTATTACAAATAATCCAGCATAGCAGTACTTTCCTAACTTTAAGGAATTTAGATTTCCTAACGTCAAAGATTTAGAACACTTTGGCTCAATGCCACAAATCATTGTGTGATGTATTTGATCCTTACACAAATCTGACAACTATCAAAAAATAGTGGACCTTCAAGTTACTTTACCAGACTGAGTAACATAAGAATAACTTTGCAGTTATTGACAATATTTATATGCATTTATTGACATCACGAAAAAAAAAATCCAGCAATGGGTCACAAAAACTGCTTCATTTTCTTTAAACAAACAAGAATAAGAAAAAAAAGTAAAAAAAAAAAAAAAAAAGTTTCTACGGAGTATTTTCTCATAAGAATCTTTTAAATAGACAAAATAATCAAATATTGTATGATGGGAAAATTTTAAAACATGTACCACTACAAATTGGATCCCTTCAAACTTGACAAAATAGTGCACCTGAGGAACTTCATATTGAATAATTTTAACTAACAGTTATAAATGCAAGAAAAAAAAATACATCAAAATAAAAAAAACAGCAGTGATGGTCTGGGTCAACAAATTGTACAATTTCTACAGAGTATATTACTGTAATTATTCAAACTGGTAAGTGATGGCCCAGCCTAAGGCTCTTTTGTTAACTATATTTTTAACAGCTTATAAATGTATCCATTTTTTTTTCTTTACCAAATTACAAAAAGGTAAATATGTAGCTAAATATATATTTTAAGGTACTCAGTGGAGGTGGGTTCCTACTGCTTAATGCTTGTGATGCAAGATTATTCCTAAAGCTTAGCATGTAAATAGTTGAGCTCGTCTCCAAGATAAAATACATTAAAGTTTCTGAAACAAATCAAACCCAGTGTGGGCTTCCACTACAGGACATGTCCTGACCGAAGCTGTACACAACCTTGCTAACAATTTGCTTCTTAACAGCAGGGCAGGTATCCGCTTTTTCTCTGATATGAGGGTCATTACCTGAATTCCTTTTAGAATCTACTGAACTTCTGTTCTCCTCTGCACCAAGGAAACTCAAAGAAGCTGAAGACAAGGACTGTAAGGCAGAGCGGAGGTCATCTCTTGCCGATTTTGCTGTGTTGGGTTGAGGAAGTTTGAGAGACGTGGCCAATTCTCCCTCCTTTGACAAGCCAGAGACCAGCTCATCGACAGCTTTGACAGAAGAAGGGATGAGCTCTCTGAAGATCATGAGGTCAGAATCTCTGTCTTTACCTGGATAAGGAATGGAAGAATGATGAATACAATCTAGAGAAATGAAAACTTTCAGAAGTTGAGCATAGCTCAAACATTAACATATTACTAAACTGTAGCAGGACAGGCTCATCTTTTAATACTTAAATCTTAGATTGACACTCAATAATAGATCGATGTAATGTACAGATTAAAATAAATGACCTTGAAGGACCGCTGACAGATGGGAATGCAGGTTTTGGACGGCCTGGTTGAGCTGGAAAAGTTTAGCTGATGTGGTGCTAAGTTTCTGTAAATGAGCAGCAGAGGACTCCTCTTCCTCCACATCCATTTGATCAGAACCTCTCTCCTGTTTGAAAAGAAAAAAAAATAATATATAATAGAATGTTTTACAACTGCAAGATAACAGAACACCAACAGACTCAATATTTCATGATTAAACATTTGAGCAGCTCTTTAGGCCGTGTCCCACTGTACAGTTTGTGCATTGTCCAGGCATGTCACTTTGGTATTTCACCATATATGTGTGACATATATAGTTAATTCAGTTTTGATTGATTTTGGTTGGTTGAGAATTATGCAGTTCATGGGTATTTTAACGTAGTTTATACTGAACTTTTTTGTAGATCTAATTCAACGGGGCATGATTTTTTTTGGGTGATAGGCATGCAAATTTTTGGTTTTCCATAATTGTTCCACGTATGTCTAACTGAGTTTTTATACATGTGCCACCAATGTTTAACTTGTTCGTATATATCACGTATACAAATCACAAAATAAAATGATTTAATTGACAAATCACTAATGAACTGCATATAAAAAGAGCGATAGCAAGCACCTTGCAGCAGACTTAGAACTGGTATAGACCACATGAATCCGACTGTTTAATAAAACAAATCATTGCGAGGCCTCGTGGCGGGCGCTCACAATACGATTTCTGCCCAATGCTGCAAATGTCAAAGTTGAGAAATTAAATGAAGCGCAGGATTATGCGTTCTTTGCGTGGTTTGTTTATACTTATGTGGTTTTAACTTGGTTCATTTGTGACACATCTGTGAAAATTTAACATAAAGAACCACAACTTTTTTCACTTTTTCCACATATATTCTAAACAATTTTCATTCGTGCTAAATGTACGAAGCAGCAGTGTGATGAAAGACCAAATGCTTTAGATCAAAGCATTTTTTAAACACGAATCATTCATATCTAACAAAAGAACCATTTTCCCACATCTGTCCTTGTTGTTTAAATTAAAAGGTTAGTTAGAAGATAATGGCAACAGCCGCAAGCTGAATCTTACTCGATTCTACTTATTCATCTTGAGATGAGAATAGGAGACATACTTTGACATGCATTTGGCTTTCAAGGATTAAGTCAAAGTGGCATTAATAACAGTGAGTCACAGTAAATAATCATAATCAATTAAAGCTGTATCAAGACTAAAACATTATTTAACTTTACCAAAAACAAGTTGGCTTTGATACAAATTCTGAATCTCAATTCTTGTTCATTCAGTGAAGATCTTACAAGATGGAAAAAAAATAATACTTCTCATGGTAACATTTATTTTTTACTCATTGTTTTGATCATCACTTTTCAGACTTACCTTAATATGGCAATGCAAGTAGTTCTGCAGGGTACAAGCTAATTCAATAGTTTTGGATTTTAACGTTTCTTGGACCTAAAAAAATAATAATAATGGATTGTTAAAAACATCAGCAACATAGAAAAACATCATCGGCATCATCTGCAAATGTTTTATTATAAATTGTATGATATACATTTTTTTTTTTTTACCAGAGTTTTGGGATAGACCAGCTGAGCCTCCCTCAACATTGCCTTGGTGATTGTCAAACCTTCCTCCAAAAGAGATTGGATGCCATTATGGTTTCCTTTAATCAGGCAAGTTACCACAGATTCCTGAGAAAAAACAGAAGCAGTAGTAATATTTTAATGTTTTAGACACTTTCAACAGGATCGATTAAATTGGCTATGGAATACTGAACCAAATGGCAACTTTGTCAGATTTAAATTGCCAGCAGTAAAGAGAATGCCTTAAATGTGTAATTTAATTATACAAAAACTTGATAAATTACAGAAAAAGGGGAATATATTGTAATGATAGATTTTTTGTGAGATTTTATTTTTCATTTACCAGTAAAAAATAAAATGTAAAATTCAGATACAACTTAATTTGAAACATTATATGTGATGTTAAGTCTATTCCATGTTAAAGCTAAAATACCTGTAACCCATAAAGACCCAGACCCAGTTTTCCTTTAAAATAAATTGATGGGAAATTCACCACAAACCAAGTGGAACACAGAACACATTTCTGATATTTTTCTGTTACACTGATGTCACTGTGGGTTCTTATGGGTTAAAAAAAAAGACTTGGTGAAAGAAACTAAGAGTAAAAACAAGCAATAGCTGTTGCAAATCAAAATCAGATTAACTAATTAGTGTACTAATATTTTCAGGGAATCAAATTTTACAATGTAAAAAATTAAATTTCCCAAGAGTCTTGTGAACAACCAGGCTATGTCTACATTCTTCCCAACTCATTATATAGTGCGTTCGCCATTTTGTAATGCTGTCTAAATCTACAATTCCAAAATCGAGTGCACTAGAAATTTCCCAGAAGTAGTCTTGGCGAAAAAACCAGTGTGCATCAATTCTCGCTACGTTAGCAAAAATAGACCACCATGCATCGCGGTCGAACAATTTTTGGGGAAAAAAAAAAATGTTAAATGTAAATTTTGAATAAACCATCTACATTTTCATCATCAGAACACATTGGAGTCACAAATAGACGTCGTGAAATGTTCGTTCTGATTCAATTTTCACTTCGTAAAATCAGTGACGTCATATCCGGCGTTTAGAAAAAAGAAAGAAAAGTAATGAGAATGGTGTCTGAATTGCCTTTAAAATCCAGGCCACTAGATAGTCCTGAACTATATAGTTTTTAATAATTTAGGGATTAGGGTGGGAATTTGGACATAGTCCCAGTGTGTGATGATACTTGCATTTCATTTGAAATATTTTTCATTGTAAAATAATTTAGGTATATTTTATGAATCGTCTGAGTTTTTAATCATCAGAACACAGCAGATTTATAAATAGCCTTCATCAAATGTTCATATTTAGTAGGTTTTTTGACCGTTTAAAGGAAATTAGTGAGCGTTTGTCTGTATCGACAATTCCAAATGCAATTCCTGAAAATTTCCTAGAAATCTGTGTCCAAATTGCATTAAATTTCTGGGCACAAGATAAGTCTGCACTATGGAGTAGTGAAGGAATTCAGACACCGCCCAAGTCTACTTCTACTTTGACATCTACAGTTTATGAGCACATTCTGTGGAAGGATGAACTATTAGTTTTGATACAGAGTTTGAACAGACAGAGTAGCTGCTGCTGGGTTGCTGGTGGAATTACCTTGCCTGTGGCCTGAGCATCCAGCCTCATGATGCTCATTGGCATGCCCGTCACCACTGCAAAATGGCCTAATGCGAGCAAGGCAGCATCCATGCATTTACTGCTCTTTCTCTGGGCCTCCACCACCATCGATGTGATCTCCGATTCACAACCCTGCACGGAGAGCGGAGGTGGGGGACTGAAGTGCAAGTCAGAATAAAAAAACAGGCAAAATTGTGCTTGATTTGATAGTGAATCAATGTAAGCAAGCCAAAAGAGCAGTTGACAAACTCTGACAGGTCGGTAAATAAATTAAAATGCTGGAAAATATTAAAATTCTGGATTGAGAAGGAAGAAAATTATCTGTTTAGATGCTAAGAGATATAAGGAATTTAGATTTATTTTCCATATATTCATGTTCTGCGTGGGGCTCAAGGTTGAGAATTCCCCGTGCTTTGCCATTTCAGCAGATAGACCTAAAACAGCTTAGAGCTAAGACCCGTCAATCAAAGCCATGCATTTTGATAAGCTGCCCCATTTTTAAACTACTCTAAATTGGAAGCCATTTCCGCATTTTAGATTTCTCACTCTTTTTGACTTTTACATGGAATCAGGATCAGGCAGATATCTCAGATTACACATCTTTTATTCTGTGTTCCTTTTTTTTTGTTTGTTTGTTTACCTGAATAAGCATCTGGAAAAATCCTCCCATTTTTTTGACTTGGCTTTTGAGTTCTTCAGCAACAATGTAAAGAAGACCAGAGAAGGGTTTAACACTGGAAAGCCATTGCATGGTGACCAAAACTGCACTTTCCATGGCGATGGTTGCCTTAAGTAGCTCAGTCTGAGCTGCCAAGTTACCCACAAACACTACAAAAGGGAAAAAAAAAATTATAATAAACACCAAAAACAAGCTTTTCATTTTCTTTTCTTCCTTCTAATTTTTGGAACTCACCATTGTCCTGACTATCGTCATCGAGGCTGTTGTATAGATCAGAAATAGTCTGGACAGTCTTGTAAATCATATTCAAATCTGAGATCAGCCGGTCTGCCATGCTCTCTCCTGTACCACTACTGTTGCGCAAACGGGACACTGACTGGCCAATCAGCTCCTTGCAAATGCCTGGAACGGCAGTGTCTCTGTTGGTGGACGGTTGGATGGTTGGAGGTGTAGAGATGCCCATCAGCCCTGGTTACGGGAGGGTAAAAATGCACAAAGGATGGTACTTATAAACACATTACAAAACAACTTCAACATAGTAAAGTTAAAGTTCCCCTATGGCCCAAAAAAAAAAAAAATCCCAGTGATATTTTAATCATGATTATAACATTTTATACCAAAATCCCACAACCGAAATGTCTTAAAAAGCCATTTTTCATGTCTGTCTGAATCCAAAATCTACTCTAAATGGGTGTGGCCATTGGTGCTGAGCTAAGCAGCCGCCCTTTCTGATGATGATATTTGTGTAAATCTTAAACGGTGCGCAAAAAAAGTCAAGCAATATCAGAAATGTCCAGTCATATCGTTTTGAGCTGAATATCAGCTTGTATAAGGAAAGTGTCATGAATATTATCACCCACTGCAATAAGTCCATATTCTAAGTAGGGCTTCTGGTAGCCTATTGTTTTTCACATGCACATCATCTGGTTGAACAGCATACCTGCAGTGTGAGAGGAACCGGTGTGGAGGCTCTGAATTGGATGAACTCGGATTTCATAGAGACGACCTGAGATCCTTTTGCTCTTCAGCAGACTCCTGCTCCTGAAGTCCAGCCAAACACATTTTTTTTAAATTATTTTAGCAGCAAACGGCAAATAATGTGATCATTTATTTTACTAAGAATCTATAGAAATACTATAAAACCATAATTTCAGTTACTTCACAAAAATTCTTCAGATTTTGCATTATATCCTTAATAGGTCATGTCAATTTATTCTAACTATGGACGGAAGAATGACAGATTAGGACTAACCTTGACATTTTTGGATGACAGAAGAAATTAAGGAAGTTATGAAACATTCTACAACAGCAAGTTTAAGAAATAAAACTGTAAAAAAAAAAAAAAAAACTTTAAATTTCACAAGTTTTATATATGCTTATGAATAGCTTCTGTTCAACTTTTAAAAAGTTAATCCATTTGCCAACATTTGAACTGAACATTTTTGCATGTTCAGTACAGATATAAGAAAAGAGTTTAATTGTGGATGACTGAAGCTGAATAATATTTCTTCCGATTGGATTTTTGGCGTACAGGAGGCCTGGAAATAATAATAGAAAACAGAAAACTATAATTTAATTTACACTCATCCAAAGAAAACTAGTTTTTTGTTTAGGGCATTTTTCAGCTAAGAGTCATTTCCAATATCCAGATCCAGGTGTCCAAACCCAGAAAAATCTTTTAGTTCATGTAAACCTGTAAGTTAGCAAAAGGAGAGGCTGAAACTTAAAAAGGGGGAACTAAAAAAAAAAAAAGAATAAATTACCTTCGGCGAGAAAAGGAGGATGTGGAAGTAGAGGATGTGGATATATCCTGCTCCCACTCATCCTCTGGGTCATAAAACACGTCGTCATCTTTAGAGGTGGAATCCCCCTGCAGGGAGAAAAAAAAAAACTCCTGTCTTGCCATGTTGCATTTGAATTAATGAGAACTGGATGTCAAAGAAAAATAGCTTCCCACCATAAGGCATCAAACCACCCATAGCAGACAATAATCAAGGTCAAATCTATTGGAATCTAAACACTTTTCTAAGTTATAATCATAAGCATGACATCAAGCAAGTGTTTGGTGTCAATCATATTTTAATATAGATGAACTCTTGATTTAATAACAAAAAAAGCAAACATTTTTTGGGGTTTTACTTCAACTGTAGTTCACGTTTTAAGAGTGGTTTGATTAAGTGGACACAACATTTTTGACAGTTGAGATGAAATAAGTCAGACCTGCTCGAGTTCTCTCATGGCAGCCATGTTGTTCTGGAACTTGTCTAGGCTCCAAAATGTGGAGATTCCCAGTTTTGTGTTTTGAACCCGAACTTGGAAACCCCCTTGCTGCGTGTGCTCATTATCAGAGCTTTCATGCCTGAAACAAAGTTACCAAAGCTCACTGAGCATTAGTTTGCAACAGGCGGGCAGCTAGAAATTAGTTACAAGAAAAGTCAAAAATGCAGGAAATTTGTGAAGTTTTTTCATTCATTACTGTGTGCAATGAAAGATCTGAAACATATCAAATCTCATTTTTCCTACCTGCTGAACAGTGTGTGCTTTTTCAGTTTAGTGCTGATTTTATTGGCTTCTTCAATCATCAAAGACAGCTTCATAGAATCCCATGGTGGAGGAGCTGCAGCACAGAAAAACCCATTAACAAACACTCTTCTAAACACTTGCTCTTGTAGCACTTCATATTATATTTTAAGTAGGGTGTCAAATTGTGTTAATTGTGATCAATTAGACATTTTAGTGCTTTTTAAAAAATTGTCGTTAATCTAATTTTTGCACCGGGTTGTTACTTTGATGTTTTAGCACACCTGGAAGAGCATTATCCCACTCATACCAAGGTCCATTAAAAAATATATATGTATAGATATGAAATCAAACTTAAAAATACAATAGGATTGGAGTTCTTAAAATTAATTCACAAAAAGTTGACTTTTTTTTTTAAAAAAAGGGTTGTTATGGCAACAACCACCACACCTGCTGTGATGGCGCTCTGCTCTCACCTTTTACTCCTAGAGGAAGGCGATTGTCATGAGAAGTTTAAAAAACAAAAAAGAATACATTCAGAGCTAAAGTTTTTGTCCAGATGATGAAGCAAAAGTTTATTTTTTAAAAAAGTAAGTAGTTCTATTCATATGTTGTGTTTTATTTTTACTTTTTTTACTTCTTTCTTATATCCTCTTCTATATTTATTTTCAACTTCATCTCAGTCTTTAAAAATTATAAAATTCACTTAACAGGTTAAAGGAAACTATAAAATCATTTTTCTACTGTTTTGCTATTGTGATAAACTGTGGAAGAAAGTATGTCAACATTTGAAGTATGGTATTAACGAGAAGTTCCTGTTTCAATATTTTTTGGATTGCTTAGAGAAGTGTTTCTACTGTTTTTTGATGTGGTAAATTAGAGATTCTGGACCTGATTTTTTTTCCCTTCATTGTTCAAGATTGGGAAAAAAAAATCCCCCTTGGTGGTGTAAAAGTCAAGGATGGAAGTCTGTTATAATAGAAAACCTCACAAAGCCTTATTTTTAGTTGTATTTTGATCTTTTACTGGTAACAATGTCATGAATTTAAATGAAAACACTCAAATTAGGGATTTTCACAGAAATGAAAGTGTGATTAAAATATATTAATCACACAAAAAATGAATTGCATGACAAAACTCATTTTAAATATTCATCCCTCTAATAAAGTAAATCAATTTAAAGGACAATAAATTAGTCAAATGTTGCAACTCCGATTGAAAGAATATGTCAAAAACAAACTGTGAAACAGACATGTTTGCTTTTAATAAGTTGTCTGCAGTTTGTGGCAACACCTTTTTAGCTTGGGTCTCTTAAGGAGACGATATACTGCATGACATTCTTAAATCTGCACAAGACTGGATAATAACCATAACAACCAGTTTTCAAAAAGGAAAAGAAATGGTAAGAAAATCACCCTTTCGAGGAGTTCTGTTTTCTCTTTGAGCTCTTCTCTTCTGCATTTCTTCCAACTCTTTGCTGATCTTCTTCTTCTCCACCTCCAGGGCTTCAACTATCTTTGCTTGGCATACTCTTTGTTCTTCCATAACCTAGAGTGAATGTAGACAATGTAAAAAAAAATAAATAAATAAAACATTAACATTTGGCTCTTACATTTTCAGCATGTCTTAAACATATTTGAGACTAAAACAATGAAGCGATACAATAAAAACAGCGGCATGCTTCCAAAACTAAAACAAGACAAGGACTTTTTTCCTTTTTTTTTTGTATATTCAGACCTGGGCTTCCATGTGAAGACGAAGCCGTTTCTTCTGTGTGTCCACCTCTTGCTCCAGCTCCAGTTTAGCCATCTTAAGCTTTGCCATCTCGTTGGCCACTCTCTTCTGGTCCACCTGTTCCTGCTGCTTTCTCTCAATTTCTTGATTCTATAATAACAAAGAAAATAATAATTTCACACTTTGAAAAACTCACAGCATGATAGTATATTTTGAAAAAAAACACTACATTCCAAAATTGTTATGCAAGTTTTTTTCTAAATACTTAATGCAAATAAAAACTTACTTTTCAAGTCACTAATCATTAGAATATATTAAATGTAATTGAAAAAAATCCTTATGGTAACAGCATTTGTTCAATGTTCCCCATTATTACACACAACAGAGTTCCACAACATTTTATAGATTCTAGAGAAAGTGTTGAATTTGCTGCATTAGGGGGTCGTATTAACTGAAATCCAAAGCTATTCCAATCTAAAACATCTTCATAGGCCAGGTTACATTTAAACATAGGGCACTTATTTTGCAGCAGCTTCACAATTCTTGCATCCATTGAACTTTTTTGGAGAGATTCTGATTCATTTCTTTGCAGGATGTCAGAATAGCCTCTCAGAGCTGCTGTTTGGATGTGAAACGCCTCCACTATCAGAGATGTTTTGCTTGTGGATGCTCCAAAGCTTCTCAATAGGGTCGAGGTCAGAGGACCATCAGTTTATCTCCTACTATGCCACAGCAGCCAATGATACAGCATGAGATGATGCAGTATGCATGAAGAGGATTTTGTTACAGAAAGACCAGTCAGAAAATCCACATCCTTTCAGAGGTCATTTTTAGCTGTCTCCCAATGATTCCAGACCAATCCAGTCTTCAACTTTGAAATTCTCCACAAGAGTATCTCGGACCCGCCTGGTGTGTTCCTTGTTTTTCATGATGCTTTCTGCGCTTTAAACGGACTTCTGAAACTCTCACCGAACAGGTGCATTTATATGGAGACACAGGTGGATTCTATTTATCCTCATTAGTCATTTAGGTCAACATTGGATCATTCAGAGAGCCTCATTGAACATCTGGAGAGTTTGCTGCACTGACAGTGAAGGGGCTGAATAATTTTGCACATTTTTATTTGTTAGAAAAGTTTGAAATATCCTAAGAATTTTGTTCCACTTCATGTTTGTGTCCCGCTTGTTAATTCTTCACAAAAATTACAGTTTTATATCTTTATGTTTGAAGCCTGAAATGTGGCAAATAATCTAACAGATTCTTTATTTTTAAAAAAATACCCAATTCATTTTCTTTTTCCCCTGTGGTCAATCAAAGGGGAAATTAAAAAAGGCACCTAAGACAGAAGTCACTGGGCAGGGATATCAGCCATGCTTACCAGTTCTTTCTCCAGGGCTTGAATTCTCTCCTCGTAAAGAGCCTTCTGGTCAAACAGCTCTTTCTGCGCTACCTCTTTTGCCATCTGGATCCCTTGAATCATCTCCTCCTTTGCTTTTAAATGAGCTTCTTCAATTTCAGCCTCGAGCCTACGGCACACAAAATTAAACATTTCACAGCAAACTTTTTTAAAATGTGGACTTTTACCAGCAGTTGTGAACAGAAAACATTAAAATTGATAAATGTTTAAGTAGTATAACCTACAATTGTGATTTAAATTCTTGTTATAACTTACTTTGCCCTTTGGGCAGCAAGGAGCTCATTTTTGGCAAATTCAAAGTCTTTATGACCATCCCCTCCATCGGTCCAACATGAAACCCGCTTGCCAGACTGCACTTCAGCTGGATGGTTAAAGCGGAAGTAATGGTCGCCACCCAGAATGACCCGGTCACCCTGAGAGAAACAGCATCAGATATGAAGGATGAAGCATCCTCTCACCATCCCTGATAAAACACATGATGAATTGAATCTACAAGAGATAATCTTTTTATTTTCTTCAACTTACATGATGTAAAACAGTTGATTCAGTTATGAGATTCCCATTGACAAAAGTCTTTGCATTCTTCATGGGAGTGATGCTGACGGTGTTGTGAATGTTGGATATAACACTAGAAAAATAAATCATTTGAAAAATATTAATATTGTTATCTGGGTTTTAACTTTAATACAGTTAGACTTTACATCAATAAACTAAAAAAAAAAAAAGAATTAAAAAATCATTTCAGTTGCATTGGTAAAAATTTCTGTACCAAAAGAAATATTTTCATATTTTAAAACAACTTCTTATGTGTATTAAAATGTTTTTTTTATTATGAAGTTTTAGGGACACCATAAAAAAAAATAAATGCCTAATTGTGGGGAAATATGGTAGTAAATTTTACTAAATTAAGTCGTAAAGTTGTAAAATTACAAGAATAATTAATGTTAAAAAAATATATCAAAATTTTACAGGGAAAAAGTCATTCTTTTTCAAAAACGAAGTTGCTGTTCAAACTTTCAGCACATCCCGTAAGAAAGGGGTGGGCCAACAAAAGCCTGAATGTGACCCCTTAGGCTGTTAAACCTGGCCCCCCAAACTGGAAGATTCACCATCTTTATAAATGTTTCATGTGCACTATAAATACACTGAAGTTTGATTAAGTGCAGAACGCTATTCAGCTGGAAAATGTTCTTGCTTTTCTGACGCTTGTGTGTTTTTCTCATTGGACAGTCATTTTTCCAATCATTCCAACACCACATGAATGCAACATTTCCCTAAATTTGTATTTTTCCATGATTGACATAAACCCATTGGTGTAATTGGCATTAAGATGAGAATTAAACTCACAGCTTTAAAAAAAAAAAAAAAAAAAAATTGAAAAGGTTCTTTTTTTAAAAAATATATTTATTTTCAATCTAAATGAAAGCATATTTTAGTCAAGATTGCAGTCATTTTTTTTCTCTTGTGAGGTGGACTACCAAAACCCGCCACCTTCTGGCTACATGAACTTTTACATTTCAATAATAGTAATAATAAAAAAAAAAAAAAACACTTAGGAGATTCAACAAGATTCATCTCTGTCTGATTGCTCTGAATTGTCTAAAACTAAACAGGTAAAGTTTCAATGTCTTTGTTGAAACATTTTAAAAACTAAAACTAACATTTTCCTTTTTTTTTCGTGGTAAAATTACAACTTTTTGAAGCAAACATTTAATATTTTATTCTTACTTTTTTTTTAAATAATTGAACTGATTTATTGTAAAATTTTTGCTTTTTAATTATATTTCTACAAATTTATTTTGTTTATTTTTCTTCTTTTATGATGGCCCCGTACTTTCTTAATCAACAAATTGCCACAACATACACATAAAAAAAAGAAAACAATAAAATACAATACTTTGTATCTATTGTAGAACATTACCAGTGTCGGTCAGCGATGAGTGTTCCAGTGAGCTGGATATCGTGGCTGGAGTCAGGTCTGAGTTTGCCCACTGTGGTTTGTCCCTCTTTAATCATGTACAGAAGCATTTCTGACAGCTGAGGATCCTCATTCAGGTTCACCAGGTTAGGAAGACGGTTGTCCACTTTGAAAGTCACTCCTGCTTTCTGATTGGACACATTTAACACAATTATACTACTATGACAGAAACCTTTCTTCCTCATGCCCTTTATCATCAGTTAAAGCCTCTTAAACTGAGCATGTTAATGTTTTCCTCAGTGGAAAAGTAGTTTTTCTAAAACAAAAAAAATTGAATAAAAAGCCCATGAAGAAATACCTGCAACTCTTTTGTTTCTTCCTTTTTTCGGATCTCTGCCTCCTCAAACTTCTTTCTCCATAACCTACAAATAAAATAGCAAAAAAAAAAAAAAAAGATCATAAAAAAGTTGACTAACATGCAAAATGCTTTTTTTAATCTCCTGAAAAAAAAATTACTATATCAACCAAGTCTAAGCTCTTTAAGAAGTTTCTTTAGAATCAGATAATTATGGAAATTGGGGAAGAATCAGACCGATTGGCCTCTGCCATTTCTCTCTCCTGCTGACAGAGTTTGTTCTTCAAGGCGGCAATCTCCTGCTGAAACAGCCTGGCCCTTTCGGGTTCAACTCCTTGTGAGCTCGTCTGGGCCGCTCGAAGTTTCTCCACCTCAGCCTTCAGCTCTGAAATGTAAAAAAAGTGTTTTTTTTCCTCAAACTCATTCAACACACCACTTTATTGTTAATACAAATATATAAAATTTTACTAATGTCCTACTTTAAAAGCCGAATCTCTGACTGAATGCAGCTTTAAAAGAAATTTAGGAGAAGAGCTCCCCCTAGTGGTAAAATGTTAGACATCAGCAATGATCCTTACTATAACTCTTTAACAACTTGAAATTTAAATTGTTCAAAACCTGATCATAACTTTACAGATGAAACGATAAGATGAAGTATAACAAAAAATGTGAAAATTAGCACCCCCAGAGGAAAATAACATTTTTTAAAAATTGCAAGCAGCTAATTACAAAATACTACGAAGTTTGATGTTTTTTGTTTTAATTATTATTCAGGTTAGATTATTATTTAAAAAAAACACAGAAAGAAAAAACTTTTTGTCAAAAAAATAAATAAATAAAGATGATTCAGAGAGCTTTTGGTTTTCTTCATGAAAACAGATGACGTTAATAAAAAACGTTTGAATGATGGAGTCCGACCTCTGATGAGTTTGGCACTGGTGTCCTCATTGACTTTGGCCACGTTGATGATGGTGCGGGCTTGCTGGGCGTATCGGAGCGTGCTCAGACTCTCCTCCACATTACTGCCAGCTGGGCTCAACGTAGCAATCATCGCCGTCTTTGAGTTACCACCGAGGCTTTCTTTCAACAGCCTGAAAAAGAAAACATTACAACCGAAAACAGTTTATTCAAAAAAGATGTTACTATTAATCAGAATATTTAATTTAATATATTTTAAGTGCTTTTTTGGGGGTAGAAATAAAACAATATTGTAGTTAAAAAAATATTGTATGAAGTTGGCTTGTTTATTATCATTATTATTCACTAAACCATTAACTTAAAGTGGGGGGATCTCCAGATTGTTAATCTCACCATGTCAGGACAGACTCTCTGTATGGTATGAAGACCTTCTTCCTGGTCAGCATCTGCTCAGATAAAGCTGAGATGACCTTTCCAAGTGTCAACAGCGATTTGTTGATGCTAGCTCCTTCCTAAAAGACAGAACATGTACTTTAACACACTTTTAAACATGTGTTTTACTGAAAATAGTTTATAAGTGAACTCTTTGTAAACAGAAACTCATACTGAAAGATACACCTAAAGACCTACTCTGATGACAATTGTGCCTTTAATACGTTTTTGTGGCAATTATCTGATGAAGGAGGAAATACTGTATATAAAAAAATTTTATCTTAAAATTGCATTTCTGAGTCTTCTTTTATTCAATTTATCAAGAGAGGATTTGTGACGTAGTAAATAAACCGGCCGGCCACAAACTTCCTGCTCTGCTGTATTCTGATGCATCCACTTGTAGACGACTAGATCCATGTACGTCTTCATCTAATGCAAAACTGTACAGCTAGACAGCTCCATATTGCTAGCCACGTGTTTACTTTTACAGTAGATCAAAAGATGATTGGAGTGGGTCTCTAAATGCTTTTTAAATTTCATCAGTGTTATTGATTACATCAGAAAATACCAGGTTTCCACCCTGTAAGATAGAGAGACTATCTGAGCAAACATACCCGCAGTCTGTCTCCACTAGTCTGAGCTGAGCTACAACGCTCACTGCCGGCCAGATCAACCAAGTTGATCCTGCTGGTGATGCTGTGGTCGTGCTCCTCTCCCTCCACACTCTCAGTCTAAAACACACAAATAGACGTGAATTTAAAAAAAAAAACAAACAATCCAGAGTAAATCAGTCATATTTAGTACTTAAAGTCAACAGATCACACCTTGGTCTGGGTCATAACCAATGTGAAGACGGAGTGAGATCTGGAGCTCTTGTCATTCATGCCTGTAGCTGCTGTTGCTCTTTGCTTGTTACCCAACTCCAACCAGCCCTAAAAAAAAAAAGATTCAAGTACATTATAAATTAGTCACAATAAGACTCGACATTGAATTAGAAGGCAAAAAGTAGTTGCAGCCTACCTTGATGTCACCATAAGAGCTCACCACATTCCTGAGGATGAAAACATAAAATTAGCAATTCTGCAGAGGCAGTGATTCTATTAGACTGACATAAAAAAGTGATTCTGCATTAAAACATAAAAAAATAACTTTCTTACGCAGAAAGATCAGCAACATAGGGGCCATGAACTGGATGCTCCCTCACCCTGAGCTATGAAGTCAAATGAAGAAAGATTATTTATGATTCATTATTTTCAGGGCAAATTCATGCATCAGTAGGTAATTGCAGGGTGTAAATCTTCAAGTAGGTTCTCCAAAACGCATTACTGCTTGTCCAATTCTCCAGAAAAAAAGGCAACCATTCCTTCAAATAACTTGAATAAATACCTGCCACGGTGGAAGGTGGAAGATAAAAAGCTTTGAAGCATTTGTAACTTTTCTATTGATTATTTCAATCACACTACTCACAGGCATCCTCCTCTGGTTCGGTTCATCCCTGGTCACCAACAGGTCATGGATTTTTTCATTATACACTTCAAAGTAGCTCATCTCTACATGGTATTTGACCTTCAAGAAAAGCAAACAAAAAAGTGAGATTTATACATTTAAGAACCAAGAAGACAAGGGGTCTGCAACCTGCAGCTTTGGAGCCACATGTGGTTCTTTTACCCGTCCATTGTGGCTCTTTGGTTAAAATAAAACGTTTTTAAAAAGTTTTAAAGTAATTGTAAAGGAGAAAGTAAGTAGTAATGCCAAATGACTAATTACCTCTGTGTTTTCTAAAGAAGCCAATTTAGAAAAAAGGTCTTGACAGAATCGAGGTGTAACTCCAGCTTCCCCCTCAAAGCCCATCATGCTGTCAAAACAACAAAGTTAAGCATTACATACTGAAGAGAAATGGACAATTTCACAGAATGAGTGAGGCAAAACGTACGTGTATGATTTGCCAGAGCCAGTCTGGCCATAGGCAAAAAGACAAGTGTTGAATCCTTCGAAGGCCCTCAGGAGCAGAGGTTTAGCCAGCTTTTCATACACCGTCTGCTGGCTGGCAAAAGCAGGATCGCCGTCGTCCACAGAGCAGAAAGAGAAGTCGTACGTGAAAGAATAGCTCTGTTTGGAGTCAGGATGCTGGACAAGAGTGTCTTGTCCGCTTGTGAAAACGACCTGCAACGCCTTCTCAGTCTTCTCCCTACAAGCCAGAGCAGATGGAGAAACTTTTGATTAAAGTCAAGTTATTCTTTAAAATAGCATGCAACCCAAACATGTAAAGACCACAAACCTGGTGCTGAAGGGACGGATCCGCACGGCCACAGTGACAGCACTGTTTTCCATCTTGAAGGACTCCTGCTGCCTGACAGCCTCGGTGGGCTGCGACAGCTGCTCGGAGGATGTTCTTGGCACGTCTCCTTTTCTTTCTGAGATGGAGATCTTTTTCTCCAGAGCTGCAGTGTTGCTTTTGTGATGCCCTCCTGTGATCTTGCTGACCCGATGGTCTGGCTTGGTGACTTCTGCTTGCTGTGATCTTGGTTTGGGCCTTTCCAGGCTTGCAGATTTGATAGCCACAACTTTTGGAACTTCTTTAGACGCTAGCCTTTCAAACACGTCTCTTTTGGCAGCAATTTTCGAAAATGGAGTCTTCTTGTTGGGAGTTTTAAAGATTTGAGACTGGTCTTCACAAGTGGACGAAGATGCAGTAGAGGTGAAGGAGGTTTTACTTCGCATGGAGCTCATCTGAGCAGAAGTTTCTGTCATCTTGGTCTTAAAAGCAGTTTCTTTCAAACTGATAGACCTGAATAAAACAGGAGTCCTACCGTTTGACTCACTGAGAGCTTTAGGTGTTGGCTGCCGGACGCTGACCCCACTTTTATCCATTGAGGGCGTTCTGGTCCTGCGTTGCAGAGTCAGTCTTTTCTCCGGAGCTGGAGTGCTGCTGCTGTTCTTGATGCTTTCTAGCATCGTTTTCTCTGCCGGTTCAACCCTGCTTTTTCTCCTCGACCGCCTCTGCAAAGTCAGCCTCCCTCGATAAGGAGTAGTCAGCTGGCTGCTGCCACTTTTTGACAGCGCGGAGACAACATAGGATCTGGTGGCCTGACGGCTTTTTTCCGACGACTTCCTGTCCGCGCACACAGATTCTGAGCTGGAGTTCTCGCTTAGAAGAGACGGGTTCGTTGCAGTTTGCTCACCCTGCCGCTCTCTGCTAAGTCTCCTGGGTGTCGACGCCGACAGCAGGTGGTCATAATAAGCCGTGTGCTTCCTCGTCTGTACGCTAAATAACGACATTGTGCTCAGGTGCAAAAAACAAAATTCAAACGCTCACCTTAATCATCTTACTAACGGCCATTGTACTATTTTCCTATGTATACGCGAATATACGCTTTAAAGTTTCACAAAAAATTACGCTAAACAATTCTGGAATTTAGTTTTAAAAAGTAGGTATGAATATAGCGAATACAACCTAAGCTGAAACGACTGCTTTTGTTTATTTTTGTCCCAACTTCGCTTCCGCCTTCGCCCGCTTCAATTTCAAATGGGTTACATCCCTCGTCGTTGATTTGCTGAATTCTGGTAACGTCATCACGTCCAGTGCCTACGTACAACCTGGCTATGCGAACAACTTATACAAACTTGCAGTATATTATATTATTATATTATATTCTCAATTTGATTTGTTTCCCTCTTGGTCATATTACTATTATCCTTTGTGTATCTTTACTTCTGGTTGTAAAATTATATTTGCCAATGATTTCTTTTTACATAATACTGTAACAATTACTATTGGGATTTGTTCAATTATATGATGTTCAATAAAGTTCTTTAAAAAAAAAAAAAAAAAATACAAACTTGCAGTATAAACATGAACGCTAGATGGCAGCACAAACAATCTAATCTTGTTTCTCAGCGAACACTGACACATATATTTTAAAGATTGATAATAAACATGTAAACGACAAAACATATAACCTCAAATTAGTTGAGATGCCATATTTTATTTAATTTTTTTACTCAAAATAAATTTTCACATTGAATCATTTTTTATTTTCAATAAACAATACAAAAAACTTGAAAATGTATTTAGTAAATAAACACTTAATTTAGTTTTTCTTGCTACGATGGTGTTTCTTTATGATGTCAAGGAGGTTGTTCTTGGTGACCAGCGTATCCCCGGGTCCCATTGTGGATTTCTGTCTTTCCTTCCTCTGCTGCTCATGGAGATACGGTGAGTTTAAAAGCTGAGGAGGCAGAATGGACCCAGTGGGTTTGACTCTGTTCACCACACTCAAGAACAGCCTTTTGTTGTTGTTGTTGAGGAAGGTGATGGCCGTTCCCCTGTGTCCTAGCCTCCCTGCTCTACCAACCTGGATGAAAGAAGAGAGAGATGAGCCAACATCCACCAAAAATACAAAATAAGTAGAACAGAAATCAACCAAGTAACCACACTCTAAACCCAACTACAATTAAATATGTAAGTGATGTGTTATGAGTTTCCATTCGTATGGTTACCAACTGGTATTTAGGATATTTGAGCAGATCTTCCTCTATAGATGCTCATTATTACTTTTTAATAAACACTCTGGAGCCAATCAGAATTCATAATGTTATGTTCATAATGTTATAAGTTGTTTTATCTTAGATTTTTGATTGATATTTTGTGCCGTTTGACTTACCTGGTGGACGTACTCGTCCATTGTGTTCGGCATGTCAAAGTTTACAACCAGTCTGACGTTGACAAGGTCCAGCCCCCTCCCTAAAACACCCGTACTGATGACAACTTCATACTCCCCATCCAGAAGACCCTGAAGAAACAGCAGAAATAATGCATCAGGGACAAAGTGTGTTCTGCTAAAAACCATGTCTGGGATGTAGTTTATTAAGCAAACATTTTCACTTCATCAAAGTTTAATGGGGGTATCCATCTTAAAATGCTATAATAAAGATTAAAAAATGTTCGACATCTAAACTATATCTGCATACACAAACAAGTAAAACATTTAATTCAACAGATTCGATTCACTCTTCCTGTTGTTTTGGGTTTATTTTTGTAATTTGTAATAAAAAATCTATTTCCTCATAACATAAATGCAGGAAATGTTTTAAATATCTCCTTTGTAATGTTTGTTGTGTGTTCCTTGCTAATTATTTTAATAATCATTTAGAAAGCATGTTTAACAAAAACTTCACAGACATCGGTTACAACAGTGCCGCGGTCCGCAAACTCCTTTTTGTTTTTGACATCTTTAGCAAGTTATTTTCAAGACATAATAATGACGTTTTCGTTTCCAAGCTACCTTGAATTAGGAAGCAACCCTGAAATCCTGGGAGACATATCGATTCACCTGTGCACATTCTGTCAACCGCGACTCTAACTTACCCTGAGAATGCGGTTGCGTTCCCACTGCTTCTTGTCTGAGTGGATTGCCACGGTAGTGAGACCCGTCACCTTGGAGACCGCCTCGCACAGCAGATCTGCACCCGCTTTACATTCAACGAACACCACGACGGGAGGCTGGTACAGTTTGCTATCCTGGAAAGTCCAGAAAAGGTGAGAAAGTGTTAATCTATTTGATAACACAAATTGAAACTGTTTAAAGACCCATTCCAATTACATTTTTTGCTGTTTTTAACATGTTCTTGTAGCATTTATCCCATGATGGAGGACATATGTAAAAGAATTTCTGATTAAAACTGCATTTCTGAGTATTTGTTAATTCAAATAGAGTTAGATCAGGAGCTGATGAAAACCAGATGTTTGGAAAAGCTCGGATTTATGACGCAGTCACTGCCATCACTGTGCAGAAGTCTTCCCTCTGCGCTTCAATTCTAAATCATCCACTTGCAAACAAATAGATCCATTAACGTCTTTATTTTCTTCCTTGGCTCAAAAATGAACAGCTGGATACCACTGGTATTTCTAGTCTTTTTTTTTTTTTTTTCCTGGCTAAGCTAATGTTAGCTTGGTGCTAGTCAAGAGTGTAAACAAAGGCATTCTGCGGAATTAGCCAGGATAACCTCCACACTAACAGTCCCGCCCACAATCCCAGATCAAATTTTTAATGAGCTCCTGCAAATCTGCAGAAAATGTGTCTCAAAAGCGACACAGGCTTTTTGATTTTAGCTAAAAATCGCATCATCATTGGTAACGATTTGACAACAGAAAAAAGTATAGTTGGAGTGGAACTTCAAAACAGCTCAACACAGCAACTGTTCAGGTTCTTAAGTTTCACTGTTTCCATATTTCAGCTTTTTTGTGAATCTTCTTCCAACAAAAAAAGTTTTTTTTTTAACCCATTTGCTTCCGCATTTTTAAGAAGTGACCTTACACTTTCTATTTACCAATAACAGCAGAACTGTGTAATGTGAATAAAAAATATTAATCCAACATCTAGCAACAAACTAAAAACAGTCACAGCTATTTTTTGTTTTTTTTAATAAACATTTATTTTAATGGAATCTTGACTGTTTTTCCTTTTAAAGACTGTTCTGGGCGTTACTGAGTTTATTGGAGTGAGTCTAGACTGCCTCTAAATGAAGTAATGAATGTCTAAAATTAGTGTGAGAAGTGAGCGATCATTGAGCGATCATTAAACTTCAGGAATTTCTATTTTCAAACCATCGTTTAAAAAAAAAAAAAGAAAAAAACTGTTACCCATCCACACCAATACTGAAAACTTTGTTTCTAAAAAATGTGATTATTATTAAAAGAAGACAGGATAAAGTGACTTTTGTTATTTGAAAATTTTCCCTTTTTAAGAAAAATGTTAAATAATTTCCCCAAAATGTATATAACTTACATTGAGAATCTCAAACAGCTTCTTCTTCTTGGAAGGCTCTTCCACCCAAAGAAGGATCTGCTTAACGTTGGCACATGGCTGGTTCTTCTCACCGATGGCGATACGTACGGGGTCTCGGACCAGCCGAGCAGCGAGCTCCTCTGTCCCTGTTGGGATGGTGGCCGAAGTCAGCAGAGTTTGATGGTCCTCAGGGACTTGGTTCAGAACTTCTAGGACCTGGTGCTGGAAGCCCATCTTCAGCATACTGTCGACCTAAACAGAACCACAAAATGGAAGATTTTCAACATATTTATTCACCGCAGAAAAGTTTACAGATAATGAACAGTTTTTATACTAGGAGAAATAATTCAATTTTATTACAAATATAACATTCTTAGATCTATAAGGTTTATTTAAATGCCATACCTCATCAACCACCACAATCCTCACTTTGTCAAGTTTCAGCACTTTCTGCTTCAGGATTTCAATCAGTCTTCCGGGTGTAGCTATGACAATCTAAAGGAAATGGATTTAAACAAACAAAATCATATTGATGTTGAAAAAGGTTATAAATCTATTCCCAAAACCACCCCTTAAGTGAGTTATCAAACACGGGTGTACTTTGATGCTGCTCTTCAGGCGGTGGAGCTGTGGGGGGAGTGGCATCCCGCCCACAAGCAGCGCCGTTCTCATGTTGGGGAGTCCTATCACAAGCTCCTTGGCCTGCCTTTCAATTTGAATGGCCAGCTCTCTGGTGGGGGTCAGGATCAGAGCCACGGGGCTGCACGCACCATCAGCTGCTTTCTAAAAATAAGAGACATTTTTATTTGAGCAAAATAAGATGTTAAAACTTTGTTGACACTTTCGCATCCAATTTAATTCTGAAAAACAATTTTGTTGATTCTCTGACAGTATCAAAACAAGCCACTGTCATTTTAATGATATTTCAATTGATGGAGGAAGTTTGACTTTTTGCTATAGTGCATGAAATAAATGTTTTAGTTGCAGTTTTTTTCTCTCAAGTTTCATAAAATACAAAATGAAAAAGGTAAAATGTTAGCTACATTACCTCCATGGCTCTTACGATGACAGGCAGCAAGAAGGCTACAGTTTTTCCAGACCCAGTGTCTGCGCTGGCAATCACATCCCTGCCCGTGAGACCAACCGGCACCATCTGCATCTGGATGGGCGTGGGCGCCTCGTAACCAGCTTTTTTCAGGTTATCACTCAGGATTAAAGGAAAAGCACAATGTTCAAACTCGACTATAGGTTTCCTGACATCTTCCCCCTGGGTTTCAATGCCAAGCTCCTGTTTTATTCGTTGCACCTGCTCATCTGTCAGATTTGAAATAAACAGATCTTCCTTGTAGGAATAGAAGACTTCTTTTCCACCAGTTTTTTCCACTTTTTGATCAAGCTTGCAGGACTTTCCGTCCCAGTTTGGGTCTTTTCCGGTAAAGGCTTCCTCACCGGTTCCGAATCCCATCTTCATTAGATGTTTGGCTTTGCACTCAAGACTGCAAACGTCGTTATCAGTGGCATCACATATGTACTCCCCGTAGCGACCACACATCACACAGACTGGTTCTCCTGGCTCAGGCCATCGCTGGCTCTTTTTGAAGGATTTCACTGGTTCCTCCTCCTCTTCATCTGATGAGGATTCGTGTCCGTCTTCAGAAGTGACATTCTCTATCAAATGTGCAGGCTCCTCTACCTCTTGTACTGTTTCTACAGGTGATTTCTTCTCTTCCTCTTGTTGCACAGGTGTCTCTGAACTACTAGACTCTGGAAAGATCTTGGTTTTTTTATTCAAACCTGGCGCAGGTCCCTGAGCATGCCTTTTCACCTTCAGAGCTCTTGGCATAAACATGTTTTAAATTCTAAAATAAACAAACAAAAAATAATAATAGTCAGACTTGGCTTGACAGAAAAAGGTTAAACAAAAACGCGAATAAGATAGTACCGTCACTTTCAAAAATAACTTAATAATATTTAAAACATCCAATATATGGTCACATTTTACATATATTTATATTGTTTTCTTTCTTGTCTGGTAAAATTCTAAGCTTGTAATGTGTAAAAACGCAACATACCGCCTAACGACACCACAAAACAAACTCGGGCACATACTTATGACGTAATAGCCGCTTTGCGTGTCGGGCAATGTAGTTAACTAGCAACGCGCAGCCCGTTTTTTGGTGTTTGATCCTGTTTATGTGTCAATTGGATTTAACTTAATTATAAATGTTATATTTTATTTAGTGCAGCTGAAATTAAGTACGAATTGACTTAATCTATACCTGCTTGTGAGACATCTGTCCTTCCACTAATTAAAATCATGCCGAATTCATTTTGTGTCGCATTCAAATGTCCATAATTGGGCTCGTAGTATAAAAAAAAAAACCCATAAAAGTGTTATTATTTTAAACCAATTTGAAATTCACAAAAAATTGTCTAAGAATAACAAACTGCATAGTGGCTAACAGTGGCTTTTGTTTCCTGTTGATTTAAGGTGTTATTTCCCGCTGAAACGTCTCAAGATAAGATACAACCTTTATTGTAACAGTAAAATAAGGTTTTCAAAATATAGACAAACTCAATGAAACTGTAATTATTGAATTATTACTTTCAAGTATGTTTATTTAAAAGTTAGTCGTGCCGTTCATAATAGCAACAAGCTTTGCGCTTTGATGGCTAACCTTGTTTAAAGAAAGGCATAATACAAAGAAGTAGCAAAATGTCCGAAAAGACTTGAACGCACCTTGACGCATGCTCACTCTGCAACAAAGGTGCAGGGCTGGAGATCCAGTGCGGCAGCAGCAGGACAACTGCATCTCTCAGCGCTTCATGGGAGAGACGAGGGGAGGGAATGATGAAGGTATCGGTTATTTTGGGAGGGTAAAGTACCAAGAAACAAGGAACGCGAGGTGAAACTATTTTTTTTAATGAATGATTTCTAGAGTTGGTCCAAATATATTTTTTTCTTTAAAATCTTCGAAAACCTGGCTAAGTCCGACGGTGACCGTTTCAACTGGTAGAGAAGAATGGATAAAAAAACACCACGTCTAGTGCTCCATTGTATCGAATAAGAATAAAACAACGACCGGGACAGCATTTTATGACTGAAAGCACAGGTGAAAAATCACCGGGAAGGGTTCTCCTCTCTTCAGTTTCCAGACGTTTATTGTTTTCCACGGATACAACCAGCAGTGGGATGCTCGAGTCTCGCGCCGCCTTGTAGGGTTTAACTGAGAAACATGGGCGAAGTTCAGGAAGACAAGGATGTGAAGAAGACATTCAACGCACCAGCCATTAAATCTTTTGAGTACTATGATTTCTCCAGAGCCAAAATCTGCTCCAGCCTGACTTGGCTTGTGGCAAAAGCCTATGGGACAGGTAAGGTCAAATGAAAGCATGTCCAAATTTGTATTATTTATCAAATATTATTATCATTTATCATATATATATAAATGTGATTTTATATCTTAGAGTAATTGTGTTATTGAAAAAGATGTTGCCAAATCAAAAATAGAGCTTGTTTTTATCTATTTTATGTTCAAAGAAACACTGCATATTAAAAAAGAAAAAAAAAAAAAAAAAAGCTTCATACCCCTATAGGCAGATTTATCAACCAGTCTAATCCAGAATTATTGATGGAACAAAATTAACCCAAAACATTTATGGCAAATGTATAAGATGCCTTTCCTTTATTCTGGACCTTTTTTTTTTTTTTAATAATTTATGTTTGGTCTGTCTGGTTGCAGCTAAAAGGTGAATAACTAAACCATTTAGTCCACTTTTTTTCCCCACCCACATTTTAGAAGTTGCAATAATTTGCTCAAAGACGAGACTAGTGCATCAGGACTGCTACAACCCACCCACTTTAGTTTGTCCGTCCCTGCTATTTGTAACAGAATAGCAAACAGGAAATCCTTTGCACTTCTCTGCTGTATTTTCAATCAGGACTGAATGAAATGGGTTGAGATCCAAAAATACTGTCTTCCCATTGGGAGTGGGAGGGAGGGAGTGAGTGAGCAGGCCCCTTTGCAGATCCCAGCCTACGCTGCTCTCAATACTCCATTACATGTAAGACTTGTATCAAAAATGTGAATCCAAATCCATGGAAAATGCTAGTCACACAGCAGATGTCCTCCTGACAGAAAATGTTAATGCAGAACACGTTTTATACATAAAACAAGCTCAGATGGTAATTGTTTTGACTTGAAGCTGGCTTGTTTAATAAAGTGTAACAAAAAAGGAAAAGTAATCATGTGGAATTCCCTTCAAAGCCCACTTGGCAAGTCTTTTCAGATATCATCAAGTGTGTATATTCCCTGCTGACTATCGGAGACTGTGAAAGACATTTGCTCAGATAATCAAGGTTAAGGAAGCAATATTTATATTTGAAGATGAGCTACTTGACTAGAGTTTCTGTTTGGAAATGAATGAATGTATAACCTCCATGTTAAAAGCTGTTTTTTTTTTTCCTGGGTTTGTGTACACACACCAACACTTTAATTACAGAAGAAACACACCAGTGCTGCCACGTGTATTTGTCTTCTGTACTGACAGAATAAATCTCAAGATGTCAATACTGTTACTGGTCAGTCTAAGCCTGTGAATGGCATTGTGTGTTGGAGGATGGGCAGCGGAATTGATCAAATCTCAGTCTGCATCACTGTATTCATTATGTCTTTTTATGTAAACACACAATTCAATGATTATAGTTCAGATCTATTTGTCTGATGCTGACCTAAAAAAGTTGCACTTTCATAACAATTTTGTTTTTAATATGTTCTTTTGGCTTTATTCTGATGATGGAAGATAAGAAAAATAAGCTTAAAATTACATTTCTGAGTATTTGTTGATTCAATTCATTGTAAATCAGGAGTAGAAAAAAAAGTGTAGTTTAAAAAAGCTTGTAAGTGTGATGTACAAGTTTTTACAGCAAGCTGCAAGCTGGCCTGCTCCACTCCATTCTGATGCATCCATTTACAGACAACTAAATCCATATACGTCTTTGTTTTCCCTCATCCGAGCTGACAAACTGTATGGCTGGATAGCTCTAGTATTGCTCACTATATTTGTTGCACCAGTTTTGTTATGCCTCGTTTCCATTGAGTGGTCCAGACTGCACTGGACCAGACCAGTGCACTATTTTAAGTGTTCTCATTATAAAATTGACCCATTAGGCCGCACCACTTTGTACCATTTTTGGTCGTTTGTTAGTCAGCTAGCTTTATTTTTAGCTTTATGTTGAATGCACAAGATTCAAGCCACAGATGAAATCTATTTCCTCTTGTCCTTCAGTGAAAACAGCAATACTAATTATTAGCAGTGTAACGGATCACAAAACTCAAGGTTTGGATCGTCTCACGGTTTAAGGGTCACGGTTCGGATCCTTTTTCGGATCAGTAAAAAAGAAAAACTAAAAAAAACTACAAGATAAAAGCTACTTTAATTTTTTTAAATGCTTCAAATCATATATTCAATAAGCATATAAAGTACTTCACACACAATATTTTTATATGTAATATCAAAACATTTGGTCATTGAGGACTATTTATTAAAACAAAACATATTTCAACTTTAAACACAAACAAAATGCTAAAACATGTAGTTTCTGATTATATTTACATGTCTTTAGACCAAATCAACAAAAACTAAAGGAAAAGAATGCTTTAAAATAGTGTTTAAAATACCAAATCTATCAGGAGTACCCCTTAAAATACAAATGTTCTCGTCCCACCCGCCTAATGTCCAAATTAAATAACAAATACAACAGTTAAAATTATATTTTGGTATTAATTGTTTTATTGAAACTAACTGTGGAAACATTTAAATATTTAAAATAATAATTATGCATAAAACACATAAAACATGGCACTTCCGCACCAGTTTTTACTGATGTATTTTGATCTCTTTGGCTTGCCGTACAATCGTCCCCTGACAGCACCAGCAAGTTTGAGAGAAGCGGTTCTCTCCTGTACGGGAAGTTGCAGGTCCTCTTTTGAGATTATTTGAATCCCATTGGAAGTGGATGCTTGAACACGCGTTACCGAGGACGGTGTGAACGTATCTTGAACGTAGCTTAAAACCTGTGCTTGACATTGTGTGTCAGAGGACGGACTGCAGTATTGATACAATCTTCACCTACATAACTAAATTCCTTATGTCTTCCTGTGTAAACACACAGTTCAATGATTAGAGTTCAGATCTATTCATCTGATCCTGACTTGCTGTAGATCTTTAACTGTGTGTATTTGTGTCCACTCCGACACACGATCAATAACCAGTCAATCTCGATCTTAAAGTTTCATCCGTTTTATGGTTTCCCAGTTGGGAAAAGAAAAATCAAAATCAAGCACAATTTCATTATGTTTAGCAAACACAGGACAGACGAATGCTGCACAAAAGCAATAAAACATAGCGGTCCTAAATCAATCGCAGCTCGTCCCGTTGCAGTGGGCTTCCCTGGGTGGATAAACGCACACACTCCCATGAAGACCCCCTTTGATGAGGCAGCCTGTGAGAAGGATGCTCCCAGGGTGCTGGAAGCTGCAGCAATAGAAACTACATGAATTGATCGGGTTCTGTTCCTCCTGCAGTTGCTATAGCAACGGCGAGGTCTATCCACACACGTTCATATCAGAATGCTTTCAAATGGTACGAAAGAAGAGTGGTTATTTTAAATTATGAGCATTATCAAAGAAAGCCAGCTACATCCAATGTAGTGCAATTATGCTGATTGCATATACCAATGTGTTATTTTTAACAAGGCATAACAGGGATTCAGTATTCTTATTTAAAAATGTGAAAACGTCACATAAATTTTTATTGAATTTAAATTCAAAAGACCACCTTTTTGTTAAAGGTTTGATCTGCTCGTAACCATGTGTATCCCTTCTTTATTTTATAGACAGCATCCCCACCGACTTGAAGAACCCCTTTTACACCGACCAGTACGAACAGGAGCACCTAAAACCACCGGTGGCCAGCCTCCTGCTCTCTGCAGACCTCTACTGCAGGGCAGGAAGCCTCATCCTGAGGAGTGACGCCGCCAAGCCGCTGCTGGGTCATGACGCCGTCATCCAAGCACTGGCCCAGCGGGGTCTGTATGTCACAGACCAGGACAGGCTGGTCACAGAGAGGGACCTTCGAAAGAGGCCTCTGCAAATGGTAAGAAACCGTTTGTTCAGTCGCAGTTTGAAGGCATTTAAGGCTCTCTGCAACAGAATTTTCTGACACTCCTTTATCACATAGAGATTGTGATGCTGTTTTTTTTTTTTTTTTTGTTTTTTTTTTTTTTTTTGTCAGCGCTGAGTCATGCTTCACACAAACACCTTCCACATCCCATGATTGCATTTAGAGTGACTTTTAAACTGAAATTGAACAGGTTTGAAGATTCAGACACTAAAAAATTGCACTTTTGTATATTTTTAATCAAAGATTCTTACAGAGAATGCAGGTTTTATTATTGCTTTTATTGACATGGCATACACACTGTAAAAAGTGAAATATTTTATCTATTAAGAAAAGTTCTGTAATTAGTTACATTAAAAATATTAGATTTTATAAAATTAAAATTTTAAGCTGAATAAACCATCAACTCAAATTTTTAATTTAATGATAACTAATACTATTAGATGACAGATCTTTTCTTAATTGACCCATTGTTTCACTTTTTAAAGTGCATGTAATTATTTTAAATGTATAAATTATTTAAAAAAGGCAATATTTCAAATTTAATACAAGTTTTAATTGTAACTTTACAGATTTCAAATCCCAGCTTTGCACTCTTTCTGTGTTGTGTTCAGAATAAGAGCAAAATGTAAAGAACACATCTAATCTTCCTAGATTTGTATTTTAGTGTCTCCATCTGTCTCTTTGTTAATGGCCTAATGGATTACTGTTGGTTTACTCACTATTTTGGGGCAAAAACTCAATAGGAGGCGTCAGTGCTTCAGTGAATAGCAATTGAGAAGCGATTAACACACAGTAGGCCTGCAGTCTGTTTGTACATCCATGCTGGTTTTAATTTCTCTTCTATGTAAATTCCAACGTTATTTAACTTTTGCCGGATTCACATTTTAAAAACATCATTTGTCTAGAGGTTTGTCTTTCTTCTTTCCCTATGGATATTGTCTGTGGAGTTCTTTTTTTTTAATTTTAGTTTGTGGAATAAGAGAAAAAAAGAGATTTGCATTATTTTCTAACATGTGAGTCTCATATACTGTGTTTTTTAACATGAGTGATTGCGTCTTTTTCTGTATGGGACAAAATTATTTTAGTGGAGGGAACTTTGAAACTGTTAGAAACCCATAGAGTAATGCGTTTGCACATCATTATAAAGCTGATAGATTTGCGTAATCTGAGAACACACTCTAAACAGTTCAGTCATATCACTATTTTATGAAATATGTTATAAGATTTCATAACATATAGTTATATACTTAGGAATAATTGCTGAAAAACTGAGATCTGAGATTGCTATGAAACATGGCCATGTATTAATCAGACCCTGCAGGATTTCTCAGCAGATATTTATAATTGATGCATAAAACGCCTGATGTTGCAGCAGCTTTTGTGAAAAGTTACAACCAAAAATGTCACATTTTTTTAATTTATAATTTTTTTTGAAAACCACCATAAAAATATTAATTATTAAATAAACAATGTTCTAATATTCCAACTCCTTTTTATTGTGACTTGAGCACTAGTAAAATATTGGACCATCACCATTTACTACATTGTTGTGCTTTCACATAACATAAATAGAACTGGGAAACCCAAAATTAATTTTTGGTCCTCCCTGCACACAATAACCCAAATATTTGTGTAATGATTTAAGCAGACTTTAGTATGTATTTATATTAGTTATAGGAAACTGGCGTAAACAAATACAGTAAAATGACTGACGTGATAAATTTAAAAACAAAGTTTATTTATTCTACAATGTCAGTGAAGGGTAGACTCATAATGTAAAACAATGCCCTAACTGAAGAAAATAGTATTTTTGTGTTTCTTTTACATTTTCTTGATATATTTTTCTGATAACAGAAGGTACATGTAAAGAAAATTAAAGCTAAAATTTGTATTTCAGAGTTTTTTGTTTTGTTTTGTTTTGTTTTTTAATTAAAATCATTGTGAATCAGGAGCAGATGAAAAAAAAAAAAAAAAAAACTGTTTTCAAATGGCTTATTTGTGATGCAGAAAATACACTGGGTGGGCCAAAAGCTTCTTGTTCCAAATTCTAGCAATTATAGGGGAGAGGAGAGGGGGCGGGGTTTCTCCATGTCCTAGAAAACAACACTATTTTTTTTTTATTTTGGCTAAAAACAACATAATCTTAATTAAAAGACCCCTGGGAAAGCTTTCAAATAGAGAAAAAAAACATGATAGGAGTGGGTTTTGATGATGGATTCTGCTGAAAATGTTTCACAGTACATCTTTTTTGGAACTTGGCCAAAGCAAAACCATTTTTTTTTTTTTTTTTTTTTAATATAAAAAATAAATAAAATTAAAAAAATGGTTTTGCTTTGGCCAAGTTCTAAAATTTTTTTTAAAAATTTAAAAAATTAAAAAAAAAAAGCAAAACCATTTTTAAAAATGTATTGTTTGTAGTTTGATGGCAGTTTTACAAGCAAGACTGAAACGAGATTTTCACACATCAACACAATGATGGCAGACCTTTCTCTCCTATAATTAGAATGACTGCATTTTCATCTATCTCTTAATCTAAAGCACAGAACAAGATGTAACTCTATTTCAAAGTTGTCAAAGGAGAATTTCTGACTTTGGAGAAGATGCAGAGCTCCAGCCGACCTGCAGTGAGAACTGTTTGGGTCTCTAATTGCCACATTATTACATCTTTTTTTCATCCACCACTTTATGTAAGGAGTAAGAATTTATTTGATGCTGTCCAAGGCTCCACTGGTGTATCAGTCAGCACAAGTGTCAGAGCGGTGGATGTCTGACATGCCATAACTCAGAAATGCATATGCTGACATTTCCACTGGGTTGCCAATTTGACTTAGAGCTGCAGTCCTTGTTTCATGCTCCCCTCCATCTCTTTTTTTTTGTCACTCTTCTGCCCTCTCATCCCTCCATCTTCTGCCATGTGACTGCCTCCTGCACACGAAGATGCAGAATCCACATCGGAGTTACTGCCAGCTCGTCCGCCCACACGCATGTACCGTATCACAGGTTCTCTCATCCACCTGAAAGGCTCACAGAGAATAAAGGCAATACATGGATGTGGGCGGGAAGTCTGAAATAATGACTCCAATATTACAAATCACACAGAGCTCTTTCTATTTTTCTGCTTTGATAAATGTAAAAAACCCAAAACATCTTATTTGAAATGTGATAAATCAATAAAGTACTTTATTAGTTACTTAAATGTGGGGTTTGTATTTGGTCAAAGCAATGGAATAGAGTGCCAGATAATTTTAGAATACTTTTAGAATGGATTAATTGCTGCATGTATCAGTATTCCCTGAAATCTGCAGCAAAATAAAGCAGACATATCATCAGTGCAAAGGCTCCTAATTAGTTCCCAGAATGAAAATCTAACTAGTCGTTAACCTTTAAGTAAAGCTCTCAAATTCTCCACAAAGCAATAAAGCTTTTTTTTTTTTTTTTTAATCAGCTATTTTTTTTATTGAGACTATTAATGAAATGTAAAATTTTAGATAGAATTAGAAGAAATGCATACACACAGTATTCAACACTTCAATTCTAGCATCCTGGTTTAGCTAAATAATACGGTATCAATTCAAAGTACCATGGAGTACACTTCTCCCTTGTATCCTTCCTCTCATTTGCTGCTCATAACCCCCATTGGGCCGGCACTTGGTTTCCATGGTTGCACTCCAATAGCCAGCGTGTTGAATATGTGCGTTAAAAGAGTGGGTGGTGCCTGCATATGTTGTGTGTGTGCACTGTATATTCTTCATGTGCTCATCTGCAGCGTATGTGAGCATCTTCAGTCTTTGCTAGATTCGTGTAGTCTTCTGAAGGCTTTAACAATTATCCACACACACACACCACACACACACACAGAGCTGACATGAGTGCCGAACAGAAAGAATTACCCCTCAGCAATATTATGAGCTCAGATGTGCTGAAGCAGCAAAACGAGAGAAGAGTCCAGTCAGCCACAACGAAGTTGCAGTCAGTTTGCAGTGCAAAGACAACTTTTACTCACTTGTATTTTATAACAATGTGGAGGTGGTCATCTCATAGCCTGATAGTAGCATCTGTCTGTTAGGATTTGCAGTTGATATTAAGATTTAATGTTTTTCTTTTCCTAAATTTGTGCATGTAGAAAAAAAAACAAAACACAGAGGGAGAGATGTTGTCACTTTAAAGGATGGCCTCCTCTGTCAAGTTCTACTGTTTTTTATGTTTATTCTTTTTATTTGAAATCTTTCTAAACCATTGTATTTGTGAACTGTGAGTGTGTCATCACCTAAAGAAAATGGCATACTTCCAGCTCCAACCAAATTTAGTCAGTTTGGTCACCACTATTTTTTCCTGCAATACAGGCGCTGCCATGTTGGAGACAGATGATGTCAGTTACCAATGACTAGGCCGAGCCTGTCTGAATCAGTATTTCTATGGCAATCATTCTCGCCAATTAGGAGTGAAAGCGAGAGAATCTGTCAATCAAACGTTTTGAACTTTGGACGTGGGAGCCAACAGGCACCACCTATGTTTATTGAGGCATCTTTTTTGGCAGTTTATTACTTGAATAACTTTCACTGCAGAAAAATATTTTAAAAAGTAGAATTATCTAGAACATGTTAACAACAGTGAGAGAAATGGTGCATTCCCACCGGACACAAGTCATACATCAAATTCGCCTCTGCCGCCTCTCTTTTGACTTGTTAAATTTACAGCTTGATGCTCCTTCTGCAGAGCAGCTGCCAAAGTTTTTCTGGACTTTGTGTGTTGCTGTGTCATGGAAAACATGGATGATGTTGAGCGAGTAGCTTGGTTTTATGTGTTTTGGAGAGCTTTACAGAGGAACTTGAAAGAAGGTCACGTCTCTGGGTTCACCAGATCAAGCAGAGTCTCTCCAGGTGCGGTGTGCTTGACTCTTTCAGCAGGAGCTGTGCTTGACGGCCATTTTAAGCCTTATTTCCATCAATCTGTGGCCAGTTTGAGTATGAACCCGTGAGGGGAAAAGTAAAAATAAAACTGGAGGATCTTTTTATTATTTAATAAATTCTTTTATGATTGGAGCGATCACACTCGGTATGATAGCAACTCAGGCCGCTCTCCGTCTGCGTCAGCATAGTGAGCTCTGCTGCTGAGGGATCGGTAGCCAGGACAGCGGACCCCGCTAGCTGTGCCAAACCCTGGGCAGCGGCCCACATTAGCTTGCTACGTTGTCCACCGGGCAACTAGCTAGCGTTGCGGGAACTATTGCTCTATCTTTCTGGGCTCTGTGACAGGCTGGTGACCTAGCCAGGGAGTATTCCACCTTCACCTAACAGCAAACAAAACAGTCTCTGGCAGCCCCAGCAGGTTAAGAAGAGCAATGAAAGGACCAAAATCCCTGCACCAATATTGCCATAATGACTCTTTTTTTCTACCCTTTGATGGAGTCACTGAAAACATCACATGCTCAAAGCAGAGTCCCTGATTGGTTGGTGCATTGCACACAATGCCAAAATCACGGCGCAGGACCTCAGATTTAATCTGTAAAATGACTTAACATTGAAACTAGACGTCCCTGCCATGCGAATCGCATCCAGCGGGAATGCACCTTAAGAAGAATGGTTATTTTGACAAATACAAGAACTGAGTAATATCAGATTATTTCACAATTGAATTCTATGGGATTTTGGCCTCTTTGAGCCAATGGATGCTTCCTATTTTGAACGCAAGGTGGACGAAGTCACTCAGTCCTGTTCTCTTATACAGTCACTGGTTAGGACAGCACAAAACTTTATTTTATTGAACACCATTTTTTTCCAATGTGAAGGGGAAACTTTGTTTTCAGAGGAAGTTGTTCTGGTTACAGCCTCTGAAAAAAAAAATGCTTCCAATCTAATGAACTGAGAGGGAATCACTTCTCAGTTAAATGACAAGCACAGAGTTTACTATTAAAGACAGAATAAGATGATCATTTTAGTTGTTTGGCAAACGTCCCCTCGGTTTAATTTAATTGAATCTTTTATCTTTTCCTACAGTCACTTCATTTTTAGTTCTCTGCTAAGAACTGAGATGTTCCATTTAAATAAGCAATGTTAGCTCATTTATTCAGAGTGAGTGGTATTAGTTGAGTCACATTAGTCTGATTAAACTCTTTTAAATATTCTTTACAATTCAAAGCAGAGATTTGTGACTAATGATTTTTAGTCTGCAGCAGCAGTGGATTACAGTCCCATAATGCAACACTAATGAAATCATATGCAAAAATGCACATCCTGTTATCTCTGCTCCAACTATGTTCTCTGCAACTAAACGCACAACTTTCTGTCTGAATAAAACAAAAAAAAAACTGTTTACACTCAGTTGGACTCACTTTAGCTTTGATTATACCACATATTAACTTCAGCGTCTCCTATCCACACTGCAGTTTCACTAAAGTCACAAAAATATAAACACAACACTTGTGTTTTCTCTCTGCATTTTTCATGAGATGGACTTAAAGATCTAAAATTCATTCCAGATACACAATATTACCATTTCTCTCAAACATTGTTCACAAATCTGTCTAAATGTGTGATAGTGAGCACTTCTGCTTTGCTGAGATAATCCATCCCACCTCACAGGTGTGTCACATCAAGATGCTGATCTGACATGATTAGTGCACAGGTGTGCCTTAGACTGCCCACAATGAAAGGCCACCCTGAAATGTTTACCTTCTTGCTACTGTTTTGTGTGTGTGTGTTTTCAGGAAAAAAATAAAGCTAACTAAAACCTCCATCCCTTTGAAACAAAATTAGATGCAAATAAGAAAGTTAAATTTCACTAAAATGGTTAAAAACAGAAAACAGATATTTTTATAAGCACCAACAGCATTTATTAATATTTACAGTTGAATAATTGTGGGGTTTAGGGCTGGGTTTAGTCATGTTTCTGTTTTACCTGTTTTCACCTCCTGTCATTTCAGGTGTGTTGATTGCCCTCTTATTGGGTGCACCTGGGTTTGATTATCTTGTTTCTGTTTATAAGTTCCTCTCCATTTGTTGCCAGATCATCTTGTGTGCTCTCTCGAGTACTACGAGCCTTCCAGCCTCTTTGAGTTAAACTCATCAAAAGAAAAGAAAAAAAGAGTAAACAACATTTTTGCAGACCGTACTGCTTCTGCATTTGTGTCCACTTTTGGATCCTGACAATAATATTCAGATCTGTATCAAAGTTTGCTCCAATTTCGTCAATGTTTTTTTCTTTGTTCATATAATAGGCATCATGACTTATTTAATATCCTGTTAAGATATCTAGAAGAAAATTGGAGCCAATTGAACACATCACGTTGAGGATTCCCGAAATGCTTACCCCAACAGCAAAATCATCCTGTCAGATTTAAGAAAAAGAAAAGGATTTAGAGCAGCAAACGTTCCCCTCTGTGTGCAAAAATCTACCAAACAATGAAGGAAACCTGAAAACTTAACTCAGAACACGCTTTGTGGTTGAAGACTCTGCACTTCTTCTGGGGTGATCTGTTTTAGTGTTTACAGCTTTGTAAAAATCATGAAGTTATTCCATTATCGTCATATAAAAGTTTACTGGTGTGTCCAAACGAAAAGTTAAAAACTCTTCAAAGGTCAAGACAGGGGGACAGTAAGTGAATTTTCTTGTCTCGCTGAGTTGGCATGAGTTTACCTGAAGGCAGATGCATTCAGCTTGTCATTTGCTCCTACATTAGGCCTGAACTTTAAGATTTTTAGAGGTAAGAGGAGGCAGCATTTTAATATTACATGACACTCTGATCTAAAATTATCCCACCTGTGTGTTACCTGTGTCATGCAAACTGCAAGAGACTCAAGTTGAGAGAAACAGTCTGTCTCTTTTTTTTCTTCTTTTTTGTTTTTGCAGCTCATTAGCTGTAATTTGCAGATATATATACTTTCCAGATTGTCGTGGTAAAAGTTTCTATAAATTCCACTATAAAATACATTGTCAAAACATTTTAATACAGACAAGAGCTTGCAAGAGTTGACCACTTGATCAAATATAAAGTCAGTTTTAATGGTGTATTTTAATGTTGTTTTTTCTTTGTTGTGTATTTTTACATGTGCAGTCTACATTTTCAGTATCATAGACTTTCCCTCTGAAAGTCATGATGCTGCGCTGCAATGAAACAGGATAATGACCATGAAGCTCTATCTTCTTAGAGCTTTAGAAGTCTTCACATGGTTTAGAGGCACAATCAGCTTGGAGGAAAAAGCTAAAACTTTGTATATTGGATATTATCATGACTGTGGATTACATATAAGCCTTGTTTTTGAAATCTTATGGAGTAAAGTGCAAATATTTATAGAGTTTTGGAAAAAAAAAACATGTTCTCAGTTCCTGCAGTATTTTTTTTTTTCAGCTTGGAGAGGAAAAACAATGTTGACAGAAATCATATCTGGATTAAAAATGAAAGAAGAAAACGGGGAATTTATGAGAAGTAACAGATCTAAGATTATTTTTACTGTTCATTCTTGTTCTGGCCATTCGTGTTTTTTTTTTTATTTCACTCGAATCCTTATTTGTAGTTTAAACATCCAAAGCTGATCTGCTCCTCATAGGGAGGTTTGGACTTCTGGACAGCTGATCTTGAATGTGAATGTTACCCAGTGTTGTATTCATCATTGTTTGGTGTTAGTGCACATCATACCTTTTGAATTCTGTTTGTGAAGGTCCCTTAATCCATTTATTTCCAGATTTACACTTACTTAGTCAGTCCTGCCTGTTTATTTTTTCACTCCAATATCATTTGAATTCTTTTCTTTTTTTTTTTTTTTTGGCAAAAAAGGGTTTTTACGACTGGGTATAAGGGCCAGTATAAAAAAAAATGTCTTTAAATTACAACTTTAAAATAGTAAATTTATGAGAAAAAATAGTAACTTTTACATTATGAGAATAAAGTTATATGTTTACGACTTTAAATCATGTGTTAAATTTATGACTGTCTCTCATAAATTTACGTGTTTAAGTGATACTTTTATTAATTTAAATATCCTACATCTTTGACCTTAAATGTTGTAAGTTTATAACTTTAAAACCCATAATTTTACGAGGAAAAATCCTACATTTATGGGGGAAAAAAGTCATAAATTACTGAGAAAAACACAAAAAAATTGTCTATCTATCAGAGATGTGCACGAAAGATGAAAGATGTGAGCATTTTGTAAAGCTTTAGTTCTGGATAAGTTTCAGAAACAAAGAAATTCTGAACTTTATAAGATTATTCAAAAGAATATTCCTAACTGGGCCTCTTCATACAGAAGCATCACACAGACTTGAAAGAAATCTCGTCTTATGTGGAGGAAGAAAGTGTTGGAAGTGAACAGCTGCGGGGATATCGATGGCTTTGTCAATGTTAATAAACCTTAGAGCAAACAAAGGAGCTTTCTAACATTTGAAGCGTTATCAGTAAACATTAAGCTCAGCAGTTCAAATCTAATACTGTCCAAGAAGTCAGTCTGCTGCTCCATATGGTACTTGCTCAATCATACGTTCACTTCAACTTTAATCTTGTAATATTCCTTTTTTTTGTGATCTAATCTCGTAAATTTACGAGAAGAGCTCATAAATTTTGAACAAAATTTCAATTTTTCTTGTAAATTTATGACTTTAACCCTGTAAATGATATTCTTTAGGGGCACAGAATATGTTTTTTAGGAAAAAAAAGGAATTAAAAAGAAAATCAATATATATATTTATCTGTCCACCAAACATCAGTGTAATTTTATGGTAATTTGTTGGCATAACTGTAAATATTTTGAAATATATCATGTTGAAATGATGGTTGTAATGTTGGCTCGATCTCTATGACTGATATATTTAAAACATGATTAAAGAGAATTTTCCTGAATTGAGAATAGTGTAACAAAACTTGGTGGTCGTGTTGGGTCACTGAACTCTGCATCAATCATCATAGGATCTATCTTCCTATCAAATCTATGAACTGTTATTTCTTACCTGAGCATCTTCCTCTTGCTTAGCATCTCATGGTATTTATCATATGTTTTCTATCAAAGCATTCTGCATGCTGTAGGGACCTCCATGTAAGAAAGGGTTAATTTCGTAATATTACTATTTTTTGGGTGGCTCTGATACTCCATCATGGATTTTCCAAGCAGCAGCTAAGTCCTTAACTATTTTACAGTTTGGCTTTTATTTGTCATGAAATGTTCATAATTCTAATAATCCGTAGGTTTAAGTGTTTAGTCTTGGAGTAACTACCTATTCTCTGAAAATAGTGTTTTGTTAACATAAGATCAATTAAATTTGGTAAAGATGATTCAAATTGTTGTTTCATTTCAAACTCAGGCAAAAAAAACAATATTTTCAGAGGATAAGTGACGAGAAGAGTGTAAGCAATTTAAGGGATGCAACAATCTCTTGACCTTTTTATAAGTCAATGCGAGTGAGGATGGTTGTAATTTGGTTCTGAAAAATTCAACGGTTTAAAAAAAAAATTGGTAAACTGATTTGGTTTGTTTAACAGTGTTTGGACAGACTCAGTGAAGTGGAGCAGGAAAACAGCATGGCAGGGTGTTATTAAATGGGATTGCCTTTCCTCCCAGCCCGACAACTTAGAGAAAGTGAAAATTAAACATTATACTAATTCTGTTTAGGACAGGAAATTGTTTTTAGAGCCACAGATGCTCTGACATTTACCACTCTAACACGTAAAGTTTATTTTGATACTTAATTTCATGCTTTTTTTTATCCAGGCATGATGTGCAGCCTCACATAATAGATGACATTTTATTAAGTCAACATTTTTGTCTGAATGAATTCAAATGAAAAGATCCCTTTTTATTCATTCCGGTTCCTTAATAAAGGATACATTCATGTGTTTGCAAGATATATTAACATGATAAAAGGACAAATGTAGATTAGAAAAGATGGCATGGATTTTCCAGTGGAGTCCAATAAATGGCTAAACCACATTGTTGAGTCAGACAAACACAAGAGTCTTTTGTATTTGGTGTTTTTATTCATTTTTCTTATTTATTGTTTTTGTTTTGCAGAACTAACTGTTGTTTTTGCTGCATCAAACCATTTTTTTCAAACAAATCCTGATTGAAATTATTCTGACAGACTTCACTGACATTGAAGCAACATCGATCTATTCACTTGATCAGCCTTAAATCTACAAATCTACTATCATCTAATCTTCTCTTTTTCTGTTCTCTCCCTTTTTTGTGAAGAGTGCCCACTTAGCAATGATTGACACTCTTATGATGGCGTACACGGTGGAGACGGTGAGTGTGGAGAAGGCGACCGCCTGCATTCGTCAGTATTCATCATGCAACCCTGAGGTGGATACGCCATATGACACGGAGGACGCAGTGACTTCCTGGATTAACACGGTCTGTACTGATTATATGCATGCCAAGTTATACAGCTGTAAGGGCTGAACATCACATCACTTTATATTCATTCTATGTCCGCTTTTAATACTGTCAGAGTCTATGTTAAACATTTGATCATTTTCTTGGCATGTATTAAACAATTTTCATTAGTTAGATAAAGATTAAATGTTAGATCCTTATTGTCCTAATTTGAATATTTCTTATTCTTCCAGTTTATATCAATGAAAAGTCTCTGCATTATTATAAATTACTGTCATGGATTAAATATGTAGAATAATGCATCGGTCAATTTTAAAAATACACTCAAATATATTCTCCAAAATGCTCATCAATCCTACAGGAATGAAAAAAGGAAGTAGTCAGAATACAGAATGACTGGAGTAATAGAAGCGCAATAATGCTATGTTACAGATTAAGTTGAACTGTAGTTTTTCTTTCCTTTAATGCATAGAAGGAGCTGTTTGCATGTAATGTATGCACAGATGGCTGCGGCTCCCCCATACAATACTACAGAAACCGGTCTGTTTTCTTTCTCCTTGTTCAAACGCTGGGCCAGTTTCCAGCTCAGAGCCTCACACTCCCTCACAGAGCGGGCGATGGTTGACAGGAGGGATGGTCGTGTTGAGCTCCTGGCCACGCATATGGTCCTTTGTTGGAATGCATTTCCAAAATAACCACAATTTTGGCTAACGAAGCTCAATCCAGTTTAACAAGAGCAAGTCTTTTTTATTTGAGTACAGTATAATAAAATATATATAGATATGTTTTTGTATGCATAAAGCACAAATTATTTTTAATATTTAGAGAAAAAGAAAAGTTAACAAGGATGAAGTGTCAAAAACTGCTTTAGCTTTTACATGTTTACATTAAAGCTTTTATAGTATAAATCCAAATAACAGATTAAATTTTAAAATATGTGAATTTAACATGATCAATGTTTAAAAGCCCTTTTAACTAGTGTTTGGCTTTCTCTTTCAGGTGAATGAATGTCTAAAGGAAATTGTGACCCAGGAGCAGAAAAAGGAGACGCAGAGTTTGGAGCCAGCTGGGAGTCCTCGGGTGAGTGTTTTTCTTTTCCTTCCCTCCCTCAGCCATCGCTCTCCTGATACTGCGACGTTTACATGCCCGAGGGACAGTTTCAAATAAGATAAGTAACATTATTGGCATTTCTTAAAGTCCAACTATATTTTGCAAAATCGATCCCAGTGGACTTTTAATTAAGATTATGTTGTTTTTTAGCCAGAAACAAAAAGCTTGTCATTTTTTGAAAGAAATTATCTCTGCAGAGTTGCTGGAGTTCATCAGAAATTTGCTGGGCGGGGCTGTCTACAATGATATCCCATCATTCCTTTGTTTAAACTCCCAGCTAACATTAGCAAGCAATATGAGACCCATTCAGCTATACAGTTTTGAGCCAAATGGCAGCTCAGAAGAGGAAAATGAAGACGTGAATGGATCTATTGGTCTGCAAGTGGATGCTTTATAATGGGACTGGAGCAGGAAGACTTTACTCCGCTCGTTTCAGTTGCTAAGTCACAAACTTGAGTTTTTTCAAGCCAAGGGTTTTTATCTGCTCTTGATCCATCTCAATTTGAATAAAGAAATACTCAAGAATGAAGTTTTAATCCTAAATTATTTTATATTCTCCATCATGAGAAAAATGCTACAAGAATATGTTAAAAACATGATTTTCATTGGATTTTTCTAGCATATTTGCCTTTTGACTGCAACATATTTATCTCAAAATTCTGTCATTGTCATATTTGTAACCAGATTCCATAACAGAACCTAAGCAGTTTAAATTTATGCCAGAAAAAAGTGACTCACCTCATCTGAGTTTTCTCTCTGAGTATTTTTAGCAACTCTTAAAATTAGGATTATTTGTTATCTACTGTGTAATATTTACTCACTACACCACAAGATCCGTGCTATTCAGTCAAAGTAGACAAGCATCATTCATAATCCAGGGTGACCCTTGTTTGGTGTTCAGCCCACAGTCTGAATCTGTTATATAAATGAATGTGGAATCAGCAGTATTTTCAGCGCCGCAAGACATCCCTGTGTGGGCCTGTCTGTGCATTATTTATGTGGTTTACCCCGCGTAATCTCTGTCTGCATTCTGTAGGGCTTTTATCGTCTATCTCTGATCCAGTGAATAATATCAAACTAGAAATAGATAAAATAAATGAGAAAATGTGACATCGTGTTTGTAAAATCTCTAAAGAAGGTGTTTATTTGCTCATTTCTGGATTTAAGCGTCAATAAATACTCAGGTTGGAAATGCATGATCTGAATTAATCCCTGAATAGTGTGAAGTGAAATAGGTTTTAATGTTTTGTGTTATGTTACTGTGCTGACACAAATCATATATATTGTTTTTTTATAAGTAGCAGAATATGTTATTGGAATTTCCGATCATCAGATATATTTTGTATCAAAGGTAAAAGCAATTGATTTACAAATACTTTTATGCTTATGTAAAGAAATTCCAGTGTTTTTGTCTGTGAGTGGGTTTCTTTATGACATGACTTGGTTTAAAAGCCTTTGTTTGTTTTTTGTTTGTTTGTTTTTAATCTTGTAAATATTCTGATGGTTTAAAATAAGTAAACCTTTCCCAGTACTTTTCCAGAACTGATTACACAGTAGGTTGTGTTTGCATTCGAGCCACAACTCTTCTCATGGAGTCTCATCTGCTCATTATTTTAATCTGTAATAAATTATGCTCTTGTTTGGCCCCCAAGCCTCTGAGATGGAACTTTAATCCCATCAACATTGAACTTCTGCACAGATCATCGTCTGCACAAGTCTTATTGTTTCATGCTGCCATCATAACTGCAAACTAGCTGAAGGCACGTGTTGTTCCAGTTTAGACTGCAGGGAAATTCATGAGAACTGGATGCTGCAGACAAACATTTACACAGAAAAACACAGATGTATTTGCTTCTTCTAGTTGCAGATCTGATTTGATTCTTGACATTTTTGCAATCCGTTAAATGTGTGGCATTTTAGCCATCTCATACTTGTTTTTATAGCACACACAGAAGCAATGGTGGGTGCCTTTTAAGGACTACTTTGTTGGTAGATTTTTAGGGATGAAATTTTAAAACTGATTCAGGATTGAGGAGACAAATCTTAGCACGAAAAGGTAAACAGCAGCTCAATTTTGAAAGATGACAAAAAATTAAGCCACAAGTTGACTTAAGTTTGTTATCTTGGGTTTGTGTCACTGTAAACACTACAATGTTTACTCTTGTGTAAAGAGATAAGAGACGAGTTTTACCCATCTTCCCCGCAGGGGTGTGATTGCTGTTGACATTGTAACCTTGTTTAGTCCTTTATCATCAGTTCAAATATATTTCATTCTTACATTTTATATTTAAATTCAAACAATCTGCTGTTGCAATTAGTAATAACTTTATTATTTTCTTGCCTGTAAACATGTTAAAAGTGCAGACATATATTTTTTCTAATATTATTGAAATAATAATTTCAAAATAAACAAGTCTGAGTTACATGTGCATGACTTTTCATTAAACTAAATATATTTACCGTAATTGTTTGATAACTTAAAAATCAAAGGGAGTTTTCTGTGGGCTCTGTTCTAAAGGTTTTCATCAGATTTTTAGTAACCAAACAGGAAGTCATGATTTTTTTTAATTCAGTTTATTGGAAGCCATACAAAAATTTTTGGTTTAATTAAGAACAACTCGGAACATTAATTTGAAGAGCAATCGACCATTGCTCAGTTCCAACGTTCTGATTTGAGGAGGACTCAAAGGAAAATAGTTTTTAGTGGTTGCTCGGTTTATTTTAGGCTAAAGAGTCGCTATAAACTGAAGGAGGAGTACACATGAGCTAAGAAGGATAGAGGGACCAAAACGTTGAAAGAATTGATAAATATTCTTAAGGTTAGTAGCAGATGGGATTATCAAAACAGCTAAAGGAAATGCATGTGGTTTTATGATAATGGATTATTGTGGGCGAGTGGGACCTGGTGGCAGAAAAGATGGCGTCCAGAAAATCATTAGCCGGTATGAAGTCCAAGGCTGGAACGCCAGTGCCCCCGCCACACATTTTGGTTGAAAAATACTCTTGTTTTTGCTAACTGGCAACCCTCACAGTTGTGTTTCTTTGCGTTTGATCTCTAACCTTTACCACCTGAAGTGTTCCTGTCAAAACATACAATGTTCTTTGACGTACCGTAACATGATCAACGTGAATTAGCTGATCTGCAGAGAAAAGCGGCTCTGCGCTGGTAAGCAACAATTTAAAGCGGCTTTTCATGCAACACGTTACTAATATAAAGTCATTTTATATCTGTGAAAAGACGCTTTTCTCCGCGACAGAGTAAACTGATTCACCTTGATCGTGTAAAGGTTGAAGTTATCTGCCATCTCACATAAACGATGAAGATAAAGAGCTAAAGATACAATGTAAAAGTCTTAACAGTTTTCAAGATTTTTAAATGTAAATTAAAGACACCTTTTCAACTTAGCTTTTACTTAAATCATTTAAATTAACGTTTTTATTTATATGTTGGGCTTTACGGCTTTTATGTTTTTACCTTGTTTATTTTTTTATTTTATAAAGTCCCTCATCAAATTTTAGCCACAGCGTAGCATTTATTTATTTTATATTGTTATGTCATTTTTATCGTTTTATCTAATCCGTCCTTTTGATTTTTATTGTTTTAACTAATGTTTTAATTTAGGCAGTGCCTACTTACATTTTTGCCTGAGCGCTTCCAATATTTTCTATTATCATATCTGTTTTCTTATAACTTCCTTTATCTACTGTATCTTATGACTCTTTATGTTTTAACTATTTTTTATATGTATTTTTTGTTTAAAAAAAAATCAATATTGATTTTACAAACCAAAATCTTTTGTTAATATTTTTTAATGAAGCGTTTACCCTATTTAGACACTTTTTAAGCTCATTGTGAACACTAAAAGCAGTTTTTATAAAAGTGGCTACAACTCTGAAATCTTGTGGAATTTCCTCTTCCGGCTAATGATTTTCAGCCACCTTCTTTTCGGCTACCAGGTCCTCTTTTTGGGCTGAATAGATTTATGTAATCATAGTATCAAAAAATGTTTTATAAATACTGTTTTGTTTTTTATGAGCAATCCAAGCTACTCTCTGAGGTCAAACCAAAAAAAAAAAAAAAGTAAGTTTTTTTTTGTGTTTAGACAAAACACCATTTATGGTACCAAAAGCATCTGTTCAGTTTAACAATTAGATTGAAAGTGAAACAGCAGATGTTTAAACTAGTAAAAAGCACAAAATATTAACAAAACAATCAATAAAGTATTTTTAGGGCACTTTTTGTTTATCACTACATGATATTAGAGCTTTGTCTTGAACTTGTGTCTCGTTTTGCATAAACAGTTTAAAGTGTGACTGTAGTTGTAATTCAGTCTGCCCACATTTGTGTTGAAGTGCCGTCAGCACTTCTCATTTCCACACTTTAAAAGTAAATCCCTTTTTTACATAAAACATTAAGGTGTAGGATTTTCATTTGCACTTAAATCAAACTGCTTTCTTTCTCTTTTGTATCACAGTAGTTGTGTCTTTCTTTGTAATACTAATCTTATTACTAACCAATCTCACTAACAGGTATTTCTTTATTGTTCTCTTCCTCCTTCGCTGTTCTGCAGTCTCCAACTAAGTGGTACATGAAGCTTGTGCCTGTAAGTGAACTAATCAATCCTTTTATTTGTATCCATTGTGACAGTTTCATCACTTTCCTTTCTCTGTTACCTTACATGATCACGTGCATGCTAAAGCTGTGACATCACTGGTTTTATTTCTGTTTTGATTGAGTTAACACCATCTTTTCTATCCATGTGCTTTTTTTATGTGCAGCAAATCATTGACATGGATCATTTGATTTTCCATCTACGTCATCACAGATGTGCATGAACAGTTGGTGAGCAGAAAGGCGTGATCAGTACCAAACTCCTGGAAACAGCCCTGTTGGCTTAGACTGATTTTTTTTTTTAAATATACATAGAAAATGTTTCATATTTAAAGAAATTTAGTGGATTTTTTCAAGATTATGCTTTGAAAAAAATGAAATATTATTTATATATATATATTATCTTGTAATTATTGCTTCGGACAATCACAAATTGTTCTTTAGCACAAAAACAATAGGTATCTGGTCATTTCTCGTTATATTCAATGATTGTTTTAGCCAGAAAGCAGCCACAGATATATATCTGACATCACATTAATGTTCAGTTCTTCTCACTTAACGGAGTCATTAAAAGCAGCTCAGATCATTCATGAACATCTTTCTTCAATATAGTTTCATATTTAAACTAAAAAAAAACATATTGATCTATATTTAATTTTTCTGGATTTTTTTGTCCCCCCAATGCTGAGATGACTTTTTTTTAGTCAACCCTGTGGTAAAGACATCATCTAGTACAAATAAAGAAACTTTTTCATCCAAAATGTTTCCGTATGTTGGCTAATTGAGAGTTTCCAGTGTGGTTATATGGAATTGGGGAAATCACAAAGCGGTTGCAGGAAAATGACCAATAAAAGAGCATTTCAGATATTAAATGTCAGAGAGAAACTGGTTCAAATTGTTCTAGCCCTCCCTAACTGAACATTTTTGACTGGCAATGTTCAGAAAATTACCATTTACTCATTATTTGCTATACTTATAAAAGGTTATTAGAGTATCAATGGCGACCTTTCAGCCACATAGCTGATCTTTAACCAATTTAAATGCTTTTGAAGTTGGCTCTCAAAGAAACTAGACTCCAGATCAGTTTCATTACTTTCACAGAAGACTAAATTTTTGTTCATAAAAAGAACAAACATTGCAGATGCAAGAAAAATAATGCAGCTTCATCCACTTGAAAACTGCTTTACATTGTTCTTTTTGTCATACAGGCCCGCTATAGGAAAGAGCAGCCGTCTACCCAGCAAACTCTCTGGATTCCACCAGTGGACAACCTATTGAAAGACACCACAGATGGTTCGGCTCTCGCTGCTCTGATCCACTTTTACTGCCCTCAAGTCCTACCACTCGAAGGTGAGGAAACAAATATCAGGCAGCTGCGTTGGTCGAATCTGAGAGCGCATCAGATGACTTTTGGATACGAGTTATGTCATAAGATTGGCTGCAACCTAAATAACTAAAATATACAGTTAATATCGAAGTTTAAAATGTGAATGTTTTTCCCGCTTTCTGTTTTTCAAGGAAGCTCAGTCTGTTGGTTATTTCTGGAAATCTGCCACAAATTCACTAGCCTGATGAATAATCACATTATAGTGCCCATTAACACACAAACAAACCATATTTACTTTTTTAAAAAAAGAATGTATTAGGACACTTTTTTTAAATTGATCAACCTAAAGCCCCTCTTTTTGAATGATGATATTTAATCTAAGAGATTTCAAGGACGTTTGTACTTTAAGTACTGTTTTTAGAAAGAAAACAGCCTTTGATTGGAAGAAGCCACTGTCAAACGGAAAGCTTATGAGTGTTGAAGTGTTATTCCTGAAAGGCCGTGTCACACTGCCGCTAGGTACAATTTATACATTGTCAACGTATGTAATTTCAGTCTTTCGTGATACACAAGTGATATATATGTTCTTCTTGTGTTCCTCATTTGTTGATGTGCACAGACGTCTGTCAAGGGTTTTGTCTGATGTATCTTTACGTAAATTTGGTTTTGAGCTCTTCAAAATTTTTGCTCGGTTGAGATTTGTGCATTTTATGCGTATTTTACGTAGTTTATCCATAGTTATTACGTAAAAATTACACTGTTCAATCACATCAATCTTTATTTATATAGCACTTTTTATATAAAAAAGTGCTTTACATCAAAACAAACTAAATAAGATAAAAACAAGCACGAAAATTAAAATAGTCTCCTCCCCCAGACCAGCACACAACCCACCAACTACCAGTTATACACATATCGCTAATATGGCGCACATAAAAGGTGAAAACCACATAATTGACGCACAAATCACTAATAAATTGCATATAAACAGCACAATAATGACGCATGGTTCATGTGTGATGGTATATAAATTTGGTGATCTTTCACCCGTCCAGAACTTTTTACCGATAGGGGGTATTCCCCTTCCCCCAACCGACTCGTTTGGATGGGGTTTCTCACGGGGCGATGTCCAGCGCTGCACTGAAGGCAGTTTGCAAAAGGGGTCCAGCTATGGCGGGTGTAGATGCAACTTTGAACTCGTGCCAGGCCCTTCTCGCGGATCTCCCCAGATGCGACTACCGCTACCGCTAGGCACCCTTCTTGGCGGGTGCCTAGCAGCTGACTTGTAACTGGAGCAGACCAGGGGAATCTGACTGTTTAATTAAAACAAAGCATTGCGAGCATTCAGAAGAATTAAGCTTGACTTTGTGTTCTTTTCGTGGTTTATTGGTACTACTTCTGTGGTTTGAACTTGGGTTATTCGTGATACATATTTAAAATTTCACATAGAAGACCACAACTTTTCTTTCTTTTTTCCCCGTATGTTTACGCATGACCAATTTTCCTCCGTGTGAAATACCCAAAATGAACATTGTGGTAGTGTGATACGGCCTTTAGATCACTTTGACACCTAACGGCTCTGTGTCGGTTCCCTCAGATATCTGCCTGAAGGAGAATATGACTCTGGCTGATCGGCTGTACAATCTACAGCTCATACAAGACTTCTGCAAAGACAACCTGAACAGCTGCTGCCACTTCAGCTTGGAGGACATGCTCTACGCCTCTTCCACCATCAAGGTACACCTTTACCTGGTTTCATTACCAAATAACTCGCCCCTCTTTACTTAAATGAGATAAGGATTTGAATTAATTGATCATGGAGTTGTTGTGCCGTCTATGGATTTAGTTGGAAAGATTATAGAATAACTTTTTTAGTCTTGAGAGAATATTTTATCTGACTGGAAGCTTGATTTGTTTTAATGTTTCTGTTTAATTGTGCATTACTAATGCAAACCGCCTTTGTGTTTAATTTTTTGTGAAACTTTATTTTTTTCAGTAATCAGCAGCTTCATTATTTCTTCATTAACTGTCATGTTTAAATGTATTTTTCCACTTAAATCTTTTTTCTATTTTTTTTTTTATGATGTTCTTGTCCAGTTTGTCTTTTCTCTCTTTCTTGGTTTTTTGCTGCTTTGTCCTTGAAAAGCTCCTGTTTTCTGCATTAAGCTGACCGTGTCCCAGATTTTTATACTTTGGCAACAAAAGCGTACATTAGTCGCTTGAGGTTTTAGGTTTTCTTTCCTTTGTCTGGAAACGCACTTTTGCAAGTGTTCAGATATTCTTGCCACATCAAAATATAGCTTTTTAAAAAATGAGATCAAAAGCATGTCTTAGACATTACCAAACCACAGTGAATGACTGTAGATGCGTTTCCATTTCTTCTGATTTTTTTTTTTATATATATCAAATCCCCATGATGGCCTTAAACTCAGTATGAATCAGCAAATATCTCAACATTCTGAAAACATTAAATAGGACAGAGACACTGCACATACTTTCCTTTGTCTGGTTTGCTGACCTTCACGCTTCATCCTGTCCATCACTTGTTTTAGCTGAGAGCTGCAGTCTGGTGTTGATGGATGTTCCTGACTTTACCTTAATGTCATCTCAACATGTCCTCATGAGCAGAGCAGTGACAGCACAGGGACAATAGAAGTCAGAGGAGAATAAAACTCACTCGAAATGATCCAAACAGGTCTAGTGCTACATACACACCGGTAAGGGTGTTCACACTGGACTGTTGCTACATGATACTGGCACATGTACTCATAGTTAAAAGAGGCTTTGTGCTAAATGTCTTACAGATTTTTTCCCTGGCTTTTCTTTGTCACAGCTCTATTCCAGTGTATGACATGGTGTCATAGAATTCCAGTTGGGCACAAACCGCAATTATTAATTTGATCAATTTTCAACATTTGGCACTCCTGTGATCAATAAAGGGACACTCCTCATATCCGAGTGGCTGATTGGTTAAAGTTGAACGCATGTTCAATGACTGCTCATTATGTTTATAGATCGCAAAAATGGACCAGGAAAACTTGTGTAGCAGCTTGAGAATGCCAGAGTTTTAAACACGAAAGCCCAAAACGTGCATTTAGGTGCGTTTACATAAACTTTCCATTGGAAGTCATCATTTAAACATGTATTGCTGAGACCGTTTTGAACGCAGGGATCAGCATTACACTCCCTGCTTCTTCAGCATTCAGTGTAGTTGTTGTTACAGATGTTGCAAAGAGTATCTGTTGTTTAACCCAGTGGTCACCAACCGTCTGGTCATGGACCACTACCGGTCCATGGGTCACTTGGTACCGGACTGCTAACGGAAAAAAATGTATACATACAACTTAAATTATTTGCATTTAGTTTATTTTCTGATCCTTAAGGAAGTTTTATTTTGGAAAACTGCTGGATTCTGTTCACAACATCCATTTTAGTAACATAAAGCAGCTAAACGGACACTAAAGTAGTTGCCCAAAGCTAACAAAAAAAAAGAACAATAAAACAAATTTGAAAAGTTTATTCTGGGAGAAACGAGCCAGTGAGGAAACCGAAGAAGAGCCTTCGACATCAAAGAACGATAAAGCTCCTGTTTGCAGACCAAACTGGAAGTCTTCTTCGACATATGGAATTATTTAGACAGTTGTTTTAATGTAGCAGAAACTGCTCTGGCTAATTTGCAGCGACAGACTCGACTGTTTCACACACGCAGATAATAACGTTGGAGACACAGTGGATTTATCTTACATTTAGAAAATACCAGTTTTACCACAGTTGCATAATCTTATTTTTGCTTTTTTTATCTTAAACGTCGGATATAGCTGAAGCTAGCATCCACTTGTTAGCATCCACTTTGATGGTTAACGGAAAATCTTCATCACAAAGTTCAAGCTAGCTGCAAACATTTTACAAAGAATGAAGATTTAATCAAATAAAGTTCCTGATTAATGGAAACTTGTAAAGGAGGCATTTGAGAATTTTCCTACAGCAACAAGGCTACATTAGGTTGGCATCCGTTCAGAAACTTTAGCTCAGAAAATGTTTGTGTTGAGGAAAAAATACCCAATGAATGAAGATTTATGTAGCAACAAAATATAATCAATCCTTTTGCCTTGAAAGATCATCAGAGCCTGGATTGAGTGTTAAAATGTAATTCTATAGGGTGAAAAATTCATGTAATGTTTATTTCATGGAATTTTTTAATACCAGAAAGGACTTATATAAATCAACAACTTTGTTTCTTCATCATCTGTGAAAATATGTAGAAACCAGAAGCTTAAAAATGCCAACTTTGGCCCGTTTGGACCGGTTCACGACAATACTGTCTAATTTAAACTGGTTGGGGAGCACTGGTTTAACCCATAATTCTGACACGTTTCCAAAAACCTCAACATCATCAACACCAATTGATCTACAGACAAACACTTGTTGAAATATTATGACCTCTTATTTGAAGGATTTTCTCATTTTGCACCGACTTGCCTGTCAGGCTCCATGCTGCCCAGAGCCCACAGGCGCTTTAACTGCAAGAAAAGCATATAAAGTTGTGTGAAGCGGCCAGCAGCGGCATTCTGCTGACGCCAGTGTCTGAAGGGATAAAACTGTCCCAGCAGGGCAGAGTTATTGCCTGAGAGAAGTGGTGCGGCCAAAACCGCATACTAAACCAGTTGGATTCAGTCACCTTGACCCAGATTCATGGCGGGCACACCCGCAGTAATTCTAATGGAGACCCTATTATACAAAGCAGAGGAGGAGTTAGAGACCAAGAGACAGGTGGGACTTAAAACTGTCTGAAACCAATACAAGGAGCTCAGCAGAGACTCACATCTTGAATATATTTATTCTAAGCTGTTTCTGGGCTAATTCTCCTGTCATGTGTGATTGGATTTGGATCCAAGGAGTCATCAAAAGGTAACAGAAATGTTTAACAAAAAAAGATGTAAAAAGTCAAACTTATTGAATGGGTGCAACCTTTTATAATAAATCAATAAACAGCTTCAATAACACTTTGCAAACGTTCAGATTTTTTACGTGCATCACTGAACTCTATATTCATTTAGATGCAGAAAAACAACATTCAATACCACTTAAATAAAAAAAAAACATTTCTCTCTATTTTTTTTTGTTGTAAAAGCCTTTTTTTTTACAGAACTAGTCATTTAAGATAATAAATAACTTATTACTAAAATATTTATTTCTAACCAATAAAAAATAACATTTTATTTGTACCTGAAAACAACAAGAAAGAGTCCTTTAAAAGAGGAATTCATTAATGGATCTGTTGAATGGATTTTGCATGTTCTATGTGAATTTTAATTCTATTAATTGATTATTTCTCGTCCAGCCTTAATTTGAATTATTGACGAGTTGCTCGTTTTTTCATCACTAAATGCAATTTGCTGGAACAAGACAAGAGAAAAATAGCAGGCAAAATGTAAAATTAATCTTTTTTCACGTGTAACTTTTATTGATGGAATTGGATCTAATTGGATCTAAAATTAACATTTCTGTCTGTGTTTTGGGTTTTTTAAATAATTTAGATGCAGGAGTTGGAACTTTAAGGCCTCAGACTGAGTATGAATTGTTGTTCTCTCATCTAAATATAATATTATTCACTATGTGATAGAAAAACTGGTGAACATCCAAAAAAATGCAGCATTTTGCTCATTTGGTGAAACAATGATCAATCCACTCTGTGTTAATTAAGAGACCAAACATTAACCTTTCTTAGCCCCTCCCCCACTTAACACATTTGGTACTTAAAGCTTTTGGGTCCTAATGGACATAAGCTACTAAATCAGGTTAACGCCCACCTATGTAATGCCTTTACATATAATTAACTTACAGCATCTGTCAATTCAAGAGGGAGACAAAAAGGTTTACTATTGTCTCTTTTTTAACAATATCTTACAAAGATGCTCCAACATGATCAGTTTGCTCTGTTAAAATGGTTTCTAGGGATAACTTCAAAATGACTTTCTAACTGAAGAAAGGTTTTTATTTTAAACAAACTCATGATTTTAAGAAGGAAGCTGACAGCAGAGAAGTGTGGAAAGAAATGATTGAGCGTTCTCTCCAGGTTGGAGTCTCTTGCTGGTTGCTAAATTTGCTGCAGATCCTTTAATCAACCTTCTGGCCCAGTAATCGTTGACCTTAATGCCCTTTGAATGCTCAGTGTGTGGTCAAGCCTGTTGTCTTCCAGATAGGATTAGGCTCCTCCTGAATGACCTGTGCCATACATTTTTTGAATTAAAGCGATGCAATTTGCCAGTTCATTCACCATCCCTCTGGATGCACTTGCAGCACGGGGGGGTTTCTGCAGACGGGATTATCCCCGAATCTGAGCTCTGCTCTTCTAATCACCAGTCAGGCTCCTCTAGTCACTCATTTGACTTTAGAAACCTGGAAATGCTGCAAACCTGGAGTTCTTGAGAATGTAGTTCTGGCAGAAATGCGATGCTTTCTTATGAGTGAAAAAAAAAACAATAGCACTAAACAGGTCGACAGACTGGGCTGGAAGGATAAGACTTCATTTTTTCTTCAAATAATTGAGGATTTCTTCTCATGCTGAGCACACCTGAGGGTAATCAGTGGGTTGACTTTTTTTTTTTTCTTGCTCGAAACTTGAATTTGTAAAGAGTTGGTTTGCTTCACCTTAAGAGTCAAATGTGTGTGGCAAATATTTGACCTGCTTTACTTTAACTCCTCGATAACAATCTGCTCTTTTCTTTGCACACACTCAAAACAAAGGCAGCTGTATACACTAGCATGTGGGCATGAAAAGGCCTCCAAAAAGGAAAAAATGTTCCTGTGAAAAAAGCGCGCTGATACTGGTGCTAATTGCTTCTGTGCCTCCCAGTGATATTTCTTCTTGTGTTCCAGTTTGAGGAGTTAAAGGGTGAATGTTGCACGCATGAGTGCGAGGTGGTGCAAGTTGATGATGCAAATCAAGTGTCCCTGCTGTCGATTATGCATCACTAGCTTTGTGCGGCGCTGTAGATCGAGGGCAGGTAGAGGATGTGTTTCCTCAAGGTCATTCCTCCTTTGCTGCATTTGTTTTGCTTGTTAAGAGGAAAACTGTCGACCATCACTTGAAAATCCATTCATTTTTTAAAATTTAAAATCTAATTCTCTTTTTATTCTTTTAAGCTAAATTATTTATTTGTTGTTTCTACATAATAAAAAAGAAAAGTGTACATAAAAACATCTTTTACATAGTTATCTTGAGTATTTTATTATTCTTGTTCACTTAATTAAGAAGCTACATCAGTGATATTGGATACACGGATCTTTTTACAGTGTGACCTGATTTAGGCTGCAACACTTGAACGCAGCACTGTCACAAGGAACGTGCAATTTAGTTTAACCTGCACACTGGTGACAGATTCAATATAAAAAGAGCCATCCTCTATTGTATAAATGAGATTTACATTCATGTTTTCCTGCGGGCTGATACTAACTAATCCATGTAAGCAGAAGATTATGTTATTACCTACATAGAATAATGGAAAGCAATAATTTTGCTTACTGGAAAAAGCTGCTAGTGAATAAGCTTGTGTGTGAATTTTGCATATATTGTCAATTCTTTGTTAACTGAGGCACTTCTTGAAAAGACCTGCGAGTCAACAGTAAAATACTCAGTAATAAATTGTTTGTGAAACAAAATATTGGAATTATTTGATTTTAAGTTAAAAGTTACATTTTGTTAAAGGTGAGATCAAATTAAAAGTTAAAAGCGCTAGTGACGAAATTGTGTGATTCCATAAAAGCTGCTGTCACAATCAAAACAGAACTCTACATTGTCCCTAGTTCTCTGTAGTCGTCCTGCAAAAAACCTTAAATACAGGATTTGTCCATCTTTAAATTGTTACACTTGCATCAAAAAGCATGATTAATATAATTTTATTTGTAGGAATCACTAAAAACAAACAATTTTATAAAAGTTGCAACCCAGTCTCAGTGAAATGCGTACATATTCCACGGCTTTGCACCCTGGGAATACCGTGCATAGTATACGCCAAACACGGTTTTTGCGTGCATATGATACGCATTGAAAGTTGAGTCAAATTGGCTTGAAAAGTAAAACTTGATATTGTACCAAAATGCACTGTTCCACCCTCTGGTTTAGCCAAGATGTGTAATGTGTCTGATTTTATCACCAAATGTATTTAATCTGATGTAGCAAGTATACAAATTAGGTTGTACTGTAGTAATATTTGTATAGTTCACTAAATTAGTCAAAAAAGGCAGTATTGATGCCCATATTTCTAATTGGCTGATGTTATTGGCACGTATTTACGTGGTGATGGAAATTCATGTTGGCCACATGACAAACGTCCAGCCAAAATGCACACTGCTGTATTGCGCAATGTATTTTAAGTCTGTCCAAGACTGAATTTGGTTGTTTGAGTTAAAGTCCCATTAACTGTCACACTCCTAAGTGTGTGAAATGTGTCTTCTGCATTTGATCCACCACCTAGAGGAGCAGTGAGCTGCAGAAATTAGGAACTATTTGATGGTTTAAACCTGACTGTAGCCACAATCCTATCCTTAACCCTTCCTCAGGGTCCATGCTGCCAAGAAAAAAGTTTAGTACTGGCCCCACGTAATGGTCACTTTCTTTGGTTTGTGAACATGGTTTAGTTTTCTACTTGTTTTGGTTCTATATCTTAAAGACAGACACTATCACTTGAAAACGCATTACATTTATTCAAAAATGCCTCGTTTTCTTATATTTTATATGTTTTTGTTTACAATTATTTTGGTGGCTATTTTTAAGCCTCTATACAGCATCACAAGGCAAAGGGGACTTTTAACTCTATGGTAGGACATGTCAACAGTAACACCTGCTGTATAGAGTCAATATACTTTTTAAAAAACATTTAAAAGTTTTTTGTTTTTTTTTTTGTTTTTTTTTTTTTAACTGAATACACCTGAAACCTTTATGCATTGACTGGGGACTCAAAATAATGTAGTTAAAACGTGATTTTTTTTTTTTTTTTTTTCCAGAACAACTACCTTGTGTTCATGGCAGAGCTTTTTTGGTGGTTTGAGGTCGTTAAGCCATCTTTTGTGAAGCCAAGAATCATGGATGTTGAAGGCAAGTATTAAATTCTTACCTAAAAATGTATGGAGAGAAAATAGACTCACCCTGATTTGTGACTGTATAATTCTTGACTTGTGTGTAGTTTTGGATTTGTGTGTGCGTAATTCTTGATTAGTAACTCATATAATACATTTTGTTATGTTGTTTAGTCACATGTACAAAAATTTAGAAAAAATATATAATTTACACATGCACAACTTAAAATAACCTACACACAAACCTTTAAATTACACATGAATCTCTATTTTCTCTCTATAACAATCCCATTACTATTTACTGTGTGATGATTCAGGGGAATATACGTTTCTAGTTAACGCTTACTTATTTATGTTATTGTGTTGTGTCACTTCAGAGTCTTCATCTTTGATAAAGAACTTGCCAGCTGTCTCTAAAGCAACCAAAAGAAGTTTTATGGAACGGCCTCCAAGTCCTGAAAGACCCAGGTACTGTGGTCCAGTCATCAAATATAATATGTTTGTGTATAATAAAAATTGATACACTTGTCATTTTGTATTTCTGTATAGTTTACCCCTCAGGCCACAAACAGGAAACTCAGGTATTATTGTTGTCTCTGCATTGAAATTGTATTTTTAGGTCAAAATGCAAAAATACGAATCTTGATTTTTGCTTTGTTTGGCCGTATCACACAGGAGAAATCAAGAGGTCAACCTCAATGTCATTTGTCGATGGCAACCTTGGAACTTGGCCCAAGGAGAAAAGGTAAGTGATGCTGTTTTGTAGGGGTATAGAAAATAATTGATCGGCAATACTTTAAAATGCTGAAATGGCGATGTTTAGGCAAGGCAAGTTTATTTATATAGCACATTTCATGTACAGAGACAATTCAAAGTGCTTTAGATAAATTATTAAAAGAAACAAAATAAATGTTAAAGGTGGGATCATTAAAATAAGATTAAAAGAAAGTAAAAAAAATCTGAATTTAAGATAAACGGTGCAGATGTAAACCTCTGAATACATACTAGTCAAATGCAGCTGAGAACAGGTTTAATTAATTACTTATTACACCATGAATGGATCATATTGTGATACATATCATATTGTGATCTGGGTATCGTTATACGTATCGTATTCGCTGGCTCTATACCCTTCTGTTAGCTGCAATAAAGAGCCCTATAATAGCACAAATATTAAAATAAAAGTGATTTTTTTTTTTTTTCTGTGAAGGTCTGGCCCGTATGGCGTGTCTTTCGACATCCCCTTTGACAGAGAAGACTCTGCTTCCGCCCCACTTTCCTCACGTGGGATGGTCCGGTCCATCAGTACTGATGACGGCTCTGGTTTTAAGGTTCACCACATGCCCCGAGGAATGAAGCGCAACCTGTCCTTTCAGCCAGTGAATGGTCAGAGCGTTGGCATTGATGAGGAGGGCTGCCCAGACAGCATAGCAGGCTTGCAGCCTATCAGGCGGGAATACCCCAATGGACATGGGAGTGGTCTGGAGAAAGCTCCTTCCGTGGAAGAAGCCCTCCAGATCATCCACAGCCCAAGTAGACCCCCTGTAGAAGGTATCAGCAATGGCTTCTTTCTGCACAGTCAGAGCCATGGAGCTGCTGTTGGTGGCTTGGACCCGGTATCAGAACTGGACTCCAAAGAGGCTTTGAGCCCCACAGAAACCACAGAAGTAGACACAGGCATCCATATTAGAACAGAGGACATGCTGGATGAAGATTCCTCTCTGAGAGATTGCTCTGTGAACATGGAGCTCGATGTGGAGACGCCAAGCCCCAGTCCGAGCAGTCAGAGCAAATCCCCCTCTGCAGTTAAGATGACCAGCTTCGCCGAGCAGAAGATGAGGAAGCTCAGTCCGTCAGCCCAGGATTCAGGCAGGGGCAGCAGCAGCTCCATGAAAACCACTCCGGAGGGCTCCGAGCTTGGCCTTCCGTTATCCGTCTCCTGGGCTCCAACCCCTGAGCACAGTCCTGTCCATCAGCAAGCAGCCGCACCTGCTCCCACACCAGTCCAGCTTCCCCCCAACGATCCCGCTCAGGTCATGGCTACAGAGATGGTACATCTGAGGATGAGGCTGGAGGAGAAACGGAAAGCCATCGAAGCACAGAAGAAGAAAGTAGAAGCTGCTTTTACGAGGCACCGGCAAAAAATGGGTCACTCTGCCTTCCTGAATGTAGTGAAGAGGAAAGGCGATGGGGCTGCAAGTGAAGAAGGAAAAACGGAGGGAGAAGGGAAGTCGACGAGCATCTTTAAATTTGGAAGGAACATCGCAGACACCCCTGATGGAGCAGAACAAAGCAGCAAAGCCTCATGTTGGCAGAAAACACCCACTGCAGGTGAAGAACAAAGCCACTCTCACGTAACTGAAGGGGATCTCTCCGAGTACACTCGATCAATTGAGAAGCTGAATCACTCACTAGCCTTCCTCCAGGCTGAAATGCAGCGGCTAGCACACCAACAGGAAGTCATCATGGCCATGCGAGAGCAGCAGCATCAACAAGCGTGGGTCATCCCTCCTTCATACGCGAACCCCTCACCGCAGAAACACACTCGAGCCGTCATCCGGTCCTCCGGGCCGTCCTCTCCCGCCGACTCGCCTCATTCCGCTCACCGCTCCCCGACTAACATCAAGCGCAAATCTGCATCGTTCCACTCGCGCAATCCTCGCGCCGCTCGACCAAACGAGCTCAAGTTGACCCCGTACAATCGAGTCCTAACAGCGCCGCAGTCTGTCGATAGCATCCCGAGGCTGCGCAGATTTTCTCCCTGCCAGCCATTGGTCAGCGCCTTCCTCTACATGGGAGAGAAGCCGGCAGCGGCCGGTCCAGAGACAGTAGCCCCTCCCGAGGATCATAACAAAGAGACAGAGTCAGTTTCATTTCCAGAGCAGGAGGTAACAAATATTCTTGCAGCCAGTTCTCCACCTAGTTCCCCCAACATGCAGAGAAAAGGAGAGGTGGATGGAGAAGAGCAAACCCAGGAGGGAGAGAATCCGTCCAACATCCCTGACATTAAAAAAGATGGCCTCAATGATAGAGTTCAGAACTCATTTATAGAGCCCAAACCTACTGTGGAGTTCCCTGAGGTTCTGGCCCTCCCAGTGGTAGAGACCTTTACGGTGACACCCACAGAGATCCCTCCTCAGCCACAAACTTCCAGCCCAGCCAAAAGCTGTTTAATTGAAGTCCCACTCTCGGTCACGGAGCTCCCCGAGGTTCTGGTGATGGAGGACGCGTTGGAGGCGGAGCAAGACAGCGTGGAGAGTATAGATGAGGAGCAGAGGATGTGTCATGGTTTCTTCTTCAAGGTAACTCGAGATGTGATCAGTAAAAGTTGAGTTTTATTCCAAAAAGGAGATGATTAGTGAGTCAGAAAGCGTGAAGTCCACAGACGGCATCCTGAAGTTGTTGGAGATTGTTGTCAGCTGCTGTCGAGGCTTTAATGTAGGTCAGAAAACTGGGGCTTCTGTGAATTATTCAGACACAGCTGTGGATATGAGGGCTGAGAAAATGAATTCACTCATGAATCAAGATCCATAGAATAAGCTGGTCTGTACAGAAGGAGAAAACCCAGTTTAAAGGATTAATTTTAATTGAATTCTGGTTTAATTGCATTATTTTTTTTCTTCCGAAAAGTCTGACCTCTATTAGAAAAATGTCTTTGATCATCTTTATATAAATTACTTTTGAAAACATTAAAGAGACTGAAGTATTGTAAAAATAAAGGTAATTCCTAGTGGGATATTTCATAAAAACAATTACTTTTAACAGTTTTTCTTCCATAAAATCATATTACATGCAAGAAATGTGATTTTGCAGAAATATTAATAATAAAATGGTTTTGAAAAGTCTATATGCACTTAATATTCCTCTTTTTTTTTTGCTTAGGAGGATGGAAAGGCAGAGGAGAACATGGCACAGAAAAGAGCTGCGCTGCTGGAGAAAAGGATGAGAAGAGAAAAGGAGAACCAGCAGAGGAAGATTCAGCTGGAGGCTGATCTGGAGCAGAAAAAGGAGGAAGCTCGGTATGAACATTTGTCTATTTTAATTTTAGAAGAAGCTTTGCATATTTTGAATTTTTAAGTAATTTAGAAGTTGTTAAGTTACTTTCTTAAAGCCCTATATCTGTCGCCATTGACTGAATAAAGTATGATGCATCTTTCCAATGTCAGTTCTAGATGATGGAATCAACAAAGGAAATCCTAATATGTTTTTAGCTCTTTTTTTTTTTTTTTAACCAATAACTTCACCAAAAAAATTCAAAGTGACTGAGATTAAGTTTGTTTGAACACCTTCCCTCCATCCCTCAACTTGTTCAGACTGAAAGCGGAAGAGGAGCGTGTCAGAAAGGAGGAAGACAAGGCCAGGAAGGAGTTCATCAAGCAGGAATACCTCCGGCGGAAGCAGCTGAAGCTAATGGAGGACATGGACTCCATCATCAAACCCCGAGCCGGTGGGGGGACCAAGCAAAGGCGGAGCCGACCCAAGTCCATGCATCGCGACAGCATCGACTCTCCTAAAACACCAGTGAGAGCCGCCACAGGTAACCATGGAGACGACGGCTTCTGGAAATTCATTCCATCAAGCCTATTCGCTGGCAAGCTGCTTATACCATAAAACGTTCAAAAATTAAAATTCAATGTGTTTTTCTTTTGATGCTCATTCAGGAAGTTGTATTGTCTTAAAGCACAAGAGACAAAATACTTCTTCAGTCTGTCTGACTAACATTTACATTTACAGTGGGGCAAAAAAAAGTGTTAGTCAGCCACCTATTGCACAAGTTCTCCCACTTCTAAAGCTGAGAGAGGCCTGTAATTGTCATCATCTACTGTAAGAGAGAAAATGAGAAATAAAATTCAGAAAATCACATTGGCTGATTTTTAAAGAATTTATTTGTAACTTATGGTGGAAAATAAGTATTTGGTAAACAACTAAAGTTCATTTAAATACTGATATATATTCTTTGTTGGCAATGAAAGCAGTCAAACATTTTCTGAAAGTCTTCACAAGGTTTTCACAAACTGTTGCTAGTATTTTGGCCCATTCCCCCATGCAGATCTCCTCTACAGCAGTGATGTTTTGGAGCTGTCGTTGGGCAAAACTGACTTTTGCTTGTTAGTGGGTGACCAAATACTTAATTTCCACCATCATTTGCAAATTAATTCATTAAAAATCAGACAGGTTGCTGTTTTTTTCTCACTGTATGCATTAGCATTAATGCAGGTATAGAACTGTTCAAACTGGAAAATAAACATTAGCCATACTATAAAATGGAAGCTGTAAAATCAGTCTTTTATCTTAAAAAAACTTTTAATCAAACTTTGAAATTTACAAACACTTTCATTTAGCCAAAAAAAGCAACAAAATTATAATTCACTTAATATTTGGATGCCTGACTTAGCAACTAAATCTTAAGCTTTCTAGTTTTCCGGGTGCGTTGCTGCTGATTCAAACGAATATGTGTCAGCAGTGGCATCGCTTTGCTTTGGTAATATGGTTGCACAAAATCAAGTTTTGTTTAGGCATTGTTGGATCCAAATATTTGTTTAGTCACACCAGCTTCTCTCTTCAGTCTCCAGCTTGTCTCTAGCATCACTCAACCTGGGCGACAGCGATAGTACTCAGTCTGACAAGAGGGCATCGAGGTAGGGAACCTTTTAAATATTTGTTATTCATTTTTTTCATTTTATGACATGGTGGTAGGGTTTTTTTGTTTTTAAATTGTAACTTTTGTTTATTTTGAAGTATGAATGTGAGACATTTTGTTTAAGTTATCATTGAGTTTTTTAGTGTGTGAGATCATGCATGTTTAGTTAATAATGAAAAGCATAAACAATGTTCAGCACCAATTATAAGCTGTCAAAAAGCATAATCATTCTTTGCATTATAAAAGTTGATTAGAAGAAATGACAGGATGACTCAATTTTAATGTATTTTCCTTCAATTTTCCATTTTTATGACTTTCTTGATCCTGTTTCACGTCAGACGTGCTAGTTTAGCCTCTAGCAGTCTCTTCTACTTTTTGAACTCTCCAAAACTGAGAAGGATGAGGTTAGTTTCTTCTCAGAAGGTATATTTGGTGGCACTTCACGCTCTCCTGATCCCAATCCTGCACTGCACTTTTTAAGGATTGAGTAAACACTTCCAGGCATGGGCAACACATTTTGTTTACCTTGTGCAACAGCCTCATACAGCTTTCAAATAACGGACCTGCTTTCTGCACTCTGCAACCATAAACACTTGTTTCTTTTGGTAGTCACAGTTCTCTGTAAACTTGCTGATGGATCTCATTATAGAGCGTTTTCCAATCACCATTTTCTCTTCATAAGGAAAGACACGCCTTAGGAACCGTTTCAGGGCCGCATTTTAGACGCTTGTGGCCTATGAAACGCTCCGTAATGAGATTGTGCCTTAAGTTTGACCAAATGTAGTCCAATCCTTTTTTCCACATACATTTACACTGAATCTATTTTGGTTTTTTATCGTTTTGGACCTTCACTTGATGAAAGTTTTTGATGAACTCCTCAAGTTAACATCCAAAAATCATATTTCCTATTCACTGAAATACAAAGCTTCTTTTGGCTTTAGTTACACCAACTTTTTAAAAAATAAATTATTTTTGATGTACATGCAAGCAGGGATGGGCCGATAGCCTTTTTTCCAGCCAATAACCGAAACTCTGACCTATAGCCAATATTTTTCCGATACCAACATTTAAATGTCCAGAATAACACAAAGTTAACAGGTTTCCTTTTTCTACATTAGAAATACAAGAACCTTCACATTGCCAAGAACAGTACAAACATACATCCCAAGTAGAAAAATAAGTATAATCTTAGCTTTAATATTTAAGACCTTTATTTGCAAAGATAAGCAATGGGCCTTCAAGATTACTTGAAAATAATATTATTTAAATAAAAGTGTTTTGGAATTAACTCTTTTTTTACAACAAAAAAATTAAGTAGAACCTGCTCACCCGGGATTTAACGAGAACATGAAGTACATTGAAAAACAACGAGTTGGGGTTACCCCAATTGTCAAAAAGTGACATGGAAAGGGTTCCCGATCATCCGTCCATATATGACGAGTTGAGATTGGGGGTGTGAATGTGTTGCTTAAACAGACAAAAAGTGCTTGGACCCCTCCCTCATGTGCGTCTAGTGTCAGACACTAGACGCACATGTATGGAGCTAAATCGGGGCCAATATTATTTGAAACCGAAATAAAATATTTTGAAAAAAATATTAATGTTTGGCTGAAAAAATAGGTTTCCAAAACTCAAAATTTCCATTTCAGAACTATTTTTTCAGTTTCAAATCTTTTTTTCAGTTTCAAAACAACTTAAAACTATGAGAATACAGACTGAACAGCCATTTCCTGATCGTAATTATTACAGTTCTCTGAGTCAGTGAAGGCATCGGAACTGAGGATACCATCGTCATCGATTTCGATTGGTCCTCGTGTTAGCCCCGCCCCAACGCGCCACAACGGGGCCAAAGGTTTTGAAACTGAAACTTGGAGGTTTGTAAACAAAAAAAAAAAAGGTTTGAAACTGAAAGAAAAGTTTTGAAACTGAAAAAAAGATTTGAAACTGAAAAAATTGTTTTGAAATTGAAATTTTGAGTTTTGGAAACCTATTTTTTCGGCCAAACATTAATATTTTTTTCAAAATATTTTATTTTGGTGTCAAATAATATTGGCCCCAATTTAGCTCCATACACATGGAGGAGCAAGCCTGTGCTAAACAGAGTGCTTCTCTTGTTTTATATTGCTGGAATTTTTTGTATTGGACTGATAATCTGAAATTACACAAAATCAGCCGATACCATAACTGGCACCAGTGTATTGCCCATCCCTACATGCAAGTTGACTAACTTGAGTGAGTTTTAATAATTCATTAAAAAAAAAAAAATTCTGTAAATAAAGATGTACTGCATGGGATTAAACCTTTTTGTTTTACCCTAAACTCACCCAGCTTTGCTTCGAACCATTTAATGTATTATTATTTGAATGTGAATTAAATTCTCCGTCTTAACTAACTAGCAGCTCCGCCCTTTTTGTGGTTTGCTTTACTAACTTTGGCTCAAACACAGAACACTTCAGCATAAAACTGTTTGTGCTTCAGGCCTGAGTCTGCAGACGGATTCCTCTCCCCAAGTCGCTCCAGCAGCAGGAATGGAGAAAGAGACTGGGAAAATGCCTCCACCACCTCATCTGTCACATCCAATACGGAGTATACTGGTGGGTGCAGCGTTTCTTAAGATATCTTAAGAGTTTCATGTAGTCCTTGCAACTATTTGTTTTTGCGTGTGAAATTGTGTGACATGGTTGCTCACATTCCTTTGGCAGAAGACCTGTTGACACAGAAATTTTCATACATGATTTATCAGAAGAGTAAAAATAGGCAGGCGGGTCTTTTCCTGTGGTCGGTGCGGTTGCTACGGCAGCAGTTTAATCACGATGTTCTGTATTCTCCTCTCATTCAGGACCGAAGCTATACAAAGAGCCGAGTGCCAAATCTAACAAGCACATCATCCAGAATGCTCTGGCTCACTGCTGCCTCGCGGGCAAGGTCAACGAAGGGCAAAAGAACAAGATCCTTGAGGTAAATATGAAGGAAGTCCTTCAAAATGATCAAATTAGAAGTCACTTTATAATCTAATCTGCTTCCCGTCCTTTTTCTTAACAGGAAATTGACAAATCCGAGGCCAACAACTTCTTGGTTTTGTTCCGAGACGCAGGTTGCCAGTTCCGCGCCCTCTACACGTACTGCCCCGAAACGGAAGAGATCGCCAAACTGACGGGCATCGGGCCCAGGGGCATCACGCGCAAGATGATCGACGGGCTGTACAAGTACAACTCAGACAAGAAGCAGTTCAGTCAAATCCCAGCCAAGACCATGTCAGCCAGTGTGGACGCCGTGACCATCCACAACCACCTCTGGCAAACCAAGAAGCCAGTCACCCCGAAAAAAGTAGTGCCTGCCCCCTCCTAGTCCACCTCGATCCCACATCCGCCTCAAAAATCTCTCTCAATTTGCACTTCATTGTACATACCCATAAGGATTCAGACACCTGCAAGTTAGATGTGTGAAAAAGTGTCTTTTTTGTGCTAGTTTTTTTTTTTTTTTTTCCTGTAATCTCTGCATCATAAGACTTTTAAGAAAATCACTTGGAATGTATGACACTATTTATTGAGGGATGATAGAATTATGTGATCATTCAAGCTTTTAGAGATTGTCCGAAAAAAGCAGTTATTGAAGGTTTTTATTGTTTTTGTTTAATGTGCCAAAAAGCATAATAGACAGTATGAAGGCTGGGATATTAATTCAGTACACTGTTTTTTAAATTTTTTTTATTGTGTTTTCTTGTTGATGTGCATTTTGTTCAGTGTGTACGGGCCACAAAGTGATTGTAAAGCACAGATTTTTTTTGTGTATTTGAAAGTTCTTCTTTAGATATGTGGGGGAACAGTTTGTGTATACGAGTGGGAATACGTCGCCATCTTTAATCAAGAGCATTTTATTTATTCAAGTCCATTGTTGTTCCTCAAAGCTCCTGGCTCGTGCTCATAGTGGGCCTCCCTGTATTCATGTTTTGCCCTCGACTTTGAGCTAATTTTCGTTACAGTTAAGCTTTTTTGGGTCATTCGTAAAGTGATAGTGAGGCCATATTTAGCAAATAGTTTCCATTGAGTGGGCCTGGAATGGTATTTTGAGCCTTTCCATTATAAAATGGACCTATGCTGTTTTTGGTCCACTGTTGGTTGTGAAAAATGGAACAAACCAGTTAGGGCTGAGCTTCTGTCATCACACGATGAAATCAATTAATTGGCTGAAAGGTATTACGACAACAGCAAATGTCCCACGCCGCATTTAGCTAACAAAAGTGAAGTAGTGAGCATTGTGTTGGAAATGCTTTTAAAATCCAGGGCACTACATAGTCCTGCACTATATAGTTTTTTAGTAGTTATGGATTAGGATGGAAATTCAGACACTGAACTCAGACATTATTCCCACGCGATGACATCATCATTAGTTGCCAGTCAGCTACGTTAGCGCAGGGCTGCTAGCGCTTAGAAATGTGTAACGGTTTTATAACTTTTAAAAGGTCATGCTAAAACAAAAAGTAATTACTTGCATTTAAATCTAAACTTCTGTGCTTCAGAGCACACTCGTGAAGAAATGGGTTTACTAGAAGTACCTTCTCATTACCCTTAAAAAAATATTTCAGACACTCCGGTCCCTTTAAATGCCCCTTCAATTGAAAGGGTAGGGAGTAGTCGGATTTGGTCTAATATATTTAAACCATAACAAGGGACAGGATGAAAACTTGTGCTCCAAAAATACTGAAAAAGCAAAGACAAATTTGCCATTTTTTTTCTTAAATTTCTCATGTGTACCATTATTTTTTATAAATGTACAGCATGACACCAGAGGCCCTAATTGTGGTCACTTTAATGCTGAGCTATTTTTGAACTAAAAACTAGTTTTTATATTTTTGTATATAAGTAAGCTGTTGTTACCTTTATTGGTTTTGTTGTGGTGAAGATTTTAAATGAATTTTGGGAAAAAAAGACCAAATTAAAGATCAGAAATTTTCCATAACATTTGAATATTTGTCCAACCCTTTAACACTTGAGGCGTCGCCGGTGGCGCTTAAACCTAAACTCTTTAACTGACTTGTGACTTTTCAATTGTTCTCACGGTCGGCGTAATTCCAGCAGATTCTGAAGGAGAAAGGGGGCGTGAGCCACCTTTCTCCTTCAGAATCTGCTGGAATTATGTTGATTGTGTTAACAATTAAAACAATTACAGTAACTCAAAGAAAATAAGCATAAACACTGCAAAAAGGGCAAAACAATAATTCAGGGTTGCACATTTGAGCACATCAAGGCGCTCTATGAGCACGAGAGGAATGACTTTAAGGAAACTAAGGCACTAATAAAGAGAAACTTGATTAATTATGGTACTATATCTGTAATTTACCCCTTAACCCTTCCCCTATCTTTGGGTTTCAGATGACTCCAACCATATATTGACAAGGGGGACAGGATTTAATGTCTGCCATGGACATTAGTGAAACTCAAAGATAAAAAGTTCAGCGCACTGTCTTGTGGGGTCCAGATGACCCCGCTTGTAATGTAAACAAGCCAAGGAGAGTGGAAGGGTTACATTGAGGAATGTTAAAAATCTTAAGGGCCAAAAAAACAAGAATTTCATACAGCTAGTGTTAGTCACACGACATGTGTGTTCTGCTCAACAAAGTCAAGTGATTTCAACTTTTTTAAAACCCTTTTTCAGAAAACTTTTTTTTTGTTGTTGTCCGAAGGCTGCAGGACGTTCTTGCTGATTCACCACTCCGAGATCCGAGTTCTGAAAGTAAAAATGTTAAAAAAAAAAAAAAAAAAAACAAGATTTTTCTGAATCTTTTGGAAGTTGTGTCTGTTAAGTGTTTCTCAGGCAAAAATAATATAATGAAAAAATACTTTAGAAACAGTATTTTGATGGTAACTTTGAGCTCTGCTAAAATCAAAGATTAACCCAAGTTTGTTTATTAGTGGATAAATTATTTTTTTTATTTATTTATTTTTTTTAGTTAGAAAAAAATCACACAGATCACTTCAAGATAATGCAAGACAACGTACAATCATAAAGTCATGTTCGGAATACGCCTGCTATCCAAAGAATAGTTAACAGAGAAACTTTGTTAAATTTATTTGCACATTTACTTTAACAGATTTAACCACAGGCTTTTCATTTAATCTAAAATCCACTTTCACAAGTTTCAGACATTTTTATGAAATCACTTTTTCTTCTCATAAAACAGGTGGAGAGTTAATCCTGATTAGGGCTGCCCGCTTCATTTAACATGTTTGAAACTTGCATCCTCTCTGTAATTACAGCACTTGATTGTATCATACAGCATCAAGTAAAACGTAAATATCAAACTGAGAACTTTCATCTGTAAATCAAAAAATAATAATAAATCAGCAATGATATTAATATGTTTTCCACAATCAAAGTCATATCGCAGGACAGGGCGAGGAGATCTCTGCTCCTGCTTACGGGTAGATGCTTGTCTTAAGTTGTTATTGTCTTTTTTCTTTTGCCTCTGAATGCCAAATAATCACTACATGCAATTTTTAAAGTAAGCAGTCTCATTGCACAGTGTTGTGTTCAGTAAAGCATTTGAGGTGGGATGAAAACAAGGAACATTGGTGTTTAGCCGCTGTTACTTTTCAAAGATTTGTCGGTCGTCTTTTGGCTGTTTAAGGTCAATGCAAAGGATCATGAAAAGATTCTGACAACAAGTTCAGTTATGTGAGCTTCTGTTTTGAACATGTAGTCTCCATTTTTTGTTCTTTAAATTTTTTTTTTCTTGCATTCAATAAAATCAAGCATGGCCTCAACTTTTCAAGCTGTGTTAATTTTGAAATCTGATCTTTTTTTGTTACAAAAATTGTGGTGTAGTGGTTAGCACTGATTTGGCGATCCAGTATATCGCAACATTTTGTTTGGCAATGTCGATTTAAAATGCGGACATGTCAAAATTTCATTCATTATTTATGAGCATCAGGCTCAGGCTCCTGAACCGTTTAAATAGTAGGTTTAGCCATGTTGGAATTAAACAGCGCTTTATTTCCTCTGTCATATTTTAGAGCCTTATTGGTTAAGGCAAATTTATTCCAATTTTTTTTTTTTATATACTGAAAAATATTTTTTCTTGGAAATCAGACAAAATTGATTGTTAATGTACCGAAAGAAAAGCACCACAAATTTGCATGGGTCAAAGCTACTTGTATATGAGACAGTTTCAGGCCTTATTGTTGTTGTGATCCTTAAATAAAATGAATTTTACCATTTTATTACAATGAAATGTATTTTAATATTCAGGTAGTTTTTTTATTTTGGTACAATCTTGGGATATATCTCGATACATACCATGAGACATGTATTGGGATATGTATTATTTGGCCTGACTATACACACCTCTAGTTATCACTCTCGCCTCATGGTAAGAAGTCCCTGGTTCAAACCCTAACTGGGACCTTCCTGAGGGGAGTTTCTGTGCTCTCCAGCTTCCTCCCACCATCCAAAAACAGGCTTCACTGGTAAACTGATGTGTGGTTGTGTGGCCCTGTGACAGACCTGTAACCTGACCAGTAGTACCTGGACTAGGCTCCCATGACCCAGAAAAGGATTTAGCGGGTTTGAAAAAAAAAAAAAAATAATTGATGGATGGATCAGTTTTGTTACAGCTGTGGCCATATTTGGTTTTGTCTTTTCTTTTTGGTTCTGTGTATTTTTGTCAGAGTGGGACTTCTTTGTGTTTTGTGGATCTTTGTGTGTTTGTTCATTTCTTTCAGGTGTGGTGCTGGAGGGCGTGGCTCCCCATTGGTCCAAGCTGAAGGAGGGAGCCTTTAAAACCAACATTTGGACCTTCAGTCCATGAGAAGGGAGAGGTATGATTCTCGCTTCGGGTGTGAGAAGTCCCGGGTTCAAATCCCGGACAAGTCCCCAATTTATGTTACGTCCCATTTGGTCTTGGAGTCTGGGGCATAGCATAAAGGGAAACTAACAAAAACAAAATATAACCATAAAATATAACCATTTACAAGAAAAACAAGCAAGTAATAAATAAATGTGAACCAAGGCCAAAACAACAAACAAAATCCCACCTAACTCAAACCAGGGAGTTTACCTGCAAAAGAAACATAAAAGAATGACAAACACTAACCTCCCTGGACTAACATGAACAGGAGAAAAGATTTACTAAAGAAAATGGCATTTCACCCTTACAGCTTCACGTAACAGAGGTAATAAACTACACCGAACAACAGAGTGGGACTAAACAAAACCACAAAGAAACTACAAAGTGCGCACAAACTAAAACAGGTGGAGAAGAGCACCTGGAGACAGGTCACAGTCCAGCTCCCTTCTGGGCTGAAGCTCCCAATGGTAGTTTTAAAGGCTCCCTCCTGAAGCTTGGACCAATGGGAAGCCACGCCTGAAAGAAATCAAAGATCCACAAAACACAAAGTCCCACTCTAACAAAAATACAGAACCAAAAAGAAACAAAACCAAATACGGCCACAGCCGTAACAAATTTATTTTCCCACGTGTTTTAAAATGTTGGAAGAAATTGATTCTGGTGTACTTTTTGCTTGCACTTAAGACCAAAAAAAAAAAAAGAAGAAGATGGTGGAAAAGAAAATTACAACTGGGTGGGTTACTGGGTTATTGGTATTTCATCAAGATGACCGATTATCCAGATTACATGACCTGAACGGGAAGCTGGCTGTCATCAACGATCCCCTTTACAGCTCTAAAGACCCAAATGAAAACAGTAACATTTTCTTGAGAGATTTTTCTGATGATGGAGGACATCTATAGAGAGAAGATTAAGCTTAAAATCCCTTTTCTGAGTTTTCTTTATTGAAATCATTAGGAATCAGGAGCAAACAGAACATGTCTTTGGAAAAAGCCGTCAGCTGTGAAGTAGAAGCCACCCAAAAGCTCCCTGCTCTGATGCATCTGACAAATAGATCCATGTACGTCTGAGTTTTCCTCATCTTAGCTGGAATCTGGCTGTAAACCTGGATGGCGCCGATATTGCTCGCCACTTTTGTTGCACCGGTACTGTTGGGTTGGAGTTGTGAGGGGGTGTAAGCTAGTGGGAGAGAGGTAAACAGATGACGGGAAGAGAGGGTGGGCTTTCCAACAGTCACGCCCACAACTCAGAGGTGATTTTCTAATTAGCTACTACTGCTCTGAAGAAGAAAAACATCACAGATTTGTTGATTTTAGCTAAAAACTGTATAATTATGATTAAAGACCACTCGGAATTTTTTTAAAAAGACAAAATTGGGGTGGGACAATAAAAAAAACCCTCCTTTAAATAAAATGGAAAAGAAAATTATAAATAAATAAAATTGGAATTTTTTCGCTTCTATTAAAGCGATTTATCTTTAGCTTTTTTTAATTGTTTAAAGTCCCCTCTGCGTGTTCCGGTTCGTCGGTGTGACCCACAGCCCGCTGGGCGTCATCGGCCGCTGATTGGTGGTTTGCGTCCGCATGGCAACCACTGATGACAACCGCAAGCTGTGTGCAAGAACCAAGGTGAGAGGAGCCTTCGCTGTAAAGGGGAAAACCTGCGAGTTCTGCATTTCTCTTCCTCCTCCTTCTCTTCTCCATCTGTTGTTGCGTTCAGAGCCCGCAGCAGCCGCGGGCGTGTCAGCGCACAGACAGGTGAGGCGCCCCGCAGAATCCGCCTGCGGTTCTGATGCGTATTGGTGTCCTTCCGCGTCTGTGGTCTGAGCGGGTTTATGGGTGGATGGATGGATGGATGGATGGATTACGCACCGTCATGTTGAATGAAAGGTGCGTCAGGGCGCAGATGAAGCGCTGATGCTGCAGAACAGCTTGCTCACCGGGATGCTGTTATGACTGCGTTCAGGGGGGTGGGGGGTGGGGGCTCGGGGCTCATGGGTGGCGCACCGACACCACAGGCTGAACCGCTTTCTATAATAGCCTCAATAATTCATGTGCTCGTATATGTTGTTGCAGCCAAACATGCTTTGCTGATTGTATTATTTCAAAATATTAGCTGATTGAAATCCGCAAAAAGGCTTTAAATAACAGATTATGCAGCTGTCAAAAATAGATATAATACATTAAATATTACATGCAATTAAGTCATCATTTACAAAAGATTTTAGCTAAATTTAAGTTTAATTTTAAACAGCAAAATACACGTTTGCTAGAAGCCATACTGTCGGAAATCCTGTTTATTTATGGAATAACTTACCTTGGAGTTCCTGCATTGGTGGGGATGTTTAAGTGTAATTAAGGACTCAAATTTTACTCATTTATATTTATTTATCTTTTAAATATTTGATTGATTCTATGGTTTATTTAGCATTTTTTAGCTTTTATTCTATACAGTGCCTGGTAAAATGTGCTCGCTATAGAAAGTGATTAAGAGATAATCTGCATCGCTGAGGATGTAGGTTGCAATGATGACAAGTTTTGTCTTTAGTGGTAATAAACCTATTTATTTATTTAAAACGATTAGTCGCTGAGGATAAAATGGAATTTGAACTGTTTTTATTTGACTTAAAAAAGTCTGTCTTTACAACATTAAGTAGTAAGAAAAAGCCAATTTGATAACAGTTTGAATGTAATATTTATTTCATTTAAACATGTATTTCATTTAATTATATCACATTCATCAAAAAAAAAAGAAATACAAAATGAAATTATAACAGTTAATAAATTAGTAGATGATGTATTTCAGACTCAAGGTCCATTTACCACAAGAGACACAACAGATACAAGTTAAAAATATAAATAAACAAATAAAAAAACACTTAAAATAAATGAAAAGGAGCAGAACTTCTGCCCCATCACTAAATCAACAAAGGTGAATCTAAGTTACAACAAAAAAGAAAATGAAAATGATCTTTACATAAATATTATATATAATACGTGACATTTACCAACACAAATCCTCATTTATTCCTATTTACCTACACAAGGTTCAGTGGCATCATCTCCCTAAACTTTTATAAATGAATTTTGCTTAATAAGTAATTCTGACTTGTAACTAATGTGGTTACGACCAACCGAAAACACTCCCTCGATGTCTTAATTCCCTCTCTCTTCTGAACCCAATCAGTCCAAACCCCAGACAACAGTGTGTTTACTGAACTCCAGAACTCATAACATTAGCGTGACCCAAACAGTCACCCAGCCCAAATCAGTTTGCTACACTTTTATATTTGACTGATTTGAAAATAATTTTATTTTACCTTTTTTGCTGCATCCATTTATCTTATCAACTAAATGGAAGAAATTATTATTTAAGACTTGTATATTTTTTGTCGTTTTCCTTCCAACAGATCATGTGAATATTTATTTTGAAGCACAAATATTCTGGGCCAAACAGTATCATCAAACCTGAGGATACCAGCCAGCCAAGTGCTGCATGATAGCAAAATAATTGGTTACATTTATAATAGTGGACACGTTTTTCAATGACTTTATGCACTTTCCCATTTTAGCGTTTCACAGCCAAGTCCCAGTCATGACTGCAGAAGAGACCATCAACATCAAAGAGGCGGAGGTGATCAAGCTGATTCTCGACTTCCTCAACTCCAGAAAGCTGCACATCAGCATGCTGGCCCTGGAGAAGGAGAGCGGGGTCATCAATGGGCTTTATTCTGATGACATGCTGTTTCTCAGGTATGACAGGATGTGCAGAGTAAGGGCTGACGGGTTGTTGCTGATGACTTTTCATTTGTTTTGGTTTGTTTTTTTCTTTAATCAGGCAGCTCATTCTGGATGGACAGTGGGAAGAGGTCATGCAGTTCATCCAACCTTTAGAGGGAATGGAGAAGTTTGACAAGAAAAGGTGCGAGAAAGTGACAAATATAACAGGAAATATTAAAAATGTCTAAAGATCCCAGCAACCTATTGTTTTTCAACATGAGAAAAGCCCATCTACGGTGGCCCTGAAGTGCAAATCACATCAACAAATCCCTTTTAGAGATAAAAAATGATTAAAAAAATGTTATAACGTGAAACAAAATAAGAAACTGGAAAGGGTAGGTACCCAGCCAGCAAGGCCAAGTGGGCCCCATATGGCTTAAAAGTGGGCGGACAATGTAGGCCCCAATTGGGTTTGTCCGCAGTTTCCATGGTGGCCCCAGCTGTGTTTGCCCACATTGACTTAGGTGGCTACGCTAGCCAGTTGCCCGGTGGACAACATAGCGAGCTCCGATGCCCAGGGTCCAGCAAAGCAAGCAAGTACTGCTGCCCAGGAGTCAGCAGAGCTAGCAGGGGCGCTGTCCAGGTTCCAGTGGTAGTGGAGCCAATGTGGGCAAACGCACCTGGGGCCACCATGGAAACTGCGGACAAACCCAATTGGGGCCTACATTGTCCGCCCACTTTTAAGCCATATGGGGCCCACTTGGTCTTGCTGGCTGGGTAGTCTCTATTGGATGATGACATTTGAGTTTTGAAGAAGAGGGAAAGCAGAGGGATGTTTCGTCTGAACTGTCCTAAAGAGTTGATCAAGCAATCACCAATTTTTTGCACCAACTGTTGTCAGAATCCTAAAGAAAAATTGTCTGTCGGAAAATATGCCAAATAACTTGTGGTTAAAAAAAAGGTGAACAGTTTTTTGGAATTGTTTTTGGATTTTTTTTAGAATTATCTTTATAACTATTATTACTGACTTAAGGTCCGTTTGCCACAAGAAAACACAAAACAAATAAAAGACTTAAGAGCATTAAAATAAAAGAATTTGTGATAACACAAGTATTAAAACCAATAAAAACAAAAACATTAAATTACCAAGTATCATAAACCTAAAAAACTAAAACAACTGCAGACTTAAAAAACATAAGAGTTTACAACTATACCAACCTCCAAATTGGCAACTGATGTCTAGAAGTGCTTTACCTTGCAAATAAGTGAGAGTTAAAATTACAAAAATGAAAATGAATTACGTTTTGGTTTCTGAAATTTTGCACTAAAGTTCCCCTCCAATAAAAAAAAGTTTTTTGAGTTTTTAACATTTATGTGTCGTTTTTTTTCTTATGAAAGACAACAAATGTAATAAGAAATCATTTTGATTTTGCATTTCAGAGTATTTGTCCTTTTAAATCTGTGTCAATAAACTGTTTCAGACAGGTTTTTGAAACAGATGCTTCAACATTTAGATTGTGAGATTTTGGTTAAAAACTTGATAATCATAATTAAAACACTACTGGGAACACTTTTTTAATTTAAAAAAAAATGACACGGTGGACTTTAATTTCTAAAATGTAATGTGTCATTTTTATGCTTTTCCGTCATCTTTTAATCGATCATAAATATGTTTTTGTGTTGATATATTGATGTGTTTTGCACTTAAGAGCCACCATGTCCCTCTGTACCTCACCAAAAATATATTTGTTTTTTATTTTCAATCCACCCACAAAATATTCCCAGGAAAAGTCTTAGTCTAGAAGAGGCGTCTGCAACCTGATGCTGTGGGGCCACGTGTTTGCTTAAATGCACCACAAATGGTCAAATAAACATTTTTTTTTTGTTATTTTAGTTATTATTTTTGAAACGAAGTCGTGTCAAAAGTTATAAACAATTGTGTATTTAGAAAAAATTATACTTTTTTATGTTTTTATCCCCAAAATAATGATAGTTCATAAAAGGAACAATGACATAAATGCAACATAGTCTTATTTTATTAAAACGGGGGAAGTAAGACTTTAAAGGGTAACCAAACCCTAAATTAACCTTTTTTTGCTGTTGACATCTATTATGGAGCTTTAAAGTGCTGTCTGTTGGTCATAGCCAAATTTTTTGACAAATTGAAATAAAACTGTTCAATTCCTCAAAATATAGTCAAAAACCGTCTGTGTGCCCCTAGAGGTTGAAATGAGGTATTACAGTTGAATTTTGTGATTGGTCAAGCCATGTAAGTTTCAGAAGTTTAATGTCAGTAATGATAACAGTAATGCCCCCAAGCTCCACCCCTCAGACTGGATTTTCAAATTTCAGCTGTGGGTGGAGTCAGCCTCCAACTTCCTTGTTTGGTGACCCTTTAATAAAAGAGGGAGAAATTGACCCGAATGGCTCTTTTAAGAGTTGACAGTTGTAGACCCCTCAATATGATGATGTTATATTTCTTACTTTGCTTTTTCAACTCATTAAAGGTTTATCTTTTACAGAAAATACAACTATTTTAATAGAAATTTTTGTATTTCTAGGTTTCGGTACATTGTCCTGAAGCAGAAGTTCCTTGAAGCTTTGTGTGTAAATAATGCCATGTCAGCTGCTGAAGAGCCACAAAATGTAAGTATCCAACACATTAATGTTAAGCTCATTTTAGAATTACTTTTTAGTAAAAGATAGGATTTTCCTCTGCCATTTTTCCAATGTAAACACAGAGTTTTCAGAGTTTGCTGTCTTCTACAGTTGGAGCTCACCATGCAGGAAGCAGTGAAGTGCCTCCACAGCCTGGAGGAATTCTGCTCCACCAAAGATGACTACAGCAAGCTGTGTCTCCTCCTCACCCTGCCCCGTCTGACCCACCACGCAGAGTTCAAAGACTGGAACCCGAGCACGGCTCGCGTCCACTGCTTCGAGGAAGTCTGCGCCATGGTTGCAGAGTTTATCCCCGCAGACAGGAAGCTGAGCGAGGCGGGTTTCAGGGCGAGCGGGAACCGCCTCTTCCAGCTGCTCATCAAAGGTCTCCTTTATGAGTGCTGTGTAGAGTTCTGTCAGGTGAAATAATGCTCCAGAACCAATTCGGTTGTTGCTGATGAAAATATTGCAGGCATAATTATGTAAAGTTAAACAGAATCTCTCTGTTTTGCACATTTTTACTAGAGTAAAGCGACGGGTGAGGAGATCACAGAGGGTGAGGTGTTGCTCGGGGTGGATTTGGTGTGTGGGAACTGCTGTGACGAGCTGGATTTGTCCTTGCTCTCTTGGCTGCAGAACCTCTCACCCGGAGCGTTCACCTGTGCTTTCGAGCAGAAGACGCTCAGCATCCATGTGGACCGTCTGGTTAAGCCCAGCAAAGCTGGACACGCTGACCTCCTCACTCCATTAATCAACCGTCTCTCCCCCTGCCTTACCTCACCCTTCCGTCAGCGCCCTCATTCAGCGGACACCTACATGTCCAGATCCCTCAACCCAGCCCTGGATGGCCTTTCGCATGGCCTTGCAGCACAAGACAAGAGGGGCATGGACGCCAACGTGAAGTCCTCTCTCAGCCGGAGCCTAGTGGAGAATAATGTTCATCAGCAGGACGATTCACCTGAGAGGTAAGAGTCCAGAAATGGAGCAAATTTTAGAGAAATCTTAATTCAATTCAGTTTTTATTATTTAGCCCAATATCACAATACAGTTGTTTACACCGGTAAATGTACAAAAACATAAAGTCAGATATGAAATACAAACAATAGCTGGTTGCTAAACCAAACTAAACAGACTAAACTAACTGGGCGTCCTTCCCTTAGACCTGGGGTGTCAGACTCCTCTTGGTTCGGGGGCCACATTCAACTCGTCTGATCTCCGGTGGGCCGGACCAGTAACATACTAGATAAATAACTCATGGTTGGTAAACTTGTTATTATTTGTGTTTGCTTTATTTCTCAATTGGAAACAAAAGCCTCAACCAACCTAATAGCCTAATCACTTATTATTACACTGTTTATTAGTATATATGTTTATTTCTAGATCTCTTGTTGTGCTGGTCTTGCGGTTCCTTTGCTCCACCTTTTGGCGGAATTGCGCATGGTCATTTCTTTAAACTCGCCATAGGAATGGGCTAGAATCTGGGTTTTTCATGGCCAGTATGTTTGATGCTCACGTCTTAGACCCTCCTTCTCGGTAAGGAGAACTTCCTAAAAAAAAAAAAAAACGATTCCAAGAAAAAAAGAAAAACCGTCAGGGATGTCCACATGAAAGAGGGATCCTCTCCCAGGATGGAGAGGAGATGTACCAGGACTGTTAAAGAAGAATTAGCTGACTTACAGGTTGACCTATGATGATTCTAATTGTAAAGAATGTAAAAGATTCACTTCACTGGAGTAGCAGGCCTATACAACTATGTGATGTAAGGATTTGACATGCCTATCTTTAATTTTCCCACTAACTAGAATTATGGCCTTGAGTATTGGCATTAGAGGACTGTGAGTAGGTGGACGTTTTAACTAAATTGAGTTATGTATGGATTATTTTAATTTATTGTTTGTTTTACATCAGACCACACGATGTTTAGTGGGTTTTTTTGTTTTTTTTGCGTGTGTTTTGTACAAATAAGCAAAATGTGAATAAAATATGATTACTAGAAATAAGAGAATAACTAATCTAACTCTACAACTAAGAGAGACAAGCCCACTTCACCTTATTTTCCCCAGCTTTTAACTTCTATCAGCCTACTAGCAACTAATTGGTATTGAAATTTAATGTCAAACATGTCAGCAATGCAGTTTGGCAAATATAGCAGATGGTAATAACAACAATAATAAAAAGTTTATTTATTATAATTTATTTTATTAATTTATCAGTTTAGAATATTTTAATTTTTATAGAAAGCCCTCTGTTTCTCATTACAACAGGACCAAACCATGATAGTGCCACCACACATGTCAGATAGGACAGTCTTGTATTAACCCTTTAACACCTGAGGCGTCGCCGGTGACGCTAGAATACAAAATCTTTAACAAACTGTAACTTTTAAACCGTTAACACAGTAATTCCAGCAGATTCTGAAGGAAAAAAGTGGCGCAGAATGATGTTGACCGGACATAAAGAACATAAACACTGGAGCTCTGGTGTTAAAGGGTTAAAAATCAATTAGATTTGATCACAACTTTTATTTTCTTCATCAAACAACAGTCATTAAGATTTGTCTGCAGAACATTTTAACTCTTGTGAACATGTTATAGCATGTTAGGAATATTTTTTTTTAAATAATAATGTTCTTATTCTCACTTGACTGCCACTCTCATATGTGCAGCTTTAAGTTTGTTTGGTTTTTTTCAGTGTTTACATTTTGCTTTCGGGCTTCACTAATATCGTTGGCCCCACTCTGAGGAGCACGGCCTATTAAATACTAATCTGATGTTTTCTCTCCACAGGCAGCATCCACAGGGGCTGGATAGATCCAATATCCCACGGACCCCCTTGAATCAGGGAAAAGATGGGATGCCAGCCTGTAACACAGAAACACAAGAGGTAATGTTAACCACAGACGGTTCTGAGTAAACATCTGCTCTGTTAAGCTTTAAGAAAATCCTAAACTAAAATCAAAAATTTTTCAATATTGCAAGAAGAACAGCTAAAATTTACACTACATTATCCTTACATATACATCACAATAAACTTACTATGCACACAATAATGGTATATTCCATTTTCATGACGTCTCTCAAGGAAACTACAAAACACAGCTTCACCTGTCTGTGACCCTCTACAGCACAGTGGGTCAAAGTCAGGGTCTGGAGGCCTGATCCGGCCCGCCGGATAATTATATCCGGCCCTCCAGATAATTTCATTTTATTGATATTAACGGCCCAGTGTTATCTTTCACTCATTTCAAACTTGTGTAATTTTGACAATTTATATTTTTACAAAAAATAAAATATTGAAAGTTATTTAAGGTTTAAGTTGCTTTATTCTGGAATAATATTAATGCCTTTTTATTATTCATAATTATTTTTAAAAATTACAGTTTAGAAGTTTTAAAAATGGGCATTCTGCAGCTTTTAGGACTATTTTGGAAGATTTTTTTAGACTGTTTTGGACTGTTTAGATATTTTTCAGCAACATGCTAGCTGTTTTGGCTAACCTAAGTTTTTGAGGTTGTTTAGGCTAATTTGGCATTCAGTTAGTATTTTAGCTGGCTATCAGCTTCAGTGTTTTCAGCTATTCAATGTCTTCAGCTATCAGCTTCAGTGTTTTTTAGCTATCAATTTCAGCATCCTCAGCTATCAGCACGAGCATCTTCAGAGGCCAAATTCAGCTTACAGTATTCACACTAGCATTATCACAAGCATTGCTATATATCTAGTTCATAATTATTTAAATGTTACAGTTTTAAAGTTTTAACATTTTATTGTAGAGTGTTCAAAACATGTCATACAGTATGGCCATACAGGATACATTTTGGCCCCTTGTGCGATTGGGTTTGACACCCCTCTTCTACAGGCCCCCACAAAAAAAAAAAAACGTCAGAACTCTCACAGGGAAACCCTGATTCAGTAAGGATTTAGTCAAAGGCACAAGGAGATTTTCATTTTAGTCAAAGATTCTTAAGGTATAAAATGTTGCCTCTCCAGTTTTAGTACTTTATTATAAGACATACCCAAATAGCTCAGCTTCCCTCTCCATGGGTCAGTCACACTTCATTGATTGTTGTCCCAGCATATGGGATCGTGGAAGTTGAAGAAGATGATCACCTTTGATGTGCTGTCACGTCATCTTTTATATTTATGTTTCCAGCCCCCACTCATGGAAGTGAGGTGCTTTGAGATTATAAAGTTATGACAAACTTAAAGAGGTGAGGCCTTAAAAACTTTTTTATAGGGTGGATGATGGAGGCCACAGCCCTGGGAGTTCTACAGCACCGTACAGGGTCCAGTCTTCTATGTGCGTTCATGTGTGTGCTGTTTCCAGCAGCGCGACTCTGCAGAACACATCCAGGAGTACTACAGGCAGCGCCTCCGAGTCCAGCAGCACCTGGAACAGAAGCAGCAGCAGAGACAGCTGTACCAGCAGATGCTGCTGGAGGGAGGGGTGAGGCTGCAGGACGGAGCCCAGCACAACCTCACCGAGGCGTTCCTCAGCAGGCAAGAAGGACCGGCGGGACACCTTCACCGTCCTAGCTGCTAAAAAAGAAGTAACAACAAAAGATCTTGTCATTTGTGCAGATCCATTCAGAGACTGGAGGAAATGAATGTGGGCATTGAGCACAGAGGAGATGAAGTCATGATGCATCTGGGCCAAAATGGATCGAATGGGAACAACCACACTTTCATCCCCGGGATTCCCAATTCTCGCCACAGCCAAGATAAAGGAGCTCCAAAGGAGAAGCTTGTTGGAATTAGCAGCAATGCCTTTTTGGGCTCTGAGAAGCAGAGCTTGGCTTCACCCAATGTGACCTCAGTCCAAACCACTCAGAGGTAATTACCTGACGAGTAATGGGTAAAAAATATGACCATAAATCTTGCAAATTAACTATTAAAATGAGTAAATCTGTGGATTTTCTTGCTATATTTAAATCAATTCCAGGTTAAAATTAAGAATTCCATATTCTTTAGAAGAAACAACCAAAACTAATAAATGGTTACATTATAATGAGCTAATCGTGAATACTTATAATCATATTTATGCCACAACAATTTAAAAATCAAAAATCAAATGGATAACTGAATCCCATCTGATCAAAATGTTCAACAGTTCTGAAGATACTAAAACAAAACTCTACTAAACTTTCTCACATGACTAATTATCACCTATTTTTACTAGTTAATATCAGGACGTTCCTTCTTCCAGACATATAGATTTATCAACGTCTTCGGTTTACTTGGCCAAGCTGCCATCTGACTCAAAACTAAACAACTGTATTGCTCAGCATTTTTGTTGTACTGGTAATGTTAGCTTAATGTTAGCTTAATGTTAGCTTGTTCGTTTGACATTTTGTGCACAATGTGGACGTTTTAAATGATTTTATTTTTTTATCAGAGCGTCTGGTCCCTCAGTTCAAGAGGACTTGGGCTGTTCTACGACACGAAACTTACATGAGGTAAAACAGACTCAAATCAAACCACAATCAAATCCAAATTCTGTGAATCTGATTGGACCCCCATCATGTAAAAGTCATCTCTAATTTCCTGATGTTGAACAGCTGGGGAAATCCAAAACTCACTATGTGAAGGTGAGCCAGCTGGAGGACACGCAGGCGGTGCGAGCTGTGGCCTTCCACCCCTCTGGTGCCCTGTATGCTGTGGGCTCCAACTCAAAAACCCTGAGAGTTTGTGCCTATCCAGAGACACTGACCCCCTGGTAAAAACTAAGTCGCACACATACCCACCGTGCATGAAAACAAAAAAATACATCCTTATAATGTGGATAATGTTGCCAGATAAACACAAAAGTAATAGGAATTAACATTTATTTATTTTTGTTAGGAGTAGTTTTTTGAACATATTATTACAATAAAACCAAATCTATTCTTGTAATTTCTTCCAGTGGTTCAGTAAAGCAGCCGGCGGTGCGCTTCCGACGCAACAAACATCACAAAGGCTCAATTTACTGTGTGGCCTGGAGCCACTGCGGACAACTGCTGGCCACTGGGTCCAATGATAAATTTGTTAAAGTCTTGCCTTTTAATGCAGACAGCTGCAATGCAACAGGTAAGTTTACTATTTATTTTCTAAAAGTAGTTTCATTTTCTTAGTTTGTGTGTGCCAAAATGTAAGAAAAACAAACACTTTGGATGTTTGGTCCTGAAAATAGCTACAAAAAATAGCAGCATAATTCTATGATTTAAATATTTAACCCTTGAACATAAAATCTGTACCATACTGTAACTTTAATAATTAAAAAATACAGTAAATCAAAGAATATAAACATATTTGCCATAGCAAAAAGTTCATTCAAGAACAAAAAGAAACATTTGATCCATGATGTTGCAACCTAATTACACTCTTCTCTGTCAGGTCCTGACCTGGAGTTCAGCATGCACGACGGCACCATTCGAGACCTGGCCTTCATGGAGGGGCCCGAGAGTGGAGGGTCCATTCTGATCAGCGCCGGAGCTGGAGACTGCAACATCTACACCACTGACTGCCAGAGAGGACAGGGCCTCCATGCCCTTAGCGGACATACAGGTGTAAATATGCACTGACTCAGCAAACAGATTATTTTGGTTGTTTCATGATTTGGAAGAAAAGAAGTTTTGTTCTACAAAGTGCAACAACAGTATATGTACACCCTTATCATAATGTTTCTTTTTCTTTTGAACAGGTCACATCCTCAGTCTGTACACATGGGGAGGATGGATGATTGCCTCTGGGTCACAGGACAAAACGGTGCGGTTCTGGGATCTACGAGTGCCCAGCTGTGTTCGGGTGGTTGGCACAACTCTCCACGGGTCAGGTGAAAGAATCCTGGACTCAGAAACTGTATTAAAACAAAACATTCTCTGTAAAATATTCAAATTTCTCTCATTCAGAATAATCATTGCTGTGCGAGCGTGGGCGTTTCTAAACTGCGTCACCATTTTGTCTGACTCAGGAAGTGCTGTAGCTTCAGTGGCTGTGGACCCCAGCGGGCGTCTGCTGGCCACCGGTCAGGAGGACAGCACCTGCATGCTGTATGACATCAGAGGAGGCCGCATAGTCCAGACGTGCCGCCCCCCCGGCGCCGGCGACGTCCGCTCGGTGCGCTTCTCGCCGGGAGCTCATCATCTCCTCACCGGTTCCTACGACAACAAAATCATCATCAGTGACCTTCAAGGTGAGTGAGGTTTTATGGGCACAGAAAAAAACGGAGAGCCCTTGAAGGCAGCATGTGCAAATGTGGGTCTAATGAAGAACCATTATTTAATAAATCACTATGTAAATGGATGGATGGATGGATGGATGGATGGATCTTTATTGTCTTTGTCACAGGTATAGTAAAATCAAGTGTCCTCTGTTCCGTTCAACACTCATACCTTAAACTTACAATTAAAAATAATAAATAATACTTACAAATACGTAAAAAGTGGAGTATCCGGTAACTAGAAACCGGAAATTAAATTTTTCCTGAATAAAGGTGCATTTGACAGGTAAAAAAACGGATACACAATTAATATGTGTTAAGAAATAATAATAATAAATATGAAGAAAATGAAATTTTAGTTTTTTGTATTTTACATTGAATTGGTCATGTACATTCAATTACGTGGGATAAATTAGTATTTTTCACTCAATTTCTTAATTTCTCTTCACATTTTATTGTCATAATTGCCTGTATAAAAAGGCATTTGTTAGAGTTTTTAAATCATTGAATGTTCACTTTAACTGCAGGCCTGGGCAAATTTTAGCTAATATTAGCTTTAAATCTGTAGAAGTTAATTTCATTTTGAGTTGGTTTAGTCTGATCTTTTTGTGGGATCCGCTTTAAGGTTCCTCTAGAGCAGAGATGCTTAATGCTGGTCCTCCAGATCGATCAAACTGCCTGTTTTCCAGCTCTCCCTGCACTTCTTGGTGCTGATTAGCTGGATCAGGTATTCTCAGTCAGTCCACATGGAGACTGGAAAACAGGCGGAGTGATAGATCTTGAGGGCCAGATCAAGAGGCCAAACTTTCTTATGATGTCACTTTACCCAAAAACTCTTTATCCTCCAGTTTTTTTTCTGTATTTCAATTGTCTTGATTTCTTTTTTTAGATTTTAACCTGTTTATCTTAAGAAATGTCGATTCTGAGCAAATCCATCCCAGATTTCTTTCTTCTCTCAGGCGATCTGACGAAGCCCCTCCCTCAGACGGTGGCCGGCGAGCATTCAGACAAAGTGATCCAGTGCAGGTGGCACCCACACAACCAAACCTTCGTCTCCTCGTCTGCCGATCGGACTGTCGTTCTCTGGGCTCCGCGTCACTAAGAGTCCAGATAGAAGTTCTGGAGGAGGCAGCAGTGAGCAAACAGAGCACAGTCCCACCTTCATTCTAGCAAGAAAACAAACACGAGCTGCCGCCACGTTCAAGTAGAGGTCATTCCAGGATGAAAATCCGGCTCAGTGTGAGTCACAATGTTTGTGTGAACATTTGTCTTTACAGGTGGAGTATTTTGAGATTTTTAACTCACATGAAATTTAAGAAGTTTTACTTATAACTGACTGAAGTTAACGAAACAATAATTATTAGAATATTAAAGAAAGAGAAAATAGTGATTTACTTTTCATTTAAAATGTCTTTAATGTAAAATAAAAACTTTGGACATGCCAAAAAAAGTTTCTCATACATCCCCCTAGATTAGATCATTTCTTTAAAATATCTTACATTGATCTGCATTTTTGTTTTTTATTTTTTGAGCTTAAAGATTCTATATCAAAAATATAATAGAACATAAATGTCAAACTGAGAACATTTTTTTTTTTTTTTTACTAGAGTACATTTCTCAAAATAATTTATTTCTTTTTTTGGAGAGTCATATTTAAAAAGTTTTTAGCATTTCACCAAAATAACTCTATTGCTATGGTTCTTCTATTTGAAGCTTGAAGTCTGTGTAGCTGAAACAAAACACCTTTGGTTATGCCTATCATAATGTGCCTTTTTTTTGTAACAACCACAGAGATTTTTGGACCTCCGACAGTTAAATAACATTTTATTTTGATATTTTCTCATATGGCTTAACGTCTGTACATTTTGTAAACAAAGTCTCTTTAATGCAAATGAACAATTATTTGCATTTGTGCACACAGACTTGCTGATATAAATAAATGTTTAACAACTTTTTCTTTGGATCAAAATTTTAAAACAGCAAAAAAAAAGTATGTAATTTGCACATTTGTAAGACATAATTTCACATTTTTCATAGTGACAAAGGTGGAAATGGAAGCCGTAAAAAATGCTAAATTATTTGTAGTTTATTAAAAGCGATCAAGCTTTTTCAGATAAGAAAAGTGCACACTTTCAGAGGTAAAATGGTGTTTGTGATTGTTCAAAATACAATAATTTTCTGTTAGTGAAATAAAAGAGTGTGACTTTTCCACATTTTTTTTATCAAAATGAGAAATTATTTCATTTAATTTGGCAAAAGTAACAAGCCAATAATTAACAGATTTTTTTATTTTTACCAAAGATAACAGAAGTAATAGAAAATGTCCCTTTACTTTTAATATTGCACTCTTTTATTTAAATGACTGCTTTCTGTCTTTTGTTTTAATGAATTAAGGGAATACTTCTTGAATTCTTAAACCACGGACATCCTCATCTACAGCATATAGATTCTCAAATGCTAACTGGATTCTTAATCAGAATACAATTTAAGATCTGTTTGAATGTTATTATTTTCAGCCAAACTGTTTTACATTCTGTGGGTTGTGTAGACTTGGATTCATCAATCAAACGACTAGGAAAAGAGAGCAAATCCGATGTCACTCAGAGGTCACCACAGACCTGCAAAACAGGGGATCATTCCAGGCTGGTATAAAAAGAAACTTTTAGGCAGCAGTCCAGAGGCCTTTTTTCCAGAACACATTTGCATTTCACTGAATATACAGAGTTTATCAAGATAAAGTTGTTATAGAAATAAAACAAAAATCAACTAAATTTACAAACAAGATGTAACTATTTTACATATTCTAGTCTAATCTAAGAGTTGATGAAAGCTGAGGAGACAAGTTGAGATGTTGCTAAAAATGCAAAAATATTCAATTTATTTGACTGTACTGCCTCAGTTACTGCACATAAAAAGAAATATGATGATCTGTGCATTTAAAAAATTAATGTGAATAAAACAGACAGTGACAGAAATTATTATTATTTTTTATTTCATTTTCAATGTTGCTATATTTTTAAAAATTCATTATAATTACCTGTAGGTGCCATTAAAATTCCGACAGTGCTAAAAGCAGCATACAAATTTGTAAAAATACCCATAATCTATGTACAACATCAACAGTAGCTCATTTTCAATTAATAGATGAAAGGTTCAGAATGCAAAATAATCTACAAGTTATGAATTGTTATTATTTTTTTCCTTTTGAATATTTTCTCATCTATTTCAATCCATATTTACGTCCCTTTTTCCCTAACTGTTTTCTTTAATGAAACGTTTATTTATTGATTTTCATCAAAACACTCAAATGCAAAATAAAATTATAACAGTCAATAAATGACAAGGATTGATAGATTTTAAAGATTGTATTTAATTTTTAATATGAAAAATCTTATTTCACTTTTACCCCATTTTTTTTAATTAATGAAATGAAACGTAAAAGTAAATATGAGAGAATGTTGCATGTGCACATTTCTGCTTTGTAACAGGTGAAAACAGCAGCTTTAGCTTCAAAAGGACTGAGCACCTGCAGAGAAACAAAGTTTTATTCTAGAGGGAGACATTAGCGAAAAAGGAAAGGATCTACTTTAATATAGAATTATGCATTTCATTTGATGCACTATAAGTGGCTTCCATAAAGATATTCACTGTTTGTGTCCACCTATAGAATTATTAATGATGTTTATGCACAAATGATGGAGCCAGCAAAGTGATCTTAAGAGAAAAAAAAATAATTATAATAAAGAGAATGGCTTAAACCTGTACTTGTTTTGACTAAAATGATATTTTAAATGGAAATTCTGAATAAAGATGTTAAAACAAAAGACTGTTATTGTTTTCTCTTCTTCAAACGTGCACTTAAGTGTGCATTCTTGTGGTTGCAGGGCCTACTTTTTACTTTGAAATGAGCAACCAAAGCAATAAAAGAGCACAAAACAAGTGGAAAGATCAAGTGCAAGAGAGTGGAGGCAGCACTGCGATGGAGGGATGGAGGTAATCGAGGGCAAATGTAGGGGGATTTACAATAACTCACATGCTGCGCTCCATCATTCCCTTCATTGTGCAGCGGACAATGACGGGCAGAGGTGCAGGCCTTAAAAAGGATAGGCACACGGCATCCGCCAGTCACCCTGGAAAGAGAGCAGCCAAACAAGAGCAAGCAGCAGATTTGGAATTACACCAAAAGCGCACAGGAAGACGCAACTTACTCTGAGGTACTTTTTTGTGGAGCAACAAATGATGCACAAAACAGGATGTTTGTGCACTTGGTTGATTTTTTTGTTTTAAAAATTGGACTAGTTAAATAAAAAGTAGGCCTTGGACCAAAAAAATATTTTTAAAATGTAATTTATCATTAGATGGCTGTTCTTTGAATGTTCTTTTGAGGCTCAATTGTGTGTGAAAACATTTGAAGTAGCTTGAAGTTAGTTAAAAAAACAAAAACCTGAAATCATCTGCTTTCTGGCTGGGTGACAGAGCCACAGTGCTGACAGTTCACTTGCTCGGTTTGGGAGTTTAGTTTGTGGTGCATGGATGGGAATTAGTGGCCAACAATGGTTCTGAACTGCCTCATTGGCAAGCTTATTGTTCCACCAGAGTTTGGATCAAATGCTTTGCTGGCTGCTGCTGGGTTCTCATTATGGTTTTAGCAGGAATATAAGATCTTTATTTTGATGGCACTTTTAAAGAAAGAATCACAAAATAGGCATAAAATCAAACCAGAGAAGTAGTAAAAGACAAGAACTGCTTAAAGTTCAAACTAAAATTAACTAGAAAAGTGCATTACCTGCGATAATGCATGTGTGAATGCAATTTGCAGAATGTGGCTGCTGAATATGCTGAAGATTTTTGTTTAAGATTAGCCCAAAAAACCTAATTAGATGCCAAATTAGTCAAAAAAGCTAACACGTTGCTAATATGTTAGCTTAATTAATTAGCCCAAAAAAAGCTCAAAAGTTGCCAAATTAGCCACTATTAGCCAGTATTATCTACTGAGGTTTTTATAGGCTAATTAAGAGTTTAGCTTCTATTTTAGCAACAGGCTAATGTTTTTGACTAATTTAGTTTACTGAGGTATTTTAGGCTATTTTGGAGTAAAGATAGAGTTTTTAAGCTCATCACTCGTGGACGAATGTGAGAGACGTGAAAAGAGTCTCACCACAGATTCGTGCGTAACTCAGGTTTTGTGTGTGTGTAACAAGTGATTCAAGCGTGATTTTTTTTAAAGATTTGCATGTGTAATTACTTTCAAGCTGTTGTAATTTTAATTTGTGTGCGTGTAAATTTCATTTAGTATTTTTCTTTTTGTACTTATGTACAAAACTTATTTTACGAGTTACAAATCAAGAATTATTCACGCAAAATCGGGTTGAGACTAATTTCTCTCCATATATATCCAAGCAGTAAAGTCAAAGGTCAACCCAAACAGGTTCATCCGGCACCTTACAGGTTCTTTTTTTCAGGTTTAGAAAAAAAAAAAAATACAACTTCCCACTTTAGGAAAAAGTGCACTTTTTAGGACTTAAGAAAAGATGATTCACAAATACATTTCTTAACAACAGGAGGAGAAACGATACAGAAAGTAGAGACATGCAAACCAGTAAAAAAGATTTTTTGGAATAAAAAGTTTCCTTTGGCCGTCTGCTACTCTGACGGGACAGGAAGGGGTTGGTAGTGATCGACGAGTTGCAGGACGTATCAGGAGAAGGCGGAGGCCGTCCTCCTGACGGGACACCTGTGCCAAGAGGCCTGCAGCAGCCGTCTGTAGTGAGGCGTGACTTCGTGTTCAGGCAGGTGCAGGTTGAACTCCAGAGCCACCAATACGGGAAACTTGAAGGCTATCAGATCCCGGCGGTTCACTCGGAACTTCTCCTCCAGTTTCTGAGGGAGGAGAAAAGGCAATAAGTCTGTTTGTTGATGAAAATACTGTTTCAGTGACGATGGAGGAAGTCCAGCTTAAAAATGAATTTCTGAGTATTTCTTTATTCATCCCCTTTGAAAAAGATCATATTTAAACTTCCTGCTCTCAATGACGGGGAGGTAAAAAGGGGCGGGGTTGCTCCGGCAACATCCCCACTTACAACTCAGAGGGGATTTTTCTGCTGTTCTGCAGAACAATGACATAAATAAAATGGCTTGAAAATGCAAAATAATAAATAAAAGATCACTGGGAATGCTTGAAAGATGATCCGAGTGAGACTTTAAAACATTATTAGATACAGTTTCTAATGAACTTAAAATCTTTTAAAATCTTAACAAAGAAAAATAAATTTAGCTTATAGTTTAACTTCCAACAGTAATTTTAAGGTTTTTATAGGGTCAAATCAAGATTATATTTAAGTAAATTAAAACTAGATTGTATATTTGAAAGAAAGAAAGAAAATCTGAAAAGTTTTAAGGGTAAACATTATACATTTGAAAAAGAAATGCTTTAAATCTAAGTAAAAACAAACAGAAAGGAGGTTGCAACCAAGAAACAACTTTGCATAAAATAACATAATTTCTGTCACAGATGTCAATCACATAGAATCATGTATTTTATAAGGTATTCCTAATAATTCCAGAATTGATCCAATTCATATTTTTTCTGATTATTTTGATCCACTAATTTCAATTCGATTCAATTTAACTTTAAGTCGCATTTGTTTAGAAATACATTAATAATCTATATTTATGTTTTGAAGATAATCATTTTAATCTGATAATGTTCATTAATGAGATTGTTAATAAATTCATCGGCATCAGAAGCTCAGAGGTCTCTGACCCAGACGCGCAGGTGTGCTCGGCCCCGCCGACCTCACCTGCATCTAAGTTGCCTTGGTTGCTGTTGGCTCGGCCCAGACTGAGGCTGCGATGGCTGGCGTTCCGAGACTGGACGAAGGAGGAGGTGGAGTCCAGGGTGTTCCTCCGGCCGCCCAGAACGGTAGTCGGGTAGAGGAAGTGTGTGTAGGACACCGTCTAGAAGAGACCAGAACTTCTGCTTCAGATCAGAACCTAAAATGTTCAATCATTCCTTATTGAAGAGATTGAAATGCTGATTACAGATGATGCTCACTAAATTTATACAATAACAGTAGTTTGTTATTAACTCAACACCTAACAAATTGAAAAGTAATCAATAGACTTTGGATTATTGAACTGGTAAATACAAAGAAAAGAAAAGAATAAATTGGAATAGAATAAAGTTAAATATAATACAATAAAGTTGAATTAAATAGAAAAAAATAAAAGTTAAATAGAATAGAATAAAATGAAATAAAATGGAATTAAGTAATGTTAAATAAAATGCAATATAATCAAATAAAATAAAATAGAATAAAATAAAATTGAATAAAATAAATTTGAATAAAATGAAATAAGGTTAAATGGACTAGATAGGATGGGATAAAATAAATAAAATATAATAGAAGAATAGATAAAAAAGAACGATAAATAAATTTCCAGAGTGGAAAAATAGAATAAAATAAAGTTAATGGAAAAAATACAGTTAATTAGAATATAACAAAATAGAGAACAGTGGAATATAATAAAATGTAATTAAATTACGGCCAGGAATCAATTTAAAAAAATTAATTAATTGATCGCAAAAATAGGAAAAATTAATTGTGATTAATCAACATCATTATTATTATTTTTTTTTGTTACTGTATTTATCAGCCACTTACTGTCTGCAAATAATGATAATATGAAATCACATGCAAAATTGTAAATTTTGAATGTTAATTTTTAATCTTTTGGAACCAACCATCTAAAACTATTTTTGAATTTACTTCTATATTGAATTTGAAAGACTACATGCTGTTTATTTGGTGTCATTATAATCAGCACAACTGCACTTATGTAACACTATCTTTATTTCGTCATTTTTCCATGTTGTATTCACACACTAGACATACAATTATGCAAAAACAGAAAATTCTGTCTGGAAAAAGGGATTTCTCTCCTAAAAGAACTGCCGTTTATTTGACATTTTCTCTGTATTTCTTTTTCTTTTCTTTGTTTTTTCATCTTTTTCCTTTTTCTCCTAAAAAAACGTTATTTATTATGCTTGTGAAAAATAATAAAAACAACTTTTTTGGGACAAGTTTGATCCAGCTGGATTTCAGGTCGGCTGCTCACTGCCGGGGGCGTGTCTGTCTTCTCTGATCCGTTTGTCTCTCGCGGCGTTGGGGGTTGGGACTTACGTGGAGAACAGCAGAGTTTCTGCAATTTTTAGACAATATTGTGGAAAATTCATATCGGTCCCCTTCCCAAAATAAAATAATGGTTGGTTTCCTCTTTAGGTTTCCATCATAGCAGGTGTGCTGCTCTACACTGCAGCCTTCCGCTTTAATTATTGAAATAGAAAATTGGTTTTGTCCAAAAACTACAAATAAATGCCATATTATTTCTATAATTTAATAAAATCTCAATCAAAGGATGTTAAAAAAAAAAGAGTTTCATCAGGCTGATCTCACAGCTGCACAGCAGGACGTCTGAGTGCGATTAATAAATATTTACTAATTCATTATGTTTTATTAATTGTTAACGCGCCAACATTCACGGCCCTAAATTAAATAGAATTTAATTAAATAAAAAAATAATATTATAAAGTTAAATTTTAAAAAGCAGAATAGAATGAAATAGAAAGAAATCAAATATAATTGAATTGGATGCAATGAGTGCATTCACACAACTAAAAGCTCTTCTGAATAAAAATGTCTTGACCTGGGATTTAAAACGGAATCAACCTAACGCAACGACAATGGAAGGAAGTTCTAAAGACGAGGAGTGAAACAAAAAAATCTCTTTGAGTAAAAAATGACACAATTTCAAATGAGAAAATGAGTCCAATTTGACTTGTTTTCTCTATAAGGATTACTAATTTAAGGGTTTGCTCCTCTAAGGGTTAAAATTTGACTTAGATATGCTACTTGTGAAATAGTAAAAATGTTTCTTTAATGTTTATTTTGTGTTCGGGTCAAAATTGACCCATCTTCAAGTAGTTAAATTTTGACCCAGATACATTATAAAGTAAAAAATCTGATTGAGATATGGTACTCGAAAGACTGTTTTCCTTAACTCTTCTGTTGTGGTTGGGTCAAAAATGACCAATTATTAAGTGTCAAAATGTAACCAGAATACAGGGTTTAAAATCTGATTGCCATATGCTACTTGAGATGTGGCAAAAAAGGTTTCTTCAACCCATTTAGATCAAAATTGGGGAGATTTAGGTGAGAAAATCGTTCAAATTTGACCCAAATATGTAAAATGGATTAAAAATCTGACTGAAATACGCTACTTGAGATGTTTCTTTAACCCTTACATTGTATTTGGGTCAAAATTGACCCATCTTCAAGTGAGAAAATTGGTCAGTTTTGACCCGAATATATTATAACGGTAGAAAAACCTGATTAATATATGCTACTTGAGATATGATATAACTGTTTTCCTTAACTCTTTTATTGTGTTCCTTATCTTCAAATGAGAAAATGGCTCAATTTTGACAATATAAGTGTTAAACATCTGATCGAGATAAGCTACTTGAGATGCGGTAAAAATATTTCTTTAAACCTTATATTATGTTTGGAACAAGTGTGAAAATTTGACTTTAAAACAACATCAGGGTTAAAGCAGGTTTTTGGAAGAGGTGTCGATTGGAAGACCACAAGGATTGGGTCAAAGGTGAATGTCGGGGTTTGACCATACAGGGCTCTAAAATCTAGAAGTACAGTATGTCCATTTACTGGTTCCGGTTAAAAGCCTCACTGCAGAGTTTTGAACTGAAAGCAATTTAGGGAATATTTGTTAAAACGGGGAAAAAGAGAGTTCCAGTAATTTAAACGAGAAGAAACACATGTATTTATTATTGTTTCCGAGTCAGATTGAGATAAAAATACTTTTAAGCAGTTTTTTATTATCTGTTGTCCAGGGACACTGAGTTGTCAAACGACTCCACAACTAGACAGAGGAGCAAATAACACTGAGGTGTCTAAGAGAATTTGAATTTCTGAAGCAAAAATCAGTTTTACTGGGTGTTTAACTGCAAATGATTACCACAGTAAACTGAGTGTTTTAAAACTTCAAAAATGAAAGCCTTCTATAGGCTGTTTATTGCTGTTCCTTATTCTCTAGATAGTTTCTTCAGCTTTAATGATGCTATATTAGTTTTTACACAGGTCGTTAGGTGACTCTGTAAAGTCTTAAAAATCTTCTCATTAGGTGTCTTTGCTCTGCACAGGACAGGAGAACGGTGTTTTCCTGGGCTTCTCCACCATGCTGTACACTTTAGCAGGAGGAGGCACCCTGTGTGGTGTGGCTGCCCTTGTTCTCCTCATCGTTTCTACGGCAACAGACTTCTGGATGCAGTATCGGTACTCTGGCAGCTCCGCCAACCAGGGGCTGTGGAGGTTCTGCATCAACAACAAATGCCACGCGCACACCATCACTGTGGGTAAGCGCTGCAGGAGTGACCTTTCGCTTTGGTTTGTGGGAACCCAACGTTCTCAGAGCTGAAGATTCGCTCGTTGCAAACTTGTTTTCATCCACATGACGGCGGTTCTGACTCTGTAGCCTTTTGGGATGCCACTCGGGCCTTCATGCTGCTGGCAGTGCTGAGCTGTTTTGCTGGTGTGGTCCTGGGGCTCAGCGCCTTCACCAATGGGACAAAGAACCGCAGAGTGCGCACCGGCGGCATCGCTCTGGTCCTGTCAGGTAAATGAAGAAAACAACATCATTAGAGGCAGCTTTAAACTTCACTTTATTATTGTTGTTGCAATCCAAAACTGAGATGGGGTTCACCTTTGTTGCTTTACTGTTAAATTCTCAAGCAATGTTGTGAATTTCTTTTTTTGCCTTTTTCTAGCCTTTCTTGCTCTTCTGGCTTTGGCAATTTACACCGGAGTAACAGTCACGTTCTTTGGAAAACGCTTCCTAGATTGGCGCTTTTCCTGGTCCTTCATCATCGGCTGGGTTGCCATCATCTTGGCTTTTGCTGCAGGTTTTTATTTTTATTCATCGCCGCCTTACACTGAACACTGAAACATGCTTTTTTTTTTTTTTTTAAACACAGTTTAGCCCTAATTGAAGAAAAAATATGGTCCCTGTTTCGGTTCCCTGATGCATCTACAGTAAATATAATATTGCTAAAAAAAAGTATAAAAAGCCAACATCTACCTAATTTTTCAACATGTTTCCTTGTAATTATTTATAAATAAAGCTTATGACCTGTCTCTCTTACCTTGTCCAGGTGTGTTTCAGCTCTGCGCCTACCGACAGAACACAGGAGAACCAGCTCCTTCAAATGTTCCTGACAGCTGAACAGGATGAACTCACCGAGGAGCTCTCAGACTTTTGAAAGCAGATCTCGATGTTGCTTTTGACAACCAAGTGTGAAATAAATAGAAATAACTGCAACTCTGACCTTCAAGTTCTTTTATTCCCAAACCAGGAATCATTTTAAATCTATTTTGGAGATTATCTAAATTGTACTGGAGGTGGGGGAACCATTTGGATAACAATATATATTATTCAAATTTTAGGGACATTTCTTTATTCATTTAATTTAGTAAACGGACAAAAAAAATGTCAGCAATAAAAAAAAACATTTAACCATAAATTACTCTCCAGGAACTTTTAGAGAACAAATTTGACCACTAGATGGTGCTGTTGTAACACAAAAGCATTCATGCAGTAAAACCATAGAGTAAAACAGCACTTCTAAAGGAGATCTTTTTAAAGACCAAATCCAATTAAAATCGTGTTTTGGGATTTTTCAACATATTCTTGTAGCATACTTCTCATGATGGAGGACATGTATAAAAACATGTGAGATTAAAATTGAAATTCTGATTATTTCTTTACATTGGGACGAATAAGCGTCATTTGAAAAAGCTCTCTTTTGTGACAAATTAGCTGAAATGGTTGCTACATTCTGATACATTCACTTAAAAATAAATATCTTTTTTTTTTCTTTTTTCAAAACAAAAGATTATTTTTTTAAACTATAGATTAAGAATTAAAAGTAAAGATGGAAAGAAACTGAGTGGCTCATGTATTGCTTTTTGTTGTGCCGGTAAACTAGAGGAAGTGTAAACAAAGAGATAATGGGATATCCGTGGAGGCTTACTTCAGCGCCAACAGTAAAATGAACAATTTTAGCAAATTTCTTCAGCACAAATTTTGTCCCAGAAAACAGAGATTTTTACCTAAAAGTGACAATCATAATCAAAGAACACTGGGATTACTTTTACAAGAAATCAAAATTTTAGAGTAGGATTTTAACTAATTTGTAACGTCATTTGTAACAAATGTAGAAAATGTGTTTATCTTTTAAGCTTACTCTTAAAAGAGAAACAAAGTTTCACTAAAAATGTTTTAAAATGTTATAAGAGAACAACCATTTACTTTTATTTTGCAATTTTTATTTAATTCTATACCAAAAACTACCATAATTTCTCTCAATATTTTACAATTTGTTTGTCTATCCATCCATCTATATAATGACAAATATTTGAAAATGAAAATCTAACATCAGTGGTAACAAAAGACACCAACAAAAAAATATTATTTATCTCAAAACATGTTTAATTTCGAACAAGAGTAAAGTCATCTCACAGAGACTGCTTTGGATTACATAGAATGCAAATAAATATATTTAGATATATTTAGGACCATAATAGAATTAAGGACATTAACAACTGGTACAAAATTATTTACACTCTGAATAGTGCAAAACCACCTAAACACAGCCCTCATCCAGTAATGAGAACAGTAGGTGTGTGCGCTGCCCCCTGGTGGGAGGGAGGAGTGTCTATTAAAATTTAAAAAAAAAAGAAAACATTGCAGAAGACTTTCTAAGAATGAGAATACAGTCAATGTTGGTTGACATCATGTCTCATCCAGAGGGGCCTCTACTAACAGGGTGATGCTGAAGGTCAGATCAGATATGTGGTTCAAATCAGTTTTATCAAAACCAGGAAGTAAGAAAAAGCGAGCATTCTGAGAGACTTGGTAAAGGTGCATTCAAGTCAGGAAAGACTCATCTCATCCAAAAAAATATACTGAAATAATTTGAAAAAAAAAAAAAGTGAAATCAATAAAACTTGACTTTGATTTGACAATCACTAGGATGATGTGGACTTCGAGTGAAAATGATCTTAGCACCGTCAGATCCCACAGAATGCCAACTTTTGCCATTTTTTTCTCAATCCAAACCAGGTGTGTGTAAGGGGGGGGGGGGGTACCGTGACAGGCACAACATCATTTAAAGTGCGCTTGCTCTCTTGAGCTGTTCTTTTCATTCCACTGTCTTTTTTTTCCTGATTTCAGCCCCACCAAACATCAAGCTCCACTTATCAACACAAACACACCAAAATAAATTACAGGGTTTTTTTTTTCCAAGCATAAAAATTAATTGCATATTGAAATTCAGTTTTTGGACCACTTGTTTTACTTTTTTTGTTTTTTTAAACTTGGACCTCGCAGCATGGTTTTGAACTCCCACCCCCTCCAACGTGACAAAAAGCAAGAATACATATACAGTATCAGTCAAGTGTGTCATATCTGCAGACACATGCATTTGAAAGATTTAATAGATGCTACTTAAAAACGAACTTGAGGATCTAAAAAGAAAAAAAAAGGTTGCTTAGTTCTCATTTCACGCAAAAGAATTGTTTAAATGAAAGTTTATGCCTCTAAGACCACTTTTTCAAGTTCTGTTGTACTAAGTAATTGTGCATTGATGATGCATTTAGCCCGGAACCTCGGAACATTGATCATTAAACAGGTTTAAATCATGCCAAAGACGAGGAAAGTAATACTGCAATGATTGTAAGAAAGAGAGAAAGGAAAAGACCTTTGGGAAAAGTGGAAGAATCCCTTCAGTCATCGCTTCAGCTCTGATTAGAGAGATAAGAGCGGTCTGGAGGACGCAAAACTTCAAACGAAGACAGGACTGAGTGTGCAGCTCAGAGATGGAGTGTTACGTACAGACGAAATGTTATCTCTCATGCAAAAGACATGCACCGTGTGCATCTTTGGCTATGCATAGCACTACGTCTCCAGTGTTGAGGTGCAGCAAAAAGCGCTACAGCAGGCTGACTTGATATAGCCCTGTTGATATGCATGCTGTGGAAATAAAGAGGTTTGTGCAAAGCGGCCATCAACTTGGCTTGTGTGGCACCTTGCAGAGTCCGAGCCCCTTGGCTTTGGTTTGACAGACGCGCTGCAACCAGGCAGCACACGGAATACATTTGGCTTTGGCTACGCGGACGTCAGCTTTAGCTGCTCTCGAGAGCCCTTCAAGTCGTCTCTGAAATTGCACAAGTTCGTCCACATGACGGCAAAGGTCGTAGAGCGAGCCGTCTGAAAACACTGCAGTTCGCCCTCCGGGGTTCTGCCGAAACTTATCTTCCAGTCGTGAGTCAACCAATCTCTCCTTCGGTCATCCAGTGTTACGTGTCTTTGTGATACCTGTCGAGGAAGAGGACAGCAGTGAGGAGGAGGAGATTCAGTTACTTCACAATGAGGTGACACCCTTGACGTGAATTTTCCATTTCCTTGAAAGCGGTTAAAAGTTATCAAAAACCCAGAAAACTCTTCCAAGTTAAGTGTAAAAAAACAAGTTCTCAAAGATTAAACACTTAAAATAAAACTTGAACGCAACTGTCTGCTCGTTTCTTATGGTGAGACTTTTTAAGAAAACTGTTTCTGCAAACAACAAATAAAACCACAGCGCCCTCCACTTCCTGTCTGTTTCTCCAACAAGCGGTCGAGTTTGCTTCTGAAGAAAGTAAACGGCTGCGGTTTGACATTCATCCCCTGACTAAAAAAGCTTATTTTTGCAAAGAAAACAAAAAAAAAAAAGAGTGGACTTTTTCTTGTGGTTCAAATGAAAGTGTCGTTTATCAAACAACTTTGGGTACAAACAGGCTGTTCTGCATTAGACTTAATGCATCATCCCTGATAGAAATTGCTGACACGGCAGAAAACAAAGCGCTAACCTGCTGTGTAAGGTGAACTCCGGCAGCGCACCGAGGGATGTAAGCTGTTCCTCCAGAGCAAAAATACGCAAACCAATGTAGCCTGAAGACAACAGCAGCAGCACAACCCTGCCAGACAAACAAGTTTCTGTTAATTTCTAGCATTTTTGAAGTGAATTTTAATAACTTTTAGATAAAAGACTTACAAAATCAAGTAAATAAAGAGAAGGGTGTTGAGGGTGCTGGCCTCTCTCTGAACCAGCAGAGACTTTGCTTTTTCAAACACATTCCACACGAAAGATCCACCTGAAAGATAAAGGAGAAACGGATCGGGTTCCACCATTATTTTTTGGGACTCTGAGCGAGGAATACAGTTTGACATCAGACGAAAACATTCATAGGAAGACGATAAACAGGAGATGTCAGGTAAAAGCTGATGATAAAGTGTGGGAATTACCCGAGTCGGAGGACTCCTCTGAGGGTAAGCTATCATTTGGCTGCTTGTGCAGGCTCCTGAAAGCTGAGCTGCTGCCATGAGGTGAAGCTAAACAGAAAGCAGGAACAAAATGAGTCATTTAAAGTCCTTTCAGAACTACTGTTCAGAATGAAAGTGAGAAACTAGAATATTGTTATCTTTAAAAAAAACAGGTTTATCTGGTGTTTTTTTTTTTTTAAATTTAAAAATGTCCCAACAAGCTCAAAAACTTACTTCTCTGCAGAGGCTGCTCCTGTAAAGACTGAGTTTCGGAGCTATCTATCTGGTCGAAGCTGTCATCCAAACTGGACTGGCTGGAGTTCTGTTAACATAAAAGGCAAAGATGATAAATACTAGGGCTGAGTATCGACAATAATTCCCAGAATCGATTCGATTCACCAGAGCCTGGATCGAGTCCATTCAGATTTCTTTTCGATTCTTTTGATCGTTTCAATCAATTTTGCTACAATTCAATTTTGAGTTCAGCCATTTAGACACATTAATTAAGAGATACATTAATAATCTACATATATGTTTTGAAGATATTCATATTAATCTAATACAGTTCACATACTGTAAAATTTTCTTCTCCTAAAGGGCGTATCAGTTTGGCCCCTAGGTGGCGATCGCGCTATAGCATTACACCTTATTCCAGAAGAAGAAGAAGAAAGTATTAAAAAAAAAAAACTGTCTTAAAAATATTTCATTAAAAGAGTTTAGAAAATTCATGCCTGTTAATATATAAAGATGTTCATTTAGTCAGAAATGTAGGTTTAGGTCGACTGGGTGTTAGCATTAGCCATCCTATTAAAAATCTCATTACACGTTAGCATCAAGCTAGCGGACTTTAGTATTATGTCTTTGATCGATCTCTACTTTTGTGGATCGATTATTGATCTATTAAGTTACGGTCGATTCAGATCTATTAATCAATTTTATCACCCAGCCCTTATAAATATGCTGTAAAAGAAAAATTTCTTACTTCAAGTTTGTTCTTATCGAAGCTGTTTTCGCCTGAGGAGAAGAGCGGGCTGCTGTTGGTGCTGGCATCCTGTCGTAGAAAAAAAAATAAAAAAAATATATACATATTATGCGACATGATAACATCTAACCAAAGAAGGTTTGACAGAAAGCATATTCTGCCACATATGCTTATCAGATTCTTAAATAAATAACTGCCGTGGCGGTTCAAAGCCGTGTTTTACATTTTTATCGCTTGTTGCTCAGTGAAGCGCGTCTCGTTTTTGAGCGTTTGATCCACTCACCTCCACCTGAGGACAGACGGAGCAAAGCAGCTGGTAACACGACTCTCTGTTCCGCAGCGACACAAAGAGATACTGGACAATGAGAGGGGATGAAAGAAGAAAAATCAGGAACATTAGCCGTTTGTTTGCAGGCATTCCCAGATTACAAAAGAGAGACGCTTCATCTACAGCAAAAGACTTTAAAAATATCAAAGAATGATGACAGTTTACGTTAGCTTAATCCTAACTGGAGCAGCCTTCATGAATGTTTAATTGACGTCTGACCTTGAGTCCTTCGATGGTGCGGATCGACAGGGCGTTGGGTACCAGCAACGCCGTGTTCTGCTTCTTCACTATGTGGATGGAGGAAACTGGAACCACCACCTGCAGAATCCAAACAGACTCAGAAATCCCTTCAGGCAAACAGAAAACAAGACTCCTGGCTCCTGATTACCTTAGTTTCCTTGAGCAGAACAGAGGAATAGAAGCAGGCGTGCGTGTCTGTGATGTACAGCCGACCGTGGTAGGGCACTTCCCTCTGCAGCGCGCAAATATAAGCTGGAAGAAGGGAAAAAAAAACAAACTTATTTTTGTTCAATCTACTTCTTTTTGCTTATTTTTACGTTTTTTCCTACCGTGAATCAAGTCTTCACTCTCAGGAATGTCGGGAAACAACTTGTGGAATGTCTTGTTGTGCTTGGTGAAACTCTTTAAAAAAAAACAAAAAAAAAAAAGTCATTGCTAAATGATAAAGATTAGATTAATATTTATTGAGGAATTCCAGTGAAAGTGGAGGCGGGCTTACGCTTTTTGTGCCAGGTAGCTCTGGTTTGTCAAAGCTTTTACTGTCGACATCAAATGTTTGGGACCTGCTGAAATAGAAAGCAAAACTTTTAGTCAAGAAAACAACAAAAATATAAATAAGATTTGGATAAAATATAAACAAACTCTTCAGTTTTGATATTTCCAGATCAAATAAGCTGAAAAGCTACTTTTTTTCATAAACAGTTTAACATGCTCGTTTGTTTTTTAATCTTTTGGATTTACTTCCACCGCCATAAAATGTCACCTTATTTTTGAGCAAACAACCGTCATGTGAGAATTCAGTCAGCTTACAGCGGCCGTGAAGTCATGTGCGTCACGACTGAATAACGGCTGGGAGTCAGATCGGGTCTTGTGATGGATGTTATGAATAGCTGCAAGTCTTCACAACAGAAAAGCTATTTCGAGCGCGAGACATATTCAGAGTTCAGCTGAAGTAAGAATTGTAGAGAATCGGCGAGTGGCGGCGACATCCTCACTTGGCCGACACATTTGGGCGTTTTGAAACTGCGAGAAGGTTTCTCGGCTTACCTGACTGCTACTTGTCTGGTGAGGGTTTTGTGCTCTTGCTGGATCTCGAGCTGAGCCGCCTCCAGACTTAAGGCTTTCCTTGCCTCCACCTTCTTGATGCTGGCATTGCTCTGGCTGCTCTTGCTTTTCTTTGCTTTGGCCGGCAGTCCTCCACCACTGCTCTCCACTGGATAATTACTGGAGACGAGAGAAAGACAGAAAAAAAAAAAAAAAAAAAAGTTTCATCAGGACAGTTTGAAACAAAAACTGAAGGAAAAAAAACTTTTGAACAAATAATTCTCATCATATCAGTAAAACTAAAAAAAAACTTCAAATGAAACAAACAACTGGATGATTTTTTTGTTGTTCCAACGGTTACATGCAAATATGTCATCAAAAATGCCCCACATTTTCAAAATAAAGTTTTACACTGCTGTAAACATTTGCAAGAGAAATGTAATAAACAGACGGCTTTTGCTCAGATCAAAGTATTAAATGACAAAGATGCATTTGACACACAATGTTCTTATCTTTACAATCTGGTGGAAATGGTCTTTTACCAAATAAAAACCTTTATAGATGCATGTTGTGTCAAGCCTCACACTGTACAAACACATCTCCACTGCTGTGAGGGCTGCTTTACAAAGATTATTAAAAAAAAAAATGAAAAGGGGAACAAAATTTAGAAAAACTAAAAAAAAAAAAAAAAATAGATTTTCTAAAATATATTGAAAGAAACTTAAAACAAAACAGTTGATTTATGAAACAAAGGCAATCAATACTTCACAAACAGGTACAAAATGATATAAAAATAGTAATACTGAATAGTGCTAAAGTTCTTACCTGCTATTTTTTACTCGCTTTGATGAACGAAAGTTTATATACCTACTGACAGTAGGCATTTCCTGAATTTGCAAATACTGTAAAAGAGAGCTCTAAGCAGCTGCTGACTCTAAACTGAACTGTCTTGAAGACAAAAAAAAAAAGAAGAATATTTTCCAATATTTGGTCCCCAGGTAGGTTAAGGAGATAGCTGTGTACACATCCTGAGAGAAAAATGCAACGGCCGTTTGTCAGAGTACGGTAAATGTAGAGTTTAGAGGAAGCCACTTTGTTAGGAGTGGTGTGACACTCCGTAGCTGCTGACGTTACGGCCCGTCCCGCCCCCATGACCAAATAAGCATTAAAGGACCAGCCCCCCTTACACAAACACACACACAAAGAGCACATGAGATCCGACATGTTAAGAAAAAAAAAAAATCCTGTCCTCTTAACTCTTTCTGTGAGTAACAAAACAATAAAGAAAGATGACACAACCTGGCTAATAAGCAAAAAAAAACCTTCTGAAGAAGTGCCTGAATTTGTTCATCTTTTTACTGGTGGTGTAATAACTGCAATTTGCAGGAAAATGATGAAATGTGTACACAAAAAAACGGTTAAAGTCCTTCCTCAATGAGTAGCTGCAGCTTTGCTAAACTTTAATAGTTAGAAGGTGAGCAAAAACTATCAAACATCAGGACCTAAAGTTTAAAAAACTTTTATTGCAACTTGTTTCTGCATACAAACAAACTTTATGAAGAATTAGCTTCAAATAATTCAATTTATGAATCTCGAAATCAAGCTTTCACGTTTCGTTTGTAAACCTGAAACGAACATTCCTAATAAATTAGGTTTAAAACCGGTTTCTCTGGAGGTGTTCTGTACTGGAAAAGCTTCCCACTTTTAGACCATAAAATATGAAAAATCTGAGTTGTAAAATTGTAAAAGGAGACAAAAAACTTTTCTTTTTTTCAGCACAAATTAAGATATTTGTATTCTTTACATAGTGCTGAGATAAAAAAAAAGCACGAGTAAAATGGAAACCCTCTTGGCCAACAGATGAGTTTCTAAATTACCTGCTTGTTTTCATCAGAAGGAGAAAAAAAAAAAAACATAGGTGTGTATGAGAGTCTGAACTCTGACCTACTTCCATTACACGGTGCTGTCGTTAGAATTACGACATTTTATTTGTTAAAAAAAAAAATTCAAGGCTTTATTCTTTTCCCATCAAAAAATTTAGTAGATAATATGAGCAGGATTGACTTTATCACAAGTACAACTTGTCTTGTGTCTAAATGATAAACAAGAGTCTCACTAAATGTCATGTTCTGTCCCATGTAATAACAAAAAGGACTTCTTTATCAGGATTTGTTTGGGTAAAAAAAAAAAAAAAATTGAAGTCACCTTGATCCACAAATATAAGGTTTTAGTCTATTAGGTTGTTTAAAAAAAACAATATAAGTTTGTAGGAGTTGATCATGAAATGTTTAAACTGATTAAAAAAAAGGCAAAATTAAGATTTTTTTTTTAAATTTGGGATTCCCGTTTGATCAGTTTTCCCTCTCGACAGCTTTGCGTCGACTTAACTTGAGAAGTGCTGGGTGAAATTAAAACCGCAGCTAATGAGCTCGGCTTACCTTTTTGGCTCCAAAGAAGAAAAATCGGCACTATCGCTTTGCGAATTCAGCAACTCCTTATTCTTCTCCATAACTAAACGTCTCGTTCCCCCCTTTTTCCCCCCAAGTCCCTTCAGAAAGTTCTTTGGGAAGAACGCAGTCCAGAATGAAAAGCACCTCTCACACCAAGCCCCCAAAAGCCAGCTCAGACGGGACTAAAGGTCTTTTTTTTTTACTGCAGCCGCTACAAGATAGCACAAAGATCATGTAACCAACAGGAAAGAGCACAAATAAAGATTGATAAGCATTAGAACTTCATTATACTTTTCCAGTCATTCTGGGTTTAGCCTTAAGGTGTGTTGACGTGGAAACAGTTACCAGTGGGGGCCACTCTAAACTAGAAAACCTGACCACTTTATTCAATGCCTCATTCTCAACGAGGACTGGAAAGCAGCAGAGACAATAAACATGACAATGACTGGCTTAGCCCTTTGTGGAGGATAAAAATGTGACTTCAGAACACAAGGGCGGTAGTTTGACTTCCATAAAAATGTAAAGCAATGGAAGAAAAAAAAAAAGCATCAGGTCAATGAAGCGCAAACTTGTAAAAACTGAGGCATATCTCTATAGCAGTTTATTTTCATCCCATGACATCACCAACAGAGATACTGAACACGACATGCGACTCTTTTTCTGTTGTAAATTACTCCTGTTGTTATCCTGTCACATGATGGCAAGAAATTATGAAATTTTTTTAACAGCAAATTGACCCAGATTAAAATATTGAAGACCATGTTTTCTGGCTGATTACATCCGGACATTTCTTTTACAATACTTCCTTAAAGAATACCAAATTCAAACCAACATTCCATCCTAAACATGGAGATAAAACTAATTATAAATGAAGGACATACCACTGCAATAGGATGCCCTATAGCTAGGAAGAGTTTAAACATGCCTTGAATGCCAGCAACTTCTAATACGGTAACCGTGACATCATAGGCTGATGATTCTCCACCTCCGCTCAAACTGCACCTATAGCTAATCAGGTTATGCAATGATAATAGGGAGGTGAAAGTTCACTATTATTACTTAAAAAGGCTAAAAAAAAAAAAAGCTATTAAATCATTAAATAAAACTGAATTGATGTTTTTTTTGGACCTGGAGCTACCTTATCTACCAAAAGCTATTTCAGTCAGCAGAAAAAGTCCTTTAGGGTATCCAAAAAAAAAAAAAAAAACCCAATGCTTTTATTTTTCTTCCCCAGATGATCCCAAGAGTCCCGATACAGACGTCAAACAGTCAGCTGGTGTGCAGTGCTGGAACCTTTAAGCCAAAAGTGCTCTTACGCAGAATGCTCTTCTATAACTAGATCTTCTGCTTTAACAACGTGAGTCCCAGGTTCACATGTCCACACAGGCCTGGTAAAGTAAAGTAAAGTAAAGTTAGACGGGTATTAACTTTCCAAGACTGCTAAGATCTGTATGTGAGCACCATCTACTGGACAAACAAGCAAAACTCGTCACATGACTTGCCGACTCGTTTAACACATTTAAATATATTTATTTAAAAAAGACAACTGAGTTTTTCCCCCAAAATGAATCAGGAACTTCAACACCAAACATATAATCTAATTTGCATAAAAGCTACAAAATAGTCTAGAACAAAAAATAAATGCTAAAATAAAAACTGAATAAAAAGAAGGTTTTGGATAGTCAAAAAGAAAAGAAAAAAAGTGTTCAACTACTGTCAACATGTCTGAGTTTATACAGAGCAATCATTATGGGGAGGGAATGGAGCCAGCAATCATAGAAAATAACAGCCTGTGGAGCAGAGCAGCACAGGAAGAAAAGTTTTATTTTACTGTGCCATAAAGAATCGTAATTTCACTAACAAAATAAGCCTTTCTGAAGATTAAAAACTAAAGAAACTTTTGGGTGAACTTTTATCTGCCAGAGGCTACAAGCAGAACAGAGAGTTTTCTTTCAGCGTGTGTTAGGAAGTGTGTTTTAGAGTGGGAAGTCATGAGGCCTTGCAAGTGCAGTGTCTCCCTTGACTTTTTCTATAAACCTGGCATTAAGACAGAGAAGGTCTTTCTTCAGGGCCACCCTGCCCACAGCGGCCTGGCATACGCACAGGAGAAGAACGCTCCATTGATCAGATCTAGAAACTAAATTTGTGCTCGCATAAATGATCCAAGTCTGCAAGTAAAATCACAGAGCAATTTAAAAATATAAAATGTTTCGTCTATGTACAAGAAGAGATCTAAAGAGCACTTTAGCTTAAAGAGATGAGGTAAGTTTGCAGTAAAAGCCAAAAACTTAAATTTGCCCTCAATCAAAAAATTATCTTAAAAATAAGAATAAAGCACTTTTTACAACAAAAAAAAGAAAATTATAAGAAAAGTAGACATCTCATACAACCTATTCCAGCAACATAAATTAATTATGCACAGCAGAGTAGCTTTTTAAAAGCTTTTATTTCTCTGCTAGTAAACTTTTCCAGCTCCATGATCATCACATCTGTATAAAAATGAATCGATTTCAATTAAAACTGGACTGTAGAATATATGTCAGTGGAACTTGGGAGTTCATAAAGTAGAAATTGCCAAAAAGGAGTATATCCTGTCTGCTGGCAGTGTAACAAGGCCACTGGAACGATCATTAGTGTGTGTCTGGCAGAGGGAACACCACTTCAACCACAAACAGCTGGTCCACCCGCAACACTTTATTAAAAGATAAACCTTCCACAGCCTTAAATCTCAAACTCTTCTTTTACTCTGGACAACGTAAAATTATGGTCCAAAGAAGGCATTATGCTCCTTCCAAAGAGCCTGCACAGCTGCCACACACTGACTTCTCTGTCTTTATCAACCAGTTTTTCCTATGGCATATAACCAAAAAAAAAGGTCAGAAGCAAATATTCAGTGCCGTTTTTGCAAGATGACGTTAGCCTTGACATTATAGGATGACCACTGGATGATGCATTTCTAAGTTAAAGGCCTTCTACTGCTACTATAAGTCAGAGCCTTGCATCAGTATCTCACTCATAAGTGGCAGAGCTCTTAGACTCCCATCAAATGGCTATCTATGGAGAGGAAAACATCAGAGGTACAGCTAACTGGAAGGGACATACAATCAGTGGGATTCTTGGAACACCAGGCTCTTCTACCTGTGGTCAACTTCTGATTCCTAAAAATAGATCACAGTGAAGCAACATATCTGCTGTGTGTGATCCCTGAAGCACACTGCAAGTGTAGATTTCATTTTATGATTTAGTGGTTAAAAGCCCGAAAGTTGCTTCAATAAACAAGCTTTTTAAAGCATGCTTATGCAGAATAATTCACTTCACAAGCAAAAAATTAATAACAGCCAAATGAGGACCATATAAAGACGAACATACATTTAATGTTAGGCATTTTTTGCTCAATATACAATATCTAAATTAATACTTCTGATTAAAATCACATTATACAATTAAAAATGATATTTATTAGACTAGTACAGTTCATTCAACATTATCAACTGAGAAGCTTAAGGACGATATCGACAAACACTGGACTGGTTTTAATGAAATATGCATTAAATTAAAACATATTTTAAAACTAATTGAGCATAAAAGTGTATTTTGTTGCACAAATAGTTTTTAAAATTGCTAAATTCATGTGGGTACACTGTTTAAAAAAAAAATACTCTCGTGCCATTTAAATGGAATGACAACATCAGAAGCTAACAGCTAGCATGCTAGCAAACGCCATTGACTGAACGATGCACTTCCTTCCGTTTTTTTCCCCCTTCATATAAAACCAATTTAGTTTCATTATAACAGCTTAACAGTAAATAAATACAAGCTGGAACTATTTTTGAAGATGGTATGTTGTCTAACAAGAACCAAAAACCGTTAGTACATTCCGTATTTGGTGATGCTCGCCCGGCAGACGGATATATAGCGGTCCGGCTAACCATCCGAACTCACCTCTCCCTCATGAAGTGCTTGATTCTGACGATGGCCTTCTCGTCGATTTTGCGCAGAAAGGTTTTCAACCTCTCCCTTTTGTTTTCAAGCATTCTTCCCGGCCTGTCGGTTCGTGTGGAAACGACTCTCCGCGCCAAACTATAACGGTGTTCTTTACCATCAGCTTCTTTGCGTCCCCATCTCACTTCATCCTCGGCTGATAAGGATAATGATCCTAAATCGGACCAAGTTAGACAACCAATCAGAATCGGCGCAGGGCTGGAGAAAAAATGGTCATGTCAGGTTGGTTGACCAATCAGAAGATGGTAGTTGGTCTTATATGACCGCCCACTACCATATATGGTAATGGGGCTGTCCCACTGCCTGCCACAGCTTGAAACCTATTGAGGCCTGCCTCTAACATGTATTCTTGTTTTTTTGTTTGTTTTTTGAAACTGTAACCATCTCTAATGTGTAGATTAATTCACTCATCCGCCATGCAAACATTCAAACGGTGCCATATCATAAGGAACTTTGTTTTATAGTGAAAAATATTATTAATGTCTCAAAAAAACTGGGTGGGGCATTATTTTGGTGCTGTTTTACATGCTGCATTTTCCCTCAACTAAAAAAATACATAATAATACTAGATTCAGAAACACTCTTTAATGACTACAATCATTATTAATAATACAGAGAAAAATAATACAACTTTTGATTCCCTTTTTTATATTAAAAATGAGAAAACAACAACAACACAAAAGCAGCTGATGACAGTTGAGATTTTACATTCAGTTTTTAATTGACGATAACAGGAAAACTGTCCTCTTTTCATGAAAAAAAAAGCGAGACCAAAAAATTAGGCATTGTGTTCAGGATTTTCCCTGAGAAACAGAACACGTTGTAAAGTAAAACGCCAAATCAGACCTCCTTTATAATAAAAGATATAAAGTTTCACATTTTGACCTCAAGGCTTTCACAAAAGTCACGTTGCTTCCACATGTAAAGCTGTTTTTATTACATGTGACTGTGTTTTTAAATGGATTATCCTACAGGAAATGCAGCTTAGTGTAGTAAAGTATCCTCTATTTATTTTAAATACACATTTACTCAAGTATGAGTAGAAAAATACTGTTACTCTACAATTTCTTTGCTTTCATTACAAAGAGCTAACATTGAATGTTTTGAATTTACCTTCTAAATGTAAAGAAATGCATTCTGTAAAAAAATAGAAAAAATACTACAGAATTCAAGGTAAATTTGAGATATATTTAGGCCTAACATCTTGATATAAATAACAGGTCTTTTTAAAAAATATTTATTTAGAGAAGTCTACACCTAAATGCATAGAAAGCTATATATTTCCTCTCTGGTTCAGGCACCGCCATGCCTCCAGGAACAGAGGAGGCTGTGTGCTCTGACACAACAAGGCGCACGCACAATACTCCCACAATCCAGCCTACACAAGCCACCATCCATTCTTGCCTTCTGTCCCAAGTAAAAGGAAATAGCGCCTGTTTATAACGAGAGCAGTGACAGACGCCTCTGTGCTGACTCAGTTTTGTGGATGACGAATTATTGCGTGCCCAAAAAGAATAACCAATCAAAAACTAAGGAGAATAGCCCACCTAATGAGTTGGTAGAATTCAGTTAGTCATAAATGTACTTGGAAAAAAATGTGAAGTTTTAGCAATATACACAAAAAAATGAAATTGCAAAAATCACATCAAACACAACAATCATACTCTTATGCGAAAGGTTAAATTATATGCAAGACCACACACTCTGCTAATATTGACAGAGTGAGGCCAATATTTATAAAGGACAACAATAGAGAAAAGAAAACCAAATATGCACTCCTCAGAGTGAATGAGCTGAAAGTTGTAAGAGAAAACTATTCAAGACATGCTTGTGCAAACACAAGAAATGCTTTGGCTCACTTCCATTCACTTTCTGCATTCTTTCACTCTCATTTTTGCCCAATCGGAATAATACTTTAAAAAAGGTTAATGTACAATACTATGGTCTTTAGACCTGAAGAGAAACCGGTTAATTATCTGTCTTTATGTTTATGAGTAAGCAAAAAAAAAACGGCACAACGGGTTTGCGACTGATAAGTGAAGGTCATCTTAGAAAGTCTGATAACAGATGTGTTTAAGCCACATTTCTTTGGAGGTTAGGGTTAGTTTCACATAACAATTTTGTTTTTAGTTGGGTTTTTTCATACCTTTTTTTTTTAAATAGCTTATAGTGTGGTCAGGAAATACATGTCTGTGACGCACAAACACCTGGAGTTGTGCACATTCTATCACAGGTGCACAAAGATGCTTAGAAAGGAGGACAAAAGAGGGCAACACAGACTGGATATCTCAAGTGTATGCATTATTTTACCTCCTATACTTTTGTGTATTGTAGATGCAGATTTTATTGAAACTTAAATATACAAATAAATTGGATATTTAGAGCAACACAATGTAATTGTGCCTAAAATCCTTTAAAGTTATACTCACCACGTAATTTAATAAGTGAAAGTAAGCTGAAGGAGTGTTTAGGAGAGGTGTGGGTTGCTGTTGGCATACCACAAGCATGTGAGGAGTGCATGCACGGAACGGATTATTTACTTTCAAAATGACAGAAAACATTTTTTTTCCACTTTCACAAAATTTTTCTTCACACAAGAGAAAGAAACACTGTTGAAGTCAGATGATTCTGATGACAGGGTTATTTGTAATGCAAAGCCTCTCTGTCATGGTGTTTCATGCCAACTTCAGAGCTTTATGCACATCCATTTCCTTGATTTTTGGCGTTTTGACACTGAGTGGAATTCCCCCTTTAAACACATGTCTGCTTTTAAGTTTTTCTTATTTTTTCCGTATTTTTTTCAGGGGGTTTCAATAGCGAAACAATGGGGTATTTTTTTATTTACAAACAAACAAACCAAAAAAAACCCCAGCTGTTTTCAGAAAATAAAGTAAATGGAAACCTAAAGCAACATAATGGTTAAAAAAAAATTGGAAAGAAAAATCTTTTTGTAAAATTCTTCAGGATAAGAAAAACTTTATCCTGTATTTCCATCAATTGTAAATCCTTCTTGTAATTTATAATTGCGGGTATGCCGTTTTGGCTTAAATAGTTTAGTTTAGTTTAGTTTATTAATTTATCAGGGCAGTGTACAAATACATTGAGCTTAGAAAGCAAAGATGCTTGCACCAGATTATAGTTTAGTAGCTAATTTCCATCTGTAGTCCTTTACAAAATACATAATATCTAAACATTTATAAAAATTAAACCATTTTAAGACATTTAAAAGAAATCCAATGTAAAACACGTTATCAAGGAAAAAAACAAAACACAATATAAAATACAATATGAAACTAAAAAATTTAAAAACTAAAACTACGGTAGTCGCATTAAAATACACCAATTTATAAAAGCAACATAAAAATAAACATATTTCCAGTTAAAAATAGGATAAAACAATTACAGCAATGGTCTTGTACTCTGATAGCCATCTATTAATGTGTGCAAGATTGGTGCTCCAGCATCCATTTCTTGGCAGTTTGTGAAAAACTGTAAAACTGCCATGCAATACAAAATCTGTGTCATTTTTAGGAGTGGTAGAAGTTCATTAGAAATTTGCTTCTAAGTTTTGAGCGGGACTGTTGGTGTGGAATTTAGTGTCAGCTAATTTCCCATCATTCATTTGTTTACGCCATGGATGCCCAAAGTGGGGTCTGTGGGCCAAATTTGGCCCAACCAAAGGTTTTTTTTAGCCCGCCCGCTGAAGCCGCGGAGTGTTCAGTTGAAACCCCTTCTCATTGATTCTCAATGGTGTTCCAAAACTCTACGACTGTAATATACTTTTAGCCTCCAGGTGGCGCTGTTAGCACTTTCTTTGCCTGCTGCTAGGGGTGAAACAACCCTCCAGTGAGTCATTCCTGGGCTTTTTTTGAGTTAGAAATTCTTAAGAACCTTCACAGTCACTTCGGATGCTTTCAGCTGCCTTTTTAGCTAGCCAAGATGGAGCGATAACATCGGTGGCAAACGGATAAAGTTAAAAGACCAGCTCCACGTCTCTCAGTAGGATCCCAATTTGCTGTTTTCATTGGAAGAAAGTTTGTTTTAGATTTTTCTTGTTTTCCAATTAAAAATGGCCAGTGAGGCTTTGCTGTTAAAGGTTTCAAAGACAAACGTTATTTACTTTTTATTCTAACTAATGTATTACCTTAATGAATGCACAATCCAAATAAATACATTAAACCATATTCTTTATTTTCTCCTTTTATTTCTTGACATGCAAAAAAATATTGTAATTGGCCCATTTAGATTTTGGCTGTGTGAGCGAAAAGGTTTGGGCATTCCAGGTTTACGCTCTCCATATAGCTTAAGCTAGCTTGTTTGTTAAATACTAAGCTAGGATTTACGTATTAAAAAAAAAAAGAAAAGAAAGCTCAGACGAGGAAAAAAGACGTTAATGGATCTATAAGTCCGCATCAGAACTGTAGTGGAGAAAGGAGGCTTTGGCTTGCGTTACAAGCCTGAGCTTTTTAAAAACGCAGGTTTTTCCTGACCCATTACGATATGAATAAACTAATACTAAGAAATGCAGTTTCAATCTTCAATGGTTTTATATAAGTCCTCCATTATGAGAATATGTTAAAAACACCAAAAACAACATTTGAATTGGAGTCGATCTTTAAAGGGTTACCAAACAGGGAAGTTAGAGGCTGACTCCACTCAAAGCTGAAATTTGAAAATCCAGTCAGGAATAGGACTGTTATCATTACTGGAGCTGCAGATCATGAAGAGGGACTTCTGAAATGACGTGGGACTTAAATGGTTTGACAAATCACGAAATTCAACTGTAAGACCTTAATTCAACCTGTAGGGGGCATCACACAGACGGCTTTTGACTATATTTTCAAGCATTAAACAAATATATTTTACAAAAAAAAATGTTACCTTTTAGATTAAAACACCAACAATAAACATCTGTTCATCGGTCTCAACTATCATCATGCATTTTTTCTGAGCTGGGTTAAAAAGGTCAATGTGCTTACCTTGCATAAACCTCTTTTATTCAATGCGTCCTGGCAGTGGGTTAGAGGCTGTTTGCCGTCTACCCAAGGATATCGTATTACCACCAACACTGGGACGCTGTCTGTCTGTGGCCGACTAGTGTCATTTTGCTCATGTGTTCTATATTTAAATAAATACATGGCTGTAAATGAACATGGAATGTGTTGTTACTTAGTTAACATAGGAAAAGTTTCAGACTTTCAGAAAGAATAATAATAATTTAAAAAAACCCTGTAAACTCTGAGTTTTATTTGTGTTCTCTCTGCATGAGCTGCTAAAGGTTCAGGTGTAACACATGCAAACTCGAATGGTGTTGGATTTCTACCTGGCAGCTGATGTTACCAAGCTACACTCATTATTAATTCATCTGTTTTTCACCCCAAAGCGCCAGACAGTTGGTTGACCCAGTTGGTTTGGTCAGGCAAGTTTGGGAAAGGACATTATTCTTGTTTTTTTCGTCAAAGGAGTGCACCAGCGAGGCTCCCAGCGTTGGACCCAACCCGAACAGGAGTCGATGCAGAACGGGGAGACTATGAGCCCCAAGGACTCTGAGGAAGCAGGGGCAGAGACCACCGAGGAGCGGAATGCCCCCCGCCCAAACCAGGGGTGTATGGAGCCTACAGCGCCTCCTCTTCCTCCTCCTCCTTCACCGCCGCCACCAGGACCACCAGAATACCTGAGACCCCGGCTTATCTTCCACACCCAGCTGGCTCACGGGAGCCCGACGGGCCGCATCCACGGATTCACCAACGTCAAAGAGCTGTATGCCAAGATCGCAGAGGTGTTTAACATCTCCCCCTCAGAGGTACAAGTGACACATGAAGGCAGATATCTTATCAGTCTGATGTGTAGGAAGGATATGTGGGTGAAGGTCAATTTTCTTAATCCAGCAATTCCGACATAGACAGCCAAAAATAAACGTGTAAAGATTCCATGCTAAGCTTTGTTTTTCCATGATACTCTATTTTAAATAATTTGTTCTTCCTACACCCGGTCAGACTTTGCACTCCTGAGACAAAAGTCAATAGAAATAATCAATGAGATAATATTTTATATCCAGAAAACACACATACAAAACAAAATCAAGGGATAATAATAACAAATCTAAAATATTATACAGATATTGGTCAAAATCAATACTTAATAAGTATTTGGGATGATTATTTGCTGGAAAACTTAAACCAAAAAGTAAAAGTTGATTAAAAAATCTGATATATGAAACATCTGCAACATATCCTTATCATCATCTCTTTTTTTTAACACTTTATTTAAAGCTATCAACCAGTTTGTTGTGTTCAATCTCATTACAGCAGCTCATAAATCCGGAGTCCTTGAGACAAGATCTTTGAGCCAAACTTTCAGTATTCCGAGGGCTAAGTGGAAGCACTGTATCTTAACTTTGTTGTACGGTAAACAATCAAAAGATTTCTGTTTTATATTTTTGACTGACATTTGTGGATCCAAACGTGCAGAAAAGCTGGTAGTTGTACAGTAAATGTCAGAATCAGGGCAACCATCTTTATTATGTTTAAGAGATTGATCTGTGCACAGCTGGAGTTCTTATCAACAGTGGAGGCCATTCTGAAACTTTCTGTTTTCCTGCTTTTGCACAAGCATGAAACATGGATTTTTTCGTCCTTCAAACGAAGATAGTTGACTTTATGTAGCAAATGTCAAACATTTTTTTTTGTGAAAAAACCTATGAAGTAATATGTGATCACACTGGATTTTACAGCACTCGTTAACATTTTTTTAAAGCTTTGAATTCAGTTAGATTGCATAAGTTGGCTAAACACCACAGCTTTGTTTTTCTTACTGGAAGCTGCTGGTCTGATATTCTTCCTCCTCCAGTTTCAATCTAGGAAATGCACCTGATGCAACAAACAGGAATGACCATGGAATATCAGGAATATAACAAGTGGACATTTGCATTCCTGCACAAGGAAACACAAATAAAGACTGTGCTTTCCTGGCTAACATGGTTTGACTTTTAAAAAATGGCTCAAAAAATTCTTTCTAGGTGTGCACGAAAATAATTCTGATATTTGCCTGCAAAAGTTTTTGACCTTGAACTTCATGCAGACTTATGTATAATAGTTGGAACTATCAGGCAGTTAGTTAACAGGTGATAGTGAGGAGTGCAGCTGTTAGCTTGACCTCTACGGGCTGAACAATGGCAAAGGTATCCATTTACTGTTGAATTACATGAAGAAGACCTTGAACTCCAGACTGTTGCTGCTGTACTTGCCAAAAAAGCTTACTATGAGAGGAAATGCTTTGAGATAAAAGTTCACATATGTTATCTTGGATTACCTTATTATCACACAAGATTTGACCTTTATACTGACTGCAGAATAACAGGTTTATTATGGACAGCTCTGTTTGTTTTCTTTTGATTGCATGATATAAAAAAAACAGTGTTGGAATGGGAAAAGCACTGACCTAAAAGTCTACTGAATTACAAACAATGCCATTATTAACATTTTTATATTATTAATTGATTATAGTCTGATTTATTTAGTCATATTTTGTATTGATTCTGCGATAAAACACAGACAACACACAAACATTTACTTTGCAGTGAACACAAAAACTCTGACAATCCAACTCTGGCGCCCTCTGCTGTTCAATTTCTAGACTGCATGGTTTCTGAAATCCTGTTATCAGGATTTATGATAAAAAAAATCGATATTGCAGTGTTATAATACAAAATCATTCCACTTCAGACAAATTTATTTGTATATTATATTTTGTAAGCAAAGACAATTTGAAGTGCTTTACATGAAACATTAAAGGAAATGTTTAAAAGAAGCGGTTAAGGGCTGATATTTTATATTTTTTATGAGTAATGTATTTTTTATTTCATTATGAATCTTTGCAGCTTTAATTCTGCTTACAAAATATTCCTAAATACATTTTTAAGTAATTTTGAAAGAACGTTTTCAAATATGAATTGTTCATTTATTTCAGTAGTGACCAACAACAAACTTTGCTCTCTCCAGATCCTTTTCTGTACTCTAAACTCTCATAAAGTGGACATGCAGAAGCTGCTGGGGGGACAGATTGGACTGGAGGACTTCATCTTTGCCCATGTCAGGGGGGAGACAAAAGAAGTGGAGGTGACAAAGACAGAAGATGCACTGGGTCTTACCATCACAGACAATGGAGCTGGATATGCTTTCATCAAGGTGAAGGAGAGATGCTACAGAACAGGAAAATGTTCAACAATAACAAAAACAATAATTTAATTTAATTTAATTTAATTTAATTTAATTTAATTTAATTTAATTTAATTTAATTTAATTTAATTTAATTTAATTAATTTATTTAATTTAATTTAATTTAATTTAATTTAATTTAATTTAATTTAATTTTCTGAACTTGTTCAGTCCCTCTTGGGGTGAAGGGGTTGCTGGAGCCAATCCCAGCTACTGTTGGGAAAAGGCGGGGTTCACCCCCAATAGGTTCACCGGTCTGTCACGGAGCCCTAAAAATAGCCAGGAGTAAAATAATTCCCATCTTCAAAGAGTCAGAGCAATCTTTGAGATGAAAGCAAGGTGATTAAAGATTTATTTTGCGCAGAGAAGCTCATAAATTATTCATTTTTTTACAGTAACAGGATGACTTCAACTGGCATATATTTTAAATAATGATGATTATTCAAACACATACACTTTTTTTGAGTTAATGTAACAATTCAGACTCCTACGACAGATTAACAAACAAAAGTGTTCATCCATCTTTGGTTGGGATAGGCTCCAGCAGCCTCAAAAAGGTCAACTTTCTTCAGTTAAATTTTACAAAAGCTAATTCTATATGAGATCGAATACAAATAATTTTTACATTTTCTTCATATTTTCTTGGCTTGGACCACAATCATAAAACTCACTTTTGCTTTTTCGTCTACCAGAGGATAAAAGAAGGAAGCACCATAGACCAGCTGAAGACAGTGTGTGTCGGCGATCACATTGAAGCCATCAATGACCAGAGTATCGTCGGGTGTCGACACTATGAGGTGGCGAAGATGTTAAAAGAGCAACCTAGAAGCATACCCTTCACCCTGCGCCTCGTGGAACCCAAAAAGGCTTTTGGTGAGTCAGCTGGAAAATGTCCTTGATGCGTGTGTGTATCTGACTGGTTAATTCACATCAGCTGCTGCACTCTGAGATATGAATAGAACTACTTAAAGACTCAGATTGCAAAAGGGTTTCCAGTGGTGCTTTAATTATGAGTATGCCATTTTTAGCGCCAATCAAAAAGCCTGACATAGTTTCTGCAGAACAATATTAGAAATCTGCCAACCCCGCCCCCCCTTCCCATCACCCATAATTAAAAACTCACTGTTTACATTCTCTCCTGCTATCTTACAGGCCCTGAAACCCTTAACCTAACATTATCTGCCTTACAAAAATGGCGAGCATTAATCAGAGCCTTCCAGCTGTACAGTTTTGATCCAGATACCAACTCAGATAAGAGGCCTCTGGTCACAAGCAAGACGGCGGCAAAATCAATCTGTAACCGGACGCGGTAACCGGTTGCATTAGCTGAAATTTCTTAAACTTAAGGAAACCCTTTCAGAATGATATTTTAAAACCTTTTCTGGAGTATCAGCTTTTAAGCTTTTGAATGTGAATGAGCTGCTGCTGGCTGACAGTTTAGTGTGAACGATGAGCTTCAAATGGGACAGAGAGAGAAACATTAATCATTTTATTTCTTTCAAGTCAAAATTAACAAGTGGAGAAAAAGTCAGTCTTTCTCTGTTACAGAGAAAAAACTGCAAAAAGGCTCAATAAAAGAGAGAAGAAATGGGAAAAAAAGGTTGAAAGCTTAAAACAATGTTTTTTGCGGCCGGCTCCGGGAGGGGGAGGGACTTCCAGCTACCATGAATCAGATGAGGAAAACCAAGACGTACATGGATCTCGTCGTCTACAAGTGGACGAGTCAGAGTGGAGCTTGCGGGAAGCTTGTGCCCATTGCTACAAAAACATGTAAAAAAAAACACAAAAAAACACTTCCTTTTTTTCTTTTCCAAATTGCCCTTCCTGGAACGCTTTACATCTCTCTAAATGACAAAACTGCAAAGTTTCAGAATTCATTCAGGAACAAGGATGTTAAAAGATGTAGGATAAAACAGGAAAAACACATTTGCCTGCGAGGGGAACTTTTGAAACATCCTCAACCAGCGCACACAACCCATATTTGACCAATAATTCCATTTCCCTCTGCTTCAAAAGTCTCGTTTTTCAAACAGCAAGAGTCGCACAAAGCAATCAGAACATTTATTATTATAAATGGTCAAACTTTTAGCTCAGATTGCAGTTGTTTAGTTCGAGGTGAGACGGTAAAAGGACTTTAAGATCCAGACGGAGACAAACGCATCATTTTTATGACGGTCGGTCTCAAAGAAATTGTAAATATTTGACCCAAAAGAACCCATTGTTCTGTCCAAACATTTTTGCTAAGGTTTTAACAGTTTATTCAACAACATAAGCATGCAGACAGATTCTTTTGAATAGTAGTTACACCATACCATCAAAAAAGAGGATTTTTTTTCCTTGTGAACCTAATTATTTAAAAAAAATAAACCTTCAGTTACATATTCCATTTAACCATTGTAAGTAAATCAAACTACACTTTTTAAATTGTGATTTTAACCCTTTAACACTGGAGCTTTGATTTACTGTAACTTTCCACCGTTAACAGGATCAATGTAAATTCAGCAGTTTTTGAAGGAGAAAAGCAGAGCAAGACATCTTTCTTTTTCCTTTTTTTCATTTCAACCAAAAGAGGAAAAACCAAATTCAGTCAACTGTCATGAATCCTGCTTCTGATGAGCGTCTGTTGTCGCCTCAGTAGTTCAAGGAGCTTGAAACTTTAAAAGATTTAGTTATAAATCCTGCTTGAGATTTAGTAGCTAATCACAAATCCGTTAATCTCTTCCAAAAATGCTGTCAGAAAAGAACCCAAATTCTTTTTTTGTTCTTCAGGTAAAGCACACTTAATAATGTGTGTGTATTTTTTTTATTAAAAAGGGTTAATTATGCAATTATGAAATTATGGCTATTTTCACATTTTTGCGTTAATGCACATTTCATTTGGATTTACACTGAGATTAAATTTTGTTGCCTTTTTGTTGTTTAAATGCAAACTCATTTTGACTTGTCTCGCTTTTTCTATGACTTGTTTTGCTTTTTTTTTTTTTAATACCCATGACTTCATATGTTTTGTTGATGAGATTTGCACTTTTGGGCCACCGTAGTTAATCACTTGTGAAACAAAGCAGTACGTCTTGACAGAAGAATGAGAGAAACAGTATCTGCTTGCTAGAATGTGACGTGCAGAGGGTGAGTTTCTGTGAACATTCCACAGCATGTCTCCGCTGGAAACGATAGAAAGAAATGCTAATAGTTTGCAATCAGTTGATAACATGCAAAAGGACCAAAAAAAAAAAAGATTAAACGCAAGGGAGGATGACTGTGTAAACGATCCCCTATCTCTGCACAAAGTAAATTGTTCACAGCAGGCCTGCGTCTGTGTTTAGATATGATTGGAATGAGGACCAAGGCGCCAAAATCCAATGAGGGCAAGATGGTGAACGGGAGGGAGACGCTGCGACTTCGCTCAAAGGGAGCTGCTACAGTTCAAGAAGTGGTGAGGTTCTCAGGACCCATTTGACCAAAATAACTCTCATGTTGCTCATCTGCACACAAACAGTTTACTGGTCTGTTTATTTCCAATTAACAAGTACTCATCACATTTGGGTTTTTTAGACCTTGCAGTCTATCATTTTACCTGATTTTGATCGCTTTTTGCTCATTCAGACTCAACTTACACAGCTTAGTATAGCTACAGATCCAACCTACAAGCCAAAAGAAGATGATTTAGATGTTTGGTTACCCTTAAAATTGATCATAAAGCTGACTGGGACAGATGGAAAATGCAAATGTATAAACAATAGTTAGGAATTAATTTTTAACAAAATGAGGGAAAATAACAACTATATAAAAGTGCAAAAAAAATAATTGAGAGTTAAGCTGAATTTTAAGTAGATGCTTTTCTAATATCATCATAGAGACTGTTCTAAAATGTTCTTTAAAACCCAAAACTTCCTCAGTTTCTCTATGTTATTACATATTTATGCTTGGTGTATGACACACTGCGCAAAAACCCCCAGAATCCGGAGAGATTTTTCTTTGGATATCTTCAAACATAACCCATAGCTGGTGATATCCAAGGTGGATACACTCCGACCATGACAGTTCCTGAGTTCACGTCCTTGGCATATCCACTCCGGGTATGGGACACAATTATTCTGATAGAATCTGGAGTTGAGATTCTCTCCGAATATCAGATGCGGCAAAATGTCAGATTCAGGCCATATCCCAACACTAAGGGTATCTGATGTCAGGATATCACCAGATTTCACTCAAGTCACCTTGATATCTGAGGTCAGTATACCCATCATATCTGATGTCTGGATATCACCAGATTTCACTCAAGTCACCTTGATATCTGAGGTCAGTATACCCATCATATCTGATGTCTGGATATCACCAGATTTCACTCAAGTCACCTTGATATCTGAGGTCAGTATACCCATCATATCTGATGTCTGGATATCACCAGATTTCACTCAAGTCACCTTGATATCTGAGTCAGTATACCCATCATATCTGATGTCTGGATATCACCAGACATAAATATATTTCAAAGTTCCAGTCATCTCAAAAAGAATACACAAATAAACGTGAAAGAAAACCAGTTAGCACTCAAATGATTTTATTAAAATAAAAAGACAACACTACACAAATCCATATTGCACTTCTCTCCCAGATAGCAGCTCTTGACAGGGGGATGATTCCTCCTACTAAAACCAGCTGAGTGTCTTATGTGTGTGGACCTTGGCTCTATTGCTTTTTATCTGTTGTCATCAAAGACTCTTTGGCATTTTGACATCAGTCCGGTTAGCCGAGTGGAGCGCCACTTTGGCGAGGCATAATATGCTGTTGCTTTCCTCATCGCTGACATCGTCTGGATTGGCTCCTTGGATGAATAACAAGTCCCTTTTGATTGAGAACCTTCTCGCCTTCTGAAGAGCTACAAGAGAAGACAATTGTTTTATTTTTAAAATAAGAGAAAACAGATTATACATACGCAAACTCAGTGCCAAGTAGTTTAGGTGTAACAGGTGATTGCTGCACTTTTTGTACTACAAATACAACATACAAACCACTAGCAGACAGGAATAGATTTTCTCATCCCTACACATAAATATCTAGTATAAACATATTTGGTTCAACTGGACCATGCCATGATCTGATTAAAATAATCAAGGCCCTTATTCAAATAGGAAAACTCACCTGATCACGTCTACTGGTCAGGAGTTTCTTCCTCTTGACACTTCCCTTCATGCCATCTCACTCCATTTGCTCTTGGCACTTTAGGTTCTCAAAAGCTTGATTACAAGCTCCTAGTAAATGGAAAATGTACACAAGATGAGGTCAACATATTAATTAGCATGTTTATTTCCAAAGTGGAATGTTCCAAATTTGCCATGCATACTTTGACAGTGGCTTAACTTAAAGGGTACCAGAGAGGGCAGTTGGAGTCTGATTCCATACTCAGCCCAGACTTTGAAAATGCCAAAAAAAAAATTAAAAAAAAGAATAAAGAGGGGGGCGGGTGCGCTAGTGGAGGCAAACTGAGTGGTGGAGGTGTGGCCTGGATCTATGATTGACAGCCGCCCAGATCATTTGACAGTATTATTATTACTAGCCCAATGTTATCTTGTAACATCCCAATTTTAAGAGAATATGTATTTCATAGAAACCATTATTGAACCACTATTGAAAGTTATTTAAGGTTTAGGTTGATTTATTCTGAAATAATAGTCCTGTCAGTTTGTATTCAATAATTATGTCTAAAAAAAAAAAAAAAAGAATAAATTTTTTAACAATTTGTTTTCTTTTGTATGTAATAAATGTTTATCCTCTTCAGCTCAGTATGGAGAGAAAATAGATCACTCTGATTTAGGCGTGCGTAATTTTTGATTTATAACTCATATAATACGTTTTGTGCAAAAGTAAAAAAAATACAAAATACAATTTACACATGCACAAATTAAAATTATAACAGCCTGAGACTAATTACACAAAAACATCTTTTAAAAATATGCACGGATCACCTCTTACGCACGCAGCATAAGTTACGCATGGATCTACCGTGAGACTCTTTTCACGTCTCACAAATTCGTCCGTGAGTGATGCGTTCAAGTATTACCAGAATGCTCGTTCACCATAGTTTTCTTGTCAGCTGTTTTAAACTTTGAATGTGAATAATATCTGGTAAAACTTGACATTTCCCACTTTCTTAAAAATATATCCCGATAATCAATTTAAAAAAGTCTAAATAAGCATTTTTAAAACACTTATCCTTTTAAAACAAGAATATTTCTAGAAAAGAGGCGCTTCGAGCTGCAGCGGCTCGTCTGACAGCGCTCCCTCAATGCGGGTGGTGGTGGGGCTTCTCTGGTCTGGGGAAATGTAAGTTTTTCCGGATTTTATTTACAATCGAAGTTTAAAACGGCTGACAAGAAAACTATGGTGAACGAGCATTCTGGTAATACTTGAACGCATCCCTCACGGACGAATTTGTGAGACGTGAAAAGAGTCTCACGATAGATCCGTGCATAACTTATGCTGCGTGCGTGCGTAGAGGTGATCCGTGCGTATTTTAAAAGATTTTTTTTTGTGAATTAGTTTCAGGCTGTTGTAATTTTAATTTGTGCATATGTGAATTGTATTTTGTATTTTTAAGTTTTTGTAATTTTTTTACTTTTTGCACAAAACGTATTATATGAGTTACAATCAATATTGTGCATGCACAAATCTAAATTTATGCACAAATCAAGAATCACGCACGCACAAATCAGAGTGAGTCTATTTTCTCTCCATAGCCCAGTACCTTCTATGTTATCTGGATTTTGGCCCCCTGTGTGATTGAGTTTCACACGTTGCACTAGGTGAATTGTGTCTATCACACAGTAGGATTGCCTCCCTATCCCAAAACTTCTGTAAAGAAAGTAAGACCAAATGTCAGTTTGAGTGTCTCCAAGCGCGCTCCTATTAACTATGAATTGTGGCAAATTGGATTTGCAATAAAAATAAATGTGCTTAATGAAAACATCACCATTTTGAAAAAAAACTTGCATTTATCGAAACAGAAGCATCAGATCAAAATGAAAAAGAAGGCCTTTTACAACATTAAGGTTGTGGGATTTGGTTAAAAACTTCACAATCAAACACCAGGGAACATTATTCTTAAAAAAAAAATGTTAAAAGGGACTATAATTAAAATATAATTGCAAAATTGCGTTTTTCTCTACATATCTAGACTTTTGATAAAGCTTTGCGTATATGTCTAATAGAAACTCTGCGAAAGTAACCTTAACTTATAGTGAATAATGTAAATTCAACTTTAGTGTACAATACATACTTCTAACTTGGTGGAAGCTCCAATTTGGTTCTGCATCTTTTACTGCTTGAACCACTGCAGCTATCACCTCCTTGTTGTGCTGTGTTCTGAAGCTTTAAAAAAGAGACAAGACAATAGTTCATATTTTGACTGGAGTTCTTCTAGGTTAATGATTCCTAAAACAATAGTGAGAAAGAAACATACTGGTGAGTTGGCAGGACCTTCCAGTGAAGCTGTTCTCCAAGTTTCTTAGGTATGTGATGGACAAGTCTAAACGATAAAAATATCAAGTCATTTAGGTTACAGTAACATTGTCATTATGGCAAATATCTTACAATATACGCACAAATAAACAGAGGATATTTAAAAAAATAACAAGCATATTGGTTGTTTACCTAAAAGATAAATGAAGATTTGTTAGTCACAATTATACAATTAGTTTACAGAAACAATGTAAAAGAGCAGCATACGCAACATAACAGACCAGCAAAAGCATTATTATTGTTACTCTAGTCTACAGTGAGAAAACCATCTTGAAAACCCTAAACAGGAAAGTCAGAAACAGACAGTTATTGGTTATGTGATGTGCTTGAGTTACAAAAAGCTCTGACAAAAGCATAGTATCTCACCATACATTAATATTTTTACACACTAAATACATACTGAAAGTTCAGTTGAGGTTTTCTGGTCCGGTGTCCTGGTTTCTTGTTCCATGTTATCCAACTGCAATATCCCTCTTGGTTTTGCGTCTTGACTCTGGGACATTGTTTGAACTTCTTCATATAAAGACTCAATTTTCCTTTAAAAAAAAAAAAAAAAAAAGGAAAGTGGGTTTATTTTGAAGTAACATGGAACTGGTAAAATAAGCCTTTAACCCAAAACACAATGCCCAAGTTAATTTATCAATTTATTCAAATTAGGGCTGGGAATAGAATAAAACTGAAGAATTGTAAACCTGGAAAAAAATTAGTAGCTAGTTGTTTTATTCTTTTAGTTACAGTATTTTCTGACCACTTATTATGTGTGAATTACAATATAAAATCACACACAAAACTATATATTTAGAATGTTTGTTTTTAATTAGTGCTGGCACTGGATTAAAAGAAAAAACGTTTTTGTTGTGATCAATAGTAATTACAATGTATAACTAGGTACATTTCATATGATGATATGCTGCTGTTAAAAAGGGCCAGAAATGTTTCATTCATTTGTATTTTCTGAATTAATTTAATTTATCAAGGATTAACCCGAAAGTGTAAATTGTGTGTACATAACATCCACAGTTAGCTGAGCAGAGCTCTAATGTCTGTAACAGAGACGCTATCATGCAGCCGTGTGAGGTGTTGTACCACGGGACTGAGGGAAAAGGTTCTGGCAACGAAGCCCAAAACACAAACAGTAATAAGTTACATTTCTCTCTGAACTGAAGCTTTGTTGAACCTATGGTTACGATCAGCTCATGCATCGCTTTATTTTCGCCGCTGCAGTCAAGGCTCACCTCGACATCGCGTCGTGTTTCCGTGACAATGCGCCGGACCATAGTCCGCTTTTTGTGAAAAAGCGATCTAAACCGAAAAAATAACGAGGTTCTGAAAACCGATTGATTATTTGGGTCCGTTAACTTTCAAAGTTTTACCTGAACATATCAGCGCGGGACACTGCCCCATCTCTCCCGTTGTCGGTGTCCTCGGAGACTTGCTTTGAAGCGTGCTCTCTGATGATCCCGTCGGCCTCGCTCGGTGCAGGGTGCTCGCAGAACGCAGTCGTCCATGCTCCTGAGTTGTTTCTTGTTTTGAGAACGTTTACGTATTTTGCTTCTTAGAAAGTCCCCTTACCGTTCAGTGCCGCCATTATTTTTAAACTAATGTGAGACTGTCGGCGCTGTGACTCCACAGCCAATGATTCATCGCGTTCTTTGCAAAGTGACCAATCACATGTCACTTTACTGAAACGTGGGTATCACGTCACGTTCTCCTCCTGTTTTTTTTCTTTTTTCTATTGATTCATCCATTGTTCTGTCTGTTAAAACGTTCAATGGGGAAAAAAAAATAAAACTAATGTATAAGCTTCACGTGTAGAACAATGTTACTATCATACAAATAATGAAAAGAAATGGGCTTAAAAGTGGCAAAAGAACAGATGTGAACAGAGTGGAAGGCGAAATGCAGAGCAGACCCATTTAAATGTTCCTTGATCATTTATAATTTTTACTCTGCCAAACAGAACAGCAGTTATGCTATTGCTGCTCTGTTTGGCAGAATAACTACTGCTAATGTGTTACCAAAATCCAGAGTAATTGATACAGTTTTACTGTTGGATGTCCTTAAGCCTGCATCATGTCAGAGGAAAGAGTTAAGAAACGACTGAAAAGTTCTTCCATCACTGTGGAAAATCAAAATCAACGTTTTACCACCATCTCAACAATGAAAGGGGTAAGTTGCTATTTAATAGCCTGAAGCCTATAGACCAGCTGGGTCACCTGGTGCCCGTGTGGCTCCCAGGTTTAATTCTGTTCAAAAATGCTGCAGATTTGTCATGATTCAAAATGTGACAAGATCTGTTTAAAAATTTGAACATTGACATTTAGCATGACATAATTGCTAGTACGGTACAACATAGTGAAAATGGGGATTCCCATGAAATGTAAGTGATCATCTGAAAATGTAACAACTGAGAATAGTTAAGTGTTGGATTTGATATCTCTGTCCTAGCTTGTTATTGTTGATAATTATGATGAGAAATCAGTTTCTTCACAGACAGTAGTATCATTATTCATTATTAATAATGTATACCTAAAGGCAAACCGAGCAAACTGTTATTTCAAAATGGTAGCCCTTCATGCAGTACCCATGAAGTATCCCTCAGTTTCTAAAAGCTCTCTGCCTCCTGCTATAGATCCTTTTCCCCATGACGTCAGACAAAAGGCTACTGGGCCAAAAATGCAAACAGTTACTTCCGGTGTTAGAGTTTAGAACGGCAAAGCTGACAGCTGTTTAACACAATTTTAAGTAAATAACAAAAGGCACATTACCAATTTCAACAGAAAATTTACAATATTTATTAAATTCCTGCTGAACTGTATTTTCATTTCTGTCTTAGATTGTTCACAAATCTGAATGCAAATTTGAATAATCCTTTAATATTTGAGGTTTAATTAGAAATATTGACCTTTCATTTGAGCAGATAGTATTCTAACAGGTTCTATTTTTATTGATGTTATTTACAAGTGTTTTAAATGGAATCAGCATAAAAACTGATGCAAATTTATGTTGGCCACACGTAATAGTTGCAGCAAGGATGCACATTGCTACGTGTGGGCCACGCATGTTTTAGCTGCACCTAAGATTAAATTTAGTTGGTTTAATAAAAGGTTTTTGTTGTTTTTATGATTATGTCAAGGGTAATTGAAAAAAAAAAGGTTTTTAATAGGAACATATTTTTTGATGGTTTCAAATGATTTTTCCCTTGTTTACTTTTATTATCCAGCAGGGATCAGACACTGTTATGAGTAACAGCAAAAGCTACGTCTGAAAAATAACAACAGTCATTAGTTAATCTTTATTGTGAGACTCATTTAAAATGTCTTACTTTAGCTCTGTTTTTGGTGATTTTGTGATCATGGAAATGTAAGTAACTTTAACTGGTCAGAAAAGATCTTCTGCAGCTCATCACTGTCATGAAAAGCTAGTGCTGGCATTAGTATGAATTAGAAGAAGAAAATCTGAATGACCTTCATAATCAAACAAGCAGCATTCAATGAAGTACCTGCAACCTTCATCTAACTATGACCGGGTTGTCAGAGTGAAATAATCCACAACTGCTTTAATATCATCCATAGGATTTTTGAGAAGCAGCTGTGGAGCATTCTGGACAAATTTCGGTTACAAATGGTGAAGTTACCATCCGTTATTTACGTAAAATTAATTTTAACAGTGTTCACCCGTCAGCTTTGCCATTCTAAGCCATCGACATATAACTGGAAATCACTCTGCACACTCCTTCTAGAGTGACGTCTTGAGAAAAGGGTCTAACTTGCAATTTAGTCCCACTATCTGTAATTAATATACAAACTGCTAAATAATCAATCTAACATCCTGTGTTTGTGTGTTCAAGGAGAACGAGAACCAAGACAACATAGATGTAGTGTTAGCAGAAAGTGTGTACGTATACCATTTTGCTGAATAAACACACTCCTCCTGTTCAATCCCAGCATGCTCAGACATAATATGAAAATTTTTTGTCTTGAAATAATGAAATATTTTTACGCCAGATGACAAGACTACCAGACTGCATTGAAGATGACATTGGTGATGACTCTGAAGGAAATGAACAAGTATTGACATTTTCTATCAAACTTAGAATTGATCATTTCCCAATTTACTGTCTAAATTTTATTATGTGGGTTTTGCAAGTTTTTATAAGACTCTCACTATTTTATTTTAAATTACTTTTTGCGTTTTGATCTCTTTCTAGCAAATAAGACGACCATGTGCACTTCTGGACTCATCAGAAAATAAACAGGTAATTTAAATCTATTCCTTTTACAAATCTATACATCTATACATCTTGGGTAAACATATGAATAGTATACATAGTTCTGTGCTGTAGTGTTAAAGTGTCATTTCTCTCTTCAGCCAAGAAGACAACAATCATAAGAGGTGCATTTTGGACTCATCAGAAGATGAACAGGTGATTAATTTTCACCCTTTTAATTTTACCCGAGTATATTTTGGGGTGGAAATCCAACCAGAGCTTTGCTTGACCTCTGCAATTCAATGTGATTTGCCTTTTTCTATTCTGGGGTTTGTAAGGCTTGGCTCCTTACCACCGCTTTTCCCTTTATGTTCAATTAGTTGAGAAATGTGTATGAATTGTCAGTTTGAGTTATTTCCTGATTAAATTTTATTTTTTTCCTGCTAAATGTGAAGAACAGGTATTTTAGTTGCAACTCCATAAGAATGCCTTTGGAATTTTACTCTGCTCATAGTTTCAGACTTTCAGAGAGATTAGCACAGATACAAAAGACCCTGCTGGAACCTACAAAGAAGCTAATTTACAAGACATTGTTTAACACTGTAGCCAAGCTAAGACCAATTTGCTATGAATGGGGCACTCAACGAGGGATACCCCTGATACAAAAGAGGGAGCGGTCAGAGGAGAAGGTTTAACTGACTCTAACATTTTTTTCCTGTACATGTCTCTTGATTTTGAAAATGATTTTGAAGAATCATCAAAAGATAAAGACACAGGAGAAAATTCTACTGAAAGTGGTCAAGTAAGTAAAAAACATACAAATATATTTACTCTATCCAACTTTTTGACTTGAATACAAGGTTAAAAATCTTTCTCCCAAGGCAAGTCTTACTGTAGATAAGTGTGTGATATTACAACATTTGTCAGGATTTTTTTCTTCATTTTATGCTGATTCTATTGCAGACCAGTTCTGAAGACCAAGACATGAGTGAGGAAGAGGCATTGACCGATGAACCAGACAACACAGAAAACCTTGGTGGAACTTCACTCAATGAACAAAATGGAGTTGTGACTTTCTTACCTTTTTTTTATTAACTAGATGGAAAGCTTTCTTCAAAATCTCAAACTATGCATTTGAGGCCATTCTTAAAAGTGTTATTGTGTTTTTGAGTACTATATTATGTGACACTGTTTTACAAAACATCACAAAAGAGTTTTCTACCACTTTATACATGCTCAGGAAGAGATTGACTGTAAAATATGACTTTACAAAATATGCTGTATGCCCAAAGTGTCACGCTGTCTATACCTTAAATGAAGCAATCCTAAAAATATATGACCGAAGTGTAAAGGTTTAAAGAGCATGGGGTAAATGGTATTATGGAAAAAACAGCTCTTGCACATTTTTGGAAACCATGTATATACCATGTTCATTTGCCTCTTTCATTCCACTGAAAAGAATTGCAAGACAGTGTGCCCACTCAATTTCTTGAGTAACATTTCCTGCATGAAGGCAGGAAACAGTTAATGTTTTTGTAACAAAACCCACAGCTAAATGTATTTAGTCATGAGAATATTAAATGTCAAATGTGTACATTTGGGTTGACTTGTAAATACTTTTCAAAGTTGTATGCATAGCAAAGCTAAATTGAAGATGTGGTCTTGTTTCTGTCTCATTTACGTCTCCTAGACATGAATGAGAACTGTTTGAGACAAAGGTTTTCTCACTCTTCTTGAATATCTCTCCTGAGAAATAAGTCTCACAGTGAGCACTATCTGGGATCTCATAATTCTCTCACAACTGTCTCTTCTCCAGATCTCAGTTAAGAGAAAGATGAGACGCATTACATTGTTCTCATTTATGTCTCAATTTGATCTCTTTAATATCTCAGCTCTGTCTCAGTGAACTGTATGCATGGTTCTGTTTCTCGTTGCTCAATAAGGTCTCAGTTTGATTTTGTAAAAAAAACAAAACAACTATAAATAAATCAATGTTTTTCATGTCTACACTGTTTATATTTTTAATGTGGGAAAACGTAAGTGCAAAGCAACTTCATTGTAACAGTTAAGTGTATTCAGGAACGTAGCCATGTGTACTTTGGTGAAACTAATCAGCTTCTGCACAATATGGGAGCTCCACTTCCAGTGGACCTGATCAGCCAGAAATGACAAGATTCTGACTTTTTTCAGTATATTGACACCAGATATTACCAGATATGACTCCAGGTCAATTTCCAAACTTGTATATGACCCAAATAAAATACAACTAGTATCCGGACACACTATATGGCCTGTGCCAGTATCTTATGCCCAGATATCTCCAGATATGCTACATGTTTTGATATGTACCAGAAATGGTCCAGATTCTTCTGATATTTAAGGAAGTATCCCAAAAGATATTTATAAAAAAAGTGCTTCTCATTAATAAGTAGCTGAAACACTTTACAATTAAAAACAGTAATGCAAAAGCTCAAGTGAAAACTCGACCCACCCTTTACCTTACCCCCATATATCCCCCACATATCCCAAGATATGGCACATGGTCATCACTCAGGATATGCATCAGAAATGGGTCAACACTTGGAAAAATAGGCACTACAGAAATGACAAGATTCTGACTTTGTCAGTATATTGACACCAGATATTACCAGATATGACTCCAGGTCAATTTCCAAACTTGTATATGACCCAAATAAGATACAAATAGTATCCGGACACACGATATGGCCTGTGCCAGTATCTTATGCCCAGATATCTCCAGATATGCTACATGTTTTGATATGTACCAGAAATGGGTCAACACTTAGAAAAATAGGCACTACAGAAATGACAAGATTCTGACCTTTTTCAGTATACTGACACCAGATATTACCAGATATGACTCCAGGTCAATTTCCAAACTTGTATATGACCCAAATAAGATACAACTAGTATCCGGACACACTATATGGCCTGTGCCAGTATCTTATACCCAGATATCTCCAGATATGCTACATGTTTTGATATGTACCAGAAATGGTCCGGATTCTTCTCATATTTAAGGAAGTATCCCCAACAGATATCTATGGATTCTGGCTCTTTTCACGCAGTGACACAGCTTAGAATATCACTGGACTTCACATATACAGTATCAAAGAAACAAATAAAAAATGCTGGGATTCACGCCTTCTTACGATCACCTCAGTGTTTCTGTCTTTGTTCCGGCAGCAGAACGAGTTTGAAGAACAGGCCACCAAAAAAGTGGACGACCTGCTGGAGAGCTACATGGGTATCAGAGACGTGGAGCTCGGTAAGACCACCCACAGAAAGTATTCTTTATAGAATAGACTTTGCCTTTCACTGGTATAAGCACACAGACCAAAGTAAAAGAAGGGATTTGATTTCTATAAAGACTCACGCTGATGAGAACTGTTTTTAACAAGTTCTCGTGGAATTTTTCTCAAGATGGAGGACATTTGTAAAGATATTTATGCTCAAATTGCATTTCTGAGTGTTTTTTTTTAATCATTGTGAGTTAGGAGCTAACAAAAAAAGCTTTTTTTAAAAAAAAAGTAAATACACTGGAAGGGCCACAAGCTCAACGGGGAAGGAAAGAGGAGGCGGGGTTGCTCCATGCCAACAGTCCTCCCCACAACTCTGAATTACTGCCACTCTGTCCTAAAAAATGACACAAGTTTTTGGATTTTGTCTAAAAATGTCCTAATTCTAATTAAAAAACCACTGCGAAGACTTTTATAAAAGATGATCAGAGTGCGATTTTAAATCAAAAGTTTTACTTCTAAGCACTGTAAACGGGTCACTTCCAACAATCACAACACATAAATTGTCTGGAAAATTATCATTGGAAGTTCTAGCAATTGTTGGTGTTCTAATGAACTGACTAAATGTCCAATATACCTTACTTATTTATTTTATTTTTTGGCAGTTTTTATGACTTTTTATTCTAACATATGACTTCAAGAAACAATTGTGCATCTTTCCCTCATTTTTGTTCAACATACGGAACATTTAATTTGAAATCCACACAAGTTGTTTAATATTTTGTTAACCTATATTTTTTACAAATTATTAAAATGTTAGTTAAAAAAACACAACTTGTTAATACGATAAGAGTTTTTTTTAATTTGAAAAAAAAAAAAAAAAAAAAAAGAAGTTAAGAGAGATCAAAGGCCGGCCTTAAATCTTGCCAAGAGAGAAAAAATGAAAGCCAGAAGGAATTTACAAAACCAACCACTTCCAAATGACATTCATTACTGAAAGGATTTGCAAGATAGCTTTTACATTAATACTGTTTCGTACACTTGAAGCAAAGGCAACATTCTGGTTTTAGTTTAAAGAAGGTGACAAATTCCTTAAGGCTGAACTTGATTATCTTCACAATATATAAAATATTAGAAATATTCTATTGTAGCTGAAAATCCTACTAGGATTGAATTGTTTTACAAAAAAAATATTTTATTAAAAAGTTCAATAATATTTTTAGTCAAATAAAAAAATTAAGCTTGTATTTAATTTGCAATTATAACATATAGATTGAAATACTTTAAGCCTGATTTTCTCGTTTTGCTTGAATTATTGCATCACCGGGTATGTCATTATGCACATGTGTCATGGTGGAAGCCCAGGTCACTTCAGGTCATTGTTGGTTCTGGTTTCCAAAGATTACATAGATTTTCTGACAGGTTCAGGTTGGGTGACCTCACCAATCAAGCACAGGAACAGCTTTTGGAGCCTTTGGAAGTTCTAACAAAATTTTTCCATCTCATTGCATTAGCAATTTTTTGAAAATATTCTGCCCTTTATCTGGCTATGTTCTACCAAAAAATATTAATAGTTAACAAAAATGGTTCCATGTGTTCTCTTGTTTTTTTGCAGCAACCACCATTGTGGAAGCAGGAAAAGACAAGAAGAGTCCGGACGACTTTGCTGAAGCGTTGGATTCAGTTCTGGGAGATTTTGCTTTTCCTGATGTGTTCATGTTTGATGTTTGGGGTGCTATCAGAGACGTCAAAAATGGCAAACTTTAGACACATAAAGAAAAAGGAAGCTTTAATAGTGTTATGTTTATCTGTAAAAAAAAAAAAAAAAAAAAAAATGAATTATTTTATTGTTCTGTTCTTCGTCCTTAGTTTGACTTCTAAACTCTATTTATCATAATAGTTCCAAAAAGTTCACCTTTGGTCAGTCAAACTTAAGATTTTATTTTGAATGTAAAAAAGCATCAGAAAACTGCAAAGCAGTTTCACATCCATCTTTATTGTTTTGTGGTTTCATTTACTCGTCAGTGACAGATGATGAAATGTTCAGACAAACATTTTCTGATTCACAACAACATTTACTTTTTTTCATGTTTGATTAAAGATAACAGTTTACACATTTCTTTAGGCCGGCCTCTTCTTATACGTGAACTGGAAACATGAAAACATGCATGTCTGAGAAAAATGCAGGAAGTTAGATTAGCACCAGTAAACAGTTTTCCTCTGGCTGGGATAAATAGGATGGAAACTCTTTAATGTATATAACAGACTTGTTGATTTTTCTGTTAAACCTTGTATTATTTGGAGTGTTTTTCAAAGATCTGAACAATTTTTTCACACAAATGAAGATGGAGAAGAGTTACAAAGGCAATTTAGGAACTGCTTTTATATAAAGAGGAAAACATTTTATCTTTGATCTGGAAGCACTTGGAGAAATGTATATGTTGATGGTTCAGCTTTGAGTAAGAAATAATTTCATCCTCACCATAAACACAAAAAATGCATGCAATTTCTGTGAAAGCTGTGAAACATGGAAAGGGCATAAAAAAAGGCACTTTAAAATCAGCCAAATGAAATGTTACAAAAAGTAAAACAATACCAACAAAGAAATCTCCTAGTTTCATATAGTAATTCTATGGTAATTTTTTTAAATTGGATTAAACGAAAAAAAAAAAAAAGGTCTTTATATTTCTATTTTCCCCCAGTAATTCTCAATTGTTTTTTTTTTTTTTTGAAAAAAAATCAAGATCTCATTTGCCATTTTATGAAAAACAAAACAAAAATGAACAAAAAAACTGTCAAACTACACCATTTTCATTCTATGTTAACCATATTCCAAAAAACTTAATATAACTAAATATCTTCTTAAATAATAACAAAATATATTCTAAAAATATTTTTAAATATTTTAAAATATTTTCGTTGCATTGAACATAGTGTTAGATCTGATGATTAATCAATTTTAAATATAATTTTTTTCCAAATTAAAGTATCAAAAACATAAAAATGTGTGTTGTTTCAAACTAAAGTCAGGAGCTGGGACAAATAATTCACATAAAAAATTGTGTTATATTGAACATGAAAATGGTTAATTACTGAAAAACAAAACAAACAGTTGTTGATTCAAAAAGAAAAAAATATTCTACATAATTGTATTTTTGTCTGAGGTCTTAAACTTGAAACCAAGGACAGAAAGTGTGAATGTTGGATTTAAATAGTATTTTTTAAGCAAAAAAAAAGGTACGAGGTTTCGGATTTTTTCATTTCTGTTTATCCAAATGAAGTCGACTTCAAATACACTGGAAAACTATTAAGACAAATCAGGCGAGAGGAACTAAAGACCCTTAGGTTGGATGAGGTTTATTCTGAGGGGTTTGTTTTTTTAGAGCAGGGGAAATGGTTGGTGCAGCTTTAACACCTTTGGTCTGAATACTGAAGAAAATAATCCAGATAGTTGTCAAATTTCAGATGAAGGAGGAGCAGTATGGGTCCCAGGTTGGCCTTGAAACACTGGATCAGCTTAGTTTTGGTAAAACCTTCAAGGGATCTTGAAGTCTGTACATTTGATCCCAATGTGTTTTGTGGACCTGGAGACGGCATTAGACCGTGACCTTTAGGTTATGGAATGGTGGGGTGCTCTGGGAGTATGGGGTATAAGGCCTACAGGAATAGCCCCTCATAATCTTAACAACCCAAACTAACAAAGTTTGGCTCAGGGAACCTTAGAACTTCATCTCTACTGTTTGTGGACGCTATGATCCTTTTTGGTTTTATGAAGCCAAGACCTTCAGCTCAACCAGAACATCAGGTAAGGAGAAAGTCTAAATATAAAACAGTTTTTTTTTTCTTTAGCAGATTCATCCATTGAATATCCAGTCCAATGAAAATTGTGTTTTTAACAAGCATTTTAATCACATTAAAGGACATACATTTATAGATAAATATCATTTTAAAAGGGCATTTCCTGCCTATTTTTTTATTTAAACCATGGTGAATCAGACAAAAAATTGCACTTTAAACAAGCTAGTTGTTATGTATGGGTTACAATCAGTAGGACACAAATTGTGTACCTACTGCTGCATTTCGATGCATCCACTTCTAGACAAATAGATCCATGTGTCCCTCGTCTGAGCTGACATCTGGCTCAAAACTGTACGGCTCGATGGCTCCACTATTGCTCGGTTTTTTTGTTGCACCGCTAATGTTAGCTTGGTGTTTTTGGGTTTTAAGGGGCTGTAAGCTAGCACAATAGAGTGTAAAAAAAAGCATTATGGGAAATGAGCGTAGGCTCCCTCTGCCAACAGCTCAAACAACTCAGAAATTAATTTCTAAAGAACTACTGCTGCTCTGTCAAAACCACCTAGAACACCACAAAAAATGTTTTAATTTTGGCTAAAAACACCAGCATGATAATTAAAGACAAGGAGAAGGTCTAAAGCCATAAAATGGTGAAAGAAAGCAACAAACTATGATGATGCATCAAATATAGCATCAGCTTAAGACAATAAACTTTTTTATTTTTGTTACTCAATTTACTAGGTGTAAGATTTACTAAAGACAGACCATAAACAAAAGTCCACAGTCATGGATGATATAAGGAAGCATGACCAATGTCAAAGTGTGAGAGTCACTTTTTAAAAATAACATCTCGATTTTAAAACTACAAAGCTCCTAGAGAGACACTGAAGTAAAAAAAAAAAAAAAAAAAATCTTGAAGAAAAAAAAATAATAATTCCCCAAAAATTGAAGTTACAAAAAACAAAATCTGGTTATTAACTGGTGTACAGTAGATTTTCTTTTATTATTATTATTATTATTAAAGGGGCTCCGTATACAAAAAATTGCATAATTTGACGTTTTTCTCAAAAGAAATTTTCCAACAGTTTTTTTTCTTCCTTAATCCAACTTTAAAATTAAAAAAATAAAAATACTTTAGAAAAATGTTTTAGCAGCAAACAAAAAAGGGACAAAATTCTTGTTTGACTAATAGAATACAACAAATAACTAGTTTTTAAGAAACAGAAACTTATGATTAAAAAAAAACATCATTATATTGTGGTAAACCTTCCTATTTCTAAAGTTTGCAAAATACACAAAAGAAAGAAGTTTAAACAAACAAGAATCATTCAGTATGATGAAATTGCAAACAGTGCTTTCAGTGCATTTGTCCATATTCACTGCCATGTCAGTAATGGCCATCCAGTTTCCTTTAATGAAATTCACCAAAAAGAAGAAAACAGTGATTGAGAAGTAGTCTTGTAATTTAGGCATTTTATTAAAAAAAAAAAAAAAAAACCCTAGTACTTTCTCTTAAAACTGCTTATATTGTCTAGATCTCAGGATATTTTTTCCTTTGATGCAATATGCTCTGGATTTATATTTTGTTTTAAATACTGAAAGGTAAATACATATTAACAATTACCCAGACTCAGAAGGAACTCATCCAGAATCTGACTTATATACACATTATTCACTTATTTGAAGCTGTTAGTCAGGTAGATGTGGGCGTCTCGTTCGTCTCCACCTTTTCTTCTGTGACCAGATGGCTTTGCACTGAAGGCTGAGTGAACCTGCGAATGGTCCCTTGGAACAATGGGTACAAGTTCATCATAGAGTTTTTGGACCAGTCGACACGAGGGCGCAATCTCTGTAAAACCGCCCTTCGAAAGAGGATGTAAACCCACGGATCCAGGATCTGGTTGCAGGTGGCAAAGCGGATCCAGAGGAGAAGGTATCTGGCCTCCGTAAGCTTCTTGGACAGGGCACTTTGAGCGATGAAGACCTGATTTTAGATAGATTGGGAAGAAAGGATGTAGAAAGAGAGAAAAGAGCAAGTAAGGAAATTAAAGGGGAAGAAAAAAATTGCAAAAAAGAAAAATTAGTTGGTAACACTAAGTCACATCCTTGAGCAAAGCTGCAACATGATTGTGCATCAATTAGTTGCTCTGTTTCACGAAATCCTTTATAATTTGAGGCTTTTATGCTAAATAAGATTCTTTTAAGAAAACAATAACAAACTCATTGACAAATACATTCAATCAGACAAATGTTTACTAATCTCATTTATTTAAAAAAATTGGTGTAAGCCAATTTTAAGATTAATTAAAAATTATTAGTTTTCTCAGGATAAAAAAATGTTTTGTTTGGTGCAACTTTTTTTTAAGTTTCAAATTAAAGTTTAAAAAATATAAACATGAATTAGTCTTATAATCTTTTTTCCATGATCAACTCCAGTCCTTCTGTGACATTATCTAAGTGTTGCTTCAATTTGCTGTACATACAGACAGTGTTTTTTTTTTAATGATGTCAAGATGAAGACTAGGAAAAAACGAAAGCACGCCCTGTTTCCTCCTAGTTAGTGTTGCAGGCAAATTAGCAATAAAAGGTAAATCATCTGAGCATGTAGGCCAATCCCAGCTTCATAAAACGATGTGTGTCATGTTTTGACCTATAACTTGACTGACACGTCTGTCCCAAGAGAATCACATAAGAGCCATCTTTAAAGTATTTATGGTGTCTTTCTGTAAGAGCATCAATAAAACCTCCTAAAATTGTTTGTCCTCATGCACACCTGTGTTTGATCTCATGGTTTTAAAACATCATAAAGTGAATGCAGTCTATACGATACCAGCACCCCGTACTTGTCCTTGTACATACATTAACTTTAACATTTACACTATAAGAGAAAAAAGAATTGCAAACTGAGACACTTGGATATTCCAAAAAAAACCAAACAGATCTGACTCTTGAAATTCCTATAATATTGATTTATAACATTACCTAACAGAAATGTCTTTACATGTACAGCCCATTTTAAATAAGGTAAAATTCAGAACTTGTTTATATGCATCATTATGTCTGTCAACAACTTTATCACTTGAAAATTTTAAGTTTTTGAATTTTTCATTACGAAAAAAGTCATAACAAAACGCTGGTTACAACCAGAACCTCCTCAACAACTGGACTGGATAAAAATTGTGGAGGAGATATCAGGTATGGAAAAAATGACATATATCCCTAAACTAAAGGGATGTAAATACGATGAGCAGTGGAAGAAATGGTAGCAATTTGTGAACGACACGACCAACCCCTACAAAACCAAGTCAACATCTGCAATAGTAAATAAATAAATATAGTAAACTCCAGACCAACATTGACACGTATTGTATACTTTTATGTAATCCCCTTTTTTATTTATTTTTTTTCTCTTGATGTATATTTACACACACACACACACAATATATATATATATATATATTATATATATATATATATATATATATATAATATATTTATATATATTTTTTTTCTCTCTTTCTTTTCTTTTCCTTCTGAAGTGTTTTTCTTGTCTGTGTGATAGTTTTTGTTGTTGTAAGATCTAAACATGAATAAAAATAAAGTTGTTTATATGCATCATTATGTCTGTCAACAGCTTTACCACTTGGCAGTTTTAAGTTTAATAATTTTACAGATGTAGCCATGGAGTAAATGTCCAAAATCTGTCCCTTCTCACTATATAAAATGCGTTCGCGATTTTGTAGTACTGTTGGAATCTACAATTTCAAAATCGAGTGCTCTCGAAATTTCCCAGAATCCTCTGAAAAAAACCAGTGAGCATCAGTGCTCACTAAATTGAGACCATAATGTATTGAGTTTGAATTGTTTTTGGGAAAAAAAAAAGTATTTAATGCCTGTTGTGGCAAATATGAGCCAAACCATTTTAGCTCCAAAATTTCCTAGAGCATCTATTTAAAAGCAAAAACACAAGTGAAACTTTTATTTTTTTATAGCTGTTAAGAAATTCAGACGTTAAGATGTTAAATGCATTTTAATTTATTAAATCACCAACATTTTCATTATATTTTCATATAATAGTTCTTGTATAATAGTGCTTGCATTGACTCTGCTTTCCCTTTGTGAAATCGGTGATGACATATGCGCTATTAAACAAAAAAAAAAGTCTTGCGGATTGTGTCCGAATTGCTTTTAAAATACAGGGCACTAATTACACCCACTATGCACATTTTTGGGATTGGAAAAACACTTCAGACGTCAAAAGACTTCTAACCTCTTCTAAAGGTCGTTGTTTTTATGAATACAGCTTAAACAAGCCAGAAGACTGAGAGCTGCTGACCTACTTAAGGAATCCTAAATTGGCTCAAGATGTCAGTGTTGTGTTCAAAAGACCCTGACTAAACGCAGATGTGAATGTGTTTTGATGATACCAAAGGTTACCGTCTAACTACTTCTTAACCCATAAAAGACTATATTGTCTAGAAGTAAGTAAGAAAGTAGTGAACCAAAAAAGGAAAAAAGATTAAGTAAATTAGCAGCGACAAAAAATAAAATTATTATGTGAAGTATTTTAGCACTCAAAATCAAATGTTTTGCACATTAATGCTTTTCAAAAGCCAGAAAAAGTAAAATTGACTCCTTTTTTTCGCTTAAAGTTGAATTGAAAGTTATAACAACTGTTTGTTTTTACATTACAATTTAAAACACATTACCTGTCTAAAATGATTTACTTTTATCTAATTATAGTAGACCAGTAGGAAAAATTGTTATCTCTAGAGTTCTAACTCTGAAATGGAAATCTTTGTCAGTTTCCATGAAGTCATGACTTTATGGCTTCAGATGTCATCACAATCTTACATATTTACTTATCTTTATTAGGTGCAGGACTGATTAAAAAATATGTAAATACCAGTGATATAACAAAAAGAACAATCCATAAAGGTGAAATAAAACTAGTAGTTACTAGTGTACATAAATGTAGTTTTAAGCATTTACTTGTGTTTAAGGAGGAAAGGATTTCTGCAGCTCTGCTCTCAAAGTCATATTTCAGTATTCAGCTTATAAAGCCTTGAAAAATAAATAAAAGAATGACTGTCTTGAACACAGAGAAACAAAATGTACATCTGAACATCGTGTGCAGCAAAATGTGCTCTCATTCATTCGCCGAAGTTCATATTTAATGAAAACAAGAAGAGTTGGAGGTTTTAATGGTCAGTCCCTCTCCGCGGTGATCACGGATGTGATCGTTGGTCAGAAATGACTCACAGACTCTGGTTTCTCTCAGTGGTTTCCAGAGTAAGTTAAGAAGATTATAAAGATGATAGGGTTTTGACAGAGTTGCTACACATTGGAACGTTTTTATTTAGTAAGTGTTGAAAAGGTCATAAAAGTAATGAATGAAGGAGGGAAAAGGATTTTTTTGCTGTATAACGGCTGCCTAAAATCTAGCTGTTTTCAAAATAAGTAAAAAAAAAAAAAAGAATACAATATGTTTTCCTTTTTATATAAAAGAAAATTCCAATAAAACTAATAGAATTTTTCTGAGTAATTTGTCTGAGATTTTTAGAATGAGATGTGAAATCCAGCTCTTTAAAGTCAAAATTTATTGTAGAAATAAGCTAAAAAACAAAGATATTTTTGTCGATTGCTCTGTTAATTAGACCAGTTCAGGTGTCTTAAAGTATATATATATATATATATATATAATATATATATATATATATATAATATATATATTATATATATATATATATTATATATATATATATATATATTATATATATATATATATATTATATATTCTATTTTAGACAGTCCAAATATCCTCACTTTTAGACCAGTTAAAGTAAGTATAAATATGATAATAAAAGTGATAGGACAAGCACGTTAAGTAGTAAGTAGCTTCCACTTACTTTTATTTAATAAGTATATGGTAGTATTTTTGTTCAGACTTTTTTTTAAGCACAAAAGCCTCAGATTCTCTTTAAACTTTAAAACTTTAGATTATGTACCTCTGCAGCTTTCACAAAAACACAAACTTAAAGGTGCTGCAAGAATCTTTTAACTTATCAGAATTCTGATAAATAAATTAAAGTAATCACTTTTACACAAAATAATATGTAGTCTGTATTCTATGTAAAGAACTTTTCCCTTTCTTTTATTTTTTGGCACAATTTGAAAATGAGATTTGTGCTGCAGTGCTTATTTTCTACCATTAGAAGGTGCAGTTTGGAGGACATTTTAAGATTATCTGGAGCTGCTTGCCAAGAAAGCTTCTAAACTATTTTTGTACATAAATATACCAGTAGACTAAAGATGATTATTTTCTTTTTCTCTTCAGTTTATTGCTGTTGTAGCTGCAAATCGCTACAAGTTTAAAATAATTGGAAAGACTATCGTAAAGTATTATTTCAGTAATTAGGCTAACTAGCAATAGATTTCTATCTGTGAGGGAATTTGGCGTCATTGTGTTTATAGAACAATAGTGCTAATGGTGGGAATTTCCTTTAAAGGCGTTGTTTCACTTGTGCTCAAGGATTAAAGTGGGTCATTTCGTCTCACAACACAAGAGATTTGTGTGATGTAGGATGAGACCAGAATTCTCAGATTAACTTGATGAAAAGCAGCAACACTAATGAGAAGTGAAGCATACGGAGGAATGTAGAGAAAAGGGGGATCAGGTCTCAGATGCCTTATTGGAACTTAGACAATTCAAGAACTCAGAGGATTAAGAAAAAAAACAGGTTAGACGGTTAAGGTAAAAACAGAATGTCTCTTAAAAAAAAAAAAAGGAAAAACAAATTTTTAAAAAATGACAAAAATTCTAAATATATAAATTAATTTTTGTATATATAAACACAAATATCTGAAGGTTAAAAAAATGTATACTTTTATTCTAAATGATTAATAAATTCTGAATATTTTTTAATTGTTGGTAGAAGATATTTAAGGGATTTTAATACTCAGAGAGGAGAATGAAACAACAAAGCATCTTCATCTTAAATTAAATGTAACATGGTGGTTCAAAGGTAAAAGTAAGATGTTCTCTAAGACTTCAGGGTTGAGGTGGGGCTGCAGCTCCTTCCTGTTTCCTGTGGTGATGGACAGATTCACAAACGTTGTTAGACAGGAATCTCTGTGGATCATAATATTTACAGTAGACATGATGATCTGTAGTAAGATGAGGTAGCAGGTAGAGGAACATCTAGGGATGAAGTTTACGCTGGAATGGAGAGGAATGAAGGTCAGTCGCTGCAAAACAGTTTCTGTGTGTAAACTAGAGGAACTCCAGCATTAAGGGCAAAAGTGAAGAAGGTGGAGGACTTTAAAGGGGCCATACTATAATTTTCTTAAGCCTTTCAGTGTAAACTATATCCATATATATGATCATATATTACCTTTGGAACAGAAAAATACAAATTATTAACCTCCCACTGCATGTTTGATGACGTCATCCTAGAGCAGGGATGGACAAACTATAGCCTGGGGCCCAGATGTGGTCTGTTAAACTGTATAATCTGGCTCCCCAAAGTGGAATAAATCATATTTATAATCCTTTATAATGATTTATCTTCCCTGTAATTCTGATGTCTCCACATAACATAACACAATCAACAAAAATAAGTTACCTTTATTAGGTGCAGGAAGTTATTTTGTATTCATGTGATGTTGGGAGATTTTTTGTTTTTCTGACTTTCACGTGTTTTCTAATCGTTCCAACAACACATTGACCTATTGGTGCAATTGGTACTAAAATAAAACCAAATGCTAAAGTTAAAAAAAAAAAAATCAGCTTAAAAATATATATTATATTATATCTTAAAGGAGCCCCATGTCTAAAGTAACGAACACCTGTTTGAGCTGGAATTAATTGACGACAGGACTCAGTTGAAACATATTTTCAATATTGTTTGGGGGCGGTGCTGCCAGAGCAGACTCCTCCTAAAAGGGGCTGTCTTACTCTGTGACATCAGCATGCGAGGACCCGCTCGTTTTCAGAGGGGCTGGTGCTCAGAGCGCAGGTTTTTAGAGGATTACTCAGAAATATATAAATGGTTCAAAATACCGCTTTGAGGTTCTTTAAAGTGAGGAACAAACAGTAAAATACACTTAAAAGCTCAAAAAGTCGTTTTTTCATAATATGGCTCCTTTTAATGTGAAGTTTAGACGCAGATTGGAACATAGATTGTGATATGTGAGAAAAGAATGCCTGCAAGAATTAAAATATTGTTAGTTTTAGAAACTCTGAGAAAAAGACAAGAGGCCGAACTGAAGATGTTGAGGTTTTCTTTGGGAGTGACCAGGATACATGGGATCAGGAGTAAGTACATCAGAGGAACAGATCACGTAGGATGTTTTGGTCATTTGATTATGCTAATCAAAGGATGCTGAGATTATAATGAGCAGGAAAAGAGGCCTAAAAAAAGAGGACTTTAATGGGTGTAGTCAAGAAGGACATGAGGGGGGTTAGTGTGAGTGAGGAAGATATTGATGGACGGATTAGATAGAAGTTAATATTTTGTTGCCCAGAGAGAACCCAAAAGGCAAAAAAGGGAGGGTATTTTATTCTTCTCTGAAAAGACTGAATTTTTGTTGTTTTTTTATATTACTGATGCTCTGCAGTTCTGAGATAATTTCCATGTAAACAGACTTGCAGAATTCACAAATCTTTTAACAAATTTTTGAATTTACTTCCTTGACCTCTAATTCAGCAGGGTTTAAGACGGCCTGTGTGCCATAAAATCGAATTAATCAGAAGAGTTTTTTTGTCAATGTGACGGGGCAAGTACGGTGGCCCGGAGGGGCGACACACAACACTTTAAATCGGCAACACAACACACTACAATTAGTCACAACATGACTAACATGATGTTTTGACCCTCTCTGTTGTGTTGTGGGTTAATCGTTTTGTGTTGTAACTAATTGTAGTGTGATGTGAATTTAAAGTGTTGTGGGTTAATTTTTTTGTTCTGTGACAAATTTTATTATTGTGTTATGAATTTAAAGTGTTATGTTGTGGGTTAATTTTTTGTGTGTTGTAATTAATTTTAGTGTGTTTTTGTTGCATATTTAAAGTGTTGTGTTTTGACCCTCTCTGTTTTGAGTAGATTTTTTTGTGTGTGACCCTCTGTGTTGTGTTTTGGGTTGGTTTTTTTGTGTTGTGACTAATTGTAGTGTGTTGTGTTACATATTTAAAGTGTTTCAATAGCTGAAATCTAATCTATTTGATTAATCTAAAAGTTATTCAAACTTTTTTGCCAAGTTTTACTCAAATTCAAGACCAAATTTTTCTCACTAATACTTTTCTCATTAAAATGAAAACAAACCAGAACTCACCAGCAGGGGGCACCAGCAGATGGTGGCAATGACCATAATCAGGATGAGTTGAAGCATCATTTCAACTTCATGGTCTCGTCGTCTCTGAGTTCTGTCCGGTCCGCAGCAAACTCTGAACAGGGTCACCACACTCACCGTGTTCAGCAAAAAGGACAGAGCGATGCTGGTCAGTCCAACTACGGAGAAGAGCAGGGCGAAGGCCCAATCGTTCGTCTTGGAGCTGATGTTCAGAAAGCACCAGGAGCCGGGCGTCTGGATGTGATAGCTTCCAAACCCCGTCAGAGGCAGCACGGAAATGCAGCCGGCGAAAAACCACACCATCAGCACCATGGAGACCGTCCGACCTTTGGCAGTTTTGGTGGAGCGTGCAAACGGATGGTTGATTCCAATGAACCTCTCCACAGCCATGGAGGTGCCAAGAAGCAGAGGGCACAGTCCATAAAAAACCATTGACATACCCATGAAGTTGCAGAAGTGGCAGCCCAGGTCTGACTGACGCCTGTCAATTTGATTAACATAGAAAGAGATGACAACGGAGCCGGTTACCAGAAGACCCATGAAGTCTGTAACAACAAGACCACCAAGGAAGATGAGGAAGAAGGAGCGTGAGCGGCTCTGGGTCCTCTGGCAGGATTTGATGAGGACGATGAAGGCGATTAGGTTAAAGGTGAGACCCAAAGCGCAGAAGGTGGCTGAGAAGTGGACCTTGCCGATCTTCGGGTCATAAATGTACGGAGCGCTGGTGTTGGAGTAGCAGAGCGGAACGCTGCTGTTGGAGTTATTCATGGTGCTCGGATGGTTTGGAGTTTAGGATCAATCAGACACGGGAAGATGATGAGTTCGGGAAGACTTCTTTCTCCATCTAACAGAAAAAAGAAAACGATTATAAGAAAAAATTGAGAAAAGAATGGCATAAAGATTGTTTAGATCTTAATGACCCCCTCCGACGAAGATCATCTTGAGCAAAAAAAAAAAAAAAGATTTTCTTGTGATTACCAGATAGTAGATGTCATTATCACAAGAAAGTGAGCTAAATGGTTTTTTTTTTTTGTGATGACGAAACAGAATTATCTCGAGACAATGAGCACCAATATTTTCTTGTGATAACGTGATAGTAAATATCTTTATCACAGGAAAATTAGCAAAAAAAAAAAAAAAAAAAAAAAAAAAGATTTTCACATGTTAACGAGATGGTGTCATCATCACCCAGCAGGTTAGCCAAGAAAAATATTTTCTTGTAAAAACAAGATAGTAGATGTCATTTTCACAAGAAAATGATTTAAAAAAAATAATTTATCAGGATAACAAGATAGTAGATGTCATCACAAAAAAATGAACAAAAATAATTTTCTCTTGATAATGAGATAGAAGATGTCATTATCAGAAGAAAAAAAAAATCCAAGATGGCAGCAAGTTCTTTTGTATGTCCTGTGTCTCTCTGTCTTTTCTTGAAAATTGGTCAATTTTAAAGTCACTCATTAAGTTAGAAATTGTTTTATTATTAATTTTTGACACATTTTGTGGATTCTGGATGTTTTTTGGAACCTGCTGACTGCACCCCTCTGGACCCATCTGAGTTCTCCAGGTGCTAACTTCCCTTGGCCTAGACCAGGGGTAGGGAACCCTGGTCCTCAAGAGCCACATTCCTGCATGTTTTCTACCATACCCTGCTCTGGTATGTTCTTATTGGCTGAACACACCTGACCCAGGTACTTGTCATGAGTCCCTACACTAATTACCTGGTTCAGGTGTGTTCAGCCAATAAGAACATGCCAGACCAGGGTATGGTAGAAAACATGCAGGAATGTGGCTCTCGAGGACCAGGGTTCCCTACCCCTGGCCTAGACCTAAGCTGCTCAACTTCTCTGGACCTTCTGGAGTCAACCAGTTTGATCCAACTGAGTTCTTCAGGACCTGACTACCTTCAGATTGAGCCTGCTGGAGCCAGTAGCTATCCAGATCTGGGCCTGCTACACCTTCCTGGAGTCAGCTAGCTTTACCCAGCTGAGTTCTTCAGGAATTGACTGCCATCAGCCTGAGCCTGTTACACTCTTCTGGAGCTATTCAAACCTGGGCCTGCTACAACCCCTGGAGCCAAATTTAAATTTAAACCATGGATAGTTTACAAAAGAAATATGAAACATTTTAATGAACAAGCTTTTTATCATGATTTGTCACAAGTTAAGCGGGAAAGCATAGGATTAATACCAGATGTAGAACATGCATGGGCATTCTTTCTCCAAATTATAAATAACCATGCTCCATTCAAGAAATGTAGGGTAAAGGGAAGAGAGAACCCATGGTTCTCTTCAGATTTGGCAGACATGATAAATGAACAGAATAGAGCATGGGACAAAGCAAGAAAAACAGACTTGCCCACTGATTGGTGTGTTTTTAAACAACTTAGGAATAAATGCACCTCTCTCATCAAAAAGGCCAAATCAGAATATTTTTTATCTGTCACCACAGAAAATCTCAACAATCCACAGAAGTTCTGGAAAGTGATAAAGTCTATTTCTGTAAACAAAATAGGTCACACTCTTCCTAATTTGATAGTTAGAGACTCTGTTCCAATTCATGACAGAACTCAAATATTGAACTGTTTCAATGAGCATTTCCTATCAGCCAGCTCTTTATTTGACTCAGTAACAACTTCTGTCACAAATCCTTCTACAAAACCGTTACAGTTCTGTAGTAATTCAATCAATGTATTAAACATGAGGATCTTTGTTCAGATTTAGTCACAACTAAAAAAGGAGTGCCGCAGGGCTCTGTTTTGGGTCCCCTCTTATTTATACTCTATATTAATGATGTGGGTCAATCAGTCTCAGAAGCCAACTTGCACTTTTATGCTGATGACACAGTTATATATTGTTGTGGATCATCTCTCCTTCAGGTTATAGAAACCCTGCAGAAAGCTTTTGTTGCTGTCCAAAACTCCCTTCTTCAACTGAAACTAGTGCTTAATGCAGACAAGTCCAAATTAATGCTGTTTTCCGATAAAAAAAAAGTCCCAGATGATCTTCCTGTAGTCACCACTCTTGAAGGAGAAGTCATCGAGGTAGTGGAGGAGTACAAATATTTTGGTGTTTTAATTGACAACTCTCTCACTTTTAAACCTTATGTGGAAAATCTTTTAAAAAAGCTAAAACTTAGGTTGGGTTTCTTTTATCGTAATAGATTGTGTTTCTCTTTTAAAGCAAAAAAATATCTTGTGAATGCAACTTTTCTATCTGTGCTAGATTATGGTGATCTTTTTTGCCTCATGTCTTCAAATGTTGGACAGTGTTTATCACTCTTCCTTACGGTTCATATCCAACTGTAAAGCAATGACACATCACTGTGAACTGTACAAGCGAGTGGGATGGCCTTCTCTCTCCAGTAGGAGGCAGTACCATTGGTATATTTTTATTTACAAAGCTTTAGCTGGATTACTGCCTCCCTACATTTGTGAATTACTTAAACAGAGAAACCTTCCCTCCCACTCCCTACGATCAAATGACCAGTTGTTGTTGTCTGTCCCATTTGCCCGCACAGAGTTTGGGAAGAAAGCTTTTGTTAACGCAGCCCCCTTGGCCTGGAACATTTTACAAAAAGGTTGGAGACTAATTGAACTCCCATCATTACAGGTTTTCAAGGCCAAGCTCACAGAAAAACAAAAGTCAACAGAACGCTGTAACTGTTTCTTTTAATCACCTTTCTATTATTTTAATCCATCACATTTTATGACTCCACATATTTTAGGTTTCTATGTATTGCTAACATGTAACAGCATTTTAAATGTTTTATTGTCTTAATGTTTTATTGTCTTAATGTTTTATTGTCTTTATGTTTTGATGTATTTTTGACTGTGGCTTCCTCTTGGCCAGGACTCCCTTGCAAAAGAGGTTTTAAATCTCAATGGGACTTTCCTGGTTAAATAAAGGTCAATAAATAAATAAATAATGAGCAAAAAAAAGATGTTCTCATGATAACAAGATATTAGATTTTATTATCACAAGAAAATGAGCAGAAAAATGTTTCTGGTAATAAGATAGCAGATGTCATCAAAATAAAATGAACAAAAAAAGATTTTCTTGTGATAACAAGTTAGTAAACACAAGAAAACAGAAGAAAAAAACATGTGAAAGCAAGATCATAGATGTCACTATAAAAAATAAGGACAAAAAATCTTGTGATAATGAGACAGGACATGTCATTATCACAAGAAAACAATAATTTTTTGGTGATAATGAGATAGTAGATGTCATTATCACGTCATGATAAAAGTTTAATTGGAAAATTATTGTATGGCAACAGCAGTAACATTTTCCCTAAATGGAAATATTAAATAGCTGATAGAATATTTACCTTACTTGGAGTACTGAAGTCTGTTCTAGAACTTACTAAAATGTCTTTTAAACTATTTCCAAGATGTCATTTTTAGTCCAAGATGACAAGTTAAACATATTGTATAAAGAATGCATAACTTATGTAAACAATCGTGGCTCACACACATGAGATGTAGAACAGGCACTTCCTAACAGGAAATGCAGTTCTGACAGCTGTGATGACAGAGTCCTCAACAGGAAGTTATCTAAGTCCCATGCTTTTTTTAAAGCATTCCCTGGAGCGTGGCATTCCCCGAATGCTACTTTAAATAAAGCAAATAACGTCAGAAAAATTAAACATTTATCTCTTGAGATGTCAATAAGAAACATAAGGTTATGCTTTTACCACTAAGTTCCACTTTTACCAATCAATATTATTTAATCAAGAAAATTAAAAGTAAAAAGCTCAAAAAGAGAAAAAAGTTAACGAGCAACCTGAGCTTTTCCTGTTATGTCGTCTTTGTTGTTTTGTTTCCCAAAGACATTATGAACCTAGAATAAGAACTGGAAGTAAACAACTAAATGACAACAAATGAGAAACGGATTCGGAATTTACCTCATGACAGAAAAAAGACAAGACAAAAAGCATGTTCTCCCACCAAACCGGTGCTCTCAAAGCGGGGGTAAACGCCTACAATCTCGTTGGCGTTGGCTCATTTAGCTCAGTGAATTTGTGTCATCTATAAACAGCCGAGCAGAAACATTTGTCTCATGTCAAAGAACTTTTCCGTTGCTTATTGTTTAGCTCTCCCACTTAAGCCAGGACCAAAGGACACGGTCTGTGGAAGCAGTTGAACAATAAGCGGAACGCAGTTTTTCTTTCACTTATGACAAATAACAGGAGCACTTTTAAGGACTCCTAAGGAGTGAGCTCATTTGTTTTATCAAAACAAAACAAGCCATTTAAATTGCAGTTTTTGGCATCTTACTTTGCACAATAACAACAGCGTATCCACATAATACAAGTTAATGAAGCTGTGAACAATGCATTGATTTATGATTCTTGGAACATTTTCTCTTTCTGTTTTGATTCACAACAAAAAAGGAGGCGTTGTAAACAGGAAATTCGTTTATCCTCTGTTTGACCTTCTTATTTAAAGTCAATGTCTGTTTTCTTCAGCAAAATATCCAAAACTCAAGTTGCAACAGTACAAATAAATATTTATTTGGTTTCTAAATGGTACGCAAGTCCTCAAGGAGTTCATTAGTTTACATATAATTAACTTTTCCTTTATGCTCTAAGGATTTGATAACACATTTCTTTAGATGCAAAAACTCTGTAGTTTAGTTACAAAAACTGACACAAATAGGTGGCATTGGGCGCAAAACAAAGAAAACTACAAGGTGGTTTTCTACTGATTAAAACTTACTAACAGCTGCAAAGTCTTATTTTGATACTGCTGTGCATTCATTATAATTTATTTTTAAATAATAAATATGAATGTGACCTGAATAACAAGAGATTATAAAAAGAAACTAACATTTTCTCAACATGTGAAATTAAATTTTACGTTTGAAACATGCTCGTATGATTTCCTTTCAAATTAAAAGATGCCTTGTGCCAGAACGGATCGTCCCAGTGCAGCTCTGGATAGCATAAGATAATGTGTGCTTTAAACTAATAAAGGATCAGACTTTTTAACCAAAGTTTTGCTTAGTATTTGATTCTGATGTATACTGGAGGAAGTCAGCAGGGATTTAAAAATCTTTACATTGTTTATCTTTGAGGTCCAACTCATCTGTAAATTTAGAAACATAACTAATCTAAATTAAATCAATGCTAATTTAGAAACCCTTACTTTAAAAAAAAATTATTTTTTTTTAGCCAGAGAGCCATTATGGAGAGGTAAAAGAGCCACAGGTGGCTTTGGAGCTGCAGGTTGCAGACTCCTGGTCTAAATGAAAGCATACTGTAAATGTAAGAAAGTTTAATGAATATTATCGGGGTATCTTCCCCAATAATGCAGTCCCTTGGGTGTCCAGAAAGGTGTAATATAAATAAAATGTATTATTTATTTATTACTGTTCCAAATGTGATGGCCCACAAAAATCCACAAAAATGTTTAAAAATATGGTTACTAAAGACATAAAAAATAAAAAGATGCAAGGATGCACAAACAGATGGAAAAATAGACACTTATAAAAAAGAAAAAATGATTAATGCATCCTCAACAGGGTGCAATGCCCTAGTAAGAAATATTTTACAAGGAAAATAAACCAAATCTGAGTGTCTGATGTTCACTTTCTATTTTCTTTCTGTTCAGAGACAGATGAGACTAAACCACAGGTCCAAAATGGCTTTTCAGAGTTTGTCACAGTTGCTGGTGTTGCAGCAAGTATGACTTTTGGCTTGTACGTTGATGTTCAGTCATCTTTGACTGACTCATCTTTACTTTCCCTTCAGACCATGGGTGCCCAAAGTGGGCATCATTCATTTTCTACGGTTTTCCAAAACTCTACAGCTTTAATATACTTAAAAGTTTCAAAGACAAATATAACTTACATTTTATTCTTACTGATGTGTGTTACCTTAATGAATACACACTCAAAATAAATACGTTAAGTCATATTCTTTATTTTCTCCTTTTATTTAATGACGGCCCGCGTGCCGGGATCCCATATAGATTTTTTGACCTATGAGCGAAAAAGTTTGGGCACCCCTGCTTCAGATAAACTGCGATAGTAAATGTTGGTATCATCACAGCACAGCCAAAAACACGTGAGATGTGGAAACAGCTAAAGTATGCATTGATGCTACAGGAAAATGAGCAGCAAGTGTTGATTTGTATCTACAGGTCATAGTGATCTCTGTGTGGATCAGCCTGCACCACCTTGTCTATTTAGGTTAAACCTTTTTTTCTCAGTGTGATCGTGTGATAATAAAAGTGTGCTCAAAAATGTTTGTTTTTAGGCATTCCCCATACAAACACACGACTTCACACATTTTTTTCTACAAAAAAAGAACTGTGGTTTCTCACTGCTGACTAGATGAGAAAGATGTTATCTGACTCTGGGACCAAAATGTGCCTTCAAAGCATCACCACTTAGAACAGAAAGAGTTTCCTGTAACGGTTTCTCACATCTAAGTACTTTGTCACTCTGTAGCTGACTGATGGAAAATTCCTAAACCCAGTTTATAGTTTTTGATTTCACTCATTTTAAAGTCCAACTCCGGCCATCGTTTGATCTATTGTAAAAGCGTTCTCAGTGGTCTTTAAGGATGGATTCAAACTGGAAAAATCATGTGGTCCGGATCAAATCCTTAACCTTGCACTTGGTCTGTATTCAGAAGTGGACCTTCCTACCAAACTAAAGCTTGTAAACAAAACGACTTAAGATCTCTTCGGTCATTGGCCAGGAGTTAAGAGGGCGGGGCACAACAACTTAAGGCCAAAATTATTTAATTTCTTGTGCTTTGCAATCCTTCTCGGGATAATTCACTTATTCAAACCAGGTCTACCACAACTAGTCGAATAATTGACTATTGAAATATTCGATGACTAATTTAATAGTCGATTATTTGTAACTTTATATTATATAGGGTAGGAGTGCAGTAAAGTTGAAGAAAGATGTGAGCATTCAGCACCAAAAAATGCACTTTATTTATCTGATTCAGTGAGATCAAAACTTTAACTTTTGTAAGAAAATAGTTCCTTGTTTGAGATGCTAACTTCTGTTGTTTTTAGCTTTAATTTTAATACCAGAAACAAATGAAGAAAAAAAATTGAATAAACTATCATCTTAATTGTCTTTATTTTTATTAATTTAAAGCTAATGATGGTTAAGATGTGTGCTTTATAGCCACTTTGGACATAATTAGTCGACTAATCAGAAAAAATAATCAATGATTAGTCGAATATTAAAATAATCGTTTGTCGCAGCTCTAATTCAAACATAGATTTCGTTGATCAATTTTAAACATCTGTATCAACATCAGATAAAACATTTTTACTGCTCCTTTGGTACTGTGGAGGTATGCTGCAAGGTGTTTACTGGTATGAAAACAGCTATGAAGGTAAACGAGTAGTCTTCATGACAGATACGGTGTTGGGAAAACAGTGAGAAGCAATGTGGATCGTGTCAAAAGTTGTTTTAATGAATGCATTCATCCAACCACATTATAATGAGTTGCTGGGTCTCATTGTTGTGGTGTTATGCATTGTTTGTTATGCATTGTTTTTAAGACAATTCTGTTGAGGAACTACGATGTAGTTTTTAGGACGATGTCTTAGCATGTGCCATGTAACGAGACAGAAAAGTTAGAACAGTTAGAACCTTTTTTGCTTTCCATTTGTCCACGGCTCATTGGTTGCTTCATTCCTACTCTGTTTGCATCTTTTACGAACCCTGGTCATACGCGCACGCAGTGACAGCAGAGAACGGTGAGGAATCTGACGAGCAGGAGACAAGCTCTGCGCAGAAACAGGTGAAAGATTTCTTCAAGTTTATAGGAATTTCTCTGGACACAAACAAACATCCACCGGTTATGGTGGCTGTTTCGCCGGTGCATCCAGACTGAGGAAACTCAGAGCGAACCAGAGTTCAGTCCAATTGGAAATTAATCGAGACCAACCCAAAAGGCCCTGAGTGTGGTTCCTGGTCCAAGACAAGAGTCCGCTTGGGTTAGTCAGACTGAAAATTCAGGTGAAAACAACTGTGGTTTGCCTTAACCGAGACAAATGTGTCCATTCTGAATACCCCCATGATTATAATTATGCAGTTTTTAGCAATAAAATAAAAATCTTTGCTAGTTTTCTACGAAATTGTCATGGCAGCAGCTGCCCTGCTGCTAATCAGTTGATTTCCTCCACCTGTGCCTGCTCCTATAAAGCTCTGCCTCTGCCTTTCATCCTTGCTGGATCGTTGCACTGCAAGCACTGAAGCCAACCTGTGTTCCTGCCTCTGCCTCAGCAAAAGCCTGCCTGCCTGCCTGCCTACCTCCCCTACTCAAGCCAGCCTGTGTTCCTGCCTCTGCCTCAGCAAAATCCTGTCCTGCCTGCCTGCCTACCTCCCCTACTCAAGCCAGCCTGTGTTCCTGCATTTGCTCCAGTCCTCACGGTGCCTAATTCTGTCTGCCTCCTCCTTCTTCTTACCCCAAGCCTCGTAAGTCCCCTGAACTTTGATTTTTGGAGTTTTTCCCAGAAGAACTCTGGTGATTATTATTTGGACTAAGAACAAGTTCGTCACTGAACCCCAACTTCCTGAGTTCCTCGTCCTCCTGGTTTTCCCTCGTCCCTTGAACATTTGTGTTTGGAGCCACACCTTCCCTTTGCTCTCCGAGGACTCCACTCCGTCTCTGCAGCCTGTTCTCCTCATCCCATGTCCGTGTATTGGCTGCATTGTCCTACGCCAGGGGGTCCCCAAGACAAAGAACTTAATAAATCTGGTTTCTTGAACTTCTGGGTTTGTCGTATTTTGGGTCCCCAAAGACTTAACCTGACAGAAATAGCTTTTGCCGTAGTGGCAGTAGTTCACTAGAAATCTGCCTTGGACTGTTAGCAAATTAAGTTTCTTCTCTCTGAAGAAACTTTCCAAATATATTTGGTTCTTGTTAACTTTGGGCTACTAGCTTAGCAATCTAGTTAGCCATGCAGGAAACCGCTTTGAGTCACGAGAACAAAACGGATGTTGTGAACAGAATCTGGCAGTTTTTCAAAATAAATTCCCTTTAGGATGAGATGTTAAATGGAATAGAAATAATCTAAGTTAGCATCTGTATATATATATATTTTTTGCATTTTTAAAATCTGCTCCTGATTCACAGCCATTTGAATAAAGAAATACTACAAAATGTAATTTATTTCTATATGTCCACAGAAATGCCACAAGAACATGTTAAAAACATTAAAAAATACAATTTCCCTCACATCTTCACTTTTATTTTTTTTTATTTTATTTTTTTTTAAGATCTCTGGACCGAGACTCAGATGGATTCCCTTCAACCGCTGCATCTTTATCAGGTCCAACAGGAAGTAAAGATAAAAGATATAAAGTGCTTTTTACATGCAATTACCCATAAGTGGATGTTGGTATACCTACTCAACGATTCACTCAAGCATGTGATCAATATCTCCCATTGCCTTTTGGTTGACCGAATGCTTCTCCATTAAAAACTAATGAGAAAACACAGACAGATGATCTGCGATATATCAAGGTGTTAGAATTTATAATGAGAACAAAAGTTTTAAAAATTTCCCAACAGGAACAAGATTTTTCCAGTGGAATTCAGCCTTTATATTTGATTACTCTATATTCTATTGTCTTGTGTTTTTTTGTTTATAGAGATATTGACCTCTTATGCGACAGGACAATTATACATTTATAGAATATTTGTTGTTACGTTTTTTCAGTGTAAGAAAGTTAGCAGATCCTGTTTTTTTGGTCCTACTTAACATAAAACTGAAACTAAAGGAACCCCAGATCAAAACACCATCTGAAAGGCTTGAATGGCCCTCACTGTATATCTGCTATCATTCTGAATACACAAAATGAAGGATACTTATAACCTGGTGTTCTAGATTAAATTTTCCATCTTCCAGAACTAACTGAAGACTTCTGTTAGCTTTCCCCCACACCATAAACTGATTATTTTTAAGATTAAACACCTGCACAATACAAACACATGGATTTGTCCTTGAATGGTCATGATCTGATAGTGTTAGCAATGTCGTTAACTTTTTAAAATATTAACATTTGTTTTCAAATGTGTTATATTTACCACAGTACATAACAGATGAAGAAGAATTTTTTGTATATTTAATTTCTTTATTTGTGTGAAAGCATAAATTAAGTATATGGAAACTCATTTAACCCTTTAATGTCTAAATAAACTTTTATTTATACATTTTTTAAAAAATTGCTTTTTTTTTCCTTCAAGGTGAGGCTGAACTAAAAGGAGTCCTGGATTATATGATACACCGCAAATGAGCAAAATATGGCGCAAATAATTACTGTAAAAATGGTAGAAATGCAACAATTAATTGATGAATCTATGAATGGATTTATATGATCCAACCAGATCGATCTGTCTGAGGCAAGTCATTGATGCAATCAAAAACTGATTATACTTGGAAAATATCATTTGGATTTATGGGTGTGGGAAAAAAAATCGAATATTTAATTAATTATTTATGGGCATCCTTTAGCATCTTACTTTTGTTTCCCCACCTAAACCCCCCAAACCGCTAGTTGACCGCACAGCACACTGAGCCCCTTAGAGCAGCTCTACACCACGACCAAAACAACAACAAGATCTCACGTAAACCCGCTACAGGTTCGGTCAACCTTGCACTGTTTGTTATTATGAGACATATACTACTTAGTTCTAACTTGGGATGGGCACTGAACTGAAACTCCACCAGCGTTTATTAAAAAGTATTGTAAAATCCAAAAGACGGGCACAGGTTTTAGCGTATTCTCAGAATATTTTTACTGCTTAAGTATTTTGCACAGTTTAAACAGTATACAGTTGCAAACTGAGAAATTGTTCTGATGCAGTCTTGGGATATATCGCAAAATATATTGTATCGTGAGACGTATCTGGATATGTATCGCATAGCCAGACAAAAAAAACACCCCTGTTTGAATTAAAGCACAGAGGGTTTATTTTACTTTAATGTAAAAGCGACCAAGTGCCATCACAGCAGACAACACACATGCAATGGCAGCAAAAAATGATCCAATAGTCGTATTAGTGAGAAATGGAAAGAGTAAAAGACTATTTAAATGTCTTAATTAGAGGTCGTTTTATTTTAATATAATAAAAAATAATACAATTATGAATAGGTTGAATTGAAACCATGTTTATATAGATGAACTCTAAATCTCATTCTTTCACAATTGTTCAGTTATACTATATGATGTTTTCTTTTTTTCTTCTTCTTTCTGTCTTTAAATAACTGACCCAATATTTTAAGAGTACAGTTCATCTATTTGTTGGATATATTTGTTTTTATTTTGAATTGTCCAAATTTTGTGAAACCTAAAAATAAAAAGTAAAATAATAAAAAGGAAAAAAAAAAGGTCAAACCATCATTGACATGTCCCAAACAGCGAGGTAGGATGATCTCATAAGGTTCAGTTTGGATTATCTAGATGTGCAAAAACAACAGTGAGTTGACCTTTATGAAACTAAAATGTGAACAGATTTCGTGTTTACCTGTTTATTTGCACACATATTTATTTACACTTGATTATCTTGCATGAAATACAAGGAATTTGGAAAACCTCACGTGCACTGTTCAGTACCTGGTTGAAGTTTTGGCTAAAGATGTCCTGGATTGATTTAAGGTCAGTGAATTGAAATGTTAAAAAAAAAAACAGTGTCAACCACAAATTACAATATAAATCGAATTGTTGTTAAAATGAATCATCACACCCCTAAAAGGTAGGGATCCTGTAGTTTGGTGTTTTAGAAGGTTTCTTCTTATTTAAAAAAAAAAAAATGACATTACAGCCAATAGAACCTCTACTTTTCCATTTTACTTCATGTGTCTATTATTAGAAGAGAGAATATATAAACAATAAAATGAAACCAAAGCACAGAAAAATAATTAAATAAGAGGAAATAACCACTATTCATCACAAAAAATATAATGAGAAAATACACTATCACACCTTCTACAATGTCTACACAACATTTGAATGTATTGCATATACACAAGATTTCTTACCAAGCGTTTTGAAGATGATTGTGACTTAGGATGTTTTAGTCACTCCATCCAAACCAGTCCTGCTTTAGACGAACCGTCTCAAACACACGATCGCCGCATGACGAGGTGGCGTACATTTGGAAAGTATCATCAGCAGCTAAAGCCACACACAGCAACAGCCTTTCTGCAGTTTTGCCGACCTGTTTCCCCTCATCTCTCTGTGCTGCGCTCTCCGCCACGCCAGCTCAGATACTCATCACACTCTTTCTCCGGCCAGACTTCCTTTTGCTTGAACTAACCCCCCCCTCCCTACCGGAATGCAAAAGAGGAAGGACTCCAAGCAGTCATTGTATCTGGAAAATAAACAAGGGAAAAAGGTGTTGTGCAAAGTACTATTGATAAACGAAATTATTCAGTAAAGTGATAAATTGGGATTCCAGAGAACAATTAAGTTGCATGACATGGTGTGGATGGAAAAAACAGATGTTTGAAATGTGGGGGTTATTGGGATTTTTTTGTTTTTTTGCTTTTGTTTTATGTAGAAACAGTTTGAGGAAAGTTTATGTTGCCAATAAGCAACCACATGTGTTCTGCATGTGTGGTTTGTGTTAATCACAAAGAAGAGCCGCAAAGACAAAAAAATGACCGACTTTGATCTCTGCAAGAATGAAAATCCTCTTTTTCTATAAAATCTTAATGGACAAACTCGAGATTTATTTATTTTAGGAATGTCAACAGAAAAATCTAAATACGGAGACAAAGGAGAACACCGAACAGAGGTCAAAATCTGAGAGGTGATTTAATAGCTTGGCCTTATTAGCCTGCGGAGACAAATTTGTGGTTTTTGTAAATAAAGAAAAGCGTTAAAAAACAAGTGACGGTTTTAAAACCAATTGATTAGAAACAGCTGGATGCAGTGACATCTGGAGGTCTTGTTGAGACGGCACAGTTGCCAGGCAACTAGAAGTGCAGACGGAGATCTTCTGTGCAGCGTTATGACAGGGGCTAACATTCAACAAAAAAAAAACAATCTTTGTGCATCACAAATAAACAGCTTCAGCTGATTATTAATCTCATGGATTTAAAAAGAGTTAGAAACACCACAGTCTTATAATTGGACATGGAAATAGAGCATGCAGTGACACAAAAATGATCAAACTTGGATCTCATCTGAGGGAGTTTAAACTGAACTGTAGTAAAAAACAAGAATAAAGGGGTTGAAAACAACTATAAAAGTCTGTCTGAACTATTTTGTTTCTGTTATCTGTGGCTGTTTCTTATCATCTGCCAAATTCCTCCAGTCGGATCATTCTTTTGCTCCAGTTTTTATCACCCTTTCCTTCTTTCCACGATGCTTTCAATAAATACATTACTTCTCACAAGGTTTGTCGATAAACTTCCTGCAAAGTCAAGCAGCTAAATGCATCACTGCACTATGTTAACTTGGAGTTGGAAAAGGTATTAAATATTCATGAGTAGTTTATCAATAATGCAGTTTAGTACTTTTTTTTTATCTTTAAAGATCAGCGTCGCAATTCCAGAGCTAAATCATCAGTTTTGTAAAAACAACCAATCTTCTTTTAAATAAAATACAGTAATTGAGCAGTATTAGCGCTCATAGCCTTCCAGAAACACCTCAACCTGGCGGCCCGCAGGCCATTTGTGTACCCCAAGTCAATATTTTGCGGCCCCCGCCTTAGTATGACTTCAATGTCTACTAAGCAATATCTTCTGCATGTCCACACTTCTTTGATGATAGCTTTGTGATGTTTCAGCTTTATGCTTAAACTTTGTATTTTCTATTGTCGATTGATCTGGTTGTCAGAAAAGTACTTAGCAACAGTGTCGTTTCATGGACATGCAGAAGACATTGCTTAGTAGTACATACGTAGACATGAACATATGTTCAGTAAACTTGTTTAGAAGACATAGACAGTGGACCAAAGACAAAGAAAGCGGACGCAAAACATATTTTTGGCACAAATGGAACCCCATACGGCCCAGCCTCAGCCAGAATCTTCCTTTAGGTAAATTTAGTTTGAGAACCCTGGCATAGACAGCGAACAGAGATGGATAGACCCGTAGAAAATCCCTTACCTTTAATTTACAGCAAAATGAAGCCAATTCAGTCACCATTTTGCGCATTACGGGCCCGCCATGTTGGAGCCAGTCTGAGTCACGTATCTGGGGCAACCACTGTCGCCAATCATGAGTAAGCTTGTAGGAAGTCCACACCCCTTCTACTGAAAAAAGCTTGGAAGAATCTGTCAATCAAATGTTTGCCTAGCGGGCACTACATGTTTTTACTGAGGCATCTGATTGGTCAGTTTATAACTTAAGTTAAAGAAAAAAATATCATGAAAAAAATTGGATTAGCAAGAAAATGTTAATTTTTAATTTGGAGCAAGCAGGTACTTCCTGTTTGGAGTGCAAGAGGGGAGGGGTCAAGCTGTCCAGTGATTATACAGTCAATGCTGAACACTAACAACAAATACGTGATACCTACAGTGGCAAAGCTGGGGACAGAAGAATTTGGAAGAGTGGCAAATGAGTACTGCAGAGTGGAAAGTCATTTCAAAAATACATATTTTATTTCTTGAATGCTTCTTTAAAAATGTGCAATGCTTTAAGAAGCTTGGGCGGCTGCGGTGCATTCATAGGACGGTAGACTTCTGATTAGAAGATTGCAGGTTCGGTTCCTGTCTTCCTGTGTCGAAGTATCCTTGGGGAAGACACTGAACCCCAAATTGCTTTTGGTGGTGTAAGTTAGAGCCGATGTTCAACAGTAGTGTGTAAAGGGAAGTGTTGGGGGACCCAGTATGTAGGAGACCAGGTTTTTTGTTGGCGACTAAAGCATTTAACTGAAAAATTGAGCAAAACATGACAAAAACCATGAATTCAATTCAATTCAATTCAATTCAATTCAATTCAATTTTATTTATATAGCCCAAAATCACAAAGAATTTTGCCTCATTGGGCTTCATGCAGGTAATTTTACAGTTGCAAAAAATAGTCATGAACAAGAAAGATCACAAAAGACTAAACCGACTAAATAAACTGGATATCCCTGCTCTTAGACCCTCCCTCTCGGTAAGGAAAAACTCCCAAAAAAAACCTGAATCAGGAAAAAAACGAAGAAACCTTAGGGATTCCCACATGAGGGAGAGATCCCATCCCAGGACGAACAGGCGATACCAGAACTGGTAAGGGAAAATTAGCTTCTACAACTACGTATTTGAATAGAGATCATTCAGATAAAGCTGCAGATAGAGCTGAGGGACGAGTGGGGATGAAGTCCTCAGTCAGACGAAGCAGAAGTGCAGTCCACGGCCAGGAGCAGGAGCGTGGGGGATCCACCTGGGATCTGAAATCACTCCCGCTCCCCAGAGGGGAGAGAGAGAGAAAAAACAACATGTGAATCGAACTGCACCAACAAAAACATGGAGAACTTAATACAGTGAATAATATAGAGTAAGAGAGAGAGGAAGAAATAAGAACAGAGAACAGAACCTCAGAGCTGATGTGGAGAACAACTATGATAGAAAATCTAGCAGAACGCCTGTCCAAAGAGGAATGTTTTAAGGCTAACTTTGAAGGTAGAAACTGTGCTGGCCTCTCTGACATGAGCTGGGAGCTTATTCCAGAGAACAGGGGCTTGATGGCTGAAGGTTCTACCTCCAACTGTACTTTTAGAGATTCTAGGAACTACAAGCAGTCCTGCATTTTGTGAACGAAGTGTTCTGATTGGTTGGTAAGGAACTAAGAGATCTTTAATATAGGATGGGGCCACACCATTCAGAGCCTTATAGGTTAACAGGAGGATTTTGAACTTAATCCTGGATTCAACTGGGAGCCAGTGGAGTGAAGCTAACACAGGAGTGATGTGTTCTCTTCTGCTAGTTCTTGCTAACAATCTGGCTGCTGCATTCTGAACAAGCTGAAAACTTTTTAAAGAACTTTTTGGGCAGGCTATTAGTAAAGAGTTACAGTAATCCAGTCTAGACGTAACAAATGCATGGATGAGTTTTTCAGCATCACTTTTAGATAACATATTTCTGATCCAAGCTATATTGCGAAGGTGAAAAAATGCAGTTCTACAAGCTTGTGATATGTGAGCCTTAAATGATAAATCCTGGTCGAATAAAACCCCCAAGTTTCTAACTGTAGAATTGGAGGAAATATTTAAACCATCCAAGGAGACTATCTGATCCGAGAGAGCATCTCTCAGGTGTTTAGGGCCCAGGATAATTACCTCAGTTTTTTCTGGGTTAAGGAGGAGGTAATTAATTGTCATCCAGGACTTAATGTCTCTAATGCAGGAATTCAGTTTCTCTAGGTGGTCATTCTGGTCTGGTTTAATGGATAAATACAGCTGCGTATCATCTGCATAACAGTGGAAATTAATGCTATGTTTCCTGATTATGTTTCCTAAGGGCAACATGTAAAGCACGAACAGGATGGGCCCAAGAACTGAGCCCTGAGGAACTCCGTAGCTAACTCGAGTACAATGAGAAGACTGTCCATTTACATTAACGAACTGGTATCTATCAGATAAATAGGATTCAAACCACTGGAGGGCAGATCCTCCTGTATGTCATGCTCTAGTCTCTGGAGTAAGATGCTGTGGTCGATGGTATCAAAGGCTGCGCTGAGGTCTAACAGGACCAGAATAGAGATTAGTCCTTTATCTGAAGCCAATAATAAGTCATTAGTAACTCTAACCAGTGCAGTTTCAGTGCTATGGTGAGGTCTAAAGACGCTCTGAAGAAACACAAAGGACTGCAGATAGAACAGAGGAGACAAGCTGACAGTGATTAACTGAAAACCAGCCACTTAAACTGAGGACGGCTGTGAATCATGAACCTGAAACTGGTTTGACTGAGGAACAATTCAAGAAAGAACATGACTAAATGTCGTAACGACTGATAAAACTCAAGCCAAAATTTACAATCCTGACAGTACCCCTCCCCAAAGGAGCAGATCCCAGATGCCCAAAAAAAAACTGAAAACAAAAAACACCGGGGGGGGGGTATTTTTTGGAGGAGCAAAAATACCCAAAAACGAACAAAAAAAATAAAGCACACTTCGTAAGCTTTTGGTTCTTCAAGGACAGTAGAAAAGTGCTATACAAGTGTAAGCCATTTGTAGTTCTGATTCTTTCCAAACCTTTGTCGTTAAATATACAAAACCTGTGGAGGTAAAGCTGCCTGCTGAGGGATGGGGGTGCAGCTGCTTATCCATATCCCCAACCCCGAAGCTCTTCCCCCAGATAAATATATTACAGCAATTGGTTAAGCCTAAAGTATTTTTACAGTCTAGAAATTAGTTTATTGCTTCATTATCTAGGCCTGATAAATACATAAAAAAGGCATTGTAGTAAGACAAGTCATGCTTCATTATTTGACCTTAAATCTCTATTTTATTTATTTATTTATTTTTTACCATTAACTTTGTTAAAAGTTTGCCCAACACCATGCAACAACATGCGTTCATTACCTTTGTTGAGCCAAAGAATTTCCTTGACATTCCTTTCCCCGTCTTGTGTTTTAGATGAAAGAAGCGGCGATAAGAAATGAAATCATGCGTGCCTGAATAGCCACAGGTCATTAGGCCGAGGCAATTTTTTGCCCTTTTAGGAAAAAAAAAAAAGATTGACTGCAGGATAAGATCAAGCACCACTTGTTGACAAAGAAGAGACAGTTTTTAATCCTACTGTGATTCACATGGATGTTGTTTACTGAATGCTATTTTAAACTGAGTGGAGAGAAACTAGTTTGGTGACTTAAATCCTCTTAGAGAAAAGTTTTTTCTTGCTTGCATTCCTCTGAATTTTTGTTTCTATTTGCCAAACTACGATTTGTATTTTCTTTATTCGTGATAAGCATCAGATACTTTGTGGTGTTCAGATGTTTTCAGCACCGAGTCGTTATAAACATGGAACCTTCTTGGTTGCTTTGAAAGCTTTCAAAGGATGTAAGCTGAAGACGTAACGTTTTTACATTTACATGAAGGGATACTGACAACAGTAAATTGGTTTTGAGTATGAAAGGATGCACAATGAGGAGGCCCATTACTTTATCTTTCATCTTCAGGCATTTAAGTCAGCGCTCAACATCAAACGCTTTGGATTTTCTGGATGGAGATGCATTTGCTGGGATAACATTTAACCACTTCCTAAGTCGCAAGGACAGGAAGAGACATCTATGCATTTAAAATTACTAACCTAAACTGTTACAGTGGATTTGTGAAAGTAAAAAATAAAGAAATAAACCCATAAAAAAAGTATGTGAATTATGGTCTTTAATAATCTAAATATAAGATTTTCTTCCATGAGTGATAACCATTGACGCTCCAAACAGGAAGTACTCGCTGGTTCCATAAAGTCAAAATCCCACAGGCTTCTATTGAGAAATTAACAGCTATTAGTATATCATTATATTTGTCAGAAAAACCATTCTTGTCCTGGTATCTCTTTTTAATACGTTCTCGCTAAATCTAATTTTTTTTCATGATATTTTTCTGTATTGTAATTTATTCAAGTTATAAGATGGCCATAAGATGCTTCAGCAAAAGCATGTGGTGCCTGCTGACCCCCACCTCGAACATTCGAAATGTTCGATTGACAGATTTTCCCAAGCCCACCCTTCAGAGGAAGGGGTGTGGCTCTCAAACAAGTTCATCCCTGATTATCTGGAGTGGTTGCCTTAGAAACAATGACTCAGAACTTGAACCAATCACTGCTCACTAACTTCATCTGTTTCCTAAATTGCAAAGCGGAAAAATGGCAACTGAATTGACATAATTTCGTTGGAAATGGAGGAAAGGCATTTTCTATGGGTGACATCACAGGTGTTTTATTCATCTTTATATACTGTATGATAATTGAAAAATTTATAATGAAAGTAATTTTTTTAACTATTATGTTGGATTTTTTTAGGTAGCCTGATTATTCTGCTGCCAGGCTGCCAGCTGTTTTTAAAGCTTAAAACAAATGAGTCAATTAAAGAAAAATCTTTGATCTCAAGCTTTAAAAAATAACTCTTTTTTTTTTCTGTCTGGATGACAACGTTAAGTTTCACTGACTAAAAATTATTTATTGCTTATTATTTCTCTTATTACTACCAGCTTAATTAGTGCATTGTTAGATTTATTATGGATACATTCTCCACAAATATAATATAAAGAAAATTTAGCAAAAAACATAAAAAGATCCTTTTTGGGGCAGATATAATTATTACTGGTGTAATAATAGATTTTTTTAACTGGGATTCTAGAATAAAAGTGCTTTTGCACCTTCCTCCTGGTGTTCTTTTAAAGACCTACTCCAATAAAAATTGTGTTTCTGGTGTTTTAGCATGTTCTTATTCGATTTTTCTCATGATGGAGGACATATGTCAAGAAAATTGATGTTTATATTGCATTTCCAAGAGTTTCTTCATTCAAATTATTGTGAATCAGGAACAGACTCAAACTTCTGTTAGAAAAAAGTTTATAAGTGTGACATACAAGCCCAACCTATACATACTCACATGTACTCTAATTGCAATACTCAATAGTCAGGAAAAGCTTTTAAATTGTTTCTAATTTGACTGATCTTTTAAAGCCTTACATTCAAAAATCACCTCCAAAGTTCACCTGAATGTGTAACAATAAAGAAAAAAGAAAAACTCATCAAAAGTTACCTTGAATTAAGTCTTGTCTTTAACAATCTGATCTTTTGCGACCTCAATCCTCGCAATCCTCCTTTTTCTGTCTTTGCTATTGTAAGCTTCATATTGGATTTATTGTTCGACTTCAGACTGCTCTGAAACTCCTATTAACTTTACAAATGACTTTGGATGATAGTATTCCAGTCCTTTTATATGAGTTGTATTTAAATTATGAGTTTATACGTACTCAGATTTATTTTGTTCTTTCTTGTAATTTTTTTCTAATTTCCTATTATTTTAATTTAGGTTTAAGGTTATTAAATGATTTCTTCCATGTGTTTAACAAATGAATCAGACAACAAAAGGGCAAGAATAACCCAGTTTTTGTCTCTGTTTATGCATCTGTAAATAATTTACTCAAATTCTGTATGTGGACACACAATTGTATATTTTGGCATAAAAAGTATGCATAGGAGCTAAATATTATATTAGTTTGCATTATTTATATAACATTAAAATAAGCCTGAGTAACTTTGCTTTGTAGATGTGCACAAATTCACCCAATTCTGGTGTTATTTTAAGTTTATTAACATGTAGTTTAACAATATGCTTAAAGATTATTAGTAAAATTATAATAAAGTAAAGAAAAAAACTGTTCTAACAGAAGCCAAATAATAATCCAACTAGTACATTCTTGTAAGAGGTTCCACTTTTTTTGAAGAACAAAATTTTTTCATTATAATCTTCTTTATATTCACATTTTGCAATTACAATGTCATTTTACCATCTTAGAAATGAATGAACATATGTTCTGGCAAAACATCAAATTACCTGATCAAAGAAGCCTCCAACTGTTTATCAATTCAACTTCCAGATTGCAACATTACAAAATATAGATCATTTTGTTCAAATCAGACAGGAAGTCACCTTCAATAGCTAAGAAAGAGCTTTTGATCATGCTGTGGTCATCAGAAGTTATTTCAAAGTCATTTCATGTAGTTTTTGCAATTGTTTCTGAAAAAATGTTAAATAACTTGTTTATATTTAAATTAGTTTCTTTTAACTTGGATACAGCTGACATTTGAAGCTGGGCAGTGGCGCAGTGGTTTGCGCTCTTGCCTCAAAGCAAGAAGGCCCCGATTCCCCCCCGCTGGGGGATCTGAAACAGAAACACCAACTGGGGACCATTCCGTTTGGACTTCTCCCCGTGCATGCGTGGGTTTAACCCGGCGTCCTCCCACTGTCAAAAACATACTTAATAGGTTAATTGGTAACTCTAAATTATCCTTAGGTGTGGATGAGAGTGTGTATGGGTGTGTGACTGAGACTGGTGACCTGTCCACGGTGTTTCCTGCCTTCGCCCATCAGTAGCCAGGTTAGATTCCGTAACCCCGAAAGGGACAGAGTGTCCAAGAAATTGAATGAATATCTCGCATTTAGTTTCTGCTGTATTAGTTTTGGATTTTTAGATAAATTATTTTTCATCTGCATGAAAGTTTTGATGTTTTTGGTTCACAACAAAAACTCAGTTTCTATTACAATCCTTTTTACCACTTTTTTAAATAAAGCATTTAAAAAATGTGTGGTTTTTTTTTTTTTTTTATTAGATTGTTTGATTATATTGTTTACCCAGCAACATCTAGTTTAAATGTTAATTTAATTTAAATTTAATTTAATTTAATTTAATTTAATTTAATTTAATTTAATTTAATTTAATTTAATTTAATTTAATTTAATTTAATTTAATTTAATAATGCCAAAAAGCTTAAAAAAATTTTCACAAGTGGCATGAAACGTGTCACTTGTCAAAATAAACTGAATTTTTTTCTACTAGTTTACACATGCATGACTTCTTACTGCTTTTTCTGTATCCACTTTTAGTTTAGTTCTGTGTTATGCAAATTATATACATGGTGTTAAAATAGTAAAAACCTAAAAAGAATTTAACATTCTATGTATCACTCAATTAGCAGTACAGTCTTCAAATTGTCTGGCGGTTGTGAATTGACTTTTGTCGGTCAAGTGAGACAAACAAACTTGTGTTTGACTCTGTCAAGGATGGATACTTTTCCCCTTAAATGAGTCGTAAAAATCCTCTGCAGGAAACAGTGGGTACAGCTCACGGAGGATTTTACAAATAATTGGAGCTGCTGGGATTTTCTATTAAAAGCTGTGTAACCTCCAAACAAGAGTAAATAGAATGCAAAGAAAAACAAGTAATATTTATGGTTATAATTTAATAGTCATGGGGGAGCACCAGAAGGATAAGCTGCCTTTTCTGCTGTATCACAGGTCATTTTTGTAAACAAAAAGCCTGAGCAGACAGATGAAAATGTTTTAACACCACACTTTCAACCACCTTAATTATTTTTCCTGTCTAGTGCATTTTCAAGTCTTTAAAAAAAATCAATAGCAACTGACCAAGGGAACTCTTGTGGACTATAATGCCTAAGTAAGACATAGAGAAGAAAAACAGCAGGGTCATTTCTGTACTTCTCTGTGGATATTTGCCTCAGGTACAATTTTCTGGCTACGTTGGCTGAAATATTTTCTGCTTTACTTTCTTGCAAAGCAAAACAACACAGCCATCAGATCATCTCCAAAACAGCAAAACATCTCTACTACCTCCAGCTCTGTCTCTTTCTCAGAGCCACTAACTTAAATAAGCAACTCGGGTGCTCTTAACAGTGTTCTACACATTTTCTTTTCATTCTTGGTGACAGTCTTTTCTCACACATTTAATCTGACACTTTCCTCCACCTGTTCCAACCTGGTTACATGTGTTGGCCTCTTTTATCACACCCTCCAATGAACCTCAGGATCCCCTTAAACATGTTTCAAAAACTCCCTTAAAGTCTCACATCTTTCTTTCTTGGTACTGTCCATGTCCTCTTCATCTTCCTCACCACCAAAGTCAATCTATACACTACCATTCTTTGCTATCAGGCAACACTCTTCCCAGCCACAACTTTCCGGATCCCCGGATTCTCTCAAGCATGTTTCAGAAACTCCCTAAAAGCCTCACTGTCATCTTTTTTTGTCAGCTTCCATGCTACTGTCCATGTCCTCTTCATCTTCCTCACCACCAGAGTCAACCTACACACTACCATTCTTTAGTATCAGACAATAATCTCAGCCACAACATTCCAGTTCCTGTTTCTACCTGGTTACATCTCTTGGTCTCTTTATCCCAGTCTCCAATGAACCTCTGGATCCCCTTAACCCTTATGCTTTCTTATGGGGTCCAGATAAGCCCACCCTTGCATTGACGTGGGATCCCTCCCATGAAAAAGGTGGACGGGATTTTATGTCTGCCACGGACACCAGTGAAAATTTTAAAAAATCCTTGAAAGTTCAGCACACTGTCTTGTGACTCCACTTTTAATGTAAACATGCCTAGGTTCCAACACTTGGTACTGTCCATGTCCTCTTCATCTTCCTCACCACCAGTCAATCTACACAGTACCATTCTTTGCTATCAGGCTTAACTCTTACCTGCCACAACTTTCCAGTTGATCTCTTTGCGATTACGTCTGCACAACTTGTCTTACATATCACCCTCTGCTCTTTTCTTTTTCTGGTTAAATGTGTTTTTAACTTTTATTTTCATCCTCTTAGTAAAGCTGGCATCTGTCCATCTCTGTTCCTGTCCTAAAACTTCTTCAGAACTTTCTTATCTTTTGTTTCCCTCACTCACATGAAGTCCTCAATCAACACCTTGGGGGTGGGTGAGGGGTGGACGGGGCATCACCTCATCCATCTCCCTCCAGAATTTCTCCTTCTCCAATTCACATTATATTTGGGGTATCAGTACTAACAACATTTACCATCAGGCCCCCAACTTTCAGCTTCAGACTCATCCCCCTATCTGAGACTCTATTTACCTCCAGGATATTTATAGCAAACTCTTCTTCCAGGATTACTCCTCTTCCATTCCTCTTCTCATCCACACTATGATAAAAAAAGGTTTGAACCTGCTCCAAATCCATAAGCTTTGCTCCCTTTTTATCCATCTGGTCTCTTAAACACACAGAGGATATCTAACTTTCGTCTTTCAATCATGTCAGTTAACTACATTAGTTTTCCCTGTCAAAGTCCCTCATAAACACACCATGTCCTTCTTTGACCACCAGAGTCCAATTTTTAGAGGCTTCTTGAAGGTCAACAACATCGATGGCAGTTGACATTAACCTGGGCCACGACCGATCCAGTAATAAAGTTCTGTTTGTGAGATGGTTTTTCGTCAGATGCCCTTACTTCTTAAAAATCGGTAAAAAAAAAAAAATCTAATTAAATAGGAAAACTGACAAAATAATAAAAAAAAAACCTGCAATAATTAACAGTGCTTAATTCATCTACTAAAAACTTGTAATAATGTCGATGCTTTTGTCAGGGCTTCTTTCTTTGACAAAAAAATAGTTTAAATTGTCACTTTGAGCTCCAATTCAAAACTTTACTGTATGTATTTGATGAATGCAAACATGTTTTTTTGTAAAATGAATGGATTCCAGATGTAAATAGCTAAAGTCGCTGCCCAACAAAAAGATTAACGTTAAGTCTGACATCTGGATACGCTTTATCACTAAAAGGTCACATTCCACAGGTCACATCACCACTGCTTCACATATGTTGTGCTTCTACTCTAGGGGAGTTTTGTGGTCCCCTCTTTCCATAATTATGTGCTTGTAGAAGTTACCATGAGTAGGTTTTGGTATTGTTGAGGCATTAATTATAGATCCCTTTATGTCTGCTATTATTTACTCTTCTCATTGGCAGATATTCTTTGAATGTATTTACAAAGCCCAGCTATTAAAAAGAAAAAGTTCCACTTTTTGTACTTTGGTAACTTTTTTCATATGTTAAAGTTTTAGCTTGAAATTATTTCATATTGCTTTTGTATTTTTCCTCAAAAGTTTTGCATTGATGTTATTTGCTTGTTTTAATTTTATTTTATTTTTCATTAAAGTTCTCAAAAAACAATTCTTCACTAAATAAGCTATTAATTTTATCCTTGTATTAATTTTTACATTTTCATAACATGTACAATTTATAATATTCTTTAATTGTTTTTCTTTAATTAATACTATATTATATTCAAATAAATATTTGATTTTAAATATAAAATAACTCCTGAAAATATTTCATACATGTAGCACATACACACAAAAAGTATCTAATTGTACTTGCTTTTCACCTCCATATAAACAGAATGCAGCTTTTATTTTGTAGGAACTCATGTTTGCTTGTTCAGGCCGGGGCAATGAGTGAGTTTGTGTCGTGCAAATATTAGACTGCCGGTGATGACAACTCCATTAAGACTCCGTCCGCGTTGGCCAAACTGAAATTATAACACATTATTGTCATTTTTCATCCTAAACTCAATTTCTCAGCTTCTCACTCTGCTGGAGTGTGAAATGATTGTGCTCAAATGGACATGTGTACGGGGAGGCTGCACTGGCTCCCATGCAGATGGTTTCGTATATCCTTAATCATTACTGTAAAGCTCACTTTAGAGTGCAGCAGAACAGATAATATTGAAGGGTTTTATTAACTGCCATCATCCTAACGCTCTGTTTCCCATTACAGAAACATTATCCATACTGTACTGGTGATGAAACGAGTGTTTCACATGACATTTGAGACCAAAGTTCTGATGATCTTTAAAAAAAAAAAAAAAAATCGCTTAAACTTGAGCCACATTTGAAAAGCTTTTCTGCTGCAGCTCACTTGCTATAAGCCGAATGCTGGCAGACTGTAGTCAAACCGTTATATAACAGTAATTCCGGCTAGTGACATTCCTTGTCCTTGTATAGGCATAGGTAGTGAGAAAAAAAAACCTCCGACAAGAGATATGTGCTGTCCTTTGCGGCACTGAGCCAGACTTACTTCAAACCGCATAAACTTCAAACTGGATCAAACGCTTCTTGTAAGAGTAATCCGAGACGGAGACAGCAGTGGGGATATGTTGTCTTGTGTGGAACATCTACGTGTAGACTAGCCTGTCAAAGAAACAACAACAACAGAAAAAGATACAGTTCAAATTTAGGACAAAGTCATAAATCAAGGTACCCCTTCGATGCAAATATAAACGGAGACACCAGACAAAAGACAAAAGAAAAAATGTTTAGCTTAGTTACTAACATGACAAAAAAGTGAGATAATGATAAATGTTAACCCTGTAAAGCCCATCAAAGAATTGAAGGAAAATTTAATATTTTTGGAATTAAAATGTTTTTGTTAAACCCTTTGATAAAATCCACAGTAAAATTTAACATTATCCTTTATGTTTAGGATAGATAGATATTAGTTAAGATCATTTGGTAATTTTTTGCAATGTTAGTTTAAGATGCAAAAATATTGACATGAGTACAGCTTACTTACTTACTGTCTCAAATTTGTAACATACATTTTTAACATGATGGAACTGTTTTATATAGAAACAATTATCAACAAATTTAGCATCCTGTCAATTCCAAAAGTCTTTATTTAAATAAATTAATAACAACAATAGATGAGTTATTCTCAATATAAAGTTTGAAAAACTTTTCCCGCCAAAAGTGTTTTTGAGATTTTGTGGAAGCAGCCATTTTGAAATGAGCAGGACAAGCCCTTCTACTGCCCCTAGTGGAAAGATGATGAACTACAGGACATACAACGTAGAAAAAAGTTATAAACATGTTTTTTTTTTGTAAGTTCCACTCCAATCATCTTTTGAACTATTGTATAAGCATTCCCAGTGGTCTTTTAATTATGATTATGCCGGTTTTTGGGCAAAATTAAAAAAAAAAGTGTTGTTTTCTTTGTCAGAAATTCTACATATCAGCATGAATTTATCAGAAAGGTGCATCTGGTCATTTCCCATCATCCCCTCATTGTCACTCTTGCCTGCTAGCTTACAGTCCCTTACCACTACAAGCTAACTTTGGCGGTACAATAGAAATGTTTCCTGTATCTATTAAGAGAGATAAGACATAAGAGATGACAACAAAATGAAACCAAAGCATAGAAGAATGATTAAAAAAAACAAAAAAACAAGAGGAAATAGGCCCATTACTTAACATTTATCCCCAAACAATATTAGTAAATATACTTATTTCACAACTTTTACAATATTTATATCATTAGAAAAATTTTACAGCCCCTCGCTACTCCAAGCTAACATTAGCAGTGCAATAAAAATGGCAAGCAAATTTTGAAAAAGAAATATTCAGAAATCCATTTTTAATCTTAATTTTCTTTATGTATGTTCGTCATCATGAGAAAAATGCTACAAGACCATGTTAAAAACACACACACAAACACGCACAAAGCTTTATTTCTATTGGAGTGGGTCTTACAAGAATAAATAAACAGATGTATTATTCTCACCATAAAGTTTTGAGACTTCTCCTTCCACTTCTAACTTTTCCTGCCAAAAGTGGTTTTAGAATTCATGGAAGCGGCCATTTTGAAATGAGACTCTCCACTGCCCCCGGTGGATCAATGATGTACCACAGGGCGAAAAATATGGACCAAGTTATATTTTGTACATTTGGGTTTTTAAGAAAAGTTTTGATCATGCTAATGAGATAAAATATAATATTAGTTGTTATATAGTGTTAAAAATTAAAACTACTCATCTGCTTAGAGCACAATTTTAGCATATAGAGAAAAGAAAAACATACCTCGAGGCATTAAATGTGGAAAAGGGGGGAATCAGCAGGGGCAGAAGAAGCAGAAAAAAATTGGTGGATGATAGAGGGAAGAGGCAGAGGAGGAGTGCAGGCTGCGTTCCTCCAACAGGAGCTGCTGGTATTTAATAGCAGCAATCACTCAGAGGGAGAGCCCTCGCTGCACACGCAGAACAGAAGACAGATTATAGGAAATAACCGGCCATGAGCACGAGTTATGTCACAGCACAGCACCCTTTTTGAAATATCACCGCTTCCACCTGACAGGTGTTTGAACACACAACACAGTGCAGGATGCTTTAAATGTTAACAAATCTGATGGTGTGGTGGGCACCTTTTATTTTCCACAATCAGAGACGTGAGGATGCCTGCACACTAGACAGTTTCATCGTCTCGTTTGGAGCTGATTTGAGGAAGGAAAGCAGAACCAGAGTGAGGGAAAATGAAGTACCTCATCATTTCCTGCAGATGGCAGCAAAGCCCTTCAAAAGCTGACTTATATTTAAGGAGGCAGCGTTTGACACCTTTAAAGGAGAATTTTACCAGGCAGGTTTGAAACGTTTAATAACAGCTTATTAACTGTCAATCCTCGCATCGTCTTCCCTCTTCTTCATCACTTATTTGGTGACAAAGTAACTGATGGAACAGATCTGTCACTCGTGCTTTAAATACACCAGAAGTGATGCAAAAAGATATTCCGGCTGTATCTAAATTTAATTATTGGCATTTGCAGCTGCGTCTGATCACAGCAGAGCTGCTCCCTCTCCGGGGTATCAGGAGGCCTGTGTGCCAGCGGCCCCCTTGACACCTCTCCGGCTCTGGCTGTAGTTCAAATGTCAGTAAATCTCCTCTTATAAATGACAGTCATAAACATCTAATGGTGTGCCATGAATATTTTAGAACCCTGAATACCATACATAAATGACCTCTAGGAAACTCCAGCCCTTACAAGAGATGGATAACCTCCCCAGCTGGTACAACACAAGGTCCCTTTTTTCTTGTTCTTGGTGAGTTTTTTTGTGGCATGATTGGATTGATTTGTCATTTGCAACAGAAAGAGCTTGGCCACGGGGCTGTGGATAATCCAATTTATCGCTTTGCCATTTATTACAAATTTCTGTGGCTTTTGGGTCCACTGTCACATTGATTCGTTGATTGCTTGCTTAGCTGGGTCCTAATGAGCTGCTGTCTGAATCACTGCATAATCGCCGACCTAATTCCCTTCCTCGCCTCCCCTCACACTCGGTCTGCTGGCTTGCTCCTACTGGAACCGAATGGACGGAAAGATCTCTCCGAGCAGAGAATTGAGAACATCTTTCTTGAAATAGGGCTTCTTTCTGCTTACGTTTCTCATAAAATGCTTGTCACAGGATGAGCCATGAGGTGGTGTAACATCCAATCAAAGGAGTTGCCTGGTGGACAGTCAGGGATTAAGTCAGGGGTTAACAATAGGTAGTGTTTTGTTTTGATTAAATTCACTACAATAAAAACTACAATAGTATCAATGATTTATTCACTACTCAAAAGTCTAAAGTACAAATTTTTTTTCCCTTGTCATAGTGAAAAAAAAATCTGCCAGTAGAATTAGTAGAAATAAGTTGGGATGTTTTGTCTTTTAAGGGCAAAATTTATTCTGGAGGCACTCATACTTTAAAGTATTTTGCTCTGGCAATTAGAAAAATTATTTCTTAAAATAAGCATGTTTTGCTCAAAAAAAAAAAAAAATTACAGGCAGACACACAGGTACATTTGCACATACACATAGTTTTTCCTCACAAAATATCATTTTTACGCACTGCAACTGCCAAACTATCCGTATTTTTTAATCAATTAAAAAAAGACAACTTAAAGTTGTCAAAAAAATATTAAAATTATGAATCAAAAACAGTTTTATTAGAGAAATAACTTAAATAGGATGTTTTGAAGATCACCTTTAAGAAAAGTGACAACTAAGTAAGTTTCGTTTTCATATCAAGTGGATAAAAATAATGTACTTGTTGATATTTTGTGTTTTTGTACTTAAGTCCAACTCCAAACTAGCTATAGCTAAAAGCATTATGATGTGGGCATGGGACTGCTATTTACAGTATGTCTATGCTTTTATATCTGTCCCTATTCATTAAATAATTCCAATTAAATTCAATTCCAATCATCTTTTGATCAATTAGAAAAGTGTTCTCACTGGCTTTTTATTTATGGTTATGTTGTTTTTAGCTAACGTAAAACAAATCCTGTGTTATTTTCTAGGACATAAATTCTGCAGAGTGGTGGTAGTTTATTAGACCACAAATAGTAACTTAATTTTCCTTGAAAGAGTTTAGAAAATTCACGCCTATGAGTATATAAATCGGTTTAGTCAATGTATGTTTTGGTCGACCAAACATTAGCATTAGTCGTCCTATGGGAAATCCCATTATATGTTAGCATCAAGCTAGCGGATTTTAGCATTATGTGTTAGATCAATCTATATTTTTATGGATCGATTATAGATCTGTTAAGCTTAGATCAATCCAGATCGATTCATCGATTTAGTCAACCCAGCCCTGTTCACTAGAAATCTACCTCTGGGTTGTGGCTGGGACTATTTGCACAAAGCAAGCCTGTCCCTCCTTCCCGACATCCCACTCTAAACTTATAGTTTCAACCACTTACATCCCCGACCTAACATTAATGGCGCAACAATAACAGAAATCAATATTGGAGCCATCCAGCCATGCAGTTTTGAACCAGATGCCAGCTTGGACAAAAGACGTACATGTGGATGCATCAGAATAGAGCTGAGCAGGGAGCGTGTGGTAGATTGTAGCAGCTATGTCATTGCTAAAATGTTTTTCAATCTGCGTTTTTGTCTTCTGATCTCATTAATCGGATCTGTCAGCTCAAAAATACTAAAAAACGCAATTTTTCATTGTAGTTCTCTAAATATATGTCCCCCAACATCAGAAAAATTGACCAAGAACATGTTAAGAACACCAAAAAACAAGATTTTCATGGGAGTGAGTCTTTGATAATAATGCAAACACTTACAAAATACAGACTACTAGAGTCTAAATAAATCATTTTTAAAAAAATTTATAAATTATACTTGTAAACATACCAATATCAATAATAATTTATTCAAATTTTGCTTCAGATTGTTCACCTTAACCCTTCCCTGCCCACCTTCCACCACAAATACACTTCGTTCCTGACACGCCTTCAGGCTTAAAACTGCAGGTTGCTTCCAAAGCAATAAAAGACAATTCTCGAAGGCAGAGTTTTAGCAACAAAACTCAAACATTTCAAGTTACACTTAGTAGATATCCATCTTAAACACAGATGTGAGACCAAATGCCACCGGGGGAGGAGGGAGGAGAGGTTTACCTTCACACCAATATTAGCCTGCCTGGGTGGGATTTCTACTGCCTGAAGACAGGCTTAAGGACACACCGGGATGTGTTTGTAAAGAGGCTGGTGGATAAATATAGGCGGAAGCTAATCAAGGCCTCGATCAACAAAAGGATGCACCATCTGTTTGCTTCATCACTTGTCCTGTGGCACAGATTTCTCCCTTTTCAAATGCAATTCCAATCTGTTGAGTGAGGTACAAAGTAAAGTGCTGATGCAATTAAAGTTATATAGCTGGAGAACCCTCGGCAAATTCTCATGATTAACAGATGGGGACCAATAAATCCATTTCCGCTAAAGTTCAGACACTTTGATAGCAACAGAAAACAGAAAATTACTTGTCAGCGTTTTAAGTGGTAATTTCACTGAATTTTTAGGAATTATTTGACCTTTTTTAATACAGTACAGCAGAGGGGTAAGGGAGATTACCCTTATGATTCACAAAATCCCAAATTAATTTTTCTTTTACACATTTGGGAGACCATGGTGCAGTGGTAGGGTGGTCGACCCCTGATTGGAGGATTACGAGTTCGATTGCCCGTCCACGGGTCGAAGTGTCCCTGGGCAAGACACTGAACCCCAAATTGCACCAGTGGTTGACAGTGGAGCCACCATCAGTGTGTGAATGGGTGAATGGTTCAGTGAATGTAAAAGCACTTTGGGCCCTCAAAGGAGGGTAGAAAGCACTATAATAAGTATGTGCCATTTACCATTTCTAATGGTAAATATTAGGCGTCCATTCATCTTCTTCTGCTCGTGTGGAACTGGGTCGTGGGGGCAGCAGTCTAAGCACAGATGCCCAGACTTCCCTCTCCCCGGCCACTTCCTCCAATTTCTGGGGGGACCTCGAGGAGTTCCCTGGCCAGCTGAGAGACGTAGTCCCTCCAGCGTGTCCTGGGTCTTCCCTGGCTCCTCCATCCAGTGGGACATGCTCGGAACACCTCCCTGGGGAGGCATTCAGACCGGATGCCAGAGCCAACTCAACTGGCTCCTCTCGATATGGAGGAGCAGTGGCTCTACTCCGAGTTGTCTCCGCGTGACTGAGCTTGCCCCCCTATCTCTAAGGCAGCACCCAGCCACCCTACTGAGGAAGAGCATTTCAGCCACTTGTATTCGGGATCTCGCTCTTTTGGCCATGACACACAACTCCTCACTGGAATGAAGATCGACCGGTAAATTGAGAGCTTTGCTTTCTGGCTCAGCTCTCTTTTCACCTCAATGGACCGGTGCAAATTGCAAAATGTCGGACGGCGCTCCAGTCCGCCAATTGATGTCAGGCTCTGATCTTTCCTCACTCGTGAACAACACCCCAAAATATTTAAACTCCTCCACCTGGGGCAGGAGCACTCCACCCATCGAGAGAGGGCAAGTCCCCTCCTTGAACCGCCACCTTAACGTGGTGAAGGGGTTAGAGTGCTCGAGGGTGTAACGATTCATGTTAACAGCAATTCGATTCATAACATAATTTGTGGTTGCTAATATGATTTTAAGTCGATCTCAGTTCTTTTTTTTGAACCATCCAATTCATTTACCTAAAATTGATCCAGGACATCTTTGGTCAACCAGTGTGACTCAGACACAAATATCTGGCACTGAAGCAAACAGGTAAAGTTTTCCAGATTTCATATATTTCTTGCAAGATAATCAAGTGTAAATTAAATATGTGTAAAAACAAACAATTAAACAAGAATTATTAGCAAATCAATTTACATTTTAGTTTAATAAATTTCAGCCTCCTGTTGTTTTTTTCACATCAAAATAATACAAACAGGACAATTTTAGAACATTATGCCACATTGTGATGGTACTTATAATAAAATAAACCTACAGTATCATTCTTCAATCCAACTTGTATTTTCCAATAATTTTATAGCAGTATAGGTCAATTTGATTCTATTAAAAACGTGTCTCAGACAAATCAATTTGGTTGGATCCTAATTTGATTAATCAATTAATCCCTTGTAAAAAGCTTGGCCAGGAACACCCATGGTCGGTATTATTTTTTATGAAGTGGTACCTGGTGCGGACCATTCACCGTTTGTCTTTTAACTTTATAAACTGCAAAACTCCTTCAATAAGGCAAACCTAGATCAGTTTTCAACATGTCAGTAACATTCTTTAAATAGATAGATATAGATAACTACTGATCCCAAGGAAAACTGGTAGTGGTAGAATTCTGGTGCACAGAAAGACACACGAGGGAGTACAGGATATGATGTCAAAAATCAAGTATCTTCGATCTGTGTCGCAGTAGAACGGCACAGACTGAAGTCCCAGCAAAAATACTTGTTAACTCATTTCATACCAGGAAGGCTCTGGAATGAATTATTTAAAGGGGCCCTACCATGAAAATTCTACATTTTGAGGTTTTAAATGTATTTTACTGTTTATTCCTGACTATAAACAACCCCAACATGGTATTTTGATCCGTTCGTGCATTTAAGAGTAATCCTTCAAAAACCTGCACAGTCTGCAGCAGCCCCTCCCATACCCATGAAAACGAGCGGTTGGAAAAGTGCTGATGTAAGATCGATGCCAACAGCTCCCTCCAGGAAGAATCTGCTCCGCCTCCAGTGTAACATAACATTCAATGTATCCCCTTTTCCAGTGATTATCAGCAAAAAAAACTTTATTTTAAACGTAGAATACCGTATATCTTCCAGTTATGTCCTGTCTTCAGTAAATTCCAGCTCAAATAGGTGTTTGTTACTTTTTACACGCCGCTCCTTTAACACCCCCCTTCAGCTCTCCGGTTGGCACAGAAGCTTTGGTAAGGGCCCCTTTAAGGTCAGGGTGCTAAACCATCCGGCCTGAAGTTCGCAGGAATCCAGTAAACAGCTGTAAAAAGAAAACTCACATACAGAATAGATTCCAGACAACGTTTCTTTAATACAAAGTCAACATATCTACATACACAGTGGCTTTAAACCATTTATTGTTTCCGTTAGAAGTAACAGTTTGAAAGTGAGCACTAGGCCTTCACACAAAGGTAAAACTGAGTTTTTTTTCTTCTTTTTTTCAATTTCTATTGTTTGTCATCAAGTCGTCTTTGTCGTTCTTTGTGTCAGTCTCCCTCCCCCGATATTCAAAGATGTAAATTTGGTGGCTGTTATTTTTTTTTTTTCTTTGCCAAAAGTTTGAGCAACTTTACACAAACTCAAAGGAGTCACACACACTGCACAAGCTTTGAACGGCGTCCACTGTTTGGGTTTGAGCATGGGCCCCTGATACCAGTCCTTTTTCTTTTGTATCCAAAAAACATGTTTTCGTTCAAACGTGTGAAGATTCGGACAATGGCAAACTGCAGTTTGGAAATTCGTTGGGGTTGTCTTGGCCTTTCTTGGATCACCTCATAAGGAAACATAAAAAAAAAAAAAAAAAAAAAAAGAGCAAGTATGATTTTATACAAGGCTTAAAAAGGAACAATGGAGAAAATAAAGCAAGACGTCACGTTGAAGCAGAAAACATTTCTGGCCTTGAGTCAAGTTGCATTTCTGAGTTAACACCTTGGCATCTTTTATAGTTGTGCAGCTGGACTTTTTAGGAATATTGATAATAAAAACATGAAAAATGCCTTCGGGTGCCAGCGCAGTTCAGTTACTGGGAATCTTTAAAGTCCAATTAATGGAACAAAATCCAAATCTGAAATCCTTTAGTAACTTCAGCCAAAGCTAAGAATGAATTATGAGTCAAATGGTTGTTGGAAGAGAGAACAAACCTCCCTGAAGATCACTTTTGCTGAATTCGGCGCCTTTGCTGAGGCGGTGGGTGTGAGAGCAGCAGCGAGCAGCTGGCACCTTTCCCAGTTTCACTGCTAAAAATGTAAATTAAAGGCAGAAATAAGCGAGAGGTAATTAAAGTCTAAGGGAAGAGGGTTCGAGAAGCTTCATAAATGGCATCTAGATGGATCTGAGCACAACCCTGATGTGTGCATTTACATCCCCACTTAAAATGTGAGATCTCAGGGGTCAAATGATACAAATACATATAATCTATATATTTGTTTATTTACAGGTATACTCTAGGTCATAATGGTTATCTGATAAAACTAATGGGCACTGAAAATAAGAGTTTGTTTTTTTTTAAATGGAAAGGATGTCCTTAAGAGGTCATTAGTCTGTACATATTCACAGAAGGAACAGTACAAGTCTGAAATGGTCAGTTTGGATTTTTGTCGGTCATCCCAGGAGAAATAATAATCAAATATATATAATAAAAAAAAATGAAAGATTTATAAATGGCATCGGCACAGCTTCTACCCTTTTAGGAAAAGGGCAAGTGAGAATGTAATCATTTTTTTTTAGGAGACATATGTTCAAAAACATAAAAATCCATCAGACTAATGCAAAAAACTGTCAAGTTTGGACAAAAAAATGATAAGGAAAATTAATAAATTCATACTGTTTGGATATATCTTCATAATCTGCATTTAAATATATATATATATGCATGTGTAAATGTGCGCTAATATATACACACATATAGACATATATATATGTAAATATATATATATGCGCACAAACACAAGGATGTTATACTTAACTTTTCTACAGTGAAAAAATAGAATGTCTTTGAACATAATATGAACAGATAAGCATTTTCTCTTTACTTGCTAATAAAAAAAAGTGATACAACATCTCTGTTAAAAAACTAAACTAAAAATGGAAACAAAGTTATGTCATGTCAAATTAATTGCAGTACAACATTAATATTTTCATGTTACAACAATAGTAAGGCTTTTTTGGAAATAACAAAAAAAAAAAGAAGAATAATAATAACACGAGTCCTTCCATCGCTCTGGCGGGTTTTTTTTTTTTTTGTGCATTGAAAACAGAATCTTTTGTCCTCCTTTATATCCGGTACAAATACATTAGTGCGTTTTCCTGCTGTTTGGATATGCAGGTACTGGAGGTTATTCTTTAACACATCATGGCATTGAGATTGGACATGGCTGCTGCTGGATTTGGCTGAAAAAAAAATGCAGGGCGAACACCAAAGCATCGATTCTGCTCACACACTGGATTTTAGGGCCAATTTTTCAACCATGTGAATGTACAGTTCGGTAATTGCGGCAGGCCTTTGCCCGTCTTGAGCGTCTTTTAAATAATATGGATGTTTTTTTTGAGGGAACTCGCGGTGGATGGTGACATCGTGTGGATGCGCTTTCAGTCATGCCCGCCTGGGCGCAGAGTTAGCAGATTCATCATCCTCCTCCGACGCAAGAGTCACATGTTCAGCATACATGGGAAAAAAGCAGCACATTTGGTTTTGACAGGAAAAAAAAAAAAAAAAGTTTGTTTTTTGAACCAAAAAGAACTGATAATGAGCGTTGGTCACTGTACAAAAAGAAAGCTTTAAAAAATCTGCGTCCGTCACTGTTTGGTGGTTCCAAAGCCTCTCGCACCAACCGGACTGATGGATGTTTAGGGCGGTGCCGCGGCTCCAAAGACAGGAGTGATTGTAAAGAATCATGGTTTTTGCTCACCTCGGTTTGTGCACAGACGAGCTTTTTTCACGGATCATCCGGTGATTTGTCAGAGGAACCTTTCGCTGTAAATGCACTGTGGTGCTTTTCTCAACATCACCGTGGTTACCTGGATTAAGGTACAATCTTCACAATTCATAAAACAAACAGATTTTACGATATGTGTCGTTGCTTTCCGGATGACAACTCCTCTAAAGGCTCGTGTACGCTCAACAGGCAGTGATGTTTTACAGTTGAGTATTCCTCCGCGTGACTTCTGTGCCGTTTCAGAAGAAACTGCGGCGCTTTCAAGCGTCGGTTCGGAAGTCTGAATAGCCAGATTGTTGGGGAGAAGCCATTAGAGTTACAGAGGCAGCGGTTCAGCCATTTCTGTGCACAACACTCACAAAAAAAACTGCCGATAAAAATACTCAAAAACCCCCTTTTGTTTTTTGCACCCAAAAGTGTCCCAGTCTCAGCTACATCCATCTGCTTCCCCTTCATTTTTTTTCTCTTTCATTTTCCGTCATTACCTGTAGCTTGGTGTTGTTGTGGTACCACAAAGACATTTTTGAGAATTGTCCACGAATGTTTACATCGTCCTCCACATTGAAACACTTGAGGTAAGGTAAGCCGTCATTGATCGATTCTCCCGTCCCACAGATTGAGCCTCCGATTCCTCCTCTGGTGAGAATGGGTTTTCTTGAGCTGATGGGAGTTTGTCTTCTGTTTCCTGTGTCTCAATTGGCATTTCTCCCAAACTGGTGAGTTTAGTTTTTAAAAAGAATCTCCTGTTTGTCGAGTAATTCGGATGGGTAATAATTGTCTGTCTTCTACTGTTTTCCAATTTGAAACTTTTTATGGCTCAGGTAACTTGTGGGTTGGGAGGGGGGGCAAACAGATTCTGGGAGGGAAGAGATGGCTTTTTACGTTGCATAGTGATCAAAGCTTCCTAAGTACTCCAGAGCTGCATGGTAGCAGAATTGGTACTCATCCTGTGGGGGAAAAAAAAAAACATAATCTTAGAAAAATGATCAGTAAAAACTAGGAATGTTCTAATCCGATCACAAAGTTACAGACTTGATCGTAATCGGATTTTGCATCCCGATTGGCTAAATTTTTCATTCTCCTCATTATGATCAACGCTGTATATTTCAAGCTTAATAAAACAGATAGAAGTACTTATATTATGAATGAATCCAAACATTTTATTGACGTAAAATGCAGCAAAATACGACACTAGTTTGAGCAGGAAATGCAAAAACAGTTCAGTAATCTCAGTAAAATATTCACAGATTCGGACTTCCAGGCTCCATTACTATTCTAATAAATGTTTTAAAAGGACACCAAGTGTCTCAAATAGTTTGTCTCAACACAAACTACAACTTTCAAAGTAATTTTAAAGAAAAAAGATCGTGTTTCTGTTTTATTAAAATGAAAATGGCTCTGTCCGTGGTGCTGAAAGAAAAAAACGTCAGCGAGACAGCTGCCAAGGGACCGTCTACAAAGTGTAAACTCCGAGAACAATTGATGGGACAAAAAAAAAAAAAAGTTGGTCAAATCTGAATTAATTCCCTACCTAAAATGGCTTCTTTCTAATGCACCAATTGTAGAGACATTTGGAGCTTTTGCTGTGTTTTTTTTTTTTTTTTTAAGGAGGAGCTGTAGCGACTTAGGATTCATATGGGTGTGCTCTGAAGTACAGAACTTTATAATTTAATATTTAAATTACATTTAAATTTAAATCATGACCTTTTGCTTTACATCACTTTCTAAAGTTATGAAACCAATGTTATTACGATGTTATTACAGCAACGAATGGCAAGAACGTCCAGATTTGAAGACACTATTTTACCATATTTTTACACTTGGAGCAAGTAAAAATATGGGGTAGGTAAAGAATTTGGGCTAGGCCATAATCTCTGAAAAACAACCAAAACTAATTTCATTTTCTAATCAAGAACACATTAATACTTATGTTAGAAAAACAGTAAGAAAAAAAAAAGTCATTCACTTTTAAGAATTTATAATGGAGATATGAATCAGACGTGATCAAAAGTGTTTAATAGTTCTGAAGATACTTAAGCTAATATCACCAAACTTCCTTACATGACTAATAATTAATCACCTATTTTTACTAGTTAATAGTTAAAAATATTTTCTAGTTGAAGGTTGCACTATTTTGAAGTAATCTATCTCAGTGTTGAATGGAAAAAAAAGTAGAAAAAAGTTGTTAAAATAAAAATCTTGAAAAAAAAACCTGGATCTGTTTATTAAATGTGTTCATTTTTAATGCTTTCCAAAGGTTTCAGATTGGAATTCAGTATCGGCAGATTCTTACCATCAAATGCTTCAGGAAATCCCTACGAAAAACAGAGTAAATGCCTTTGTGCTCATGAAATGGAATCCAGAACAGGGATAGGCAACTCCCTCGAGGCCTGAAGCTGTCTATCCCCGTTCTAGAAGATTGTAAATAAAATAAAAACGCACAAGTGTGAGGGATTTCTGACCTCAGTTTGGACCATAGCTGGCCTCTGTGTTCGGAGCATCTTCACCGTCTGGAAGATGTCGACCACGCCTTCATAACGCATTCTTTCCAAAACGATGCTGAGGGTGATGAAGACTCCGGTCCTTCCCACTCCAGCACTAAAAGCACAACAACAAAGTTGCATAATTAAGACACACGTTAGCAATAAATGTACGTACAAGCGATGTCAGCAGCCGCTTTGCACATCAGCAGGAACGACCACCAGGGAGGAGCAAAAAAGAAATAAATAAAAAATCGTTTCCACCTTAACATGACGGGGATTTGCATGCAGGAACCTTGTAAATGCACTTATGTGTGTGTTCAAGGACACACATTTCAAATGACACTTCCACACAAACAACATTTAGCCTCATTAAGCCCCTCCCTCCCATGTGAGAGGCTGCCGCTCTCCAGATATATACGGTGCGGTCTGTCTTAGCTCGGATCCCGAGAGCTGCCTCTCTAAGCTGCTTTGCTGTGGAATGACTTCCACTTCACCAATGGAACAATAATTGATATGACAACAGATTTATTTGGGCCTCTTCCAGCTTGCAGTGCTCTGTTGAGAAGAGGGAGTGACGTCTGCCCTCTTCTGGTGGGAGATTTGACAGGAAACGCCATCGTGTAGAACGTGACCCCGTTCCCATCCTGCATCCAGCTCTCGGCCCACCGGAGCTGCTTTTTGGGAGTGGTGCGTCACGTGGGCTCTTAAGCTTTTTCCCTCCCTCCAGATTCAAATCTCAAAGCTCTCCGAGCCACTGCCGACTGAGAGGATTTGGCGTCCCCTATTCATGGGATGTAATCGGGCAATTAATGACAAAAAAAGCATGTGGGTCTGTTAGATATAGAGTAAAAAAAAGTGGGAGGAGAAAGGAAGTCCACAAGAAAGGATGGAAGGACGGGTGGGGAGGGAAAGAGAGCCACCGGATTAGGGAGCAGGCAGATGACAGACGGGGAAGTCAGAGAAACGAAAAGGCAGACATAAGCTTTTCTCTGCGCTGACGATAAAGTCCTGAGAAGGAAGGATGGAGAAAGAGCAGGAGCAGCGCTGGTCCAGAAGATATGGCACCTAATCAATATCCCCATTCAAGAGAAAAGTGACATGTCTTTGACACGCGTGTAAACTGATCAGCTGCTACACTTTACAGTTCTGCTGTCTTGATGATATACAGGGCTGCCACAAATGATTATTTTAGTCGTCGACTAATCACAGATAATTTTTTTCTGATTAGTCGACTGATCAGGTCACGCTTAAAGTAGATGTAAAACACACATCTTAGCCATCATTAGCTTTAAACTAACTAAAAACTAGATATATTCACACAAGTATTATCTGTGATAATGCTAAGTTAAATGCTAAGAGCTGAATTTAGTGAATTAGTTCAATGCCAAAGTAGCCTACAATATTTTTTAAAAAGCCTAAATTAGCCAAAACAACTAGCATGTAGCTGAAATATTAGCTAGATTCGAAAACAGCCTAAAAAACAAAAAAGCATAAGTTAGCCAAAACAGCTAGCATTAAGCTGAAATATTAGCAAAACTCTAAAATAGCTTAAAAAACAAAACAAAAAAAGACTAAAATAGCCAAAACAGCTAGCATGCAGCTGAATTATTAGCTAAACTAAAAATTAGCCTAGAAAACTGAAAAGATCCCGAATTAGCCAAAACAGCTAGCATGTAGCTGAAATTTTAACTAAACTCCAAAATAGCCTAAAAAACCTTAATAAATGCCAAAAAGCTAGCAGAATGACACCATAACCATTATGTGTACTGCACTCTGACTCCCTATGATATAAAGTAACGACTAATCGACTATTAACTTAGTCGTCGACTATTTTAATAGTCAATTAGTCGTCGATTAGTTGACTAATCGTTGCAGCCCAAGTTGACGCCTCCCCAAGCAGCAAACAAAAAGGAGGTGCAGAGAACTCTCCTAAAAATGGAGCAGTCACGTGACTCCCGCCGTCATCGACAGGCCAAGGGCCTTTTTGTCCATTAGTCCACTCCAGCAATAACTGAGCATTTTTCTGTGACGCCGCCTTTCTCCCCTTCCAATAAAAGCTTCATCGAAGGGTGGAATAACTCAGTCTTATTGGAGCCTCCGTGACACATATTACAACTCCTGCAGGGCCATTTGAGGCTGGTGACATCATCTTCCTTTTTAATACAAGAGGGGCTAATGTTTGGCTTGATGATGTCATGGTGTCTTCGCCAAAGAAATATGATGCAAATGTGACTTTTCACTCCAGAGGTGAAATATTTGTGTGAGGTAGTCGGGAAATTTGCCAGGAACTTGACCTTGTGGAAACTGCAGTATCAAGGAAAAGTTTTTTTTTTTTTTTCCTCCCCACAAGTGGAATCCTGCAGGAATTAGAAGCCAGTGTTAAATAGAAGTGACTGTGTCCTTGATGAAAGTGTTGCACAATGATCCTAATAAGAAAATAAAGGAAAGGCATTTTTAAAGTCCCTCTTTGATCATCTTTTGATCTTTTTTGAAAGTGTTCCCAGTGGTCTTTTCATTATGATTATGCCATTTTTTTAAGCTAAATCTGTCATTTTCTAAGACTTAGTTTTTGCAGAGCGGCAGTAGTTTATTTTCAGTTGTAAGCAGGTGACTGATGCAGGGGATCCCGGCCCCCAATTCCACCACACATAACAGAGCTCTCTGTTTACGCACTCTCCCACTAGCTTACAGCCCCTCACACCACCAACCTAACATGAGTGGTTCAAGAAAAATGGCAAGAAATAGTGGAACTATCCAGCTGTACAGTTTTGAACCAGATGTCTCATAGTATCAATATTGATCCCAAGGTGAAGTATTGATACGAGCGTGATGAGATTGATGATTTGGATTTTTCTGCACAGTTTTGCTTCAATACGTACTTACTGAGCTTTTAAAAGAAATATGCACATGTCACTCTTGACTTGTCCAAACCACTCTGAATTAACCTTTTATTCATTGTCCTGTTGTTATTTGCAATTGTTTTTAATTGTATTTTATTGTTATTGTATTTTATTTCTATTTTAATTGTTTTAACTGTATTTTATTCTCTTGTGTTGATGCCTTTTGGCCCAGGTCTCCCTTGAAAAAGAGATGTAAGTCTCAACGGGATTTCCTGGTAAAAGAAAAAGAAAAAAAAAAAAAAATGTACAGTAAAGGCCTGAATTTACTTATGGAGTCCTGTCTGCAATGTTGCCAGATTGGGAAAAAAGTAGCCCAATTTCAATAAAAACTCACCAAATTTGTGAGAAAAACTGCCCAGTCTGGCAACATTATCTGTCTGTGTAAACTGCGCACCACCTTCTCACACCTTGTCGCTTCATCCGAGAGTTGAGAGTCATTTAAGAACCATATATTCGCACACAATGCCAGGATTTTGCGTTGGTTTATTTATATTTTTATTTATTACAGTGTTGCTTTTGTTTTTCTTTTTATGTATACTGTCACTTACATTTTGTAACATTTTTTTCTTTTTTGGAATTTTGCACTAGCTACTGTTTTCTTGTTATTAATGGTATTATGCTATTATTAAATACACGTTCTATATTTGATGTACGCTCAGGACAGATTGCTGTAATTAGCTAATAAACATTTATATTTCCCAAAAGTCTCAGTACTGTTTTATTTTACATTTAATTAACACTTTAATGTGTATTTCCAAAATTATTCTATAATATAACATTTATTGAAAAAAAAAAAGGTATAGAGGTATCGACAGTAATAGCCCTGTAATTGGTTACCCAAATTCTCTTTATTCCCCACCCATAACTTGTGGCCCAGACAGTGTATTTTCTATGTCACAAATCTACTCTTTTTGTCAATTTACAACAATTTAAATGAAAAAAATACTCAGAAATACAACTTTAAGATGCATTTCTTTACATATATCCTACAGTAAATTATTAGTTAAATGATCCAATAACATGTTAAAGATGCCAAAATCAGTTTTTTTTTTTTATATATATACTGCAAAATTTGTATTTCAAATTAGACTTGTTTACAGTATTATCTGCAGAAACTAGCAACCAGGTGCTGCTAATCAGATCCTGATCAGCTGATCATCATCAGGTGTGTAGATTGGAATTCAAGATGTCTATTTCAAGGTTATGTTTTAATTCCCTCACAACTAAGTGTACTAAATAGAGGGTCCTCTATTTCTACGATTAATCTGCAATAATAAAAAAAAAAGAAGTTTCTTGGAAATTCCCCAGAAGTCTCAGAGAAAAACTAGTGAGCACTAATGCTAACTTGAAGATAGACAGCAATGCATTTAGTTTGAACATTTGAGAAAAAAAAAATGTTGTACTTTTTTTAATATATAAATCTTTTATAGTTTGTATCATCAGAACACATTGGATTCATGAATAGTCTTTGTAAAATTATCATATTTATTCAGGTTTGTGATGTGATATTTGAAGAAAAGTGGTGAGCATATGATTGAATTGCATTAAAATCCTGTGCAACAGATACAACTATGAAGTAGTGAGGGATTTAAACACCTCTCATATCCAGTGTAAAGCTTGTTTTTCATATTTTTTTTGCCCCACCTGCTGCTGATCACCCTGACCCCGGAATGTTCTACAATGAGAAGTAACAAGGGGAGGAGCAAATAAGAAAAAACTATTGTTTCATTATACAAAAAAACCCACAATCTTGTGTCAAACTTAAAGCGCGTTTCTTCCTTTTTTTCATCTATTTTCTAGACAAGTTCTTCTTCAAAACAAAAAGCATTAAGAAAGAACAAAGTTAGTAAAGCGCTACATAGTACCACAGATCCCCCTCAAAGTCTATCAGTATGAATAATCTGAGGACTTTGTGGAAGCGACTACAAAGTATCAGTTTCTATCTTCGTCCAACACGTCAAGTTAACGATCTACATTACTGTGGAAGCTCTATCTGAGGTGATAAAAATGCATCACGAAGCAGCCATAAAAACCAAAAGAATGGCTGTTACATTTCATAGGTCTCCTCTTTGCAAATGCCAAGCCAGTTCTCAGCCTTATCAATTATGGAGGAGAAGGGCCTGTGGAGATGCAGAGGTAATGTTCTACAGAGGCAGCGGAGAGGGGAGAGGAATCATATCTGATGATGTGGTTAGAGCTGCACCCGAGGAGAGGCTGCACTGCAAAACAATAACCATCTTAAAAAGCGATTTTATCTCGTCCCTCCACTTACAGCCCTATATGTCTTAAGATGGAAAGTGTTTATCAGTTTGAGGGTAAAAAAAAGAAAAAAAGCCCCCAACTCCCTTTGCTGTGTTTGTATTGCTACGTTCACATTGAACATGATTCCCACGTCAGTGTGAACATACATCAATGTACAGATGTAATCGGGGGTTTTGTGATGTTTTGAGTGTTGGGTGTGTCACAATTGTCTGGCAAAAGTGTGTTTTAGATGTTCAGAGTTCAAATATCAGAACTTTCTTGAAGAATTTGCATCTGTAAAGGTCTCAGCTTTGGTCCATTATATGTTGATGTATGACCAATGGTTGAAGTCCAAAACCAACATGGAGGAGAATCTGATCATTCTCCTCTTAAATTTTGTAATATTTTCTTTTCATTTGCACTAAGACAATAGCAGAAATAGCAGAAAGTTTCTCGAATTAATTTTTTTCCTTCTTGGGGAGACAGTAAGTTGTCAAATTGGGTCACAGAGAGACAGAAGTACCGCTGAAAGCGCCCGTCATCAACTCTTGCAATAGAGAGAGTCTCTAAACCCTTGTTTCCACTGAGCGGTCCGGTTCAGTCCGGTAAGGAGTGGTACTGTATGGTCCAGTTAATTCTGGTGAACCCAGTTAAATCACGGCAGACTGCTAGCATGGCGCTAGCTCACACCCTCACCAAAGGATGGCAAGGAACATTTGCAGTTCCACTGCAGACCAGGCCTTACTATTCTGTTCCACTTTTCATTGGACCAACAACTGATGAGGTCCTCCAAGAGGTACAATTTGGTACTGTTTAATGGGTCCATTTTACAATGGAAATGCTCAAAACCAAAACGTACCAACCGCTAAGTGGAAAAAAGACTTAAATGATCTCCTGAACCCAGACATGAATATGATAACCAATACTCTGGTAGAACTCTTCAAAATAAATAAATCGGATCTCTCAACAACATCCGTGTCATCCAAGATTTACAGATATACTGTCAATGCCTCCATGCAGCAATGGGTCAAAAAACTTTTGGCGGTAGCTCCTCCCACACGCTTTTGAAGCATTGAGTTTATGAACTCAGTTTTGGACAAGCGTTGTCAAAAGAGAGGCATAGGATACAAATTTAAAGGATAACACAACAGGACCATTAGAGGCTGACTCCACTCTCAGTCCAGATTCTAAAAATGCCAAAAAAAAAAAAAAGAAAAGGATCAGCTCAGCAAGGCAGGTGTGGTTTGGATCTTTAAGTGACAGTGAAGTTAGTTGGGGTACCGTAAAGTCTTCAATATGTGGAGTGGAACCGAGCAAAGTGATGCCGGTTTTTGTCACAGAACTTTCTGTGGAGGTTGAGGATTTTTTCCTCCACTTTCTTAGAGGCTCATGGTCCAGACCGAAGGGGACCCGTGTTTCAGTGGTAAAATGGCGCTAGCATCATAGCTAATAAAGGCTAACTTATTAAGAAAACAATTACGAGAGAAACACTCATTGTAAATCCATCACCAGGACAAAGTTTGCTGGATTCAAATTCCAATCGCACTAAACCACTGTTGTCTAACTTCTATGTTTACTGGAAAATTATACAAGTTAGTAGATTTTTGACGACCAATGGAAAAGAGTCATGCTAAAGCCAACACATTAACGATCGACTGTTACAGAAGCAAAGATGGGCAGGGCTTTTATACTGGACCTGCAGAGTTGAAATGATGCGGGACTTATGACAGTCGACCAATCAAAAAATTCAACTGTACTATCTCATTTCCACCAGTACGGGGCAGCACACAGACAGTTTCAGACTGTAATTTCAGGAGTTAAACAAGTTTATTTTAATTGGTCAAGAAAATGGTAAGGACCAACAAACAAGACTTTCACTGAGGTCAACAGACAAAAAAAATTGATTTAGTGTTTTGTTGCCCTTTAAAGGGTCGCCAAATCTTAAATCAGCTTTCTTTGGCTGTTGATCTCTATAAATGGGGCTTTAAAAGTGTTGGTTATTAGTTTTGATCAATTAAAATAAAATTAAAAGAAAATATAGTCAAAAACCATCTGTGTGCTGCCCCCTAAAGGATGAATTGAGGTATTAGAGTTGAATTTTGTGATTGGTCAAACTATGTAAGTTTCAGAAGTCTCACCTCATGATCTGCAGCTCCAGTAATGATAACAGTCATGTCCCCAAGCCCCACCCCTCAAGTCAGCCTCCAACTTCCCTGCTTGGTTACCCTTTAATGTATGAATCTGCTCCCTGTATCCCCCTCCCTCTCAGAAAACAAAGGCAGAGACACTGACATACCTGCAGTGGACAGAGATTGGTCCGTCCTGCCCAAACTGCTCCTTGGTTTTATGCACCTGGCCGATGAAGTCGATGAATCCCTCCCCAGATTTGGGCACGCCTTGCTCCGGCCAATCGGTAAACTGAAACTGCCTTACCGTCCTGGACTGACCGTCCTATAAAAACACACACAAAAAAAATAAAAAAAAACACAAGACAGAGCTCATAAACAATGCATGGAAGCAGAAAGAAGGCAGAGATCAAAGTGAACCTTTTTAAGAATTATTGATGCGACTGAAACCAAACCACAAGAAAATACAGAACCCAGGCATTATTGATACACGCTGCACCTTTGCGAAATACAAATTTTCTTTTTTTTTTGAAGTAAATCTAAGCAAACAGGGACACTCTCATCTCATATCACAGACTTATTATCTGTTGCTCTCCAAAACCCAAATTGTTTCCATCTTCTCCAATAACGTCTTGGGCATGTGTGCGAGTCACAAGAAGGCCTTGGTTAAAGCCAATCAATAGTGTATCTGGCATGACAAGCGTCTTCTCCCAGACGCCATGTTGAATAGGATAATCCTGTGATAGGATCAATAAAGCGACCTGATGGATGAGCAGAGCGGAGGAGGCGAGAAACAAGAATTAAGGAGTCAGGGCGCAGGAGGAAGGACGGGACAATAAACACTTGCAGGAACCATTATTTCAATACCTGGCACTGGGTAATATAATCTTATTCTAATGTTGAGACAGTGGAGGTAGCTTCTCTTGCAAGCTTAAATGAATTTCTTTACGTCGAGGGTGGAATCACGCTGAGGCAAGAGGAGTAAACTGCTTTATTTTGAGAGAGCTCATTATTCAGTCTGAGAATGCACAGTCGATACCTGTGTCCTTGAAAAGAAAGTGCGTTTCAAGTTGTCACAGGGAGAACGAATTTGTCAAGAAAGCCAGCAGAGACAAGCAGTTTTTGCACACGGAGCCTCTCCGCTTGATGCCTGCAGTAATTAAGACAACCAGGTGTTCATTTCTCCAGTTGTTTTCTCACCTCTCCACACAGCAGACCTCAGTTCAGGAGCGGTGCGTCATTCTTCCACACGCTCACTCCATCCGTCTGATCACAATGCAGCCGCACAATGAGCTGAATATTCATCTGCAAACTGGTGGGGCTTTTTTTTTTTTTTTTTCCAAGCTGCTGAAAAATTGATGACTCTAAAATGGGATGAGCTGACGCAGTAACAATTTGAGGGTACAGTTAGGAAAATATCCCTTTTTTTTTATATTATGGAGACTCTTTTCCGACATTTAATTTCATAAATAACAAGAAAAAAGTGCTAGAGCATCTATTTTATATTTATACAATAAGCACTACTTTGGGGAAGGAGTTAAAGTTTCACTCCAATCATCTTTTGATCTATTGTAAAATCATTTATAGATAGATATAGATAAAATCTATTTTAATTGCAAATATTTTTAACCTAACCTAATAATTGCTATTAAAAGCCTAATTTTTATTCCAACCTTGTTTTTTTCCAACTGCAAAAATGTTCCCAGTGATCTTTTAACAAAAAGCTTTGAAGGTTTTAGCCAAATCAAAAAGTCAGTTTTGAAGATATTCAATAGCAGTAGCTCATTAGAAATACAATTCTGGGGCTTGTGGGCGGGACTACTGGCAACTCCACCCCCTCCATGTCGCTAAGAGCTTCTAGCTAATTCTAGCTTCAAGCTAGCAGCAGAAGAGTAGTGGAGAAAAGAGACTTTGGTACGGCCTTTTCAATAAGTGCGTCATTAGTCTGAGCTTTTTCTAGCATCCGGTTTTCTGATTAAACTCGATTTGAAGGAAGAAATTTTAATTTTCTTATCATATGTCCTGAATCATGATAAAAATCCTGTTTTTGGTTCAAAAAAACCAAAAACAGGATTTTTATTTGAATGAGAAGCAGATAAATATTGGAAAACATAAATTCCAAACAGAGACTTGAACCATTTTACTGTGTGAAATCAAACCACAGTGCTGTCGACACTCACTGGAACATAAATGCAAAAGAGTTGACGGTTAAAAAAATAAATAAAAAATAAGCGACTACCTGCTCTACATTTTTTAGTCATTATGATTCCTTGCCTTGAGCTAACCATCCCCCTCCACCGCCGGCAGGCTGTATACATAATCTGGATTGAATCTGCATTCCTGTTGTCCTGCTACAAACATGTTTCTGCACTGCTGCCACCAACATCTCCCCTTTTTTACATTATTGTCCCTGACAAATACACTGATTTTAATCAGGAACACTTTCCATACTGACAGTCTTTGTTTCTCAAGTCGTTTTTTTTTTTTTTTTCCAACCATTTTTATTCAGGATACACGTTTTCCTTCCTCACTGCCTTCTTCTTTTTTTTTCTCAAACAACATTTAGCCTCAGCAGGGGGATTAAAAATGAAAGAGGGGGCAAAGACAACAACACAATAAAAGCAAGCAAGCCGAAGAAAGAGAGGAAGGGAAAAAAAATAGAGAAAGGGAAAATTTAACACACAACCTGAGGGCCCACGCGCCGTGTCAAATTGTGTGATTAAATACGTGACTGGCTCCCTGGATGTGAGTGTTGAGGCGTGGAGTCTGTGCTATTACCGAGTGGAGTCTATGCTATTACTGTGCAAAAGCATGCAGCAGCACATGCAGACATGCATTCCTGTTCCTGAAACATGCATCAGGTTTACAGCACGTGGGATCAAACGCAATCTGAAAACCCTTTTTACATGCATACGGAATCAGGAGAAAATAAATACAAAGCGCACACAATCGTGTACACAATCTGAGCCGGCATATCGTGTTCTCCATCTCTCTGCTTTGTTTCCATAACTGTGACGATAAGCTCTCGTCGGCTGTTTGCTCGAGTGAAACACTTCATCTGGTGTCGTAAGAATGCGCTGAAAGAAACGGCGGCCCGCCCTCAGGACGACACGTCCACAGGTGCTACAGCTGCATCCATGTCCGCTCTTTTTAAAGATTCATGAAGAAAAGTAAAGAAGGGTTTGGCAGACATCAATATTTACTTGTTGTTTTTCATATTTTCCAAATTCCTTCCCCCAAAAACCCCAAAACATAGAATTTATCTGCTCCTTTTTCATTATCGCTCGTTTAAAAAAAACTACTTTACCTTCATATATTTTTATTCTCATGTCCTCCTTTTCTTAATTGATTCCATTTTGCATTTCTTGAACCCCTTTACGCCATATGCCGCTAATTTGCAACGTACCATTTTGATTATGAATGAATGAAACTGAAACCATTTAATCCAAAAAAGCAATACTGAAGAATACTTCATATATTATTGGAAATAAATCCAGGCATAAAAGAGCTAAATTCCCACATTCACTATATAAAGTAATTCCCAAAACTTTATTCAAATCTCCTAAATGTTCGTTTTACAAAAAGAAAAAAGAACAAAGTAGATTTGGATAAGCTTCTCCTACATTTCAACATTTACTTTCTAGTCAAATGTTTCAGACTGTTGGTAATACTTATTTAAATCTTAATTCATTTTATTCTGTTATCACAGCAATGCACGTCTCTCTGCACTCCTTCATGAGGCACATCTGTGATTAATACCTCTTGTAGTTTTACTGCAAGAGAAAATTAATCACATTCTGAAGGTATGGTATGATGTTTGAATTTTTGAAATGAAAATTTGTAAAATTAAAAAAAAAGGTTAACGGCACAGCAAACCCTCTTAAGGCCATGTCACGCTGCTCACAATTTGCACTTTGTCCTGGTTTGTTATTTTAGTTTGGGGTTGGACCATGGTAGTCTTAGTTTGCAGGCTTTGTTTATTTGTTTTCTTTTTGATTAGGCAGCCTTTAGCAGGAAGCTGATGACTTCAAAGGTCGACATGGCTGAGTCAACAGTCTCCTTGACCTAGTTCATTTTTGGCCAAAGAGCCACCATGGAGAAACAAAAGAGCCACATGTAGCTCTGGAGCCGCAGGTTGCAGACCTCTGATATGGGGCAAACTCGTTTAGAATTGAATTTATTCAGGTTAAGATGGATGCAGATCATATTTTCCACTAAGTAGCATTCTTGTTCTGGTCAAAAGTACTTTGCTTAATTCGAAATATGTGCTTGTTAGGCCTCTATAAAAAGAAGCAAAGAATTTTAATCATAAGAGAAACTTTTCAGATGGACATGGTGACTCTTTGATCCGTTTCTTCTGAGAATCACTGCTAAAATCCTGTATCCATTCAATTTCAAATGACAATTTTACCATTTGACTCAACTAAATTTTGATTTATTTGTAACAAATTCCTATTTAATTTTGACATAAGGTGGAACTTATATTAGTAAAATGTTTAATCGTAACAAAAACTGATTAAAAGCTTTGATTTTTGCACCAAATAATTTCAATAATTACTTAAAAATGATTAACAATTCTTAAATTTGATAAATACAATATTAGTTTTGAGATGTAAACATCCATTCAATATCTATTTGTATATTTTAAAACCAGATCTAATCATAATCCAGATTAAAGATAGTTATATGAGTCAGAACCTTGTAACAATAGAGGGAACAAGTGGAGTCACATTTTTTTGCTGTTTTTAAATTTTAATTTTAATTTAATTATTATCATTATTTTGCCCACTCTTAACTGCTGCTACCAAAAAATATGTCCAATTAATTTTAAAACCCAAAAGAAGAAAATTGTTTTTGGGTTCTCCAGGATCAACAACGTGTCGGCGTAAATAATCGGTTAAATGCTGATTACCCAGAATTCCTCTTGGTCTGCTGCTGTGGTTCTGACTGACATTTCAGCGGTCAGCGTGTGTTCTTTATATTCTATGATTTTGACATCACCAGAAAAATCATCTGATGTAAATCACACAATTGGTGCATAAAGCATAAAATGACACAGTTGCTAAAAGTCTAAAGTGTCTCTTTTTGTTGTGTTAGCTCAATCTTCACTTGAGGAATAAAGGGTCAAAGAACTATAATGCCTCATAACAAGTCCTCCTAGTGTATATTGTGTACGTTTGTCTTTAAATATGTTGAAAGCACGGGTTCTTACCCTGGCATCTGTGACCTTGAACTCACGAAGGATGTACTGAGGCATGTTATACTCCGCCATGGGGTCCACCACGAAATACTGATACCTGGCCGAGCGCTCTGCTGGCCAGTACTGGTGGCACTTTTCCTGCAAAATGATCCACTTCGGGTTCAAAAGATGTCCCAGGGAAAGCTCAAATTTAAAGAAGAAAAATGCAAAAAGAATTTTAGGAGCCCTACCCGACCCATTTCTCTTAGTTTGGTCAACATGACTACAATAGTTGAGTTGTTCTCCCAGAGCATTCTCCAGAAGTCTTCTGTAGTCTCTGCTAAAGGGCCCTGAGTGGCGATGTAGGCCCTCTGCTGCCTGTTTGCAAGGAAAACCGAATTTAGACCATTTACGCTTAAATTGTTTCATTCATGGAGCAAAAACTGTCAATTTGCTGCTATGCCAGCTCTCCTACCTGTATCCGTCAATGAAGCTGGCGTTGATGTAATCGGATCCTTCCAGGCCTCTGATTGGCTGTAGGCAGACACGTGTGGTCTCATAGGGCATAATGTTGACCAGCCGATTCTTAAACTTGTTGCAGGGCAAGTTGGCACTGATGAAGCGGGAAGTGTGGGCCTTGGAGTTTGCTAAACGCTGGAGGAAAAAAAAAAAAAAAAGAGTTTAAAACTGCTTTAATAACTTTATAACCATTTTTTTGCTACACCATAAAGTCTCTGAAAGAGAAATGAGTGATTTGTTGGAAACAACATTTTAAATTAAAATCAATAAACATTATTAACAAATATATTTTCTGTAAAGTATGGCACTGTCAAAGACCTGCTCATGCAAAACTCATATTGCTTTTGGTTTAATATGTTTTCCAACAATATTTTCAAGCTGTTTAACAAATAATTGTTCCATTAGCTTTTGAAATTGGGGCACTGATTGAACGAGGTCTAAATTGAAATTACTTTTGCAATTTTTTTTTTCATAAAATGTCTCAATTACAAAAAATTGTTTTTTTTTTTAAACTTGTTTAAAATTTGAAAAAACATGAAAACATATCTCATCAATATTATTTCATAAGTGTCAAATAGGTAAAACATGATTATGTTATGAAAAACATAAAATTCAATTGAATTAATAATAGTTGTGGAAAAATGATTGTTTTAAAGTTGAAATCTCCCAACCACTGTGTCCCGAGATAAAATATGCTACATAAAGCCTAACTGAGAGAACTATCTTAAGTGGCTCAACGATCCTTTTTTTTTTTTTTTTAATAGTAGTTCATGTATAAAATTACATGTGTCCTTTCATGGCATCAGAGTTTGTGTTTTCAGGGTTGGTGTCACTACTCTGAAGCTGTCCTCACACAGCTGTCTGGCTACATCTGGAAATGCAGACGTCCCCGTTAGAAGCTACTGTTCACTTTTAGGGGTTCACAAATAAAAGAGCAGTCTTCAAGCACTCACAATAGAAGAGCATTCGCAACCCAAGAAGCAAGAATGTAGGACAAACACTGAGCACTGCCTCCGTTACCCACTCATAACATTATGCAGAGGTGTAACAGAGCTGGGAAGAAATTTTTCTGCAATGAAATCTGGCTAAAGAGCCCTCGATATGACATTGACAAAAAGTGTCCTCAAATAGCACTTTGTGCACATAAATTAACATCTCGCTGTTTTGTGTTCACAAATCGCTTTTTTGTGTGCACAAATTTGCATTTTATTTGTATTTTGCACCCACAAAATGCTAACTTCTGCACTCAAAATACTAAATTATCTGCACAAGATACTAATTTGTGCGCACAAGATGCTAATTTGAGGTAACAATTTGTGAGCACAAAATACTAACTTGCATAAGATACTAGCTTGTGTGCACAATATACTAATTTGAGGGCTGTAAAGGCTAATAAGTGCGTACAAAATGCTAACTTGTGCACACAAAATTCTAATTTGTGCACCCACAATGCTAAATTGAGGGAACAAAATGCTAACATGTACACATAAAGTGCTAACTTGTATGCACAAGACACTAACTTGTACACATCAAATACTAATTTGTGTGCACAAAATGCTAATTTGATGGTTTTTTTTTTTTTTTATAAATGTCATGTCTAGGGCTCCACATCTAGTTTTGTGTTTTGATGAACTCTTAAATTTAAGCATATTTATAGCATATATAGCATATGTAGCATTAAAAAATTAAACCATTTTTTTCCACTTATAACAGACACTAAACCATAAAATTAATAAATATGTCTGGTTAAAATTGAATCAGTGCAAACTTAGTAACATCAACTTTTAAAATAAATGTTATTTTTTATGTTTTTGTTTGTAGATAAATAATAAACTAGAAAATGAACAAACTAAATTTACCTGTTGTGTATTTTTCAGAATAGCAATAAGAAAAAGCACAGCTATAGAGATTAATTTGAAAAAACCTTGATGGGAAATTTGATCGACTGCTTAAATAAAATCCAAACAAAGAGCAGCCACGGGCTCTTCCAACATTCAAACACCGAACGACCTTCGTGAAAAGAAATATTTTAAAAAAATATATTTTTCTAGGAAACACAGAAATCTGCTTTTTATTTGAACTATGTTCAAATAAAATGCTCAGAGGATAATTGAGTAGAAACTTAAAAAGCAGCTTGATGGAGAAACTCTGTGAACGATTGAGTAGTCTGTGAGAAACACTGCGCTTTTTTACTACGCAACAACACACATGAAAGTATGACCTTCATAAGAACAAACCAATTCCCAACAATAGCAAAGTCCAAATTTAAACAGAAAGAAATAAAGAGTGTTTCTTTCTATAGAAATGATCAGAACTACGTCTTGTTGAATGCAAACTTTTTTCTTAGTTACATCAGCTCAGCTATGCTTTAGCGATGTGTAAGTCTTCTTCTGCAAGTAGAAGTGTTTATCAAGGTGATTTTATAAAAAGCAGCTCACATGATTATGCAGGATAGGAACTTTATATTCATGTTTTCTTCAGTTATTGCCACACGGAATCATTTTTAAAACATTTCCTCTTCAGCTATTGTGAACTTCTCTATACTAATTGGGCTCAGAAATGACCAAAACCATTTCAGCTGAAAATAATAAGAGGTTTTTGTCTTTTTTTTCCCATTCGGAACCAATTAGAATGCTATGTTTTGATTACATAGATATAAATTCCAACTAATTCCTTTATTTTTAAGACTGAAACAAATCCAACAGTATTTTCCCCCACTTTCTACTTATTATTCATGTTCTAAATGGTGCTGAATCCTTGAAACAGAAAGTGCATGAAAACATTTCCCTGAACATGGAGCTTATAGAGCATCCACAAAGATAATTGCTTGACAGCTTCACCATATATTCCTCTGAAATACTCCATTTTGTTTAAAAAAAAAAAAAAAAAAAAAAAAAAAAAAACCTTTGAATTTCTCAGGTTATGACTCAATTTCCAGCTGCTCTGCATCTAACCTGAAAGCTCCGGTGCCTCCCACGAATCCTTACAACGTGAATTTTTTTTTTTTTGTACCTGGGAAGAAGCCATTCTTTTGATCATTAGCCAAACACTCCACTTGCCCTGCTGTCCACCTTCATTTGTCATAATAAAGTATTAATTACTGAGCTCTCCAGCGTCTCTACACACAAACTGTGTCCGAACTGTTATTAATCCCAGTTGGAAGCCAGCTCAGCATTATCCCTGGAAGGAGCAGCTATAGATTCCATCACTGTTGTGTGCCAGCGATTATAAGAAAAAAAAGAAAAAAAAAATTGAAACACACCAGCACTATTATTGTTTCTTGGCAGGAGGGGGGAGTTGATGAATGGCGATGGGAAGATAACAAATGATTTGAGAGTGAGGGTAAATGAAGCTCAAGGTCAGCAGATAGTGACTGTAACGCTGAGGTGAGTTAGCAAGATCACTGTTGAGACCTCCAGGGATCTTTTAACTATGATTATGCTGTTTTTAGCAAAAATCAAGGACATACTGTAGTTTCTGTGGAGCGGCAGGAGCTTGTTGAAAATTTGTCTCTAAATTGTGGATGCGATTGTTGGCGTGGAGCAACCCCGCCCCCTCTTTACCCTCTGCATTGCTGAGAGCTTTCTGTTCACAAGCTAGCTCACAGCCCCTCACACCACAGGAGCTTGTGGTCCACCCAGTGTATTTTCTCTGTCACAAATACAATCTTTTTCAAACTTCCTGTTTTGTTTTGTTTTTTTTTTTTGTTTGCTCGTGATTTAAAACAATTAAAATAAAAATAAAAATCAGAAATGAAATTTTAAGTTTAATTTTCTTTTTATACAATGGGGTAAAAAAAAGTATTTAGTCATTAAAAATATGAGAGGCTTGTAGTTTTCATCAATACCTCAACTATGAGAGACAAATAAGAAAAAAATCCAGAGAATCACATTGTCTGATATTTAAAGAATTTATTCATAAATTATGGTGGAAAATAAGTATTTGGTCAAGAATAAACAAGCAGGTTTCTGTTTCTTACAGACTTGTAACTTCTCCTGTAAGAGGATCCTCTGTCCTCCACTCGTTATCTGTATTAATGACACCTGTTTGAGCTCGTTATCTATGTAAAAGACACCTGTCCACAACCTCAAACAGTCACACTCCAATCTCCACTAAGACCAGAGAACTGTCTGAGGCCACCAGAAACAAAAACGTTAACCTGCACCAGGCTGGGAAGACTGAATCTGCAATAGATAAGCAGCTGTGTGAAGAAATCAATTATTAGGAAATGGAAGACATGCAAGACCACCGATAATCTCCCTCGATCTGGGGCTCCCCTCAAGATCTCTCCCTGTGGGGTCAAAGGTATAACTGTGATGAACATCACAGGCCTCTCTCATCTTTTTAAGAGGGAGAACTTGGACAATTAGTCGCTGAATAAATACTTTTTTGCCCCACTACATCTGGAGAAAAATGTCACATGGAAAACTATTTTTATCAGAGTGAATCTTAAACTCGTCTGTTTTTTAAGTTACCTTTGGTGTGGTGGAGTGTAAATGTTTGTGTGGAAATAAAACAGTGTCATTAATGAGTAAAAAAAAAAAAAAAATGCTTAGAAAACAAATAGCAATTTCTGAAGAGCACATAGCTCCCAAAAATATATAAAACCAATTATTTAAAGACCTATTTCAATTAAAAAAAAAAAATTTCTGTGTTTCAAGCATGTTCTGAGTTCTCATAGTATTTAGTGCACCTAAATAAAATAATTTATCATTAAGTTTCTGAGTATTTCTTAATTCAAATCGTGTCGGATCAGAAAATTGGATGCTCGAAAATACTAATGCAGCTGCTAAAATGTGTGTGACAAAGTCACCCCTCCCCCCGAGCGTACCCTGACCCGCTCACGATTAGGTGTGCGAGACATGATGAGCATTTAACACTCATGCTTTAACAAATAGTAATTCCAGCTCAAAACTGTACGACTGGATTAATCCAATATTATTTTTGAACCGCTAAAGATAGGTTGAGGCTAGAAGCTCTCATCGATGGAGAGGGGGAAGGGTGTCTTTAGGCAAACAGTCCCGCCCAAAACCCATGAATTGTATTTCTAATAAGCTACTGCTGCTGTGATTTTGACTAAAAACTTTGTAATTAAAAGATATCTGGGAACAATTGTACAGTAGGAAAAATAAAGTTAGAGTGGGACTTTAAATCAAATATTTATTTTTTTATGTAATTTCCTAATTTTCTAAAATTACTTAATACCGTCGTCTTCAAGTTGATATATAAGAGCGGATTTTTTAACGCTAATTTTCAAACAACATTTTTGAATCTGCTCCTGATTCACAACGATTTGAATAAAGAAAAAACTCAGAAATTCAAATTTTAGTTTAATTTTTTACATATTTATCCTCCATCGTCAGAAAAATACCATAAGATCATGTTAAAAACCTAATTTTCCATCAAAGTGTGTCTTTCATTGATGTTTGGTTGGCCTTATTATTATTTTATTATTTCTCTCAGGGTGGAAGCATGCATGCAATTCCCCTAAAACCCAAATTTAACCCTGTGTTGTCACCAGGTGACACTTATTTGTCTCCTGTCTGTAGGATTAAATCCAATTTTCTTGGTCAAAGCATAAAATTTAATTCCTAAAAAAATGAACATAAACAGTAAAAAGGCATTAACATTTCCATTTTCTAGCTAAGGAAAAGCACAGCATGATCAAGCGAGGCTCCAGACAGTAAATGAGATTTGTTTCTAGTCCACATTCAATCCTATTTCCTGGGTGGCGTCTATAAAGTGACAACGAGCTGCAGGGAAAATAAGAGAGGTTTTGATTTATTCTCTGCTTACCTGGGATTGAGAAGTATTGCACGGTGGAGAAAGCAGTCTCTACATTAAAAGCTGAAGTTTTTCAGCTCGCACTGTTCATTTGGTGCCACCATTATGTCTGCATCAGCCACACGAGACCTTAAACCTTTCCTCACTTGACTCCAAATTAAATTTGTAAGAGGTAGAGTGAAAAGCTTCGCTGAATTCCACATTTTCACTCCAACTCCCATTACACCCCCTCACCAAATGTGCGACAGTTACCTCTCACTGTCACATTCTCTCTAGTCTCCTTTTTAATGTTCACACTTCCTTGACATAATTAAACAGCTGGTTAATAGGCACTTGAGTTGGCTTTAAATAACACTATACTGAGATTCCTGATCACAAATCAGCTTCCTATGACTGAAAGTGATTATTAAGCTGCAATTAAATTGGATTTGCAGCAAAGAATCTTCTGGAACAGACTTTTAGGGTGATATAAGCATAAAATAAAATAAAAAAAAAGACTGAAGCCACTGGCTGAAAAACCCTGTAAGAGTCCAGCATGAACTAGAAGAGGGTTTTCTGCAGGTGGTCACAGAAGTTTTAAGAAAAAGTTAAAAATTTTACGGCGACTGGACTTTTTTTTCTTTTTTAAAGTTGACATCGGTCAGTGGCCGCCAGGGCACATTTTCATGTCATGCTGTGACAGGTGGGGATGACGCCATTACAAAATCTGGCGACAGCTGGGCGCCCACAGAGCGGATCGCCAGCCGGCAGCAGCTCTGACCGGACTATGTGTAAATGTCTGCGGTCGTCGGCCGCCCGCCAGCCCCGGGGTACATAAAAAATGAGCCATAAGATTAAAAAAACGAACATGAAGAAGCTACATCAGCTTCTATCCTCCATATATCTGGAACAGACTTTACCTTAGATCAGCTGAAACAGTTTATTTAAATCCAGTTTAAATCTTAATAAGTTTGTATTCAAAAGTTTATATCTTCACTGTTGATTTAAATTATTATTTTTTCACTATCTTTATATTCATTTTAAATTCCCTTTAATTGCTTCTTTTAATGTTTTATGTTAGGCACTTTGAATTATCTTTGTACATGAAATGTGCTACACACAGGTTATACACATGCCTGACAGAAGACTACATTCATGCCAACCAATGAGATATATAAGCTAGAGTGGCTACGCTAGCTTGTTGGACGCCATATTGGAATGAAACCGCTTGTCGGGTAGACCGTGTCTGAATGCTTCTAATAGAGGCTGGGTGGGATCCACTTATGGGATCAAGTTGTGCATTTGCCCCACGGCGGTGTGTCGAGACCAGCTCCGGCCCAACAAGCTGCCGCTTACTTTAAGGCGAAAGCCTCCCGGACTCTTCCAAACTGGGGTCATGGACGGAAGTGGACTGGCCGGAACCGTTCCATATACAACGAGCACAAGCGATCCCCAGCGATGTTGACTCCACAGTCTAACAGTTTAACTTATTCGGTGTGTATATTTGAATAAAATCCCAACTATGAATCCGGTATACATTGCATTTCCTATATAATAACATATATATTATAGAAAAGTTTGAACTGTCGTTCATCTGTTATTCTATATACAAGAAAATGAATATCATGGTCTGAGTCTTACTTTTGTGATGATTTTTTCTTTTTTAAAATTGGACCAAAATGCTGAGCTGTATCTCATACTGCCCTATCCAATATGGCGTCACTCTTTATGTATCTTGGACACCTGGAACAGGTTTGCTGTATTTCTTCCAGCTTATTTACCTTGAACTCTAGCTCCATGCCAGTGACGTGCTCTCCGCTCTCCACTTGGGCCAGCTTCTGGATGTAGGAGTAGAGACTGCGGGCGGCCACCTCGGTGTTCCCGCACGCCACGGCCTCCAGCAGCGCGTCGTGAATGAAGCTGTACTGGTCCTCCGTCTGCACCATGTAGTTCCTCTGTGAGCGCATCAGGGTCACGTGGCCGTAAATATCCACCGTCTTCTCGTGCTTGATTCGCTCCAGCATGGCGTCGATGACTATAAAGCAGCCGGTCCGGCCAACGCCCGCACTATAATAATAATCAGGAAAGAAACAATAAGAAGATCTACTTCTACTTTTTTCTTATAAACGTTAAAAAAAAAAGTTGCTTAAAGTTTTCTGTAGTAGGGCGCACTTTCACCTATTTAGTCTCCAATTTAAATAAATGATGCAACAAAAAAAGGACTGAAACGGGAATGGAAATGAACATTTGAGTCGTTACCGGATGCTTTTTGGACTCACTGAAGTCTTTTTTTCTTGACAAAATGAAAGGTTTCAATATGAATAAGCCATTTGGGAAATCGAGCTTGCGTAAGGAGGAAGAGCTAAGGAGTGAAAGGGGAGAAGCTGGAAAGATGGGGAGGGATTACTGTGAGCCATTTGACAGCATGCGAGGAAAAAAAAAAAAGGACGAGGGGTGGAGAGAATGACAACATGAAAAAGGATGCCACATAGTGGAAAAATGATACGACAAATACGGAAAGGAGAAAAGACGCGCCTTTGTAAAGCGTTCCGTGTAATGTATTACTGGATGTACAGAAGGATGGCTCTGCCATTCCGCCTTCTTATGTGTAAATAAATAATAGGAATTGAAATGAAAAAAGGATGCAGTGTTCAGGAAAGATTTTTGATTTCGTACCAGCAAACGGAGAAGCCTGCCCCTTTCAGCATAAACTTTTTTAAAATGTTTTTAATAAAACTAGGACAGACCTGCAGTGAGCTATGATGGGTCCGGCGTCTGGCGGGTTGCAGGTCTTCACTCGGCGCAGGAAAGCCAGGAAAGGCGTGGGGTACTCTGGCACGCCGTGGTCAGGCCACGCTGTGAACTGGAACTGACGAACCTCCCGCTTCTCACTGGAACCGTTCTGGAAGAAAAATACCCCCGTTATTATCATAGATAGATATTTGGACAGCTTAGCCCCTCCCCTCCGGCGTTCCAAATAAGAAATACCTGCTGACTCCAAGAAGCCAAAATCCCAAAATCTAAGTTATTCAAGTCATAAACTGACCAATCAGGAGTAAAAGCGTGAGGTGTCCACTGGCCCCAACTCAAATGTTTGATTGACAGAATCTCTTGAACCTCATTAACCGTTTTCAGTATTTTTGAAAATAAGCAATTTAAGCATCTGACCAACGTAAAAAGAAAAAGAAATTTTTTGAGAGATGCTAGTTTCTTTTTATATTTTTGCTCTTGTTCGTGACAAAAAATAGACATAATTCATATTTGTTATTTTTAAAAAAATAAGGTAATTAATTCAAATCCAAATTTCTTAAAGACTAAAGTTTTGATCAGTAGAAAGTAGAAAGCAAGTCCAAATGGCTCTTGTACTGTTCAAATTTGTCAACCCCTGAGTTAGGAGAATTTAGACCAATCACAGTTTAGTTAAATTTCTGGTTTCAGCATGTTGACTAAATGGATTTCATTTTGTTGGAGCTTGAAGTAAGTTATTTTTCTATAGCTGGGTGGGTGGTCATATACAGTTAAATTATATGAAAAAAATTAAAATTGATGAAAGTTGGAGCCATCAAATGTCCAAAATTAGATTTTTTTTTTTACATCTATTAGATTATTTAAAACATGTTTTTTTTTTTACATAAAAGTTTTGATTTGACTAAGAATGTGTTGTTTTTGCACTCCATTTCCAAAAGATTTTTGTCAAAATATCAATTAGAATGCAGACTTCAGTCAGCTCGATTAATTTGGCTTCACAAACAGACGGACAGCACATCTGAAACATCTTTTGGTCAGCAGGACCGATGCCTCAAGCACAGAAATGATAAGGTACGGTCCTGCAAAAGTGTGCTTTTTCTGCAGAGGAAGGATAAGAAAGGAAAATTTAAACCTCTTTCAGATCCTGCTCTCCCCTTCCATAAAGGAGGGAGTGTTTGCTGTGCGACCGCTTTCCTGCCAGGGAAATTTTTCATTGCTGAATAAATGAATAAAATGAGTGTGGTAATTAAAAACAAGCTGACCTAGTTCAGATGTTTGGTTTTCTTTTTTGGACCTTTCAGAGTTCTGCGGTGAATGAATAAGAGCTGCTGTTTTTTTTCCCAATAAAATTAACTTTCCTTTACAAAAAAGTATCCTTTTATGTATGACAAACATGCATTGATACAGTTGCATGCTCCAGCAGCTGCTTTATAGACACACGGCGCTTTTGACTGTCCGTAATCTAATGCAGCCCCACCGACCTTCTATTATCACAAATATCCAGCAAAGAGGAAACAGTTCAGAGTGAAACCTCCACAATGAATTTCTATTATGAGCAAGGAGGGGAGGAAAGATAGAGGAGGAACTGTGTAAGGGGTTTGATAGAGGCACAAAAGCAGAGGAATGCAAATGGACCTGAACATCAACCAGCCAGCTCTGAAGCACCACGCCTGCAGATGTCATCAGCTTTCCGCTGGTACAAAAATAAAAGTCGGCTCTGTTTTCAACCTGGTGTTAAATAAAATTCTGGGAAATATGTAATCCCGGCAGCAGGTGCTCTGCCTCTGACAGCCTCCTCGTCATGAGCTGCACGCAAGACTGGGCTCACTTGCATTCTGCATACACTAAGGTTTTTGTTTTCCTTCCCTCTGCTGTTTACTCTTCCTCGGTGAGAGCGGGCGTACAGAGTGGAACTCTGCTGTCTGTGATATCTGTGTGGGGCCTTCTATTTCAGCTATGTACGAGCTTCAACATGTCTGCATGCGGACACACAATGAGCTTCAGTGTTTGTGTGTGAGGGCGCCTGTGCGCACAAGGACGCATGAAAGCAATCTCCCAATTATGTATATTGAGTTTCTCTTCTGCTAGCTCTACCTAAGTGCTCCAATTTGACAGATGCGCATAAACAGATGATCTATTGAGGAGACACAGAGCCGAGCGAGTCAAAGATTGCAGGGACAAAAGGACGCCGGGCTTTTCTAGTGGATAAACCTTTGATTTACGTGCCTATGAAATTCTTGCTCAGCATTTTTTCTTGTTAAATTCACAAGGTATTTATAATCAGTTTTTTGTTCGGCAAAGCCTTAGTCACATGTAAAGGTTGATACGAACAAGTGCTGAGGGGGTTTTGGGTTGTCTGGGCCTGTGTGTAAAGCTGTGGACACACCAGGAATGTGACGCACGTTCAAATACATAAATTAGGCAAGTTTAGCCCTTAGTGTTCAAATTAGACAAGCAGGGTTTCATCGTTTTCTTCAGTTATGGTTTACAAGCGCTTGTCCGGCACCTGTATGGAGCTAAATTAGGGCCAAAATTATTTGAAACCCAAATAAAACAAATTTATAAATATTCAAAAAAATTTTTTTCCCGCTTTCAAATCTTTCTTTTTTTTTATTTTTTAGGTTTGCATCTGAAATTTTTTCAAAACTTTTAGGCCCTTCTCCGGCCAAAAGTTTTCAAAAAAGAGTTGAAACTGGAAAAACAGTTTTTGAAATTGAAAGTTAAGTCTTTAAACCTAAAAAATCGAACATTTGATGCTGAAAATAATATGTCATAGTCAATATATTTAAGTGGAATAAAGTCAGTGTACAATTCTATCACAACAAATTACACTCTTGAGTGTCTAATTCCCTGATTTCTAACAGTCAGGCAATGAGTACAGACTTTTGCCACTCCAGGCATCCCCGTAGAAAGAATTTTTATGACCATTTTCGCACTACTGGCTCCCCGATCTCTCCAAATCCGAAGACACAATTTCACCATAACTCTCCGTCTGGAGGGCTAAATGTAGGGGTAGGGAGAAGCTGTAGCCATATCTAGCTGCAAGAGTATTTGTGACTAAAGAAATCCACAAAAAAACATTTGTCTGTATCTTTGTCTGACTGGTTAAGTAAAAAAAAAAAAAAAGTGTCTTACCTTGTGCAAAGAGAAAGTGCGGACACAGAAAGTGGCCAGCTCTATGGTGTCCAGCAGGGTCACTTGGGTCATGCCGTAGGTCTCCGTGCCTCGACTGGGCCAGTACTGGTCACACTTAATCTGGGGCAGCGGAAGTGTGAGAAAGACAGGCAGATGAAGAAACAGAGGTGTTAGCTGCAATATGTCACATACAATCACACGAGTTCAGACAGTAGTGTAGCCAAGAGAAGCGCTTGTTGTCATCGAAACAACCGCCAGAGTAACCACAACTTCAACGGTTGCTTCTTTATAAAGCAATTCCAGGAAACCTGAACGTACTTGTGGAACAGATGTGGATGTCACTTTTACAACTTACCTTACCAAACTAAGACATTTTCCTAGAAAAGACAGTTTATCACAGATGTAGCATCAAAACAAATAAGTGAAAAATCACAACCAGCTGCTTTCATTTCAGATCCTGACATTCCCTGCTCTGTAAAAGCTCAGTTTTTAGAAGAACTTAAACAGATTTATCCTTATAACTCAACAATTTTTCTTTTGGGAGTCTGAGAATATGTCTGATAACACTTGCGCTCCCCAATGCCACCTAATAAGGAGTCTGTCACTTTTGGGGTGTGGTACACCGGCGGACGTCTAATAGGATGTGACGGCGCGTGAGGGCGACGCGCTGCTTGCCTTGCTCCCTCTTCCATTTCCTGCTTGAGCTGACACTCAGGTTCTGCTGCCCACTAATCCTGAGCGCGTTTGACAGGTGGGGAATGGGCATGGCAAGACGGGAGATAGGTAAACAATAGAAAAAAAAGGGGAAGTGGGCGAGGAGACCCGGGGGGGGGGGGAGTGAGCCCGGCGTTGACAGAAGTTTGAGTTGACAGGATAAAACGGCGCAGTTGACTTCTTAACATTTGGTTTGCACCTCGGCAGAACACTGTATCATTAAAGAGCATTCTGATCTATTGGATAAAAGATTCATCCGAATAAGGGAGAATTTACTATCACAGGAATAAAGAATAGTCATCAGATATCTGTCTTATATCCATAGGGGCTGCCTATGGACACAGCCTAGCAGCTGCCTTAAGTTTATTTTACTGTTCATTACTCACTTTATAGAACCCCAAAGTGGTATTTCGGTATTCTATACCCACAAAAATGATCGGGTCCTCACATGCTTACATCACAAGTTGAGAACCGCCCCTTCCAAGAAGTCTGCTCCAGCCCCCGGCTAACACAAACATTTTCTCTGAGGATCTAACCGTGATCAGCTAGTTTTGTGAACAGTCGTGCAGACAACAGCCGTCTGTGTTGTGAGGCAGTGTAGCGATAGCAAATAAACAGTCACTCTCTTTCGCCTTCAGACTTCACGAACATTCTGGTGAGGAATCTACTTGAAATATTGGGATAGATCCTGAACGTGAACGAGAATGGCGCAAGCAGACACGGGATATTGAGAAGACGGAAGGGAGCAGACTATATCCTGGTGGAGAAGGGTAACAGACTATTTCCTGGTGGAGAAAGGAAGAAGACCATTTCCTGGTGGAGAAAAGGAGCAGACTATTTCTTGGTGGAGAAAGGAAGAAGACCATTTCCTGGTGGAGAAAAGGAGCAGACTATTTCTTGGTGGAGAAAGGAAGAAGACCATTTCCTGGTGGAGAAGAGGAGCAGACTATTTCTTGGTGGAGAAAGGTAACAGACTATTTCTTGGTGGAGAATGGAATAAGACTATTTCCTGGTGGAGAAAGGGAGCAGACTATTTCCTGGTGGAAAAAGGGAGAAGACTATTTCCTGGTGGAGAAAAGGAGCAGACTATTTCTTGGTGGAGAAAGGGAGCAAACTATTTCCTGACTATTTCTTTTTGGAAAAAATGAGCGATGGATTAGAAGAATTGGTTTAAATATGGATTATTGAGAATAGACAGAGAGGTAGGAAAATGATCCACATGAAAGTGAGAAGAATTTTTGTTAAGGAGACAGATGATGCTTCAAAGAGAAAATAAACGTTCACAGCCAGTGCTAATCATTACACGTACCATCATCCATCTGTTTAAGTGCTCTTCCGCTAGCTTACAGCTCCACACAACCCCAAATTAACATTACCAGTTCAACAAAAATGGCAAGGAATATTGGGGCTACCCAGACGGACAGTTTTGGCCCAGATCCCAGGAAAACAAAGATACACATGGATCCAGTCGTTTCCATGCGGATGCATCAGAATGGAGCGGAGCAGGGAGCAGAGAGCTTCTGGGTTGCCGTAGTAAATTTTACGTCTCATTTACAAGCATTTTCAAATGGCATTTTTGCATCTGCTCCGGATTGACAACAATTTGAATGAAGAATTACTCAAAAAATGCAATTTTAAGATGATTTTTTTGTTATGTACTATGACCCCCATCATGAGCAAAATGTCAAAACATGATTTTCATCAGAGTGGGTCTTTAAGAATTAAAATTCCACATTAAAATATGTAAAGGACACCTGACTCTGAGTGTATCAGTGCACTATTTCTCTTCTCTCCTTTGCCTTTGCCAGATGGTAGTGGGAGGTTCCAGTCACAGATACTGTAAATCTGCAGGAACATTCTGTGGCTTGAAATGTAAATTTAGTTGCCTGCATTGTGCAGTCGAGGAGCAACAACTTGCTATGCAACCCTCGCTGTGGAAAACATGCAATTACGTGTAATTTCCACTGCAAATAAGGAGAGAAAACAGGGTCAAGTTTTGAGAAGGTACTCCCGACGGAGACCAACTCATCAGATGTGCACAGGCTGACTGTCTTTGAGTTAACTCTGCTTTATCAAGCTCCCCTGTGATTTCCCTCATGTTTCTGCAGCCCTCTGCAAGCAATCAACCTCAAGAAAGTAAAGTCTGATTACACACCAGCTGAGTTCAACAGTAACGCCGGCAAAATCAATGTAAATCTGCGCCGCCGTCAGCAGCTGTTTGATGTCTTCGGTCTTGTGAAACAGTGATTTTATTTTGTGCTTTATTCAAAAACAACAACATCTTTTTAGAGGAGCTGCTGAGGTCACAGGGGGTTTAACAAAGAAGCCTGACTAAAAACAGAGCAGCTGCCTCAAAAAAGCAGATAGAGCGGACTTACCCGTGACTTTTCCTCCAGCTTGGTCATCATGACCACAGTGGCAGCTCTCTGTTCCCACACCATCCGCCAAAAGTCCCCAAAGGTCTCAGGTAATGGACCCTGGGTGGCAATGTAGGCGTTTTGCTTCCTGTAACCATCGATGTAATTGGCGTTGATATAGTCACTGCCTGTGATTCCTACAAGCAGAGAGACAAGATTTAGGGGAAATGCGATTTCTTCGACTAACATCTCTTTTTAAAAAAATTCATCCTTGTCTTTGATTTATCTGATTTATCCGAAAGTTTCACTTTGCTGTCTTTTTTTTTTACTGTCAGTTAGAAAACCACAAGAAAAAAAGAAAATCTAAATAAGAGAAGCTGGAGCAATGTTCAGCCACTTAAGATTTTTTTTAGCCTCTTATAATTTAAATTTATAATATAATTTTTATCATATTTGACACACACATTTCAATATAACATGATCAAAAATTTCCGTAAAAACACCTTTTTTATAACTTAGTCTATTCCCTGTAGTTCAACATCATTCCACTAGGGGCAGTAGAAGGGCTTCTCCTGCTTATTTCAAAATGGCTGCCTCCATGAAATCTCAAAAACACTTTTGGTGGGAAAAGTTATGCTAATTTTCTGAACTTTATGATGAAAATAACTCATCTATTGTTATTCATTTTTAAATAATAATGTTATATATTGAAAGAATGGAAATTTAGTTGATAATTAGGTATTTATAAAACAGAAATACGATGCTAAAAATGTGTGGATCAAATTTGAGAAATTGTCCAGCATATGTTAGACTAACGTTTTTGCGATCTAATATTTTTCAATTCTCCCAAAGTGTTATAACTGATCCTATTTTATTAAAAGTATGGCAATATTATTGTAGATTACATCAAAGGGTTAAAGGAATGCTATTAATTTTTTTTTTTTTTTTTTTTGTTAATTCTTTGATGTATTGGGCTTTAACAATAACTTGATTTTTCAATTTAATTTTAAACAAATGCAACATACATTGTAGACGAGATGCAGCAGATTGAATTTAACATACCACGAGGGTATTAAGCATGTATGGGAATAAATTATGTAAGAAGTTAATGAACCATCGCTCCACATCCCATCCCGGCACGGCTCCCAGTTTGGTTTGAGATCCAACAGTTGGTCGATTAAGTACCTTTGCTCAGCTTTACTGTGTACAAAGAGAGTTGACTTTGTAACGCCTGTAAAAGTGCGTGTGACGCATACCAATACAACTACCTTTGTGTTTTACATCCAACCAGTTAAAAACAACAAGTTTAAGAACAGCAGGTATGCTTTTTTTGTGCCGTAAGCTTTATTAAATAGTATAAAAAACTTTTTGAATTACATTTGTGATATTATAAAAGATTCGATATGGATTATTGCTTCAGTTGCTAATGTTATGAATGAAAATTACGTTTGAAGATAGTGATATAAAATTGACTAACATATATGTATGAGCAACCTGCTACACTATAGCATCTTAATGTTTACATATATAAGGATTGAATACTACTATAAACATTTTTCTTTCTCCTAATATACATTGGAGCTGTTGACAATTAAAATAATTCTAAAAATGTGCGTTTGTAACTTAAAATATTAAAATGTTAGCATTTATATTCAAGACAAGGTATAAAAATATATTGTTCTGTCGGTCTGTCTGTCTATCTAGTATCTATCAATCTAGTATCTATCCATCTATCTAGTATCTATCTATTAAGTAGTTATCCATCAAGTATCCATCCATCCATCCATCCATCTTCCTTATCCTCGTGTTTGTGTTTATCATTGGTTCTTGACATTTTAGACAATCTTGTATTCTTGATTTATAACTAAAAATATGACCAATTTTTTTTTCGGTTGCATATTTTACAACAAAATCTTGACATATGCTGCAGTAAAAGCCAAGAGTTTAGGTCACGCAGGTTACACAGTCGGTCAATGTACTGTACAAGCTCGAGGGATTCTCCACGAATGCCTCACACATGCTCCACGGCTGGTGTGACACCGGCACAACACCGATAAGGCGACAGAACACGTGTGCGTCTGGTTTTAGAGAATCACTTTGAGAGACTGATTTTCACTCAAGCGTCAAACAGTCAAATAGGCCCATTTAAGAGGCGAGCCGCGGTGAATACAAGTCTGGGAAGAGAGGAGCGCAACAACGGCTGGTGAGTTAGAGGAAGAAAAGAAGAGAGAAGCAAGAAAGATGAGACAAAAAGAGAGAAAAGAAAAACATTTTTAAAAGCGGTGCCACGTTTTTGCTTTGGCTTTAGTCACAGCTAAATGAACAGGGAATGGTGGCGCGCATGGATTCCTCCACTGCCGCGACTAATAGCAAAATCACTGCAGTGTAAAATAGAAATTTGAGACTTGATTAATTTATGTATTTATGGACGAGGCGTTTGTTTCCCAAGGATAATTTTCTAATGTATGTTGTTGAACTGTTGAAACGGCCTGACTCCAGCGGTGTCACAATCAAAACTGTGCAGTTAGCTGATAGAGTTGGAGTGCAGTGTTTGGCTCGGCGGTGACGAGTGGAGAGCTCTTGTGGTGATTCAAAGACAGAACAATGTCAGCAACGAAGGGTGAGTACCTCTGACAGTGTCCCTCAAGATTTCAGAGCCAGAGGAAGAGGTTTTCTGGCTCTGAGATACGCAGTGCTCAGTGTCTATTGGCAGTTAGAGGGAGGACAAGAGCGAAGATCCAATCTGATGAGACAAATGGGATGCTGCAAACACTGGTTCAAGTCTTGGGTCCCTTAAAACGTGCAACATGAGAGCTGGACAAAGTGATGAGCCGGAAATAGTCCGTGTTTCAAAATAACTGAGTTGCATGAACTGCCAAGATGAGCTGAAACACAAACTTCAACATTCGAACACTATAAATTATTTCCTTTGGCTTTGATTTTTAGGTTTCTTTCGTTATTCAAAAGCAAATATTTGGTCCCTTCCCATGGTGGTTGATCAACGGATCGATCCATCCATCCATTTTCAGAACTTGCTGAATCCCTTTTGGGGTCACGGGGTCAAGAGGACTCGGTTATAGACATCAACGTCCAGAACTTGAAGTCCTCACCCAGAACCCGACGTAAAGTTGAAAAAGAACTTTCGACCGTTAAGCTGCGTTCACAATGGACACAAATTACGCTGCAGGGGCGTCGAATTTCAATGTCCAGTCAATGTACAGATGCAATCTCAGGTCCTGCAGCGCAATTTGGTTGTTGGGTGTGGTGCTTCCGTCCGGCAGCAGTGAGATTTGGACGTCAGAGGTTGATGAGGTTCGTTAACCAATCAGGAACTCAGCTTTGGGCACATGAGGTTTTCAGAGACTCAATCAGTGGGTAGAAAAAGAAAAAAATAAAATGTTGCTGCTCAAGGCAGGGATTTTCATCCTGACTTTCCATGCATTTTCCTAGCCTACTAGGGCCGCGGGGTTGCCAAAGACTGTCCCGGTTACTGTTGTGTGAAGGCAGGATACACCCTGGACAGGTCGCCAGCCCGTCACAGAGCCCATGGAGATGGAGCGCTAGTTAGCTGCTTAGTGGACAGCGTAGCGAGCTAACAATCGCCGTCGTCCAGGACCTGGCAGAGCTAGAGAGCTGGTACTGGGCAGCGGAGCCCACTATATGCTAGCGTCAAAACAGAGGCGGTAGATGCAAATTTAATGAGCAAATCATGCCTGGTGTGAATGACACACAACAGCTACATATTTTCCTGTTTTAGGTTTTAATCAAAGTTTTTCTACAATTTTGAAGACTTTTGGGTTTGGGAATTTTAGTGCCGGTTGTCTGCAGGCAGGTCCTTCTCCACGGGGCTGCTCGAACCAACTGTTGAGTGAACGGTACACCCCGAACAGGTCACCAACTTGTCACATGGCCTCATAATCACACACACTCGAGGGCCCATTTAGGGATACCAATTAACTGTGGGAGGAAACCAGAAAAACTATGCATTCAAGAAAACTCTAGGTCCCACCTGGGATTCAAACTAGAACCATCAGGCCTTCAGTCAGTGCTACTGTTTCCCAAATCTGCAGAATTACAGTTAGATGATAGTTTGACTCTTCTGTAACTGCTGACGTGCCTTTGAGCAGAGTACCTTCATCACCTTGTGACTGACTGTAACTAACTGTATTTACTGTTGGAGTCCAAAGCCAGCATCGTTTCAGCTGACTTTCATTGGGGGTTTGCCAGGTTATCTGGAGTGACATGAGATCCCATCAGAGGTGGTGAGGGTGCAGGAGTGTGTGGGCGAGCCTTACCTTCAATGGGAGCCAGGATGACGCGGGAGTGGTCATAGGCGATGACGTTGGCGTAACGATTTTTGGGCTTGTTCACCTCCAGGTTGGAGTGCTCCCAGGTGAACTGCTGGCCCGGATCAATAGACTGATGGGAGGCAGAGGCAGGCACGACATGCACACACAAAGAGGCAATCAGAGGAGCAGGGAAAGGAGCTGGGCTATAACAATACACGCCTAATATCAACAAGAGACAGAGATTGAGAAGGTTATTGCACTTTTAGAACAAGCAAAAGCAGAGCTAAGAAAGCGAAGGCCTGAAACGCAGCTTTGCTTTTTAACTGTGGAGTATTGATTATCAATATGATTAAAGAAAGCAGTGCTACTCTTTTGATGCAGGGTCTTTAAATGTGCCGCCGCATTCCAGAATATGCAGAATTCATCATCTTCAACGTGCAGGAATTCAAAATGAGTCCAGGGCCTCTCTCAGGATCATTAAGCATTTCATTACAATTGGTTTGTCCAGCATCTGGCACTCAGTTGGTGTGAGGATTGAGGCTTCAATTATATTTGGAGTTGAGGCTGGAGACTTAACTCTGGCTAGAAACCTAATCTAACATGCAATCTGCATGTAATCATCAGTAATGAGATTTTCCCTCTGTTTTAAGCTCTACCTTCTTCATCCGTCTTCCTTCCCTGTTTTTTCTCTTCCCTCCGTCTCCATTTTCCTTATTCTGATCTTTTCAAGGCTTTTTTTTATATATATATCCTGACTGATGATTTTCCTAGTTGTCTTTTAATTATGATTATGCATTTTTTAGGCAAAATTAAGTCGTTTTCCAAGACAGTTTCTGCAGTTCATCACATTTTCTTTTGAGTTGTAGGTTGTTGGCGTGGAGTGAGTCTACCTTCATTTCCCATCATCCCTTTTTTACATTCTCTCCCGCTAGCTTACAGCCCCATACAACCACAACCAAACGTTGAATTTGACCTATTTGTCCGCAAGTAGATGCATTGGAATGGAGTGGAGCAGGGAGGTTGTGACACGTCGATTGTAAAGCGTTTTTGTCTGCTCTGGATTCACAATTTGAAAAAAGAAGTACTCAGAAAAACAGGTGTTATCCTATTCTCCACATTTATGATCTCCATTGTGCTACAATGACACTTTAAACACCAGAAACACACATTTTATTATTACTATTATTTTTTTATTATTAAATCCTTAACAAAAGTGTCTTGGGCAATGTGCACGACCCACTTCCACGTTCGCTTGACCGCTCAATCCTTTCTGGTTGTAGCGGTGAACTATTATTTACTTGGACATAGAGGGGTATTCTGAGTTTACAGGATGTCTTTCGGAGCTACAAAGAATCACTATAAATGATTTCAGGTCCATTGTTTGTCTTTCTAGCCAAACACTCCAAAATAAAATATAAAAGGGATTTAATTTTTATGTGTAGTCCTACATAGCAAACTTCAAAGGTAATTTGCTAAGGCTGATGTTGTTCGCACGTATTTACGTTGTTTTTGCACGTATTTACATGTGAAAACTAAAAAGCGGAATTCAAGTCCGGCTTGTTTTTTACATCCAGATGTTCTGAAAGAATAAACAGGTGTTCCTGTCCATTCTTATGGGTGAGGAAGGTTATATGTTGATGAAGACCACAGCACTCCAGACAGGATGTCAAATCTTTAGTGAGGGTATTGTTGACATTGTCCATATGAATATTAAAATAGCCTAAAATTAATAGGTTGGGTGAAAGTGTGGAGAGGTGAGTCAACATTACGTCATTGGCGCAAGTATTTCAAGTGCATCCAAGGCTAAATGTTACTGGTATTTAATGCTAATGTCCCGTTAGCTGTCCCGCACCTAGCATGCGGAGAGCAGTGAACCATTTGGTGTATCAAACCGTAACCATAACTTTTTCCCAAAGTCCTTGTGCCCAAGAAAAAATGTTTAGCCCTAGGATTTAGAAAATGATGCCAATGCCATTGTCACTTTTATTTAGGCTAATGCTAACTAGCATAAATGACACGTCAAATTATTGCTGTCTTGTTATTTATGAACTAACTGTTAGTTGTGTTTCAATGACTCCGCAGTTTCTACATTTTTGTCAATGTAATTTTCAGTGTCAAGTGGAGGTACTGTGACCGTTAGCATGCTGCTAGCACTTGATGAAGAAGGCAGAGGCACCTCATCCTCTGAGAGTAGAACCATTAGTCTAAAAGTCACTTCAAAGTTTGGTTAAATGTTCAACGTTCTGTTGAAAGGTTTTAAATGTTCAAACATTGCTACGTTTCATCTCAAAAAGTTGTATAATCATACAGCACACGCTGGAGTACAGGTTGTTTCAGGAAGGAAAACTCTGAATTTTTGGATGTCATTGCGTATACACACAATGATGAACTAACATGCAATGTAAGAAATAACGTAGATTTGCTAAGTTGATGTATAGAGTTAGAAATACTTTATTATTGAGAAAGGACTGCTATATGACAGACCCTGATAGCACAGAAGCTAAATCCTACGTATCCGCAGGTAAAAGTCTGTTTGTTTCGTTCCTGTATAAGCATCAGACTACACCCCCCCTTCCCCTGCTGTGATGCCCCGCTCGCTCTCCTCACTGATTTCTCATCATTAGCCGTTTCTCCCTCTGCACTCCATTTCTCACCGCTCTCTCATGTCCTGCCTGGCTAAAAACCAATCAGCAGAAGCGGCGTACAGAGCCGCACTTGGCGAGCTCGGACGTCAGGACGAGCGGCCATTCATCAAGTAAATAACAAAATTAAAAGTACACTTCTCCGTTTAATTTGGTCATTTATTTTTCCGGAGGGCTGGAAGGTGCGAAGGGGGCGGAGTGACGGCGAGAGGACTCCAGAAAGAGGGTGGGGGGGGATAAAGAGATGAGTGAGTGGTTTCGGCTTCCGCTCAAAACCAGCAATTAGAAGTTGTAGCCCCAACCTTGGCATCCCATCTCTTGTCTGCCGCTTTTTGCATCGGATGGAACAAGCGTGCCCATTTGGTATACAGCCCGAATGTGGATTTATGAATAATAGATACCCAAGAAATACTGAATTGCTATGAGAAGTCATTATCCGCCAACATCTACCAGCAGGCATGATGACGGCAATCTATGCTGCTGTACCCACTTCCTACCTACGGCTGGCGTGCAGCACAGCGACAGCCTCTGTGATTTAGGGATGGCGAGCAGGGGATATTGCTTGTATGCAAACGAGAGCTGATTCAGCGCTCCTGATTTCTAATCAACTCTGGTGCCATTTATAACCGCCGCGCTCTCAAAGCTCAGACAGCTCTGTTACCCCCACTACACACACACACACACACACACACAGGCTGTCACGCCCATAAAGCATGGCTACCAGTGTGCAGTTCTGTGTGGAAAAAAATACACTAAATCTCTATTGTAGAGGAGGAGAAATCTTTGCTGCGAGTTTGTTGCAGTGCATAAAGAACTTCTAGTTGGAGCCTGCAATTTTATTCATGTTTTTAAAACAGCTGAGAGTTAAATCTTGTGCTTTCCTTTCTTTACAAATGATGTAACTGCAAGCAGACCTTTTTTTTGCTTTTGTGTCTTCATCTGGGTTTTATGCCCCCAATTTTTTCATAATTTATCTAAATTTAGACAAAACGTGAATAAATTATATTTGATAGATTTGGAACAAGTAGCTTTGAGAAACTTTACAAGATTGAAGATTTTTTTTTACTATTACTTACAGTCCACTATAATGAACATTGTTTTTAGGTCGCATTTTTCTGAAAATTAAGAAAATTGAGTCTAAATTCTTCTCCCTTCCCTTCCAGTAGAAGGTACATTTGTGGGTTGGGGTGTCTGAAACAGTTATCCCTCGAGTTTTTGAAGTTAAAAAACCATTGTTGCCTTGTTCTTCCATGTGCTAACGTAGCTACGCGCTAATGTAGCTGATCGGTGACTATTGATGACATCATCGAGTGAGACTGATGTCTGAATTTGAAGACACTGGGAGTGTGTCCTATCCTAATCCCTAACTACTAAAAAACTATATAGTGCTCTGGATTTTAAAAGCAAATCGGGCACCATGTTTACTACTTTTCTTTCTATTTTTCTAAACGCTGGATATGACACAATCGATTTCACAAAGTGAAAATCTAATCAATACGAACATTTTACATCTATTTGCGACTCAACTATTTTCTGATGATGAAAATGTGGACTGTTATTAAAACAATTACATTTAAACACATTTTGTGTGTAAAAATTTTCAGACCGCAATGCATTGTGGTCTATATTCATTAATGTAATGAGCATTGATTCACACTGGCTTTTCACAAAGACTTCTGGGAAATGTATTTGGAATTGTAGTTTCGGACAGCACTACGAAATGGCAAAAGCACTATATAGTGAGTACGGGAGGAGTTCAGGAACACCCACTATTATTTCATAGCGCTCCGTTTTGAGGGCTAAATGTAGGGGAAGAATTCGGATTCAGCATTAGACTTAAAACTACATTTCAGAGTATTTCTTTATTCAAATTGTCTTGAATCGGAAATAGATGAAAAAAATACTGTTTGAAAAAGAGCTTATTTGTGGAAAATACATTGGGCAAATCACATACTCCCTGCTCTGAACTCTCAGCAATGGGGACAGGAAGTGGGCGGGGTTACTCCAGGCCAACGGTCCCGCCCACAATTAGGATTTGAATTTTTAACAAACTACTGCTGCTCTGCAGAAACTATGTCCTAGAAAACAACAACTTTTTTTCAATTTTTTCCAAAAAAAAAATTATAATCATAATTAAAAGACATCTGAAAAAAATTTGATTAAAAGATGGTCAGAATGGGTCTTAAAATAACAGGCAATGCAAAACAACGAGAAAGAGTAAAAGAGAAAAGAACCAGCAGCCCACTCACCTCATATTCCTGGGATAGCTTGAGGTTGTCGTTTGCTTTGAGAAGTTCAGTGTGTTCAGCTAGCTCCGAGATGGGGATAGGAGGATGATTCAGCATACCTGCTCGCCAGGAAAAAGTGAGAAAAACAACAACAACAACAACACAAGATTAGAAATAAGGGTCATTTGAAAAGGTGGTGAAGATAAAGTTGAATCTCTAACACATTTGGTGAGGATTTCTTGCAAACACAACAAGGACTGTTGGTCAGTGGTGGCTGGAAGCTGCAGTGCATTTGGGATCGTCATAAACAAGGAAAGCAAGTACCGGCTGGCAAAGGTACAGGTACTTGATATGACCAGGTCAGAGCTCGAAAACTGGAGAGATCCATGATTTAACTGAGGACGGATATAAAGACACAAAGATTTGCCTCAGCATCTACTTATTGTAAATTTAGATTCAGTTTGGTAAATGTATTTAAAAAAGCAGAGATTTTGCTTGTAATTTGAAATATCTCAAATACTAAAAAGACATTTAACTAGAAATACTTTGATTAAAAAAAAAAAAAGTAAAATTTGGTTAAAATTAGTTTGGCTTCTGCAAACTACATTTTTTATTAATTAAAATTAAATTACATATAAACTTGCTAAAATATATTTTTCCTAAGTATTTAAAAAGATTTGTCATAATGTCTGCTTATTTCATGGACATTTAGAGGGATCCATTAATTCATTCAATAATCTGGCATTTTTTTAATAATAGCACAGTATTTCTTTAAAAATTGAAATCTTTCAGTTATTAAAAATGTGTTAATAAAAGTGTTTTTTTTAATTTTAGGGGTCAACGAAAGAAAAAGTTGATTAAATCTAGTTTGGCTTTTGCAAACAAAAGTACTTTTTCATAATCCTGAAAAAAAATCCTACTCAATTTGTTAAAATTGTTTTTTTCTAAAAAATGCACAGAAATTTTGAAATAATATACATCTTTAATAAAAATGATTTTAAAATTGACTTAAAATCGTAAAAAGTTATCTTTGTTGCCACTTGAATTGTTTTACAGAAAACTGGTGATATATATTTAGTTAAAATAAGTGCAGTCTCAAAAATGTATACAGAAATTAATCAAAAACTTTCATTTTTGGTTAAAAATTATTTTAAAGTTGAATTATTTTTTTTTTAATTGTTTCTGTGAAATCTAGTACAATTGATTTAGTTAAATTACATTTTTCCTACAAAAGTTAACCAAATTTACATTTTTCATAAAAAAAAACATATTTTTTAAGTTGATTTAATAACTTAAAAATATTTGTTGCTGGTACTTAAATTCTTTTTAAGAAATCAAGTTCAACTGAGTTTATTAAAATGTGTTTTTCTGACCAATTTCTAAAAAAATTCTGTAAAAATGCTCCATTAAATATAAGAATATTTAAAATGGACTTAAAAACATAAAAAAAACCCCACAAAAAAATACATTTTTTGATGAAATAATTATTTTAAGTTGACTTAAAAACTAAAAAAAAAATTCTGTAATATCTAATGGAGTAGACCAGAGCACTCCCACAAGAAAATTTAATTAAAATACATTTTTTTCTGTGCTTAAACCTCACTTTTCCCACAAAGCAGTTTCTATAAAATGACTAATGCAGGTCATTTTTTTCAGTCTATGATGAAATCTTGCGTTTTGCTCTTATGGTGTAGGTTTGTCAGCTGTTCTTGAATGGAGCCCTGACCTGGGAGCCTGTGGGAAGTGAGGTGTGATGGGAGATCAGGGGTTCAGGGAAGTGAGAGGTGCCGGTGACAGTAAGCAGCTCCATTCCAGCAGCAGGTGCAAAGCAAGCAGGGGAGCTTTTCTTCCATGTGTGGGTTCCCTCGAGCCAGCGAGCACCGAGATAAACACCCCTCACCTTTCAGTATCACAAAGATACATCCTCAACATTTCCAATATGCAATTCTTCAAATCCTTCTGCCAAGTTATTTACCCCAAACAATTCTCCGGGAGGGAAAAGCCTCTCACTCGAGTGGGGAAAAAATTCCATTTTTTTCTTTTGAGCTTGCTCCACTATCCTCTGAACACAGTGCAGCCCCCTGCCATAATATTATCAGTAGTGCTCTGCACTCCAGTCACTAATCCATTTAGGAGCATAATGCTGAGGCCATGTAATGGAATATTGAACAGCCATGGATTGTGGCTCGGTCCCTGGCAATACTTAACACTTTTATATTTTTAGTAGGCGGCCATTTCGCCTGTCCTCTGTTGATGTCAAAAGTCAGCAAACCTGAGACGCCCCTGCACAAACACGGCCACAAACACACGAGATATTCTTTATTTTCTTTTACTGACACAACTTAAGATCCCTCCAATGTCACAGGAGTCACTCTGGCTTTGATTACTTTGGCTGCACTTAAGAGGAGCCCAAGTCTCTGTCCTGACGGTCTTCATTAGTCGTGCCAATTTACTTCACACTCACAGAACGATGTGCTTTTCAATTACATGAAGATTACACAGCGCATGGGAGACGAGTGGAGATGACGGCGGAGGCTTTGACGTCCATGAACCGACACACCACATTAACACTTGACCTAACAACACAACCTTTGTTTTTTTTTTGCATATTAGTAAAAGTCCAGCTTTTATGTAAATTCTGTTTAAAGGGCTTATACCTGGCTTTTCTTAAGTCTTTCAGAGTAAACTAACTCCATATATTTGATCATATATTACCTTTGGCACGCTAAACAACAAATTATTCATGAAATATTAGTTTTTTCTATTGTTTTTTTTCCTACCCGGAAGTAAAATGCCTCGATCTCTGAGGAACTGTTTTTCACTGCTTGTTGGTACCGCCCATTTCACGACGTCAACCAATAACCGGCCTCGACGGATGTGCATACTGAATATCTGTCTTTAGTAGCACCACCCATCGCTACAACCAGTGTAGCGATGGGTGGGGCTAGCTGCTGAGCTAGCTGAGTGGCAACGCTAGCAGCTAAGCACAGCTAGCTGAGTGGTGAAGCTAGTGGCTGATTACAACTAGCTAAGCAGCGTAGCTAATGGCTGATCTCCGCTAGCTGACTGGCGAAGCCATTACCTGATCACCACTAGCTAGGTGGTGAAGTTAGTGGCTGATCACCGCTAGATGAGCAACAAAGTTAGCAGCTGATCACTGCTAACTGAGCGTCAAAGTTAGTAACTAACCACCGCTAGCTGAGCAACGAAGTTAGCAGTTGATCACCGCTAGCTGAGCAACAAAGTTAGCTGCTAATTATCGTTAGTAGAGCACCAAAATTAGTGACTTATTGCCGCTAGCTGACCAGCGAAGCTAGCACTTGACCACTGCTAGCTGAAAGGAGAAATTGTGTGTTTTTGTTAGCCCTGTAAGGGCCCGTTCTTACTTTGTGATATCAGCGCGTTAGGACCTGCTGGTTTAATGGGTTGGGAGGGGCTGGTGCTCGGAGCACAAGTTTTTAGAGGAATGCTCAGAAATGCGTGAACGGATCAAAATACAGCTTTGGGATTGTTTGTAGTGAAGAATTGACATTATAATGAACTTAAAAGTTCAAAATTTAGATTTTTCATGTTATGTGCCCTTTAAGGCTATGGTCATAAATACGACCGTCTCTGTGCAATATCTGCAAAATCTTCAAGATTTCATGCATCCGCCCGAGATTTTGGAAAATCTGTAGCGTGGTCATAAATGTGGACCACACCTGTAAGAGGTACAGAACGGACCGCTTTTTATATACCTGGCCGCCGACCGGTGACATTTACACATCGTCCGTTCAGAGATGCAGCCGCCCAGTTGTCGCCTGATTTTGTAATGCTGTTAATGTCAATGGACTGCCACAGAGCAACCTACAAATATGCCCCGCTGGCCACTGATCGTTGTCATCTTTTAGAGGAAAAATAGTCAGATCATCATAAAATTTAAACTTTCTCTGAAACCTCCGCGGCCACCGCGGAACGTGTAAACATGAGACTGCCGCCTACAGATTACAGATGCATTTAGGTCGTCATGCAATAACACTTAAGGATATGTGAACCTTAGTCTAACATATTTTTCTGAAAGAAAACATTAAAGTTTAGCTGTCAATTGTTAAGCCAGAATATTTAAGGAAAAAGTATTTTTTAAAAAATCCTATATTAGGGGGCTCTCCTTTTTCCATAAGAGACCAAAAGCAGGAGATTTTTGGAGCATCAAAGCCTGTTTTTGTTGAGTAAGTGTGACTCTAGTTGTGTATTTTCCTCTCAAAGTGGCTCACTGTGGGTACTGGCGAGTTTTGCAGATTCTATCAGTTTATTTCAGTAGGTTTTTTTTCAGCCCACGTTTCCGTCTGCATGTATAAATGCCCGCCGTGATTAGACACACCCTCCGGATTAAAGTGTTTATCTATGCAGCCAAAAAAATACCCATAATGCACTGCAACACCATAGTATCCTAGGATGATACTTATGGAAGTTTTTATAGGATTTAAACCATAAAAAAAAGATTTTTACTTTCCTAAATTATAATTAGCCTAAAATGAGTTCCTATATCTGCATGAAATACTTTTCCAAACTTGCTGTTTTTTTCTAATTTTTAAGCTGAAAGCACACCCCATGTTTCCAAACGAAGCTTTTCAGTGATGTGAGCAAAGTCAAACAAGGACAAATCATTGTTATTCTTTAAAAAAAAATCCAAAGCTCTCACCCAACCCCTCCCAAATAAAACACCCCTCCTCTCACAGACGTTGTTTTTTTCATTCCAATCAACAAATCAGTGAACACGCAAAAAAAAAAAAAAAACACAAACTAGCTTTTAATTACACTTTTCCAGACTCTCAAGCTGTACTTGATGTGTTTGAAAAACACAATGATTCTTTATGATAAGCTAGGCTGGTTTACCATGTTGCAGATTTCCATATAAAAGGGGAGTCTGTCTGCGAGTAAAGCAAGAAAAAAAAAAAAGAAACTGAAAAAGAAGAAGAAGGAGGAGGAGGAGGAGGGGGGGAGTAGGAATTCAGCTTTTTCTCTTGGATGATTCTTTTGCAGAAAGAAGGGCTGATCAAATGTCATGGCATTGTTTGGCAGCGCTTTAATTAATTCTGCTCGTTATCTCTGAGCACATAAAAGACCCCGTTGGCTCGCAATGGAAATGGAGCATTGGTGGTGGTGGTGGGGGGGGGGGAGAAGGGGGGCAACAACGAGGATGTGAGGAACAACACGGATTGAAGCATCGCAGCAGGAAAAACACAGACTGTGTTCTTGTAAAACATCTTCAAAGCTTCATCAGAAGTGATCGTAAAGGTTATTGTGCAGGGCGGATTAATGCGCGGCGAAACAGCGCTGGTGAATACTGCGGCTGGCGTCTCAAATAAAATAATAACAATAATAAAAATGAAAAGCTTAGCGCATCTTTGGGAAACAGAGATAATTAGTGACTGCATTTCTTTTTATCAAGTGAAAAAAGTGCAAGTTATGCATTGTGAATCGAAGTGAGTTAAAACACACAAACATTTGGCTTTTAAAAACACAGGTGGAAGAATTTTGAAAAGACTAACTTTCATATTGAAATTCTGCTTCACTCTGAGGACTGCTTAGACCAGAATCTGTAAGGAATAGTAAACATAGAAGAAAAGGGCTTTAAAATGACTGGAATGCAGCAGAAACAGCCATTCGAACCAGAAGCACCAAAAATGTAAAAATATAAATTTGGTGTTTTCAGCATGTTCTTACAGCATTTCCCCATATATATAAAGAAAAGTCAGCTTAAAACTGCATTTCTTACTATTTATTTATTCAAATCACAGCAGCTCATGAAAAAAATGCAATTTAAAAAAAGCTTGTAGGTCCCTGCTACGCTCCATTCTGACGCATTCACTTGCAGACAAATAGATCCATGAACGTCTTCGTTTTTCTTCATCTGGCTTAAAATGTACGGATGGATAGCTCCTATATTGTTCGCCATTTTTGTTGCACTGATAATGTTAGATTGGGGGTTGCATGGGGCTGTAAGCTAGCGGAAGAGTGTAAACAGAGGGATGATGGGAAGTAAGGGAAGGCTTACTCTGCGCTAAGAGTTCTGCCCAGGGCTGGATTGATGATATCCGATTAATTGATCTAAGCTTAATACATCATCATCTAACGATCTAACGCATAATGCTAAAGTCTGCTAGCTTGATGCTAACATAGAATGGGGTTTCCCAAAGGACGGCTAATGCTAACACCTACCTAAACATACATTATTGACTAAATAAATATCTATATACACTCCAAGTATGAATTTTCCAAACTCTTCTTAGGAAATATTTTTTAAATTAACCATTTTAGGTCTAAAACAGTTTTTTGCTCATACTTTTCTGGAATAAGGTGTAATGCTATAGTGCCATTGCCACCTAGTGGCCAAACTGAAACTTTTGTTGGAGCTTTTGTAACACTGTATGGTATTAACAATCTCATTATTATTTCATTAATAAACTCAAAATTGAATTGAATTGAGTGGATCGAATTGAATCAATTCTAAAAATTATTGCAGATTTTCAGGCCTAGTTCTCCCCACAACTCAAAGGCAAATTTCTAATAAACTCCCAGCCAACACTATGTCCTTGAAAACTAAAAGACCACTAGGAAAGCTTTTAAAATAGATTTTAAAAAAGTGATTGGAATAGATTTTAGAGGAAAGTGCAACAACATAACTCAAACTGGAATCTTCAGTGTAAACAGATTTTTACAGGGCGGGAATTGGACGAACTCCTTAACTGTTCTCCAAAATAAAATGCAATTCCTCCGGCCGAAATGGACCAACCTGGTTAATATAATGGGTGTCGGCCTCTGCTGCTCTAACGGAGGACCCACTTCTGCCAAGCCGCATATCAACAGTTACAGAGATGAGGGATAAGAAAATTGATTTTCTACCTCCAGGCTTCCAGAAAGGTCCAGTCAGGACAGATAAGGGGGCAGAAAAAGGGGGAAAACAGCTTATGCATGCTGGTGAAAACTAACACTGAAAGGTTTCTTTGTCTGTGTGACTTGGCGTTGAGGGACTCGCTGAAATGTGTGGAAAAGTGTCCACATTCCTGGCTGACAGCTGTGCGGCCAGAAATGATGGGAGCCAAAGCTGTGCCGGCTGTGATGATAGGTTCAAATCTTATCTTCTGTTAAAAAAAAAGAGGATCTCTGAGGCTACAGCCGGCCGGCGCTGACGACTCAGTTCTCCCAAACCAATAAAAAAAAGGATGATATTAACTGGACAAGCAGTTAATAGAAAGTCTATTGGTTTGTGGTGGAAATTTGGTAAATAGTTTTACATTTAGCTTGATTTTGATTCAAATAAGAATTGAAAATAAATATTGTTTGGTACTAGAGACTTTAACTCAAGAAAAATAGATTAATATATTTCAGGATTTTTACAAAGAAAACTCACAGAGAAGGAAGAAAAAATACAAAGAGCTGCTTTAAAAGACAATAGATTTATGGATTTGATGAATCGATGCTGCAACGTCTAAATGAAGGTCAGTTTTATTTGAGAGAATTGATTTCTTAAACCCAACACAATCCAAAAAGCGCTCCAGTTTCTGTGATACATCTGGATCTTTTTTCTCCAGCCGTTTACTAAGATAAACAGCTGTAAGCTACGTCTGGGTTTACCTTTCGCAGCGTCTTGGAGGGAACATTTCAGACCAGGAGCATCAATCGAGAGCAAAAGTGATGAAGACACTGAACATCCCCCTCCATCTAATTGATTTGTGACAATGACTAATTATGCCTAGCGGGTGGTGTTGTGATCCGCTGTTTGCAAACGTCATTCATCACAGCAGGAGGGGGAGGAACCGGCATGTCTGATGCTGTTTATGTGTAAGTGAGTGGTGTGTATGTATGTGATTCCACAGAACCGTGAGGAGGAGGGCACGCTTGTTGTAGCTGTTGCTGTAATCAGAAGAAACATGTAAGCTGAAGGTTGGTGCCAGCAACTGGCTGGTGGGACTTTTACAGGCAAAATGAGGCAGATTTTATTCCACTTTTGTTGCCATGAGATCATAGACAAAGTTACACAACTACATTAATGCTGTTTTTCAAATGAAATTAAACACCGATGATGGATAAGCATTAAATATTAACTGAAGCTGTCAGGAACTATGCTGCAGTACCCTAACCTACCACCAGGTGGCCACTCTGAATGTTTAATTAACTGGAGCTTTAAGCTATGTTTGCACATCCAGGGGTCAGATTAACCGTATAACATGAACAAACAGCTCCAACATCAAAATGTCACCTGCCTGGCTCTGCCAACTCTGTCAGTCATGTAGAAAAACCTCGCGGCTAAGAAGAGGTCCAAACAAATAAGGAACTCCATCTGAATAAAAGGCTGTTTATGAATTATCATCAAAAAAGATGCGCCTTTCCAAAGCATGAGGAACAGTTTTGTAGAAAGCATTTTGACACACATGAAGACTTGATAAAGGTGTGCTATGACTTTTATTTTGTTAATTTTGCTTCTCCAAATGTTGCTAGGCGTGGGGGGGGGACTAAAAGGTGGGGGGCAATTGGAGAAACAACAGATTAATAACTAATTGGTCCTTTGAATTAAGGTACCCTTTATTAATGTTAGTTAATGCATAATTACACATTGATTAACTGATAAATAATGTCTCAGACACTTTTATGTCTTGTTTACATTTACTATTTAATGCATTGGTTAGCACAGGGGTCTGCAACCTTTAAGACTCATTCACTTTAATATCTAACTTACCACAACTCAATAAGAGCCACAAAATCTGACTTTTTTTTTAAAATAAACCACTGATGTGTATTTATATTATTGTTACTATTACCAGACGCTCCAGGATTTTGTGATGTTGCGATCGCAACTATTAACACAAATTCAAGCAAAACCTGCAGTTTGCTGCACATCCTGCAACTTTTTTTTTTTTTTTTACTTTTCCTGTCCAACAGCTGAGCAAACAGATATGGGCTGAGAGCCTCTTTTACTGTCACCGTCGTATTTCATGCTAAACTTTATTTATATTGATCAGTTTGTATCTTTTTTTTCTATTTTATTTTTTTTACATCCTGTAACTTTTTAATTTCACCACAACTTTACTGCAACTTTGACCAATCTTCTCGTGCTCTTTTTTCATTATCTCTCTTTCATCCTCTCTGATTTTTTTCCTTTCCAATTCTCATGTACAGTCAAAATAAGATTGAACTAAACCATCACTAAGAGCCGTCCAAAACAAGAAACTGAAGGACTAACAAAAAGTAAAAAACAGCTCAAACCTTGAGAAATGCTAAAAAAACTAGCAAAAATGTAAACTCCCAGAATGCCCCTCTTCATTCTGGAGTTATATCAATTTCATACATAAAAGTTGCCAAATACATTTTATTCTTATTTGGAAATCAAATTCATTCTATTCGTATTTTCCATTGACATCGCAGCGTGATGCTAGTTTCTAGAATTGTCCATTCCTTATTCCTTGTGTTTTTAAATGTGCATTTATTGGCTGCTGGATTGCATTCATGGAATGGTTGCTAATTGCTACGGTTTGCCAGCTTATCAACGGTGGATTAGAAGGAAGATAAAAAAAAAAAAAAGACAAAAACTGCGGGAAAAAAATAGAGTTTGGTTGGAGATAAACTATGGAGATCCATTGAGCTGCATCGCCTTATTACTTTGGGCTCCTATGCCAATTAAACTCATGGCTTCAAAGGAGACAATGACAAAACCAGACACTCTGCCTCAAGGAGTTTCAGACCATCATTGTGAGGCTGTCACAGCACTTACAGGCTTTAAAGCACAAACATTCACACACGCGTACAGTGTAAACACACACACACACAGCTCATTGGAACCCCGTTTAAAATGTATTTCCTGTTCCTCAGCACGACGGGTCAGCGAGCACACACAGCCGATGCGGCATATGCTCTGCTGGATTGGAAAGGGCTTGGATAGCTGAACTGGGAGTATGCTCATTTGAACAATGGCTCGCTATTAGCTGATGGGGATCTTCAGAAATGCTCACCGGCCCAGTTAATTGGGCTAAAATGTCTGTTCAAATTAAATTCTCGGGGTGCGAAGTTAACAACAGCACCCAATTCAGTGTCACAATGCCGGAGCTCGAAAATAGCTGTCACATTTTAGGTAATTTCTTCATGTATGTTGATGAGTATTGTGATAAAGGATCATTTTTACTATTTAAAAATGAATCGGACTGTTAGAAAGAGTAGCTGAATCATCGATACCTCCTTAAAAGTAAAGAGGACAAGAGTGTTTAAATGAAGATCAACATCCTTTGTCTACGTGAGTCCTTTCAACACAGCATCTCTTCTTTCACATAAAGAGGTCTGTTTTTCCCAAAGAAGCAAACTGGAGACAGATCGCAGCTTGACTCCCCGAGAAGCCGAACAGAAACGCTCTATTTTGAAAAGTCTTTTGATGGTGCAGAGACTGACCGTGTATGACAGATGGATGGCTGAAAGAAAACTAGGCTAGGATGCAGGAGGGTAAGAAGCAAAAAAACATTTTTTTTGACACCTCTGGAGCATATTCTTCTTTTCTATATGGTTTACCTCAAAAGAGGCAAAAAAATGACAAGTTTCTTAAAATGTAGATTCCTTTTATTGTTGTAAAGTAAATAAAACTTAAAAACAATTCCTGATCTCCACAACTAGGCCAACTTGTGGTTTTTAGCTGGACGTGAAAATGCGCAGCTAAAAAAAAAAACTTAAATGAAAGAAAACAAAGCGCAGCTACTGAAGCCTGTCAGCACACAGAATGTCTGAGTGAGAAATGCTTCTGCAAGATCTGCAGCCATAGAAGCCCTGCAGAACGCGGACATGATGTAACATGTTGCGATGCTGACATCAGATAAAGTTTGGACAAACATCAGAAAGATAGAAAAGAGAAAGTCTGTGAACCCAAGAGAACAAGCAGACTCCAGGCCAACAAAATACATCATTTTAAAGATTGCTAATTGTTACATAGGGATACGGAAATGCATGGATCAAGCAAAAATCTATTCAACAAAATAATATGATATAGCTGCTTTTTGACTTTGTGTGTCAGCTTATGATTCTTTTTATACTCCCCTACATGAATATCCTGTCTGATTTGAATTTATTGCTTTAGATACTAATTTATTTTCATCTTCTATAGAATTTTAATTTGCGGCATTAAATTGAGCTATTTTATACAGAGCCCGGGATTTTGTTTCTCAAAAATATGTCTGACTAGTTAGATTTGCGAATGCTATCAATATGTTTTAGCTATTACTGTTTTGAAATTAATAGACTGTTTCTTTTGCAATAAAATGTATTAATTCATTCTTTTGTCTGGAAAGTTTCCTTTTCAAAGGTTTTTTGCTCCCAGCATCACAGAAAAAGAGATAAAATTTAAAAAAAAATAATAATAATAATTGAAATGAAATTGTCAAAGTTGTTTTGCTCTTTAAACGCATTATTATTTTATTAAAAATGTAAGATAATGTTAAAAGACACAAGAAAATGCTTTTTCTTTTGTTATATATAACCTCCCTCATTAGAAACAATAGCGCTGCGGCGCACTTAGACCGTTACAAGATGGCAGATTTTTTAAATTTTATTTTAAATACTCAGTTCAAACGAATTATTATTTAGTGGGAATGATTTAATAATTTCATGGGAACAAATTATTACTTCATGAGAATTAATGATTAATTCCTGGGAACTAATTAATATTTTGAAGAAACAGATTAGTATTTTTTTACCCATGTCAGCTCCCGGGCTCAGTAATTTTGTGATAAAAAAGTGTATTAAATACCAAATGAGATGTTTGCAAATGTCTGTTTCAATTACAATGAAACACAGATTTTAAAAAGACATTCATTTCATTTGAGTGTTTTTTTGTTTTTGGTCTTACCTGGAGTTTGGAAGTTGATGCGTCTCACCTCCACAGGGTCTGTAGGGTGATGCGGTGTAATGTCTGCGTTGTTCAGCAGGCATTTGGTGCGCGGCTCCGACTCTTTTCTTTTGTGGCTGGACGGTAACACAAACGAAAGAGGCGGAAAGTGGGGGAGACGCACAACAAAAACGACAGAATTTGCTTGGTGAGCGATGATTGTACAGAAAATTAAAAAAAAAAAACCTCTTATCTGCGATGGGAGAAACTGGTAATTCTGCACGTCAAAAAAGATGCTACGTATTATTTCTTGGGGAAAAAAACCCTTTTTACTAAATCTAATTTCTTTAGAGTGAGGCTAATTTGTCCTCTCATGTAAATGACACTGAGTCTAAGTAGCACTGTGCCTTACCTGTCTGGTTTGCTGTTTCCAGAGAAAGCGACAGGAGTCAAATAAATATATAAAGATGGTAAAAACACAACACACAAGGAGAAAGGGAGAAGGGGAGGCAAGAAGAAGTACAAATCAATAGAGAGCAGTTTCAAATTTACAGGGGTCACTGCTGGGCTTGCAAAAAAAAGCCAGAGAAGGCTCATCAGTATGTACAACACTGGGTCAAGAATGAGTAAGTCCTCAATGAAATGCGCAGTTAAGGGCATCGATACATGAGCGTGTGTATGTACACCTAAGTGTGGACGCACAAGATTGCAAACACGGGCAGGACAGGGAACGTCGGGGCGCCACGGACAGACCCGGAACATGATATTCACCGGGGGTGGGGAGAAGTGGAAGTGTGAGATGGACAGAAAAAGAAGAGAGAAAAAAAAGAGACAGATCCAAGGAGAGACGTTACACTCCCCAACCGCTAAGACGACAGTTAGGTAAGGTCACAGAACAAGGGGTCATCTGACAATAAGACACTGGACTTCAGTTGCTTCGGTCACTTCAGGGAATTCCCTTTCTTGAGAATTGATATTTTAAGATTCAAGAAAATATATCAAATATGTTCATGCAAAAAAATAAATAGTTAAAGAATTCCTGCATCAACACATTACAACTCATCTGGTCCTTATCAGGTATTCAGTCAAGTTTCCTCTGAAAAATAATCGTCAGTTGGTCAAAGTTTCAATATTTTATGTGAATTACAAAAAATCTCTAAATTAAAGTCATTTTCAATCAAATTCAGCCGGGTTTCATCCACATTAAAAATTAAAAACTCTCCCGGACATCATTCAATCAGCTTTTTCAATTATTTCAGAAGATAACAGCAACAGAAGAAAAAACTGTTTTAAAGTGCCATTTGCACGCACGACCCTGAGACAGACTCACATATCAGTTTATGGAGTCAATCTATGGAACTCATTGGACACAATATTGAAAGAAACTACTAGCATAGCTGCATTTAAAATAATCTTTAAAGATAGGATATTAGATAAATACATGAAGGAAAACTTATCGGGACAATAAATGTAAACCATAGACCGAGACGGATTAGGAAGGGGTAGAAATATAAAGTCTTGAAGATTTGTTTTTTTTTTTTTCTGTTAAAATGTCGCCTTCTTGTTTTTTTGTTTCTGTTTTTGTTTAGGAAAAGGGAACAGATTATATAAGAATTTTTTTTCTTCACTCTGTTCCAGTTGTTCAAGCCCAAATATGTTTAATGTATGTTTTCTTGTAAAATGAAAAAAAAAGGCATGAACAATAAACCATATATATACATTCATCTCTTATGAGGTGAATTACAAAATTGCTCCATGTATCTACTTCTGGCCCTTTTTGTCAAATTTTAGTGGCCCGCATGTCTTAAAGTTTGCCTCCTTTGCTTTAGACCGTCAATGTATTACATGCAAGGACCTGGTAACTTTTACTTTTAGGTGTTCTTGTGAATAAAAGCCTTAAAATCTTCTCTTATTTTTTATAACTTAACCCAACAAGATCCTGTGTTGACATTCTTTAGACTGTTGTAACTCTTTGACCGTGAAATTACATTAATTGAATAAACGGTCAAAATTACTGGTGACATCTCTGGTGTTAAAACAATTCATCTATAGAAATGTCCAATTCCAATGATGTAAACTGAAAGACACTGAAAATCATCCCACAGAATCTCTTCTTTTTCCAACCAGCTCACTACTGTGATGATCTCTCCTCAACATTCCCATTTTTTTATATTCTCATGCAAAAATGGATTTGGGTCTTTAAAAATCATGCTGGCATTATTAAAAATGTTTGCACCCTGTTCTGACATGCATCCTCACATGCAACAATGTTCCTGTTTATGACTGTTCATCATCAAATAAGAAGGGGAAGTTTCCCACTGAATGAGGGGAAACACATTTTTTATTTTTTTAGGAATGCACAATAAACTCATACAAATTCCAGTTTGTCTGAGTTTTAGCAAAGCCTGACGGTTGCCTTCTATCATTTGAGGCTGAACAGTCTCACATTTACATTCTGGAGTCTGAATGTTGCCTAAAAACATTGCACACAGCAAAAAAAAAAAAAAGAACTCACTTCTTATAAAGGAGGATGGCACTGACAATGCAGATAATAAAGACCACAGCCAGAACGGGGCCCACCACCCATAACTGGGTTTCATCATGCTCTGCTGGCAGATCCACCACCAGCTCGGGGCTCATCACCGTGTCAGTGTAGGGGCTGGTTGCAAACATTTTCTGGAAAAAAATAAATACACAAGTTTACACTCATCGCACATTTGGTTGCATTTACATGTTCTGCTTGGAAAACCGGCACACTGGCAGTCCAGTGAAAGTCACTTTGACATTTCTGCAGCATATTACTGACCAGTAGTTATTCAACTCTAAATAAGTTTTTTAAAAATGATTTCCATGACTGAAATTGAAGCAGATTACAACAAAACTGAGGGGCAAATCTGAGCTGATCGGATGCAAAACTCACCCCCGCGGTGGCATTGAGTTCAGCCAGCAGGAAGAAGACGTGCTGCTGACCAGGTTCGAGGGGCTTGTTCTCACAGCTGTTGTGGCGATTGTCAGATCCCACTACGAAGCTGAGGGGCAGCTGCTTGAAGCACGCTGTGATGTAGGCATCCCTCTGGTCGAGCTGAGCCAGCTGCCGGCGTGAGCGGTGCTTTGAGGCCACCCGCAAAAGCTGCTCAACAGGCACAGGTTTAATTGGTTTCCCCACATGTCACCAACATGTTGTTAATTTAATATACCAACAGATCATCTCACAAAATCTTTCCATGATTTAGAGCAGGGGTGGGCAAACTACGGCCCGGGGGCCACATGCGGCCCCTTAAGCTACTTAATCTGGCCCTCCAAATTAAAATACATTGAATCAAAAATCCTAATAATTGTTCTATTTTCATTGTATTTCTGGTTTCTTCTCATGAATGGTGTTGTTTCTCTGGCGTTCGTGTGTGTTTTTTTTCTGAGTCAGAAGGTGATTTTCCTCTGAAAAACATCAACAGATTGGATCACCAAAAAGAGAACAAAAATCGAAATTTAGAAATTAAAATTCCCAGATTTTCTGCTTTTAAATGAATATATGTGAATTTTAATCCAAATTAAAGCATGTTTTTATCTAAATTCCATATTATCTTTTTAGCTTATGAGGTTCATTACCAAATCACTCCTTCCATCTGCTCCTTGTCCGGCCCTTATGACAAATTTTAGAACCCTTTCTGGCCCACAAATCAAAAAGTTTGCCCACCCCTGATTTAGAGAAATGTATAGAATTTGTAAATGAAAAAAAATAAACTTTAGCTGCATTCTTTCAACAAACTTTTTAACCGTTTATGCAATTAATTCCAGCAGATTCTGAAGCCTTGTTGATATGCAACACTATAGTTAATCAGTTCTGTTGTAGTAAAAGTTAGCTTTGTGTTTTCTGAGACAAAAGCAGTCAGAAGAGTTACGGTGCGTCAAAAAACGTGGATTATTTCAACACATTCTCATTCCCAACTCGTCACATATTGGGTTAAGGACCCCTCCGCGTCAAGCATTGACGTTTTGGGTGTCCCTAACTTGTTGTTTTTTTGACATGCTAGCTTTCCCAATTAAAACAACCTCCAGGCCGCAAACCGATACCGACCAAACGCAGTACTGCTGTACCGAATCCAGACAAGTACTGGATGGGATACCGGACGCGGTACCCTACAAGGACTGGTACCAAATGTAGTACAACCGTACCGGACGCAGACATTTTAGCTTAGACAAACCAGTACTGGATGCGGTATCGGACGCGGTAGCTTCGATGGACCAGTACCGGATGCAGTACTAGACAGTGTTAAAGAATTAACTGGGTTCAAACAACACAGCCATTTTTTTTTTTTTGCATCGATAAAGGAAGCTTTTGCTTTCATGTAAAAATGCGCTTGTAGTACTGTCACAGTCAGAAGCTCTTTTTTTCCAAAAGGCTATGTGGTAGGATTAAGTGTTATAAGTTATTGTTGAACATGTTTACTTGAGGGTCTAAAGGAGGTGAAAAGAGCTTGAAGCCTTTCGGTGCACTGTTTCAGATCAAAGGAAAAAAAACTCGCTGCCTAATATGGGAAAAAAAGAACACACACACACACATCCAAGCCCGCACACTTCGTTCCAACTACAGACAGAGGCAACTGCTAAGTAGAGAGGATGTGTGTAATCCCAAATTTAACAGGGGGGGTTGCTCTGCTGATCTGCAGCTCAAGGTGACCCCAAGCTATGGGATAGAGAGGATGTGGACTGTAATGCTCTCCTCTGCATGCTTTTGGGGATACATTAGCATTAGCTGTGATGTCTGAGCTGCGTGTGCCCATTCTAGTACAGGCTGTTCACAAAACAGCCGGGAAACACAAACAGAATCCCTCTCTGAAAATTCCCGTCACGACTCCGCCAATATGTTTTATTCATTTTGATCTCCGTAAAGTGTGCCAAGATTCTGATCTCACCTCTTCCATGTCCATCTCATCAGGGTTGATCAGGTTTTTGACAGTTCCAGAGTTAGTCCTAAGTGGTACCACAACCACATAGAAGTTCCTGGCAAAGGAATTACATAAAGTCACAAAAAAAAAAAAAAAGGTTTCATTTGAAGTACAGCAATACAAAATAAAACACTTTTCATCAAAACAATGTTAGTATTTTCAAAGTATAAGTTGCATTTTTTTTGTATAAATTGGTCAGGGGTAGACATAAGAGCGATTTATATTAGATTTTTTTGACTTACCAAAAATATTATTTTTTTCCCGCTAATGGCTAGCGGTTGTTTCCCACTAACGACCACTAGAGGGCATTGTAGATGCGTGTATTAGTGTTTGCCACTGACAGCAACACAGAAGAAAAAACATCGTCCCAAACAAACATTGAGGAAAATCTCATCATTTTCCTCCTGAAATGTGTATTTTTAAAATTTGCATAAAAATATTATTATTCTTGTTTTTATTTTTTTTCCGCCCTTTAACTTTTGAGACAGCGAGTTATTAAACTGGGTTTAAATAGACGGATTTATGTCATATCTTCCGTGCATTGTAAATGAGATATACAGTATAGACAGTCCATGTAGGCACAAAAAAGAAAAACTTGACAGTAGCTTCTCCCACACACGACAGGAGCTTCTCGTTTATAAAAACAGATTTTTGGGAAAAAAATTGAGCATCGAATTTGACGCTTTAAAAAAAGGAATTTGACATGTGAATTACGTATGGTGTGAACTTTAGGCTCGACGGATTTTTATCGTGTATTTTTTGACTCCTGTCTGAAACTCAGACTAGTGACAACACCAATCAGTGAAATATTCACCACCTGGCTGGGCTTTTATTGTGACAGGGCCAAATCCCCTTTAAAAACAACTTCCTGCTCTCCTTCCTACAACTGCTGCTGCTCCACAGTGGGTAGGACATGCTCTGGCTGGCATTTGTCAGAAACGACACAACTTTAAACAAGAAACATAATCACCAAGAAACACTTCTGGTGCATTTAATAATCTGGAAAATACGGTACGTCTTTTAACACTTCCATATGACTTATACAAAACTGACAGAAGCCAAATGCAGCGTTCCCTATCGCGGTTCTCCTTTCGCGGTTCTCCTACTCTCGCGGTCTTGCTATTTCGCAGACTTTTTAAAACACTTTTTTTTTTTCCCTTAAACACTATGTTCTGCACCCTGATTGGCTGTTAATCTTGTCAGTCAATCTGGTTGGTGCAGTGTCTCCTGTACATAGACGCGGTGCCGGGACGTGTAGTTTGCCAGAGTTCCCTAAATTTTAATCATAAACAGTTTTCATTCTGTAAGACATGATTTGTTTTTTTTTTTAATGAAGGTTTGGACTTAAATAAAGATAGAAATGTGGGAAAATGTTCATGTTAAAAGTATATAAAGTGTGTACTGAGGAGACTTTCTCCCTGTAAACATCTGTAATTCTACTTCACAAATTTCTCATACCGCGGGTTATTTTTATGGAACATAATACTCACTTGACATCCTTTGTGTTGACTGGTGAGAAGGACATCATGAGCACGTTGTCTCGCTCAGAAATTGTGGGTTTCTTGATTTGGAGGAGCGGAGCGGTTCTGGCTACCACGCGATGGTGCGGCCCACCACTGGTGCTCTCTTGGCAAGTCACTTTAAACTCATAGGTGGTGTTATGCCTTAGCCCTTTAATGAAGGCCTTCAACTCCCGGGCATCCACATCTTTCTTCTGATGGACATACTCGATCTGGAATTTCACAGTTTGTCAGCACTAAAATTCAAAATGAAGCTCAACTTCCGAAGGGATTTTTTTTCTTTTGTGAAACTCACCACACATTTATACGGCGACCTTTCAGAAAACTTCCACCCGAGCACTACTGTGGTCTTGGTGGCCCACTTCACAGTAAAGTTTTTAGGAACATCTGTTAAGACGATAAAAAAAAAGAGTGCATCTTATCAGAAAAACAAGAAAAAAATGGAAAAAAGAAGAGCCTTAATTCCTCTCGTCTTGCAACGTTCCCCCTAGTTTGAAGAGTGAACACATTGATGAGTTGTGATTATCTATGAGACGGGCAATGCCATTGGTTAAAACACACAGCACGCAAGACTCATGGACGACAAACCCGTTGAGCACAAGGGTGTGCCCTTTGGCTAGCCACTGTGGACAGTGCCAAACCATTTCGCCACTCACTTAGACCACTCGGTGATTAGCAACTGACCCACGTACTTCCAACTGTTTTTACACTGGTGCAAAGTTTGACTTGGCACTGCCGACGAGCAGCCACACAGGCAACGAGACAGACCCAAAACAAAGCATGCCAAATGTTCTCTGCAGTGCATCTGTGGGAGACCATGCCACAAGCTGTCCTGTAGCAGGACGAGGGGGGAAAGGGAAGGAAGCCTCTGGAGAGAATAATTGTCTCAAAATAAACATAAAAATAACCAAAAATAAATAAATAAATAAAATCAAACTTCTGTTTTATCAGAATGGCTATACTCTTGGAGTGACTGAGCTCCTACCTTGTTTGAAAACTGTGGGGTTGCATTTGCTGCATGACTGTGCTTCAAAAAGTGCTGCAAGGACTGACAGGAGTGACTTAACAGCACTTACCTTCAAATTCTAGGCTGATCTCCACTTTCTCAAAATGACTGACTATAACTTACTGACTTGCATTTTTACCTGTTTTAGGTTAGTGAAGTGAGTGTCCAACAGCAAACAACTTAAACATCAATCTTCATTCTTTTAAAAGGAGGTGTTTGGAAGAGTGGAAGGGGCGCTTTTCATTTTTGTGTTGTTCTATTTCCAACCCCCTGCCACCGGGTTTGGGAAGAAACAGGCAAGCCCTACCTGCTGGGTCAATGGCCACCGTCCGATACTGGATAGGTGGGCTGTAGGGCCCTGGACCTACACTGGTGTGCGCTCGCATTTTCACCTCATACGCAGAGTTTGGTTTGAGGCTGTTGAGGACATAGCTGGAAAGGCTGGGAGGCAAGCGCAGTTCTCTTGGTATCTCTCCAGTGCCGGCTTCCTTATAGACCAAAGTGTATTCCGTGATGACTCCGTTCCTCTCCGCCAACACCGGTGGAGACCAGGACAGCTGCACAGAGCAGCACGTCACATTAGAGCCCTCATTGATCTGAGGGTATCCCCCCGGCGTATTCTCCGGCATGCTAAGTTCTGCCACGGCTTCCTCCCCGAAGCCTCCTCTGCTCTTGGCTGCCATCTTGAAGAGGTAAGTGGCTCCCCGGTGAATGTTGTCCACAGAGTACCGCCGTTCTTGGGGAGCAAATTCCAGTGTGGCCAAAGGGGTGATGTCCTTTCGGCCAAACTGGAGCCTGTAACCTTGCAGGTCCATGCCATTCGTCAGGTCTGGAGGGTCCCAGTGAACAACAGCGGACGTCTTTGAGTTTTGAGCCACCGAGAGATACGGAGGACCAGGCACTGTGCAGAAAGAAGAAAAAAAACATTTTCATTTCTATGTATTTAATGTCCATATATGTCTTTAAGTAGGCAGCTCAGTGGCCTTGTGGTAGAGTGTCCGCCCTGAGATTGGAAGGTCATGGGTTCAAGTCCAGGCCTAGTCATACCAAAGACTGTAAAAATGGGACCCAGTGCCTCCCTGCTTGGCACTCAGCATTAAGGGGTTGGATTGGGGGGTTAAACCACCAAATGGTTCCCGAGCGCGGCTCTGTCTGCAGCTCACCGCTCCCTTAGGGGATGGGTCAAATGCGGAGAACAAATTTCGCACACCTAGGTGTGTGACAATGAATGGGACTTTAACTTTATCTTGCTCAAAACTGTACGGCTGGATGGCTTTGATATTGCTCGCCACTTTTGTTGCGTCGCTAATGCTAGGTTCAGGGTGTGATGGCCTGTAAGCTAGCGGGACAGAGTGCAAACAAATGGATAATGGGGAATAGTGGCAGGCTTAGGCTGAATCGAATTCTTCCCCTACCCCTCTGGCTTCTCCCTACCCCTCCAACTGCAGGGGCATTTGAAATGACCAAAATCGTTTTTAAGTCCTCCACCGTGAGGGTGTTCCACACTGAGGACAAATGTTTTTCTTCACGTGGATGTGCACCGAAGCACAAAAGTTTAAATGTAAGTAATTACTTTTTTTTCCGGCAAGACTTTTTTAAAGTTATAAAACCAATTTTGTTATGTATTTCCTAGCGCTAGCAGCTCTGCGCTAACAAAGCTGACCGGCGATGATGACTGACATTGAGTGGGAGTGCCGAGACACTGGCTATGTCCAAATTCCAACTCTAATTCCTAACTACTAAAAGACAATGTAGTGCAGGACTAACTTTTAAAAACAAGTCAGATACCATGCTCACTACTTTTCTGTCTTTTTTTAACGCCGGATATGACGTCAACAAAGTAAAAGTCTAATTATTGCGAACATTTCACGACATCTATTTATGACTCCACTGTGTTCTGATGATGAAAATGTGGATGGTTTATTAAATATTTTTGGCAAAATCATTTGACCGCAATGCATTGTGGTCTATATTCGCTAATGTAGAGAGCCTCGATGCATGCTAGATTTTCGCAAAGACTTCTGGGTAATTTCTAGGGCACTCATTTATAGAACAGTGGATTTGGACAGCTCTACAAAATAGCAAACACACTAAATAGTGGGTAGGGGAGGAATTCGGACTTTATTTCCATTTCTCTCCGTTTGAAAAGCTATATGTAGCATTAGGGCGATTTTTAATGAATGACTGCAGCTGTTTAGAGGATTAGTTTATAAAACCACAGACTGTTTTGATTAAAACTACATAATTATTCGTTGTTACATGAAGATTTTGAAGATCTGATTGATCCTGTTATCATTTCATCACAATCTAGATCCATCCAAAGTTGCTCAGCCTCAGTGTAAGAGAACCGTGCAGCTTTCAGTCGCAGGCAGGTCTTGCTGCAAAATGGATGATCTACCCGTAGGCCCCAGTCTCCATTCTTCAGAGTGGCCCCATTTTGCCACTCCTAAAGATGACACGCGTTTCATCTGAACCCGTCTTTTGAGGTCCCATCACAGAGATAGCAGCAAAGAGAAGCTCTGAATTCTCAACCGACTGTCAGAAGCTTTGAGAGAGATGAGTGTCGCTGATTTACTTTTGAGCACCATATCATCGTAAACAGATTATATTTTTAACTCCCTGTTTTAGGCGCCGCTTTCCTCAGAAATAAACATAGCAGCAGGACAAACAATAGCGAGGTCTGAATGTGGCTGTGGAACAGTTTCTATTTCTCTCGATGGCATTTAAGGACGAACCTCTTTGAGTATGTGTACGCACCCCGAGTCTCAGCACTCTCCATTATTTTGAATAGTTCTTACAATTGTGGCACGCCATTATGTAACACCATCATTATTTGTTCTATGCAAATGGAAATGGAAAAAATAAAAGCCATTAAAAGTTTTCAGTCATTTGGGGCGCTCCTCTTGATTGAACTTCAGGATCTGTTAATTGGATGAGTCATAAAAATGTTTATTTTATCTTTGTGAATTTAACTTGTTGATAATCTGTACACATTTGTTACTCTGATAGTTGCAAAAACAGTTTAATCCAAAAAATACAATATGAAGTTCTACTGAACTGGGGAACATTTTTTAAAAAATCTTTCCTCTGCTTGGCTGTTTGCATCTTATGTGAAGAACAGCAGCTTTGGGGGACCGTTGCGCACAATATTTACATGTGCAACAGTAGTTTCTAGACCCCCGTGTGCAGCCATCTTCATCCTCTATAGTGCCGCTCCAGATGTACACAGAGCAATTTGGCTTGCTGCCCAGTATGGACTTAAAGTAATTTGAAGAAGCCAACATTCGTCTCAGGCAATAAGACTCTCCCTCTATGGAAGAGTGTCATGGTGTCAGTGAATGCAGCAAAACCCACACACACCACAGTGTGCACTCCACCGACCACATCCTCATCCCTTCAGTTTAATTTCTGTTTGCTAATGGTCTTCTTTTTCAAGACTCTTGCAGGAGGAAGGCGAGGGGTAGATGGTGGTTTGTCTGCTCCTTTTTTTTCCCCACTAAGTGTATTGAAAGGGATGGAAGAATACTCCTCATAGATTTCATCTCAGCGTCATTTACAAGCTCACTCTGCCGTCACGTCTGCTGTTAATCATGGAAATAAAAATGTGACGGAGCCATTCTGCGAGTGTGTTTCCACCTCACTTTTAAAATAAGCAGGAAAAAGAGGAAACCCGGTGGAAGTGGGAGAGCTGGGGGCCACGGTGAGTGGATGAACAACAAGTGCATGAGGGATGATGAAGGTGACAATAGAACAGGGGGGCAATCAGCCACAAGGAGAGCCCAGCAGAGATACGAGTAGTCTGATGTATTCTGGTGCGATCACGTGATCAGACAAGAACAAAAGAAAGGATTTTCTAGTCACCTTGATTCTTCTTCAACTCCCACCCTCCTGTACCTTTCCCCTCATCTCCTCCCTTCTCTCATGACTCGGCTCCAATCCCTCTGTTCTTTGGTAAACCCACCCAATATGTCTATCTCAGGGTCGACCCCGGTTCAATCCGTCTTTGACTGACTCTCGGCACGTTTCCCATCAGGCTGCAGTATTAAGAGCTTGCTGTTGACATAAACAGCTTGCTGGAGACCAGTGTGATGTATTATATATATTTTTTTCTTGTAACCTCCTTTGATGTAGACTCATATAACAATATTTACTTGATCAAAAAGCACTGTGTGTGCATACAATTTAAAAAATGAGAAAACCTGGATTCTAACGGCGGGTTCAGACTGGACGCGGAAGCACTGCGGTGCACGCGTGGAATCCGCTTCACCTCCATTTCACACCAGACATATTTTTTAATGACGGTTGACAGGCGCTTCTGCTCAGATGTGATTATTTAGAGCTTCTACAACTAATTTGACATCGTCCATCTTGACTTGTCTCCAGATGCTTTACCTCTCTTTCGTTGATTATGTTTTAGATATCCAAAGCCACACCCCCATCCCCCGCTCCGTAGTTGACCCACTACATTGATCTGTGTGTCCTGTTTGGTTTTTTGTGTGTTGTGCACTTATTTTAACAGCTACACTCTGTTTAGATACAAAACTATGATTTAATTTGTCAATAGTTGTATTTTATTGTGAAAAATTGGTTATATTTTGAAAATTGACCAGATTTTTTTGTGCGTCTTGGCCTAACTTCCTACCAGGGTTGACGCGGATCCCTCAGAAAACAGCAGACGCCGAAAGGATCACTACGTGGCGCTTTGCGTCTGTTGTGGACTACACCATAGGTTGACAAGGGCGCTGAGAGGAAGCAGCCTCCGCTCCTCGCCGTTTCGCAGCGCGTTCCGCGTGCATTGTGAACCAGGCGTAAAAGTTTCTCATTTTAATCAAAGAAAAGTCCCTTATGCATGGAGCTGGTGGTTACAGATGAAAAAGTTTTTTTTTTTTTTTTTTTTTTTAACAATAAAAAACATAGTAACACCTTTTTTATCACTACTTTTTGTTAGAATTACATGAAATCTAATGAATGTCGTAAAATATTCCAAATTAACTTGTAACTAGCTGGCAAATAACTGCTTAAAATAATTAAGGTGAACCAAAAATTGAAAAAAAAAGAAATGTCCATTCCAGAGAACATAAAATGTATTATTATTATATTATGAAGCCATTAATTTACAAGAGAGGTTTATAAGTCTTAAAAGTCAAATCTTTAGGTTTTCCAAATGTTGATGATTATTTACGTCCTTCCTGGTTATAAATAGAAGTTGTACCAGAATGTACTGTACTCCTGGTCCTTCACGAGCTTCTGTTGAACTCATGCTGAAAGTCAAGGTGTCAGTGAGTACAGTTTCTTTTACCATCAAAAGGTGCTTTGAAACTGGGTGAAACTCTGACAGGAAGAGGTCTGGTAGAGACAAAGTCATAACTGAATAAAAGAACACGTTTCTGAGATTTTACGTGAGCTTGGTATGAGTGAATCACCCGCCGACCGACTGAAGCACATCTTAACTGGTCCTTGTAAAACAGTTTTAGGTTTTTCTGTAAACAGAAGAACACTCCAAGCTACAAATTGCAGCAAAAGGGCAAAGGTGTCAAAAAAAGACAAAAAGGCTCGTGTGGAACTGAACCCAACATTATCTGAAAGCTAAAAACTGAAAATCCAAATGTAAAATTTTTGATTCTTTACATAAAATCTTGTACGCTGTTAAATAATCAAACAAATGGCTCCTGGGTGTGACAACAACTGTAAAACATAGAGGAGGAAGTGTAATGAATTGGGGTTGTTTAAGATACATCTAAGTCTTCTATAGTGTAAAAGGCCACCCTAAACCAACACGGCTACCACAGCATTATGCAAATCTCACTGGTACGCAGCTGGTTAGTCATCCTGCAAGATCATAATACAGGAAATAAATCCAAATGATGCCAGAGCTGCACAAGGACAACAACAAGATGGAGAGCAGGAAAACATGGCATGGGTTGAGCAATCTGAATGTCATTAAGCTGGTTTAAGATGAACTGAAAACAAAGAAAATACATCTACATGAGCCAAATGCGTAGTTCTGCAGGAAACCTGGGATCAAATGTCCATATATTTGTAATATTATTTATTGGGTTTAATTAAATGGGGCAGAGATAATACATTTTCTCCTTTTACTTTCATCAAAGACTAAAATATTGTTTAATTTATTGTTGTGTGCTGTGAAAATGAAATATTTAATTAAATGAAAATAAATAAGAAATTACATTTTTGTTGTAAAGAGAATGTGATGACTATGTTTAGTTGTGCAAATGTAAAAAAAAAATGTTTTTTGCATTTGAGTTTAAGGTACATTTTGGTTTGTTTGGTAGAAAAAAAAATGAATACTTTTTGAATGCTATTAAAATATCAATCTGTAAGTGTTGGAGCATCCTAGAATATTTGACCAGTGGTGTAAAAGTGTAAAAAATGGCAATAATTATTAAAAAATTGTGAACAATGAAAATGTGAAATCTCCAGTTTTCATTATATTACATATCTATTTATACTTTTAATTTCAAAAAATTAAAAGGCAATTCAATATTAAAGAATGCAAATGTAAAATATCATTCCAGGATTCAAAATTAAGGATATCAATAGTTTTTTTTTTCTGACCCAGATCTATGAATGAAAAAAAAAAAAAATATGAGACATTTTCCTTTGTAAAATGAACGTTATATTAACAACCTCAAATACTTTTTTGGTGACAATGACACACAAAAATGTTATTGTTCTGTCTTAAAGTCAGTATATTAATAACACATTTAAAGAAAATGCTGTGTTATTCCTAATTTTATCCTTTAACATAATCGTAAATGTATTTATACATTACATGAGTGGGATGTGTATATTTTATAAAATCTGAAAATAAAATTCTTATTTCACAAAAAAATTCTAATTTATTTATTAATTTATACCAAAAACAAATTCAGATGTGTAGTGTGACTATCTTTGTCTTTTTTTTTTAGATTTTTTTTGTCTATTCTTGTGGTATTTTTTTGTAGAAATATAATTATATTAAAAAAACTTTAAAAGTTTGAATATTTTCTCAAAAAGAAATCCCTTCTATTCACAGCTTAACAAAGATTTTTCATATTTTCTGTGCTACTTCACATAAAGCGGGAACATTCCTATTTTCTTGGCTCAAATCCCACATTTGTTCGAAGAAAGAAAAATAAAAAGTGAATCCCAGGATTCTATTTATCTTGGCCTCTGGCAGGAAGCATTTCCTTACACTTCAATAATAATCACAGAAGAGAAAAGCCATTCTGTGTGAGAGATGGCAGAAAGCAGAAGGATATGCTGCAGGAAAACCAAAAGTGAAAGGACTCATTGAGAGGCGTTGGCATCAAGAGACAAACACACCTGTCAGGAGGCGGGAATATTTGCCCAAATTTGTGTAGCCGAGATTCCAAATTAAATAGTGCGTTTTAATTTAACTGAAGGAAATGCAGGTGTTGGAAAGAGATGGATAGCAGGATGTGTGTTTGCAGTTGTCTGACTGTTCAAAGCCGACTGGCATAAACGCTCTCATGAAAAGGTCACTCCTTTCTTAGCCTTGAAATTCCCAAACAAAGCTCAGACATTTCCAACGGCGGCGGCACCGTTTAGATCATGATCACAGCGACTAAGTAAGCACGCGCGCTAATGTCAAACGGTGCTTTCAAGTAGTTACACAGCAAAATGAAGGGAAACGAAGACGACGCGACTTTGTAGAGAGGAGATTCGACTGTTTCATTCCCGCAGCTGAATCCGAAGGACTCAACGCGAGCTCCCGTGTCATCATTATCTGTCGGAAAAATCTTGACGTAACGTAAATGAAGCTCTTGATCTCTATAAATCTGTGAATAGTTTTCTGAACAGGACTAAAATGATAAAAGGAGCGCTGACATAAGCCAGCATCCACTTAAGTCTTAGATGTGTCTAACAGAAAAGGCAGCGACTGACTAGACTGTTGACTCGCTGTCACTGAAGCAAAGCTGCAATTAACCATCAATAAATTCCAGCAGTCCATGCTTTCTTTCCATATTATTAGATTGAAATTCCAGCTTGTAAGTGGAAGAAAAGTGGATTTAAATGAAAGATCGTTGTATTTAAAATGTAAAATTAGCAGATTTCTTTTGATGTCAATGATAAGTCAACTAATTGTCTATAAAAAAATAAAATAAATTAGGCTAACATGGTATTTTTTGGTGTCATTTTAACATTTTTTTGAATTATTTGGATCGCAAAGCCCAACAGGAAGCTTTGGAGACTTACATTTCACATGCACTCGGAAACTGAAGCATGGCATCTTCCTCACTTCCTCCTCAACATTTTGGTCAAGGTTATTAATATTTTAGGTTCGGGAATCGATTAAAATATTTTAAATAATTAATTGCAAATGGCAGTTTTTTTGTGACGATCAGTTTATATATCGATTTTCTTTGCCGCGTTGTCGTGTTACCATGACGTTCCGGACCACGGATCAAATGCTCCACTTTTTGGGAAAAAGCGATTGAAACTGAGAAAAATAGACGATTTAATATTTATTTTGTAAGTGAGTGGGATAATGCCAGACGAAGTGTGCATCATGAGAAATGAAGGCCTCTGATTGGTTCAATCAACCCACTTGTTTCTGTACTGACCTGCCCCTTTGGTCACCACCAGTTTGGGTTTGCTCCGCGCTCCGTCCCCCTTGGTGGTGTATGCTGCTACTGTGATGGAGTACGTTGTGTCCGGCTTAAGTCCTCCAATGACCATTTCCTGTGGGAGACATGCAAGATGGGGGAACAGGAAAATGTCAGAATGCGTGTTGAATTTTTCATGATTTGACCCCCACTTCATGCAGTCCAAACTGCCCTGCGCTGCATGTTAATCCCTCGGTCCCCTTTATTAATTTTCACAAGGCATGCATTAAATACAATACTTCCTCCCCTGCGTAATGCTGGACCCGTTCCATTACGTAAATCCTTCGAGCTGCCAAAGTGGAGGAGGGCCATTACGTATTCAAATGGAAAGCAGCCCTCCTCTTATTCCTTAAGCAATATCCCAATCAACAACTTAACTTTGATGAATGCGTGCTGAATACATCCTGGCCTTTTGCTGGCAGTTGTTACTCAAGCCATTAAGTTTCCTCGAGTCCGTTTTTAAAGAGAGGTTTCCGATCAATTCTAATGAATCTTTCAGAGAAGCAGGTCTGCACGAATGTGGAATGAGGTTTTTAACAGGGCGGTTGGCAGAGGGATGGAGGAAGTCAATAAAGGTAAATGAGCCATAAGTACTGTCTTGTACTTGACATGCATTCATGTAGCCGATGCAGACGGAAGACGAAAATCGGAGCTGCCAACAAAAGAATCCTTTTTGACAAAAAATCTTTAAAAAGATGAGGTGTGTAGAGAATTTGGGGAAGGTCGAGAAAAGCTCTACTACGGACTTGATATATGACTTCAGCTCCTTGATAACACTAAGTCACTATGAAATCTAAGGGAAAAAAAATCAAACACATACAAACAGAAAGAAACACAATGCAAACCACAAGACGCAGATAGAAGGAGCTATTGCAACCTGATCTATAACAGCAACCCGTTTGGTCCCCATGTGTGATTATTACATCACTTCCTCTTTGTGGCAAACATTCAGATATTTAAGCAATTCATTCATTTCTAATTTTTTGTATGTCAGGGGTTCCTAGAAACTTGTAATCTATAATAAAATCATTTTTTAAAAAAAGCTTCTACCTTTACGATTGCCTGAGCCCTTTCAGCAATGAATAACTCAGTGTTCTCCCATAATTTGTATATTTCTTGTTTGTTAGTAGCTCCAAGATTGTAAAACTTCTAATTCATGAATTTAAAAAAAATATATTAAAATTTGCTCCAGGTCGCATTTCCCGACAGCTTTGGCTCTTTAACGGTTTCAGCAATAGTTGACTCACTTTACCCGTAATTAGTACATTTTTTGTATGTTATTGTTGTTCCAAGACTGTAAAATTTGTAATTCCCATATTTCATACATTTTTTTTTGTTTGTTTGTTGTTTCAAACTTGTAATTTATTAATAAAGAATAAATATTAAAAAAATACCCTCCTGGTCACATTTTCCAACATTTTTCCCAACTTAACGATTATCCGAGCCATTAAAACCACAAATATATTTTTGGTATGTTTGTAGTTGTAAAATTTGCAATTCAATAGTAAAAAATGAATAAATAAAAATTAGCTTTCCATCACATTCCCCAGTGGGTTTGCCTCCTTTACGACTGAATTAGCCTTTTAAACGAAGGAAAACGCCGTGTTCACACACATTTATGTTTTCTAAACAACAAAGCGATTCCCCCGAGTAAATTACAGATCTGTAAATAAAATAGAAATAAAAGGTCACCTAAATGCAACACTATAATCCCATATTGTTGTCATTGCAGACAATCTCAGCAATGCATGCCACTATAAAAGCTAAGTCATTCTATCTGTTTGGTCATTTTTAACTTTTATATGTTGGCAACAGTAAAAGAGAAGAAATGAGGAATATTTTACTCTATGGAGACTCTTTTAATGTATTAACTGGGTTAATAACAAGTCGGTAATAAGCAGCATCTTTGTAATCTGCGGCGTGACCTGTCATCAAGCAGAAGAAGAAGAAAACATTTGCACATGCGCTGTACGTTTCAGGTAAACCTGATTTAAATTTTTATTTTTTTTTCCTTTTTTTTGTCAATGCTAAAATAATAAAGTAAACATGTTCGTCATTGTAAACACTTAAAGAAGTTATTATTGTCATTGACATGGTTCCGTACAGATACACAGAACGGTAAGTGCTGTAATATTTTTGTGGGACTGATCAGGTAACCGTTACAGATCAGGTAGCTACAGTAGCATTAGCATTCCAGCCACAGATGCCAGTGATTATTGCATCAGTCGACATTTTATCCAACCCAAACAGCAACTCCAGTTTGTTCTTTTTCCCTCGTGGCATACGCATTGTACAGAGTTTGATTGGCCAGACATCTGAAAGAAGCTTCTGAGCCATAAAGAACAAAGACTGAAGGGTTGAGCAAATTGGAAAACCAAACTTAGTTGATGCAACAGTCACTGTTTCAGGGACACAGCACTCAGGTGAAACATCATACTCACATATTCAGCGGTATCGTCCGTTTCCCACTAACCCCCCCGCCAAAGATGAGAGTGCAGGAGAGAAAGAAAAAGAGAGTTTTTTTTTTTTTTTTTTTGAGAAAAAAGAAAATAGAAGAAATGGAACCGTGACAGACAAGGGCATTACAGGCTTGAAAGCAGAAGGTGGGTAGCAGAAATAGGTCACTAGTTTTAGAGGTAACGGGGAGAAAAGCTGTTTGAAGCTTGGAAAGGGAACTTAAATGAGTCTTGAGTTGTTTTGATGCAGGTTTTCAGGGTTTGATGATGAGACGAAATTCTACGATAAAATAGACACATCCTCGTCTCCCAGGAGTCTCATGACTGCTTCCTGTGTCTCATTTATTTTGCCCTATTAGAGATCTTAATTGAAAATTTTCTCAAGAGTTTAAATCTACAAAAAAAAAAAAAAACAAGGTGAGTTTTTTCCAGGTGTTGTTTAACTTATTACGTCTCCAGTATGGATGATTGCTAGAAGAAAAGCCCCAAAGCTACAAGAAGACGAAAGAAAGGGCAAAGCTTTGACTGAAAATTTGTTATTATAGACTGAGGTGAAAATAGCACCAAGATTACAGCAATTGGAAAATGAAACAGAGTGGCAAAAGCAGTTACACTGCTTTCTATTCTCAAATTATGCTTGCACAGCTACTGCAGTGGGGATAATAATTACGGTTTGTGTGCAAGTCGAGTTCATGGGGAAATCTCTTTTGAAAACAAAAACACGTGGTCATACCTGAGCGTCAGCGAGCATGACATCCTTGATGAGAGGGAGGCCCCGCGATTCTCCGTTTTCTACTCGAACATAGTGAACCTGGTAACCACGGATTTGACCGTTCTGCTTGCCGGGCGTTAGAGAGCGCCACATCACCTTAATTGCTGTGGAGTTGAGGACCTCCACCTCTACTCGCCTTGGTGGAGCCCCAGGAACTGATGCGAAAGAAGAGAGGGAAAAAAAATGACACAATATCCTTAAGGTTTGGAGCCCTAAAGGGACATCGAAGTAAAAAGGAAAAAAAAAATAACGTAAAATTAAAAAAATTTGAAGAAACTCTTTTTATCCGTTTACTATCTGGTGCCATTTTTTAACCATTTTTTTGTTTGTATTCAGATAATAACAAGATTGCAACTGGTGCTCACCAGGTAGTACTTTTTTTTTTTTTTTTTTTTTTTTTTAAAGACACCAGATAGTAACTGGTGTGCATTGGATAGTAACCAGAAACTTTTTTTTTTTTTAGAAAAGAAAAAAAAAAAAAAAACAGTTACTGGTGCTTACCAGATAGTAACAAGTATTTTTTTTAAACAGATAGCAGCTGGTGCTCACCAAGTAGTAACCAGATTTTTTTTTTTTTTTTTTAGGTCTTATAAAAAAGGAAAAAAAGTAACTGGTGCGCACCTTATAGTAACCAGAAAAAAAAAATGTTTTTGAATTTTTTTTCCTTTTTTTTTTTTTGCTCTGATGTCCTTTTAGGGGCTCCATATTTAAGAGGTGAGATTCTGATAAATGATATTCATGCATCGTTTTGATTAAAAATGCATAAATATTCACATAGAAAATGCAACATTCATTCATCAAAATGCATACAATTTTATTCTGCATCAATATTGATAAATTGTATTGAATAATAAACCGAATTGATGTATGCATTTATTAGGGGGTGTGTATTGCCAAGAGTACACATAACATGATATGACAGTACCCGACCATGTTTCACTATTTGTTTAAATTATAACATAAGAATTATATGAATATCAGTGCATTTTTCACAAAAGTAAAATGATAAGATACAGATAAAGATAAGTTACGTTATTTAATGATCAGAACATTAAGCATTGCAACTGTATCTCATAAAAAAGTTTACCCAAGAAAATTCCTGGTGCTTTTCTTTGGGTAATTTAAGAAACATTTAAAACAAAAGTAAGATTGAAAAAACTGTTTTTTTTTAAATAATAATTAAATATCACCTTGGCAGTATTTTTTTTTAGTTTGATACAAGTAACCCCAATACATATTAATAGATGTGCTTTTATCTGATTTATGCACCTTAAACAAAATATTATTTTGATCAAAGTACGATGATTCATGGGCTCCAGCAACCCCTTTGGAAAGAACAACATTCACAAAAAGTGTTAAGAATGACAAATATGATGAGGAAACATCCATTCTGCTGCTGGCCTGCCCTTTCATGCCTCCCATCACCCATCATCGGCGCTTCCTCCTGTCACCTTCAACCTTTTATCGACTCTGGGAAACACCGTCTCTCTGTCATAACCACCTTTAAGATGGCCCTTCTTTTCAAGCTGCTCAATCTGTAATGGATTGTCTCTTTTTGCCAAAGAAGTGAGCAGGAAACATCTTATTTTTGACTCCAAAATCCATATCCTAAAATCTATCTCCCATCACTTCTGTTTATAACTAGATTCCTTTTTACATTTTGGTGAGTTCTATTTGTTATATTTTAAATGAAACCAGAAAGTTTTCTGTAAAATCCCTGAAAAGTGTCACTTTTTCCTAACAGGTGCATTAAAAATCTGAGTTTAAAATGGCCAAAAAACAACTTCAAATGCTGTACTAAAAGTAATTGTCAGTCATAAATCAGAGACTTGCGTGCTTTGACATGCTTGCATTTTAACTTCTCAGTTTGTCTCTTATCCCACTCAGTAGTAAGAAACTTGTATTGTTTTTCTCTGTCAAAAGAACAATATTTTTAAGGACTTTGATTTCCCACCGAGCACTTTGTTTTTCCACACAGGAGCACATTGGTGGTGCCACATTTATGGTTCAGGTGTGGAGAAGTAAACCGAATCAAAAACGTATTTATTTGCACAGTAGTTGGTATTTATTTCAAGGCCACTAACTGGTAAAATGCTTGGATCTACTTTGTCTGACAGTACTATGGTGGCCTAAAACGCACAAATTATTTTAGCAAACAGAGAACATCCTCAGACGTACCGTCTTCATCTGTCCTGCAGATGATTGGCTCGCTCTCTGGGCCCGATCCGACCTCAGTGGCGGCGGACACAGTAATGTGGTACTGAGTCCACTTTCCCAGCCGCTGCAGCAACACCTGCTCCACTGTGGGAGGCACCGTCGGCTCCTCCGTGGGCTTCGGGTCGCCACCAGTCCCTTCTGACGGGCTCACCACTTGGTAGAGCACCCTATACCCCGTCAGGTCCCCGTTCTGACTCTTCAGAGGTGGGGGGCGCCAACTTACCAACAGGCTGGTGGAGCTGGTGCTGCTGCACTTAATTTCTTGAGGGGGAGCTGAGGGCTCTGGTGAGGCGGAAAGCGGGCGGAGAGGGAGAGAGGTACGGGACGAGGGGAAAGGGGGTTGGAAGGGTGAACGACAAAAAAATAAAAAGATGGGAGAGATAAAGAAAATGAAAAAAAGGAAAAACTCAAACAATCAGCACAATTCAAATGAAAATATTCAACAAAAAAATGCCAAAAAAAGAAATAATAGTGTAAATGTCAACTTAAGAGGCATAAATGAACAACAGGACAAGCACATGTAATTATGAATCAGGATGGCTACTCTTCAGAGATATGTGGGGATGAGATGAATTCATTTTTGGTGTCAGATTTTTTAGCTGTAAAAGGCTTCAAAGTCATTTCATGCATCACTGCCACTGAAGCTCTTGGCTAACTGTTTAGTTTCTGTCAACTCACAACTAATTACCAGGTAAACATGTCTCAAGCGGTAATTTTCCAACACAAGGCCTCGGCAATTAGCACCAACACCGAGCGTCTTGGCTGTAAACAGAGCCATTAAGGATTGAATGTTATGCCTGTAAAACAACATATAATAAGACTTTGATTAACTCATTACTTAAGGGTATTTTCTTTAAATCAAAGTTCACTTTTTAGGCACAATTAATGTACATAACATATCTTTAAGGTTGTTTCTGATCCTGGTTGCATGTGCCTTTAATGACCCACTCCAATCAAAATGTTGATTTGGGCGTTTTTAACATGTTCTTGTAGCATTTTTCTTGTGAAGGAGGATATATATTAAGAAAATAAAGTTTAAAATGGCATTTCTGAGTGTTTATTTATTCAAATCGCTGTGAATCTGGAGCAGACAAAAAAATCACTTAGAAAAAATCCTGCAGGTGTAAGATGGCAGTTAGACGGCTGTCAGGCGGCAGTCAGGCGGCAGTCAGGAGGCAGTCAGGCGGCAGTCAGGCGGCAGTCAGGCGGCAGTCAGGCGGCAGTCAGGCGGCAGTCAGGCGGAAGTCAGACGGCAGTCAGGAGGCAGTCAGGAGGCAGTCAGACGGCAGTCAGGTGGCCACAAACAACATCAAAGCCTGCTCTGTGGTGGAACTGCAAACATTTCTTGCCATCCTTTGGCGACATGTGGCACAGGGTGAGCTAGCAGCATGCTAGCAATCTACGCCATGCATCCGTCGTGAAAACAAATAGTTCAGTGTAAGCGGCGCTTAACTTGGTGGAAAGGCTCGCCAGAATTAACTAGACCAGACCGGATCGCCTAGTGGAAATGAAGACTTTGTCCTAAAAAAGATTTTTCTTCAGAACGGAATAATCATAATTAAAAAACCTCTTTTATAATAGATCAAAAGATGATCAGAGTGGGACTTTAAAGACACCATGACACTTTTAATGGGGGGGTTCCTGAGTGCGGCTGTGTCTGCACCTCACCACTCCCCCAAGGGATGGGTCAAATGCTGAGAACAAATTTCACTCATCTAGGTGTGTAGCAACTAACGGGACTTAAATTTGAAGTTTGACACAAAGTGTGGAAGAGGTTTTGTCTTTCTTTTTCCCACATGATGGCTTTATTTCACAGTAGCAAATCCAGTTCATTATTACACTGCTGTCTGTTTAGCAGAAAAAACAAAGAATTAAAAATAAATAACTGCATGTCATCTGAAAAAAAGACAACTCCACACATAAAATTAAGGAGAGAACTCAAGAAAACAATGAGAAAGAGTAATGTGTTCTTGTTCTGGGAAAAAAAAATAAATAAAGCTGAAGAAATAAATGATGAGCTTAAAGAATGGGCTGCAAAATTAATTTCTCTGTAACCCAAAAGACTCAAAGGAAAGAGCTACAACAACAGGAATGGTGTAAAAAGACAACTTAGACTGCATATAAACGTAAAAAAAAGACAAACAAAATAAAAATCACAAATATCGTCTGCATTATACGTACCTGACTTCCAAAAATACAACATTTCAAAGACTTTCTTACCCCCAGCACCTGACTACAGAGTGCACTTACTCTGTATTCAGTGAGTTGCAACACTTTCCCTTCCAGAAAAGCACATCGTGCCGTTTTTGAGGTCAGTTTCTGTTTTTCCATAAACACCTCTAATTTTTTATCAACCGAGAGCTCATTTTGGACTCGCTTTGATGTTACCGGGAGGGAGAGGGTTGGCTCAGTGCTGCAACCAGGACTGTTTAGTTCTGTACTGTTGAGTCCACAAGACTGCGAGAGGGGGAGACATCCAGGGAATACTCACTTTTAAGATATTCAGTGCTCGTGAACTTCTCCGAGCGCACAAACATCGTTCCTTGTTCCCAATTTATACAAATAAATCCCATTTCATAGCTCCATTTTCATGTATTTTTGTCGAATCTAATGTAATTTTAAAATTGCCAAGGCAGAAAAAAATATAGAGGAAACAAGACGGAACGCTTGTGTAACGGATTTTGTTAAAGTTTAATGACAACATTCTGACTGTAATGTCACTTTGGCAAGAATGACTTTAAAAATGAAAGGAAAAAAAACAAGGAGTTTGGAGAATCCCTGAAACCCAGGAAAGTTTTCAGCTCTCAGAAATAAGACAGAAACTCAGCCGCAGTTCCCCAAACCCTTCTCTGTGTCCAATGGGCTTATTTACTTAAGGTCTTACTGGATTTTGAGCTTTTCAGCTTCTTTCCTTTACCCATATAGTATTTCCAAACTCTCCAAGTCAAGAATGATTGCTCAGTTCTCAATCTTTGTGGTGCAGAAAAAAGGCTATGAATCTGACAAGGCCCGGGCTATCACGGAGCACAGGCATCTCCGGGCCTGATCCTGATAAAGGTTTAAGACAAACTGGGCCACAGCCTCAATAAACTGCGGATCCCATGAAGGACACGGGAAGGATTACGGATACAAGAAGCGAACAATCACAAAAGAGCTTCACTTGGCATTCTTTATAAACCTCCTCTGAAAGAGTCCAATAAATGCTATGTGACAAATAATTGGACATGTCGACATTCATTCTCACATCTTAACTTTTTGGTCTTGCGATGTCACTGCAGTTTGTCTTTGATCAAATATTATATGCTTATCGTCGAATGAAGCCACTTCTGTGAAAACTTTTTGAACACTCTGCATAGAAATGTACTCAGAGAATCGTTTGATTTTTCTGTGTTAGCAGAAAAGCTCCGGGACAGGGAATAAACTATGACTGAAAGTGAAGACGTTAGGCCACATTCAGTTCAGTCAGGGCACGGCAGTGGAGGAGTGATAATTTGGGAACACTAGTCGCTACAGTTCGGCACAAGTCTGTCCGGCTGACCCTCCTCACCGGGAGCGGATCATTTAAATCTACTTTCTGTTCACACGAAACGCAATTTAAGCGTTAAATTCTCGCTTTTGTTTCACTGTATGTGTGTACCGCTAGCATACACATCTCACTTGGACAGTCAAACTGTGCACCTCTCGGCTAGAATCTGGTGTATTTTAGCCCAGAGTTTGGTCAAGTTACTGCTGTTCCCGCCCTTACAACAAATTAGTGATACCGGTGATTGTTTTCTTTTTTCTTGTTTTTACTGGTCCAAAAAAAAAATCCGAACCATGACTAAACCTGTAAAACAATCCGAACCTGGAGTTTTGTGCTCCGTTGCACCCTTAGTAATTCGGAATCCCAAATCTGACAACATAACTACCTGTAAATAAATGTGTTCCACTAAAATACGGTGAGATTGCTCAAAAGTTAAAAATAGGTGAGAACTGGCCAAATAGAAAAACAGAATAAATATATTTTTGAGGGTCAGAAAAGCCACTAGAAATATGACAACTTTATGTTGTTTCTTTAAAAAGGTGTTTTATTAATCCAATATATGTTTTACTCATTGCTCCTTTATCTAACTGTTGTTGATTAAACCAGAGCTTTTGCTCCAGAGTGCTTTGAATAGCTGTTATTTTTCACTGTTGACATAAATAACATAATTCCAACCAATTCCAAAGCTGAGAAAAGCAGCAGTACACAATTAAGGTGCATCAACTGATTGTGCATCGAGAAGCAGACTCTGTTACGTTAATTGGTCTTAGTGTTACGGTGGGTCAAAGAGCGTGATTCATTTCCTGTCCTCAGCGACAGCTACAGTATTGACCAGAAAATTTGGCATAAGGGCCGGAAAAAGGAACAGATGAAAGGAGTGATTTGGTAATGAACCTCATAAACTAAAAAGATAATAAGGAATTTAGAGAGAAACATGCTTTAATTTGGATTAAAATTCACATATATACATTTAAAAACAGAAAATTGGGGAATTTTAATTTCTAAATTTAGATTTTTGTTCTCTTTTTGAGTTGATGTTCTTCAGAGGAAAATGCAAACTCAAAGAAATCCAAAAAATCACCTTCTGACTCAGAAAAAAAGACACACGAACGCTAGAGAAACAACACCATTCAAGAGAAGAAACCACAATGAAAATAAGACAATAATTAGGATTTTTGATTCAATGTATTTTAATTTGGAGGGCCAGATTAAGTAGCTTAAGGGGCTGCATGTGGCCCCCGGGCCGTAGTTTGCCCACCCCTGGTATTGACGGATTAAATGATCCCACATAAAATGTCATATTATCCTATTTTTTAAATAAATATTTTCAAAATCTGTTTTCCCCACAAATTTCACTTCAGATTGTGGTACAATTTCCTTAACATAATGAATATTTGATTGTATTTGTATTATCAGAAGCCTGGGATGACATGACTCCTGTTTGTGGGTCTCTGAGGAATTAATCCACGAAATACCAAACAAAACCCTCCAATATCTCTGAAAACCTACAGCAATTACAGTAAGTAAGGGAGTTGTAGGAGATGTTTGTTTTTCGTACAGAGGATTTAGAATCTGCCACTTTAATTTCAGTGAGAGCAATTGACTGGTTACTAGCAGGTTTTAGGTATAATCTAAATGTGTAACAAAGCCTGGAAATCCAAGGCCTTGGCTCATAGCTCATTGCAGAGCATGAAATTAATTCTGACGCTATGAAATGGGATTCTTATCTGCCACTCTGTGGTCCTACAGACACCCAGCGTACATCTATGGTCTTGTTACTGTGCTTTGCAACGGACTGGGGGACCCTCTCCTCTCTCAGGTTGTGGACTCAGAATGGTTGAACAAAAATGATCTCAACCTGGTCTGATAGCGGTAGCATAGCCAACGGAGCTTTGACTTTAGATGGGCGCCACTGTCACCTGTTTGTTAAACTTGCCGTCATACCGGACAAGAGAACAGGCTGTCTGTGCTCCCACGTATACAAATACGGAGGTCTTATTTATGTCAAGAATAAGGAGCATGAGGGGGATTTTCATAGACAGTGGTACCCATCAGAAGCCCCTGGTAATGCTACTTGGACTGAGTAATGCTGTAACAACCTTTCAACAATGTTCAGCAGAGAAAATGTTCCAAAAAACAGTTTTCAAAATCACGTAACCTGTCTGTTCTCACTTTGTGGTCCAAGGCTTTAGTCTGACAGTCACACTCCAACAGATTTCAATGATTTTATACTTTAATGTTGGTGTTCACAGAGCGCAAAAAACAAATAAAGCTTTCAATGGAGCCCTCTTGACTTTGAGTGGAATGAGTAACACATATTTCTTTATCTTTAAACTATCAAATGTTTTCTTGAATTCTCTTTTTTTTTTAAGTACACCAATATGATCTATGTCAGAATTATTTTGTTGCATTTTTCTCTAACAATATGCCCGATTTCAATCCTTAGTTTATAAAGTCCCTGTTCAAAAGGTAATGGTAAAGTGCTAACAAGCAGAAAAATACATCAATTATTATCTGAGCCATTCCAAAGATACCTAATCAATACAAACTAATCCAATCCAGATAATTTAAATAGGGCCCAAATTGACTTAATTGTATAACAACAACCTTGATAAGAACAGATTACACGGAAGACGCCAACAAAAGAACTTTTTGTGCTGAACTACCCTCCAAATGTACCTGTTGATCAATTAATTAATTATAAAAAGCCAAAAAAAAAAGTTTAAATATCTTTATTTAGGACTAATCTTCGAGCAAACGACTGTCAGACTAAATTCCTAAACCACAGAGTCACTTACCTCAAAGTGTCCCAAAGATCAAGTTAAGTTTTGGTTTCAAACGAGTTTGCTTTGTCTGACTTAGTCTTGCATTTAAATGAGCTTGTGAATGAAATCCTCATTAAATTAGTTCTAAACATTCCAAGTGAAACATGTCTGAAAGAATGGCTTCTAAATTTAAGAAATGAAAATACATTTTCTTGAAATACACCAACATATTGTCTGTTTACAAGGCAGTTCTTGTACATATGTGCTGCTTTGGCAGTTGTATTGTACTTTTTTTTTTTTGCTTGTGACTTGGATTCATGCAGAAACCCAAAACAAAGACAAGCAAGTCCCAAAATGCCAAACCAATACACTTCCAGGGCAAAATTAAACCTCAAATGCCTTGAAAATAAATCAAATCAAAAAAAAAAGAAAGAAAAAAAATACCAAAAGAGGTTTAAAAAAAAAAAAAGAAGAGGCTTGAAGTGAGAAAGGTGATGTCAAGCCATTCAGAGGGGAGTTTTTGTTCCAGTGCACAGGGAAGAACAACCAGAAGAGAAAGAAGAGCTGAAAAGGGTGATGTGAGAGGAAGAGGAGGAGGAGGAGGAGGAGTGTTTCCAGTGTAGTCTGCTGTTAGAGGTAAAAGCAAATGCAAAAACAGAGGCAAGGAGACCACCGACACACATTGACAGGCGACAATGTGCACAGACACTCGAGAGACGCTGGGACACAAATGGTAATGAATAAACACAAAAGTAGATTTCATGCTTAAAATGATCAAAGATCAATCAACTGTTTAGCAGCGACTAGTCAAGAACACCCAGATGGGTGGAGGGGAGAGATGCATGATGTGACACTCTCTGTTTCAAGTCTGCACAGTCAGTGTTGCGTCTTAGCAATAACAAACAAGAACTGTGAGGTGGGTTTCCCGAATCCCCCATTCCAGCATGCGGGGGGTTAGCCAACAGTTGCACTAGTAGAAACAGAAAACGTGTTAAAGAAGTTTGCTTCCACTGTAATGGGCCTCCTGCAGTACTTTTTAGATTACCACCTTAGATACTCCACTTTAGTAACAGAAACACATATTTTTCTTGATTATTCTGGTTTATGCAGCATTCTAATCCCAATTTCTCTTTTAAATCCATATATATTGTATATATTCATAAAATAAAATCATTAGCTGCGTTTCCATTACACATATACAAAAAACGTCATCAAAATTCAAGAAACTATGGAAAAAAAAAACAGTTTTGTGATTACACTATTTTTAATAAATCCTAATTAAGCGTATAAACACAAACCAACTCAAGTCATTAAAAAAACATGGCAACGCATGTGAAATATACTTTGATTTGCAGCAGATACAATTAAAATTCTGCCACGGCACTAGTTCTCATCATCATCTATCAAAGGAGACGTCGGCGTCTTATTCAGGTCCTGGAGCAATGAGCTACGTGGGAGCGGCTACGGATAAAGCAAGTTTGGGAAATCGTGGTTGGTGATTTTAAGCTTAAGTTTTGATGAGTTGTGTGATGCTCTGCGATCTTTTTTGGCACCCCCTATGTTGCGCCAAAGGAACTGCACAGCTAAGATTGGTAAGCGGATAATGGTCACTTGATTAATTTAATTAAAAACAGGCATTTTTATCACAGTTTAGTTTAATTAAACATCTCGATTCTGATAAAACCACAAAAAAGTACAAATTTTTTCTTTTTTTTTTTAATTTAAAAAAAGCTATTTTTCCCCCAAAATTGACATGTTTCCAATAGGCAAATGTATTATCGCTAATCCAATTTGCGCAACTTCATAGGCCGGATCAGAATTCTTCCCTTCTACCTCCCCCTACATTTACCCCATCACACAAGGAGTTCTGGAAAAATAGTGTCTTCAAATTTGGATATCACTCCCACTCGATGATGTCATCAATAGTTGCCGGTCATCTATTTTAGCGTGTAGCTGCTAGCGATCGGAAAATACATGACATCTATTTTATAAATTGAAAAAGTTATGCTTAGCTGTTGGACAGGAAAAGTTAGAAAAAATAAATATAAAAAATGGATTTGGAAATAGTCAATGGAAACACAGCTAATTTGAGCAATAAAACACAGTTGATAAAAATTTGTCTTGTCATTACATCAGTGCTCAGGTCAACCGCAGTAAATTCATTTGTATAAGTCCCATTAGATTTCATTGGGATCTTGAAACAATAAAAATGTGCATTTTTCAACATGTTTGTGTTCTACTGGCAACATAGACCATGCTAGGACTCCACAGGTTTGATTTCAGTTCTGTTTCCAAAGTAAAACACTATCTCCGTTTCATCATTCTAAGTGCTGACTTTTGTCTTCTACAGTCTTGTTCTGAAAAAAAAAATCTTCCTGCTAAAAGAGATTTGTTAGAAGCGAGACATAATTTAATTCAAACTTTTTTTTATATATGTCCAACAGGAAGTGTACTTTCATTTTACAAAGAAAAAAAAAACAAGAGGTAACCATATTTTGTTATTTTTTGTTTTAAAATGTTTTTTTTTTATAGAAGTAGAAATGAAAAGCAAAACAGGGTGAACTATCACACCACATGGACCTTTTTGGAATAACAAAAGTCAGCAAACTTCTGCAGCAAAGCCAAATCATTAAAAATAAATCAGGAATTGTAAAACTTTCAGGCAAAAGTACTCTTCGATGCAGCCTTCTAAAATCGATGCCACCTTGCAAAAAGTTGAAAACAGCATTTAAATTGTCACAGTCAACAATTTAGATAAATAAATAAATGATAAAAAATCTCAAGTAAGCAAAGAATTCATTGAAACAACATGAAAAGGAGTTCTCTGGTTTGTTTTTTTGAGACAAAGTAATAGTGTCACAGAAGCAACTATAGAGAAGACAATAAGGAAATGTTTGCAAGGTTCACTCAATAGGAAGGAGAAAAAAACCTCAATACAAGTCAGCTTAATGAAATAAAATACAATTTCTAAATGATCAAAGAGGAAACTTTCTTTGTGAAAAAGACACTGAAAAAGACAAGATAACAGGACTTGAGATTGAATAAAAAGCTACATACTGGCTTGCAGCGTCTTCTGTAAAATTTCGTTTGTGAAGGCTCCGATTCCTTTGTCAGAGATGGCTGCCAGGGAGAAGTAGTATTCTGTATTGGGACGGAGACTTTCCACAACATATGATTTTGTGGGATCAAATGTTTTCTTCATCTGTTAATTGGAGAAATAAGTCACTAAAATACCCAGGAAAACAGCTGTGATATTGGATCATGGTGAGCTGTTGCCATGACAAGAAGCCAAAGTTTGGCCTAAATTCCTACCTGGTTGCCGACACTACTTTCCCTGTAGCGGAGCTCATATCTTCGGATAGCTTCTTTGTCGTGGGCGGGTTCCCAGGTGAGCTCAATGCTGGTGTCAGATACAGCACCAACCTGAAATTTGGAGGGCTGCCCTGGAACTAAGGAGCATAATACAGGACATGCACAGTCAGTTTGTGAAAACCAAATCTAAGAATCCCAAAAAAAATTGAAAAAAAATTAAAGCTTTTCTTGCCAAAAAGTAATGCCCTTGTATCTCCTCAGACCGCTTTGTTTATGAAATGTGTCCAATTTCATACAATAACAGTTTTTTTCTATCATTTGTTGAACTATTAAGTTCAATGGGGTATTAGGGCCACCATAAAAAATGAATAAATAAATGTATGAGGAAAGGTTTTAAAATTATGAGCAAAAATAAGTCATTTTTTAAAGAATAAAGTGTTAAAATTATGAAAAAAAGGAAAAGTTTTACAAGAATAAAGTCATAATTTCTAAAAAAAAAAAAAAGTACATATTTCATGTATAAGTTTCATTTGTTATAGCCTTATGATTTACGAGATTAATATCATAAATTTATGAGGCAAAAAAAAAAGACTAATGCTTTAGCATGAGATTCATGGGGCGCATTGTAAGCGCTCACAACACTATTGGTTTCCTAAATGAGGAAAATGTTATGAGCTGCGCTTCAATTAGACATATGCGCAACACTTTGTCAAAATTTTAGGAATATAAAAAAACTCAATTATACTGTTTCTATTAAATCCCAGTTATTTGAAAAAAACACAAAGCAACTCACAAGATGAGTCATTCAAAAGGAAAATTTTATTTAATTTTTTTTGTGTATTTAACTTTGCTTCAAACATGCAATATGGCACACAGTGGAGAGTAATGATAATAACAATAACAGCAACAACAACAAAAATAATACAGATATTTGTTTGAAAGGGAGCAGGTAGAAGCTTAGCTTATTTAAAGGGCCAGTACCAGGCTTTTCTTAAGTCTTTAAACTATATCCATATATATGATCATAAATTACTTTTGGAACAATAAAGTGCAAGTTATTTATGAAATATAAGTTATTTTTGAGATTTTTTTTTTTTTACCCAGAAGTAAGAAGCCTCTCTCTCTGAGGCACCGCCTTTTGCTCCTTGCAGGTGCCACCCATTTTGTGGCGTTATCCTAGAGCCAGTAGAGCTCTGCAACACGTCTAGCTTTCAAAAAACAAACAACATCCGAACTTTTTCAAAGATAGATGTGCATATCCACCCATCGCTACACTAACGGTTAACGGCAAAGTTAGCGGTTGAGCGGCGAAGTTAACAGTTGAACAGCAAAGCTAGTTGGCTGACCATCACTAGCTGTGCTGGGATGTTAGTGGCTGATTGCTGCTAGTTGAACAGTTAAGCTTGAGTCTGACAGGTAGTTGAGCGGCAAAGCTAGCATCTGAGGATCGCTAGCTGAGCAGCGAAGTTAGCGGCTGAGGACCGCAGGTCGAGGGATGAAGTTAGTGGCTGATCACCGCTAGTTGTGCTGTTAGTGGCTGACCGCTGCTGGTTGAACGGCGAGGTTAGCGTCGAAAAACAGGTAGTTGAAAGCCAAAGCTAGCATCTGAGGACCGCTAGCTGTGCAGTGAAGCGAGCAGCTAAATACTGCTAGTCAAGCGGGGAAGCTAGCTAAGTTTGTGAAAAATGTTGCCTTTTGTTTTAGCCTGGAGGGCGGTTCTGGCAGCACAGACTCTTCCTGTAAGGGGCTGTTCTCACTTTGTGACATCAGCTCGAGAGAATCGCTCGTTTTTGTGGGTTGGGAGGGGCTAGTGCTCAGAGAGGAGGTTTTTAGAGGATTACTCAGAAATGCGTGAACAGATCACAATTCCACTTTGGGATTATTTATAGTGAGGAATAAAAATGATAATACAGTTAAAAGCTCAAAAAGTTATTGCTTAGTATATTGCCCTTTAATGTAATTGCCTATTTTGCCTAATTCTAAGAACGATGAATAAATTAAAACAGAATAAATGAAAGAAAATCTACATTTTCAGCACACTAGATAATAATATAATTGAGATTATAGATTACTAGTCTCAATAATATAATGGAAACCAGTTAATATTGTTCACCACTAGTATTGCAATTTAAGTTGATATATTTCTGTATTTTGCCCATATGATTTGTTTGTTAATGTAATTGAACTCATGAATGTTTTTGCATTTTTTTTGTTCTAATTCTAAGATGTTTCAGATTTTTTATCTGCACACAAAAACCACCTCTTCCAAGTTTCAAAAACTTTTTGCCAATTTTTTTTAATTGACGTGTTTCCATTAAGCAAATTAAAAATTGCAAATCCAATTTGCGGAATTTCATAGTCAATGGAAACACATCTATTGACTTGTTATACACATAAGGACATTTAATATAATTTAAAGGAAACTGGGCGTCTTTAGAAGAAGATTCTTGTTCCAAAAGTTGCTTAGATCCAAATGCATTATGGCTTTGAGATAGATCCCTATGATAAACTCAAGTCTTTTGACATCAACGTAAATGGTTGGATAAATGAATTTAGTTGACATAATGTAGATAGAACCTTATACTTAAACTTTATTCTCAAAAAATCTTGTTTTTTTTCTTTTTAAAACTCCAACTTCTTCTAAAAAATTTATGACTTTATTCTTTTCACCTTTTTGTTTTATAATTATTTCATGGTGGACCAAATACTCCAAAACCGAGACATCAAAAACTGCAGTAAGGCAAGAAAAAAAAAAACATCTGATGTTTACACAAAAATGTATAACACACCAAAGGGACCACACAAATAACTTCTAGCGTTCAATACACTGCAAAAAAAATCATTGGGATTATAACCAAAACCAATGTTTCAAACCTCACCTCCTTGCACTACTTTCACTTGAATTGGTGGAGAGAAAGGCCCGTCACCAACAGAAGTGAAAGCCAGCACTTTGATTGTGTACGTCTCATGAGGAGTGAGGCTCCGAATGGTGGTGATGACACTGTCTTGGACATTGTGAATCTGCCAGAGGTTAATGGGCTGAGAGGCGTCCATAGTGTAGTAAACTCTGTAGCCCTTGATCTGACCATTCGGCTCTTCTGGTTCTTCCCATGTCACCATCATTGTGTTTTGGGGAAGAATCTGGGCATTGACGTTTCTCGGGGGACTGGCGGGGGCTTGCTCGCCAGTTCGTGTCTCGACTGGCTCGCTTGCAGGACCCTGGCCGATCGTATTGATGGCAGACACACGGATCTCGTACTCCGTGTTTGGGTAAAGCCCGCCAATGCTGTAACGGGTGGTGGTGATGCTATCCACGGTTTCGTACTTGTTGTCTGGGGATTTGGCCCTGTACTGAATAATGTAGTACGACACTGGGTCTGGGTTTCCTGAGTCCCAGGTAATGGTTACACTGGTGGCAGTGGTTTCAGTGACCACAGGAGTACCCGGAGGCTTTGGGAAAGCTGTGAAAGGGGCATACAGGGATAAATAAAGCAGGAAAGGTTGTGAAGGTTGGGAATTCCTTTTAAAAAGATGTGAGAAACAAAACCTTGTCCGCACTTACATTTGACAGTGATCTGCGCGACCGATTCAATGATGCCAAGGCTGCTCATGGCGACGCAGGTGTAGTTGGCTGACTCGCGAACACCGCTGAGCTCAAGAACATTTCTGCCCACTGGCATCTCATCCTCCGGGGTCAAATCCTCAGAGTTCAGCATCCACTTGACGTAGGGCATGGGCGACCCCACCGCCACACAGGTTATGTTCACACTGCCGCCTGGCATTATTTCTTGACTGGTCGGTGGAATGGAGAAGCGAGGAGGCACCCGCCGGACTGTGAGAAGGCATGAAGCAGGAAAGAAGATGACAAAAGAGGGCAAGGGAGTCAAAAAGAAGAGAAAAAGACAGGTAACAACAGAGGCCAATCAGAGTGGACCCTATTGAAGGAAACACTTAACACGAAAGGTTCAACATGGTAAATGTGAACTGAAAAACAAAAGAAAACTAGACTTTTGAAAACATAAAAAAAGATACAAATAATGGGTAAGAACTAAACTAAGAGAACTGCTTCAACAACAATATAGATTAACAATTAAGCAACGATTCATAGCAACAAGGTTCCATTGACCAATATTTGACCCATCACAGCACAATTAAAGACACAAAAATCTATTATGAGTTTCTCATCTTTGGACGTCTGAAAGCTGCAGGATAACCTGATCAAAAAGAATGAAAGTGCGCGCTAAAGGCTATGTGACAATACAGTCACATGACCCCAACATTAAGGCAACCCGGAACTTCCCGTCCTCTCAGGCACTGGTGCCGAACAGGAAGTAGGCCTTTTCAGGGCTTCTCCCACAGAACAGGAAGTGTAGGGTTACTGATCTCCTGACCATCTCCGTCAGGTCTCTAACCCCGCCCTAGCATAGATTTGCATGGGAACACCTCTCTACGCTTCCTAGTGATGTAAAAGATGAGAAACTTTAATCAGATTTTTGTGGTTTGGGGTAGATCCACTGGACAAAGCCTTATTAAGATCTGACACGGTTCCATTAATAGATGCAGCTATCAGTTTCACAGACAGCATGCATAAGTAGGTCGAGGTAAATTAAGAGGTAAATAATAACAAAATCAGATATAAAACTTGAGATAAAATGCATAGAGGAATATAACTGAAGGGTCGCTAGCATGCCCAGACAAAAGACGATTGGAGAGGAGAGTAGAAGTACAAGATAGAGGTTATAACATCTGTGAAAAAATATAGAAGGTAGGAAAGAAAGAAAGGAAGAGAAGAAGGTTTGCAAAAGATGGCAGAGGGAGAGTAAAGCGGGGGAAAGTTTGGAGGAGGGTAAAGGGATGGTAACCCGTTTCGGCGCTGTGTAAACTTTGCTTTTCTTCAGCAAATGTGACAAAATGTGATGGTGGCACATTGTCACATCGCAGTCCCAGTAACATAAAATAAGTATTGAGGAACAAGGTATGTCTAGAGGTACACATAAAACAAAATCATAAAGAAAAGATATAGCAGTCGTAGCTAGAACACTAAGTATCACATAGGAGTAAAGAAACAGAACTGGATCGCTGGATCACAGTAAGAAAGACAGATGACAGGAAAGGGTAAGAACGTGAACAACGGCAGAATAAAATAGGAAGGTGGGCGGAGTTTCTAAAGTCATGGGTAGGACTTGAACTTAGAGTGAACGGGTAATGAACCTGAGACGAAGAGAAAATGTGTGACGGTTACACTACCCTTGTATGTATGTCTACTAATGTGTGTTTACTTAGTATTATTGTGAATATGTTTGTGTTATGTCAGTTGAAAGACATGAGGCATCCCAACAAGCACTTGAGAGGTGGACCAAAGTCCTATTATGACCATGATGTTAAAATATAATATATATGTACTTTATTTTCTAAATCTATCATTCGGTGGTGCAAAATGATGCATTATCTCTTGGTATATTATGCTAGGTTCACACTGGACGCAGAAGCGCTGCGGAAGCGCCGCGGAACCACTGCGGAAGCGCCGCGGAAGCGCCGCGGAAGCGCACGCGGCATCCGCTCTCCTCTTTTTTTTTTTTTTCTTCTAATTCACACCAGATACGTATTTTCTGTGACGGTCAACAGGCGCTTCTGCAAGAGCTTTTTTTGTTTTTACCATCATGGGTATTAATAATAGTCCAAAATATTTCACCATGTTTCTGATAAGAAGAAGCAAGTAGTTAGTAAACCCACACTTCTTTATTTATCTGTTGTTGAGACACACAGAGAGAAGTGTGTGTGTGTCTGTTATTTTATTTTGTGTGTGTTGTGATTGTATATTTATTTTCATCTCTACAGTCTGTTTAGATACAAAAACATATGCACATTTGTCAATCGCAGTGTTTTATTTTGAAAAATTTGTCATATTTTGAAAATAAACTGGATATTCTTGTGTATCTTGATTAGAGCTGGATTGATCAATTTGTTAATCAATTAGAACTGATTAAATCTTAATAGATTAGTAACTGATTCATAAAAATATAAATCGATTTAGCAAATAAAGCTGAAGTCTGCCAGCTTATTACTAACGTTTAATGGGATTTGCTAATGCTAACTCTCGGTGGACCTAAACATACATTGCTGATTATATGAACATTCAAAACATATTATGGTAATGCTTTTTAAAGCAACCATTTGTGTTCTAAAACACTGTTTTTTGCTCATACTATCTTCTTCTTTTGGAATAGGGTGCATTACTATAGAGCGATCGCCACCTAGTGGCCAAACTGAAACACCCTCCAGTAGAAGCAGAACAATGCTTTCATCTTAACGTTTTTGTTAGAACTTCTTCTTTTGAGAAACCATGTAACACTATATGCTTTTAACAATTTTATTATTTCACTAATAAATTTTACAGTATGTAAACTGTCAGATTACAATAAATATATTCAAAGCATTTGGAGGTAATTCATGTATTACTAAACAAATGCGTATAAATGTGTAAGAAAAACTTGAAAAAATCTGAATCAAATCGATCCAAACTTTTGTGAATCAAATCAAATTGTTTCTGGAAATTATAATCGATAATTTCAATCGGATTGTCCGCAGCTCGTGCACATAATAGACCAGACCGCCGAGCCTTTACGCGGAGGATATTTCGCTCCTGGTGTGAACCACACCATAGGCACTGAATTTAAGCGGCCTTCGTTCCGCGTCCAGTGTGAACCAGGTGTTAGAAGATAATGGAATATGTCTCAGGTGACACAAACAAAAATATAGTTGGACTATGTAAAGTCAAAATCCTTGTTGGGATGCAGAGATAAAAACAAGCCAAAATAAAAACAGAAAAGATGCTAAACTAAATGAAAGAGATGATTTCAGTAAAAAAAAAAAAAAACGACATAACATATAGGGCTAATAGACAAAACACCAGGTGGAACAAATTCAAGCAATAAGACGAGGAGGGATACAGATGGACGCGCAGACACACTGTTTAAAAAATAAAAAAATAAAAAAAAGGACGATTTTCGGGTTTTGGAAAAGTGGGGTTAGGAGGAACAGTGGAGGATAGAATAAGTAAACTGTGGTTGTAAATGAAAAGAAAACAAAGGCAAACAAGAAAAAGATTATGGCTCAAAGTGGGTTTGAATGTCTCACACACTGGGGCTTAAAAAACAAGAAATCAGGATTTACATCCCCTCCTCCCCACCTCACGCACTGCACCTCCGTGCAAATGCTCCGTGAAGTCTTGGGAGGGGCGGATGTTGCATGTATTTACGGGGAAGAAGTAGGTTGGGACCATGGAGGGGGGGGAAACAGAAAAGCTTTCTCTAGGATAGGATAGGTAGCATTCCAAAAGACACCGTGTCGATCCAAATGGGATTCATATGATCGTTGCTTGGCACATAAAGGTTTGTCCACCAAACTAAGGCACAAAAATCAACTACACACATCCGGAAGGTTTTAGAATTCCCATGTACATTTAAAAATATATATATAAATACTTATATATATTTAACTTTTGAGCTGCCATGTCCTAAACTACCCGTTGATTCCTGCTACATCCTAAAAATAACTTTTGATCAACTTTTAAATGCTAAAAACCATCTATAGAAACTTCTTTAACATCAAAAATGATTAAAACACCAACATTTGAAATTAAAATTTCAGCTACAGGTTTACTTGACCCTTAAATCAAGTCGTTCTGTCGACTTCGGCTCTACTTTGTGCATCCTCGCAGGGATTTCACTCTTATTGTCAATTACCCTTCTACCCTGGGCAAGACTTGACCTGACCTTGAGGGCAAAAAAGCTCAGAGCTGACCTTTAAAGGAATGCTCCTTTGCAGTAGAAAAAAAAGAGAAAAACACACTCACGCACTCTAAAAAACCCAAAAATGTAACCTGAAAAATACTGTTCCTTAAAAAAAAAAAAAAAAAAAAAAAACTATTGACAAAAAGAAGAAAAAAAGCCTCATTTCGAGGAAGTTTTTAACAAATGGGTTTCCTCTGGATGAAATATGCTTGGATTTGGGAAAAATTAGGATCAAAAAAATTAAATTACATGGTAAAGGGTACAAAAAAAATCTCTGTATTGTAATTAAAAAACAAAAAACATCTAACTGAACAAAGGTAAAAAGGGCAGCCCATTCCTTACAAAGACATGCATGGGTGTGGCTATGGCATGAGTGACATATACAGGTGAGCCCCCATCCACTTGGGCAGACACCAGAGAACTCATACAATCCAAAAAAAAAAAGAAAAAAAAAAGTCACCCAAGCCCGTCCGAGCATGCCAACCATTCCTGAATATAGCATTTCTCCAGAGGTATATATACACACACACACAAAATAAAACAAAAAGAAATTCACAAAAAGTACTACGTCCAAACAGCACAGACAGTACCAGAGTGCAGCTGTGTTCACAAAAAGGTAAGCATCAATACTATTAGATGTTTTTTTGTAGCGACAATTTGTTCAATTCAGGAGAATTTAGGGAACTGATCGAGGTTGTTTGGAAGGGGAAACAGCCAATCGTGGTGGGGCGTTCTTCTCTCCCCGGGGCTCGGGTCAGCCAATGGACCGGGAGCTGTGATGGTTGAGTGAATGAGGTTTCCCCAAAGGAAGACACCTCTGTTTACCCTATACTGTTGCTCCGTGAAGGAACTAACACTGATGAACTTTGTAAGACGACACCTACTTCCTGTTTTTGTTGCTCATCTGGTATTTTTGATTACATTTTTCACAGAAAAATCTGTTAAAAAAAGATAGAATGGTGCCTGTAAATACACCAAAGGCCTGATGGGAAATGTTGCAGTGTTGGATCTAGACATAAACGAAGAATTTAGGATGCGACGCTACCAACTGTAATGAGAAAATGTCAAATCTTGCAGTGCAGGGACACTCTGGGAAACACCACTAACTGTGCGTCTCGATGTAAATGTCACATGCAAATGAGTCACCACACTTGAACTGCACACAGGCCCGAATGAATGATCAACTGTCAGGCGGTTAGCCTAACAAAGACGTTTTGTCCTGGCATACGTTTCAAATGCACCAACAGTGAAACAAAGACGGCACAGAATCCCAATTGCATGGACGGGCTCCTCATTCACAGAGACCAGGAGCCCAACCGGCCCATTTGGAAGTCAGACTCAAACAAAACAAAGAAAAAAAAATGTAATTTAGTGTAAGAGGTAATCTTGTTTCAAGCCCCAATGTGGAGAGAAAGACAAGAAGGCGTACACTGGACGAGGTGAGAGGCAGTCGAGAGAGAATGCCAGAATACTGCACTGACTCTAAAAGGGATTTGTGGCCAAAACAACAGAGGTCAGAAGGTGGACATTATTGGCCATTTCAGAAAGGCAGATTTTGCTGCCCCCCCATTAAAAAAAAGGAGGGGGGGGTGCAAATAATGTGCAGCCTTTAGTGTCACCTTGAAACTGAGATTACACCCTGTCGCAGCTTAAGGACAAAGGCGCAGTATGGATATCCTTTAGTCACACTTGCTGAGTGAGCCCTATGGCATTTACATTTAAGCCGCAGGGGTCGGCCTGTATTAACATACCATAGCTGCGCCAATGCTAAACAGTCACTATGGGTGGCACATCAAAATGGAAATTATTACCCAAAAGAAACTGACAGCAATCATAGCAGGTGTGTCTACTAGCAAAAAAATAAATAAATAAAAAATCCTTTGTTTTTTTTTTCCTTTCTGGATACCAAAACATGCTTTTTCAATCTGATTGAATCTCTGAAAGAAGGCTATCGTCTTCAAGACAAACATCTAATAGAGATGGCAGGGATTTGCTTTGGCCTGTGAGAACGTAAGGTGTAATCTAGCTTTCTTTCCCAACATCACACACAAATGCAGAGCAGAACATGCAAGCATATTCAAAACACGAGCAGATCCCATTGGAGGAGGGTAGGAGCATGCACATGCGTCCAGAACAGCACAGTCTTTCTGCATCACTGTTACTTCCAGAGTTTGGATAGAACCTGATTCTTTTGGACTGAAAGGCAGCGTCATTGTATTGACCAACTCTGCAGGTGAAGGTACTGATTTTTTTTCTTTTATTATTAAAAAAAAAAACTCTAAATGCGTTGCTTTATGGACAAACAATAGGCCAAGAACAATGCCAATAGCTGTCATGTAGGTCAGGGCTAAAAACAAAATACTGATGTGGAATATTCGCACAAAGCGGTGACCTTGCTTTTACTCTGCGACCAACAGTAACCAATATTAAATCTTGACAAGCAAAACAAGCTCAGTGTGATCCCGCTGAGAAAAATCAATGGATAAATAATTGCCACAAAAATTGCCAAACATTGTACAGTAGTGGCTTTTTCCAGTCGGACACTCAAAGAGATGACATAGTTTTATCCTTTAGAACAGGGGTGGGCCACAAAGGGTTTTTAAAATTTGACTGAACCAGAAGCAGATGTGTGGACTTTTTAAAAATGGAATCTGGATGTAAACATCCTTGAAAATTGATGTTTTGGTAGTTTTTTGAAAAAAAACTCTGGCTTTTGCTCTAGTTTTAGTGCCAATTGCACCAAAGGGTTGACGTCCCAAAGGGGGAAAACTCACTCGTAGAAAAAAAACGCTTCAATCATGTGATGATGGAAAGATTGGAAAATGGCTCGGATAGCCCACGTGAACATCAGGAAAACAATCAATCTTGAGACGCAACATGAATGCAGAACAACTCTCTGCTTTTAAACAAAGGTTCATTCATACCTTGGATCCACTGAGTGGTCCGGACTGATCCGCTCCTAGAGGTTTTAGGGTGGTACGGGCAATTTAAGTGAGCGTTCCCATTGAATGTTGGACCATCAAGATCCATGTGGAAAATAAACCAATGACGGTGTGCGTCATTATGGTGCGACTACAGCTGTTCTCTGTATTCGTTGTTCTCGGAATTCACTGATTCTGCGTTTCTCCGGTCCCTAACACTTGTGAATACGCGTGAAACACTGAATGCAAAGAATGTGAAATTCTTTGCAAGAAGATTGTGAGAGACGAGGAAGAATACAGCCAAAATGAGAACAAAACTTTCAGCTTGGATCTGGTCAGACGCACGCTGTTGTCATAATAACATTCTGCCCAATCAATGGATTTGATCGTGGGATGACAGTAGCTCCGCTCTAACTGGTGCGTTCCATTTTTCTATGGACCAAAAACCAACAGGTGACCAAAAATAGTACAAATCAGTCTGGCCTAATAAGTTCATTTTATAATGAAAATTCTCAAAATACTGTACTGTACTGGTCTGGTCCGGTCAGTGGAAACAAGGTATTAGTTGTAGTGGTTCATCTATGGTTAGATGCCAAAAATAAAGCATCCTTAAAGATCATTAAAATAATTAAATTCTGTTTGGTGTGCCAGATTAAATAGTTTTAGACCCCGGGCTGCGCTTTGCCCACCCCTCCTCTAAAAGAAAGTCTAATTGGCCACCAATTTATCAACTGGTCTAGAAAATAGTGCATTGTACGAGATTTGAATGCACATGTTGCCAATTCTTTTAAACAGCAACAAAAATAGATTTCCAATTATTGGAAAATGTCAAAGTCAAATTGCCACAGCAGGTGAGATTAGCACATTTTTCTGTTTGATAACTAAAGGAAGCAGCATTTTTATTCTCTGATTTCTTAACTTTTCTACTAAATATCGTCTAAGTGTTTGTGTGTGAAGGAAAGCTGTATTTATAATGGCTGATTGCAATTTGAGATAAATGACTCATAAAACACAGTCAATAAACAAAACCAAAAATCACATCCAGATGATGCTTACCAAAAAAAAAAAAAAAAAAAAAATTGAAGAAAGTTTTTGAGTACTCACTAAGCACCAGCAAATGGGATGTTAAAGTCATTATATTGTTATTGATCTGCACGACACTGTAAATGGCATCCCTTAATAGCTGCCTAAAATCACCATGGAAGCCAATCAGGCCCAATCAAGTCTAATTTTTTTTTTCTCGTAATGGATTGCTGCAAACAAGATGACAGGAACACTGGCTGTGTGCACACGTATGATTTCATTCGGTTTTTGATTCAAGAAGCAGAGCCGTATCAGTTTCAACAAAAATAAAACACATGAACAAATGGTGCACAAGGTACAGGATAAAGGGCAGGACCGAAAACAAAAGGAAAACCGACAAAACACTGTGATAAAAACACACACAAAACATAAAATAAAAAAAATAAAATAAAATAAGCCAACAAAAAAGGTGTTTCGGGGAAACCACGTTTTGAAAAAATATAAAGAAAGAGGAGGAAACAACCGAGAAAACACGCGGAATGCAAAATAGGAAAAACACCACTGCGGCCAAAGGGATTTTGCAAAGGCATGCGAGCGCAGTTACATTCTCCCTTCATGCAACAGGTCCTGTTATTTTCATGTGCTGGGTTTCCATGACAACACGTGCAAAAAAGCCTTTAGGTGCAGAAGCAATACAAAAGGATGCAAAACGAGAAAAGGCCCCACAATGCAAACAGAAAAGTAACAACACCCGAACTAATCGGGTTTGCTTTCATCATTTCTTCCTTGGTAGTAGATAAAATTTGTCTTTTTTTTAATTTAGCAATTTAGATAATAATCAATTTTTTTCCCCAGATTTAGGCAAATAAAATTTTTCAAACATGTTGATTTTTTTTTTCTTTCAAATGTGGGTTAAAAAAAGTAAAAAAAGAAAAAACACACCAACCTTCTCGAAGCTCTGAGGGATGTAAAGGGGTTGATGCAGAACACAATGACATGAGGAGAAGAGAAAAATAGGGGAAACACAGAGAGAGTAAAAAAAGCCACCTCAAGGTGTTTAGCTGCAGCTACATTTCCCTTTGGATTGTTTTTTCTTTTTTTTTTTTTTCTCCCTTTCCCTTCCCCCTCCTATCAGTGACACCCCTTCTTGAAAAGAACACTTGCCTGCCCTCCCCCTTAAGTAAACTTTGAACCAAAACAATCAGATTTACTCCAGTGGGCACACTGTCGCCTGTTGAGAAAAAAGTACTGCGGCGCCACTGGAGTCAAATCATGCGTACCATACTCATAATTCAAAAGTTCACAAGCTCCTCGTGGCCACAGAAAGAGGCTCCTGTGGTGGCCGTATTTGCTTTTTGTTGGAGAAAGAAACCAAATAAAGAGAAAAAAATAAAGTAAAACTAATGAAAGTTTGAAAAGAAAGACACAGTTTGGGATTCAATTAGCAGCTGTAGTTTCAAAGATGTAAAAAAAGGTCGAATTGTTTTGTAGCCAATCAGAAAACGTGTCAGGACTTTTTCCAATCCTACTATGATTTAGTTCATGGACCGTCCACCACAGCTGCTAATCTCAAGTGCATTTAGCTTTGTAAACAAAAACATAGTCAACACTGAGTATCAGAATCGATTGACAAAAGTAAACTGAAACAGACAAAGGTTGACACCATCACAGCATAACAAGTGTGTCAGATAGCGTGAAGTTACTTGAATAATTGTGACCCTGGTGTACTCTTTTAAAAAGCATGCTGATGGAGCCAGTGTGTTCATGGAAAATTGCATGAATTGTTGAGAACGATAGCGGAGTACGGCTGTGTGTTTTGATCGGTGGAACTGCTAGAGGTCCCAGTGCTGTCAACAGAGTGTTTCCACCAATGCTTTCTAATGATTACTGTAGAGGGCTTGACCATAATTTCTCATGAACCTTTTAACTTCTTACATTCGGCTCATAAATGAGGTGGATAGCTACTTGACTTTGTCACTGAATCACCGTGGAGAGGGTATAAGTCTCCAGGATGGATGCAGCTAAGAAGAAACACTAATCTGAACACGCTTAGCCTTTTTTTTTATTATTATTATTATTTTGCAGAGTAGGATAATAGCAATAATATAAAAAAGCAGCTCCCTGACCTATTTTATGATGTCAGAATAGTGCATTATTTATTGGGAACAAAGTTATTTGGTACACAGCAGAGGGAACAAACTGAGTAGATACCAAGGCATCTTTATTTAATATGCGCAATATAAATATTACATGTTGAAAATGCATCTGTTTCAATTTAATAAAGCTCCCTCAACAGGGATTCATTGTCATTTAGCATTAGTGGTGGAGCGTGGGCTTTTGTCTTCATTGTTTGTTTCCTATGAAAGTCTTCTGCGCCTGTGACTGATGTTTTTTATATCTCCACTTTGCTGGAACATGCCAGCCAAAATTACTACTGACTGCAGAGGCCTTTAGAGATAAAACACCAGAGCCGAAACAGGGAGAACACTATGGATTTATGCTCCAGAGCAGCATCAGGACGGAGTAGTGGAAGTGTACTATTTATAATCAATGCGACAGCTAGATTTTTTTATATGTAAAATACAAAAAACGCTGACTGTGTTAACAGCCCATTTCTATTGGCTTTCCTCCCCAGAATCTGGAGAAAGCTAATAAGGATGTGATTTTGATTGGTAGGCATGAATACCTAGCCACTCAATCAAAATCAAGACTTACCGTTGTGCTCCTTTACCTGCAAGAAGGAGGCATTAGGAAAAAAAAAAAAAGACCTTGCCAGACTTTTTTCGGCTTTCAAACTCGGATGTGGGGGAAAACATTTGACCGAGCACACATTTACAGGTACGAGGTTTCTTACAGCCGATAAAGACATACAGCTTGTTGTGCTACACAATTCCTTCCAAGTGAGTTGGGGCGGGCATTGAAAGACAAAATGGAGCATAACATCATAACAGAGAAGAACATTAGTTGGTCAATTATAGTTTTACATTTAGATGTTACAAGAAATTACATTTATGGGCAGGCAAGACTATGAATGCCATTAGATTTATTTAGTTGAAAATTCTTTTGGTTTAGAAAAAAAAAAAATAGTGAAAATTGTCAAACCAAATGCAAAAATACTTATTTTTAAGTTAAGTTATACTACAAAAATACATTTTAATTAGAACAGGTTTATATATGTATTACTACTATGTATTTATTTGGGACTTTTTTTTGGGACCGGGATGCACCCTACCTCGCACATATAGGTTAGCAGGGGACGAGTAGCGCACGCCTTCCACATTAGACGCCACGCACTCGTACTTCCCCTGGTCTGTCTCCTCGCTGTTTTCGATCTGCAAGGCACCTGGGGAGGGAGAGTACACGAGACAGACGAAAGGGAGGCGAGGACGGGGGGGAGAGGTGGAAAGAAAGGGAAGCAGGGAGGAAAATATAAATTAATCTGACTGTAACTTGGGAAGATGATGTGTTTTCTTAATCAGGCAAAGACGCAGCAACTCAGTATAGATGTGAGTTTGATCAAATGTGATGGAAAGTCACAAGAAATTAGAAAATAGTACAACTCATTGAGTCCTGTTGGGCAGGAGGGTGCTGTGGAAAAATAAAACATTCCTGTTATGTCTAAATGAGATCACAACATCAATGAATACACTTAAAAACACATACACATTCCCACTCCAAACTTGTCAAATATGGACGTATGGTTTGGGCCCCCTCCGCGCCACTTTTTTGCGCTTTGGTTTTCCCCAACTCATAATTTTCTGAAGTTTCCATTAAATCAGGGACGCGGTACCGGATTAGAGTACCAGTTCCGAGGGTTGGGGACCCCTGATTATCTATTTTTCATTTAGTTATCCAGGCCTCTGTTTGCTGCTGTGCGATTCATGTGCTGTTCCTCTTTCCCACTCCTCTCCGGGGGAGGGGGAGACATTTCGAGGTTGGACAGTGGCAGTACAGTGATGAGCGGGGATGACACCATTACAAACATAGGCAGTCACAGGGCGGTGGAAGCCAGATTCCTGGTCATCTGATGGACGATATATAAAATGTCTCTGGACAGCGGCTGACTATATCAAAGGCCACCAGACGCCAGCTAACAAGTACCTTGAGGGGGACATAAAAAGCGGGGGCATTCTGAACGCCTAACAGCCGCTTGGCCATCTACATCAGGGGTCTCAAACTGGCGGCCCGTGGGCCATTTGGGGCCCCCAAAGTCAATATCTTGCGGCCCTAACTTTAATATGAAGGTTTAATGTATACTAAGCAATATCGTCTGCATATCCACGCTTCTTTGATAATAGCTTTGTATTTGCTTTGCAATGTTTCAGCTTTATGCTTAAAACTGTATTTGATATTATCGTTGGATCTGGTCATCAGAAAAGTTCTTAGCAACAGTTGCTAGCGCTATTAGCTCCTGTCATTTCACAGGACACACAGAGGATATTGCTTAGAAGTACATAGACATGAACTAATGTTCAATAAACGTGTTCAGTAGACATAGACAATGGACCAAAGATATAGTGAGTGGACGCAAAAACATATGTTTGTCTAACATGAAACCCCATACGGCCCAGCCAGAATCTGATTCAGTGACCCCAAGATGAAATGAGTTTGAGAATCCTGATCTACATTCATGACCAAAATTTTCCAAAAAAGCAGGCAGCGGCATGAAATCTTGAAGATTCTCGGTACCACTTGTATTTGTGACTATAGCATAAGCGTGGATTGACACACACCACATTACCATTTCCAGCACATTAAACTCTAATCTAAAAAAGGAATACATTTGGCTTGAAGTTTCCTCAGATGACCTTCAGTCCACATTTAAAACACAAAGCTATAACAGATTACGGGAAATAGATTCCATCCTTTTCGGCACAGTTCTCACCTACACTTCATTTTTCCATAGTTTCATCATTATTATTTCATACGCACGACTTTAAAAAGTTTCAGTTTTTTTTCAAAAGCCTTTTTATTTCCTCTTTCTTCATAGATTGTATCGTCTCTTGATAAGGCGGCCGGAACGCTCGGCAGCGGCAGCGGCAGCTGCAGGGAAGGGGACAGAAGAGGGAGGTGAAGCACCGAGCGTCAGATCATTCCTCGTTAAGAGTGCTGTTGACGGCACTTCCTGATGATATCATTAGAGCCTCTGGCTGGCTCAGCAGACAGATTGCAGCCCAGGCAACACCGACAAACACAGCACCATCGCTCGTTAACGTTTGGACAGGGAGCATCAATATGCCGGCAGCTGACCTGAGTGCTTTGTAATAAACTATAACCGTCTCCATCACATCCACAAGTTGAGGGAACACAGTGTTGTACAAGGCTACAATTCTGGAACATTGGTTAAATCGCATGTTTCAGGTCTGCTGCAAATTAGAAAATCGATCCTGGTTAATTATAAAGATTAGTCTAGCTTCCAGGGTGTCCATTGCCAAACAGAAAAAGGAGTTTTTTTTTTTCCCGGCGTAAGAGTTAAATAAATATATTTAACCTTTTATCACAGCCTAAAAGAATGGAGAGCGCACTTTCCTTTTTTTTTAGTTTTGTCATTTCCTTATGCAGTGCACATCATCCTCGTGGCACAGACAGCTCTTTTCCTGGCACGCGGCTCACGAACCAAATGAAAACATCTACCAGCAGAGTGCAGGTGCTGCAGTTTTCACTCCGGCTTTATGCGAGCGTCTGATTTGGATCTTTTTGATGTGTGCTTGGAACAGCAAATGGCAGCGTGGTGGCAGGTGGGCTGGAATGCGCTCAGAGACGGGAGACCACAAAGTACGGACTGTGTGAAGTTCAACTCCAGGTGGACGCTTCCAGAAAGATCTGCCAGCGGCTTGTTAGCCTGGCTCTCTCCTCAGACTTCTGTTTGTTTCCAGTCTGCCAGTTAGAGATTATCTGACACTCGACAGTCTGAATATTAATCCAGAAGTTGAATTTAACCAACGTTATGAGATGGTCAGCAACTGCCAACGAAAATTGAAAACATCGTAAAATCTCCTCATGTAAGTATATAGTAACAGTTATCAGTTATATAGCCCTTTGAGGACCACGAGGAGGAACATTTCCTCCATATATGCAGCAGGCACTTCACAACTGGTGATGTTTATAACATCCTTCATGTTGTTACATAATCAAGCAAAGCTGTGGTGAACAAGTCCTTCAACTTTAAATAACATAGCAGGGAGTAAAGAAAATAATTAAAGGGTCTATATGCTAAATCAACCTTTTTGAGCGTTTAAGTCTTTTTTTATTGTAAATTTCTCACAAAAAACACCCCCATTTACATATCTCTGAGCACCAGCCCCTTCCAATCCTCGAGAATGACTGGGTGCCCATAGTCATGTGTATGAATACAGAGGAACAGCCCCTTCCAGGAAGAGTCCACTGCCTACACGCTCCCAGGCTAACATATATAGAGAGTTGCGGTAATCGACAAAATGCTTTTATTGTAGTTTTTGTTTTATTGTTTTGTGGACCAAACGCAAGCACGTGAAATGAGGGCATACCCACTAAAGAGTACCCAAGGAGTGCCTCAGAGATCATTGTCTCAACTCAGAGAAGTAGCAAAGTAGCAAGAGAAAATAACATATTTCATCTAAAATGTGTTCTTTAGTGTGCCAAAAGCAATATATAATCATAAATTGGGTTTAGTTTACTCTTAAAAGCTCAAGAATAGTGTGATTCAGGCCCTATGAAGATGAAAAAGTAAACAGGAAAAGCAAAACAAAGAGAATGGAGGGAAAAAGAATAGACTATTTACATATGGTGGCCCTGAAGTCCAAATCACACCAACAAATCACGTAAAGCAAAAACTTCCTTCCCTACTCACTATATATTGTTTACTATTTTGTAGTGCTGTCCAAATCTACAATTCTAAAATCGAGTGCCCTAGAAATTTCCCACAGGAATTTCTGAAAAACCAGTGTGCATATAGACCACAATGCTTTGTGTCTGAACAGTTTCGGCAGAAAAAAAGTATTCAAATGTGATTTTTAAATAAACCATCAACGCTTTCATAATCAGAACACAGAGGAGTCATAAATAGATGTCGTAAAATCCTCATAATGATTAGATTTTCACTTTGTGAAATCAGTGAGATCATAAAAAATAATAAAAGTATTCAGCATGGTGTCCAAATTGCATTTAAAATCCAGTGGATTAGATAGTCCTGCACTATAGAGTTTATAAGGGCTTAGGGTGGGAAGTTGGACATACTGGTAGTCATACAACGACATTAAAAATAAAAAATGTTAAAAAGAAAAAAAAAAACACATATTTTAGAAAGAAAAATTCCATAAACTAAAACACAATCCAAACAAAAATAGAAACCCAAAAGAAAACCCATCAGAACACAAAAGTATGTCCTAAAGTCACAATAAAATGGTAAAAAAAAACAAAGCAAAACAATCACAAAAAAGATAGGTACTATGGGACATCGCTGATTGGACGATGGTGTTTATCCGTCATATCAACCAAACATTAATTAGCATGAAGATGCTCCGTACATATATTACTATGTGGACATTGACGGTGCACTTAAAATAACTCAAACCTCCAATTAATTTGTTTTACCATTTCATTTCAATTTCTGGCAATTACTTTTGTTTTCCAAAACATTTCCTTTGTATTTTGTTTTCTGTTGTTGGGGAATTGTCTTTTTATTTCTGGGATTTTGTTTTGATGTCCAAAATGTAATGATTTGCAATCTTTAACATGTTCTTGTATTGAGTGAATAGTTGGTGTGATTTGCACTCGCAGGTATTTAAATATTTTCTCTCTTCCATTTTCTGTCACCTTCATCAAATTAATATGCTTTTTTTTTTACTTTTTTTCAGAGAAAATGTGAACTTTATCTAAATAGTGTAGTTAATAGCAGGAGCCAAAAGAAAGTCAACAAAAGCCAATGTAATCACATGATCAGGGAGCCATTTTTAAGCTAAAAAAATATGTTTCCATTTAATCACAAAACAAGTTCTAAGGCGCAGAATCAGTCGTGTCTTCCTTGATGTCCGGTATCTCAGCGAGCAGCATCCGAATTTAAGCCCGAACACAAAATAATCTCCACCCATGTGTTTCGTCTCGACTCTTTCCCTTTTGTTCGTCTCTCTTTTCTTAAGTTAATGCACCCCGCGTTTTGCATAATTGCTCTCTGTTTCTTCTGCCAGCTCGCAGCTCACCGGAGCGCACGTGGCCTGTGGCATTTTTTTCTTTCCATTCTTTTTATCGGGAAAAGGGGAAAACACAAAGAATATAATTAATGTTGAAAATGATCTTTCATAAAGACAAGAAAAAGCATGCACCCGACCTGATCGCATCCTGCGTGTTTACTGATAAAGACACGCCTGGTGACAAACAATCATTTTCAGAGTTGCTAGCAAAAAGTGACCATATTGTGCTTATTAAGCTGTTCCTACATGGGGCCTAATGGCATGTCATACTATTATCACAAACAACTTTGGAAATAACTACAAAGACAAGTTTGGCTTGCTTCAGTTCAGTGGCGTACACGAAAACAGTTATTATCACAGCTTGCTTCTGCAGATGCGGTGTAATAAGTAGCAATCATGACTTGGATTTGATGTCAGAACATCCGGAATATCTTGAATTAAACAAAAACCAAACTTGTTTTTGAAATTAGTTTTTACCTGCAGTAATTCATCATTGTAAAAAAAAAAAAAAAAAAAAAAAAACCTGAAAACTCTTATATGAAGTAAAGTGATTTTATTTAGCCATATTGTATGACCAGTGACTAAATAACTAAGTTTGACAAGAACAGCATTTCTTATTCAGTTTAACTTCCCCTTTAATACCTGAGATGTCGCCAGCGACGCTTCAAAAACACACATTTTAACGTAGCAAAAAGTTTAACTGTTAACACGGTCAATGTGAATCCAGACTAAATATTTGCCCCCTCAGCGTTGTTTTTTTAACATTCCCATTAAATCACGGATCCCCAAGCTGAGGATGTGGTACCAGACACGATACCGAAAGTGGAACAGGTGCTGGGTTAAAGTTAAGGTACCGGTCTGGTACCATGTCCTGAAGGTTGGGGACCCCGATTTGTGTCTAAATTTTTTCCCTCTCTGTGGTCTGGTGCCAAATGGCCAAGAAGACGAAATTCCATAGCATAATTAGCTATTTCTCAAGTCGTTCTATTTGTTAGAATACTTATTATTGCTCTTGAAAATCTTATTGCAAAGCATTTTTTTTTTCATGACAGTGTTTCTTCAGCTTATAAACTGACCAATCAGCTGCCTCAGTCATAGCATGTGGTCCCCACTGGCCCCTACCAGGAGTGTTTGATTGACAGATTCTCCCAAACCACTTTCAGTGGAAGGGGTGTGGACTTTGAAGTAGCTCACTCATAACTGCAACATTAGTTGCCATAAGAAAACATCGACTCAGACAGTATCGGACCAATCGCTGTCAACTGGCTCCAATATGGCGACGTCCATACAGTGGAAAAATAGTGACTTAATTGGCTTTATTTTGCATGGGTTACACTTAGTCCAGTTAACCCTTTAACATCAGAGCTTTAGCTCCAGTGTTGACGTTCTTTGAATTATTATTAGTATTCTAACTATTCACCTCTGTATCCAATAAGGTAATTCTAACACAGAGAAAAGCTAAAATGTGTTGATATGTGACACTTACACAATCAACATAAACCAGATGATTCGGATGGGGCCGTTGCACAAAGTTAGATCTGTTAGAATTAATCGGTTGAAAAGTAGTTCAAAGATAGCGTGTTATTTTGATGTCGCTGGAAACAGCTCCGGTATTAAAGAGTTCATGTTTATGATTCATATTAACAGGATGCTTTTTTGGTCAAAACCAGAATGTTTTCTTTGTCACACTGTCAGTAGCCAAAGTCAAAAATACACTCGCTCCAAGTCAAACATAGAAACCCTTTGTCATGAGTTCCTCTTCTCCACCGAATAACTACCGAGCCCCAAAAACTAGCCACTCCGGGCTGTCATGCCGCGTGTTCGCCGGCCTCAACCGCTCGATAAGGAAGGCTATAATAGGTAGTGGGCCCAGAACACTCCTCGCAGCCGTGACAGCTGCCGAGGCGAACACAGCCGCGCAATGATCTGATGAGCGCCGAGGTGCCATGGTGATGAAGAGGTCTGTCTGGGCAAAGTTCAGCCAATACACTTCTACACCGCTGACACTCCAAGCGAACCGGTTTTGTTTAGCCCTACCGAAACGCTCATTTTCAAGAAAGTGTGTCTTCAGCTCAGGACAGAAACACACCGTTGATATTTTAAGAAAGACGAGAATAAGTTGAAGGAGAGAACAAGAAAAAAAAAAAACTAAAGGATGGATAAGGGGCTGTAAAGCAAGGAGGGGCCGGCATGGATGATTAATTTCAGAAAGTGCTTGAAGCTGTGGTCTGCCCACCCCGGTTGCGACTTTGTAGGAGCTTCACCATGTGCATACCCCCACCCCCCAGACCCATTTGTGTAATTCAATTAGTGTGCTCCAGTGGGCCTTGATAGATTTGTTTAGGCGATCAACAAAGTGGCTGGCCAAGTCTTGCTCTTTCTTTCCCTCCCTCTTGTTCCCTGTGCATCCCACTCAGGCATGCTGGTGGCACACTGCTCTTTTCATCATTTTATCTCTCTTTTGCAGTTCATAGCTCTCATTAGTCCCTCATTTTTCCTCTGCTGTCATTTCAGCTCATCCTAGCTCTGTTCACTAATGCTCCGCAGTCCAATTACAAATCCAAATTAGCACCTTAGTGTATCAATGGTCACACAAATAATATCCTTGTCGTGTACATGAATTAAAGCCACTTAAGTGTCCAGAGAACTCAAACAAAATGTTGCTTAAGTTCTTTTAAAAGAACAAATATTTTGAAAGTCAAGGAATTTAGACGTACAATATAGATGCTCGGCTGTTTTTATAATCTTGACAAATATACATTACGGAGCCCCTAAAGGGATGTAAAACTGAAAAAAAAAGAATGTTTTCTAAAAATAAAATGTTTTCTTAATACAATCTGGTGAGCTCACTAAATACTATATGAAAAAGTGAGGGAAAAAAAAAAAGTTTTTTTTTCTCCTGGTTAATATCTGGTGCTCACCAGATAGTATCTTGCTCACAAGATACTATCTGGTGCTCACTAGTATATAGTATAGTATCTGGTGAGCACCAGGTACTATCTGGTGCTCACTAAATATATATAAATAAATAATATATTTTCCTGGTTACTATCTAGTGTTCACCTGATACTACCTGGTGTGCACCAGATAGTATCTGATGAACACCGGATATTATCTGGTGGGCACCAGATAGTAACCAGGAAAACACATTTCTTTTTTTTTTACAAAAAGTAATAATGAAAAACTATATTTTTTAGAATTAAAAAAAAAAATTACTTCGATGTCTCTTAAGGGCCTCTCTAGCATGTAAAAAATCAGAACAGTTTTTCAAATTAATTTAAAAATTATTTACTGGCTTGCCAATTGAAATGAAAAACTTAAACATAATTTGATTCAATAATTTTTTTTTTACTTTAAAACCAAGATAAAAATATAGTGTTTGCATGATCAGTAAACACAAGTGCTATCTCCATTTTAAAAATGAAAATACTAGATCTATATGTTTTCACAATTTGATTTAAATCATAATTTAATTTTGAGTGTTTTATTTTTATTAAAAAATGTTAAACTTTTCTGTTCTATTTTGTAATAGAAATTAACTTTCATGTTGCCAGTGAGGTTTAGCCTCCCTTAATAAAATATTTTTTCTTACTTTTAAAAAACATTAAAAAATTACTTTAAAGGAAAATCAATTCCTGGATTTGATTGTTTGCCTTTTTTAAATAAAGTTTTACTTTATATCAATAAATAGATTTTCTTCAACCATGCTTGAAGTATTATATGTTACAAAATTAGAAAAATATTTCAATCATAGAAAAGTTTCATGAATTGACATATTTTACAAATTAGGAAAAAACAACTTTTATTTAACTAAGCCTGACTAATTGAGGTTTTGAATTACTCAGATAGTGTTAAGAAGGTGTAAAAATCTTTACATACTTTAGTATTCATTGAATATCCATTCTGCTCCAAAAACAAACTTCTCCTCCATACATCTTGATCTACTTCAAGCAGCTCGTGCCCCTAATGCTAATGAAGTCTGAGCTCTCCATCCTGCCTCCATCCCTCTCCTTCGTCTGCATCCCGGCTGTCAGTTAGGCAAACGCTCTGTTTCCACCTCAAGGTCATTATAGTGTGATCACACCAGCATGGTGCTCCACGTGTGATGCCCCGGTTGTCAGAGCCCATCTGGTGGCTTGTAACGCTGCGTTGATATTAGTAATGACGCCGGCAGGGAGTCACGCTACCTTTTCACCTATCGCTTACCTCAAGACTGGCACCTCCACAGCTTTATTTGGAAGTGAAATTAACTTCGCTTTAACACTTTGGGAGTCAGCTCTCACGGAATCACTTGAAATGAAAGAATCACTTGCATATAGAATCTATCAGACAGCTTTAGATATAAGTGTGCGCCTTTTCACCGACTCCTACACTGTCTCTTTTTTCCATACATCTCTAATAACTGTTACTGTGAGCAAAAGATAACGTGGTGAGGGAGAAGCCAAATCTTTTTTTTTCTTTTCTTTTTTTTGTAAGGGTGCTTATCTATTTATGCAAATGCAAAGTTCATAAATAACACTTGCTTAGTGTTCCCCGCAGAATGATTTATGAGACTCTCCTAAAGGAACAAAAGGAAAAGGCTTAGCAGTGTGTAAAGAGAGGATGATGAAAATGAGTCAAAAACTGTTGCAGATGGAGGACTTTAACTTCATGTTTGTAGATGATCTGTAAACCTGCAGAAAACTTTGCATTATTTCCATCAGTTGCTGATCCTGTCACATGGAGACTCACTTACCTGCTCAGTCTGTGGAGGAAAAGTTTGTATTAAAATGAACTGGATCACCTGGAGATTGTGTATCAGATCTGATGGAGAGGAAAAAGCTGGGAAGGAAAACTGTGATGAAGAATGAAAAACGTGGAACGAGAGGAAGCGTTAGTGGAGCAGTACATCTGATAAGGATCACATCCGTGTCTTTTTTAAGGCCTTTAGGTCTGAGGAAGTTATGTGAAGGCCAATCAATTTTCCATTTGACAATAATGACAAGAATATTGGCACAAAAGCTCCTTCCCTATATCCAAATGAAATGAAAAAAATGGGAAACGAGTCGTTTTTTTTTAGATCCTTTAGGATTTATTCAGACTGGAAGAATCATTTGGTCCGGTTAATTTGGTCCTGATCGAGTTCTGAACCTTGCGTTTGGTCTTTATTCAGACTGCCGTTAAGCAGCCTTTCGTGTTTTGATACAACACTTTTTATTGCTGCTTTGAAGACATGCTGGAAGGCGGCTAAGAAAGTACGCTGATGAGTCTTTATAACATATTGATTGTCAGGAAAACCGTGTGAAGCTGTGTGTATCACGTTAAAAGTTGTTTTTATGTTGGTCTCATCTTTATTGTGTTATGACATTGTTCTTTGGAGAATTCCTTTAAGAAACTACAAGGTTATTGAGACGCAGAAAAGCATGTACGAAGCGTTTTCAGCTGGGTTTAAAAAGACGTTCTGACAAATAAACAGTTGGAGTCTTGTTTCTGTTTGATAAAACGATAATCCTTGCTTCACATTTTGACTACAGCTCATCGGTTGCTCCATTCCTACTGTGCTTACATCTCCGGATATGGTGGCCGGTTTGTTCCAGTTGTTCCACTCCGAGCACAGACTGTATGCAGACTGGGAAATCTCAGAGCGATGCGAAGGTTGAACCGTTAACCTTGCGTGCACGAACCATACGTCACTTCCTTTCTTCTCCAACTTTACGACATTATCATTTCCAAACAGTAACTCTGTGATAAGAAAAAATGAATGTTTTTCTCAACTACAGAGAGCTTCTCCCGACTGGATTACAGCGCCAAAAAATAAAAGAACGTTGCCCAAATGCAACACAGTATAATCAAATATTACTTTCATTACAGACAGTGGAAAATCTCAATGATACGTGACAGAATGACAGTCACATGGTTTGGAGTGATTCTCTCCGTTTTATCGTTTTGATTTTTCATTTGTTAGAAACAGGAAAAGAGAACATTTTACAGGCTACTGCAGCCGCTTTTACCTAGGCGGCCGCCTAGGTCGCCTATGTCGAGGGCTCCCTTTTGGTCCATGTAGCAATGAGCCTAAAATATTTAGGAGGTAGCTCTTCTTATACACTTATAGAGTTTATGAACACATTTTTGACGTTGAAAGTGAAGCGTCTGACATCAATTTGACAAACAAATCTCGTTCGGGTGTGACTGCAGCATCAGATTATTTTTTGGAAGTGGTGCTACAAAAAGTCAAGACTTCATCTTGCTTAGTCATTTCTTTGTTTTCCTCTTAGAGTTTAAGAAAAGAAAAAAAAATGTTTCCCATCTTCCATCTCTGTTGGGTATAGGACAAAATCTTATTTGTACATTTTCTTGTTTTTAATGTAAATAAAAAAATTGACTGACCCTTCTGTACCCTTTTGATTAGATTCTGCAAACACTCTCCGATTGGTAAAGGAGTGTACAAGTTGCAAAAAGGAACCTGTATGCCTACAGTCCTCCCTAAGTCTGCAGTTACAAGCTGCTGTGTGCCGGAGTTCAGGGAATTAAATCAACCATAATTTATGCAGGCTTTCCTCCTGACATACCAACTCCAGCGAGGAGGGAGGTGAATTAACATACATGAAGAGGCTGGTGCGCTGCTGGTGATCGCGAAGATCAAAGCCAAAGAGGAAAAAGCGAGCGCAGATAGCCAGGTCTTATCGACACTTAAAGCCACCATCATTTGCACTGTAATTTCCTCGCTCTTGAGCCCCACGCCTGTGTCCAAAAACCTTGAACGTCAAGGCATCAAACGAGCCAGCTACCTTGAGAGCAGCGTTCGACATCCCTCCCCTCCTTTAATCTCCTCCTTCCCAGTCTTGTACGACAACAAGCTAGACAAAATTTGAATCCCTCACAAGTTTTCCTGATAATGCAGACGAGACAATGGATGACACACCACAGAAACACACTCGTTCTTGGTAGAACAGGACATCGACGGTGACATGAGAGCGGGAAACACATGGGAGAGATCTCACAAAACAAGTAGAGAGAACACAAAACACAGATGAGACACGGAAACAACGGAACAAAAGCCCTTTTTATTCCTCCCCGAGTTAGTCCGTTGAGTGGAATTAGACGTTGTTATGTCTGGTTACATGTCAGTTTAAAGGTTTTTTTTCGTTTTTTTTTTTTTGGCCCGTTGGTTACAGTGATGCTTAAATCTTACCTCGGATCGGGGAATCCACTGGAGGAGACACAAAAATGAAGACACATCATCAGTTTAGCTATGGGTTAGTGTTAGTAGTAGTTAGAAGAGGAAATTGGCTTTAGACGTTTAATCAAAATAAATGATCAAACTGATTGGAAATCTCTTGTAGAGATAAAAGATAGAGGCACTCTTTCATTGAAAAAAATAGTACTTCCCTTGTTGCTGGTATCACAAATGTGTGGTTTTTTTTTAGTTTTTATTTTCTATTTAGGGTTGTATGAAACACTATGGTATTCTTTACATTTCTTTCTGGTAACCATTTCAAGGTTTACAAAGATTAATAAGATGGTTACAGTAAACTGATATGCAGTAACATGAACCACCAATGAACCTTGACTGAAAGGTCAGTGAAACAGTCAATGGTCCTTACCACTTTCTCAGACACGTATTATAGACCCACTCCAAAGAAAGTTGTGTTTTTAACATGTTTGTGTGGCATTTTTTTTTTAATTAAACTGAATGGTTTTGAATAAAAAGCAGACCACTGCTTGTAGAAACTACATTTGGGCCACAAGCTTCCCTGTTTGTTTTCCAAACAAATAGATCCATGTAAGTCTTGGTTTTCCTTATCCGAGCTGGAATCGCACTCAAAACTATACGGGTGGATAGCTTCGATTTTGCTCGCCTGTTTTGTTGCTATGGCATTGTTATGTTGGGGTTATGAGGGGCTGTAAGCTAGTGGGAGAGCATGTAAACAGCCTTACTTTGCCCCAACAGTTCTGCCCACAACTTGGAGTCAAATTTCTAGGGATATCCCGATCAAATCACGTGAGGGAAAATCTGGAAAATCACATGGTTGATGACTCGATTGGTATCGGTTGTTGTAATCCAATCAGCATCGGATATTTAATCTATTCTTATAAGGATGATTATATGAATACTTCACTAAAAGTCTGCTATTTCACGGAAGTGCTCTATTTAGGTGTTAAATGATAAAAGAAGGTTATTGAAATAAAAAATAGGAAAAAAAACCTGAATTTGTTTATTAATCATGTGTATTGATGGATCGGGACTCTGTATTGACAAATAGTCAAATTCAAGTTATTCTGTAACAGATTTGGCCCAAAAAAACTTTTTGGGACATCCCTAAAAACTTCTAACAAACTTATGTCGCTCTGCAGAAACTATGTCCTCTAAAATGACACACATTTTGGGGGAAAAACAGCATAATTTAAATTAGAAGACCTTTTAGAATAGATAAAAAGAAGATTGGAGTTTAAGACTCTCCTAAACAGTTTAACTAAAGGTTGTCTTGTTGCTACAAAAGTTAAACAATTTTTAAAAAGTCATAAACCTATTTACCGATGATTCTCTCAACCTCAGGGGTTCCCCCCAGTTGCCGAATCCCTTCACTCCTTCCATTGTTTCCTTCCTCCTTTGGGATGCATGTTTCTCTATTCATTGTTTATTGTGAGTCTGCATTGTGCTACACGCCTCAGTGCAAGCCAAATGTCCCATTAGGGACACTAAAATATTGAATTTTTCCACCTCTAGGCTATTGGGCTTCTTTAAACGGAGTCTGAACTGTTACAGCCTAACATGCATGCCTTGAAGCTGAGCTTTGGGTTTGGGCAGAGGCGCCAGCTAAGCATCCACTTCTTAAAAACTCACATTAAAGTGTTTTCCCTGTTTTCAGATCTTTTTTTCCTCCTTTTTTGGGCAATCCCTTCATATATATATATATATATTTTTTTTCATTTTCTTGCAGTTTCTAAGTTGTGTACTTCCCCCCACAGCTTTTTATTCCTCGCCTGACTCCTACTCTCTCTTTCTGAATCTAGCAGTGACTCAGGGCAGACATGTGCCCTTGCTCATCCTTGGGGAGTGCCAGAGGGTCAGCTCCAACCCAGGAGAGGTGCCCTATTTGTGTCCCTTTGCCTCCAGGCGCAGTGCAGAGAGTCAAGGCTACATACTGCTCATTGAGCTTAACACTACAGGTCCGGCCCTTTTATAAATAAACCATTTTCCATGTATGAAGTATTTATATCCAGATACTATTTCCCTGTCAGGGATCTTGGGTTACATTGTTGTGTAACTGTGATTCAGGAGGGTTCGCTTCTCCCTGCAATGACAGTTTATAGACGTGTGATTTAAACGTACTATTACTGACATAATACACCCAGGGAGATGAGTAATTGTTTAGAGTAAAAACAGCTGCTCAGCCGCTGGAGAACATTGCTGAACCGACGCGGCCAGTTCAAATGCACTCATTCATTGCGATTGTCGGTGACAGTCCTAATGAGGAGCGGGACAGACAAGCGTTTAAGGGCACCTCTGCATTCGCTCGCAGGAGGGAAGATCAGGCCTCTGTGGTTAAGATCACAAAAATGGATACGCTTGACTTTCAAAATCACACCAAATGTAAGTCTTAAGGTGTATTTGTGGAAGCGATTGCTCAATGCTGTTCGTTTAGGTCGGGGGTCTGCGGCTCTTTTAATCCTTAAGTATTACTTTTAAGTATCTGTAAAGTAATTAGTAAAGTAAACAAAAAAAGGAAAGTAGTCAATCACTCTGCGAAGCTCCTGACCAGGCTCCAACAAACAGTTTAGCTTTGAGTCGGACTGAAACATTTTAACAGATTTTTTTTTAAACCAAGTGGAGGTCAGTAAGCACAACCAGAATTCATATTTCTGAAAAAAATCCACCATATTGTGATAAAAATACAGTAAGGGTCACTTAACCAGCTTTATTTAATTGAAGTAAATTGGATTTGCAAATTTCTGGCTGAGATGCACCATAAAATAAACTGTTTTTTTTTCTTTTTAAACCACTGCTCACATCTCATTACTACATTTTCTCCATTTCGATGTGGGAAAGGATGTCTTTTATTTTGAAAGGACTTCTGTCAAAAGTTATAAACAGTTTTGTATTTTGAAAAAAGGCTATTTTAAACTCTCTGTGTTTATGTTTTATTTATACCAAAAAACAATATTTCATTCGTAGTTATCATAATAGCAACAATTAAAGATTAGCGCAAATCAGCGTCTTATTTTTTTAAAGATTTTGTGGCTCCTACGGGTTTGTAGTCGTAGGGATGAACCTCTGGTCAGACATTTAAATAAAATGTGATTTTATGTAGGGCTGCCACGATCAGTCCATTGGTCATGACTATGTCTATAACAGTCGATGACTAATTTAGTAGTCAATTAGTCGTTTTTATTGGTTTGTTTTTTAAATCTTAAAACTACAATATCTGCCATTGTCTTTGATTCACATGCGCAGAAGTGCTAATCCTGGTCAGTAGTGATGTCACAGGAAGTTCTAGGAACAACAAAGATTGCAAAATGTTCAAGGTGGAACTTGCTTCATGGTACCTGAAGAGGAAGCACGTTGTGACAGAGTATGGTAACGCTGAAGAGGGATCGTTGTCTAGGTAAGCTAAGCTAACATTAGCCGAGAGAAAACTTATTAGCTAAATGTGTTCTGTGGATCCCTGAAACTTCTACCCCATCAGAGGGAAATTTCTCGACGGCGATCAAGTCTTTCCGCAAAACATGTAAAAATGCTAACTTTCCTGGCTACGAGCAAAAGCATCGTACAGTTTTAATAATATAGTCCGGTCAACACTCTTTAATGATTATATAGGCATAAACTGGTTTTTGTGTGTGTACAAATATTTGTGCATATATGTATGTAATAACGTATATACCGGTACGTGTATATAGTATGTTTGGGTATTTACATACATATGAATTCTCTTGTTTATAAGCTGTTTTTTGTTTGTTTTTTTGCCTTTGTTGAGCCAAAGTGAGTCAGATGGTTGCACTAAACTTAATCTAAGTTAGTAAAGAGGGCGGGATTAAATACGTTTTCTTTAAACTTCTTTCCACCCCTTTTGAAACACCATTCTGTTTTACTTGTCTTGGTTGTTCTTTTATTGTCTGTTATGATATAATAAAATTATAATATTTGAGTCAGTGAGATAAAAACTTTATTTTTTTGTGAAAAATAGTTTCTATGCAGTTCATTTGATTGAAGTCTTGTTTTAATGCCAGAAAAAATTGAAGGAAAGAAGCTGTACGATTCATTATTTAATAAAATATCGTCCTAATTGTCTTCATTTTTAGTTATAGCTTAAACACTTCAAGTTTAGAGGTCATTAATCAACTAATAGAAAAAAATAAAAGGTGATTAGTCTACCGTTAAAATCATCGTTTAAAGATTGAATTTTGTTTGATTTTGTGGTACCAGCAATCAAGATCCAGTCACGGAGTATGAAGTTCTGCCTGGTTTGCAATTGACTCTTATTTAGAAATATAATTTAAGCAAAAACCGAATTTTAAGGCAAAAGTTAACAACACTCTATAATGTGTGTTATTTATTGTTTTTATTTTATTACTGATTAAAAAATAAAGTATTATAAAGTATTTAGAAAAAAACATTTAAACAAATACATCAGATTTTTAAAAAATTATTTTATTTGAGAACTTTAGGTTTACTTTAGTGAAAGTGTTCAGTCATTGAAAAACCAGGCAAAACCCGGGTAAGAATTTCTCTAATAATAATCCACATAGGTTAATCACAAGACAAAGGACAAGGGAGCTGTGGGGAAGTTATACTGTTAGAGTTTAATTAGAGGCTGCAGGAAGCTGGTTTACGTTGCTTTAGGTGAGATGAGTTTAGTTGGGGGGTTAAGAGGTTATCAGTTAAAGGTCAAAGTTAATTTAAGGTTAGAGTCGGGTTAGGGTTAATAAAGTGGGTTTATACAGGGAGGGCTGTCACAGACAAAAGACATGACAAAAGGGAGATGATGAAAAAGAGGGAGGCACAGAAAGATGGCAGAAAGTTCATCGTAGAAGTTCAAAAGAAAAGGGAGAAAAAGAAATTAAACAGATATTGCAGTGATGGTATCTCAAACTTAGCAATTTATTTTTAATAATGATTTTTTTTTTAATAATAAGGGGGTCATGGAATGATAAGAATTAAACGTAGCCAAGTGTAGCCTGGCGTGCCAAGTCTGCAGGGGGGCGGCTGGTATTCATTTATCATGACAAATCCACCTGTATTAGGGACATGTAACCTCACGGCCATAAGCTCCCTTTCTAAGCTTTGGTCATCCACTGGTTGATAAGATTAGGGTGACAATGACCCAAATATATCTTAACATATTGCTGTTCTCCTCGCATCATCAAATGTGGAATTACTTTTTCCTGCAAAATAAAAATCCTTAAAAAAAACAATATATTAAAACTTATCACTTCAGGCTAGAGGCGATCTGGCCACAGATATTGCGCATCTGCATCTGGGCCACATTTGGGTTGCGTGATTGGCCGAGTGTCAAGAGTCCGACCACCCTCAGGAGGGCTTCTAGCTGACCTTCTCTTAGCGACAGCCCCCCTAGGATCCTTGTGATGTCGCAGCAGGTTGAAGGAGGGGGGGGTTGAGTCCCTGCCTATTGTTAGCACATCTGCAAAAGTCCTCCAGAGGAGCAAGAATGCATGTTTCCTTCAGCAAAACTAAAAAGTCTGTGTACGCAGTGACAGATCACACTTTTAAAGCCTTGTATTAACTAAGGGCTTTAATCTTTATGAATACTTTTTTTTTTTTATCCTCTCACTGTCACTGTGGTCTGTGCTTAATCTGTTCTGGCTGACAAGGCCAGCAAGGGCCCGGGGTCTGCAGGCACAGGGACTCTGGGAGAAATGTCAGGCTCCCTACATACCTCTAAAGGAGGTCCTCGGGGGACCTGAATGCAAATATCACTGCGCCACCAGCACAGCGCGCTCATGAACATAAGGAACGAGTCTGCCTGCTCTGCAGCTGTCTCCCAAACAAAAGTCATCGCGCTGAAAGCTTTGAGTGAGAGGCTTTTTTTATTTTTTTATTATTATTATTTAGAGACACAATTGTCTCTCAGCATCAGAGAGGGAAGGCCATGAGGAAGATGCTCATGCATTTACATGAGCTGGAAAGTTCCTTGAAAACATCTTTGCCAGTTTACTTCCCATTTTCTCAGTTGCTTTTCCATCAGGATGCTTGCAGATTGAGGGTTGCCTGCTGAGGCTTTTAGTGTGAGCCTGGTAAGCGCAAACAGCAGGGGCCCGTAAAAAGCAATCTGATTAATAGGGAAAAAATATATCCTAATATTTTACCTCTAACCAGTTCTTTTTTTTTTTTTTTTGCAGGTATTATAGCATTGTAACCTAAAAGTGTGTGTTCTTACATTATCAAAAACTATATTAAAACAAGTACAAATAGTTTAACTGGGGAAATATATATATTTTTGTACAAAAAAAAGCAGATGGATGACCCAGCCTGACTGTAGGTCTGGAGGGTGCAGCAGCAAAGTGAATTTGCTCAGGCTGTCTTCCGAAAAGCATCAAAAGTTCTCCCATTTTTTGTGGGGGGAGTCTAAAAATATCCCAAGAAAGCTTTTATTGTGAGAACTGGGGCCAAACTTTTTTTTTTTAATTTGAATACATGGAGGAAAAAGAAGGAAGCCCTAAAAACTAAAGCTGGAAATACAAGTTAGGATGTTTTACTTTGAAAAAACGAAGTTTTTTCCTCTTGTTTTTCCCTCTAAAACTATTAAAAATTTGTCAAAGTCTAAAACACTGCAGTAAAATTGCATTTTATTTCAGGAGTGGGAAAAGATAGACAATAAATAATTGGTTTGAGGGTAAAAAAAAAAAAAAAAAAAGGAGGAAGAACTGGAAATAGAAGGAAGGGAAAGGGTTTAGGGATGGGATTCATGCATTTGGGAAAGTGGTTTGAAAAAAGCCATTTGCTTCAGGGGGAGAGGGTTGGCTTGATCGTCTTTGAGTGAGACTTACCAAAGGTATCTGTAAACCAAAAAGCAAGAGACGTAAAGTAAAAAGAAGGGAAGAACAACATAGATGAGTTTAGAAAAGGGTTTAAGGAGCTCGTCAAGCTTTAAAAGGAGCAACGTTTTTGTAAAACCAAAAGACAAATCTTTATTACTCAATTTTTTAAAATAATTTAGGGTCTTAACGTCAAATTCTCATCTTTTTTTATATTATATATTTAACTCTATTTTTAATTCATGTTATTATCAGTTGATTTTATTGCGTTTTTAAGGGTGAAAAATCAAATGTTTGAAAACTCTCAGATGAGGCTCATCTGAGTTTCAACCGTTATGTAAAAGAACTTAATAGTGACAGTCAAACAGGACAGACAAAGACAGCTGAAATACAGACATAACACGTATGACAAAAGACCAGAGAGACAGACAAGAAGCTTCAATTCAGGCTTTCAAATGCAACATTTTACACAATGAACAAGAACAAATAGTTGCAATTGAACTGTAACTCCCACCCATTTACATTCGGTCAACTACAAAACCTGATTTTGTAGCAGTGTTTAAACTACACCATGAAGATCTAACAAGTTTCTTTGCCTGTTGTTGCTAAGGCTGTTGTACAGTGTTCCCTCGTTTTTCGCGGGGGATACGTTTCATGAATATCCCACAATTGGTGAAATAATAAAAATGGATGACTAAGTACTACAACATTTACAGACTTGACAGGGAAAAAAAAAAAAAGTCAAGAAGTCGGCCCAATTCCCCTACAGCTTCTTCCCATCCCTCTACTTGTAGAAGGAGAGGGATCTCCGAAATTATTGTTATTTTTTTTTTTTTTTAATGCGCTGTTAAAAGCGCATTTCTTCACATGGGTGTGCTCTGAAGCACAGAAGTTTACATTTAAATTTAAGTAATGACTTTTGTTTTAGCATGACCTTTATAAAGTTATAGCGCCAAGCTAGCAGCTCTGTGCTAACCTAGCTGACGTCATTGAGTGGGAGCGACGTCCAAATTTGAGGACTGGCTATGTACGAATTCCTTCACTACGCACTATATAGTCCACTATATAGAGCATTTGCCATTTCGTAGAGCTGTAGGAATCTACAACTCCAAGAAATTTCCCAAAGGTCTTTGCAAAAAACTAGCGTGCATCGATGCACACTACATTACCAAAAATAGACCACAATGCATTGCGTTAGAACAATTTTCGCAGAAAAAAAAGTGTTTAAATGTAATTTTTTAATAAACCATCCACATTTTCATCATCAGAACAAGGTGGAGTCATGAATAGACGATAGATTTTACTTCATGAACTCAGTAACTTCATATCCATCACTTACATAAAAATAAAAGTTGTGAGCATGGTGTCTAAATTGCTCACAACATAGTTTTTAGTAGTTAGGGATTAGGGTGGAATTTCGGATATAGTCACGCCTTTTTCCATAACTCTCCATTTGTAGGGCTACAGTAAATGTAAAGGTAGAGGAAGAATTTGTATTTTTAATCCAGCTAAAATCATACCAACCTCAAATTCACCCAAATTATGTCCAAACGCAAATAAGCAATTTTGGCCTGTAAAAATTAAAACGCCCTAATTGGGTATGGAGATTAATTGACAGGGTCAACAGCCAATCAGAGAACAGAACAGAGTGTGTTGTAGAGAGAGAAAAAAAATAAAAGCATCTAAAACTACTCTGTAAATAATCAGTGAGGCCGCAATATAACAAGGGAACACTGTACTGTCCTGTAGACATGGACAACATGGGTACTGACTTTTCGTTAGGTCTGTCCTGATCTACTTCCTGTTATTGTCCCGCTTTTACTCAAAGTACTTCTGCTCAGGAAGATAAACAACCAAAAAAGCATAGCTTAGAGTCCTTTTTAGCTCTCAAGCATCTCTAATACTCCTTTACCTGCACTGATCTACAACAGCCCTCCAGACATATCAAAGTCATTTGCAAGGGTGTTTTATAAAATTCTAAAAATTAACGATTTTCAAAGTGAATTTATGATTTTTTTAAGCGTATTATAAAGGTGTAAACTTCATATGTTCGCTAAGATGGGAATAATTGAAATGACAAATTGATTCTTTGTACTCTGCAGCTCTTGAGGGCCACAACTAGGGCAGAAACTCAATGGCAACAGACTCTTTATTTAGTGGTGTCTACCCTGATTTACATTTGCAGGAACAAATCAAATGGGAGTCATTGGATTTTTCAATGGTGACAAATCATCGACCTAAAATATCTATCCTTATTGCCCAGAGCCACTCCAGGGCTTGCACTTAATTAGCAATATAATTAGACTTTGCTTTACTGGGTCTCTCAGTGGGCTTTAATCAATGGTGGCAAGACAACATATCCACTTCAGAGTTTTTCAGCACATTGTGGATCCAAAACCCATCGGCTGCTGTGACACACATCTGAAAGTCATGTTTATCTGGAAACGTAACACTCTCTGGTTAATGTTTTTTCTACGCTTATATCGAAGAAAATCAGCGAGAGTGAATACATATCTAAGATAAATTTCAGACATTTTAATGGATAAAACTTCCTTTTAACACAATCATCATTCAATTCCAGCATCTGTAGGGTGGAGTTTAAGGAAAACAGGTCAGCCGCTTAAGAAATCAATTACAAAAGGAAAGAAATAGTGGCATCAATGCAAGCAAAAAAAAAAGTCTTAGGAACCTTTCTCACAGATCTTTCACAGATTGATTAATGCGCTTAGATCAAATAAATAATAGAATTTTTCTTACCTGAGCGCAGCTGTTTAATTCGACCATTACTTGCACTGGGGTCTATGGGGAGGAAGTCTTTGTACCAGGTGATTTCTGGGTCGGGGTTGCCGCTGGCGGCACACAGCATGGTGGCCGTACGAGTGCGCTCCACCACCTTGAGTTGAGGACCCATGTCGATGTTCGGGAACCCTGGCGGGAGCAGATCCTCTGTGGGAGGGGGGGGGGAGACGACGACTTTACTCAACATCGTCTTTTAATTACAAGAAGCTCACATCCAAAGTTGTAAACTGGGTATCAAAACTCTCAGACGCATTTTTGGATTAAATAAATCATAAGCGCGCTGCATTAATTCATTAAAATCTAAACAGCTTTTCTCACCTACAGGGAGGACATGGAGCCCGCTTAGATATTTGTTGTATAAAAAATATATGAAAAATGGTGCCAAGTAGTTTAGTCGAGTTAGTTAAACCACAGAAAGACATGAGGAACGATCAATACATTGTAAGGATTGGATTAAGAAGTGAGACCAAGTGCGATAAAACAGAATCTATCTGTAGAATCTGTTTTCTAAATCTAATTGTGGGTAACTTTTCTGTCCTAACATCCGTGGTCTGGATCTCTTCCTTTGACCATCTTATTTTCTCTGCAAGGTAATCTGACAACTGAAAGGGCGTAACTGTTTATTGCCATTGAGCTGGATTCTTAGGACTTCTCTTACTCGTTGGAGCTTTTCTGGCTGTTGCAACTTTCCTTATGATATTCCAGCTTGCAAAGCATTTTTTTGGACTGTGGGGACGAACCAGAGTTGGAGGAAAACATGCAACCTCCACACAGAAAGAAGGACCCAGCTGGGATTTGAACCTGTGAAGCGACCGCACTAACCACCAATAATTTGTGTGCAACCTTATTTTAGTTACTAACTGAATATGATGTAGATCGGGAACTGGAAAAGACTTGATAATGAGTTCTGAACAATGAGCTGTTAAAGCGATAAACAGATACAGACTATGTATTCAAGAATCTGGAAAAGTACTAAAGTGCTCATTAATACAGATAAGCCGAGGGATCTCCACAGCAATGTTTAAGTTTCATCTACATAACTCGTTACTGAAAGATGATAGTAAGCATGCTTGACTTATTTTTATTCAGAGACGGAACAATTCTTTTACTATTATATGTATTTATTATAGTGTTTTTAATTCAGATCCATGAATTCAATTGTGTAAGAAATCATGTTTTATCAAACTATAACAATGAAAAGTACTTTTTTTACAGTTGAATGTGAAATAAATTTGCAATTTTTCATGAGGTATTGACGTCATGCAATTAAAAAGTGTAATGGGTTGACAGCTTTATTTTTTTTATTATGCTCTTTATAAATAAAAAATGTTTAGACTCCAATAATACTTGTTTATTTCTGCTTATAGCTTCTAACAATCCCGCACGACTGAACCATTTTTCACTTTTAAGAGTTTACAGTGCCGTGCATTCAGCGGACAGTATTATCCTCCTTGCTGTCTTTGGGCAATTAGTCTCTCGGGTCAAATTGCCTGACCTCTACACCAACTGGAGCCAGAGTAGTGATTCATTCTCAGATGACAGGAGCTGAGGGGAAGTACCCAGAGATGTAATAAACATCCAAAGCCTGAGGCCACATCACAAATGGGAGTGGATTGACTGACCGAGAAGCTGGCCAGTGGCAGAGGAGAGCTAACTTGGCAAGCCGATGACCTCATGACCACAGAGCAGACTTTTATAGTGATCTCTTTGGACGCCACGAGCTTTACATCAACGTAAACAGGGGCAGTTTCTTAGCTTTATTTGTGTTTAATGGATTAAGGATATATACGGTGTTGCCGTCACACAACAAAAAACACAATAAATATTTCAGCTTTAGCATAAAAAAGACAAAAAACTTCCACTTGTTTCATAGTTTGAGTAATATTCTCTTCATCAACAATTAATGATTATCCTGGCTCTTTATACCCTTTTCTATTGAAGCTCACAGAAGCCATGGCCTGCACTTTAACTCAGAGGGTTATGAAATATGTTTTCATAACCATATCAATGATCTGCCTTTACGATTTCATCTAAAGTTCGGAACTTTTGTGCACGTTCAGGTACTTCTGTCAGCTTATCTGCAAAGGGGGAGGTCTGAGCTGCACAATGATGCATTCGATGTCACCAGGTTTATCTGTTTACTTTTATGATGTAAAAACCTTAGACTAAAGTCTGCAAAGCAACAGAAAGATGCACAGATTTCAGATAAATGTACAGTAAGGTGGGAAGGAATGTTGCTTAAAAAGACAAAAAAAAAAAGAGAGGATGAACCAAACAAACTAAAGGCAGGAAAGAAGGGAGAACAGTGACTTTGTGGACAGATTATGCTTTCATTACAGCCTGTTCTGACCCGCAACCTTTTCTGAATAAATGGCATGTACGCTTGCCGCTCGCTTCCCTGGGAACACAGTCTGATAGCATCTTTCGCCCTGAAGCTCCCAGGCTCTTTCCGTAAAGGCGCTCATGCAAAAATAAAAGGATCACTCATCAAAAGAGAGTGTTACTTTAGGGTTAGCCAGCTTGACTGTGAAAGGGAGAAAGCAACCGATGACACAGATAGACTGATCGTATCTTGGTACCCCCAAAGGGGCCGGTCGCTCCTAACTGCAGAGAAATCGCATTTCTTTGATTTGATGACAAATCTGCATACGCTCAGTTGAATCCATCTCTATGGAGTACTGGTCAGTGGCAATGTTGTTGTCTGCTTTGCTGGAAGCAGACTGACTCACTTTGGTGAGTTTACAGCATCTTCGTCTTGTGGTGAATTTTAAAATCCTAATCACATTGGAAGAGGATATTGCAATTACGGAAAGCATCAAGACTAGAGATGGGACGAGCCGTAACCACTGACTGTATAAGACGGGGGTGGGCAAACTACGGCCCGGGGGCCACATACGGCCCCTTAAAATACTTAATCTGGCCCTCCAAATTAAAATACATTGAATCAAAAATCCTAATTATTGTCTTATTTTCATTGTATTTCTGGTTTCTTCTCATTTTTTTCTGAGTCAGAAGGTGATTTTTTTGAGTTCGCATTTTCCTCTGAAGAACATCAACCCAAAAAGAGAACAAAAATCAAAATTTTGAAATTAAAATTCCCCAATTTTCTGTTTTTAAATGAATATATGTGAATTTTAATCCAAATTAAAGCATTTCTTTCTCTAAATTCCATATTATCTTTTTAGCTTATGCCAAATTTTTACCTTATGCCAAATTTTAGAACCCTTTCTGGCCCACAAACCAAAAAGTTTGCCCACCCCTGGTATAAGAGAACTAGACCGAGCAAATGTGACGCAAATGTGACGTCACCAATAGAAAATGTCTGACTTATACACAAGACATTTTTTTGCAATACAGATACCACCATGTTGGAGCCAGACAACATGAGCAACCAGTGACTGGTCTGAGTCAGTCTGAGTATTTGTTTCTATGCTACTCATGGTTACTAGTAATTAATATTATAATATAATATATAATAATACTAGTAATATTTTCATACTCTTAGTCTACGTCCAAATTTCTACCTTGATCCCCAACTACTAAAAAAAAAGCTATATAGTGCAGGACTATCAAGTGCCCTGGATTCTAAAAGCAAACCGGACACCTATTTTTTATTTTTTTAAACCGCAAGTACCACGTCACTGATTTCACAAAGTGAAAATCTAATCAATACGACCATTGGCTTAATTCCAGCTCTAATGAAATAGTGTCAGTTCAGTCATAATTTTTTTGGAGTACAGACGTCACCAAGTTTGTCTGAGTCACTTTTTCTATAGCAACTATGAACCCCAATGAGCAGTGAGCTTGTTGGAAGTCTGAAAGCGGGCTCAAAAAAAATCTGTGAATACGTTTGATTCACCGTGAGACCACATACTTTCTTTGAGACTACCGATTGGTTAGTTGGTCCGCAAAAATAAAATAATAAAAAATATTATTTGTGAGAACATGTTAAAAAAGGTAGCAGAGGAAGAATGGTTATTCTGAACAATAGAATGACTGAGTAATAATGGTTTATTTCTCAATAGAAGTCTACAGGATTTTGACTTCTTGAAACCGGCACGCACTTCCTCAGGGAGGGGGGAGGGGTCACTCAGTCCAGTTATCTTATAACGTGAACAGCCATAACAAACAATCTACATAAATTTGAACTCGATCACCATGAGAACCCTCGTACGTCCTTCACATGACCTTGCTGCTTTCTGTCCATCTCTGTTGTTAGTTGATGTGGGTCATTATGTAAAACGTCTTTCATGTCACTTTGCCATTTAATGTCATTACTCGAGTGACAGGTGCGAAGCCTGTAATCAAGCCCAGGTTTGGGTTTGTGTTAATCTGTCGGCACACACCTGCTGTTGTTTTCTGCTTTCACTAACACAAAACATTTCCCTTTTGAAGCGGCAGCTGGGATGCAGTGGTAGAGTGGTGGACCTCAGAAGATTGCAGGTTCGATTCCCGCCTTGCCCGCTCATGTGTCGAACCCCACATTGCTTCTTGTGGGCATAATTTGGTGGGATGGATGGATAGGACTGTAAAGCAATCCGGGCCTTCAAGAAAGGTATTAAAGGAAATCTTAAACTCTCCATATTTTACTTCAAGTTATTTAGTTTTACACATTTTACTCAGATTGGTTTAAATGCATTATGAATTGATAAATTAAGGCACCACTGGAAATTCTTGTATAATCAACCAATAATTTTGCATGTGTCTGCATGCTTTGCCTACATAAAATGATGTGACAAAGAATAAATTCTCAGTGTAAATCTCCATTGTCTTACAAATCATTCAATTTTAGGGATGCTTTTCTGCATGCTGTTTTTTAAATTTCCTATTGGATAAAAACACAGTAAATCCACAGTATTTTAGAATGATTTGAGAATAATTGAAAGTGTTTAAATAGTGTCTTGCAAAAGTATAGGAATTAATTTAGAACAGTAAAAAAAAAAATCCCATCAATGGTACATCGGAATAAGTCGTTTCAACAAGTTTCAACTCAGGATTAAAAAAGACTACTAAAAAAAAGAAGATTTTGACAAGCAACCTTTCCTTGCATTAACATTTAATTCTAAGAGAAAAATAGCTTGAAGTCAGAATGAGTTGCTCTGAACCGTCACCTCCTTCCCACAGTGGAAACACACCAGAATGAAAAAGACTCAAATCCAAACGGACTGGACCTGCAATAGCACCTTTTACTCAAATTATTATTTTCACTCAGTGCAATGACTTTATTTCATCATCAGCTTAATCAGGTTAACTGATTACCTGGCCCACCGGTGCACAGACACGGGCTTAAAGCCGGCTGCCGCACTAATAGCACAGAAAAAGACAACAGGGAGAGAAAAGCCAAGAAAACGAGGAGCGACAGCCACGAAAAGAGGCCCAGATAAGCTCTGTTAGAAGCTAAAGACAAAGCACAATAAACATTGTGAAAGTGGAAAAATAGCCCACCGTGTCTTACATTCATTAAAGGAGTCTGGAAAGAATAGGTCCTTAAGTTTTCGGCAGGCCCAGCTGCACCCTGTTCTAAACCGTTTCGATTGCTCTGCACCTCCACCAGTCAGAGGAGTTCACATCCAACCAGGAGTCCAGACACAAGCAGGAGCGCCCATTAACAGGGAGACGGCCCAATAAAGGCGTCCAGCGACTGCACTGTTCATGATGGACCGTTTGCTAGAAGGCGCATGTGTCTGATTAGCCGTGGCTTTAATTATCAATGAAATTTGTAATAAATAAAAGAAATCCTGCTAACTACAGGCATTTTATGGGTCGTTGCCTTTGCTCATGCAACTTGATAATGGCTCACTAAGCAGTGAAAAACAACAAAGGCAAGATTCATTTCTCATCAACTACGACAGTAAATATCAAGAACATGTTTTCAAATACATCTGAGTGAAATGTTATAGTTTTTCAGGAGTTTGTGTGTATACCACATGGATCAACACACACCAGCAACACAGGAGAAATCTAATCACAGTTTCTCTGTCTCCAGCAAAGATACACCCCCCACCTCACCAGACAGCCATTTCAGCAGAATTGCTCATAATACGACCGGAGCTCCACATCCACCCCGGCTTCTATTCCCAGATTCTCTTTATCAGGAAACTTGTGCAATCGTGGGCAGTATTTACATCCAAATAAAATAAAAAAAAAAGAAAACTCAAAAGGAACAAAAGGAGAAATCAAATGACAGGGGGGCAGAGAAGCCTGAGTGAAGCGCAAGACTCCAGCGTTATTAACTGAAGTGCAAAATCAGAGTGTTTTTCCGACCACATCGAGAACCCACAGGCAAACGCAGCCTTCTTTTTTTTTTTTTCTCATGATTTAAACTTGGGTGTTGTTGGAGTGCCTACTGGAAGGGACTTCCTAAAAGACCCAGAGGAAAACCACAGTAATATGGAAAGACAAGAGATGAACTGGTTAAAATAAAAAGAAAATGCAATACAAGATTAATGACTGATTTATACTGAATATGAAAAGACGAATTTAGCTGCAAAGACATGATCACAACTTTGACTCTCTCAAATTTCTCATATTTCAACATAAGATTTTGGAACAAACTAAAAAGTTATAGATAGAGCTGAGATGAAAAAATATTAAAGAATGAGATACGTTGAATTTAATCTAAGTCTATGACGGCCAATTAAGGAGTTCCACAACTCGTCCAGTCAGGAGTCTAAATCTTGTAAGGTTATAATAATAATAAAAATATTCTAATTTTTCATTAGTTATCGAAACTAAAAATGTGATTTTTAAGAAAAAAATCTAAAACTCTGGTGTGACCAGATTGATTATAAAAATCCAAAAATACAAAGGCTTCGTTTGAATCTTCTCATTACTCACTACAGAGTGCAATGTATTGGGCATTCACCGTTTTATGTCTGAATCTATCATTCAAAGAACTATTGGAATTCTTTCAGAATTCTATTGGAAACAGTAGTGTGCAATGAAGCTCACTTGACTGAGAAATATAGACCGCAATGAATTGGATTTGAATGATTTTTCACCTGAAAAAAACATATATTTTCAATGAATCATTAAAATGTTAATCATCAGAACATGGCAAATCCCTAAAAAGCATTTGTATGTTTATGTTTATTAAGTTTTTACTTTGACAAACGGGTAATGTCATATTTTGTGTAAAATAAATAAATGCATAAAAGTTGTTAGAATGTGTTCGAATTGCATCAAAATCCAAGGCAGTAGATCGTCCAGTACTATATAGCAAACGTGTAAAACTCCAGGCCTTGAGGCCCAGTATCCAGCTGGTTTTCTAGAAATACTACCTTATCTGAAACTGATTACCTGGATCAGGTGTGTTTAGCCCATAGACTATAGAAACACTGGACATCTCAGCCCCTGTTCTAAATAGGAAGTACCCGCTGGTTCCAAGAAGTCAAAATCCTATAGATTTCTATTTAGAAATAGACAGCAATCTCTCAGTCATTTTATTGGTCAGAATAACCATTCTTGCTCTGATACATTCTTTTTAACATCTTCATTTTAATCATCATTTTTCCTTTTCTTCATAGTAAGTCATTCAAGTTATGATCTGACCAATCAGATGCCTCCGTAAAAGTATGTGGTACCCACTAGCCCCACGTCAAATGTTTGATTGACAGCTTTTCCTGAGCCTGCTTTCAGTGGAAGGATTTTAAACAAGCTCACTCATGAATGGTAACTATAGTTCCTCTAAAATCATGACTCAGACTGACTCGGACCAATCACCGTGTATCGGTTTAAAAATGGCGGCCATGTATCAGGAAGTGAAGGATTTTGTCTGGTTTCGCAACAGCAGGAAGTAAGGCATTTTCTATAGGTAACAACAACGCCTCGCTTTGTCCAGTCATAATATACGTCTATGGTTTAGCCAATAAGGAGCCTCAATAGGAGGTTGTACAGGATTAGATTTCCCATTCAAGTCATTTAATCTATTTTCATCAAGAAACATTCTCTAGAACCATTCTTGTTCATTCCTTTCATGTCCATCCCTATACATCGAAATGTATTTAAATATATGTGGAGTGCGATTATTTTCCACCCAGAGCACAAAGTGGTATCCTTTACATTTATATTTAGAGCAGATGTTTTTCGATGATATAAAAGGTTTTTGACAAGTCAAACTAGGTAAATCTTGGTAATCTGTCTCCTTTAGTTCTAAATGCTTGAAAAATGGCATCCAGCCTTTAAAAGGTGAAAACTTGCAAGACGAGCAGTTTCCCTGACATCCAGGGCTACTGGGATAGGCACGGGCAAAGATATGAGGGCAGTGTAATTGTCAAGAACAGCTTCAGCAAGCCTCCCGCTTATCAAAGAAATGGGGGGAAGGGAGGACAAAACAAATAAACGAAATGGGGGAAGAACATTCTGTTTACCTGTCCTAGGGAGAGACAGTTTATCGAACTCAAGCAGCTCCAAGTAAACATACATTCTCTCTCCATCTTGTCAAACTCCTGAGGTGTGTGGGGTTAGACAGGTGAACTCCAGGGGAGACAGGAGACGAGTCCGAGGCCATTAAAGGAAGTACCTCTCCGTAGAGAAACGTCAAGGAGTCAGGTCTCATTTGGTGGTGGGTGGCTCGGAGTGTGCGTGCATATGTGAGAGGGTGGAACTATGAGAATAAGTGAAGCGGGCACCTTTAAGAATCCTACTTTAGTCGACTACAAAGTGGGTGGCAGTGTTCGCTGCATTTACCTGATAGACTGAAGATTCCACTTAATTTTAAAGGCAATATGAAAAAAATTGAATTCTGCCAGAAAAAATAGGATTCCCATAATATAGGAGAAAGGGAGTTTCATTCAACCCTTGTTTCATCTTGTGGGGTCCAGATGACCCATATCCACTCGTAAGGACAGTTGTGACTAAGACTTTAGACAAGGGGTGCCCACATTTGTACTCTCAAAGGGACAAAATCTAAATTGGATCCCAGTTAGCGGGTCAAATGCAATATTTCTTTTGCATGTCATGAAATAAAAGGAAAAAGTAAAGAATATTGCTTCATTTATTTATTTTGATTGTGTATTCATTAAGGTAACACACATTTAAAAAGTAAATATCAATTGTCTTTGAAAGCTTTAACAGCAAGGTCTCGCCATTTTTAAATGAAAAACAAGAGCAAGCTAAAACAAACTTTTATCGAATGAAAAGCGTAAACTGGGACTCTAATGCGAGACGTGGAGCTGGTCTTTGGACTTTATCCCTTTGCCGTTGTCGTTCCATCTTGGCTAGCTAAGAAAGTCTGCTAAAGACATCAGAAGTGATTGTGAAGGCTCTTGGGAATTTCTAACACAAAAAAAAGCCAAGGGCTAACTCACTTGGGGATTGGTTCACCTATACCTGCTGGCAGGAAAACTGCTAACAGCGCCACCCGGAGGCCGAAAGTATATTACAGATGTACTGTTTTGGAACACCATTGACAATCAATGGAAAGGAGTTTCAACTACACACTCCACGGCTTCCGCAGCCACGACTTGGCGGGCCAAAAGATAACCTTTGGCGGGCCCGCGGTGCCTCCTTTGCGCACCCATACTGTAGATGAAACGTTCTGAATTTTTTAAAATTACATTTAGTTTATAATCTAGCAAATATAAATCAGCACTTAAAAGTGAATTTTAGGATTTATCAGAGGTGGCTTTTCTGTGTTTAGTAGGGAAGAAAATGCAGCTATTCAAGAATTCAATATTTATTAAATGCCTAAAAGAAAATGATTCCACATTTCTTAAAGCTCCATGGTTGGACTGAGCTTGTAAGCAACTAAGAATCAACCTCAAGATGTTGAGCAAAAATACTTCAAACCAACCGCAGCAGCTCAAGGCTAGAACAACAGGCTGAGGGTCTGACATGGTGCCGTGCTGCCAATACAATTGATCTATCCCAAACCAACCACAAAGTCTTCAAAACACAATCCAACGGGTGCGCAGGCAGATCCCCAAATGGGAGCCTTGTGGCGGGTGGAGCTGAGAGCTAGGCCTGTCTTAGTAGGCCATTAGTGCCAAACGAAGCACTAATGACATGTTTGGAGGCACCTTTCTGTGGAAGAACAACAATTATGAATATGCAAGGACTTGAAATGAGTGGGGACCAGTCAGACGAGTGCGCCTCATAATTGCCTAATGTCACTTTGAGAGCTGGAAAAAAAACAAGAGGATGTGACAGGGAGGGTCAGAGAGGATATGAGACTTCAGCACAGCAAGAACAGTTGGAGAGTGGGATAAATAACTCCCCTACAATATGACAAGATCAGGAGGTTGTTGTTAGAATACAGAGGCGGGGGGGTTGCTGGATCACTATGAAAAATGTCAGAAAAACCTGGGTGGGAAGCCTGTATAAAATTGCTATGTATATGTCCTGCACTTACTTTGTCCTTGGCAAGTAAAAAAATATCATCAATAAAATATTCAAATAAAATGTACCTTTTGTGACAGAAATATTACATATTGCATAAATCCTGATGTTTTTGTCTTGTTTTTAATTCGGTTACCAAAAAACGTATTGAATCCTGACTTTGCTGATTCCTTCCATGTTTTCTCAAAAAAGGTCACTCTCAGGTTGTTTTTATTTTACAATGTTTTACATCTATTTGCCATTGTAAAAAACACTGGTCCATAAAAACTGCTTGATAAAACATTTTTTCGCCTACTTAATACCAGATTTAGGCCCCTGGAAACCGTTGTCATCAACAATCAAGTCTTGGAAAAAAAAAAAAAATCCTCTTAATCACACTGTGAACCTTTCCATCCATCCTTTATACTGGGTTGTGAAAGTGTGGATCCTTTAAGACACAACCTGACAGACCAGCACCGCAACCTGTGTTGCATCCATTCAGTCACCTGGGTTTTTTGGCTGATGTATATGCATGAAGCCAGTGGTCCAGGCCACATCCCCTCGCTCTTCTTTATGCATGAGCTGGGCCACTCCAAAAGTCATCACTCCTTCACTTTCAGCAGAGCCTGCATCTCTCTCACAGCTCTCATTTGATGAGAAGGGGAAAAAAATGACCCTATCCTGTCCATTTAAATTGCAAAATTCTGGGAAATATACAGCTTAAAAGATAAATATGCTGATGAATCCTAAAATACTTTTTTTTTTCCTTATCTTTATTCACCTTGAAAGTGAGAATTTTCTGAAGAATCTTTTTAATATTTACCAGTTTGATAAAGTAAACATGGTAACTAGGTTTGTGTATTTTTTGGAGTATAAGTCGTGTTTATTTTTGCATAGTTTGGCCAGGGGTGCAACTTGGTACTCAGGAGCGACTTATTTGTGGTTTTAAAAAAAAATCTATATTTGCTTATGTATTTTTTATTTTCTCACTTTTAACCAGTTACACTTTAGTGGTTATTATTTCCAAATAACAGCCCCTAAAGGGTACTGTAGGTGTGTGTAAGATTATTTTCTAACAGCAATGCAGAACAAGAAGATGGACCGTCCAAAACAAACATGGAGAAGAATCTGATCATTCTCTTCCTGAACTTTATGATATTTTTACTTTTTGCATTTAGATAATATTAGTTTTTTTCCTTCCTTTGACTAATGCAAGACAGCAACTGTGTTCCAGAGACATGGAAGTCCCACTAAGAGCGGCATCATTCCAACTTTGGCTACTGTGGTAGAAAATATAGATCGTCATTGAAAAATAAAAGACAGAATGATATCATGAACCCAGAAAAGTGGTTATTTAGTAATATAGAGTAATTGGAGCCCAAGGTCCAATGTAAAGGTCTTAACAGTTTTAAAAATCTGAACACTTTTGTTAATACCCTTTAATAAAGTGTTAACCCTCTTTTTAACACATTTTAAGCTAATCCTGAACACAAAAAATACTTTTAATAAAAGTGGCTACAAATCTGAAATCTTGTGGAATTTCTGCTTCCGGCTAATGATTTTCAGCCACCATCTTGTCTGCCACCAGGTCCTCCTGCTCTGTATGGATTGTTTGGCTGTGAGAAGTGGGGCCAAGTCATTGTGTTGCATGTCTAAGTAAGTCTCAAGTCTTTGTCCTCAAGTCAGAGTCAATTCCAAGTCAAAGAAGTCAAGTCACAGGTCAAGACCAACTAGTCTCAAGACGAGTCACAAGTCCTACTATTAATGTTTCAAGTCTTTTCAAGTCATTTCAACAACAGAATAATATTAACTGCACAGACCATGAGTGTTTTTAGGAACTGTATTTTTCAAAATTGCCTCTGAGTTCATGCATCCCCACTTCAAAATTCTAAAATGATTTCTTTATAACAAAAAAAACAGCTTACCACATTTAAAATGTGGTATGATGGAGATAGCCAGTAGTAAAATAGATATTAAGTCCCCTCACTGCAGACCAGTGATGTGCAGTTAAGTTTGTGGCTGATGAGGCACCGACTCTATTAGAATCTGATTATAAACCAATATATTTACCAACAACGGATTCTGTATCATATCTCATATCAGGATCTTTTTATAAACATAGCAGATATATATTGGACTGTCAATCAAATGTAGCCCTAATTTGATTGGATGTTGGGCCGACACCACACACGGATGTAAACAAACAGACAGAGAGACGGCGGCGTGGGCTTTCTCAATATACTTTTTAGTCCTTGGATTTGGGGGAAAATAGCAAGTCTTTTCGAGTCAGAGGTCTGAAGTCCGAGTCAAGTCACGAGTCAGAGCTTTAAATTTACTAATGTCATCAAAATCTTGACTCGAGCCCAAGTCATGTGACTGGAGTCCCCACCTCTGGTATTTACATTTGAAATAATGAATTTCTTGGTACACATACCATGTTTTATTCCTGTTTGTAGCTTATAACATCTTACAGGCATTAAACTGAATTGCTGAACACATGATCTACATGGAAATTATGACCAATAATAAACTCATGAGCTGGATTCTTTACCCCCCTTTGCTTCACCACTTGTCCAGCTATTTTTTCTTTTCCATCAATGTCTACTATTGACTGTGGCCAGATGGCAAGGTTGCTCTGCTGGAGCAGGGATCACATGAAATTGATGGCCAAAGTTCAGAAGCTTCCCCCACCCCTCGGACTACCAGTGAGCTCCTTCCACTTATCCTACTCCATCACAGCACCTTCATTTCCTCCCCTTCCTCCTTTATCTTCCTCGCTGCCACTTATCTTGTGTCTCGACTCTTCATCCACCAATCAGACCTGATTACAGCATTGCAGGTTCAGGGGATCAAAGGATTTAGTGCCCATAAACTCTCATCTAAGTGAATTTCCTCAAGAGAGAACTTTATAGAGAAAGAAAAAAAATGAAAGATAGAATGGTGATTAAGGTTATGCAGGCAGAGAAATGCAAGGATGATAGTCTGAAGTTGTGCCTTGGATGGAAAAAGGAGGAAGAAAACTGCCACGTGTAGAAAGACTGCACGTAGTCACTGAAGGACAGCGGAAGATGATATTTTCAAGGAAAGCCTCGCCAAACTTATTGAGCTTCCAATAAAAGATTTGGGGCAAGAGGGCCGTCAACGTGGCTGGCATCCACCTATCGATTTGTTGTTTGTTCTGTACCTGCCCTTCGCGACACACCAATAACAGCAGAAGAGCCAGAGCTCAGCAGGAAGCGGCGCCACTTAAGCTCAATCACTGATCAAAAAAAAAAGAAGAAGAAAAAAAACATGTCCTCCTGCTGTTCTTTTCTTTTTTTTTTAAAAAAAGAGCCAAATTGCATCCAGAAAGGAAACAAAAATAAAGAACAAAGGGTGAACATCCATCAAACATTTTAAAGAAAAGAACAATAGTTGCAGGTGCATGGAGAGTATCCACCATCCACCAACTGTAAGAGAGAACTGGACGGATTGACCCTTCCCCCCTCGCATTCCAAACAGGAAGTTCCCAAAATCCCATAGACTTCTATTCGTCAGAATAACCACTCTTGCCGCCATTTTGTAGTGCTGTCCGAATCTACTATCCCAAAATTGACTGCACTAGAAATTTCCCAGAGGTCTTTGCAAAATTATTAGCAGGCATCCGTGCTCACTACATCAGCTAATATAGACCACAATGCATTGCGGTCAAACAATTTTTGCAACAAAAAAAAAGTGTTTAAATGTATTTTTTTTGATAAACCATTCACATTTTAATCATCAGAACAAAGTGGAGTCAAAAATAGACATTGTGAAATGTTCGTATTGATTTGATTTTCACTTTGTGAAATCAGAGACAAAACAAAAGAAAAGTCGTGAGAATGCTATCCGAATTGCACTACTGTATATAGTTCTACACTATATTGTTTTTAGTTGTTATGGTATGAGTGGGAAATTGGAAATAAATGTTATTTTCATGTATGAAAATAAAATGATTAGCTAGTAACAGTAAGCGCTATAGAAACTATGACTTAGGCTGACTTGGACCAGTCATTGGTTACTAATGTAGTCTGGTTGGTAATTGAGTGTTAGGGTGGGAAATTCGGGCATAGCCAGATTCTTTCAACCCTACTTTTTAAAATGGTGGGTGTGAAGACTACCGATAAGTTCATCCCTGACTGGCAATATTGGTTGCCGTAGAAACAATTACTCAGAGGGGTCTATACAAATATACATCTTTTATGTAAGAAGATTCATAACCTCCTATTGTAAAAGTAAAATCTGTCCAACAGAAGAGGCCTTCAGCACTGGTCTGTTTACTCAGCTGTTGGACAGGACAAGCTAGGAGAAAAAAAATTAATCAACGAGTGACATCACAATCAATCAGTCCAGTTATCATGTACAGTCACTGATAATAAGAGTCATGTAATAAAATGACTTGAACCATGAGTGTAGTTTTTGGCAAGTCTAATCGAATGGGTTTTTACAGATGTTTGTAATGAGAACTGACTTGTCGAGGACAAGCTAGAGCTATTGCTCTTGGAAAGGAGCTTAAAACTTACAATGCGAGGACAGCCAAGGTCAAGTTTTGCTCCTTATTTTTTATGTTACTTTGCTGTCCTTATTTCATCATGACTGGTAAGAAAAAAAAACAGCATTCAAGCAGTTTGAGTGGAATCTGGAATGCTCTTTTTGAGCATATTTGTGGGCACCTTCACCCATCAACACTAACATGTGAGGCTTTAATTACCCACTCCAATGAAAAATATTGTTTTTGGTGTTCTTAACATGTTCTTGAGGAATTTATCTGATGATGATGATGATGCATATATTAGGTAAATTAAGTTCAAAATTGTATTTTTAAGTATCTTTTTATTCAAACACGGTTCTCTTTTGATGGATGCGCTTGAAAAAAAAAACAAGTCCATTAAGCCTCATTTCCATTGAGCATTTTCCAGTATAGTAAAGTCTGGTATTTTGAGTGTTTCCATTTAAACGGACCCTTCTTGACGGTCCCAATCCATTGTAGATACATTAAAAAGTGGAATGGAATGGTTGTAGCCCCCCGTTGATTTTTCTACATTAGAAAGCACCAATATAGTGCTTGTTTTAGCTAAGGTTTTCAATGTTTTCCTCTTTACAGCTGTATTTTTTTTAGAAATCTTCTTTCAAACAACATTAAATTCCTGCTTCACTCGATGTACCGGAAGCAAAGCAATAAAAAGACGAGCTGGTGGATGACATATATTGTTGTTGCTTTTCTAGTCGTCACACTACAATGACACTCTAGTGGTCTACACCAAGCATGTACCCTGAAAAGAAACCACTCAGTGGAAGCGAGGGAGAAATAACCGAACCGTACCGTACCGTATCAGACCACTCAGTAAAAACGAGCTGGAATCGGACTCTAAGCTGTACGGCTCACCATTTTTGCAGCACCAGTAATATCAGGTTGGGGGTGTGAGGGGTTGTAAGCTAGCGGGAGAGCTTGTAAACAAAGAGCTCTCAGTAACAGGGAGGAGAAGGGAGGGGTCGGGGCTGCTCGGCGTATCACACAGTCAAATTTCTGTTAGGCTCGTTTCCACGAAGCGGTTCGGTCCAGTCTGGAATTTTGAGTGCCTCCACTGTAAAATGAACCCATTAAACTTTACAACAGTCCAATGTAAAGTGGAACGCTTGTCAAGTTAACGCTTTAGCCAACCTGTTGATTGGCCGAAAGTGATGACGGTGGTTTTCTGTGTATTCCGAGGCCTAACTGAGTGGAAACGCTCGCCAGAATTAACTGGACCGTACTGGACCGCACTCCTTACCGTACCGTACAGGACCGGACCGACAGTTCAGTGGAGTGGTTTTAAACTCCTGCCGCTCTGCAGAAACTATGTCCCATTGAACACTGTTTCTTAGAGGGACTAAAAACAGCATAATCATAATTTAAATTATGGTTCTTTAAATCTGAACCTGTGAGTGTTTTTTACAAAGCCTTAGCAGTTCTATTTTCCATTTCCTCCTGTCTGTTTTATCACCGGCTGCTATACTGTAGGTGCAGGAGAGAAGTGAAAGAGGACAAAGGTCATTTTGGATGCATGCAGACAGGTACAGGAACAGACAGATCTGTTGCTGATACTGCCAAGCTTATTCCTCACTGTCTCATTACCGTTTGGCCACTGCTGGCCTGCTGGCTCCTTTCTGTCTTTCTCCTACACACACTCTCAAATCAGACGTAAACACTCCACACTAACAACGCTCTGGCACACGACAACGAACCAGCAGCAATGAAACAAAATAAGTCCCCCTCTATCCATCCAACCCCCCCTGTCTCTTTCAAGCACACACCTGATCGTGTTTCAGCGTGTGTTTTATTAATTTTTCATCCAATCTATGCCCGGGACTCACGCTCTGCTCTAAATAAAAAGCAAAGAAGCAGGAATTCCACCTGTCATCATCAATGCACCACATTGTTTGCACTCTAAAGATCTGAAAGAAAAGAAACAAACCCAAGAAAAACCATTTAAAGGAAAAACAAAAAAAAAAATGGTACACACATTTAAAATTCATAAAAGGGTCTTTGTTCTTTAACTATATATGTGAAGACATGAAAAGGAGGATTAAGTAGGAGTAAAGAAAAAATAACAAGACATACATCTGTGCTCATGATGGTGCTTGTTCAACTTGTACAAAGAATATTAATGAAAAGAAAAAAAAATAGAGAAAAACAAATCTTTTTTTCTTTCTTCTCATCTTTTCTGACAGTCTGCTTCCTGCTGTTCCAGCATAGGCTGGGGCATCAGGAGCTTTAACCGCTCTCAAATCAAATTGGACTGCACATAAAAAAAAAAAACAAGCTTTATTAAGTAAACAGCAATAAAAAACCTCATAACACAAACCATTAACAATTGGAGAAGAAGAAAACCTGCTCGGAATTCTCTGTTTTATACCCCTCCCAACATAAAAGCGTCTCAATCGCTGCACTTGAATCTGCATAGTTTCGGTGTAATTTAAAAAATTCAATTGGATCATTCAAAATGACTTGTTCCATCATGAAAGAGGCCAGACTGCAGACAGCCTGATCAAACAGAGGCATTTATGGCTCCCTCATATGTAAGTAATGGTCTGTGTCCTCTGTGCCTGAATGATTAGTGCTGCTTATTCAGCTCTTCTGACTTTAAATGGAGTTTGGACAGATACAGCAAAATGGAAAAATAGTTTAAAAAGTCGCTAAATTGTGTTTCAGTTATAACCTGAATTTAAACATCAGAATTTAACCGTGACATTAATAAAAGAAGAAGAAAAATTGAAAGAAAATACGCCTTGGTTTAAGAGAATTAAAAGCATGAAGATTCCTATAAAAGCAGTTTTAAGAGAAGAAATTTAATTAGTAATCTTAACCACATCTGTTATAGTTGTGAGTTAATAAAGATTACCAGCACATTGGTAGTTTATTTTATAATGAGAGAAAGAAATCAGAAGGACACATTTGGTTCGTTTTACCGTGTGACTCAAGATCTCCTCACTCATTGGCCAGGAATAAGGAGGGCGGGGCAAAGTAACTAGAGGCAGAAATAATTGATGTGCTTTGCATTCCTTGTCAGGATAGTTCACTGATTCAAACTTTATATATCGATGATCAGTTTTGAATGTCTGGATCAATGTCAGATACAATACTCGTTACTTGCTGCTTTGGTCCAGTGGAGGTATGCTGCAAGTGTTTATGGTGTGTGTATTATCGGGAAAACCGTGAGAAGCATTGTGTATCATGTTAAAAGTTGTTTTAATGAGCCTGAGTTCATACGTCCACATTTCATTGAAGTGCTGTGTCTCAACTTTGTGGCGTTCTGGCATTGTTTTTAAGAGAAAGACACAGAAAAGCATGTAAGAAGCGTTTTAAAATAAATAACAGTTGGACCCTTTTTTCTTCCTGTTAAAACCACAATGTTCGCTTTTTCTACTTCATTCCTAATCCTTTTACATCACACGACGGTGGCTGATTCATTTTTCTAGTTTCGGGGTCACGGAGGGTGATGGAGCCTAACCCGGCTACTGATGGGCGAAGGCGGGGTTCATCCTGGACAGGTCGCCAGTCTGTCGCAGTCTGATAAATGCACGCATCCCCGCAAGGGTCAGTGCTCATTTGCATGAATCAGGTATAGAATTGCCACAGAAATCCAAGTAACGTTTAAGCGATCAAAGGAACCATTTAATGAGCCATTCGCAGTTTCACTGTACCGGCCGTGTGTACTTAGACTTGTATGGCTCAATAAGCAGAGCATATTCAAACTGGGAAATGTCAGAGTGAACCAAAGTATAGTCCAATTGGATATGAACCAATGAGAACACCTCAAAAAATGGGTAAGAAAGCGGTTCCTGGTCCTGGACCAGGGTCCACTTTAGACTGAAAATTTGTTCCGGATTATTGGGCGAAACAAACTTAAGGCAAACCAAATGTTTCCAGTTTGAATACACCCAAACAGCAGAAGTAAACCAAATAAATTTGTATATCCAGACTGAAAACTGAAAAAAACTTGGCATGACTCACAAAAAAAGATGAAAAACTTGAACTCTTTTTTTTCTGTTTGGATCATATTTCAAGCAAAGTAGCTTCAAGTAAACAGATGTTGTCTCTCTGTGATGTTAACACGCTTTTAACAACATGTAAAAGAACTAAAGCATGGATTTGAATGACTTTTATTGAAAAAAAAACAGCCTTCATGCACTATTTCATGCTTTCCAAATCTTTAAAACCTGTTATGGAAACCATCACTTTCAACTACGCTCATGTGTGTAAATGGATTGGAAAGCCGGAAAACAAATCCAAGTAAATCTCTAGATATCTAAACACATATGTGTAGGTGTACATGTAAATACAAACAATACGAGTATGTTGATAAAAACCAGACTTGCGACTTGGCATAAAAGTAGGATAAAGCTGGAGAATTTGACAGGTTTGTAGGGGAACAAAAGAGGGATAATCGAGGAAAAGGGGTGAGTTTGATTGGTTCCACATGCTTGGGAGGGGCCTTTTGTGTGTAGATGAAGAAAAATAAGAGGTTCTTGAAGACGACAGTTTATTGGCTTTGGGTATTGTGGCTCCATTTAAACTAGAGTTTTCAGCCTAAAAAGATGTTCTACCTTACTCATCTCTCTGAGGGGAAATCAAGAAAGGCTTTTTTACACAGAGAAAACACTAAAAGTTAGACTAAATGCAGTCATTTCATGGGGAAAAACAGATGTAAATAATGCCAGGGTTTAAGATCATGACAGGATAAAGAACAAGGACTCAAAAGAAGGATATCTTCACAACAGAACCGTAGAGGCACCTTGTTTTCTTGCGGAACAAAACACAAAAAATAAGTTTAAAGGTAACAAAATAAGAAAAAAAAACAGCAAAAAGCTAAAAGTTGTGTCACATCTCCAGAGTGCACTTGTCGCTCCCTTCCAAGGACTCCCAAAGGACTGGGTGAAAGTCTCAGTGAAGCCAGATGGCCCTCATCTTAGGTATTCTGCTGCAGCGCCTAAGCATGAGCCAAGGAGGTGTCAGAGTCGGAGCTAAACACAACCTGCCATTGCAATCAGCATACGCACACACAAATATAAACTCAAGAAAAGAAAGAAATACAAGTGTGTATATAGGTGTATAATTAGTGGAATGTGGCTTATGTGTGTATTTCTGCAGGTTGTGGAATGTTTAGGTTGTGTATATTTCTGGAGGTGGTAGAGCAGCATGAACTAAGTTTGTGTGTTATGTGGACGCTGGAATGTGGATTTCCTATTTTTGCTGTAAACCTCCGACTGTGTGCGGTGATTTAATTTAATTTCATTTGAGTCCTCAAACAGAGCCCTGCACGCTGCCAAAGCACACAAGCTCCCGCCATATAATGTCATATTGCTGCTTCAAACACGCCACGCATGCGGCGCACTGACCAGCGGCTGTGCATTGTCTGAACAGACACAGGTCATACTAAATATAAACAGTCGTGTGGATTGTACATGCATATTTATAGCTACCGTCTGATCTTAATGGTTTTTTGAGGTGTGTTTTGAAAGTTGAAGGACTTTATTTAAAGATTAATAAGTTGGTTTTAAACGGATGTTACTGGATTCGTTTGTTAACAGGACTGTGTGGGGGGCAGCTGCGTTTCCTCGCATGCCATGCCTCTCAAGCCAAGTCACCCATCATGGCGACCCATTTTCTGCCTCTCTAAATCCCACACTGCATCCCCTCTATTTACTGAAAATGCCTCCCTTGTGCCTTGTCCTATATCCTATAATCCTTTGCCATGCTCCAAGAACCCGAGTTCAGCTCCTGTCCTCCTCACCTGTTCTACAAAACCAGTCATGCACATCACTTCCTGTTGTCTTCCTCCAACTTTTCCTGATTCTATTTACAGCTTGTTTATCTGGTTTGTTTCACTTTTGCCCCCATCTATTCCCTTTCCCTTTTCTTCTGCTTGTCCAGACTGTTTGGAGACGGGCTGGAGTCTTTGTGAGGGTGCTGAACATGCCTGAACCCGCACGGCGGTCGTTTCTACGCTGTCGTCTCGTCTGAAAAAACTTTTCAAAACACAATTTTGCTTTTCTCCTTTAAAACATTGTTCAGATCTACTATTAATAATTGGATTGTTGCATTTTGGCTTCTATTGAAAGAGATTTTAGGAGATTATTTTCTTTAAACTAGTTTAAAGCAAAAAGACAAACTTGACAGGTAAGGCTTTAAAGTCAGGGAAAAAAATGGGAGGATTTACAAAACCTTACATAAAGTTTATGAAAAATTCCTTGTATGGTGTTATCAATAATGCACTTTAACCTGCATGGCATATTTAAAAAAATAAATGAATAAATAAATAAAACTTTATTTAATTTGATATTACAAGTAGGTTTTTTAGTTTTATTTGTCACTGTCACATGCACAATAAAATTTAATGAGCTCAAAAGTTAGTGTGTTGTTTATTAAAAAATAAATTATAATAAATTACAAAATTAAATAATTACCATTTTGTTTATAAATAACAATAATATTTCATAAATTAAAAAAAAATATAAAAAACATTTACAGCCAGTTAATTTGCAACTAATAAACACTGCATTATTCAGTTTTATAAAAAAAAAAAACACATCTAAATTTGTAACTAACAAAGAAAAGTGCATTGTTTGGTCATTGAAAACTACAACAGTTTAAAGGAGTTTATAATTTGAAAGAGTGCAAAAATAGTTAAAACTAGTGCAATATTAAAAATAAATACTTTAAAAGGACCAAAATGCAGGAAGTTTTTATAAAACTAAGGTTTAGTAAATGCAGTTTTTTTACTCAGGTTAGAGTTTTTTTCAGAAAAACTTTTGTATTTCTAGATATGAGATCCAATTTTTCCCAAATGAATCCTTCTAGACGTCACTTCAAGTCACCTTTGACTGTATTGCAGCAATAAACATATTTAATCTGGTCACTCGTACCACTTTAAACTAACTCCAATGAGATTTTGATCATGGATGGCGGTCATTTGACCACAAAACGTGCCCATACTTGATATATCTGTGCAGCCTTTTTAGCAAACTATGCTTGTAGATCTCAGATGTTTGATTTAGTTGCACCAGATTACATCAGTAACTTCTGGAACGTGTCAAAATTAAGAAAAAATAATCTTAATGAAGTGTTTGATGGTGTCACGGAAGTTTCTCTTTCTATTAGCGATTTTCTAAAAAAAAGTTTCCTAATTAATCATTCACCTTTTTCTGGTGTGACTGAGCTCCTTATGGAGTTTTAACTGGACACCTGCGGCACTCGCATCCCTATCACTGAAACCTGAGGTCGCTTCTAACAATAGCAGAGGCAGATTGTTGGGCCGGGCTTCCTATCTCCAGTCCAGCGCTCTCACCACATGAAATGTTGCTCAGTCCTGTGGATGACAGTCTGACAGACAGAGAGGCCTAGCTGGCGCGTTGTGTGACAGCCAGCAATAACATAGCTTTGTTCAGCCCTGGACACGAGGCAGATGGAGGCAGGAGAGCAGAAAAAAAAGGAGAAAAGACTGAATTTGTCCCCATAAACAAGGCAGGGAAATCCAGAGTGGACGACATGAAAGGGCTGGTTCGTTTCGAACACCATTCTGCATGATTATTCCCTTTTGAAGGAATTTAAGCAGCTGAAAACAATTTGTTGTTTCCGTGTGTGAGCTGCTGCTGCTGCTGCAGCCGGACTGTCAGCGAACAGCCAATCAGCCGGCTTCATTCATGGACATGAAGGCCTGTCAATACTATAGCAGCCATCACATGAATGCCAGCTGATTAATGCCATGAACTTACTGTGTAGTCGATGCACAAGCATCGGTTCACAGTCTGTAACGGCGAAAGCCCTGACCCGTTTAGACGATAGTGTTTGGTGGAATAAAGGAGGAAAAAACAATGAGTTCCTTTGAAAGGAAAAGAAATCATTATCTGCTTTGAACAAACTGCTGTCAAAACATTTAGAACAACTTAAAAAAAATGTACAAATCCTTCTAGAAATGAATATGTTAATCGTATCCTATGTTAATTGCATCTGTTTTAAATAGGGCCGAATCGATTAAAAAAATGAACAAATTAATCGCAAACTGGAAAAAATGAATTGCGAATACATGCAATTACTTATTAATTTTTTAAAGGTAAAGTATTTGCAGACCTCCTATTATCTGTGAATAATTACAGCATGAAATCACACACAAAACTGTACATTTAGAATGTTTGAATTGTGTTTGTTGTGATCTCTGCATTACTCTGGACTTGGTGTCGCACTTTTCTCTCAAAAGTGCGACTCCAGCGTGACAAATATTTTTTTTCTTTGTTATGCATTTTTGCCAGCTGCAACCTGCAGGTATGTACATGTAAAGCAGGGCCGGGAATCGATTAAAAAAAAGTGAATAATTCATCGCTCTTCCGGTTTATCCCTCCAACAACTCAAGGCCTGCTGGCTACCCCCCTCCTCTCTCCATGCACCTGCATGGAGAAATGGCATCAGCTGACTAAGAAGCGGCTGAAAAAAATCCTGAAATGCTGAAGAAGATAATGGCGGAGGATAATTACCATCCAGAGCAGGTGTTTATTAGCCTAATTGATGAAGGAGGAAGCGTCTGCCTGATTTGAAGGCACAGAGAGAGAGACAGGTTGACGCTCCTCGTGTTCATCATGAAGCACCCTAAGGTACAGTCTTTTGTTCTGAATTAAAAATAAAATAAAATAAATGCTGAGCAACACTCCAATGTTCTTTACTAAATGTTTGACAAAGGATAATCAGAAGTGTTTTTAATGACCAATGACAGACATCTTTTTACTGTGGGGGCGGGGTCTCTGTATTTGCAGGTTCAACATATCCGCGAATACATGGGGGTAATACTGTATATAATGTTTTCATAAAAATATGGATTTAAGCTTTAAGAGTAAAGGCACACGAATAAAAAATAATAAAATTATATATACATGTTTAAAATGCACATAATTTTAGCTTTAATGGAAAACATAAATGAAAAAAAAACAATTTTTTCCTGATCAGTAAGCTTGTTTACCTCGAATGATGGTCAGTCTGGCATTGACGTTAATCTCTCCCTCGCTACTTTCTGCTACACATTCATAGATGTTCTCGTCACGTGGCGCCCGCAGGGGTTGGATTCTGAGAACGGCGCCGGCACCCTCATCAAACTCTATGGTCTGTGGAGTACAAAAAAAAAAAACAAGTTTAAAAAAAAGTGATTTTTCTTGCATCTTTAGCAGGTTATACACTTTTACAGGTTGGTATTTTTAAAAATGGAGGATTCATTTCAGCACACAGTGTAATTATGTCCTTTATTAACTGGAAATCCATATTTATTTGAGTAAAGATGTGATCATATAAGCAAATACAAGCATATATTAGACAAAAATGAAATTTATTAAACCCTTATTTGGAATCAGGACAAAAGTGATTTAATTTGTGCGGGTGACTGACAGCTTGGGCGTCGCCAACCACAACAGCGTTCCAAACAGAACCGTTTGATCTCTCGGAATATCCAAACATCGGCGTCCACAAATCCTGCAGAAATGCGCTGTAGCGATAGATAAAAAGAGTCGCATTTAAATGATGGCAATTCTGAGCTCCCGCTCGCTTTTAATAGACAAAGTCATTTCCCGGGCCTATTACTTTTGCTCTAAATTTGGATGGATGTGTCAGAGAAGATGGTCAGCCTGTCAGTCTCACAGAAAATCTAATACTCCAGGATAGGCTCCTCCTCCCTGGGGAAGGCTCTCGCCGACGCGCTCGCAGCCGCCATCTCCGAGGCGAGGCGTGACTTTGAGACGCAGGCGGACCTGCTGTTCCGCTGCTGCAAATCTCAGGGCTGAGTTGTTAATTAGGCTAAAAACACCACAGAGCGTGGCATCATGATCAATATCAAAGCAGCTGTCTAGAGGGTAAGAAGATTTTTTTTTCTTAAATTGAAAAGAAGCACATCAAAAACCCCCTTTTTTTTTCTATTTCAGGCAAACAGAAGAAGAGAGGAGTCCGTTCAAGTGGGTTCCTTCGCGCTCTTGGCTTTGTTCCCCCACTTAGCATGCAGGAGAGAGGAACGCACAAATAGAACGTGTCTTTTCATTTTGTCCTCAGTGGGGATGCTGATCTCCTCCTGTTGAGGTTGGAGTCATTTTTTTTTTTTTTTTTTTTTAGAAAACTTCGAGGCGCCCTCCCCCCGCGGTTTCCTCCATACTGCAACGCGGACGTGCGCGCATGTGCGCGTTTGTGTGCGCCGCCACCGCCGTCATCGTTGACTAAAGCAACTTTTTAATTAAGAGACACTGAGCATCAATCAGGGCTTTTAGAGATGCCATCTGGGATGCCTGCCGAGAAGTGAACAACAAACATCATGAATAAGACACAGAAACATTCGCGCAGACGGGGCTGCATGCGGGGAAAAAATGAACTACGGCTAAATCACTCAAGTGCAAAAAAAGGACACGGTTAGAGGGATGGGAGAGTGGAAAGAGACAAGCTTGTGCCTGTTGTCGATGGCAATTTGTTAACAAACAGATCCAGCTTCCATTTTTTCTTGGGAAAACAGACAGGAACCAAAACCCACAGAGCAATTACAGTTCCTATAGTAATTAGATTACAATCGTCCTTTTTGTTTACCTGGTTTCTGTAACTAAGGTAGGGGATTAGCAAGACCTGGTTTGCAGAGGGACATAGCAATTAAAGCTTCATTTGCAGGACACAAGATTAATGCTGACGTCACTGAACTGTCAAAAGAGGATGAAAGGTGTGTCTTCCTGAGACACAGAAAGGTGTGAAAAGTGTGACTCTAGGAGCTGATTTCTCCCAAAAAAACATTTATTTCTGGTTGTTATGAGTTACCTTTTGAACACTTTATGAAAGCAAATAAATAAACTAAATCATAAATACATTTATGTTATGCCCGAATTCCTTCACTATTCACTATATAGTACGTTCGCCATTTTGTAGTGCTGTCCAATTCCAAAATTGAGTGTCCTAGAAATTTCCCAAAAGTCTTTGCAAAAAACTAGCATGCATCGATGTTCACGACACAAGCAAATAAAGACCACAATGCATTTTGGTTAAATGTGTTTAAATACAATTTTTTAATAAGCCATCAGCTTTTTCCTCATCAGAATACAGTGGAGTGACTGCTGGATAGCGCTCGCGAATGTTGCTTGGAATTTTTGTTACCCGGTAATGTTAGGTTGGAGGGGCTGTAAGCTAGCTGGAAAGCATGTAAACAGAGAACTCTCAGCAATGGGGAAAGGGGACGGGGTTGCACTGTGCCAATGGTCCCACCCACAACTCAACAGGCGGATTTCTAATGAGCTACTGGAGCTCAAGTTTTGGTATTTTTGCTAAAAACAGCATAATCTGAACTAAAAGACCACTAGATCAAAATTTCCCCTCAGTTAACTCTAGCTTCCACAGAGCGATTTGTCTTCATGGCGCATGCGTGGTGTAGACCGCTAGCGTCATTGTAGTGCAACGACTAGAAAACTTCCCGTCTACATGAGTTTAGAACGGGTCGTCATCCTCAAAATAGACCAATCAGAAGGAAGCCATTGCAGCTCTTTGTCCCCGCCTCCAATTTTCAATAGTCGTTTCCAACTTGCGCAAAGGAAAGTTGTTCCACGAGCAGAGCTGGAGCCCCCGAGAGCGCACGTGACAAAATGTTCAGTCGTGCCCGAGGACCAGCTCACGCACGCCGAAGTAGACAGTCTCTCTCCCGCGATGGCTTTTTGTGCTCGCGGGAGGACAAGCGCGTAGGAGGGGGGAAGCGCTCACGCGTCTGAATTGTACGCAAAGAATGTTTGACACCTGCATGGAGGTGTCTTATTAATAAATAAAATAAATGACTAATAAATAACGCCATAGAAAAAAAATACAAATGTTTCACTAAACATACAACACAGTTTTAGGAAAGTTTAAGGCTTAAAGGCCAAATAACATATTTTTATGATATTTTAATCCAATTATTTGTAGCAACAAACCGCACGACATTAACTTACATTTATAGTGTATTAATCTTGGTTTTCTTGCTGTTTATTAATATAACTGTAATAACAGATTTTAAAGCTTTTTAGAAACATGATGCCTTTCTTATTATACAAAGTCCATTTGTTTTTGTAAAATCTGAATAAATAAAAAAGCTGGAACTCGGATCATACTTTATATTCATGTTTCATGTTTGCTCAGTACGACAGATGACACACTTGAAGACTTTTAATGATCAGTCTGGATTATTTGAAGGAGCGGCTAAAGATGAGACGATTTCTTTTGTCAGTACGGTTAATGTGTGACATGCACGAGGAAGCGTCACCAGACACATCGCTCCATCGCTCCATACTTTGATTTTAAAGTAGTTTTAAAGAATATTTAATGTTGAATGAAAAATTGACTTTATTGAATTTAACATGCAAGTGTTTTGGTCAACTCACCTCTATGCGCTGCGAATTCACCTTCTTCCCCTTCTTGCTCCAACTGACTCGGGGTTTGGGATCGCCTGTCGCCTGGCAGACAAACGAGACGACGCCTCCCGAGACACCAGTCTGGTCGACGGGAACCTTGGTGAATACCGGTGGTGCTGAGGGGCGAGAAACAAAAGAGAAGGAGAGAAACGCAAACACATTAGTCAAAAAGTTACATTGCAGCTGCTAACTGAGTTCCTTTAATTGCATTTATTGTATGCATGTGCATGCATAAAGATACCGGTCCTAATCTCGTTCTCATTTTGCACTTCACAGCAGTCCAAACTCCCCAACTTCCAGAGCTCTGCAGTGATGTGAATTTATATGTTAATGCTGGACTAAGGTGCAGATGATTAGAAGCTTAAATATATATCTCTAAAGGGGGAAAAAAATAGACTATAACCAAGGAAACCAGTGCAGAAGCTAAGAATTGGAGAAAGATAATAAAAAGCCAATAGAGTTTTTAACCCTACGGTTGCCGAAAAAGATGCACTCAAACGACCTTTTGGTCCAACAGCTGATCAAAAGTTTTGCTCATGCCGGCCTTGCAGTCGATTTAAGACAACAAGCCTGATAGAAGAAGAAAAAAAAAAAACAGAGTCTCCTGGGGAACTCGTTAAATCTGAATCATACAGATATATGAGGATGATCAAACGGCCAGCCATAACGTCAAATTAATAATTAAGGGACCATGGGCCAACACCGGTCTCCAGGCACTGCTAAACACATATGAAGGAGAGTTCCTGCTATCGTTATGACTAAAGAGAGACGGAGCGAAGAAAAAAAGAGGCAGGAAACGGAAAGAAAAAAAAGAATGTTTCGCCTAAAGTAAGCAGAGACATTTTGTATGAAGTTCAACCCACGGTTGGAAATGTTTTTCTCTACTCAAATATAACTAAAACGTACTGGTGACTTTCAAAAGGTTTCAGTTCTAAAACCTAAAAAAAACAGCACTAGGTATTTATTTATTTTTTTAATATGAGTTCCTTGCGTCTCGGTTTTTGATTAAAAGAAAGGCTTAATTTCACCTTCAGATAGGCAGAGTGTTTATGTGTTTTCTCTTCGTCCGTTCTCGATCAAAGTGATGCCAATAAAGCTCAATAAATAGAGAACGACAACAAGGCCAGCCGAGTTCTGACAATCCTGTTTAAATGTTTTTTTTTTTTTTTTTTGGGGTAAGGGAAACCCTTAAAAATAAAAGCACCTAGTTGAACAGGAATAAAACTGTTTCCAGAATATGAAAACTTATTTCATAATAAACAAATGTTGGATTCTTTAGGTACTAGGTACTCATTTCAAAAGAAATGTTCATCATGATAGCAAGAATTTTTTTTATTTACATGATTTTTAATGTAGAATGATGGTAAATTAAACATTAGATAAAGAAATATAGGTAAAAGATTAAGAAACAAATGATCTGTATTTCTTAAATGGTTGTTTGACCCACTCTGAGTATTGTTTGATGTATTTTCAAAGTGTTCTTTTAATATAGATTATGTCGGTTTTAGCCAAAATCCAAAAACATGTGACATCATAGTTTCTGCAGAGCATCAGCAATTCTTTAAAAATTCACCTGTGAGTTGTGGCTATTAGCAGCCGCACAGTTTTGCCGGCTCGGATGAGGAAAACGTAGAAGTACATGCATTAAAAAGGGGCGGTGCTTGAGGCCCGCCCAGTGTAATTTCTATGTAACGAAAATGCAATGAAAATGCATAATATGCTAAATATGCTAAAAGCTTTTTTTTCACCTGCTCCTGATTCACAAAAAGCAAAAAGATGTGTTTTAGACCACAAATGGTTATTTGAAAAATAAAGTTTCAATGAAAGAGTTTGGAAAATTCCTGCCTGTGAGTGTATAAAGATGTTAATTTAGTCAGCAATGTATGTTTACGTCTGCAGAGCGTTAGCATTAACCGTTTTATTTGAAATTTCATTAAACTTTAGCATCAAGCTAGCGTAAGTTAGCATTATGAGCTTGATTATCCCTTTTTTTTTTTGATTGATTTTTGATCTATTAAGCTTAGATTGATTCAAATCAATTTTTAACAACCCAGCTCAATTAGTTATTTTATATTTTTTCTCCATCATCAGAAAAATACAACAAAAACATGATAAAACCACAATTTTCATTGAAGTGAGTCTTAAATAGATTAGAAATCTATAGTAGAGCTTTTACTGTTGAATCAGAACTTCTACACAAGGCTCATAGATGGACTCATAACTTTTAAAATAAATAAATATTTTAGTGAAAAAAAAAATGCCAAAGATGCTATTTAGCACTGAAAAGTTTGTCAAGAGGCATGCAAAGATCTGCAGTACATAAATGAACTTCTATTCATGTTTTATTAATAAAACAAGTTTGAAATTTTTCTTTAATGTTTTCGGGGTAAAAAGTTGACAGGGGATCTTCAAAATATTCTGCCTTATTGGAAAAAAATAAAAATCCTCTAAATTTCCTCTAACAAGAGTATAAAGGCTTAGATCAGTCACTCAGCAGTGTTTGCATAACCCATCCATCACTGTCACTTGCTCTACAAGCTGGAATCAATTAAAATCCATGTCCTTTTTTCACTTGAGAAAACTTGGTGTCAAGAAGTCACTGCCCCGCCACACGGATGTCACTCCCTCTCAGTGTCTGGATGAGACCTTAGTGATCGTTGGAACTAATAATCCATTACTTTCAAACACCTTTTTGCCTCTATGTGTCAAAGTGTTTATGAATTCAGATCCCACAAAAGGTTTCAGACAGTGAGTTTTTTTTCTTCCTTTTTTCTAAATAATCAAATTCTTTAAACAACAAAAATTACTGTATGAAATTGAATTGAATTGTTTAAAATATTGAAAAATGCTTTTTCATTGTTAAAAAGGATTGCCTGCTATAATAATAGTAGTACTTGTATTTCCCAAATACTTACTGTTACATCAAATTGACAGGTTACTGTAATATTAATCAATAGCTGACACACTAAAAAGTTTAAAATGCTAAAAAAAAAAAACATAAAATAAAAGTTTCAGTTTTTGATTTAGACCAAAAAAGTAACTAAATAAGGTATTTGCAAAAAGAGAAATGATTACCTTCCGCCGTGTATTTCACATATCCAGCAGAATACTGTAAAGGTTACAGAATGATATTTCTCTGCCTTTAGGTGTGAACCGAAATCCATTGTGTGCAGCATCTCGAGATCCCTTCTGGCATTTTACACTTTAAAGTTTCCATTCCAGAACTACACAGCTTTACACAATACGGCTCCTCTGCATTTGACCTTCCTTTACAATGTGCTCACTGTTAAGACAGAAGATGGTTTTACACAGAGCGGGCCTGTGGCAGTGCTACCACTGAAGGCCGACATTCTTTGATTAGTTTTCCCATGGACCATTTGACATTTCCACCCAATTGCCTTCTCCTCCTCTCTTGTGTTTTGCAGAGGACAGATGTACAACAAATGCGTCCATATTCTAGCGCTATTCCTTATGTGCTGCGTGTGCTGTTCAAATCACTACAGGAAAGTTTAAGTGGTGAAAATACAAAATAGTTTTAAAAACGAATGAGAAAAAAGTAACAAGACTGATGCTCCAGCGCGATAAAGAGAATAAAGGAGGACCGTGGAGACGGTAGAAGGTCAAGAGAGTAGAAAAAACCCGGCCTGCACAGCTGGAATAACAAAACGCTGAACTAAACTGAGACAGAATATATGTCAGTGTCACCAGCTCTGCAGTCAGCCCACACGCCCAGCTCACCTTAACCCTTTAAGACCAGAGCTTTAGCTCCAGGGTTGACATTCTTAGAATTACCCCAATGCCTTAGTTACAGGTAGGAACAGGCGAATCTACCCGTGCAGGTGGTCCACACCAAATATCGTGGTCGTTGACCACTTGGTTAGCCTGTAGAGTGAAAATATTTATGCATGTTTTTCTACGCGGACGGTGAGAGGTACACTTCATGGGGGACACTTAACGCACATGGGTAAAGTAGGTGGAACGCATGTGCATCACACAGATTTTTCATTTTTACAACTGTGCGAGGAGCTCACTAGTGCTGTTCAACAGGCCCACTTCCCCCCTTCGTTGCAGCTGACATGCTGCATCCTTTGTCGGCCCTGTTGTTCCCATCACCTGGCAGGTGGGGACCAATCATTCTGATCGATACCTGCTGGCTATTTAAACCAGAGGAGGCCCTCGACCAGACAGGCAGAGCAAGAGACTGAGGAGCTGGTGTGTTTGGGTCTCTTTTTCTTTTTAATGTCCTCAGCAGTCTTACACTGCTGGGCTTTGTTATTTTAGTTTGTGGTCAGACCTTGGCAGTCTTTGTTTTTTTTGATAAGTAGACTTAGTTTGAACCACCATTTCTTTTTTCTTTCTTTACAGGACACGGCCTTTTTCTTTATTAAAACTGTGTTCCTCATTCCACTGGTGTCCAGTTTCATGCGTTATGGTCCACTTTAGGCCCCGCCTCCAAGACTGAGGCCATTGGGATTGTAACATTATCAAATGATGCTCATTTGTTTTGGGTTTTTTTTCTTCCTTCAGTCTGGCCATGCAAGTGAGACCCGCAAAGAATGTGAAATTTTATTTCATTCTTCCTCAGTCTGAGCTCCTATCTGGTTATAAGTTGCTTTCTGAAAAACTTTAAATGTTTGCGTTTAGGCACATCATGCAATTTTTTTTTTTTTTCTTCCCTCAGAAACGGTTACAGCGGATCCATATGAGAGCATAACCCGTCCGTCATAAGTGCATGTAACTTACAATATCCTGGCACATACTACCACATGCATGAAAATAGTATGTTCCATTTTTCCAGAATATTCCATCTTAAGAATGGCTTATGCAATAAATCAGCAACTAAATTAACTTCTCCGCCTTCTTTTATTTAATTGCAAAACAGCAAGTAAAACAGCAAGTTTTGACTGTCCAATCAGAGGCGATTGTGTCATCTTTTGTCCTCTCGAAGCTTCAGACAGTAACTCAAATTCTGATTAGTTCAATCAACGTAAATGCACTTGTTCCATATATCTATGGTTTAATCAGCAGGTTTTTTTTTTGAATATATAAATAAGACTGTATGAGTATAAGGCAGACTTTTATTTACCTAGTAACAAGTGAGGGCTAAAATCTGATTGGTCAGAAACTATCATGTGGAAAAGGGCTTTGATAGACACTGACAGAACAGTTGGAAAATCTAAAATATATTTTGGTCAAATTATCTATATAAAAAAGCATTTCTCTGTGATTTAAATACTTCTTTTCAGACCTTCAGTAAAGGCTTTGCAGGTTCAGAGAGAACGCCACTGCTAAACGACGTGTTTGTGAAAATGTGATGACAGCACACAAAACTCTTCTTCATGAAACTTCTAACACATTCAGCTGCAGGTGTCCTCACTTTACCTGCTGCTAAATAATAAACTGATTTCACAGACATCCCTGCATCGTAAAGCGGCACAAATAGATTATGAAAATATTAAAGCCGTCTTAAGTTTGAGCTCTACTGCTCTTCTCCAACAGTAATGTCAAATTTTCCTCTTTTTTTTCCCTTTTTTTAAAGTCCTTCGGAGGCTGTTTGATGTTCTTTACAAGCATCCGCATTAATTAGCTTCCAATCAGCTAACGCTGGGTGCAGATGTCTGGTTTTTACACTCCAAGATGAACTGCCAGCGCAAATTTACTGCGAGTCTGCATCAATTCACGAAGTCCTGTGAAATATTTTAATTCCTTTAATTGAAAATGGAAAACAAACAACAACTTCCAGCCCATCTGTAGATACTTTAGTGAATTTTAGAGTGCTGGTTTTTTATTTGTGATACAAATCGGTGTTTTTGAAGGTGATTTAATGCACCGCTAGATGTCAATTCTAAAGTCATTACTACAGCAGTATCAACCTTTTAATTAACCTTTTTTTCGTAAGCGTATGGGTCTATGGGGTCAAATCAGGATCAGCTTAAAGTGAACGAAAAAAACAGATTGAAAACTTGAAAAATTGATTGAAAAAAAGTTATTGTAACTGAAAAAAAAACCTGAACATTTGAAAAAGAAAAACTGAAAATTTGAAAGAAAAAGAACCCCAAAACTTGAAAAAAAATTGAAAATTAGAATATATATATATTCTAATTTTCAATTTTTTTTAATACATATATATATATCTTCACTTTCAGCCCCCTGTTTTCAGTTTCAATTCTGATTTTCGAGTTTTCGCCGCCGCTTCTGTCTTGGCGCCGTCTTTGAGTTCCCCCTCCTCTGTTGTGGACGACACTGGGGGAAACTATATATGTGTATATATATATATTTATATTTTTTTTTTTCCAAATTTTATTGCAAGTTTTCAGGGTTTTTTTTTTTTTTTCAAATGTTCGTTTTTTTTTTTCTCAAATGTTCAGTTTTTTTTTCAGTTACAATATCTTTTTGTTCAAGTTTTCAATCTGGTTTTTTTTTTTTTTTCACTTTAAGCTGATCCTGATTTGACCCCATATGGGTCTCTGCTATCAAGAATAGATAACTTTTTTATGACATTTTAACTAAAATGTAGAGACAGAGCAGCTTTTTGAGTTTGGAGAGTTACAAATCTTTTTTTTGATAATGGATTTGAAGGAACAAAGTCTTTGTCCTGCTTCACCTGAACCCCATTTAGATATTGCTTAGATACACTTGATTAGGTTTGTGTGAATGGAATATTTTCTAGTGTAAAAAAGCCTTTAAAATGTCGATGTTTGACACACCTTCTCGCAAAATGTCCCACATTCCAAAGCAAACCACTCAGGTATTTCATTCTGGGCTGGAGTATGTATGCGTTACCCAAAGGACCAAACAATCCAAGCTCCCTTTCCCCACTTGTGCCTCCTTTTCCAAAAGAATGCATGTGCCTGCCCTCCCAGTGGGGCATCTTATACGAAAATATTCAGCGAACGGTTACGATAGCAGACGCGACATTGAAAGGACATTCTTTCAGCAGTAGGCATTCGTCCCTTCCAAAGTCTCACTGTATTCCCTAAGCTTCTCTCAGACAGGTACAACGCTGCCCAGATAAGCACACAAGACCAGTCTTTATCTGCCTGGCAGGGGGAAATGCCCTCTGCTAAAATATCCGTCAGTGGGGGCCCGGATATCTTTACTCGGCCTCGGGAATGGAAGGGATCCATGCAAACAGAGGCAGATAGAAGAGAGATGGGGGGAGGAAACAAAAATCCCACTGTGCACACAGACGCATGTTTAGCTGATGCAGCCACCCTCCTGCTACCGGGCCCTACCTCTGCCGGCCGTGATAACACAGAACACAGCAGCGCATTGATTATAAAGTGCCGGAGAGTGGGAGGCGGGCATGTGAAAATGAGACGTATCCATTTACAGTGCTTTACCGTTGTCGTTGGATGATGGGGGGGCCGTGCCGGAAGATGAGGGAGGGGACAGGCTTTATGACTAATACCGTAATTGATGGAGAAAAGCTTCTCGGGTCATAAATAGGAGCCATCATCCTCTGAATTAGCAAAGTGGGGGACAAATTGATGCGCAGCCATTCAGTGATTTGCAGAGAAAGGAGGAGAATTGGTAAAGTGCACTTATCCATCTTACCACGAATAGGTATCTTTCACAGCACATCCACCAGTAACATCTGACAAAAAAGCATCTATGATTAGAGGTTTGACAACTAAAAAGCATTTGCTCTCATCATTCATAATGCAAAGGAAGCAAGAATACGGCTCCAGTTTGTCACTGGAGTTATCCCGTTTTTTTTGGGGAAGTATTGCCTTGAAAGTACAACTTTTTCTACATATTACCAGTGCACACTTTACTAAGAAGGTTCATGAGACCATTATGAACCACTGTGTGCTATCAATTTAAACAAATCACTTGAATGAAGCTAAACTGAGATTAAACTTGCTTTTTTTACACAGCCCAAACATCAGGAGCATGACCAACACTGATTTATGTAGAGACGAACAGAATCAGTAAAAATCAAGTACTTGAGCTTGTCACTTAAGCTCACTTGTTTTTTAACTTAACAAGTATACATTTTTCATTCAAATGCATTCAAATGCCGCTGCTAGACTTTTAACTGGATGCAACAGAAGAGCTCATATTTCACCTGTTTTATCTTTTTTACACTGGCTTCCCATTAGTTTTAGAATTGATTTTAAAGTTTTAATTTTGATTTTTAGAGCTCTTAATGGACAGGCCCCCGATTATATTTCCCAGCTAATTGTACCATATGTTGCTAGCCGCTCTCTTCGGTCCTCAGCTTTGAACCTTCTCAGAGTCCTGAAGACTCGTTACAAAACTTGTGGTGACCTTGCTTTCCAAGCAGTAGCCCCAAGATTGTGGAACGCCCTGCCCTCGTCACTCCGCCTGATTGATAATGTTGATACTTTTAAGAAGCAGCTAAAGACTTTGCTTTTTAAAAGAGCTTTTAGTTAATTGTGCTGTACTGTTTTATTTACTGTTTTAATCTGTTTTAATTTTTTGTCATTGTTTTACTCTGTAAAGCACTTTGTGATTTTATCTGTGAAAGGTGCTCTATAAATAAAATTTACTTACTTACTTACATTTTTGTTTTTTAAGGACTTATACCAAGCAAAATGAACTTTTGATCTTTTAAGTGTGTTACAATGTTCATTCCTCACTATAAAAACCCCAAAGCAGTATTTTGATCTATAAAAAAACATTTCTGAGTAATCCACTAAAAACATCCACCGGCCCCTCCCAACCCATATAAAGGAGCGGGTTCTCACGAGCTGATGTCACAAAGTGAGAACGACCCCATTAAGGAAGAGTCTACATAACCAGAACCTCCCCCGGCAAACACAAACACCCACTTTGTCTGCTCAGCAAGCGGCTAGCTTCAACACTAAGCTAGCTTAGCTGCTCGGTCCACCGCACAACTAGCTCAGCCGCTAGCCCCGACGCTCAACTCGCTTAGCTGCTTGCCCTGACATTCAACTTGCTCAGCCGCTAGCTCCACCGCTCAACTAGCTTAGCTGCTTGCCCTGACATTCAACTAGCTCAGTCGCTAGCCGCGACACTCAACTAGCTCAGCTGCTTGCCCTGACATTCAACTAGCTCAGCCGCTAGCCCCGACGCTCAAGTAGCTTAGCTGCTTGCCCTGACATTCAACTAGCTCAGCCGCTAGCTCCACCGCTCAACAAGCTTACCCGCCAGCCCTGGTGCTCAACTAGCTCAGCCATTAGCCAGTAATCACGTTTATGAGCGTGATTTGGGTACAATTTGGGGTCTGCATTGCAATGTTAAGATAAAAAAAAAAATGATAAACCGTCCTAATGTCTTGGTTCTGATGCAGGATGTTCATTTTTTGTGCGACTTATGGCAGATAAGTGGTAATACAAATGATTTCACTCCCATAATTGTAATGTTTCATAATATCTTTTGATCAATTTTTAAATTATTTCTGCAAAATTGTTCAGTTTTCATATAATAAATTGAAAACTGTTTACGTGGAATTTCTCCTAACCTTACAAAAACACTAATGAACAGGTTGATAAACAGATAAGTTGCCAGGTTTGAATATGGAGGAAGGAAAACAAAGTGGGGGAAAAAAACAGACCAGTACGGCAAAATGCAGAGTGCACACAAACACACACAAACACACTCTTGGCTTAAACAACCAAGCCCCATCAATCAGCACCAATTCTCCCAGGCTGCCTGGCCAAGCACCATCACCATGGAAACCAAGCCTTTAGTCTAAGCCCGTCTTGCTTTGTCTTGTCTTGAGGTTTTCACGCAGAATAACTTTTAACAAAGACCAGTGGACCAATGCTAAAGCGAAAAAACGGGCGAGACGGACAGACGGGGGAAAAAGCGACACAAAGTTGAGTCAGAGTTGAGACTTTCTAAGAGCAGATGAATGACTTGGTGGCACTAGAACACAAGCCGCCTCAGATGTAAAGGTTTGATTGACGTCTGATTTACTATACAGTCAAAGTAGAATCATCTCTTAAAAACTAGTAAGAACACTTTCTTAAAAACCGATAAAGGTTTGCATTTCTTACAATGACATGGAAGCAATTTCAGTGAAAATGAAATTGATATGAAACGTGGTGTAAAATCAGGAGCAGACTTATTGCACAGGGCACGTTTGGGTCAGTTACCATTCATATGAAAGCCTGGAGTTCCCAGTGCAGGCTTAAGACTTAATGAAAATGTTGCTCTCCCAATTAAATATCAGGAGAAAATGCTAATTGGAATCTCTTCTTGGAGCAGTTAAGGTTTAAGTCCAGACCGTCCACGCAAATTCTGTCATTAAAGGATGGTTTACCTGTTTAATTACAAGTTAATTAGTTTCTTTTTTAGATTTAATTTCTTTAATGTTGCAAGATAGAATTTTAAAATGTATATGGAAAAAAACATACTAGTTTTTAATTAAAACAGGTATTTTGATTTTAGTACAGCTTGATTTTAATCAATTGTAATTACAAAAACAGCTCTTTTAAAATTGATTTCCACATGTTGCTACTGAAGTAAAACAAACACACACACGCAAAAATAAATAAAACAAGGAAATGACTTTTTTTCATGCTATGTGCCAACTATGCTGGCTCCACTTCAAACAAATGTAGAGACCAGGCTAAGCAGTTCACCAGAGACTTGCAACAGGAGGCTGGAATTTAGCATTACGTTGTGTTATGCTGGTACCTTGAGGTGAAAAACTTTGCCCAGACACACTTCTGTCACGGCAAAGCCGCTTTTCTAAAAAGCGTGGTACGCTGGTAATATACACAAATTGGTCCCACTGAAACCACCGTTGAAGGCTAACGACAACAAGCATGCTTCTACCCACAGGAAATAAACAGGCCTGATTCCTCTGACAGAGGACGGAAATTAAGTTCAAGTGTTTGTCTGATATCAAAATGGCCACGGGGCGCGCAGGGAGGTAAAATGAGAGCAATTTTGTCTTTTAAAAGAGCCACTTGGGCAACTGGTGCTTGTTGGCTCATTAAATGAAGAGGACATGTCGAATTCCTCAAGTTGCGATGGCTCCGATCAAAACAAATCAAGGGAGAGTGCAAGCCGGTATTGAGGGCTGCGATGAAAAATAAACAATAAAGAACAAAAATATAAGCAGGAAGAAGGCCAGAGAAAATACAGTATGAGTTAAATACTTGACCAAATAAGGAATCATTGTGTATTCTTTGTTAGGGGAGGTTCTTATGATCTAAACACTAATACTTTTCAATCTTGTCACAACTGTTTTTACGGGCTGTTTCTGGCATAAAACGGCTAAATCCATATGAGGAACACACACAATAGCAAGTTCGTAGACTACTTAAATGTTAAAGTTCAACTGATGAATGCGAATATGTTCGTAAACATATTTTTCTATGGTTATGCTGCGAGCGAGACGTTGCAAACACGTATGCCAAATGCAAGGGTAAGCAAGGTAAGTGTCGTACTTTACTTTAATACCTTCCAAGCCCCCCCAAATCTGGCCCGAAAGAACATATTTAAGTGACGATTTCCAAAAATAAGTCACAATAATAAAGAGATTGAGTATATCTACTTCTCCTCTCCTCTATTCTTTATTATTTAGTTTATGTGCTTCTATTTGGTGCAGTGCGATTCACGTGTTGTTCTTCTTTCTGAGGCTAAATGATAGCATCTCCACACGCAATGGGATTTTTTTAACACATTTTTGGACAAGCATGGAGCTTTAAATTTGACGCACATCAAAAGAGGCAGTGGTTGCAAATTTGACGCATAAATCATGAAATCATGAAAATGTTGGACTTTTCTCTTAAAAGTGCAACTTATGCTCCAGAGGGACTAATATTCCAGAAAATACGGTAGTCAGTTTAGTTTAGTTTAGTTTAGTTTAGTTTAGTTTAGCTTAGCTTAGCTTAGCTTAGCTTAGCTTAGCTTAGCTTAGCTTAGCTTAGCGATCAGCTAATATTTATATTTTATGACCGACCTTATTCTTACTGGAATGAAGCCCAATAAGGCAATTTTTTTTGTGATATTGAGCTACATAAATAAAATTGAATTGAATATATAGAGCAATAGCATATGTAGAGTATTATGAAGCAATACTTTGGCTAAAAAGCATGACTTTTACCCCATAACATAACATTTCGCCAGGATGGATCGTCTTTATGTTGTTTTTTCCAACCTCAAACTTCAGTAAAATAGATTAGTCTTGTCAATATCTGCTTTTTTAATGGTTCCGCAGCAAATGTTAGAACAACAGAGGCAGCCGGAAACATCCATTATTTAATTAAATCTTATTGACAAAGCCGTGTGAGTGGACCTTTCCTTACTGGCATGCTGTGGAACTGAAAACATTTCTGGTGTGACTGAAGAATTCTCTTTTATTTACTTGAAATTCAATTGCTCGCCTCTAACATTAGGGTAGAATTCAGAGTGAGCACAAACAAGCAACTTGACTTGGAGAGCCATGCCTGTAACTAAATTAAAAATTTACTTGTTTTTCTTCTCCTCTGCGAGGAAAGACAAGCATGAAGTAAAACACGGGCCCCAGCATGGAGCAGCGGGGCGCATATGCAGCCGAATTTGACAGAATTCGCTTGACAGGGTTGGCTCAAACGCAGTTTCGCGGGGAAAGATAAGGAGCGAGGGAGGCAGAAAAGAAGGACAAAGAAAAACAAAGAGGCGAGATGTGAGCGCGCGAAACGGCCCCGCTATGAGACTTCACTTTTTTGTTTTCAAATTGGCAGATTCAAAGGAAAATAAATAATTGAACACCCTCACCCCGCTAGAGCGAGTTCTGGCCAATTATTATTATGAGTTCTTTGCCAAGAACGCCGCTTATGGGAATGCTAAAAGGCCAAAAAGAAAGTAGGAGGAAAGGAAGAGAAGAGAACAAGAGAAGCAAAAGGTGAAAAGTCAGAATTGAAAAAAATGGTTAAAGGCATAAATTAAGAGCGCCTGTCGAATACCATGAAACTTGTAAGCCAAAATCTAACAGGAGTTGAGAAAAATGTAAAGAAATGTATATTTTACGTAAGGAAAATGAGGAAGAAGAAAAAATAGTTTTTAAGGATTTTATTTAAAAGCTTTTTGGGGAATTTCTTGGATATTTTCAACCAAAAAAAAGAAAAAATTCTGTTTTCTGTGTTAGTATTAGCACTTCCTTTCTTACCTCTTAGGGAAAAAAAAATCTAGCAATATGTCTGCATATCACATGTAAACAAATTAACTTTGGCACCACTCGTAAAATGAATCCACGACACTGTCGTGGAGTTTTATAGCAGAGCCTCCACAAATGTAACAAGTCTGCAACTCGATCAATATGCCACAGCCGCCCATGACAAATCTCAGGTGACAATCCACATAAGTATCTTTCAGTGTTTGTACACTCTCTCTCTCTCTCACACACACACACACACACACGTGTGCGCCTGAATACAAATATATGCAAACATGCAGACAAATACAGACTTGCTTACAAGCAAAGCAATATAGTTGGGGAGGCAGGATTTATGGAGCCATATTTCTTTCTCTTTCGATTAAAAATGTCCCCTTCTCAGTGTGATTTATGAGTGTAAATAAAAGGGATGAAAGGCGGAGAGAGATAGAGGGAGGAAAGGATGACATCATGCTTTTGCGTGAGCTTCTCTGCAAAAAAAAAAAAAAAAAAAAAAACGGTGGCAGCCTCCATTCAGTCTACCAAGTGGGAGTTGGCATAATTGGACAAGTGCACTGCTGTGTGTGGCTGTGCGTGGGGGGGGGGTTGTACATGGAAGGGTGAGCAAGGAAAACGCCAAAAAAAAAAAAAAAAAAAAAAAAAAAGTAGCCTTTGAGTGCGTGCATATAATTTCAAGCATAATGGTGAGCCACTGCTGTGTGGCCTCCAAAAGAGACTGAAGAAAGAGAACAATATGTGTGCTTCTAAAGGCAGAAAGGACAAGAGGAAAAGCAGGAACGTAAGACGACAGCGTGAGCGGCGACCATTACTGCAGCAGGAATAGACGCAGTCAGACTATTAGGTGATGCACACAGAAAAAAAAATATACAGAAGAATCGCAATCCTATCAATGGTTTCTCAAACCCAACATTCGAATGTCCGATTTAGGAGCTTTTACCGTTTTGTTTTAATGGCAAAATACATCAACAAAAGCGACACTTTCACATCCTGTTTGAGGCTGGTTTATAAATGTATGTAACTGAAGCCAAGTCACCTTACAGGGTAACCACTCGGTGGCAAGTCACTTCTAATTACAACAGGGGTCCCTAAATTACGGCGACCGATAACAGAGACGTATTATTGTCGTTTTATTCTTTTTTTTCCGTCAGTCTGGCCATGCGGTCGAGACCTGCATAGAATGTTTATTCCACTCTTCTGCAATCATCAAGTGTTGTTTATTTCAATTAAAAGATAATTATTAATTTCTGACTTTTTTTCTGTAAAGATCCCAGAAAAAGTTTGTAATGATTGGCTATGTGTTGCTTTTTGGAAAACTTTTTAGGTTTAAACACACACACAACAATCGAACTTCATAATAGAAAGAAATGATTTGCTCTGGTTCTAAAGCCTTCATTATAAGTCTAGGAAAATTCTAGCAATGGGTGATGTTTAATTTTTTAGTATTCTCAATATTTTATTCTGAATTTGAGGTCAAAATCTTGACCAAATACAAAGAAAAAAATAAAAAGGTTGCTTTTGGTGAAGCTTTTAAGGACAATTGCAGTTTGGTAAAGTGAAAATCAAGAAAAAAAACGCATTAAATTACCATTCCTATATTTTCTTGATGGATGGATGGATGGATGGATGGATGGATGGATGGATGGATGGATGGATGGATGGATGGATGGATGGATGGATGGATGGATGATGGATGGATGGATGGATGGATGGATGGATGGATGGATGGATGGAGTTCAAACCATTTTCATGATGAATTAAATAATCATGAAATGTACCTGCTGTAACAGCTTTTTTTAATCAATAATAAGTTAATTAATTGTATATTTGGTTAACAAAATGAAACTACAGGCAAAAAAAACAACTTATTTTGCTCTGCTTGAGAATAATACATATATATATATATATATATATATATATATATATATATATATATATATATAATATATATATTCATTTTTATTTAATGAAACAAATGCAAACACTTGTGTAGCCATTTGTCACTGGTGGTGTTTATGCGTGAAAACCAATAGGGGTTATTTCGCTGCGTGACATGGATGTGCTCCCTGTTTTTGCCTCTGACTTCACATGACTGCAGCTTTGGAGTCCACAAGAGACAAAAGGCGGGAAGCTGAAGAACAAAGACATCTGTTTGACGTCTGTTTGTGTGCAATTTCAGATATTCTTTTGCCAGCTGAGCTGAAAAAACTCTTCAATTATGTTACCAGACACTCAATCCCCCAGGCAATCATAGGTACACTTCTCCCCGGGAACACGAGAACAATCAAGGGGTCCTCGTGTTATCACCAGAAGCTAGCACACACCGAACGTCAAAATTGAGATGAAGACAAAGCATACAAGACTGACAATAAAATCCAAGATTGCAAATTACATCTAAACACAGACCAACAATGATGCAGACCAATTTGATTTATAGTAAACAGCACACATACAGACCCACACCCCGACACAGATGTACAAACAAACACGGTAAAAGGGGGGATAATCAGCACTCTTCCTCAATTTTTGGGAAAAAATGGGGATTTCCTATACCCAAACTTAACAGAACAACAGTGCAAACGAAGCCAAAGGAAGACACTCTCTCATGTTTAAAAATCCATACATTTTCTAAACTCGCTTAGTCCCTTTCAGGATCACAGAGTTGCTGGAGCCTATCCCAACCCCATTTGGGTGAAGGAAGGCACAGTTTAACTGTCAAAATGTGTTTGCTTTTACCCTTTGTAACACCAGATATGTCATCGGCAACACCTAAATAACACATGCTCTTTGACATTCTGTAATTCTTCAACCAATTACTCAATCAACGGGTATCAGCTGATTCTGATGCAAAGAAAATCACATTTTCATATTGGTTTTACACTATACATTACTAACATAAAGTGTAGAGTATCGGCACAAAGCTGCTTTTTCTGTGGCAGAATCACCTGATATACGTTGATTGTGGAAGAACTTCACTAGTGCAAAGTGTTGCATGTCAGTGCTTGATTTAGTAAATCAGACATTGCATCTGAGGGAGCCACGTTCCTAAATTTTAGCCTTAAAAGGTTAACCAGACTAAAAAGTTTAAATCCAAAACACCTAATCTGAAGCGGTGTGTCCGAATTCGAGTGGTACACCCTTTCATGACGTTGACCCACTCGACGTTGACCACCTGATACTTCGTCAAGCGGGAAGACCGGATGCTAGCGGCTGTGAATTTGGACAGTCTAGCCTTTGCATAATTCCCACGGTTATATCAGAAAATATCCTGTTGCCAAGCAACTGTGATGGGGGAGGAGAATAGAATCATTTTTGTATTCATTTTTCAATCCGTGAGGAGTTTATACATGTTAGATTTCAGGCTGAGACAAAACGATACGCAGTTATTCTCGACGAACCCTAAATACTAGTTAACTTTAGCTAGTTTTATGGAAATATTTTTAGCAACTTTATTACACGTTATACAAATATAACAGCACGGTCAGCAGAGGTAATGTCAGTACTTACATAAGGCATGGGAGCAGGACAGCAGCAGTGTTAGCAGCAGAGTGGTCACACGAAGCAGGAGTGGCAGGGAAAGTCGCGTTGCACCATTGGCGGCCATCTTGGCTAAAGCAGAGGAGGTCGGGCTGGGACTGATCCGACGACCTGGCCGGGGAGCCGAGGCCCCGACTGCACAGGAGAGCGCAGGGTCTTCACAAAGGACAGCTCGCCACTCTGGAAGAAAATGAAAGAACGACTTGTTAGAGAGCTATTAGACCCCAACTGAAATGACGACTATTTGATGATAAACCGGCAATGCAATTCAATGTTGTTGACATAAGGTCAGAGGATGTTGGTAGAACTGCCTCTCCACTCTCAAATAGGGTGATTTTTTTTCCATCTAAATTGCCAGATCGCGTCAATATTTGCTTATCTCATTGACTCGTAATTACACAGCCACCTGATGGTAATTCAAGGATTTTCTCTTTGTTTAAGTCAAATTCCTGTTAATCTGCCAATCTACCCCCAGAGAGGCCTGGCAGACGACGCACTTCACTCATACTGGTATGGCCACGACAGCAAAAAAGACGCAGAAAAACACTTAAGGGCTTTACAGAGACTCATTAACACACTTAGTTAATTACACCAGTAAGACATGAGAGCAGGTGAGCTTCAGAAACACACGTCGAGCGACTAGAGCGCGGCCATTCTCCACGAATGAACTGCAAACATGACAACGCAAGTCCATTGGTTCCCATAGGAACTGCAGAGGGTCAGACAGGATCTGCCCTGCTTTGCTGTCCTTCTGAAAGACAATCAACTCCTCTGAGCTCCAGGGATGCTACCGCTCAGCGGAGACTCCACAAGCAGTGAGGGCGATTCTGTAAAAGGGAGATTAATTACCTGCACGCTGGGTGGTTAACAGCGTACAGGAGTGCAAACTGTGCAGACACGGCAATATTGCTCTCCCGTAATGTAACCGCAGACCTGTCAACGCCGTTCGAACGTTTTCGTAACCGAAAGAGAAAGTCTAGAACAGGGGTCGACAACCTTTAACAGTGAAAGAGCCGTTTGGGCTTGTTTTCTACTGATCAAAACTATGAAGGAGTATGTTTTTTTTTTTTTTTTGTGGATTTTTTTACATTTGACAGAAGTTCAACTAAAATAATTAATTTTCAATATCAAGATGCTCTGTGGCAAACAGGATCATCTCAGTGCAGTTCTGGTTAGCAATTAACCAATGTTGCGCAGGACAAGATAATATGTGCTTTTAACTCATAAAAGATCAAACTTTTAACCAAAGTTTTGCTTTGCACACAAAATCTGTGCATTCTGGTGGTGGCATTGAGCAAACAAGACGTCTTCAGGTCAACAGGGATGTGAAAACCTACACAGATTAACATCTATGTGCACCTCAGTCGTCAATTTATACATTGAACTAATCTAAATTACTTAAATGCTAATTAAGTAATCCTAACTTTAAAAAAAATGATATTTTGTTGTTCTTTTATTTATTTATTTTTGTTCTTTTTCCTCTCTTTGTCCTCAGTAGTCTTACACTGCTGGGTTTTGTTATTTTAGTTTGAGGTTGGACCTTGGTAGTCTTAGTTTGCTGGCTTTGTTTATTTGTTTTGTTTAGGTAGCCATTAGCAAGGAGCTGCTAACTCAGACGGTCGACATGGCTGGGCCAACAGTCTCCTTGACTTATTTGATGTTTGGCCAAGGAGCCACCATGGAGAGATATAAGAGCCACATGTGGCTCTGGAGCCGCTGGTCTACAACAAATGCTGTGTTGTCCAGAAATCTTTACCTATATAAAAGATACACAAAAAAAAGTTGATCAAATATAACTGATGTATGATTTAAGTTTTAAGGGATCTGTTTTGGGGTTTTTTTTTACCTTTCACAGGAAGACAACAACACCTCAACAGTGGGGATATAAAAAAAAAAAAAGTGCCTCACCTTCCTTTCATAACAAAAATACAGCAGCAGGCACACCGAAAATAAGACCACAAACACATTCAGCGCAAAGTAAGACATGTCAGACAAACTCTATTCACCCTCAAGCACACATATGCAATTTAAACAGCGAAATTCAAGAACACGCGGCACGGGCGCACTTACAAAAACCACAAAGGGAGAGATCAACAATGGATCTTTTGATGCAACACAATGCCAACAAAGAGTGGGTGTTATTCAGGAGCTCGGCTCATCTTTCAGCGCGGTGTTGTACGCGCACGTTCAACATGTGTGGGCCTCTGTTGTTTGTTGCTTTTTTTTTTTCCTCTTGGCCTGGAGAGCAGGTGATGTCGCTGGAAAGGACTGAAGCAAATACTGAAACATTTATAGCGAGAAGAAGGGAGCACCAAATCATGGAGGGGGGACTTAAGAATGATGCTGCTGCCCCGCTGAATGTAAGCACTGGTGTAGGTAGAGGGAACCTTGCATCCCTGCAGGGAATTACTACATCTTTGCTCACAGTATGCCAGGGTTATGATTTATGGCTCTCCCCTTAGGGCACAACTATCCTCACCTCTGGTCGCTATATAAACTACACAGCCGCAGCGTTACAATAGCTTTGCTGTTAAACAGCATCAACATACATAACCTTAGGCCATATGTAGGCTAGAGTTTACCTTTGCTTTTGAGCTACAATGTCAGACATCACCCCAATCATCTTTCGTAAAAGCACTCCCAGTGGTCTTTTACTTATTATTTATGCTAGTTTTTGACAAAATATTTTTTAAAATGTGTCATCTTCTAGGGCATAGTTTCTGCAGGCAACACATTCTCCTCCCCATGTCGTCACATATTTTGGTTAAGGAACCCTCCACATCATTTTTTGACATGCTGGTTGTTGTAAAAGCCAAGGGTCCACAGCCCTCGGGACCCAGTACCGGATGCAGTTACGGATGTACATGAGTCCTCGGGACGTGTCCAGGACCGGTACCCTAACGCAGTACAGGTACCCAAACCTTAACCTGGTGCTGGTTCACGTCTGGTACCACATCTGGTTCGCAACCGGTACCACGTCTAGCACTAGATTGGGTCTGGTACCACAAGTGGTCGGATGTCGGGTTAGGATACCAGTACCGGGTTTGGGTACCGGAGCGCCACCTGGATCTGGAGGTTAGGGAGCTGTGATTTAATGGAAACAGTGTCAAAAACTGACAAGTTGGGGACAACAAAGGGGGAGCCCTTAACCCTTGTGCTCTCTTATGGGGTCCAGATGACCCCACCCTTACATTGATGTAAGGGTAGGGTCTAAGTGTGAACAAAGGTGGACAGGATTTTATGTCTGCTTCGAACACCAGTGAAGATTTAAAAAATTCTTGGGAAAAAAAAAAGGTTCAGCGCACCATCTTGTGGGGTCCATATGACCCCACTTTTAATGCAAAAATGCCTAGCGTAGCATAAAGAATATGTGATGACTTGGGAGTGAGAATGTGTTCCTGCCGCAGATCATTAGGAATTCAGATCTGAGTTGTGGGCAAAGATGTTGCCCCGGAGTGAACCTGCTTTCATTTCCCATCGTCCATTTTTTTTTTGCACGCTCTCCCACTAGTTTACAGACCCTCACAAGCCCAAACTACCAATACCGATGCAACAAAAATGGCATATTGTTATCCAGCTGTACAGGTTTGAGCCGGCTATATAGCTCGGGCGAGAAAAACAAAGACGTACATGGATCTATATGTCTGCAAATGGATGCAGCGGGTTTGTCAGCTCCTGACTCATCACTATTCGAATAAAGAAATGTTCAAGGACAGTTTTAATCTTAATTTTCTTTAAATATGTTCTCCATCATGAGGAAAAATGCCACAGAAACATGTTAAAAACACCATTTTCATTAGAAAAAGTCGGAAAATACAACGAAAAATAAAGATATAATACAGGTATACTAGATTCTAAGAGCAAAAATGTAAATATTTTTAATACAATCCTGAAAAATAGCTGCAGTTCTACCTTGTAGATACCTATAAAAAATGGTGGGACGGTAATATTTATTTATGAGCAGCACATGTCTTAACCGTGCATTTAAAGTAGTTGACTACTTTGATTTAAAGATAAGCGTGACATGGGAAAACGCAGCGTGTTTTGCCAGAAATGACGCCTCCGTGGGAGTACCTGTCAGCTCCTGCTGGAAAGCATTAAACGCTTTCCACTGTCAAAATCACAGGATGAGCGCTAAATGCTAAATGAGCGCTTAGTATTCTGGCAATGTTAGTCGAGGGGCCAATCGATTGATAAACCCTCAGCTGCTTCCACATTACAGGCTTTGATCAAGGGGGAAACTGCTAATGATCAAGTTTTACAGGCTTCAATGCCACATGGAGTTCTGCAACAACCTGCTCACCTCAAAGAATGCGAGGGAGAGAGATCGGAAGCTTTCAAGCATTTTTGCGCAAACTCGCTAAATGACAAGGATAAAGATACAACAAGTGTAAGAAAACGAAAATCCTGATGAAATTTTGCCACGAAGTTGTTAAATGTAGTTGCAAAAACTGCCATTTTCTATGTGGTAATCATCCAAGAGTCGAGTGAGCTTCTCCGAGGAACAATCAGACTAAATCTAAATCATGGATCCTCTTCTTTTGACATCTTTCCTTTGGGTTGAAATCAAAAGTCTTAAACTGACAGTCAGTCAGTTCACTGAACTCTGGGCTATTCCCAGTCACGGGCAATGAATATATTTTGAATCTAGAACTTCCATCCCCCGTGAATCACTCCAGATATTAAACTGGTGCCAGGCTTCAGTAATTACAGCCAAAATAGCAGAACAGTTTCCACTGAGTGGTGGCAGTCACTTGCTATCAAGGACCCTCATTTTGACATGGTCAAGCCTTAAATTCTGCTCAGTTCCCCATGCAATATTGATATTAATGCACTTGATTACTGAGATAGAGATAGGCACAAAAGGGAAGGCGAGATGGGAATTTGCACCATAAGCATGAAATGAGAACAGGAGCAGTAGATCTCAAACTTCAAAGCCTTCCGAGCGACACGCAGTGGGCTATGTAAATTTAGAGGGGAAAAATAAAGTGAGTGTTTTAGAGCAAATAAGAGTAGAATGACGCCAAAGTGGAACACATGCTTGAGAAAAAGAAATGCGATCCACATCTATTCTTTTTTTGCTCAAAGAGCAGGAAGGTATTACAAACAAACACAGTTAAAGCTATTTTTTAATATTAAAAATGGCAACAAAAAAAAAATAAAATAAATAACAGTCACAGGGGATTCACTCGTTATCGCCTAATGAGATGAAAGGTAAAAACCTTTCACACACTATTAAAAAGCACAGATTTTTTTATTTGCCTGATAAATGTATTTGATCTCAAGGTTTTCAAACCGAATAACATACTGCTTTAGGTCAAATCCATTTTTTAATTTTGCTTTTTTTGTGCCTATCTTCTTTTTTCCCTGATTATTGCAGAATTCTAAAACAACGAGCTACATCCTACTTATATACTATGTCATCCATAAACATGCTTTACCTAATGAAAAAATAGTTGTTTTGATGGGATTTGCTAGTTACTGTTAATTAGATTAATGTTTATGCAGCAATTTAGAAGAAATTCAAACTTAAAAAACGCACTTGAACGTAAGTTGTTTCTGTTTATGTGTTTTCCAACATGTTCTTGTGTATTTTTTTGTTGATGGAGGACATAATATATACAGGGTGGGTCATACGTTTCCATACAAATGAATATAAACCTTCTACATTGAATAAGGTTTTATTTATGTCTTCATTTGTGTCCCTGTGTCTTGGACCAGTAGTTGATCAGCAACAATTCCAGTTTTCTGAAATTTGCTAATAGGTTTTGCAGCAGTGTTGTGTGTGTGATGCTTGTTCCATGCTTTCTGTTAAAACGAAACTTTTTCCTGATCCAGCCATCAGTACAATTTCAACTCATTGCTCTTTCGTCAAAGAGCAATTTCAGAATGCCTGAAATATAGAATAAATAAAAACAAATGATAGATTCTGCTGTGTATGGAAACTTATGTCCCACCCTGTAAAATAAAGTAGGCTCTACATTACATTTCTGAACATGTCTTTATTCAATTTGTTGTGAATCAGGAGAGAATGAGAAAAAAAGTTAAAAAAAAGGAGAATATTTGCTGTGTAGAAAGTATTCCATGTGAGCCACAAGGTCCCAACTCTGCTCCATTCTGATACTTCTGCGAGTAAACAACTAAACCTATGTACGTTTTTTGATTTCCTCGTCAGAGGATGGCTAGTTAGCTGCGATATAGCTCGCCATTTTTGTTGCACTGGTAATGTTAGGTTATAATTAAAAAGTTCAAGTCCCAGCAATTGTCACACAGTGAGTGAAATTTGTTCTTTGAATTTGACCTATCCCCCAGTGAGCTGCAGACCCCCCCTCCCCACCCCACTCCAAAAGAAAAAAAAAAAATCCAACTCCTTAATGCTGAGTGTTAGTGGGTTCCATTTTTAGAGTCTTTGGTATGACTTGGCCTGAATTTGAACTCATGACCTTCCAGACTCAGGGCTGACATTCTACCACTGTTTAGCTTGTCTTGTTAGTTTGCTTAGGGGTGTGAGGGTCTATAAGCTAGCAGGAGAGTGTGTAAACAGAGCGCTCCCAGAAACTCGGATTCCTAGGCCAAATCCGAATTCTTCCCCTACCCCTCAGGCTTCTTCCTACCCTTCCAATTGTATGGGTATTTGAAGGAGTAATGGTGTCCAAAATAGGTTTTTTTAAGGGCTGCGGAGGGTGAACCGTGTCAGGAAGAAGTGCATTTCTTCACGTGGGAGTGCTCTGAAACACACAAGTTTAAAACTTTACATTTAAATGTAAGTAATTACTTTTTTGCTTTAGCACACCATTTTTTAAGTTATAAAATCAAACAGTGTTATGCATTTCCAAGCAGTGGCCGCTCACGGAGCTGACCGGCAACTATTGATGACATCATCGAGTGAGAGCGCCTGTGGCTGCATTTTCTGTATGCGGAAGCAAATCGGTTGCACCACTTACCCCACATGCGCGAACTATACATCACTTCCGCTCTTCGCCCACTATACGACAGAGTCATTTCCAAACAGCAAAACTCCTTGATCACAAGAATTTGTGTTTTTCTCAACAACCGAGAGCTTCTCCTGACTGGATTACTGTGTGAAAAAAAGCCACCGAGTTACCGTTGAAAACGAATTTGGATTACCGGATAAAATAAAGTGTTTTGAAGTGGCGCTGTTTCCTCTTAGCCTAGGGAGTAAACTGCCGTCATGTAAAACTGCAGAAGAAGAAAACATTTGTAGTCCGTGGTAGTCACTGCAAGATCGTAAGGTTATTATCCTTAACGTGTCTTTTTCCTTTCGTTTATTCAACAATAAGTGAATGTTTTCACTATGATAAACATTTTAAGTGCTATATTAACATCCTACGAGGCTATTATTGTTGTTATCGTCCAAAGACAGTAAAATGCTTTAGCGGAAGTGACGTATGGTTCGCGCATGCGGGAGAGTGGTGCAACCGATTTGCTTCCGCATACAGAAAATGCAGCCACAGCGCCGTCTGAATTTGAAGAAACTATTTTTTTGGCTTAATGTAGAGGTAGGGAGAAGCTGTGGGGGAAGAATTTGGATTTGGCCATAGAACATGTCATAGATTTTTTTTTTTTTTTTTGTCTAAAAACAACATAATTATGATCAAAAGACCTTTTAAAATATGTCAAAAGATAATTGGTTCTTTAATGGAATACTATTTTTAACAATTAAAGACTTTCAGAATATGCTAAATATAATAAACAGCTTTATTTTGGGAATTTTAATGCATAAGACAAAAAAAATTCCTCAACAATAACTGTGATTGATGATGAACGACAGACACAAAGAGGGAAAAAAAATCCACTTCTAGTTAAGTCAAATGATTAAATGTTTATAGCTTGTTATAGGCGCAATCATTTCCTTCCCGTATATCAGCTTATTAGCAAAGTTACTATGTTCTTGTCCATAAGACGAGAATAAAAGAGGCTAATTTATTGTTAGCTGCTTTTTATACGACTCCCTAAAGTGCCTTTGCCAATACCACGCCACTTTTGTGTCGTTTCCATTCAACTAAGCCCTCCCGACATCCACATCAGAATCAGCAACATTATGCAGGGCAAGCTTTTCTGTTTTACACACAGATGCAAAAGTTGTCCTCAGAAAACCAAAATAAGTCAGAGTCACAGACTGATGAAAAAGTAGTGCTTACATTTGAAATAATTCTAGCCTCTCTAAACGGTGGTTTATTTTCTTCGTGCTTAGCCTTCAGCTGCTCTCTTTTTTTTCTTTCTTTTTTGCAGTCTTTCACCACAGACGAAGCTTTTATGCGTCATCCCTCTGAGTCATGGCTCAACTAGTTAGCGTCTTTCATCATCAAGACCTCACCGAGAACTAGCAACAAAAAAACAGGTACAGCTGTTGTATTGGATGCATTGAGTTTCTATAGCTGAGAGCAAACTTTTCAATCAAGGAGTGTGTTTTGAAAGAGCTCAAGTGCAAATAGTATTTATAATTTTTGTTTAATTATAATTTTTTGCAGTCATTTGAAAGGCTATAATGGCAAATTTGACATGTGCATTTCTACAAGTAGGCATTCACTAAATTATTTTTTGTGTGCCTTGGAACTTATCTGTTTATGCATAACTAAACAAACAAATATATGCCCTTTATTATTACACAAAACCTTATGAATAAATATAGATTGCAATAAGACGAGACTATAGTAACTAGTGCTGCCCGATATGAATAAAATATATGCGATATGGGTAATCTTTCAATAGCGATAAAATTAGCTGTAAATGACCAAAAAAACCAACTAAATAAATAATTTCCATTTCACTGCTGCAGTTTTATGTAAATACAAGTCATCACAACTTTAATTATACACCAAAAGACCCATGTCTAATTCATGCTGTCTTTGCAATACAAACCGATATCATGATGACGATACATTTGCGATTTATCGTGTATATATAAATAACATTTAAATATATAATGAGGAAGCAGCAACAAAAAGTAACCATGATCTCTATTTTTTTGCTTTATGAGGACATCCAGGGTTCCAATTGCATACTAAATCTGTTTATTTGTGTGAGAAAAGGTGCATCTCTGAATCCTTCTTGATCTCTGAAGTTATTCTCTTGCAGTTCTTGTTCGTCTCTCCTCTTTGTGCCAACCCCTTCCTTTCCTCTTCCTTTTCCACCGCTCTATCCTCTCCTTCCCCTTTTGAACTTGCCAATACTAAACTATGCTGGCGTTGCAGATGTTTGATGGAGAATTACATGAATTTACATGGAATTGCAGGGCTTTTATGTAAATGTCTCTGTGTGTCCTTATATCCTTGCTTCCCTCTCTCACGACTAGCCGTTCCATGCAGTACGATCCGAGGATTGGGAAAGAAAGGACACGCATATCGTTGCCAAAATGTTGGGATGGAAATCCAAAATGAAGAAAAGACAATATTGCATGCCTACATTTCCATATTTAGATTAAGTTGTACTCAACAGTGGTGTGCCCGATATAGTGGAACAGGTAGTGACAATAATGAGGCTGCTAATGATTCCTTAGACTTGAGTCTAAGGTGATTATGCTCATTAAACGAAAACCTAAAAATAGATACTTCACGGTGAACTGTACTTGCAAATAAATATTTTTTGAGATGTTTAATGCAAATTACTAATAAAAGTAGATGCTCCAGTTAGGTTTTTTTTTTTCTAAAATGGTGTTTAGAATATTGGTAACTGCACTGCTGTGACCTCATTAGGAGATTGCAGAATGCTCTGCCTTGGCAACCTCTCAGCGGAGTGGTTTTCCCAGGAGCCTTTGCCCTCAAATGTTTACAGCCCCCTTCTAACCAAATAGAGGATGGTGCTTGACGCCTCAGACACACCTTACACCAGACATCTGCTGCCTTCCTTAGACTAACAGACCTTCTCTTATAGAATTTACCAAGGAAACTAAAATTCCAAACTAAGCTGCTGTTTCATCAACACTCAAGTGAGCACTCATATTTTGTATATAGATGGGGAGAAAAATATCCTTATGTTGGTGTGTCTTCGGTTGGAGTGAGGGGTGAATAATGAAAAATTTCACACCTTTATTTGGTTTGGTTCGCTGTTAAGTGGAAATGTCACGCAGTTAGAGCAGCTGCTCCTTTGGGGGTGGCTTTCCCAAAATGAGATCTGACCTGGAAGAAAAAAACCTGCTAACTCTCTGACTAACATCTCATCAATATGTCTATTTACAAAACGTTTTTTCTTGATGTGAACTTTAGGGATTCCTGTCATTTACTCTTTTTGGATTTCTTTATTTTTTGTTGGCACTCACACTGTGCCAACATTGCAACTGGATCCACTTGCACGTGAATCAAGCCTCTTGTTATCAGGCAAACCAGGGTTGGCTTGTTTAGTTCACCCTAGAATTAAGATGAGCTTTTACACCTGCCAAAAAACTGATCATCCAACAAAATAAACTTAAGAGCTGTCTACAAAAAGGCAGTTTTCTTTTGTGCTTCATGATAATCTGCGTTTTGCTAATAGTCCTACTTTGCATTTAACGTTAGTTAGAAACCCAAGTGGGAACTTTTTTTTTCACTACATTTTACCCATCTCCTGGAGAAGTGGTGAGCTGATGTGACACCCACACTGACCCACACTTTATTCTTATTTCTATTTTTTCCCTCCTCGGACTAATGCGGGACAGCAAGTCCTCAAACTTGGTCACAGAGGAAGTACCGCTGAAAGCGGCCATCATTCAGATGCAGCTCCTCCAGCAGATTGTGAACCGTACCGTACTGGGAGTCTCTAAAAAAACGTAATGGACCCAGACATGGAGACGTGATTAGAACGGTTTCTTCTAGAACTCTTCAGAGCAGATGAACCTGATCTCTCAACCTCATCCATGCCTTCCATGGATTGTAAATGAGGTATACATAGACGCTGCTCCATGTAGCAAAAAGGCTCAAATTATTAGTTTCTCCAACAGGAGCATCAAGTTTATGAACACATTTTTGGACAATGGTTGAGGAGGGAATTTACCAAGCATCCAAATAGAAGCGGCCAACGCGAATTTGTCGCACAAATCGCAGTCGGTGTCAACGTAGCATTAGAGTCGGCTCTCTCAAGACACGACATACAGACACCATTAGACCACTGAGTGGGTATATTTGGTACTTAGTTAGCTCTTGTTGTGCTTTAAACTACATTGTCTTTGATGTATTAAAAAAAGTGAATTACAAAACGTTTGGGGCCAAATTGCTACAAAGCGATTGAATCTTCCTCTTCTAGCTTTCTCTGGGGTTTGACCCCTGGCTCAATCAGCAGGAAATGGGTTTACTCTGGACATTATGAGGTAGCACTGTCTTCCCAAAAAAAACATCCAGTGCTATGAGGCTTTTAACTGAAATCCACCTCTGCTGAGGTTGAGTGCACAGACGCAAGCATTGGGGCTGAACAGCAGAGATGAACAGATTGGCAGCTAGGAGATTCTGGAAGAAGGCTGACCACTTATGTAGCGACTTTACAACACAAGCACTTTGTTTGCCAGAGTGGGGTGACGGGCTATCTGACATTTGGCATCAAAATTTATATGCACATGAACACAGTTGTTGTTTTCTAGCCTCTTGCTCTGTTGCCCTGGCTGTCAGTGATGATGAAGCCAAAGGTTACAGGTGGTCTCGTCTGTGATAGCCGTCACCTTGGACAGAAAGAATCTGAAAAGAAAGGGCACCACTAATGTGACATAGTCTCTAAAGACTGCATTTATTCAGAGGACACTATGTGGGTCAAAATTGAGAGAGAGAAAAAGAAGCAAGATGAGGTGTGACGCAGTTTTAGGTGTAGAGCGGCAGCAATTTAAGAGAGGGCTGGTTTACAGAGCTGGGGGAAGGAGGGGGCTCGCAAAGGTGACATCAGCTTTTGGCCAGCTGCCGAAAGAGTCAGACAAGCATTGCACAGTCTGGCCAGCGGCTTGAATGCCCTTTAAAAATTGCCACAGGAGGGGAAGAGAAGTTTTTGAAGGGCGACAGGGACAGCTGGGGAAGCATGCTTCATATTCATTCTAGAAATGGGATGTGGATTGGAGGGGGTTGAAATTATGCTAAGTGATCAAGTAGGAGGCAAAGACTGGCAGACCAGGGTGTTCAGAAAATGCTCCTGTGCAACTTGCAGGCATCACCGTATCACATTTGTTGCACGGTTTGAGAAGTTTAACTTACAGAATAAATAGACGTAAAATATAGGAAAAAACTACGCCTACACATCAAAGTTAATGCTGGCATACTTGTACTTAAGATGACTGTACAGATTTTAAAACTTGAGAGAAATGTTTTTGAAAAAATCAGCAGTAAACTATTTTCTTGTATCAGCCATTTGCTCGCCTTGCCCCCAAAACAGAAGCAATTTGTGAAGCCAGTGGGAAGCCTTTTTGTCAAAAATCTATTTATTGCACCAACAATATGAAGGACCGGGAGAAAAGAGCCTGCCTGGGTTGGCTTGCCTACTTCCACACTCTCTCCCTGGGTGTTGAACTGAAGGGTTTGTGGCCTGTGGGCACCAATTGGCACCTGGAGACCTGTCCGGACGAGCTGGAAGCCATGGACGACACCGAGCGCAAAGAGCTTTTTCCATATCACCCAGTACTACTGTCGCTCACAACATAACTGTAAAAAATGTTTTTTATTTTTTTTACTCAACAGGCTCACTGAACAATCTACGACCTTGCAGATTTGTCCATTTATTACCCACAGACAGACCATATCGACCAGTGAGGGCAGTTGTGACGAAGGGTTTAGGTTGGTCTCTTGAAATAGTACAGGTGTGTTGACGACCAACCATCATAAATGCTTGCTGTATCGTACAGGAAAGTTTTCCAGAGTTTGAAACTCTCAGACATTCATCAGCCCTGCTGTGTTGGAGTGTAGGCCATCCCAAATTGGCTCCAGTTCCCCGTTTTTCAGTCAGCCATGCCACTGTGTATGTGCAGGCATGCGGGAACAATTTTCTACTTTGATCCTTCTAAGAAGACTTTAACTACATCATTCTAAGAGTAGTCAGTTAAACAACAGCTCAACTTGAGAACAAAGTCATTGGTTCCTGATGAAAGTAACTGAAGCCAAACATAGCATTTAATTTCTTCCTTTTTTTCTATCACTGTGTGAAAAAAGCTATACATTTTTTTTGTTTTTTACTTTTTAAGGATATGAAGTCGATTGAGCTTTTTTCTATTTTAAATTCTGAGTTATATTTTTCTAACTAATATTTATCTTTTTTGGCAGGGAAATTTCAATAAAGTGCATTTGCTGTTTGGACTCCTACCAATCTCTCCCTGGGTGTTGGTGAAGATCCTTTATCTTGTAAAAGTGGCTAAAAATGTAGAAACCAACATTTTCACCCAAGGGGACACAGTAGTTTGAATTGTGAATGCATACACACACAAAAAGAGCAACTATAGCCTCTGCTGATTAAAAAAGGGGCCTTTCCTCCAAGAGTGGACATCTTTTTCAAACCACTCTTTTCAAGAAATTAGTAGAAAATTGAGTTAATCCTTGTAATTTACTTCTGAAAAGTGGCCATATTCTATCAAAAGGCTAATAGTATTAAGTAGGGCCTCTTCAGTGGCCAGACTAAAAAATAAACTTTTTTCATGACTTAAATTAGGAAAGGTGTATTCCGATTCAGCTCCTATGAGTCATATTATTATAATTTACAAGAGAGAAGAGTTTAAAATGAAAATTTTCCTCTTATCTTTACAATGCTGTCATTAAACCAGCGAGATTAAAGCAGATCAAGAACCACGCTGGTTATTAATTCTTCGTGTATTACAAGTCCATCTAATTTAAGTTAGTTTGTCCGTGCAATCTTTGGACATCACTGTGATCTGATTTTGCTCAAAGCAAAGACTTCCAAAAAAAAAGCTCAAAAGCAGTTAGTGTGGTGCATAACAAAAGGTTCAGCCTGTTAGAGCTGGAAGTTTTGGTGAGGCTGTGACCCAATTATTTCCACAGCATTGGAAGGTCAAGGGACAGGTGGAGAGAGATTGGCCAACGCTGATTTCCAGCTAATACATCCATCACCCTCACAATACCTACTTATCCTGCAGAACACAACTGGGTTTTGCCGTCTCTTCCAAAAAAGATTGAAGAAAAAAGAAAAGATTGGACAGCTGGAAAAAGTCTGACTCAAGGCGTTCGCACAGATGTCAATTTGCGGTTTTTATTATAGTTTGCAGAAAGCCAATATTAAAAAGAACAAAAAATATAGACACCTATACATAAAAGTAAGCGGATTATGAAGAATTCAAATTTAGATTCTAATCAAACTTTACTCGGAACGGAAAAGGAAAAAAAATGACACTGAAACAAGAATAGAGCAAGACTGTTTCATTCACTTTCTCTTTTTTATAGAACAAAAACATGCCACGCTTCGAGTTTCCACTGATAACCATCAGGCCGACAATTGTGATAAAGTCCTGGGTCTTTTGGCAAAACGCTCAGGCTCATGTCACCTCATGTGATCCACATTTAATCAGTAGCTGGTAGATGATGTACGAGTAGAAAGGGGCAATTCAGCGAAAGGTTAAAATGGTGCATGATTCATATTAATGTATTCCTTCACAGTAAGCATTTCAAACAGTGAGCCAGTGTTGCAAGTCTTAACCGCTAGAAGAAAAGAGTTTGTTTGTGAGGCAGACAGAGGGTTGTTTTGGATTATAGACCTGCATGTGGGCTGAAGTCAAAAGTTAAGGAGTGACGGTTTCTGACTGAGCTTTCATGAAAGTACCTAGACAGATATTCTACTGACTTCTTACAGGCGTGTTTTTAAATTTTGATGTCTCAATTACAATGTTTACAAGTTGTTGTTCGGTGACTAAAGTCATATTTGAATCCCTTGAGAACCTATCCACCCTTTGACCCTTTCACTCCAGCCCATGACCTTATCACCTCAATCGTCCTTTTCAACCCCCGTGTACATCACCGCTTTGTGTCCCGTTGACCTGAGAATGAATTTCACATGGGCCCAGGGAATGATGGGTGTCGAGCAGGGTGGGTGGTGTGATGAGGTCAAAGGGGAGGGGTCCGACAGCTGGTAAACCTCTTTAAATCTCCCTTTTTCTGTTTTGCACCACACATTCCATCACAGCAGGACACCAAAGCTAGTCATCCATCCCAGCCTAATTTAACCCCGCAGTGCTCAAGTCAATTTACCTTCCATTTATTTGTATTGATGAATTTGACTTATGCTTGTGGGAATTGTTATGCTGGTACTGCACAAGACAAAAGTACATGTTTTCTTCAATATTAAAAACAGCACCCCTAAAGCCATGGGTGGGGGAAGGCTGCTGTGGTTGTTTGTTTTTCTGCCTGAAGGACCCACCCTCATTTTAAGTGGTGTTAAGGTGGGCATGGAGCTTTTAATACTTCAACAAATGCATAAAGAAACCCTTTCTTTCTGTCCTGCTGTTTTATTTTATTTACTATTTCGCTTGCAATTGTTGTACTGTGTACCGTGTTGTTTGGAGTTAATGGAGTGAAGCGAAAGATTCAATCCTTCAAGCATGTCTCTAAGACTTTCAAGAAATCAGACTAATCCATCCGAAAACAGCATGTGCATCCTTAACCCGATCAAAACTGGGCTTTGTGCCGTGTGCGCTCCACAAGCCTACGCAGGGGTTTCATTAAAGACGCTAGCACACAGAAGGACAAACTCATCAATAAGATGAAAGCCACATGGATTGTAGATCTATTTAATGCAAAAAAATGAAGGTGTCAGTCAGTGAAAGGTACCATCTTGCCTTAGGCAAAGATGTTTACTTTCCCATGTGATGCAGTAGGTAAATTCAAATAAAGTAAATGTAGTTTACATTTTGTCTTTGAGCTCGTCTAAACTGGGAAGCTGGGGTTTTGAGATAGTTTTCAGCTGAAAGGTGGGAGGTCACACTCACTAACATCTGCATGTACATTCATGCGAAAGAGATTGACCAAAAATCTCAATTGGAATTTAGTCATTTTAATTAAAAATTGGATCACACTCTACGAAGTACTCTGGATCTCTGACATGAGGGACAAAACTTTGTAAAATTCCCTTCACAAATATAGTCCTCAAGGTGGGTCATGTGTGGCTTCAGGCCAATGTTTGTCAGGACAGAAGAACACCACCCCCCATGGTCTTTAATACATGAAATGGTCATCTTCACCAAACCTACGTCATGCGTGTTCAGTGTCCATGTCTCTGCTCCTGCCAGCAAGGCGATTTAAGGTTTTATTTTCAGAGGAAAAGTAATCATTACCATATTTTCCGGACTATAAGTCGCACTGGAGTATAAGTCGCAAGAGCGAAAATCTCTAATCAAGAAGAAGAAAGCCATATGTAAATTGCTCTGGAGTATATGTTGTACTTTTAGAATAGAATACAAATATTTTTGTATAGTTTATTTCTACTATAGAATGAAAAATACAAAAAACGATAGACGAGAAATGGCATGACAGAGACTTTTCTATCGCTCGCACGATATGTATCATATCGCCCAGCATTAGGTTAGAAAGAAGGTTTCCTAATGGGTATGTGAAAATGTGTACATAGGGAGACGAGAAACAGTGTCAAAGCAAACTGATTACCAATAGATAAAAGGAAGTAACACAATCGATTTTGAAACAAACAGCCCTGGAGCCGTAGGTGCAAAAAAAAAAAAAATTACATGTAAAAGAGCTGTGCCAATCTTGCTTCCCCTCACAAAAGAAGTGTTTTCAACCACTGAAATGTATTTGTGAAAACCTAAGAGTACATGCAATCATCAAGTGATTTAAAGTGGGGGAAAACGGGAGACTAGAGGCGAGGGGAGTGCTTGTTTACAAGCAGAATTACAATATAGAGAGAGATAAGACGTGTGGGATAAGAGATGAACCTCTCCACCTTTAAGCACAACAACACTGACAGAGACTCCAGAGAAAATCCCATTCAGGGGTACTTGTGTCCAATTAACTGAGGAGGAGCCTTGCTACAGTTGTGGGAAGTGTAGTTTGTGATGGGGCTTGACTGGCGACTGACGGGTGTATTTTAACAAGCAGAGACGAGGCTGTGGTACCACAGTCGGCCCAGTGGCCTGCAGAACAATGCACAGTACACAGAGAAGAGTGTGGGAGAGGCGGAGACAGGACAGCTTTGGCTGAGCTCAGACTACAGACTTAGTGTTTCATGCAGCTGTTGGGTACTCAGCATTTAGCTCAGGAGCACTTTGGCAGTGATTTGAGTAACAACCTGCTGCTTCCCTTAATATCCCGTCTCAGGAGTAAACCAGAAACCCTTCATTTGCGCTGATTCGAATGGCACCAGCTAAACATATACACATTCTTTTCAGTGGGATTTTAACAACAATATGCAGATTTGTCTTTAATTCTATCTCAAGACTAATTTGACTGCTTTAGCACAAATGAGAACTTCAACCAATACAGTAAATAAGCTATTCTTTCTGGGTCATCTCAGTCCTTCAAAACAAAACTGTGTAGAATTTATTTGGAGATAAATCTGCTTCCGCTTGTTTAACACACCCTGTGTTCTCTCAACTAGCTCAGGAACTCTGTGAAATCAGCTCACACAGGGTTGACAAAAGAGCCAACGAAAACATGCACCCTCTCAGATTTCTGCTGCGCAAGATGGAAGCTTTGCACCAAAGTGACAGCACGCCTCGAAGAGCACATCAGATAAAAGAACGAAATCAAAACATCAGGGTGCAATCCTGTAATTGGGGGACACCAAGGATCATGAGGGGAAAAAAAATGCATTTAAAAATATGACATGCAAGCCAGGCTGTTGTGCCACCAAGCTGCTCATCTTCTTGGCACCTCGCAAAGTACTGGCATTGCTTCAACTTGGAGGCCCTTTATCCCCGTTGCTTTTTATGTTTCTCTTTGTTTCAGTTTCTTACCATAGGAGAAATGTACGACTCATCCGTTTGCTCTCTTCTGGCTCACTCTCTGTGGCCTTGCTTTATTGGATTGAGAAGAAAAAAAAAATCGGCTTCCTTGTTTTTTTTTTTTTTGTTTTTTTTTTTCTGGTAAAACCTCTTGGCCTTAAAATGCATGCCGGCTGGAATCCAAAGCCACAGCTAAAGCAATGCACGAACTAGAGAGCTAAAATTTACTGTACTGATGAAAAGAATGCAGAGAGGAAGGAAGACAGGGTGATCTGATGATTGACTTAGTAATTAAATATCTACGTATTTTAGAAACCAGGCCTGACAAAGTCCCTTAGAAAACTTTTGTTTACTTTAGCATAATCAACTAACTTGATATAATTTGATGTGCAGTGTTTATACTGTAAGCAGTGTTTCACTTGTTTTCCAACTCAAGTTTGATGGTTTTTGAATATGTATTCAGTATTCAAATGAGCAAAACTTGACGGTGTCTATGTTTGTAGTTTGTCACTTTGGTGGAACTTAAGCTGGGCAGCGGCCTTCAAGCTCGCTCAGCAAGCCCCTGCCTGCTCCATCTGGTTGACAGTCCTTCCTCTGTGTCCTCCAGTGACTCCGCCTGGATGGGTTAGTGTTGTATCACTGCGTAGCCACACCAGCACAGCGCCTTAGCAAGCAAATTCATCAGGATTCCATTACACTCTCATAACTCATTTTGGTTTTCTGTTCGTGATAGCAGAAAACCCTACAATGAAATTTGGAAACAATCATAACAAAATCAAAAAAATGAAAAGGGAATAAAATTCCAAAACAATTTCTTTTTTACACTTTAACAACTTTGCATCTGATAGTTCTACCATACTGCCACAATGACTTTTATAAGGTCCTAAAAATTAAGTATTTACAAACTTAGGCATGTCATATAAAATTACAATCCAATAGCTTGCACAACTATCTATTATCCACTTACATGTGACTACTGAATAACTAAGTCAAACTCACAAAGTTGCTACTCATATTACTGGGTTTGCTGGCCAGTTATTATCTCATGATCTCAGCCATCACAGAATTTGAACCCAGCTCAGGCCAAGACTTAAACTAGGTCAGTGCAACCTATTGATCCTTTTTTTTTTAGTCGCTGTTTTTTGAATTGGCTACTGTACTAACAATCAATACATTAACTAGGTTTTGTCCAACTGGTTTCAGACACACATTATAGATCTCCATGATGACCTAATAGCTACAGGGTACCAGGACATGTTTTCCCAGATGTGTTTTTTAATGCAACTTTGAAAACACTTCCAAAAAAAAAACAACATATTTTGGATTTCTCTTGTAACCCTTGTGCTTTCCTAGATGTGTTTGCATTAAAAGTGGGGTCATCTGGACCAGACACAATAGCGCTAAACTTTCATTTTAAGGATTTTTATCTTCACTGGCGTCTGTGGCGGACACAACATTTTTTTTACACTTTTGCCATGGGAGGGATCACACATCAATGTAAGGGTGGGGTCATCTGGACCCCATAAGAGAGCGCAAGGGTTAAACTGTCAAAGAGCCAGCAAAGACATCTTAAGCCTCGTTTCCACCAAGAGTTCCGGTCCAGTACAGTACAATACGGTGAGGAGTGGTACAGTATGGTCCAGTTAACTCTGGCAAGCGTTTCCTCTCCACTGAACAGTTTGTTTTAACAGCGCATGCGTGGTGGAGACCACTAGCATGTCATTGTAGTGCGATGACTAGAAAAGCAACAACAATGGAGATCATCCTAGCTCGTCTTTTTATTGCTTTACTTCTGGTACATCAGGTATAACAGGAATTTTATGTTGTTTGAAAGAAGATTGAAACCACAAAAACCTGAATGTTTACATAAGGAAACGTTAGCTTAAATGAGAGCTATATTGCCGGTTTCTAATGGCGACATCACTTTCTGCCAATCAGTGGTTGGCTACAGCGCCCCATCTGTTCCGCTCCACTTTTCAATTGACCTAAAACTGATGGGGGCCCCAAGAGGTATAGGTCGGTCTTGTTTAACCCTTGTGCTATCCTTGGTATGTTAACATTGGGAGTGGAGTCATTAGGACCCCATAAGACACCACATTTAATAATTTTTTTCTCAATGATTTTTAATTTTCATTGCTGTCTGTGGCAGACATGAAATTCCATCCACCTTTGTCCACTTTTGTCATGGGAGGCACAACACGGCAATTTAAGGCTGGAGTCCTCTGGACCACCAAGATAGCACAAGGGTGAATGGATCCATTTTACAATGGAAACACTCAAAATACCTGGCCGTACTGTACTGTACCAGATCGCTCAGTGGAAACAGGGCTTCAAATCTGAGAAACTATTTTCTATATTTTTACGGTTAATGTGTACTCTTACATGCACTGACTGTGGGGTAAATTTCCAAAAACATCCACTCCATGAAGATTAATGTTAGTCTTTGTGCTTCTCAAAGAAGGAACAATGGAGATTTATAGATTCTGGCTTCTTTGAAAATGCCCTTTAAACCTTTTCCAGACCGATGTGAAGCACATAATGGCTTCACTGAGATCGTTGCAGATGATTTCCAACAGTTGATCACTATGTGTGCTCTGACAGCAGAAACTTGGCTCGTATATGTATGTATGCAGTAAGGGTCTGTACTTCGTTTAGTTTTCTAGCTGTATTGATGCCAAGACATTTCTTTACAGAACTGATGTCCATTATTGACTCCAGTTGTGCTTGTTATGTTACTCATTTGTAAGTCACTTTGGATACTACTTAATGCCATTAAATGTAAATGTAACTGTTTAAAAGTGAAGCTTGTTTTGTACATATAATTTTTTATCCTAGTAATGGTTATTGGATCTAAAATGTTACATCTTTCATTTTAAAAGCTGCCTTCTTCATTCACACAGCAGCATAGTGGGGAAATTTGTGTATGGAGAGGATGGGTTTGTCACTAACAAGCCCCCCTGAGGCTGTCGCTGTCACCTGGGCATTAGCTGAAAGCTCTTAGCCAGGTCAACTGATGAATGAACACTCAGCAACAACAGCAACGTGGAGCATTTTCCACCCAAGTGTTAGTGCCTGTGCTCATGTGTGTTTACGAGAAGACAAAATCAGAGTTGTGAGTGTGTGTGTGTGTGATGTAGTTGGCTGCCGTCTCACTGCACCATGGAAATGAGAACCAGCTTTACTTTCGTCCCTCATTATCCTCAGTAGATCATACAGGGGTCATTGTGCTTCAGTCACAACACACTCAACTTCCTCTGTCACCACTGTTTATTAGCTTATTATATCGTGAATGCACGTATTTAAGCAATTAGATGTTTATTTTGGGGATTTAAATAAAGCCAAAATCCAAAACCAGTGTTTGTTTTTTAGTCTTTTTTATCCCTGCAGTTAAAATGTCATTTTAAATGAACACATCTATTTAAGTTCTTAAAATTCTTGCATTTGGTTTGCACTGGTCCACTGGCGTGGAGGAGTTTACAACTCACCAACGCCTAAGACGACATTGAAAAATGACTCAAGTAGCACTTTTACAAGAGAAAACGTGAAGACAAAACAAAGGAATGTCTATTAACGGATGATTCTGTTGATCTGATTTCCTACATCCCATACTCCTTCTCACTTGTTCCCAGACAACTCTATCTCACCGTCATCCTTCCTCTTTAAGTCACTTATCTCGCCTGCTGTTTTTCTTGTTTGTTTTACGCCGTTCTCAGTCCACCCCCTGTCTGCCTGACTTTCACTCCTTCATATAAAGCTCTCTTTCACTCCACCCCCCCTGTCTGCGAGGCTTTCGCTCATCCATGAGAAAAGGAAGAGGAAGAAATAACACCACTATGAGACCTGTTCTTCACAAGGAGGCAAGGTCAGCGTGGACGCCGCACAACACACCCTTGTCTGAAGTTAGTTTAAACCTTCCTCTATACCTCACTGGTAAGAGAAAACACTGGTATAAAAAAACACAGAACCAAAGACCTTTTAAAAAAAACATGAACTGCAAGAGAAACAAATAAATCAATGCTGAGACAAAACAGATTCCTTCAAAACCAAGGCATCTATATAGATACCAAATTTCTTAATGGATGATACATTTCATCTGTTTCTAGTAGAAATTTAAGGGGGTATTTACATAAAACAATGAACTAAGATTCAAGATAAGCTTTCTAATAGTAACTTTGTACATTTTCATAAGAAAATATTTGATTGGGTTCAATACTTAATGGGCCATGTCATTTTGATCATTTCATCTCTACACCTACAGGTGTTTTAATCCTAACAAGTCAAAATAAAACTTTTTATAAGGGTTGAAATGTCAGTAACAATATTGAAAGGCACTATACCTAGAAGCTATGGCAACACATTAGGATTTCTAGAACTCTTATAACACGAAGACATGTTTATTCATGTGTTGACATGCTCCTATTCACATATACCTGTTTAGACTGTTAAATACTTTGTACTTGACACTGTTAGAATGCCTTTTTTCTTTCTCTTCAGGCTATTTAGACAACTTATCCCTGAAGTAGTCTGGCGTTTTAAAAGCCCTAGTGTTTTTTTTTTTTTTTCATTCTAGTACTAAACCAGGGGTCGGCAACCTGCGGCTCCGGAGCCGCATGCGGCTCTTTAAGCGCTGCCTTGTGGCTCCCTGGCACTATTTCCAAAATGTTGGAAAATGGAAAAAGATGGAGGAGGGAAATATGTTTTTGGTTTTAATCATTGTTTTAACCCCGAACAAACATTGACAGATTGACAGGATTCAGGTCTGCAGAGCGTTTCTGCATGGTGCGTTCACTGGCCTCTGGACAACGGCAGCAAAACAAAGCAGTTTATCATAGAAAACATTGAACCCCAGAACTGATCCTTATAAAATCAAGGGATTAAAAAGTCTCGCCATTTTTTTTCCTGAAAAACTGCTTTTTCTGAGGATTGTATAAAAATGTCAAAAGCATAGTAGCGGACTGATTTAATGTCTGGAGTTCATTGAACACAACATGCGCAGTGATCTGTCAATCAGCTGTTCGGAGGTTTGGGGTAAATAAAGGGGGGAGGGCTGGTGCATGAGACGGAATGAAGGCGTTCGAGGTATCCCCACTAATAAAATGATTAGTGAATACAGCTTTTGTGGATTGTTCTGCTGCTGTTTTTCTAGTTAACCACCAAATTAAGAGACTTAAAACAGATGAAGTTTCGGCGTCTCCGTGCGGGAAAGAGAGAGCGGAACGCTTCATTTTTCATTATCGATTATCTCGTTATCACGAGAAAACGATAAAAAAAAAAGTAGGGCAGGGCGCTTTCAGCTTCCGTAATTTCTGATTTTTTTCAGTAAATATTTGGAATGACACTTAAGCCATTGGCTGTAGCTAGTCCGCTCCTGCAACGCAACAGAGCCGTGACTCTAGCGGTGTAAGCCCGGGGTTAGGGGTATTATTGTGTTTGGTTTCTCAGAAATGAGGATAGCTGCGCTGATTTGGTGTCAAAAGAGAGAGAGAGAGAGAGGATACTGCTGCGTTTTACCCATGCACTGACTTGTTTGGCATTTGCACAGAAATCAAACTTAAACTGTATTCATTTGATTTTATACACTACCTCTTCAAAAGGCTGTTGTTTTATTTTTATTAATGTATGCTGCATTTTATTGTACTCTGTTGCCCAGATAAGGGGCACGCTATGCACGTTCCATTGTTGTTTTTACGAATCCTCAAAATAAAAATGACATCAGAAATAGGATTTCTTTATTGCATTTCTTTAATTTCATCAAAGCAATGAAACAAACTAATTCATTAATATTGTAATGAAGATAAACTTCATCCTACAACAGAGTAGTCACGTGGGGGATCATTCTCCACAGGATTAAATAAACACTTAATCATGAAGGTTCATCATGTATTTGTAACCAACTTAGTTATTTTGATAGTAGGCTAAAATAGCTAATATAGATACATACAACATGTGTTGCCTTCATTATAAGACTTTTAATTTTTTGCGGCTCCAGACAGATTTGATTTTGGTTTTTTTGGTCCAATATGGCTCTTTCAACATTTTGGGTTGCCGACCCCTGTACTAAACTGTCTAGACCACTCCTAAAAAGCATACCATTTTTTCCCTCTAGTTTTAGGTCACTGTAGCTGAACTTACTGGGCGCTGTTTTCTGAAATTATTGTAAACTATTGGAAGACATCTCATGTTCCAAATCCTTCAATAAAGCACAAACACAGAACAATCCCTCAGGGTTTACGGTCAATACATCCCAGGTTAGCCTGGCTTATTTGTTAAAGCCCTTAAGAATTTAACTGTATCATATTCTACAATACAAAACAGGCTTCTGATATAACAATTTTTAAGTATTTGCTGTATACAGCACCATTATAATTAAAACTTATCAGATGACAGAAGATGGAGAGATGGCAAGTCATGGTTGACAAAGCATGTATCCAAATACTACATTTGAGTTAGATTTTTTTTTTCCAAGGATAAAGAATAGTTTGCTATTTATTTGTTTAAACTTAGCATTCAAAACATGCAACTGGGATAACGTTATACTGCTTTAGCTTAAATTTATAACTGTTAAATAATGAGAAATACTGAAGTTAGTAGCCGAATATAATTTACTTAGACATGGTAAAAATGTATGCAAAATAGAATTAAAGTTTTTCAATTCTGTAAGAAATCGAAAGCATTTTTATGGACGGACATTTTTTTATTTAAACCAAATTGTGTATTCTGTCTTTTAGGGTTAAAGAAATGCTCGTTCTCAATCTTTGAAGCTATGCTTGTTATTTCTTAAGAGATAAAACACACCAATAAAATTAAAATAACAAAAATTTAAATAGGAGCACGACAAACGAACATATTTCCATCAGGAAGTCAGTGTGTTAATATTTCAATTAAAAGTCAAACAATTACTTTTCATAGATAATAAATTGTCTGCGCCTAGTTTTGGCTTCCTTGGATTTCAAAGTAATATATGGCAATAATTGCTACGGATGTCCTTTCCTCTACTGTGATTGAGAGCGGCAATTGCAATAAGCAGATGGTTTGGAGTGGAAATTACTTTGCTGAGCGTGGGCGACTTTTTCTCGACTTGTTTAATGTCGCCTTCTCCATCAGTTAACTGTCACGAGAAAACTTGTAGGAAAGAGTCTGAGCTGACTATTAGCAGCTCTGGCTGTTTCATGGAATCAGCATGTGGCTACACATCAGCACAGCTTATGGATTACCTAAATTGGTACCATGTGTGTTGCCCCTGACTGTCTTGAACTTTTGACAACAATGAAACTAAATGTACACCAAGTTCATATAAATAATGCATTTCAAAAGCAGTTGACCAAAGTTCTACGAACCACAAATTCTGTTCAAAACAGTTTGTTTTGACTTGGTTTATCTTAATGCTACCCTACTAGCTGTCAATCTTTTCAAATTAAAAGCCCTTCTAATCAAGGTTTTGTTTGAAATATAAAGTCCGTAAACAGGATGCACACAAACACTGAAAGGACATTATGGTCTTGAACCCCTATAGCCTTTCTGTTTTTGAGAAACTCAATATGGCTGCTGCCTCGCTCCCTCCCAGCCTCCTGCATTCCGCAAATAGAATAGATGGTCCCGCTTAGGATGACATTTTAATGAGTGTGTGTGGGAGAGAGGCTCCAAGAGGGTGCCGCAGAAGGGCACGCACTGAGTCCTAATCCACAGACACAAAGCATTACGGAGCACGCGTCACTCATGCAACCATGAGCGCGCTCGGTGACAAAGATACATGAAAACTGCTGCCATTAGGCTCACAAATACGAACTATCTCCAGCACACACAGTCATCGGGGCCCCCTAATCACATAAATCCAATCCTTAACACTTAGTAAAAGGCATTATTCTAAATGTCATGGGGTGTGTGGTGTGTTTCACAAATTGAATAATGCCTGACAACAACTCCCTAACATTTAACGGCAGTAAACCAAAGTTGAAAGAAATAACTTGCATGTTTTCAAACCTACGCCGATTCCCACACGTGTCAGCGTGGAGTCTTCATAAAAATGAAGTACCGCTCAAAGTCAGAGGTCAACGCCAATAACAGTTTGGGCCTTCTGAACCTTGATCACAGCCAAGATCTCCCTTTAAGCTAAACATTATACAACAACAAGTTTTTCTTACTTCAAGCATCCACTTTCCTAACTTAAAATTATTTAATGTTTTGTATCCTCAAAATATAACATTAAAAAGAAAAATATTAATTATGCTGATGTGTGGGTGCATGTTTTTTTTAGGCTGTGTGGACTAGTTAACCTCAGCAGTGGCAGATTATATTAACCTTTCATGGAACGTGTTTGCATAAGGAAGAAGAGGAGCGCCAGTGCGCTAGCACTGCAGTATAGCCGATGGGTCGAATTAATGAGATTGTATGTATCTGCATGGCTGCACATTCTGACTGGGCTTTGGATGTGGACTGAGAGACGGGTGGTGGAGGGGTTCAGGGGGAAAATTGGTAGTGGGGAGGTCAGGGCAAGCAAAGAAGTTGCATAGCGCTCGCACGCATGTGTTAGCGCTGAAAGACTCCGTCTCCAGCTCTGCAGTTATAACCTTCAATTAACCTTCCTCCTGAATGCAGGAGAGTATGAGTAGTCAAGGTAAGTGCGAGTGCCTTTGAGTGTGATGTACCGGCATGCACGTGTCTTTGTGTGGATGAGTGTGCCTGCTCGCTGGCTTCCACGCATCTGTTTTTGCTCAGTCGAAAATCGATTTTTACCAACCCCCACTTTTCTGCACACATCTGAGCCTCGTTGAAATTCAAAACACTCAAAAGGCACGTCTCTTCATTAGCTGACTGTTGCATAGTTGTGGATCCTCAAGTAGAAAAATGGGACACACAAACACTGAAGTCTTAGCTGCAAGTTAACTATTAGATGACTGCTTACATTCATAATGAGGGGTGACTTTGTGCAACTAAAGCCGTTCAGTCTTGTTATTGACAGCCCCTAAATATTGCCTGATACATGCATCTAGCATATTCAAGTAGTCCGTTTGCCACTGACTGCACATGAAAACTACACTAAGTGACCCCCTCTTAATTGTGTTCCAAACAGGATAACGATGAAACCAAAATTCCATAGACTTATATTGAGAATTAAACAGCTATTACTCAATGGTTCCATTTGTCAGATTAACCACTCTTTCTATGGGTGACGTCTGACTCGCTCAATCTAGTTCTCAAAATACAGTCCATACAGTTTACCTAGAATTTTAATTCACAATGACAACCACTATTATTGTTGCCATCTTCAAGAAATTGCAGTAAATACAGCTTTGTATAAAATAAGTATTTGCCTTCATTGGAAAACATCTTCACTCAAAAGATGTGTTCACTGTGCAATGGGCAACACACAATCAACTATCCATCCTTCCAATGAGAAGTCTATGTAAACTAGAGTAAATAATGCTTCAGGCTTCCACATTCATGCAAGTTTTAAAGTCAATTTTTGGACTTGTACACATGGCCATTGAACATGCATTTAAAGTAATGCCACTTTCACTTAATCCAATCAGAGACTTGGATATGGGAGTGACGTATGGATTACGTCCCTTTTAATTCATGGAAATGCCAACCATTTGAAAATTGATCATGGAAGAAAAAGTCATCATTGCTGTTTGTGCCCGACCGGGATAATATGACACCAAGTCGTTTAGAAATCAGAATAGAGCTGCAAAAGAAAAAGCCTGGTGCATGATTTGTACTGCTTCAATATTTTGCACCAAAAGTTCTTCCAACTGTAGGTGGCAAACATGCACTAAGGACCACTAGAACAAAAAGAACTAGATATACAGCATTACCAGCGACAATGCAAGTGTGAATGCTGTAAGCTGAATGTGACCGCTGAAGATGCTACAGCTAGGTAAACATGGTAAAACTGATAGCCCTAAGTGCTCAAGCTAATAGCTGAATGTGCTCAAGCTAATAGCTGAATATGCTAAAGCTGAAAGCTTGCCAAAATATTAGCTAAATGCCAAATTAGTCACACAAAAAAAAATGGAAATGTCTAAATTTGCCAAAACAAATACCTATACGCTAAAATATTAGCTAAACTCCAAATTGCCTAAAGAACTTGGGGAAAAAAAAATCTTATTTTGACAAAACAGCTAGCATGCTAAAATATTAGCTAAACTCTAAATTTTCCTAAAGAACTTGGGGGAAAATAATCTAATTTTGACAAAACGGCTAGCATGCTAAAATATTAGCTTAACTCAAAATTAGCTGAAAAACTGGAAAGTGTCTAAACTAGTCAAAAACAAATAGAATGTTGCTAAATTAAAAGTTAAGTTCCAAAGGACCCTAAAAATCACGTCCTTCATTCACGAGACCAAGACCCAAGAAATGCAAAACTGATATTATGGTTTCAAAGATGTTCTCTCATAGTTAAACACAAAAAAAAATTTTTTAGACATTCCTTCCCCTTTAATGTCAGTAGACATTAAAATAGCAGGCACCACCCCTGCAGTATACTGTATGTTTCTGAGTTGCACTGAGTAACACTGTTCAGTTGAGGATTGAAAAGAAGTCGATGAAGGCCATATAGAAAGTGAACATCTGTGTGAGCCTATTCATACTGTAAAAACATGTGGTTTGTTGAAGGTGCATGTGCGCCCGTGAACAGAGAGAACCACAACTCAGTCTAGAACTCCACTCTCTGCTATCCAAGACCCATCTGTGTTTGCCCAACCCAAATTATGCATTCCTCCAGGCTGGTGGGGCCTCATTGACTTTCTGACTGCCCTCCTTTTGCCTCTCACACAACTGCCATTAATGTATATATGTCATGCTGATGTGTGTGTAAACTTGGAAATTTGCAGAAGGGTCCAGTAGGTCTTAGAGTGTGTCTGTCTTCGTCCATAAATCAGGTGTTGTGTACACCATTATTCCAGCAGTACTGCATGCTGATGCATGTAAATGCAGGCATTTAGCAGTGCACTAAGTTGCTGCTTCACGAGTTTACAGGTGATATATTTCTGTAAAATCGAGGCAACAAAAATATTCTGAACCAGATGCCAGCTCGGACCAGAAAAATGCGCAAGTGGATGTGCACAAGAATGGAGGGATCTTGTCAATTCTACATCAATGCGACAAGCTGTTAACAGAACCATTTTTGCATCTGTTCCTGCTCCTCAACAATTTGAATAAAGAAATACTCAGAAACATAATTTTGAGCTAAAATATTCTTATTAGATGCTCTAGATCAGGAGAAAAATACCACAAGAACATTTTATAAACATGTAGTGGGTCGTTAAACAAGAGAGTAAACCGTGAACATGTTGTCATTCCGTGAAAAAAGGGTATAACGTGTCTGCGTGGGGGGATTTTTACACCCTTAAAACATCTATAGTTCTACTTCGCGGTTCACCTCTATTAAGGGTTATTTTTAGAAATAAACAACACTGTACAGGTTTTTTGCAACATGCTCAAAGGATAATTTGTTCAAATGTGTCATAATTTCAGGGAAATTCCTGATAAAAATATATATATTAAGATAAAAATACAGACAACGGATCTTTTAGTAGAGCAACCTAATCACAGCCCATGACTGCAGTATGAAAAGCGTAGGTCAAATGTGAGCTTCAGCATCCATTCAGCAGACCTGTACCATGAATAAAAGGCGCATTATATACAGACAGGAGGGACATAATTTGCTGTAATAGGCCGGGGATAATTGGCCATATGCGTTTGCGTGCATATGCAGGATATTCCGAGCAGCCTCTGTTTTACAATCAAAAATCGAGGCGGAAGGTCTTCAATCACTCAGAAAAAAAAATAAAAAAAACAAAGGAGGTGGAAATTAAGACTTTACAAATGTGAGCTTGTTTAAAGCTTGTTAAACTAGCAGCACATGTGTGCAGAGTTCTGGAAACCTGACAACAATGATGTGCAGGTATTTGCGTTCGTGCCCAAATTTTTAGTCACGAAATCCGTAGAGTTTAAGCATCTGGTTTCTGGACCTTCATGGCTTACCAGAACTCTGAAACCTTTGTCTCTTTTATTTCTGCATTAAATCATTCCCTAAAGACTTAATATGACCCATAGAACAAATAATATGGAATACTGTGGAATTACACGAATATTCAATAACTTTTTTTAAATGTGCAGTGTACTGTAAAATATGTGAAGTAGAACTTCAGACAGCTTTGCTGCACTCATCTCCAATTTCAACCAGCATGCCTTCTGCTGGATCCCTCCCACACTGAAAAGCCACTGTTGTGTCCTGTAACAAATGAATGGAGTAAATCAAAGTTCCAAATGCTTCTTTTCCAAACCGCCATCTTGTTTTTTTGCTTCAACAATGTCAGCAACTTCTACATATCACAAAGAGACCAGTTGGTTGACAACCGGGCTTACCGAGTCAATAGGATGAGCATCATTTTAGTTGCTGTAATTGAATTTCACTCTTATTACTATTTTTCCACTTGAGCACCACCCCGGCCAGGGGGAGACTGAAGGAGGGGAGCGAAAGTAAGCGATCAAGCACTTTGACTAAGGAATGCAAGAGGGAAAAAAAGCGGAGGAGAAGTAAAACAAAGAGTGGAGCAGGAAAGAGAGAGAAGAAAAAAATCAATACCTTGCCTTGAAGAGAGGCCTGTGCATAAGGTGCAATTATGGTGAATGTATTTTGTTCATGCAGCAGCAGGCCACAGAAATTTCACCACTGGAGGATTGGAGCTAAATTCAAACTTTAGAATAGCGGCTTAGAAATAACTAACTACAAACTAATTAATCCAGAAGTGGCATTTCAATTTTATATTTTGGGAATTTTATTGGAACAAAAGCAGGCAGTAAAGTCAACAAAGGCCTTTGTACACTAAATGTGTTTGTTTCTCTGACTCTTAGCTCTTGCTGGTCCAAAAATATCTTTGTAGAAGTGCCTGGTTTAAATCACACGGACTAATCCATGTTCCAGCTTTTTTGTCTTTGTTTTTTTGGGGGCCAAATGACTTCTATAATTACATTCTTTTACTTTTGTATGCATATTACTTTTAAATAAGGAATACAAAATGTCCTTGCACTCATTTTAGAAATGGCAGTTAAAAGGAAAATCGAAGATGATGTGGATTTTATAAGTGTTCTTCATGGTAAGTTCAATGCCGTAACACTACGGGTGTAAGAAAATATAAATTAATGAAAATATCTTAATACTTCATGTGGCAATACATGAATTTATTTGAAATGCTGCCAAGATGACACTCAATAATTTATACCACTTTTGTGTTCTATCTACACTCGACCGCTAGTTCGTAGCAAACAACACAACGTCTCTTTCAGCAGCTCTACAACGCACCAAAACAACTACAAGATCTCATGTTGTGGTCCCAATGGGCATACCTGGCTCAAGTCTAGAGGGAAAAAGAAAAATGGGACCATAACAAAAACTGGACACCAGCGGGGAAAATGAACACAATTAATTTAGTAAGGACAAAGAAACGGTTTCCTGAGAAGCATAACGGAAACAATTAGTGAGTTGTTCAAACAAAAAAGACAAAACAAAGGGAATTGGAACCTTGGCCAAACATAAAATACAGCCATGTCAACCGTCTGAGTCAGCAGCTCCCTGCTGAGGAGTGCCAAACTAAAACTACCTTTAAAAAACAAACAAACAAAGCCCACAAACTAAGACTACCAAGGTCCAACCCCAAGACAAAATAACAAAACCCAGTAGTCCAAGACTGCTGAGGACAAAGAGGGTAAAAGAGGAAGAAACAAACCAGCACCAGACGAACTAAAACCCAACCAGCTCCTCAGCCTGCTGCCCTGTTCTCTGCCTGCCTTGGTATGCCCTCCTTTGTCACATTGGCCACACCTACCATGTGAGTAGAGGGGCTGGATGGGAAAAGTCCAGCATTTGCAGCAGGATGTAACACTCACAAGAACCATCCTGTTTTAGATGTGAACTTGTGAGCTTCATGGTAACATAGCTAGATGAGACATGTACAACTTAGTTTTAAGGAAAGATGAACATCAAACAGAAAATCTGTGCCAAATTGGTACTATTGCGGTATGAAAATTCTAATTTCTGTTCTTCTTGACTCGTGTAAGAACAAGACCATGCAGACATGCAGCGCACACTTATTTTTCTGATGATTAAATAAAAGATATTTTACCATTTTATTCACATGAAAATTGTAATTATATTTAGATAAAGTTTTTTCCAAGTAAGAATCTTTAAAAAAAAAAAAAGTTTAATATTGTCTCTAGTCCTGTCCTGGAATATATCAGGATATGTATCGTGATACGTATCCTATCACCAGACTATTACCAATACACACCCCTGGTCAACATGTTAAAAGGAGTCTTATGATTTCTTGTATAGTTTAACCAGGCTTCAACTGAAATGAGCATGCAACCTGCTGTTACGAAGTCCATAGAGAACTTTGATAAGCAAATAAAAATAACAAATTCATAAAAGTTTCCATGACAACTTCTGAAAAAGTTTGCTCAAGGACAAAACAAAATACAGAAGTTTACACAATGTTTCCTTACCTTAAATGTGACATCCAATATTTTGGTTTAAAGAAGGTCTCTGTGGTTTTTTTTTTTTTTGCACTTTATTGTCCCACTTTTGTCTCCATTTCGTTGGATATACTCCCATAAGCAGAAGACCAGTGTTTTTGGGGAAAGTTCATCTCTCCCATGCAATTGTAACCTTTAGCTTTCCTAAGTCCCTACTCTTCTATATGTCTGATACTGAGCAGGTTTGCACAGGAGACTGATAGGCCATTTCACCACTATTACTGTATGCCCTTGAGCAAAAGGAACAAAGCCAGACTGCCTTAAACCATTACGGTCCAGGGATGCTTTTTTATTTGCCAACTGCATTTCTATGCAACTGTGAGAGGCTGAGTGAAAGTGAAAGACGCAAAGGTAGGGAGCTCATAAGAATTTCATATCCTCCAAATCTAACATAGGCGCAAAAAGTCAAGACAGGATCCTTCCAGTATGTCAAGACAGTACAATAGCCTCTGGAGGATAACACAAGCTATGTGACTGCAACTGTAATAAAGCTGCACAGAAAAGATGCTGTACAGTGTGTGTACTTTAAAAATACAAGTTTGAGATCCCCAGATGTGTGAAGAGAAAGAAACTGGTTTGGTTCGTACTACCATCTTTCTCAGCCAGGAAAGCTGTGAGCTTGATGCCATTCATACAAGCTTTCACAAATTTTTTGGCAGCTGTTACATTTTTCTAGTTTTTCATGGACTTACTAAAGATCACACAACAAGACGTTTCTACCAGACCATCAAACGATTCTGTACTGATTGACAAACATGTAGTCTAGAGTGAATTATGAGCTAGTCTAGACGGAGAAGTTGCCACACACATAAGTTTAACTTCGAATTAAACAAACACTAACAATTTCATAACTACATTACCCACAAGGCTCCTCTTCTGAACTTTAGTCCAATTTAAGAAAAGTCATAGAGGATGTGAGCGCGTGGTGGGAGCACGTCACGCTGATTGAAAATACAGCAGATATTTGCTCGGAGGAATGTCGAAACCAGAGTTAACATCTGAGAGGTGCCATCTGATTTCTTTTGAAGTGTAAGGTGACACGTTGTTGCTGCTAAAAGATGAAAGAAGTGTTGGCACGCACTTCACCTTGTGTCAATGCTGTAATCCCGCATAACAGCGTTTCAGAAACAAGATGAACTGTAAAGCATTGGGCTGGCATGTTTTCTAACGAGCAGAGTTGAAACAAAATTTAACCGGACTGCTATGGTCCAAAAACCACACAAGAATTAGGTTTAGGCAAGACAAAAACAATTTTACGAAAGGTGCGCAGAAGGCTGAACACCACCTTCAGTGTCACACAGTCACCCTTTTTTCCTGAATATTTGAATAGCACCAAGAAAGGGCAATCAGGAAGAAATGGTGGATAGATGTTCCCCCTAGACACCTCTCATAGTCAGTCATTTCAGAGGCTATGAGGGAAAGATTACAGCGATAAGACTTGTGAGTGGTTTGTATGTAAATATAAAGATAGTGAGGAGGCAGGAAAAATGACGGCTTTAAGATAGGGTGTGTTTGAAACCAGGTGGCTGCACAGCGAAAAAGGCTCTAGTTTAAAACCAAGCTGGGTTTTCTCTTGGCGATCCGGCTTTCCCACACAGTCCATATATATATATGCTTCGTAAGTTCATTGGTGATTCTAGATTGTCCCTGGGGTGTGAATGTAAGTGTATAAGGTTGTCTTTCCCAAAGTGGCCTTCCGATGGACAAGCAAACACTCCAGGGTGTGCCCCACTTTAGTCTAACATTCAACAATACTTGTATCGGTTTAAAATGCTGCCAATTATTTAAATACAAACAAGTAGTTCAGAGTCTTATTTTTTTTTGTCCACTTAAACTTCAAACCACTAGTTGGCAGCACAGCACTATCTCGCAGCAAAACGAAACAAAATCTTGCGAGAACCACTTTATGACATAGCGAAATGAGACATTTACAACTCAGTCAAGACAGTGCCAAGATGTTACTGGTACCGAATAGAAAACGTGAATTTTGGTGCTTCGTGGCAGAAATATTGAGAACAGATGTGAAGTGCCACACAGTGCGAGCACTAGGGGTATGCCAAAATATCAATACTGAAATCTATTGCGAAATTTAGCCCTGCAATTAATTCTCGATGGGTTCTCACCAAGTATTGATCTTTTATTTTTGTTTGAAGAGGTTGTAAAACATTATATTTGTCATTCTTTGGCGAGACATTCCTTTGTAGGGCGACAGGGGGTGCACATCGCAAGACTGGCTGTCACGGGGACCAATGTGCCTGGCAGTGACTTGAAATATTTAATTTTGGATCTGTTGTTTACAACAGTTTTGCAATAGTGGCACTGCTGTTCATGCTTACTATTGTCACCAATGAATTTTACAGATAATTCCAATTCAATTGGTGTCAATGTTTGTCAAAGATTACTGATTTCAGCAATGTTGCACTAAAATGTCTATTATTTGTTTTTTCTAAGTCACAATTTTTTTAAATTTGATAAAATATTGTCTGCGGTACTCTCTCGGTATATATCGTGATATGTTTTTGTTCCATGTCTATCGTGACATGTATTGTATCACCAGACGTTTTCCAATACCCACTCCCAGCCCTTAGTGACATGTATAAAAGCTTTATTATGCTTTAATGAAACCACAAAAATAGGATACATTTTGCTTTATGTGAAAACACAACAAAACTATTGTCAGTTCCTCCTCGTCTCCCCTCTGTCTTCTACGTTCTAATTTGCCCCTCCTGCTCACATGTTTCCACAACTCTTGTTTTGACGCCTTCTGTTCCCCCCTGCCCAGTCTTCTACTTGACAGGGTTGGCAGCAATGGTCTCAGAGGAATCCTTGCAACCAAACAACCATCATCTAGCTCCTACTTTCTTCTTCCTTCTTTCAAGGCAGAAAAAAAATTAAAACAAAATGTCTCACAAAGAATATGGTCATAAAAAAAAACCACACAGGCTTCTTTTCTCTTCCTTCATATTTCCCTCTTGTCTCAACACCCAAGGTTGTCTTCCCACGCTGCCGGCACTAAGAGGTCAAGTGCATGCAATCGCTTCAGCTAACGATGATCTGCACCAACTCAGATCACGAGAGATCCTAGCATCTGACTAAGAACACTTTTGATGCTTTTCAAACGTGATGTGAGATCCGTCGGAGGAGGAGAGGTGGAAATGTTAACGGGTGAAAATGTGAACTCCTGAAAACATGAAACAATCTGGAGTCAATCAGCTGAGCTAAAAGTTGACAAAATAAATGGTTAAATTGAGCAGTGACTTGTCTGGCCTTTGAAGAGCAAAGAGTGCTCCAGTTTGCTATTTGTGAGTCAATTACAGAGTTGTTTGGTCGGCAGATAAATGAAAGTCAAGGAGGATTAAAGGCCAAAGTCACCTGCTGAATAACACAAATGGGAGGGTGCAGTCGTGTGTGACACAGGTGAAAACTAGCAGCTGGAAGGGGAATCACAAGATAAAGTGCCTTTGAAATAGAAGTGGTTCACTTTATAACAATTACAAATAAATGGAGGTTAAAAAAAAAAAACTAATGTGCACAAAAAGACAGTTCCTTACAGAAACACATACATGAAGTGCAGCTGTAATCTAAATAGCACACAACCTGACATGCACAGATGGCTGCTAGTGCAAATTATGTGATGTATGCAAACTCATACAGACACGTGCAGACAGCTGATTATGCTTAACATGCATGAGCATGCTCAAACACACATGCAATTCCCAATGTGCTAAATGAAGGAGACACCCTCATCTGTCTTCAAGCTTGTATTGAAGTGCTAAATTCAGCTGTTGAAGAAAAAGTATTAAGCTGAGTTGTTGGCAGAAATTATTCAAGGTGCTTAAATGGGGTAAAACCACCAAAATCTTCTTGCAGGAACGTGGTTTCAATCAGTATACAGAAAGGAAAAAGCCCATTCCTACTGGAGTACAAGACGTTAAGTTTCAAAGCAATAGGAATAAATTTAGCCTTACCAGTCCTGGATTGTGATATTCATATATGCAATCATCACAATTCAGCCAAAACACAAATTCTCATTTTTCTTACAGGAAAACACAAAGGTCAAACCTAACTAATCAGGCTTAAAATGTGTCTGGATTCCAGCCTGTTAGTGAAGGTAAAGCCTTCCGTTCCACTTTATGCTTAAGTGGTGAAGACATGAAGCAGACTGAGCAAGTCTTGTGTGAATCTACAAGCACTTGTAGGCGTATTTAGACACATTTTACAGACAATAAACTTGCATGACAATGGTGAAAAAAACAAACGGATGATTGTGTGATTTGATATTTGCATAGTAAATCATGTTTATTTAAAAATCTTTTGCTCAATAAAGTTTAATTCTAAATAGTGATAGATTAGGGCTGCACGACATGAAGGAAACTTGTGATATTCGACGCTAGTGAGCAATATGATTCGTGATACATGAACAAATAGCCAAAAAAATGTATTAATAGATCATGTCCATTTACCTGAAACCGTTTTTTTTTTTAATAAAACTCAACATAGCTTAACCCCACAAATGACCCACCTCTATAGGACATCTAACATAAAAGGGCTCCAGTCGATTGGTAGACCAGCTCAGTTACCTTGTGGATGACTGTCCTCTCTGAGACTGGAAGGTCGTGAGTTCAGATTCAGGCCGAGTCATACCTACGACTCAAAAAATGGGACCCAGTGTCTTCCTGCTTGGCACTCAGCATTAAGAGGTTGGATTGTGGGACTAAACCACCAAATAGTTCCCGAGCGCAGCTATGTCTGCAGCTCGCCCAGAACAAATTTCCCACACCTAGGTATGTGACAACTGATGGGACTATTTTTTTTTACTTTAAATGTGTACAAACACGGTATGTGTGTTGCGTTCACAAACACCCTGAAGGTGGGTTTTTGAACACACTTTTAGAATGCGGTGTTCACACTGGACTGTCGCAATTCGATACTAGCGCATGTACTCATGGTTGGAAGAGTCTTGATGTGAAATGTCCAAAACTGCGCTTTTTCTTTCCGATACAGATACAGGTTGCAATTATTAATTTCTCTTTCATGAACACTTTTCAAACAGTTTGTATTTCCGTGTTTTGAAAATGACACTAGTTTGTTTGTAGACCCTGACATCTGACTTAAACTTGCATAGCAAGATATATATATGTGCGTTTACATAAACTTTTTGTTAGAGGTGGTCTCTAGAATGCAAGTTTCCGAGCCTGGTGTGAACATAGCATTAAGGGCAACAGTTCATTACAGTTTGCGCTGTCTTTTGCGATACAAGTATTATACAAGCTGATGACGATAAATTTTCAATTTATTGTGAAGGTCCATTCTAGATGACACAAGTTGTTAATATTTGAAACAACCCCTTTTTTTAATCCACGCCTCTGCACGACACTGCTGCTTCAGCAATCGATGGAAGTGGAGGCTTTAGACCACCTCCAAGCACCTGCAGGCCTCTTTGATTGTGCATAATGTCCCACAACTGTGTAACCCCCACAGGTTGCACATAAAGTCACCTTGGATTTTAGACACTTATGACCTTTTCTTTCCTGAAAACCATTTACCACGATTTAACCTCCACATAAGGGGGAAAAAAAAAAAGACGTTCAAGACATTTTTTTAGTGTGAAATAAACAACATATTTGGGGTGTGAATATGAAGAGCCTCACAGAATTATTTGGGTCCTTAGACCCTTCAGGCTTTTTTTTAGTATCCATATAAACAAAGTATGGCTGTTATAAGCTCAGAAAAGTGCTTAGTTTAACTATGCAGAAATAAAAGTGGGAAGAAAAAGAAGCCGACTAAATCTGTCAACATGCACATCAGGAGCTTAGAAATAAACTAGTCTCTGGTGTTTTCTTTTCCTCTTTTATGTATGCAGTGATTATTCTATATGTCAAATTAAACTGATGTAATTCAAATCCCGTGTGCATTAAATACACCTGAATCAGAAAAAAGCCTGCTGCCTGACAGGGCATTCCTACTTTTATTGAAAAAAAAAAAGCAATATACTAGAAAGATAAAAAATAACAAATGGCCTTTGACTGAACATAAATATAACACACTCTCTCATATCTTATCTCTTCAATTCCCTTTTAATATTCAAATCACATATGGCTCAAGCCAGAAAAAGGGCCACCATCCATCATGTTCAGCTCCGTCTTTCTCCGTTTTCTGATCATCTGGTCACACAAAAGCCCGGCTGCCCCTCACAACACATTTCTTCCGAGCAATACCCCCAGAGGTGTCAGACAAACAAGATCCCTCTCTGATTTACAATAGAGGGGCCCACTTCATTATTTACAGGCAAGCCCACAGCCAAAGACTTCGACCATTACCTCCACATGCTGTAGATGCCACAGGCAGCTCTTTGTCTGTTTGTGTGGTAAAACAAGACCCCAAAATAAAAATTACAGATAACGCAAGTGGTTGCTGACTTCATGTGAACTCAGAACTCTAAGACCTTGAGCACAGAAAAAATAAATTCTATTATAAATCCTTACACAGCTATTTTGTAAGAACAGCAAAAAGAAAATAAATGCGCAATAAAAGGAAAAGAAAAATCAATGTCTTGCCAAAAGCTTTTTCCTCCTTTGTATCAAAGTTTGCATGACACAGAATGTTTATCTGCATTTGTGTCACTTCTTAAGATTAAACCAAAATATTGTTTTTAATAAAAAAAGAAAATATACACCGTAGTGAATAAAGTTAGAATAGTAGAAAAATAAGAATGTTGGCAAAGGAATAAATCTGCTGGCAAGTCTTGTCTTAGCCTTGGCGCATGTCTCTGCTAAAGCAGCTGGGAAAAGGGGTAACGGCCATCATACCATTTGGGGTCACTCATGTGTGCCAAAAATAAAGTTGGACTATAATTTAGCAAAAAAAAAAAAAAAAAGTGAAAATACTAAAACCTAAACTGCTCCATTTGTGCCCTAACGGTGTTTTCCTAGAAGGTGCTGATATTGATTTAAGTTCATCAGTGCTCCCTTATCTCCATGAAAATGGGAAACCCTCTACTTCTCATCTATCTCCTGTTTCTGAGCCACTGTCTCCATTTCCCTCCCGCCTGTAGATGCAATTGTTCCCTCTATTCCCCCCCTCCTGTGCACAGAGTTCTAGTCTCACTGTCATTTCTGCTTTCATTGTTTCCGTCCCCCTCGTTTTCCACTACACTAACCCAAGGGCAAACATGGTGAGGCTGTGAACATCAGCACCTATTCCAATGCCAAACCTGCTTTTGTCTTCCCTTTGATGTATTTAACCCTACCTCCACTCCGCTGGGATTACAGATTGGGGTCCAAATAGCAGATGTCACGGGAGCTGCTTTGAAGGGTGGGATTTATAATAGCTTACACCCATCCCTTGAGCTTTAAAAAATTAATCACAGTAGTTGGGGAGCAGAACTATCTGGCCTAAACCTTAAATTTTGAGGTAATATTGCAAAGATTATGGCTTTTTTAATCTGTGCAAAGATCATACGGCCCTTTTTGATAAAGCCACTGCCTACTACCAGGTCAAAACATTCAAATGTAGTGCAACTTTAGCACCAGATTTTTGCGCATAAATGGACATAAATGACTTCCTTGTTTGGCAAGTTTATTTTCAGTTCATCAAGTATAAAAATAAGAAATATTTTTATAAAACACATCTCCATCTCTCTCAGTGGTTTACAAAGTCTGAGGGGCAAAGTTAGCGGCTAATCACCACTAGCTGAGTGGCGAAGCTAGGACCTGATCACCGCTAGCTGAGCAGCAAAGTTGGAAGCTGATCACTGCTGGCTGAGCAGCAAAGCACCACAAGTTGAGCTGCGAAGTTAGCGGCTGCTCACCACTAGTTGAGCGGTGAAGTTAGCAGTGATCCCTGCTAGCTGAGTGGAAAAATTGTGTGTTTGCTTGGGAGGGGGGTTCTGGCAGCGCAGACTCTTCCTAAAAGAGGTTCTTTTCAATTTGTGACATCAGTTCGGGAGAACCTGCTCGTTTCCGTGGATTGGAAGGGGCTGGTGCTCAGAGGACATGTTTTAAAGGAAAGGATCAAAATACCACTGAGGTTGTTTATAATGAGGAATAAATATTAAAAGCTTAAAAGCTCATGGTATAGGCCCTTTAAAACAGAGTTAAACCCAAAATAGCGCTGGCTCCCTGTTTATGCTTAATATTTATTCTGCCATAGCACATATTTGTCGATATCAGTCCTATTTAATACAAAATGAAATCATTTTACTCAAAGATAGTCAGCAATTTCAGAAAAACAAAGCAAAAACTCCCAATAATGTTGATTAATGGCTAGTGTCACAACACATTTTGTTAATCTCTTTACAGACAAAGAAAATCACCTACTTTATGTTGAAAAATGAAACAGCTGCTGTTCAGTGTTTAGCTGGATTTGCTCATATACCAGATTACGTGTCAACTTCCTTGAATCCAAACAAAGCAAATAAGAAGCCCTTTACGTTGCAGTCGGCAGCTTTGTCCTGCTTTATCGGGAAGCAACAAAAGCCACAACCAGCCACTCTGAATATAAGGTCATTTTAGTGTCGAAGCACATCTTTCCAATGGTACAAAAACCAGATGGAGAATATCTAATCTCCCAAACCCCTGCTCTGCCAAGTGGGATTTTATCCATAAACAAAACCATGACAACAGCAGGGGAGGGACAGGGCGACTACCCCCCCAATCCTCTCATGGTGTTTATCTCCTCAACTGTGACTGATTGCTGTCTTATCATTGCACCCCAACCTCAAACACTCTCTAATAAGAATTATTTTTTTCTGATAATGAAGATTTAGGAGCTACCTGGAGTTCTAGTGAAGGCAGATGCTTGGATTCAGAGACTTTACATATTAAGAAATACATTTGTATTCATTAAGCATTATTAAATAAAGACCACACACCACCGAATTGCTGTTGTAACTATTAAGACAATCAAAATATTAATAAGGAATAGGACTATGACTTAAAGCTGTATCTTTATTTCTTTCTCATTTGGGGAGACAGTTGTTTACGAAACCATTCTGTTAAAATCTACTTTTATATTCATACAGCCTCTCTCTAAAGATGGTAAATAACTACAAGTTGCCACCATCTGCCTCTTTAAAAATGAAAAGACAGAAAAAGCCAAGTTGCCCACTGTTTTCGTGACAGCAAGAATACAGTGAAGAGTGTTCATCTCCATTTACATACAAATGTCACCTTCTTTCTTCCCAGGGGCCGGGCTGGGTGGTTTTACTCCCTTCACTGCGATGCGCTTGACAAACCTTTCTTCCCTGGTTGGCAGACAAGCTTGTGCTTCATAGGGAAAAAAATGAGGAAACTCAATGCGGTTTGCCTTTTCTCCGCCTTTGCTGCCATTTGCGCACCATGGATGCATTGCAATTTGGGTATCTAGAAGGGTTTGTTTCCTTTAACTGAAAGATGAGGCAGCATGCTGTGTGAATGGGCGTCCAGGTGGCGGAGGTTGTAAATACTTTTTAAAAAGTGGTATTTGCTGGAAGTTCTTGCTGCCTAAACTTAACCTTTTCAGAATGGGAATCATTAATAAAAAAAAGTCAAATTAACCAACTACCAACTAAAATTGACTACAAAGACAGCCACTTTCTATCTAAAAGGAGATCGGAAAGTACAAGCTTAAAAAAATAAATAAAACAACCTAAAGTACTGTTTGGACTCTCAAAGATGCATAGCCTCCCATTTCCAATGGCTAAGTGGCCCAAATAGTATTTCTGTGCTATTTCTCATAAACCAGGACATGTATTCCCTGATGAATAGAGATGAACAATCAGCCTGACAGGCAGGTAAGTACTCCTTTTTAACCCCAACTAGCACTGAGTGATGTAACAGAACAACAACCCCCGTCCCTTTTTCTTCTACCTATGCTGCCTTGATCTTTTCAAGTTTTCCAAATTGACCTTTTTTTTCCCCTATTTTTTCTTACCAGATTTCCACATATTCAAATTTTACTATAACAATTCATAGATACCCTTCTTATTCCCAAAAAATCTTTTTTCAGAGACTAATTTTTCCACCCATTTACTTTCATCTGTCATTTATCTGCCTACTTCTCCCCAACTATTGCCCCCCACCCCTTACACAGTTTACACAGGCGTGGCTTTGACCCCTCCAAATCTCAAACACCCTTCAGGGCAGCTAAGTTTAACTCCTCCCTCCTTTTACCCTCACTTCACAAATGGGCCACCCTTACGCCAGATGTCCTTAAATTTGGGTGCATTAGGGAGAGGGGAACAAAGGGAACCAGTGCTGGTGGGGGAAGTGACACAGATGGGTGGTAGTGGTCATGGAAGGGGTTCATATAAATAGTGCCCAGACATCTCGCCCCAGGCAATCTATAAGTGAACAATAAACGATACTAAATTACCGTCCAAAAGAAGAATGAAATGCTATGCAGGTCTTAAGTAACTGCTGGAGAAAAATACTTTTTGTGAATTTGTTCCATCCCCTCATCTCTGGGTTAAAGAATAATGAAATGAATGAGTTAAAGAATATTAGTTAATATCACTGAATTCACGTTGGCAAAATCTAACATAATCAAAGAAAACCAACAAAAGTCATAACTTTATTAGTGTTGTATTAGCTGTTTGATTAAAATTAAGGACAAGAGGAAAAAATGCTCCATAATCCACAAAAATCTACAAGAAACGTTACCAAATGTAACATAACTGTGATATTGAAAGATTAAAAATTAAATCTCTATAAACAGCTTTTAATCTAGTCATTCAATGTTAACAAACATAACTGTGAAATACTAATCTGTACTTTCCTTGTGGCCCATCTTTTACCTCTCTTCATTGTAAGACCCCTATGATTGTCCCAGGTAGTGCCAATTTTGTAACTCAAGTGATAGCATTTGGAATTTTGAAAAAACAAACAGAAAAAAAACCCACTAAAGTAACAAAAAAAAAAACCAAACCAATTATTGTAGTAATAAGAATAGAAGACCCTTGTAAGAGTTCTACATGCATTAGGTTTGAAAGTTTATGTCAAACTGTCCTTTTCAGGGTTGCAGCAGAACATGTAATCTTAGTTTTCTTTTAAGTGTTTGTCTTTCAGCTAGACGCCCAAACAAGGGAATATTGATAATGATGCAGCCAAACCAGAAAGAGCTGGTTTTGTTATGGTTTACCAAGATATCACTGACACAAAAGTCTCATATAAGACAAACAAGAAATAGTCCAACACTCACAACTCAGGAAGACACGGTCCAATCAGAGATAGAGACACAATCAACAAAAAATAGGCCAATCCTCATAGCTGAGAAAGACACGGTTCAATCAGAGATAGAGACACAATCAAATCATGTGTTTACAAAAAGCACCAGGAAGGCTTAACTAGTCTGAACCGTATCTGGCTCAGCCTGGTCTTCTCTTGGACTTTCTGGCTTTCATTTCCCTGGACTGTCCTATTCAAATCCTGGAATTCATGGAAGCTTTGAACTTGAATTCCCCCTTTCTCTGACAAGAAACAGATTGATTTTCTGAAATTTATGTAGGGAAAGGAACCTTTTTTTCATAAAAATGCCCAGAAATGAAAGAATTTAGATAGAAAAACCACACTCTTCTATTACAACTACTTCTTCTGATAAATCGGATGGTCAGCAGCTTCCAACACCTTCCTCCTTACAAGAGAATGTCATAGAGTAAACAAATATGGACTTAACATGGTTTAACACCAATTATTTGAACTTGTGGATGATATCTGTACTAACTTGGCAGAAAAGGTTCAAATTAATTGTACATTTTAATCACATACCATCAGAAAATGAACAAAAACTTAGCCAAGTGTGCTTAAAGACCACCTATAACCCAAAATAGTAGTTTCACCAACAAATGAGAGCTATACTTGAAAACTATGCAAGAAACTGAGAAAATAGCCTTTCCATCAACAACTAAAACTAGACACTCCTGGTCTCGACAAGAAAAGACAAGTTGCCTCTATTACTTCTCCACTGTCTCAGCCCTAGTATTAGCAAAGTGCTCCAGCATTTACATCATAAAGCACTGACAGGCTCAAATTCATGAGTGCATGCAAACACCCAAGTGCTTTTAAAAACCTTGTCTACCTACCTAATAAATGTTCATTTCATTCAGTGGGATTAGCAGCCTGAATTTTAATAACGTTTTGTTTAATTATATAGTGCCAATACAAATAGGAGAAAATCTACTGTGTAAAATGTACCAGTTTAAAAAGCAGGATTCAAAAAGAAGTCTAACAAGCCCCGTTTGAACTTGTCAGATACAATAGCGTCCTCCTCAGACCTTCCATCACCCCCACCTACAACCATGGTGGTGCATTTAGCGCAGTTTAAACCTCTTAGGGGTCAAACTGCCAACGCGCAGGGCAGCCCTTCATGCCAAATTTAGTTTGCAAAGAGAAGAAGGATGCACTTTAAAGGAAACCACTGGGCATCAATGTGAAGGAAGCCAGCTGGCAATCACACTCAACATAAGCACTGCCCAACAGCAAGCATCAGGAGACGCCTGGAGGAGACGCAAGCAGACAGGACCAGACACACCCATTTAATGTCAGTCCCAGACTGGCTGTTAATTACTTCTCACCATGAAACACCAGTTCACATTAACTCCAGAATCCCAGAGAGGACATGATCAGGGCCATAGGGACATTTGAGTGAACTCAGGCCAAGAAAAAAAAAAAAAAATCATGTGATAGCTTTTTTTTTTATTTTTTTTATTCTGAGTTATGTATTTGAATTGGTTACATTTTGCTTTGTTCTGAGCCCACAACAATAATATTTTTTCCTATTGTTCTAGTCTTCAGCCAAGACATAAACACAATCTCTTAGTCTGAAACTATTTTTTTCATGGTTACCAAATAAACAGCTAGCAAGAATCTTAGTATCAACACAGCATGGATCCCAGTTCAAACATTAGTCTTAATTTCAAATAAATATCTAAACTGTGCATCAATTCCTTTAGCTTACTGCAGTTTCGGATTTATGGCAGATATTTAAAAAAAAAAAAAAAAGCAAGTGAGAGATGACGAACTAGGTCATTTTCTCCTAATTACTCAGAAAAAAGCAACATTCAGTGACTTTAATTGAGATATGAAGGAGAAAAAAAAATAACTAAACAGACCGACAGCTAGGCGAGGTTGAAAGCAGACTTTTAACAAGCCCTGTGATGGATCAGTCCTGCTAAGTTCACCCACTTTATCAAAGCCTCACCTCGTCTGACCCTGCCTTACAACCTCTGTCCTTTCTACTCTTTTCCACTGCTTTCTTATTTTTACCGCTGACCTTTAGATTTTCAGATAGTCTGTGTGTAAATACAAAATTTTAAGTGCAGAAAATCCTCCATGCCCATTTCTCTTCCTCACCAAGTTACCCATCTTAAAGCAAAGATAACCCCCAAGGGTGTCTAAGAGAGCAGCATTTGCCAGCAGATAGTCTCATGTCCCCTTTCAGCTTGGAGAGCTATGTAGTTTTTCACAGGGGAAACGGAATAGTATTCTCCTGAAATTTCACAATATTGTCACAGATGCAGTAGTTACTTTTTTCTTGTTGAGAGATGCTTTTCCGGGTTAAAAAAAGAGAACCTGAAAGCACTGACATAGCCAAATATACACAAATATATGGCAACGGTGTGCAATGATTGACCACCTTTACAGCTAATATATTTTAAAATAAGTTAAGCCTCAAAAGTTAAAAGTTCCTAAGAAATTTAATGCACTAAAAATATGAATTCAGAAAAAATATGAAAAAAAAGTGTTTGAGAAAACGTTGTGGACAGGTGTAAAAATGCATTTGACTCAAAATCTACATTTATAGTAACTCATTTCTAAACTGTGAACAAGTTACTTGGGGTAGGGTGCCATTTTTATCACTGTAAATTACTGAGTTCACGTTCCTCAAGCTCCACTGCATTCCTCTCAAGAGGCCACACTTTTATGCAGCCACCTTTAGCCATATACCAAGGGATCGATAGTCATGGAGCAGTGAGCAATCCTGCTTGATGGAGATTGGAACTCTGCAGTAAAAGTGTCTTTGATTAACCTTCACTCTTGCTCCGTAGAATGTTGCCCTGTTTTGTTATGCAGTCAGTGTGTAAGCTCACCAAGCCATACTGACCAAAATATTCTTAGATAGAGATTTATCAAAAATGCTAGTAATACATTAACTTACTTTAACCAAATGCCCATAATGGTCAAGTTAGATAATACAACCAAAATGTTCTAATGCAACATTCACACCGGGCTCAGCAACGTACATCCAAGTGACCACTTCCAATGAAACTTCTATGTAAAAGCAAATTTCGGGTTTCCATGTTCCAAAGTTTTACTTTCGTGTGTCGCTACACAAGTTTTTAAGTCAATTTTTGGCCTCTACAAACTATTAAATGTGTGGTGAAAGTTAAACCAGTTGAACTTTGAATAATCACAGTTTTTGATTGGGTAGGTATGTAGGCTTGGCGTCCTTTTTATTGAAGGAACTCTGAATAGAGCTGAGAAAGAAAAAGCCTGGAGCAAGATTTGCACCACTTTGACATTTCGTACCAAGCCTCTTCCAACTGTAAGGAGGAGGCAGACGATTGCTAGCATCGGTTAACAACAGAATTGTGTCAACAATAAATACTAAATGCTTTCAAGAACCTGCGATCAGAGCATTTTTGAACATCCGGAATTTGAATATAGCATTAACATTTTTGCTCTTTAGTCAACTTTTTTGTTAGTTGCAATTCAAAAAAGAAATGATTATGAATACAGTCTGAAAACTAATCAAAAGAAAACTCAACGAACTGACAATCCATAAAAATAAAACACCTTCAGACTTTACAATAAAACTATTAGCATGGATTAGGTACTAAGAGCAAATTAATATGAATAAACAAAATTAACATCCAGTGCAACAGTGCCTCCGCATAGCGGAGAATTCTCTTTCTCTTTACAAAGTCACTTCAGCTCAGCTCTTATTAACCACTGTAGCGTCAAGCACAATGTGACTAATTGCAAAGCACTTGATGCCTCCAAAATGCCGCCAATTTGGCATGGAGTTAAGTAAACAGAGCACAAAAGAGTAATAAAAAAAAAAAAAGTGACGTTGAGGCCTGCAACAAAAGAAAAATGTATTTTGATTGATTTTAAATTGTTAGGACTTTCAAAGAACATTTGCTTTTGACCATAGCAATAATTTAAATTGAAAAAAAAAAACGGAACTCTGTGACTAAATCCAGGAAAAAACAAATACATTTGATGAAATGTATTATTTGAAGGTAAAGAATAATAACATTTGCAAAAGGTAGAGATTTCATGCTAAAGGTTGAAAATGTTTTACAGTTTTGTTTTTTCGTAGCATTTTGAAAGACCAGAATAATAAAAGTTTCTGTACTCCAACCAATAAAATGTCAAAATGTCAGTTGAAGTAGAAAAAAAGAGGCTTAAAACTACACAAAACAACACAATAGACAACATTTTTCAAAGCTCTAACACATGAAGACACGTGCGAACTAAAACAGAAAATTTTGCTGTCATTCTGCAAGATGCTGCTTTTTTTAATGTGATTGCTCCTCCTCTCCGCTGTCAGAAAACACAGAGAGCATTCACCCTACTTTTGAGTTAGGGGAAATGAAAAAGGAAAAAAAAAGGCTTCGGCAGTAATAATTGCAAAGGAAATTAATTTCAAAGCCCAGAGGAGGACAGTTCTTCAACCTTCCTACTTTCAGAGGGGAAAAAAAAAACCTGAATCCTATCTGAGACACTATTCATTCAGCTTTTCCTCCAAAGTGAAGGGAAAGAAGCTCCAGGGAGGAATCAAAAGTTTAGCCCAATACACTTAAGTTTTCTAATAGTAGTGTAATGATCCCACTCACTTCCTTCCCACTTCCTCAGCGACAAGCACTTACAAGAACTCTAGCTTATCAAGATTGCTACTGAGAAATTCTGGAGGTCAAACAAAATAAATAAATAAATAACATTAAATAAAATGACACCCTTCTGTATGCTGCAAAAGCAGACAAGCTGGTCATGCTTTGCTGACTGTGTCCGCCAGATTATCCCTTACATTTCCATTGTGTTTTGTCTTTCTCGCCCAGTTATTTGACAGTGATCAGTGGTGATAAATTGTTCAATTAAAACTGCGTTAAGAATCCAGAGCACATTTGAACACAGCCTTGCGGTTTAGGCGTTGTCCAATTACTCTGAAGGACAAGACTCCTCCTCGCTACTGACAATCAACATGTGACTTTCATCGCAAGACAAATGGCTTTATTTATGTAAGGTAGCGGGCTGATTGAATGCTGGAAAACAAGACTGATGAGCTGGAGTCACAGAATGTAAAACATTTTTGAGATGGAAACATGCAAACCGCTGTAGAACTGAAGCAGTCAGCACACTGTCAAAACCGAAAAAAAAGGTATCATTGGGGTGCTTTTACATTGCACCCCAGTTTGTGTCCTCGTATAACTAATGGTATATGGTCTATACCATACTTCTCTTAATGACTATATTGTGTCTTTGTTTTGCCCACAAAAACAAAAAACATCCGAGCTTTCACAAAAAAAGATGTGCATACCATATTTCTGCCTTAAGTATCCCCGGCCATCGCTACACTGGTTGAGGCTATGGGCGAGGCTAGCGGCTGAGCACCGCTAGCGTCAAGGAGAAATTGAAGCTATGTCCAAATTCATTCACTGCTCACTATATAGTGCACTATATAGTGTGTTCACCATTTTGTTTGTGTTAGACTGGAGGCATTTCTGGTAGCTCAGACTCTTTCTGAAAGAGTGTTCTCACTTTGTGACATCAGCTTGTGAGAACCTGTTTACTTTTGTGGGTTGGGAGGGGGCTGGTGCTCAGAGCATAAGTTTTTAGAAGAATACTCAGAAATGTATGAATGGATCTAAATACCACTTTGGGGTAGTTAATAGTGAGGAATGGCAGTCATAATACACTTAAAAGCTAAAAAATGTATTTTGCATGGTATAGGCCCTTTAAGGCAGGTGGAAAAGCTCACCAGAGCCTTGCATACTAAATAAGTACCCTCCAATTCAACTGAGAATCGAGGTCTCAATCTGCTCACGAGTGAACACAAGAGCGTTCAACTACTAGGTGAACATACAATTATTAGGCAACCCTTTATTACCGGAAATATTACCGGCGACACAAAGTAACACACTCTTCATACTACAGTAACTTTCTACCGTTTTCAAAATTAATATAATGCCAACTGGTTCTTCACCAACATAAAGGTTTGTTCATTAGCACAAAACTGCTCCTTTGGAATTATGTTAATTATGTAAACGATTGCAGAGTTATCTTAAGAACATTGACCCTGGATCTAAAATTCCAATGTTAAAGGGTAAACCAAGCAAAAAAATTAAGATATACTAGTTTTGATTGAAATGGCTCACTTTAAATTTAAGTTCTACAAAACAGCGCAGAAAAATAATCCAAATGTGGTGGTGGAAAACATTAGCTGCCGCTATCATTCTACTGGAATCAAAACATTTGAAAAAGTCATAAAGTTTGAACTGTTTATTGTGGAGCAGAATAGCCTGAAATGAGTTCTGACCAGTACAGAAAACCATGCATTGAGTAGAAAACTGGTTAGTTAAAACTAAACTCTGGAGTATCTTCTTTACTTTTAATTTCAAAAGTTTTTTTTCCGCTTCTAAATCAAAATAGTCTGTGCGTGTCACTAACTTCCTTTGGATCACGTTTGCTCTATAACTTGATTTTCATTCACATTGTTGAAAAATTACATCAGGTTTCAACCAAAGCCAATGTCTTAAGGCAGACCAAATTACAATTCTTTCAGCACAGAAGCTCAAACTCTGGTCTGGACCAAATATTCCAGTATGAAAAGATTCTTGTTCTTCTTTCTTTCTGAGCTCAGCAAAACAAAACGACATAACATGCAAAAAACCGAATAAATGTTTGATTCCACACTTTATTTTTTTTTATTACTGACCTTTCGACATTTTCCAACCGCCATCAGTTCAAAATATGTGTGATTTTACTGGTTAATTTGGAGAACAGAAGCACAATTACTGCTGATGTTTTCAGTTCAAATCAAGATCTGCTAAAAACCCAGAGGACTTCAAAAAGAATAGAGGCAAAGTCATAGCCCAGAGCTGTGTCTAATCTTTCCCACACATGCTTTTAAAAAGCTTCACCTCAAGGTAGATCGTTACCCTCAAGTAAAAAAAAAAAAAAAAGATGCTAAAAAGAGTTGTTTGGTGAGCCATCTGTTGCACACTGACAAAACAGCACAAGGTAGTAAAAGCCATAAAATGTCACCAAACGTATTCTGAATACAAACTAAAGCACAAATACTCTTTGCTGATTATTTTGCTCCATTTTTAAATGAATTATTTTTTAAATGCATAACAGACTTTATTTTTTCAGCAGGGATCTGATTGGAGGTCTTAAACATGAAAACATTTATCATCCACTGCAGTTCTGGCTTTCATGTTGCAAATGCAAAAAAGAAAGTAATGGAAAATTAAAAGAAAATTTGTGATAAACAACACTCTTGGAAACAGATCCAACACAGTGAAGAGGGGGAAAAAAATCCCCAGCAGACTGATGCTGCATAAAAGTGCAGCGAAGCTCAATTTCTGCAACTCTTTCGACTTTCTCTGAACTTTTTCCACCTTTAATCTGCAACTAAAAGCGCTACAAAGAGTGAGAAAGGTTGTGGTCACTTACTTTCATCCAAATGGGGGGAAACAAAGTAAGCGCCTACAGGTTTCTGGGGGGCAGTTATTTAAAAAAAAAAATCCACAGTCTTTAAGCTTCAATTCCCCACAAGAGAGTATATGAATAAAAAAATAATAATGAAAAAAAAGTAGTTTATAAAAATCAAAGAAACTGACGAGGAAGAGTAAAAATGGTATATTCCACTTTCTTCAGCAGCGGGGAGTAACCTGGTAGCGACTTTCAAATCCTCCGGTTATTCTCGGCTTGGTTTGTATTCCACTCCTCATCGATAACAGGCGCTTTAAAGCGACATCTCCACGGAGAAAAAGAAAGAAAATAGCATCCACAGCGACGTGGGACACTTTTTTCTCCGTGTATCCTTATCGTCGCGTTTCAGGTTTGGGACCTTTTCTTCCCAAACCCACCTCATACAAGCTGGGGGTGGGGAGACAAGAGTCAAATACCCCTTTCTCCCTCCCCTCTAAAACATGGGGGAGAGGAGGAAAAAAAAGCCACGGAGCCCGGTGCTGCGTTCAATGCCGCCTCATAAACCGCTTCTCTTCTGTCGTAAATCCCAACACTTCGGTGCGTTCAAGCAAAAAAAAGTCGAAAGTCAAAACACAATGGGGCCTGAAACGAAGCGAGTTGCTGTCGCATATATTTCAAAAAAAAAAAAAAAAAAAACACGTGTTGTGGAGTGGCAGTAGAAAGAGGAGCGCGAGGCACGGAGGAGCGGTTTGGTGTGAGCCGAGGACGCGCGTGGGGGTTGCTTGCTATGTTCTGCTGTTCTGTAAAACCTGTGAACTAGCATTCAAAAACATACATGTGCATATTCTTGTAACATGTAAAACAATGTCTCCACTTTCTAGTGGGGCTGGATAATTTGCAGTATGGTTCATTCATTCCTTTTTTTTTTTTTTATTCTTTTGATCCTCAATTGAATTCGATCCCATAGCAAAGCAAAACTGCTGATGAGATCTCGTTTCTGTCTCGTTTACGTCTCCTAGACATGAACGAGAAATGTTTGAGACAAGACAGCTTTTCTCACTCTTCTCGAATACGTCTCCTGAGAAATAAGTCTCACAGTGAGCACTGTCTGAGATCTCAAACTTCTCTCACGACTGTCTCTTCTCCAGATCTCAGTTACGAGAAAGATGAGACGTACTGCATTGTTCTAAAGCATGTCTCATTTTGATCTCTTTACTTTCTCAGCTCTGTCTCACTGAACTATTTGCATAATGCTCTCTCTAGTTGCTCAGTAAGGTCTCAATTGAGATCTCAAACCTTTCTCACGACTGTCTCTTCTCCAGATCTCAGTTACGACAAAGAGGAGACGTACTGCATTGTTCTAAAGCATGTCTCATTTTGATCTCTTTACCGTCTCAGCTCTGTCTCACTGAACTGTATGCATCATTCTGTCTCTCGTTGCTCAATAAGATCTCAATTTAGTCTCAGCAAAAAAAAAAAGGTGAGACCTGGCACAAGATCTAAAATTAGTCATTTGTTTCTTGCACACGATCAGTTTATCACAAAAACAAATCAATTATGACGTATTTATATTCAACTTACAAAAGTTGTTTATTCTTTAAACATTTCAACTCATTCACATTTTCAAGCTAGAAGTCATACATTACTGTAAGACATGTTCCTAAAGATATCTTTTTGAAACTTAAAAAAAAAAACATGAAATTTCACAATAAGCAGCTTTGACAGCTGTGTAAATAAATACAGTTGAGATTAGTGCTGGGTGATATGACGATATATATAATATAAGAGAAAAGTGTATATCGTGGCATTTCTCCTCTATCATTTATATCGTTGCCAATTTGATCAATTATTATGTCAAATATGTTATCATCAGACCCTCCAGGATTTTGCGCGATTTGTTGCGCATCCTTCAAATTTGACTTTCACTGTAACTTTACCCGATCTACCGTAACAGTCATGAATGACGATGCAGCTTCAGGACCGTTTCTGACTCCTTACGAGAGTCGTGCTCCCTTTTATCTCTAGTCCTCACTTATTTTCTTTCAAGAATGTAAGACATGATGTGCAAGAAAATATTTTTTTTAACTTAAAAAAAACCCCAACGAAATTTAACAATAACATTGCAGTGTCAATATATTATATTTTTTTATAATATATATTTTTATTTTTTGACAGCTGTGTAAATTAATATTGAGATATTTTTTTTTAAAACAGAAGAACACAAAGGTTTTAGATGCAGAAAAGGCACAATATAAATGTAGCCTATGTCTTGTTAAATGTATAAAAATAATATTGGAACTATAACATGCATTACATTTAGCCAGTAGAAGGAGAAGACGTCGCAGGGAAAGTGCGGGAACGTTTTCAAAACAGCAACCAAGAGAATTGTCCATTTGCGGTTTAAGCTGCAACTTTTGTTCCAGCCACACACAGACTATGAGAGGTAAGAATTGTAATGCTTATTTGGTTCACCGTTAAAGAGAGGTAAAATATTAACTTATTAGACCGAATGGCCAATGGAATATGTATGAAGCAATATATTGGTGCCTGTTCAACAAGTATTTAGTGCAAACTACTTTACTAAATGCGCTTTAATTTCGGCACTTTTTTGGGGGCTACTATTTTGAATTATTTTAAAATGCAATGTAGTTCCAGTTTACTTGTTGCGCAGGGACGGTAATTAGCGTGACACGCAGCCTTTACCATGCGGCGACAACAATAGCCGGCAGCCTCTCCTCCAGTTGGAGGAGTCTCTCTGCCGTGAGTATGTCTGCTGCAGTCTCCCAGTGTTTGAAGTTAGCTGTTATAAAAATGAGGTTAGCATCTTAATTATGTTAAAATTCGATGTGTTTGATTAAGAAACGGTTGTTTTATGGTTTACATGTACTTTTTAAGTGTTTTAGTGCCAATTTTGACCGCAGTGTTCTGTTGTGATCACGTAGTGAGCTGACCACGTGTCGTCATCACTGCTTCTGTGCTGTTTCTGAAGGTGAGTTTAATGTTATATTTTGGTGATGTTACATTTATTTTAAAAGAAGTATTTTTATTTTATTTTTTTCCTTCTAGTAATGTATGTTGTTGAAATTGTATATTTGTTAGACTTGTTTAATCTTCCTCGTCCATCGATCAAACGGACCCTGTTTGAACCGCTCAGTCATTTTCGGTTGGGGCTGCGGGCCGCTGTTAATAAAGAACCAGATGGGTTTTTGGAGGTACATGGCTAGCAAAATACACCAAAATAAACAGCAAAAATGATTAAAATTTTATGTGTCACCCTACATAACAAACTTAGAAGATGATTTGCTTCAGCTTATGTTATATGTACAGATTTACACGCAACTAGCTCAAAAACTGCTGGAAAATCATGTTGACGACAATATGAGCAGCTAATATGCAGAATGAGGAAATGCAGCACATTTTGATTACTTCCAAGCTATATTATACTATATTTATTTTATGCTAGATAAAAATAAAATGGAGAACGCCCCTAATTTATGTATATAAATGGGGCCGTTCTCCATTTTATTTTTATCTAGCATAAAAAAGATATAATATTATTGTGTTTAAATTACTACCAAACTAGATTATAAATTTAGCAAAAGCCTAGAAAGAATCTGTAATTTTCAGTGTCAGGTAAATTAAGCAGTCTGACAGACGCACCACATCTGTCTGAAAGTCACTTCAAAGTTAACAGTGTTTTAAATGTTCTAACACGGTCACGTTTCATCTCAGGAAGTCTTATGATCATACTGTTCATGGTAGTGTTTTGTGAGCACTGATTGGTGTTTTTAGGAAGGCAAACTTCGCTTTTTTGGATGTCATTGTGTATATACAATGACAAACTAACATACAGCGTAAGAAAATTAGACAACAGCAGCAATAGCACACTGAGATTTGAATTTACTTTGCCACAACCAAAAATAAAAGATTGGTCTTATTTTACAACAGAAATACGTCACACAGCTGCGTGCAGAATCCATTCAGATCGTTGAGGATGGTATGGTTAGCTTGCTGTGGTTTAAAAAAATGTGGTAGATAAATTTATTTTTTCCATTAACAGGATGAACAAGAAAGAAATGCCAGCAAAGAAAACGTTCTGGATTCCAACCCAGAAAATGAAGGGCCGAGAGAAAACCCGTTAACGGAATGAGCCATCTCGTAAGTGTTTAAGTTGTTGTTTTGTTGTGTGTGTGTATATATATATTAAATATATAAGTTATATACAATTAGCACAAGGACAGAGTTGGACATAATTTCATGTCTACTACAGACACCATTGAAGATGAAAAAATAAATTCTTGAGGAAAAAATAAAAGTTCAGTGCGCTGTCTTGTGGGGTCCAGATGACCCGACTTTTACTTTAAACATGCCTATATGTGCAAAAGGGTTTAGAAGGTTCCAAGCAGGGCTTCCAAAACCGTTATTTTAATAGGGTCATGGGCAAACTAAAGGGGATGTGAAGCACACGTCTTAATCATTATTAGCTTTAAACTAATAGAAAGTAAATTCAGATTATAGTTTATTAAACTTTCTAACATGCAGCTTCTTTCCTTCATCAGATTCTGGTATTAAAACAAGATTAAATCAAATGAGGTCGGCATCAGAAACAAGGAACTATTTTTAACCAAAAATAAAGTTTTGGTCTCACTGACTCAAATATAAAAAAGTTTATCTTTTATTGCTGAACGCTCACTTTGTTCAAATTTACTACACTCTGACTTCATTTAATACAAAGTAATGACTATTAAATTAGTCGTCAACTATTTAGTAGCCGATTAGTCAGCTAATTGATTATTTTGATCATTGATTAGTCGGCTAATCGATTATTTTGGTAGTCGATTAGTCCCTGCAGTCCTAGTTCCAAGAAGAACTTCAATGAGCATCAATAAGAAATGGGAGTAAAACAGAAATGTTTTGGAGCTAAGAATGCACCGAAAGCAGCAAATAGACAGAATAATAAACTGTTTTGGTATTTTCTCTCACTTGTATTGTTTCTACTGTTTCTCTCTTTCAGATCCAGACCATGTCTGAGAGCTTCAGACTCTGAAACCTCATTGGAGAGAGACATCACCATAGCCCATCTTCCCCAGCAGGAGCTCTTCCCTGGGTGTGGGTGTGTTCATCTCATCCGCCTTGCCGCCATGAACCATGCATCGAAACCACATCGCATGCATCAGTCTCATGGACTTTCCAATCATTTCTTCACTGTCGTGGAGTATCAAAATCCAGTTCCTTTTGGTCGTCCTTGAAATAATTCCTCCGGAAAAGAAGGAAAGCGGATCCTTCAACGCTATCCTAAGTGAGTTTTTCTTAAAATTGGGTCATTTTATGCTAGAATTCTGGGAACAATAAACATGTTCAACCAGGCTGCAGTATAGCAATGATTGCCATCAAAATATAAGTTTAACACTGGAAATGAAGTCTTGTCCAGTAGCATCTAACACAGGGGTGTTAATCTCCAGGCCTCAAGGCCTGGTGTCTTACATGTTTTCCAGTTTCTTATTGGCTAAACACACCTGATCCAGGTAATCAGCAGCAGATAAGGCAGGATTTATAGAAGACCAGCATCAGGCTGGCCCTGAAGGTCTTGAGTTTGACACCCCTGATCTAACCCATCTTTAAGGAAACAGATTTGAACTTATTTGTTAGATTTTTACTGCCCAAGGAAGTATCATGCTGAATTTCAATCATTTTAACAGCTATAGAGGTCACAGTGTAATATGTAATCTTAACTGAATTCTGGCTGTTTTTAGATGCCAGAAATTATAATCTTGATTAATCAGATGACATGTAAATCAAATCTCACAGCAGCATTATACAGCTGATCTAATAAAACTATAATTTGCTTACAGCTTGAAGTGTTATATTTATTATGTGCCATCTACTGTCATTTTACTCATTCTAGATTTTAATGTTCTTGTTTTACAGCTTATATCCTGAGATGGGCCGCTCCACCTGGTAGAGAGAAAATTGTGGAGGTCAAAGTCAAGAAAGCCTTTGTCAACAAATGTAGGACCAGAGCCGGTTCTAAGCAGTAGGTCACTGCTATGATCTACAGTATGTGGACTGGTTACTCTTTCATCCTTTATTTATTTTGAATTTTCATGGACCATGACTTTCAATACAGTTCCTGCCAAGTGTGTTCTAGGATTTGGAAGCATGTAAGTTCTCTTGTTTCAAAGCCAAGTGAGATTCTTCCTTGTACCTGTGCTGTCAGTATGTTTGTTGTTTACATTCTGGAAGTATTCATTACCACCATGTCGGCCAGATTGAGTATGCCACAGTTCATGTACTTAATGCAATTCCGTAAGAAAAAGTTGATCTACGGGTATAATACGACACAATCTTGTGAATGTATTTCTGGTTGTATTCAAAATATTCCATTAAGAAGCCAGGTGGTTTTAACTCTTGTGCTATCCTAGACATGTTTACATTAAAAGTGGGGTCGACAGCGCCCTGAAGTTTTTTTTCCCAAGGATTTTGAATCTTCTCTGGTGTCCGTGGCAGACGTAAGATCCTGTCCACATTTGTTATGGGAGAGATCTCACATCAATGTAATGGTAGGGTCATCTTGACCCCGTAAAAGAGTACAAGGGTTAAATTACTTAAAATTATTTGAAAAAATAATTTTGTTAAAACGGACTTCTCAGCAAGGAGGTTAGTAAACAATCACAGAGCTTGTATTTAATTTATTTTTAATTAATTTTTGTATCCCATTTATGTTTTATATTTCTGTATTTTGTTTTTAAAAATGTAAAAAGAGTCTAATGCTGCTATCCCAATACAAATGTTGTACTGATGATGCTGGCCAAATGCCAAATAAAATGTTACATTTACATTTTTTGTATTATTTTTTAATTTTTTTACTGTTTCTCAAGTCATTCTCATAAATGGCTTTGGTGAGACATGAAAGAGACATGAAACAGACATGAAAGAGACAATGATGAGATCTCTTTTAGTGCTCATTCTTCTCAAATGTGTCTCATTAGCGTCTCAGGTCTGTCTCATCCATTTCTCCTTAATCCTCCTATAAAACACCTGAGACAAATGAGATCTCAACGAGACTATTTTGAGATCTCTTTTAGCGCTCATTCTTCTCAGATGTGTTCTCATATAGCCGTCTCAGATCTGTCTCGTCCTTTTCTCCTTAATCCTCCTATAAAAGTAACTGAGACAAATGAGATCACGAACGAGACATTTTTGAATCTCTTTTGTTTCTCCCACTTCTTAAGTCTTGCTCAAATAGCCTATCTCAATTCAATCTCATTTGTCTCGTTGGTGTCTTTGCTCATCCTTGCTTATTTCTTGCTCCTAAGGGTCCCTTAGGAGCAAGAAATAAGACACAAATGAGCACAGAATGATCCACAGATGAGACGCTCAAACTGATCTCAAACATGTCTCAGGAGACGAGATTGAGCCACATTTGAGCAACAGATTTTTCCTATGGGATTTTTTTTCTTTGTATGGTTTAAACATTTAGACACGTTTGTTTAGAGGTACATCAATGAGCTAAATATATGTTTTGAAGATATTTATATTAATCTGATACAGTTCCACATACTGTGAAATGTTTTTGTGAAACTAATGAGACTGGTAATGCCATACAGTTTTACATGGTTTCTCAAAAGGAGAGAAGAGAATCCCGGCATTAGAGAAAAAATATGGGGCTCGAAAATTAATAGCCAGAAGTTCTTTCCCCTGGTGGAGCTGGCCGCAAATAAAACATCATTTGCGCGCAAAATTATTGGCCGGAAGTCCTCAACAGGAATCCCTTGTTTTAAGCATTCAACCATTTTTCCCTTCGATATACCATAACTGCTCACGTGATCAGCTGATTCACAGAGAAAAAAAAAGGTATTTCGTCAGCGATCGGTTGATTCAGAGAAAAACAGCATTTTCTCCAGAGGTAAACAAGTGTAGTTATACACATTTGCTCACTTGTTAATATTGACTTAAAATAAATAAAACTTAACATTCTCTGTATAGTTAACCCTAAACTGTTACAGTTTATTCATATTTAAAAGCCAATACTCCTGAAAGGTTTTTGAAATCTAATTTTTGAAAGGGTTTCCTGAAGCTTAGGAAATTTCCACTGATGCAACCGGCTAAACATGCACAATTTCCACAAGATTGATTCTAAGGCCCTCTTGTACTGCACCAGATGCCCCTCAAACAATTTTTGTTCTGCCTCTCCTGGAGAGCATTTCAGTTTGGCCACTAGGTGGCGTCCTATGGGGAAACCCCATTATACGTGAGCACCAAGCTAGCGGACTTTAGCGTTGGACACTAGATTGATCTCTATTTATAGGGATTATTGATCTATTTATCTTAGATCAGGGATAGGCAACTCCAGGCCTCGAGGGCCGTACTGTCTGCATTACCTGGTTCAGGTGTGTCCAGCCAGTTAGAACATGCCAGAGCAGGGTATGCTGGAAAACATGCAGGAATGTGGCCCTCAGGGTCTGGAGTTTCCTTTCTGGCTTAGATCAATTCAGATTGATTAATCAATTCTATCAAACCAGTCCTATTTTCTAATGCATGCACTTTTTAGTTCTTTATTTTTACTCTTCATATTTTTGTGTACTTCAAAATATCTTCAGCAATTTTGACATCAAAATGTTCAACTCATTCAAAAGAAGCGTTCTACTTTGGGTTTTCATATAATTTATGTTTTTTGAAATATTAAAGTCTCACCACATCTATTTTAAAAGCATTCCAAATAGTCTTTTAATTATGATGTTGGAGGACATAGTTTCTGCAGAGCAGCCGGATAGCTCAGCTGGTTAAGTACAAGGCTGGCATGCAGACCACCTACATCTCCCTGTGCCCATCCCCAGCTCTGACAAAATACAGATTGTGTCAGGAAGGGCATCTGGCTTAAAAAGCCTCTCCTGCGAAACAATTAAAGCTGCTTTGCTGTAGCGAGTCTCAAAGGGATAAATCTGAAAGTAAACAACAGTAGTTTTGCAGAGCGGCAGAAGTTCATTAAAAATTGGTCTCTGAGTTGTGAGCGGGACCGTTGGTGTGGAGTAAGCCCAACTCTACTTTGAGACATCCTTCTGCTACACACCTTTTTAGACACTTTAAACCCATGTTACTTTCAGGAAGAAATATCATTTAATTTTCAAAACTTCAGAAAAGATGGAGCTATTTCAGTTGTATTGTGCTTTTTCAAATGCTTTATGGTTTTTGTGGAAGTCAGTGGAGCATCACATTCAGGAGTTAGAGTTGATTTCACAGTTTAGTGTGAGGTGAGATATGTACATGTTTTTCCTGATAAAATTGCCATAACAAACACAAAGTTATAATTAAATTCAGCAAAATCTAGAAATATTTATTTAGTTTTATAAAATCCCATTCTCAAAGTGTGGGACAAAGATCCCCCTCCCCAGAGCACCATTTATGAGACAAACTTTTTCTCAATTCCTCTAAACCTGGCCATTTGAAATCAGGTGAATTTTTTTTCTTCCTTATTCATGTTTATTAGCTTCCAATTGTGAAAACATACTGTGAAGGCATAAATCCAGCACAAATAGATCTTTATACAGTATAACATAGTCTTAGTTACAACTAGCCTTTTGGAATGTTTTAATGTTCGCATTTTATTGGACATTTTCCACTTACATTTCCCTTAAACATTGCTCCTTTTCACCAATTACTTTACTATTTTGACTTGAAAATCCTTAATGCGTTTCATTTTTTTAAGCTAATTTATCAACTAACAAGGAGGTTTGCCAACTTTTTCTTTTTTGTCTCTAAAAGACTTCCTTGTTATATGTAAGAACAACATTTTAGCTGTCCTCTTTTCTCTTAAAAGGGGCTTGTTATAAAAGTATACCATCAATATTTGCAAAATCTTTAAAATTGCTCTCAGTGAAAATATATTTTAAATAAAAAACCTTGTGTTAAAAATATTTTTCTTTAAAAAAGATACTACACAAAAACTCAAAAAAGTCTTAGTGCTCTGAAGGATTGTAATTTGTAACCATTTCTACTGTGGAGCTTTTGCACAGGAAACTACATTTAGAAATCCTATCCAATCACATCAGAGTTTGGCTAAAACCCTTCTTCTGATTGGCCAGCAGAGTTTGAATTTCATTGGAGGCTGTTTCTGGCCACTGTATAAGACAAGGAGGGTGGAAATGCACTGGAGTCACATCAGTCAACAGATCCACCATCAGTTACTATTGGCCAGCCAGCAGCAAAATGTAACTACTGCCTGCTGAGGTCACTTCTTGTTTCTGTGAGAACTGTTTGTTAAAAATGCATCATCGGTCCAAAGGCTTTCAAAAGTGAACTCTCTGGCCTTGAATAAGAAAACATAACATGTCACTCTTGCTCAGTTACAACTCTCTGAGCTCCAAAATCCCAGTCATGCCTGAGTCAAAGCATCTCTTACAGACATTTAAGGTGCATGATCTTGACCTTGAGGAAATGAAACAGAATTAAGCTATCTGTACTGTCATTTCAAGGCACCAAAAAGAAGAGCAATGCTGCCCATCTCGAAAAGAAGAAATGTGTTTTGTATGACTTTTCAATTTCCTGCAAGTTTTAATGGATGGGACCAAGCTCATTTAAAATGATTCATCCTGTTGGATTTTGGCAGAAAGCCACCCTGAGCTACAAGCAATCCTCCACTGCCCCCTTTCTGCTTTTTGTTTAGTGTGACGTGTAGCATGCCATAAAGAGATGTAAAAGGTCTTTGTCTGTGTGGGAGGCTGGTTGGGCTCAAATCAATTTACCAGTACGGAAAAAAAAAGAAAAACACGTGTTTATGTTGCGTAGATTTCTCTATTGGCCTTTTATTCACATTATAGTCCCTTATTTAATCAAGGCGGTAAATCTCAGCAGCAACCCCACAGCTCTCACCACCATTCCCTTGGTGACAAGAGCCTTAGTATGGTAAATTTCACTCGGGTAAGGAAATGCGCTCGGTGGCCGAGGCTTGTTCTTCAGAGGGATAAAAAGAGCACTTACTGCCTGACATGTGCAATCCATAACAGAATAATGAGACTCCCCCACTCCAGAAGCTCTCCTCCTTTACTTGTCTCGTCCACATTTTGTTTTCCTTCCGAGCGTTCATATCCGGTGTGTAAATGCAGTGACCAGAAGATGTGGTAAGTAGTCCAGGGAAAGCTTTTAATTGCTTGCAATCCTTGAAGATGCCCTACACAAGCAGTGAACCTTGTTGAAACCACCATCTTTTCTCTATGAGCTGCTGTGCTTTCATGTTGAGGAAATTTCAACCAAGTTTTTTGTTGTCAAACAATAAGCACGGAAGGAAAAACGCTAACTACAGCTAAGGAACAATGTGTGCTTTTTTTGAAACACCATTGGACAACAGGTTTAAAGATATGCTTTCACAAAATTTTGCTCCACGTTTGTTTTTTACAAGTCACCAAGGCTATCCTAGGCACATTAACGCTGGGAATGGGGTTGTCTGGACCCACTAGACAGCACCCTGAACTTTGTTTTTCTCAATAGTTTTTGATTTTCACTGGTTTCCTGTCCACTTTTGTCATAGAAAGGGATAATATTTCAATGTAAGTTTGGGGACACCAAAAGGTAACACAAGGGTAAAGAAAGGCAGTGAGAATTGACAGATCTTAGCAGCCATACCAAATGTGTAAAGCTGTTCAATAATTATCCCGAATATACACCTACAGCTCTCTTTGCGACTACTTTGCTTTTAAGTCCACAAAAGAACTCTGCATTGTCTCCCGCCCTGCTCCTTTTTGTTCATTTTTGTCACCCTAAGGGGTTGAGGCACAATCACCTCTGATAGCAGCGGGCCATCGCTCACCCTGTCCCTGGAGGCGACAGCCCCACTTACTGCCAGCTTGTGCTCAAATGGAAGACATTTCATCACCCCACTGAAAACACAATTAAAAGCAACATGCACGCACCAGTCACCCCCCCAAGAGCCACCCTTGTCACAAGCGCAGTCACTGTGACACAGCTTCACCCACTCAGACATTTGCTTTTTAAGTAAGAAGTAGCACCTGTTGTTTGAGAGTACATAAGACACTGCATGAGCGAAGACTTGGACTGGGGCTCAATGTTAAATGCTCTTTACTTTAAAAGAAATTTGCTGGCATCACAGCATCAACAATGGGTTTGCTGATAAGTGACTCTGCTCTGAACAGGAACGTTTTTCTTCCTCCATGATAGAGAAACTGGGAGTATAAAACAGGATAGGGTGTGTGATTATGTGTGGGTTCCTAGCACACCGTATATGCACACAGCAAGCTGAAGTAAAGGCAAGACTGCCAAATAATGTGCCTTTCTAACTCTATAATTTAGATCTACAAAAAGCTTAAGACAGATTATTGTTACTTTTAAACTAAATGAGAGCTCAGAGAAACCCAACTTTGGTGGACACAGAGGTTGCGGAACGAGTGGAAATTGAATGTTGCAGATATGAATTAATCTGATTCACCTAAAAGTCATGTTATGTTAAATAATTTTGAGTACTTTAGATGATTAATAAAATCCCTATATGGTATGGAATTGAATAAATCCATCCATTTATCTTCTTTTTATTCCTTTGCAGGTTTATAGGGATACTGGAGCCTATCTTTGCAACTGTAAGGTGAAGGTGGAGTGCACACTGGACAGTTTGTCTCAGGGCCACACAGAGATACAACCTCACAAAAGACAATTTAGTCTATGAAGGATGTGTTTGGAGTGTAGGAAGAAGCTTCAGTTCAATAGAAAATACAAGCATACACAATCAGGGGTTGACCACTCTCCCTCTGTTCTTTATAGTCTGTTTAGTTTTTACCTATTGTGCATATTTTATGACTCCATCTGTGCATCTGTAAAAACTGCAGGCATGAAGCCCAATGAGGCAAATTGAATTTGTGATATTGGGCTATATAAATAAAATTGAATTGAATTGAATTGAATTAACTGGGATGAGATTCAAACCAGGGCCTTCTTACAGTGATGCTACGTTCACACCTGGTGTGTGACGCACGTTCAAGAACGCACTATACATGCAGACCCTCCCTGGAAAGACTCTGTGTCATTTAATTCTAGCTGGGCACAAACCACAATTATTAAGTTTTTTCTCCAATAATCAATTTTCAAACAGTTGGCACTTCTGTGACTTTAAACGGACACTATTCACTAAATCCAAGTCCCTGATTAGGGAAAGTTCAACCTGGTTTAACTTTCTATGCAGGTTCAGTAGCCCCATGCTTCGTTTGTAGAGCCTAAAATTGATCATGGAAAGTTGTGTACCCGTGAATGCAAGAGTTTTGAATGCAGAAGCCTGAAACGCACATCTATGCGATTTTACATAGTATTTTCATTGGAAGTGGTTGCTTGACCGTACTTTGCAGAGGGCAGTGTAAACGTAACTTGATAAGAGAGCACCAACTTGCATCCCCCTAAATAAATCTCTAATAAATCCTTAAATAAACGACTATAATAATGTGTTGTTAAATAGGTTTTTTTATTTAAATAACACATAAGTCGTTGGCGTTACATTGTGTGTTTTATATTTGTCCTTGTGTCATTTTGAATCGATGTGCTAACTGATTTTTTAAGTGCTCTGTGTGTACTCTTTTATTTTCCTTCTTCCAACTCAATTCAGTGCATGTCATTGTGAACAGCATACTGTATTTGAGTGGTTTAAATGCATTCAGGTCACTGTGCATGCAGTAGCATGTGCCTCTCTGTGAGTGCTTGTGAAAGCAGTATACATGCATTTCAACGCTGTGAAGAAGAGCGTAAAGTCACAGAGGAAAGGAGTGATGAGTGATGCCAGAGGTGGTTTTCTACCAGCTTCTTCACTGACTTGCTGGCTCACTAATGGCCTCCTCAGTGGGCTGGCTGACTGAACTCACTTGCGTGGCTTCATAGGCTCACTCTTCCTTATTTGGTAGTGAAAGCTGGGGGGGTGGGGTGGCAGAGTAAGGGATAGGGGAGCAGTGGTACTCCGTTTACACACAGGGTCAGGAGGTTAGAGCGCCACAGAAAGGGAGAAAATACAGATCACCTAAAGACAGTAGGAGAGCAAGCGGTTGTCAACTAAATTCACTGATTCACCATGAAAGAGTGCAAGTGTGTATCTGAGGTTGTGTGAGGGAGAAGGTGGATAACGGTGCAAACGTCAGTGAAGGCTAAGAGAAAAAAAGAAATATACTACAGGTAATTTCCATGGCCTCGTCTCTCTTTCCCTCCTTCACTCTCAAGTCTTAGACATTTGAGGGGAGTCAGTAGAAAGGAAATTAAAGGCAACCATCCCTATAGTTTTGCTCTTGTCCGCTTGACTGCCTGCATGCCTGCCTGTGTTCCCTGGGCAATGTTTATGCTGTGCCCAGCCCGGGACAGAATAGATTCGCCCACACAGCACTGTGCTCTCAACCAGAACTTAAGTAAGTCTGGCAAGCCCAAGCCACAGTACCATTCACTCGGACTTCTCTGGATTAGGGCCTATGGCTGGAGGCAACACAGAGATGACTGCTTTAATAGATCTAATAAAGTAACTCTGTACCAGGTTGTGTAGTTTCTTTCAACGTCTCTTAAATTGTAGTAAAACTGAATGCAAATCAATGAATACATATCTATTTTTCGTTTTCTGAAGTGTGAAAACTTAATCTTTTGACAGCTGGGTCAGAATGACAATTATAAAAATAAACTGGATGACTTTGAGGTTCAAAAGACAAGAAATAAACCAAAACAAGATACATGAAAGTGCAACTTACATGCACTATGCAGTGTCTCTTCATAGCAGAACAGTAGAAGCAGAAAGCTCCTGCATTCACAATTACCATAAAATTACTCATGTTGCAATAATCAAATTCATTACCTCACAACATAAGGTCAATTTACATGTTTAATGCTGTTACAGATAAATGGAGCATATATAATTGAATAATGCTGTTTTAGTTTTTTGTCTCCTCTCTTGTATTGCGGCTTTATCGTAGTAAATGTGCAAAACAAGCATCACCTGCTATCGGGCACATTCTCCAACAAGTCAGATAACTGGTGCCATGGTATGGAGAGCAGGGCTCTGAACGAACACACTTGATTCTAGCTATAAAGATTAGCAAAGCTTTGTTTAATTGGAGTACTAACATTCAAGGAGCCACTCAAGAGTTAATGCTGTCTTTTCTGTGCTAAATGTCTTCCTTTAAGTCTGTTGAGAAAACCTGTTTTCTCAGATACCAACAGATAAGCGAAACGCATCATAAACTGTAGCTGTTCCTGGCCCTCAATATATATAGCCAATACCCACCAGTGACCATGCAGTTTCCAGGAGCCTCATTAGCACCCCCTTCAGGTCATGTTTAGCTCAATCAGACTTGAAGTGTTTTCTAACAAGCTAGTGTCAAACAAATGCTAATGACATTTTGCCCAATTAGAGGCTTATTTTCTCCTGAGATGGATGGCTCATTTTGAGGCACAATAGAAGTTGCAAATTGCACCTGCTGGTAATCTAACGCTGATGACCTTTTGGCAGCACACCAGTGACTGTGTCTGTGCGGGCTTAATAGTGGATTTGTCTATAAAAGGTTCTGAAGGAGCTCAACAAAGGTGAGCTTTCACAACAGCAGGGAAAAAACCAATTGTGCATTTCAGCTGATTGTGACGGATCTATGAAATGTACAGCCTGCAACTCATCTGCCCCAAATGTTTATAATTTTGCTCACACTGACTGAAAAGGTACAGTGAAATGAAGAAATCACGCTGCAAAAACATTGTTTTTTGCTTGAAGTTCAAGTGGGGATGGCGAGTTGGAATTGAATAAGGTCTGCTTCATTTAGTATAAAATAAGAGCAAAAAAATAGTCATTTTAGATACAAAAAAGTGTATGTCTGAGAGCTGAAGCAATTTGGTAACACTTTATAATAAGATTCCTCAATAAGTAACACATTAACAAACATTATTAATGTGTTTATAGAGTGTTAGTTAGACATATATTAATACAATAAGCCAGATAAGGTTTATTAACATTAAATATGAATAATTATTAATTATGATTATCTAAAGTGAGACCATTGTCTACAAACGCCATAATAATAAACAGCTTACAAGATTAATAATTGTATTAACTATATTTGTCAACATAATATTGGGTGTTTTGCAGCACCTCATCTAAAGTATTACCCAATTTCCTAATGTATTATGGTGAATTTTAGTCAGGAAAAGCTTGAACCTTTGACCATTTACGTGATTAACATGAATCAGCTAATTCTGATTTGGAGAAAAACAGCTTTTCTTATCTACTTTGTACCAATATGCAACATATTACTAACATAAAATGTTGCTCAATTATTCAAATCTGGTGGAAATATTTTAATTGCCTAAATAGTTAAAGAGTAACAGTGATAGAAAGATTACATGAATGTCAAAGGGTAAAATAAACTTGAACAATGAACAATTAAACAATGAGAATCAAAAAGATTGTAAGATGGACTGAATGGGCACAATCCTCAAATTTTCCTTTTGATCAAAGACATTACTTGCTGTTAAAATCATTGGCAGACAAGTTTTCCAACTGAATTTTGACATATTCCTGCACTGATGTAAGACACTAGTAGTTTCTTTCTTTTTCCAGCTTGCTCAGTCTATATTGGAGGGCTTTTTTCTTGCATTTCTACAATTTCTGCAGTTAAGCGGAACAGATCACCATAGCTTTACTGCCACTGTCCCTGAACATGCCAGATCTAGCTGCTGATGTGACAATCTGTCCCTAGACAAGAAGAATTACAGAGCACCATGGACATGCTGGCAGGATGTCTGCAATTGCATTTACACTGGCACTCATTTGCTCTCATTCACTTTAAATTCTTGCACATCCGCTGTTCAGCCATCAGTATTAAAAGGCACAATATGAACAGAAAAAGAATATAGGGGAAGTTGTATTTATGTAGCCAAGTTATTTGGTATTCTTCAGGATTCAAGAAAAGCTGTGTAAAAATAAAAATAAAATTTGATTACACTTATGAATAATATTCCTAAAAATAAGATTTACTGATAAGCCTTTAATAATCCTGTAATATAAAAAATTTAGAATGGGGTTAAGTTTAAAAAATGATAAATACATTGAGTCAATGCTTATTGCTTCATATCTCGTGAAATCTAATTTTACATTAATAAAGCACATGGGAGGGATCAGGCACTAAACCCTGTTTTTTTTTCTGTATTTATTCATCTAGTCATTTGCATGTGAACTTATACACTTATGACTGGTGGGAGACCTGCAGCTTTATTGGAAACTAAGCGCTAATGACTGCCTGAACTGCGCAACAGACTGACTTTAATTAGACCAACCAAAGATGAATTTCAACCATAAAAACTCTTTCAGGCACCAAGTGCTCCTTTGCTCAATCTCTACCATTTCAGCAAGAAGTAAGCTCTTTTCGGAGCACTTTTTAAATATTCTTATTTTGAAAATACAGCAGAGAATTTAAGGGATTTCCACATTTACTTATTAAAGGTTGTTACATCTCCAACAGGCACACCTGGCTCAGGTCTAAGGGAATAAATACATTCATTCATCTTTTTAGCCGGTTGTTCTTTTTGGGGTCACGGGGATGTCAGAGCCTAACTCGGCTACTGATGGGCGAAAGCAAGGAGACAATAACATAAAAACTGGATATCAGTTAGAGTAAAAGGAATACAGTTCATTAAATAAACAAAACCCTATGTCATGAAATAAAGAACAAAAAGAAAAATGAGTGTGCTGGTTCAAACATAAAGTAGGTCAGGGAGACTGCAGACTCAAATATGTCGACCGTCGCAGTCAGCAGCTGTCTACTAAGGGCTGCCTAACCAAATCTACCTAAAGAAAACAAATAAACAAAGCCCACAAACTGAGACTACCAAGGTCCAACCCCAAACTAAAATAACAAAATCCAGCAGTGTAAGACTGCAGAGGACAAAGAATGGAAAAGAGAACAAAACAAAACCAGCACAACCCCTAAACCAATTGCCTCCCGCCTGCCTGGTGAGGCTGCCTCTGACTTAAAAACATGGTAGGTGCTAATTAAGATAATTTGCCCCACCTGCCAGCTGAGCAGAACGGCAGGGCGTGTTGAAAAGTTGCAGCACCGCAGCAGCAGGACGTAAGAAGATTAACTAAAAACATTCACAATGTGTAATAAAGTTGATAATTAACAGTTTTATTTAAAAAATAAAAAGTTTACTGTTAATCTGTTTTTGTGCATCTAAGGGGCAGAATAACATTTGCATATTTCACAAGCAGATTTTAAAAACCACCTTAATGACCATTTTAAAATGAATGATGTTGCTACTCATTGCAATGGTTTTAGGGGTTTATATTTTAGAATGTGTTAATTTCTGATTCTATTCAATTTTATTTCTTGTTTCTTTCTCAAAAGGTCTTGCCTTTTCCCAAGCCAACTTAATCTGTCCTGCTTGGATAAATAAAGGTTATATATTACAGTGCCGACACTGTAAAGAATATAAGCCAAGAAACACAATCAAACAGTGCTTACAAATTCTAAATTCACCTTATTTGCTCCTTATTCTAAAACAAACTAAACATACAAAATCTTACTTTTAAAATACCAATTAAAAAAAATATAAATCTTAAAGTATTTTTAAATAGTTTTATTTATTACATCTTACACTTACAATTAAGATAGATTTATTAACCCTTTAACTCCTGAGGTGTTGGCGGTGACGCTTAAACACAAAATCTTTGACTTACTGTAACTTTTCAACCGTTAACACGATCAACGTAATTCCAGCAGATATTGAATTAAGCTGAATGAAAAGTTACCGTAAATCAAAGAACATAAACACTGGAGCTGCGGTGTTAAAGGGTTAAAGAAAAACTACTTTTAGTTTCAAAGATTGCAAAGGAAGAAAGCACGACCAAAATGTCTGTTTTAGCAATACTTAAAAAAAAAAAAAATGTTTGAAAGTGATTTACACAAACTTTAAAAAAAAAGAGAATTTGTGTTAAAGTGTAAAAAAAAAAAATCTAGATAACTGGATACATTCTATGTCTCAGGTGACGTGATGGCTTCCAGATCTGAAAATCCCCTATGCCGTTTGTTGAATGAAAGCATTGCAAGAACAGCTCCTCCGTGCCCATCTGCTGTGACAGCTAGATAGTTTTCTCCCTCAGCCTGTCAGTGTGGATGGATGGTCTTAGCACAGGAAATCCCAGAACGTGTGAAAGCAGATAAAGGTGTACTAGTTGTAATGCTTTGGTCATCATTAGGAGGTAGAAGTGACAACAAGGTTTTCAAAGATTTATACAAGCCTAGACTGATATTATTCTACACTAAGTAGTTCCAGAGAAAACAATGCAATTTGAGTAGGTGGCCTGGACACACCCACATAAACAGCAATTATTTACCATTTTGTGCATATGGCTTTTGGAAAATCTAGTTGTTTGACCTGAGAAAGAAAAAAAAATTGTACTTGTTCTGTTCCCAGTAAGGAAACGGAAGAGGCTCCGTATATTAGGAATGAAGAAAATGTAAAGGAACAGAAAAATGGCAACCAGAAATAGGATATCATCTGTTTTATGGAGCTCTCTTGGAAAAAAAAACTCTTCAAAAATACATTAAGAAAGGAATTGTTACGGCCCGCTTACCACGGAGTTGTTTTCAAAACCTCTTAAGCCTCATATCTTCAGCTGCTCCAGTGGCTTCTTCGTCTTCTTCGTCTTCTTGCGGCTCACTCACTCGCACCTTTAAAGTAGACAGAGAAATAGCGAAGAGGAGAGGGGGGAAAAAAGGGGGAATTGAAAGAGAAAGATTAATGAAAGGGACTTTAAAATGAACTCCCTCCTCATTTGGTAGGTGGTGGTATTTGACAAATTCTGGGATGAATTTCTTTCTCTTTCTCTCTCCTCTTTGCCCTTTGTGGTCACAAGACGACAATTCTCGGGTGAGGAAGGATGCTTGGCTGCCAATTGCCTGAGAGCTCTGAAATATAAATCTATGGGAAATCCATTTGTGCCGAGCCCTCTTTTCCTTCTTCTCTATTTCTGTTTTTGATCATTTTTTCCTTCACATCTCTAATGAGCTCAATCCGAATTCATGTGTGTGTCTGTCTCCCCCCCCCACGGGCTGTGTGATTTGTGTGTTTTCATCATACAACAACACACCTACAAGAATCCTCAACAATGTCTCTGTTTGTTGACATGAAATCCGAGAAATTGATACAGAAAATACATGTTGTCAAGACAACTTAACTTCATCAATCAAACATCTTCATGTGTTTCTGGGGCACAGCTTGACAAAAAAAAAAAAAAAAAAAAAGCTGTCTCTAATTCTTTGTACCCTCTCATCTCTCTCGCCCTCCATTCTCTCCACTGCCCTGGAAATCGATCGTTGCACAGCATCTGAGGTGCTTAGTGTCGACCTCAGGCGTTCGCCCAGGGAGGGAAGCTCAGTAAGTGTGAATGTTTGGGGTCCAACTAGCAACTTTCTCAGAGAAACATTCATCTTTTTATTTAAAACTTTGTTAATACAATTAATGCAATGTTATATTTTAAAAAAATATGGTGTAAAATTACTGAAAAATCATCTTAAAATCAAAAGGTTGATTGTGGATTTGCATTTATCTGTTCTTTGTCCCTGAAACACGTCAGGGTTCATTTAGATATCTACTTTTACAGCTGATGTGTACACACTTGTTTGTTGGCAACATGGTTTTAATGGCCATTTCCACACTAATTACAATGAGGATGATCCTAACAAAGCAATCATGGCACAGTCTGTTTAAATCAAAGTGGGCTGGAAGGAAATCAAGAGGGCTGGAAGGAGAGTGGGCTGGAAGGAAATCAAGATTCACAAACAAGAGAGCAAAGAGGAACGCTGCGTATCGCGCACGTCACTGATGTGGTAATTAAGATCTTTTTCTGCTTTTAACTTTGTCTTTATGTTACTTTTTAATGTCCGTCTTTGTGTTTATATCCTCTCTCCTTCCATAAATGGGAGGATTACATCTCTAATGAAGTCAAATCAAAATAAACAGACATTTAAATTCTATTGAACGTCATTAGTTTCAGTTTGCTTTTTCTGCAGAGTGCATTAGGTTCATGCTTGCACGAAATGACGCTATATAAATAAAGCGAAGGAAACAGGCAGAGGTCTGCTTCCAATACAGTCCTTATATAAGTTCTGCATACCTATGCAGATATGCAATGCACGGAATGCCATTGAGAAAACATAACTCACACTAAGTCGAAGAGCAGTTCCTCTTACATGGTATTAAATCTGCCATGAATATTAAAGGCTAAGCCGCTGTTTATTGTATAATTCATGATTTGGTAAATAAAATATCAGAAACAGAGATAAATCAAAGTTTTCTTCTCCTAAAGCATGTCTGACTCTGTGACCAACAGTCCAAACCCCCAAAAGTATGCTCTATAATTAAACACACCCATGACTGCATATGTATAACCGTATTGTAAATGAGTTGCTGATTAACTTTTAATTGACTTTTACACGTGTACCGATCGTAGGGGCATCAAAATATTTACAAAGCAAACGTCTGTTAGCTGAACTGTAATATTGTCAAGTAATAAAAATGTTAAGATGTAATTTTAGAATATGATTGATTACTTTAATACAAGAAGGTGAGTGGGGACTTATATATATATATATTATGTCTATGGGTTAGAACGGCAAGGCTGACAGCTGTTAAAAGCAATTTTACGTAAATAATGAACCTGTGCAATTGTAACTGAAATTTGTACAATATTTATTTTTATAAATGTCTTGCTAGGTTGTATTTGTTTGTTCCTCGAAGATTAAATGTCAGTAGTTCTTCCTGCATGTTCCACAGCTGCTTCCCCAAAATCGTATGGACGATATTTAACGAGGCGTGGTCATAGGTCATAGTTAGACGAAGGTTACAGGTACTTTATTGAATGCCGCTTGTTTGATTATGAAGGTAATTCAGATTTTCTTCTACTAATTTAAGCTAACGCTAGCTTTCACGACGGGGATGAGACGCAGAGCTTCAGAAGATCTTTTCTGCACGGTTAAAGTTGCTTAAATTTCTGTGTTCACAAAATCACAAAAAAAAAGATCTAAAGTAAGACAATTTCAATGTGACTTATAAGAAAAACTAATAAGTTGTGTTATTATCTGACGTAGCTCCCTTTTGCTGTTGAGCATAACTGAGTCTGATCCCTAATAATAAAGGTAAACAAGGATAAAAATTATTTGTAAAAATATTCCTATTAAAAGCATTCCTATTTTTAACAATTACCTCTTAAAATACAGAGAAAAACAAAAAATACCTCTTATGAATAAATTTAGCAATGTGCATCTTGGCTGCGCCTATTATGTGCAACCAACATAAATTTCCATCAGTATTTGTGGTCGACCAGACTAAAAATATGTGCGAATAACATCAAGCAAAATAAAACTCGTTATTTTCAATAAAACCTCAAATATTGGAGGAATATTCAAATTTGTATTTAAATTTGTGAACGATCTAAGAGGGGAAATAAAAATCCAGTTCAACACGACATTCATAAATTAATATTGTACATTTTTCTGTTGAAATTGGTAAGGTTACTTTTTATCATTTATGTAAAATGGTGTTAAAAAGCGTGCAGTTTTCCGCTTTGTCGTTCTAAACACGGAAGTCACTATTCGCAGTTTCACCATTTTGTCTGACGTCACAGTGAAAAGGGTCGATTCTTGCTCTTAACAGTGCAGCCGGGAAACAGAGAAGCTTTTTCTTCGCTTCACTCTTTCCTCACTTCTCGTTTTCTACTCAACCTGCCGTCTCACGAAGTGTTATATAACAAAAACATGATTATTTTGACGTCTAAATTATCTTTTTTTTTTTTACCTACGAGGTCGCTTGGGTCAGACGGGTCCTCAAAGGCTAACCAGTGTCAGCTAACAAGCTGGCTCCAGTGCCGTCTCCTGCTATAGCGCAGAGCAGTTGTGCGTGAGACAGTCCATTTTTTTGGAGCCAATAGGAGTCCACACAGGGGCACATTTATGACACGACAATTTGAAAATAAAAGCTTGTATAACTTTTTACTCGACTAAGCATACGTGCATATCAGGGAGAGATTGAGGACAATACTCCCACACGCCTGCTGCCAAGACGAGCATGGGGAATTTGTTAAATGTACAGCATTTATTCACCGCACACATGCTGCTGCACTACCGCTTCCTCCATCGCATAAGACACTCCCTTGGCTGGGCAAGCCGCCATCAATAAGCCGGAACGCGGGGTTAGCCAAATAACATAGGAGCTAAACAAAATCCGAAACTCACAGAGGAAATCCGTCCCAGCATCCTCACAACAACATGCAGGTGAAATCACGTTAAAGCAAATTCAGCCAGGGGTAGGGTTTTTTTTTTTTTTTTTTTTTTTTTCCCAGACTACTAAATAAGGCTCAAGTTATTCTTTGTCCGCTCATGTGGAAAGCAGCTCTGGTTTGTTTTCTCATGACCCTGCAACATGTTGGCATTGAGTTTAGTCACCGTGCTGGGGCAGATGGCTGAGCATCATGGTGCATGCAAACTGGGAAATAAAAAAACATGCATGATTCAAAACCGGCCTATGTAGTTGCTTTTCCAGAAATGTTTGGAGGACAAAAACACATAAGAAAGTAATAACCAACAAGACTCGGAATAAAAAAAAAAAAAGGGCTTTCTCCTTAAAATGAAAAAAAAAAGAAACGTTGCCATGGTTGCATTTAATGTTTCTGTCTTTGCTTTACTGCCCTCCACCTACATCCTCACTCAATAGCATTCTCTAGGTTGAGAATCATTTTTCGCCACAGAAAAAGGAGTATGGTGGTGAAAGCAAAGCATGGAGGAGGCAGGGAGGGGAGGGAGGGAGGCAAGGGAAAAAGAATTGTTAAGCTGCAATCATCTGTGGGGTGGGATGTGTTAAATAGAAAATATATATATATATATACATAAATGCAAGGTAGGTGGAGCAGTAATTTATTCTTAGTAAGGCAGGCAGTGATGAATAAGAACAGGTAAGTCAAAAGGACAGAGGAAGGGAGCAAGAGTGGAGAAAGCTGTACCAGAAAATGCAAGAAAACAGTGAAGAAACGACTGACGAACACAGGGGGACAGACGAGAAGACAGGAGGAAGGAGATCAACACGGAGACAAAGTGAAGATGAAGGGAGACTTTGTGGGGGAGAAGAAACAATGAGGCTGTAGGAGGAGGGAGTGGGCTTGAGAGGAAATGTCAAGCTGAGAAATATGATAAGAAAATGAAATGCAGGGAAAGAAATGTGTCAAGGTAAATGAAGAATGAATTGAATTATATGCCAGAAGAATCTGATTCCAAATTTAAAATCCATTTTTCAACTTGATTTACTCTAAAGAGAAAGATATTATCCTCTAAAGATGTGTTATTTAGAGGAGCCCGTTTCAAATTGGATCCTGGATTGTACCTCTGGTCGTCCGACATGATAACAAATCTATAACTCGGATTACTTCTCATGCTAGAATAAGACAGAACAAGGTACACCGCAAGAATTGAATCTTAAAAAAGTAAAATGACATTTGTTTCAAGTGAAATGGCATTATTTTCAATAATCTTATTAAGAAAGTATTTTAGAATAGAATATAATAGAATAGAAATACTTTATTCATCCCAGGCTGGGAAATTAGGCTGTTTTCAGCATTAGGCATATACAGAAGATATTGACATATTTAGAAAAAGCAAAATTTACAAAAGATAAGGAAAAAATATACAATAAAAAACAAAGCAAATTGTGCAAATTGTAATGTGCAGAATATAATAATAGGGGGTGTGCAAATAGAGGCAGTAATGGACATCGGTCATTTAAACACTTCCACACCCTAAGGCTCACCAAATTATAAACCACACCTTCAATGAATGGCCTATTTTCAAACTTTTTTCATATTTAAAGGTGCACCGAACAGATGCTACAGTTTTGGGGTCTTTACACACACACACACAAATAGAAATGAAAATGCACGCTTCGCGCAGTCATATATCCCAGAATGCATTGTGCGCTACTACAAGAAAATTAAGTCGGCTCCTGCTTCCTGTAATTGCGAGACCTGTTGCGGCTCAGTATTGATCCATATATAAGGCGCACTGTCACCTTTTTAAGAAAATTTAAAGCTTTTAGGTTACCCTTATAGTGAAAATATGGTATTCAATAGCAAAATAATCTCAGTTTAAAAAACATGTCTAACATTGGTTTTTTTTAAAATAAGAATTCTTGATTACACCAGTTTTGTCACCCCGTCTAAAGACTTTTTTTATTTTACACACACATACGGAGATTTTTATTATTTTACACACACATATGGAGATTTTTTTTATTTTACACACCCATACAGAAAACTGTATTTTTTTTTTGTTTTTTTTTAATACAACTTACAATATTCGTTTCCCAGTTAAAGTTAGCTGGTTTCCCCCTGTAGCTCCTCCCCTGCTACTTTAAACACTTTATAATACACGTGGATAGGCTTGTGTATATAAATATACAGTTTGGATGATCCGCTTCCTGTATTTTGATAAGTTATTGTGAAAAAAACGATGCCCAGAAACAAGTAATGTTTTGCTGAAATGACAATATGTAGCAGTGTCTTGCTAAAGTGAGCTTTCCAAATGCATTTTCTCTGCGTGTCCATTGGTTGTGTGTATTGACAAAATGACAAGAGCAGGAAAATGGACCCTCCAGGTATTATTGTTGCTCTGTTGCTATTGAAAAGCTTTTAAAAACACAAGCTGGACTTCTTCTAACCTCACAAGAATATCAAATCTTTTGGTAATAATAGCGACTGAAAGTCATTTCTAACTACTCCATCCAGAGTAGAGACACGTAATATTTGAAAGCGTGTCCTGATTAAATGTTTTTTTTGCTCTTATGTGGTCACTGCTTCAGAAAGAACTGCCAAAAAAAGAGGGAAAGGTGACAAAAGTAGTATTTAAACTTTAGAACCAAAGTGACAAAACGGCGTATATCAGAACAGACAGTATAGTTTCTCAAAGACTGAAAACAGAATCTGATCAGTCATGTGGCGACATGAATAAACATCTCAGCAGCGATATTTATGAACCAGAGTTAAGGACATATTTTTTACTTTGCTGCTTTCACAGGTTTCATTTCCCACACAGTTCCAGTTTGCTGAGAGCCCAGACCGTCATCATTTGCATTTCCCTGAACTCAGTCTCATCATGCCTCCATACATTTATATTGCCAAGCCATCAAACAGTTCCACTTGTCATTGCCAAAGAATGTGTCACTTGTCAGATGTGTTTTTCATGGCAAAAAAATACATTTTTTATTCTCTTCCAAGTTTTTCTCCAAAGCATTTCGTTCTATCCATACTTTTACATGATTCACACTAAGTTTTTCTCCTCCTGAAAATATAACTATCAAGGAAAAAAAAAAAAAAAAAAACACACCTTGTTTTCTGTGCTTGTAATTTCCCCTATAATGAGCAATAATCTGAGCATATAGAAAACGACCTTGTATTGTGTTAAGTAAAGGAAAGTAATCAAACATGAGGACATTTGCGATTGAAGTTTGGCTGAAACAGAAATGTGCACACACCTCAAAGACTTAAGGAATGTGCTGAAGGACATTCCTTCACTAATTAGTGATTCACAAATGCTGTCATAGAAAAATATGCTATAAATCGGTCTGGTTGTGCTTTTTTTGGCTAGATCCTAAAGTACAACAACGAATAATGGCTAGAAAATGTAATTTAAAGAAACAAGTGACGTTTTCAACATAACTTATTCATGAAAACATTTACATTTTTTGTCTGACAGTTATTGGAAAATGCTCAATGAAGCTATTTTAAAGCTGACGAAAAAACTCATCAATCAACACACCCCTCCCCCCTTTGAGTCCAACTAAAATGAATACAATAATAGAAGTTACCTTTATTATAATTTACATACATTTAAATTAATTTTTCTGGCCATAAAAAATTTAATTTAGCCTTACTTGCCTGTTAAACCTCATATTTACACTTGTTTGTTTGTGGTGCATCTTTGCTCCATTTCCAGGAAAGTTCATCTCACGACTGTCAGTTAGTTACATTCTCTCTGTTTTGTCTCCGATCCTCACCCCCCGGCTCCCAGTGGAGTGGTTTGTCCCGCCACCCCCACATAAAGTAGTTGGTCTGGCTTTCTTTGCTTATCTAAAACTTAAACAATCAGGCTTTATGTCCTTCCTCACAGAGATCTTGTAAAATGTGTTTTGTGTCATATATGATGCTATATTTTTGTAAAACCAAAAGTAAACTGTCATTGTCCATGGCAACATTGACACCGGTGTAATGAGCGGTGCATGTCACCTTAAATAAAAATGCATGATTTCTGGTTTAGGTTGCCAACAGCTACAACTTCCCTAAAAAGTATTCCAGCGTCCGGCAAAAATGGAAACCAACAAAACGGATACAGCACGTCGGAGAGGCCGGACCTGATTGGATGCAGTGTGAGTGCCTCTCGCAATCTTCAAGTTACGTAAAGATTCCAGCGTCCGCACCAGAGCCCGATCGGAGGAAATGTGAGCCCGGGGTAAAGCTTGCATTGTGGAGAGACGGATGTCAGAGGCAGACATGACAGAAGCAATGTAAACATTCCAATTGATTTTTTTTTTTTTTTTTTTATGTAAACAATCAAACCAAATAGTACTAACAGCCCCCCCTCCACACCCCATCCTTAGGCAACCTACAAAGAAAGAGGCAGGTGGGTCCATGTGCAAACATAGATTTTAATGGCGAGGATAAAAAAATGCATGGAAAAGGCAGAGGCGTAGTCAAAACCAGGTTAAGGTCAAAAACTTGGAGTAAGGCAGGATATCGAGGAAAATCAGGCAAAGGTCAAATACCAGTTTAAAATTAAAAAAATTAAAAAAAATGCTCAGACTGTCTGCGAGGCAAAAACAAGACTTCGCACTGACAAAGTGGCTGAGGTGGGTTTAAATGCAAGATGTTACTAATGATGATGGAAACCAGCTGTGTAGACAGGAAGCCATGGCAGTGGCTGATGGGAGTTGTAGTAAAGTGACAGCAGGGTTAAAACTCTGGCGAGGGCTCCCTCTGGTGGTTAGGGGTAGTAACTGAGGCTGGAACCATGACACCCAGAATAAGATAAATTTTTTACTGAAATAATGAAACAAAATTAACATTAATACAAATCTCATCAAACAAAAAAAGGAGTAATTTATTTTATTTGTTCTGTTGAATTTATGACAAGAAAAAGGAGCATTACAAGCCTGTGCAATTTTTTTCTATTGATTCTATTGTTTTACACTTCCTTTTCTAAATTTTCAGTCATGTTTTTTTTTTTTTTTTTTTCTAAATTAAACATTATTTATTTATTTGTTGTTATATAAGCCTGGAAAGGGTTTGGTTGGTTGGTTTGTATTTGTCATACACACTCAAAGACTGATATTCATTTAGTCCAGTTGTCACCCTTACACGGCTCATCACTTCAGTGCTCAGTTAATCAGCTCGCCCGACAGAGTATGGGTCAATATTAATATTAATGTCTCCATAAATAATGTTATGGTAGAGCTGAATATTATCAGTTCCTGAAATGATGCACATGATAAAGCAGTGCATCTGTTGGGTTGTGAAAGGGTTTAAGGGAGATGAGAGACAGACAGACAAACTAAATCCTCCAATGTCCTTCGAAAGGAACACTGGTGATATTGGGTTGGAAAGGCGCCGAGGTGGTCACAGATGTGTTCCCAAGCCTGGATGGTGGGGGAGAAGGGAAGCGATGAGTGTGTATTATGTGTGTCTGGTGAATTGGTGGAGGGCGAGAGTGGACGAAGTGGATTAATTATCATAAATCATTTCCCAGGCCACATGTTTATTGCTGCTACTCAAATTATGGTGCGAGTGTCTGATTTTAATCTTGGACACAGCAGTGCGCGCACAGCTTGTGTGTCTGTGACAAGCGAGGTCTGAGGCTTACAAAAACAACGAGTTAGCTGTTTTGTGATAACGGCCCATATATCATTCTGATAGCTGACGTATCCCAGTTATGTCTTTATGCAATTGCTGCAAAACCTTTTGATAAGCCAAAAGATGGCTGTATTTAACTAAGGGATGTCTGCGCCTGATAATTTGACCTTGAAGACAAATTAAGCAGCACATGTCATCGCATTTACAGAAACCAAAGCTTCTAATGAAAAGAAAAATTCCCTGACAGACAGGAATACAGATTCCCGAGCTTGTGAGGTTCATTACAAGATGTCATTTTTTGCTTTGATTTGTTCAGATTGAACTTTCTTTTCTGGCTTTTTTTGTAACCAGAGGGGGGGAAAGAGAGCCTTCTGCACACTTTTCCCTATCTGCTGGCCTTTGAGCAGCCTCACAGTTCAAACACAAAGTTCAAGGGAAGCTCATCACTAGTTTGAATTGGAGTTCTACTCATTCACATGCCCTTGCACACTGAATTACCAGCATACAAATTTCAGCTCTACAGTCACCTGAACCTCTCTCGGCAGTTTGGAGTCGGATCAGGAACTCCACAAATTCGTGCCTAAAGGGGGTAAAAAGATTCAAAAACACAATGCCGAAGCAAAAATAAAGTTTTTATACATACTTATTGTTTATGCAACTATGAAAAAAAAAAGAGATTAACAAACATTATCCCCGTCCAGGCAAAAGCTCACACATAATTGGGTAAATGGCTGCAGAGAAATATTAATCAGCATTCATTTGAGAGGACGGATGTGGAAAGATGGGTACATGTATGTGCAGATGGTCATGTTTTTTTTTTTTTTTAAAGTTATCTACTGATCCAAGTAAATCTGTGAAATATTTTTAAATTGAGTTTGAAACGAGGTAGGATGTCATTTCTGATCACTAAACACACATGTGACACACACACATATATGAACTCCACACAACAGCCGTGAACCAGGGGTTTTGCAAAGCCTGGATCATCCCTGCTAATCCACTCTCATTAAGGATGAACTCCATGATAGCGTGCCACCACCAGCTTTTCACGGCCCCCGCCCCTTTACCCCACTTTCGCGTGCGTACACATACAGCGGATAAGTAGCAGCTTTGATAGCAATTTTTAATAAATTACTGCAGATTGCCGCGTGCGTGTTTGCTAGCGCTGCTCGGTTGAACGAAACACCTGCCGCCCTCGCCCACCTCAATCAGGACGGGGATTTTTTTTGAATTTCTGCTTGACGAGTGCTCTCCTCAGAGATCTGTGTCTCTGAGCGCAAGAGTAAATCAAGAGGCAAACTGTGCAGCTACAGAGCTGGAGAATCACTTTACCACAGTAAAACATAAAAGGATTTTTAGCAAAACTTCCTATTAATTATTAAAACGTCTTGATTGTTCATTGGGATGGAAGTTTTTGAGGCCTTTCCCAGGGACTAAAACATGAATAGATTGCTTCTTCCAAGTGCTCCTCTACTTCAGAGAGAAGGTCACTTCCTGGCTACAAGCCCTTCAAAGAAAGGCGGAAAAAAAAAAAAAAAAGCCACCAAGATGCTTCTTTTGCAGCTCTCAGTCTCCAAAATAACTCTCCCTCTGCGGGGTTCTTAAATAAATTACAGATATGCTATCCTCCCAAGATGTGATCTCTGTTCTCTAGCACAAATTAAAAATTTAAGCCCATTTAGGTTGGTGCCTGGTGTAACTCGAAGCAGTGCGGTTACAAGTGGTGATATTCAACCAGAGCTGTGTCACACTGCTACTTAGAAGAGAAGCTTGTTGCCCTGGGCGCCGCATCCAAGAGAGGAAGCAGGATGGCCCCATGTCAGACACCATATCATATCACCGTGAGGTCACAAGCTGGATGTAAGTCCTGTTTCCACCTGCAGCTATGTGGGTTTTCTTTTTCTTTTTCAAAGTGTCTCGACAGCAGATTTTGACTAACGGCGAATTCACACCGCACGCAGAAGCACCGCAGAATGGAGGCCGCTTCCATTCAGCCCCCTGGTGAGTGTATGGTGTAGTTCACACCAGACGCGAAGACTGTTTGCAAGAGCGATTCAACTCAATCCTGGCGTGAAGTTACGGCAAGACATGCGAAAAATCGGGTCAATTTTCAAAATATGACTAATTTTTCACACTGAAATTCCGCTGTTGACCAATGCGATCATATTTTTGTATCTAAACACAGTAATAATGAAAATACAGTATTATCCCCTTTTCGTGGGGGTTAAGGACCGTAGACCTCCGCAGATACAGAGAACCCCCGTCTCTGTCTCACTCATGCGGACACACTACCTCCAGCCAAAGAATGTCTGGTACCGATCCATACTCATCAAAAACACATCTGATCATCGTTTATAAATATTTATTAAAGAATATTTGAGTATTGCTCAAAATAAAGAGTTAAAATCCAGAAGAGTAGACTGTGAACTTTACATAAGAACTGTCACTCTATCTCTATGCCTTAAAATAGGCCGTGCTTTATCCTGCATCAGTTAAGTGTGAGAGGGCATCTCGATCCGGAATTTTCCGGTTTCATCCATAATAAACACCTGCTCTGGATGATAATTATCCAGAGGATATCTTTGAGTCAGCTGATGCCACTTCTCCATGCAGGCTCACTGTAACTGTGAGCGCGCCTGTGTGTGCTTGTGTGCATAGTGACGGGTTTTTATACTAAATGAGGGGTTTTTTTTATATGTTTATGCTATTATACACCTTTATATTTTGTTATTAACACATCCATCAATCCACATGGAGCTGAAGACCAGTTGAAACCAGTTAGGTGGGTTCTTCAAGGGACCTAATTAGTACTTTTCCACTGACAAACAAAGCCATAAATGACCTTGCTGACCATAGAAGCTGATCACTCAAGATGTAGGTTTTTGGTGAAGATGACCATATAAGGAGTTAAGGCTTTTGGGGGTTCTTCTTTCCTGACAAACACTGGCCTGAAGCCAAATAAAGCCCGCCTTCAGCATATAGAAGTAAACCTTCTTTCATTACTTATTTACTTTATTACTTTATTACTCTTTGTCTTTGCATGCCCTAATCTCTGTACAAGTTTGATCCAACTTTAATGAATTGACAAATTCGAATTGACCCTTTTGATCACTTTCTTCATTATTAGTGAACACACAGAGGTTAGCAGGGGCTAACCTCACAGGTGCTCTTTACTGTGCTCCCCCACTGGGAAATGTCCTGGGGACAAGTCAAGATGGACAATATCAATTTAATTGTGGATGTTCTTAATAACCACAACTGAGCAGAAGCGCCTGTCGACCGTCGCAAAAAAATTTGTGTCTGGTGTGAACTGGTGGGGAAGCGGACTCCCGGTGTAACATTGAGTGACTCACCCCGTGAACCGAGAACTTTAAGATCTTCATTTCACTTATTAACCTTATAACACCTGAGGCGCCGTCTTTGACGTTTAAACACAAAACCTTTAACATACTTTAACCTTTCATCAACGTAATTCCAGTAGAAGGAAGGAAGGAGAAAAGCGGCGCGAGCTGCTGGAATTACATTAATCATTTTAATGGTTGAAAAGTTACAGTAAATCAAAGAATATAAAAAAAAAACTAACAAACTCCTTACCAACAAGAATCCAAAAAATAAATGTTCAAATAATTGAAAGTCCCAGAACAAAACCTTACGATAGAGCATGAAATCACATAACAAAAAAAGTAAAACGTTTCACAGCCATTTAGATCCCCAATTAATAAACTAAACAAATCCTTTTGTCTTCACGGAAACAAAGGCAGCATGCCAAGAGAAACAGGATTACCAGCAAACTCTAATGCCTGATTATTAAAAATAAATACACCTTTTTATTTAATACACCAGAGGAATGCCCGGGAGAGTTGCATATCCGCGCAGACAACCTATTTATGAGGGTTTTAGAGACGGTGAGTGACCAAAAAGGCTAATTAAGCAGAAAATCTACACAAACATTACCCTAATGAAAAGAAGAGACTATGTGAAGTAAATCATTAAGCAGCAAAGGGCTAAATAAATGATTGTGTGGGTGTGCATATGTGTGTCTGGAAGTGTGAGGGGTATTTAATAGACTCGACCTTACTATGAACCCAGAATGAGTGTTTCGTCATTTGACCTTCATTAACATCTTCTATTCATTCCTCCAACTCCGGTGATAAATCAGGAAATGGCTCACATTGTGTCTTCCAGTGGCGTGTAATAAAATGTTCTGCCGGACTTTCATTAACTTTTGTCTCCTCGCACAATACCCTCCGCCTCAGTCGAACTTCGCTTTAATAAGGAGTTTGCTTTGTGGAGGCTCCATGAACGTAAATCAAACAAAAATCAAAAACAGGAGACAATTCGGCAAAGAAGCGAACAGAAGCCTTTTTCATTTTCTGCATATTTTGACAATAAACAGCAGTGGATGACAAAAAAATAAATACAAGGAAATAAATATATGCTGTTTAGATGGAAGGTGACGTTCTGGACAGTTCATCACAAACCCTACTATCGATTAAAGAAAATGGTGTTTTTGACAGATTTTTGAGGCATTTTTCTCATGACAGAGGTCATATCTTAAGAAAATTAAGCTTAAAGAGTAACACAACAGGACAGTTGGAGGCTGACTCCACTCTCGGCCCAGATTTGGAAAATACAAAAAGGAAAAAAAAGCTAATAAAGGCTAATGTATTAAGCTAACAATCCAGAGTAAGACATTCATTGCAAATCCCATCACCAGGACGGAGTTTGCTGGACTCAATGCCAATTGCTCTAAACCACGACTACAGCCTATCTTCCAAGTACACCAGAAAATTGTGCAAGCAAGTAGATTTTTTAAACAATTGAAGGTACTTCGCCTCAGAGCGATGCTGACGCTAACACGATAACAACCGACAGAATCAAAGATGGGTGGGGCTTTCATTCTGGAGCTGCAGAGCATGATGGCGTGAAACTTCTGAAATGATGAGGGACTTTACAGAATTCAACTGTAATACCTCCTTTCAACCTGTAGGGAGCAGCACACAGACGGTTTTAGACTAAAATTTCAGGAATTAAACACGTTTATTTTCATTTGTCTGAAATATGACGACAGCACTGCAACAGCAAAAAAAAAAAAAAAAAAAAAAAAACAGATTTACTGTTTGGTTACCCTCTTTAAATGTATTTCTGAGTATTTCTATATTCACATTTTTGTAAATTAAGAGCAGATGAAAACATTTCTGCTGGAAAAAGTTTGTAATGTAAGTTCTACAATTGGTGGGCTACAAGCTAAGAATAACAAATCCAGAGTGTAAACAAAGGGATGATGGGAAATGAGTGTTGGCTTACTTCTACACCAACTCAAACTAAATTTCTGGTAAACTACTTCTATTTTGCTGAAACTATGTGCTAGAAACAACAGGTTCTTTTTTTAAAGTTTGGCTAAAAACGACTTGATCATAATTAAAAGACTAATGGGAACACTTTTCAAAAAGATCAAAAGATGATAAAAGACCATTTTTTCAAGACTGTTTGCCATATCAGTGGGAAAAACACACAATCCCTATTTCAGTTATAGGATAAAGAGTAACATCTTCCACTTTAGGCGAAAAAAATCATGGAAAAGCTCAATGAAAGCTTGAAGGGAAAGAAAAAAAAAGTCTTTTTTTTTTTTAACAACAGACTCTTCCAGAGGGGGATGGCTTTCCCTACCAAGCATTACTGGATTAACCTAATCAGAAGATTAATCAGACTTGAAACACTGGAGGCAGTGCCGGTGGCCTCTTTATCCGACTGTGCCCGGCAGCAGAATTAGGATTGAGAGCAGGGAGATGGTGTTCCCACAACCTCTCTCTGTGTGGAGAGGGACTTAATGTTCTCCAAAACACCTCAGAGCGGAAACCAGAAGCCGTGCTTGTTTGGATCTACCGATTCTTACCTATGCATATCCTTAAATCCTTTGAACAAGACCGTACGACTTGGACAGTTAGACCTGTTTTTCACTATAAAACTAAGAATTTAAAATAATTAATATACCAAATTATAGTTGATGTATTAGATTAAATTAATAATTTTTGTGCTAATGCCCTCAAAACTCATTTAAATTAGCTCTTGCTGCGCTGCGGTTTTCTGACCCTTTGAAAACCACCAAACCCAGGTGCTCCAGCGCCAGTCCTCCCTCTAAGCCCAGAGCGCATGCTTGTGAGCAGCACACGGAACTCTGACAAGCAGAGTAGAAAAGTATTGCCGTCAGCCTGCGTCAAATAAACAAAACAAGCTCGGTGTACTTATCTGACTCCGTCTGTCTTACTTAAATTATACAGCGGCTAATCTCTCCAGCAAAGAAAAGACTGAAACTGTACCTCATGGCAATAAAAAAATATATATATATAAAAGCACAAAAGAAGCTTAAAGTGTGACTGAGAAGGGCTTTGTTTATCTCATGTCATTGATTACAGTCTGCAGATGTGATACTTGGCATAACTTTGCGAAGTAATTCCAAAAGTGTTTGAAAAAGAGCTCAGAATTTCAATCTCCCCAAAAAGCAGAGATCTCCACCGCTGAGGTTAAAATCTCAGCTCAGGACGCAGAAAACTGACAGAGTGAAGGGCATGGGGAATAACCAGAAAAAAAAAAAGAAAAGTTAATAAAGAGCAGCAATTTTGATTTTCTCCTTTTCCCCTGGGGTTTATTGATCCTAGAATATTTTTTTTTTTTAAGCCTTCTCCTGGACGGTTAAGTAAAACATCAAAGGTTCCCCAGCCTTTCTTCACAGCTTACACACTTTCTTGCAGAAACTGGTTTATTCTAAAATATATTTCTCACCGTAATATGCTTAAAGTTTAATATCAAAAGAGAAGAATTTCTTAAAATAAGCAAATTCAGGTTGAAGTTACTGAAAAGGTGTGCATGAAAACAGAAATGTTGCACAGTTTGTATGTCTTGCTCTAAAAACAAACTAATTGAAATATTACTTTTTTTTAAACGTTAATTTAACTTAACTTAATTGGTCTGCACTGCTTTCCGATGGCGGAAAATGTGTCATGCTACTTTGTAATCATCACGTTGAGCTCGATTAGAGTTTGTGTAAAGGTTACTACAACCAAAATCTTGTTTTTTGATACAATACAAATTAGCAAAAGTAAGCCTAGATGCCCTGCTCTTTCATGTGAGAAAAATCTATCTGAACAAGTCAGGTGATGTCTGTTTTTTGTCTTTCTTTATTGTCAAAGGTTATTATCTTTCATGAGAAAATATAAAAACTTTAGTGAGGCCTGCAGTGGCTGATTTAGTTCTGATTAGTGACTCACTGGGATGCTAGCATTTGAAGTTTTCATCTATTTCCACCTGGTTCATATATTCATTTTTTAAGGTTAGTTTTGTAGTTCCTTTTTTTTGTTTTATTGTTTTTTTTTTTTTCTCAATTAGTGGGTTTTCTGCCCTGACAGTGTTAGTTTTTGGTAAAGCTTTAGAATACAGACTACATTTTATTTCTCTTCTGCTCGGTTTTTTTCCTTCATTCACTAACATGTTGGTTTTTGCTTAAAATTCAGCAAACAGCAGCTTCCCTCTTGTCTGGCAAAGAAAGACTCCAGATTTTGTTTGGAATTGTTTTACATTTGTTAACCAGTAACCCGTTTGAGACCATATAGACTCCTGAATCGAATGCTTTCCAATGGCTGACCAGAAGACTTTTAATATTAGTTATTCCTAAAAACCTTAAAAGCGACACAGCACTAATCATTCATACTTGTGCTGTAAAAGAGGTACCAATTCTTAATGTGAGGATTTGGATTTTTCAGTAATATTTCCTGGATTTGGTCGTGTTCTGTTTTTAACTTGTTGCTCTCAGGTTCACACCAGGTTTAGCTTGATGACTTCAGAGTATTTCATGACCAACTCTGATTATATATTGTAAAAGTGCTCCCAGTAGTCTTTTAATCATGCTGTGTTTTATTAATCCTGTCGTCTTCTAGGACATAGTTTCTACAGAGCGGCAGTAGTTCGTCAGAAATATTTCGTCTACTCCTGATTTACAATGATTTTGATTTTAAAATATCCTCAGAAATGACATTTTGAGGCTAATTTTCTTTAAATATGTCCTCCGGCATAAAAAAAATGCAACAAAACCTTGTTAAAACACCAAATAAAACCACTTCTTTCACTGGAGTGAGTCTTTAACCAAATAACATCCGAGCTCAACTGTTGATGCTTTTCCATAAGATTTTGAAACAGGGAAAAACAGCTTTGCGCTGATGTACAACACTTAACAGTACTAAAGTGTTTATGTAAACAATGGATTGTATCGTGGAGAAAAGCAGCTACAGAATCCTTTGGAATTAGATTATTTGCATGAATAATGAACCATAAATGCTAACGGTATTTTGAAGAGAATGTGTTACTTCCTGTCGTTATCAGTATTAAAAGATTAGGCGTCTGATTTTCCATTTTTCATTGTCAGGTCTTCTGTTTTGTGGCTCCTTTTGTTGCTCCCAAGGTTTTGTCTTGTCTTTAAGTTATTTTTTTTAAGCCTCAGAGTCACAAGCCTGTAGTTTCCTGCATTTTGGGTCATACTCTACCAGTTACTGACAAATGCTGACAAATATTTGGACCTCAATCTCCATTCTGCTTTTTTTGAACACCTTGTCGGGTCTTTTTTAAAGACAACTTTATAGGATTACATTACAAGATATAATTTTACAGTCTTGACCACAATGCTCAAAAAGTATTTAAAAGAAAAGCAGTTTGTGTGGTGTGTTGTAAAAACACAACAACAAATATATATGTAAAAAAGCCCCTAGATAATAAAATACATAATCTGTAAAATAAATTCAGCACAAGTCTCAAACAGCAAATATATGTTTTTCTCTGGTGATGATCCTAGAAAACAGATTATTAGTTGGATTTAGTCCTTAAATTTCATTAAACATTTCATGACACAAAAGCTAAAAAAAACTTCTCCAGAAAATGAAATATCACAGTACTACAAATATCGTTTAAATGTGTTTTTCTCAACAAAATTGAGCAGCATCTGGCAAAGCCTTTAACCATTCACAAAGGAGCAAGTCTTCTGGGTGATGTTTTTCACACATGCTCATGACGTAAATGAAAACTTGTGTTACTATGCTACTTTCCCTTAAAACCCTCATCACCATAGTGAATTAGCATAAACACATGTTTCAAATGTGAAGAAACATAATTTATTCACTGTCATCTGGCTAAATATTTCACACGGTTTGAAGGAGAAAAGTTTAGCAAAAATACAATATTGTGCAGTGCCTTATGGCAACCTAAAAAGTACAAAAGTAATTATGACAATCTAGAAAGTACAAAAGTAATTAAAGCAGCAAGCGTCTTTGTATGACCCGCAGAGACTATACCCGCCCTCGCCGCCCCGCTGAGTGACTGCTACACATGCATGTGACAAATTGATGAAATACATTTTTTTTTAAATAGCAGTTTTTCTATTAATTTTATCTCCATAGCAACCATTCATTTTTTTTCTCGATTGTGGGTGATGAAAAATTCTACGTAATTTTTTGAAGAATCAGCAAAAGAAAATTTTTGAATTTCCTAGACAACAGAGTTTTTTTTTTTTTTTTGTCAACCGTGCTCACATTCCTAAAACATTCATATTGTATGTCATATTGTTTCGTTCAGCTTGAGCTGAATTCTGACAATATTCTGGTTTTAAAAAATTAGATCAACACCTGAATGCCACTTTTGTGAGCTTGCCACAATGTAGAAAACACTGAAGGCAGTTTAAAAAAAATGCAATATGGTAACCTCTTCTCTAAGGTTTATAGTCTACTTTTGTTGTGGTTTTAAACTCAATCTAGTGATGTGTATGTGGTATGTTGTGAAGATCACTAAAACAAAAAAGTTTCTTATTACATTATTTTTTTGTAAAAAAAAAAAAAAAAAGGTGAAAACCACCTAATTTCACGTTTTACATCAGTACTAGGGGCGTCCCATTATAACTTTAAAACTTGCTTTGGGTATTGCTGGCATCTATGCTTTGTTTTTGTAAGTATATATATTTTTGAGCCCCATAAAAGATTTTGGTCTTATATATTTTTTTATTTTTGAGGAGGAGGTGGTGTATTTACTATGCCAAAAATCAATTTTTCAAGTTTTGATTATGTAGTGGGACATAATCGAATCAAGACCTAATTTAATAAAAATCTTTTTTTGTGTGTGTTTTTAACATGTTCTTTTAGCCTTTTTCTCATAATAGAAACCCTAGATTATATTAGGTTAAATTAAATTAGATTAGATTAGAAAAAGTAAAAAAATAAAGCATGTGCAACATAATCAATCAACATTCATAAAGACTTGCAAAACACAGAATAACAAGACATTAAAAGAGAGAATACATGAAAAGGAGCGGTAGAAAGCAAATTTATATAATCCCACACTGACTGTATAAAATTAAGGCTGCGTTTCTGAGTATTTCTTAATTCAAATCCCGTTGGATCAAAAAACTAGATGCTAGAAAATCCTGGAGCTGACGACGCGTCTTCTGACTGGGCGTGCTGACGTCTCTCTTACCACTCCGCTTCTCCACCTCCTTGCACGTTTTCACATTCATTTGTCTGAACTGGCCTCTGGCTCAAAACAACTGGATTGATCCAATATCGCTCGCCATTATTTTTTTACTGCTAATGCTAGCTTGGGGCTATAAGCTCCCAGCGACAGGGTTGCTCCAAGCCGACAGTCCCAACCACAAGCCAGAAGTCTGTTTCTAAGGAGCTACTGTAGCTGTGCCAAAAATATGTGTTAAAATATCAACAAAAGCTTTTTGATTTAAAAACTGCACATTGATGATTACAAGTATGCTGGGAACAATTTCACAAAAGAAAAAAAATATATGATTGGACTTTCAGTAAAACAATTAGCCACCAGTTGTATCGTACAACAATACATTGTTTACTGTATAAGAAAAACAAGAAAATTAGGAAAGCAAGTGATCACTAATATTTAACTTTTCCACAAAATGTAATTAACCTTACCTGCCCCATCACTAAAAATTCATTAGAGCCCCTCCCCCGTCCACATATTCTTCATTCTGATATGACCTTTCCGCGGTTGCACACTGGCGGCTGAAAAGGATGACAGCTTTAGAAAGGAGCATGTTAATGTTAAGTGTGGCTCGTGCCCCATGGTGGTATTTAGAAGTGTGATTAGAATTCATCTCTTCACATCCTATTCTTCTGCCCCCCCTGAGAGGGAGAGCAAGATTAGTCTTTTTCACCTGTCACTCTGCAGGGCACCTTCTGCACAACACGTCCAACATGTCAGCAAGGAGCCAGCGGTGTGCCAAAGCGGGCCGCTCTACATCCACGTCACTTTGATCCAAATCTATTTCATTTAAATCTGCCTTTCTTACATATTTAAAATTAATTTAGAACTAAACAACAACTGTTGCAGTTTCCTACGTTTTGTACGATGTATTCAACCAAACTGTGTCCAATAGTCAATTGAAAATAAAAAAAAAAAGGCAGCAGTGCAGCTTAGTATGGAATGATACACTAGAGTGCAAGAAAAATGATCTGTGAGGGTGAGGAAGGCAGCAACAGATAAGAGGATTACTCCATTACTACCAGCCCTACGGGCTGTTACCCCAGAGCAGAGGAACATGGTTAAAAAGGGCAAGACCTTGATATTTTTCCCCCTCATGACATGTTTGTGTCATGCGAGTGAAGGAAAGTCACTGCATGATCCTCTATTTCCCCCCCCTCCAACCTCAGCCACCTGAGGTGTGACCTTCCCCTTCGGTCCAAGCTCTCTTTGTCACCTCCTTTGGTAAAAAAGATGAATGATGTCATAATGATCCTCATTTTAGAAGGAAAGATTTATAAAATATTGATATTTTAGGGAACTTTTAGCTTTGGAAAAGTTTCTTACGCAATAATGAATTAAAAAACAAAAACACGCCAGAGGATAAAAGCTTCTGCTTATTTAACTGAACACATCTCTGTGGGACATAATCTCTATATCATAAAATAGATTACCAGTAGATGTGACGAGTTTCCCACTGGGAACATCAAAAGATAAAAGGCGGTTATGGTGACTTATACTTTTTTGATTTGTGCCAAATATACGTGAAGAGCCGTGGCCTTTGCACTGCATTCTGAAAAACCTGTCAAACTCAGTTCACACCGTCTTCTGCAACGCTCTTTCAAACAACTAGGGATATAAAACATAGATATGTATCGAAAATTGATCGAGCGACTGCAATATTGTTTGAAAACTACAAGATAATGTTTGTTAAAAGGTATAAAATCAATTAAGATGCAAAGAATCAATTTCTTTCAAACTGCTTTTTCTCGTTCTTTGTCTTTTTATTTACATGTGATGCAAACAAAAAGATATTCATAAACTTGCTTCTTCCAAGTCAATACCTGAATACATTTATCTGTCAAATGGCATGAATTATTTCTTATAGCTTTAAATGCCATTATTTGAATAAAAAATTTAGCGTTTTTGGTAAAAGAATCAGATTATATCGTATTGCCAAACGATCTGAATATGAATAACATTTATTGTCAAGTAGGATTTTACCCTTACGAGGGATTTTTCCTGGTGATGATGGGGTCTACATTAAATAAAACAAAACACAATTTAACCTAGAAAAAGGAAGTAAGAGAAAATATTACAACATAATATATATAAATACGTATGAATTGCTTTGCAGTAGAGATAAAAATGACAGTAAAAGCAGAATGGCAGAACGATCCGTCCAGAAAAAAAACAACAAGTGAATAGCAGTCCAGGATGTTTCAGTCAGTGTGACAGTTTGAGTCAGAAGAGGGCAGGGAGAAAATATCGTACCGTACCAGACTGCTCCAGACAAGGCTATATGGACCCGCAATGGATTGAGCTCATTGTGCCATTTCTCATCCATGATGTCCCGTTAATTCGTGGAGCTGGTTGAAAAGTGATCATGGAAGAGAAATGAATAGTTGTGATTTTTGCCCGACTGGAATAATACAACACCAAGTGTTTTATATAATCGGAGCAAGATTTGTCAGATTTGCATGGCTTTGACATTTTACACCAAACTTCTTCCAACTGTAGGTGGCGGACATGCGCATGTAAACAGTAGCAAAGAAGAAGAACCTCGCTGCTTGTCCAGTGTGAACACGATAGTCTAAAGGCACATTCAAATGGCTGGTTTGAACGTAGCTTCACATGTTCTTTAAAAAAAAAAAATGAAAACAAAAATGAAAAGAAAAAGAACCCCTTTGTGCCATCTTTCCATTTATTTATTTATTTTTTATCTGTGCTATGAAAAGCTAAAAAAAAAGAAACTAATTGAGGTTTTTACTCATAAGCTCCATTATTGGACATAACTGACAAGTATGGTAGTTTTTTTTTGTGCTCTGCAGCTTCTTTTGTGTGTGGGCGGCAGCGTTCTCATTTTTGATTAAACAAAGACATCAAAAGTGGTTGTGTCTGTGTGTCAAGATTGAAACGATAATTACAGCCATTCAAGCAGAAAGTTCATAGTACAGGCGGGAATTAATCTGCGTTAGCTAGCGACTGTGTTGTGACGATAAACTCGCGGCGGCTGTCTGAGAGCGCACACGAGAAACTTCTACCATCTCCACTATCCAATTGTACTGGGGGTGGGGGGGGGGGGTGGGGGGGGTGGGGGGGGGGGGTGTTGGCACTAACTTGAATCCCAACTGAGTCTCTCTGTGGACAGTTGTCAGTCTGTGTGTCACAGACTGGTAAACTGTCGGTCTGTCTTTGCTTCCAAGCTGCCGGTATAGGCTCCAGCAACCCCTGCGACCCCCGCCCAGGACCAAGCAGGACTAAAAAAGACGGACGGATCGATGGAATCGCACTGCTTTGGATCTTGTTGCCATGGTAATACATTTACAGAGTCAGAAGATGGCAATTTGGAAACAAACAACACTATTTTGCAATCAAAATTTTTCTGTCAAAGTTTCTCCAACAATTACATTTTTCACAACAACAGTATTTAGTGGAAGAAAATATTAAAATACATTTTGTGGTACAAGCAACAAATGTGTTATAATTGTAGTTTGTGGACCCATGTTTTAGAAAAGCATGTTTCCCATGAAAAAATCCAAGATTTGAAGATACACATATATAGCACGTGTCAAAGTCAAGACCCGGGGGCCAGATCCGGCCCTCCAGATCATTTGATTTCATTGTTATTAATAGTCCAATGTTATCTTAAGTTTCATAATTTTGACAAATTATATTTTCACGGAGAGTAAAATACTGAAAGTTGTTTCAGGTTTAAGTTGATTTATTCTGGAATAATATTCCTGCCTGTTTTTATTCAACGTTATGTTAAAAAGTTACATTTTTTAAAATTTTAGAGAGCTAAATAAATGTTCATCCTCTTGGGCCTGTGACCTAAGGTGTGTTTTGGATTTTGACCCCCTTGGTACATAGGTAGATATTCCTCAAGTTAAAAAAATACAGCATTTTGATCATTAACAGCCCATAGTATTGAGACTGGGGCACACAGATATCAAATATGTTTGTAAAAATTGAGTATGGTCACTATTTAAAAAAATGGTCGCCATTTTGGATATTTCTCACAGCAAACATCCTTTTCTCAAGGAGGGGATCCACTGATCCATCCATGGCGAATTCGCTTCAACAAAATGCACAGATTGTCTGGTATATCAAACAAACAGGCTCTGTTGATTCCAGTTACTCATTCACATTCAATCTTATCCCATCATTGTTGTTTTAACATTACACATTACTTAGGCTAACTTCCTAATTTTAAATAAAATCCACTTTTTGGTTCTCTCACTGTTTTTCTTGAGAATGTATTCGTCATAAACACTAAACAGCGATCCTTCTTAGCCGATGTTGTTTTCAGAGTAACTGTTTTGCAGCATGACTGCACCATACAGATGATCAAAACTGATCAGCTAAATTTGAAATAGTGAACTACACTATAAAAAGTGAAACATTGGATCAATTAACAAAAGTTTTGTAATTTGTTACATTTAAAAGTATTACTTTTTATCAAATAAAAAAATTGTGTTGAGTAAACCATGAACTCAAAATTTAGATTTGATGAAAACTAATAATTTTAAATACAACAATGAACTGAACTTGTTCAAATTGATCCAAAGTTTCTCTTTTTTTTGTGTATCCAGACAAGGGTTGCTAAGCTTTTTACTTCCATTATTTTTTCGTTACTTTGCCTTAACCTTTCAATTCCTGGCCAATGATGGAAGCGATTTTTAGTCAGGTGGTTTTGTTTCCAGGCTTTAGTCCGAAACAGGAATCTGAATATAGAATAAATGAAGGTTTAGGACCAATTTAAGTTGACTCAGTTTGGACCAACAAACTTTTCTAGTTAATACACGTTTATTTCTTGTGAAACTGTGAGAATCAAACCAGGTCGTACTCTGACCAATCAGAAATTCAGATTTCCTAGTTATGTATCCTTTTTAATTCACAGAAGTGCCAACCATTTAAAAATGATCACAGAAGAGAAATTTAAAATTGCAGTTTGTAAGGTCTACTCTCTCTAAACCAGGCCTCGAGGGCCGGTGTCCTACATGTTTTCCAACCATCCTGCCATAGAAGCTCCTTATTGGTCAAACAGACCTGATCCAGGTAATCAGCAGCAGATATGGTTGGGTTTTCGGAAAACCAGCAGGAAGCCTGGCTTTGGACCGTGCGGGGGGACGCTAACAACAATGGAGGTCATCCAGAAGCGTATTTTTTTCAGCTTGGCTTTTGGTTCTTTGTATATAAATTTGATTGAAGATTGTCGCTGTAGAAGAAGAATACAGCCTCTTTCTTTTGTTGTAATGATCAATTTCAGTGTTACGCTAACTGGACCAATCCATTTTTTTATAGACCTACAACCAACGGGGGTCCAAAAATGCGCCCCTCTCATCTTAATTGTGTTTCCTTCCTTTCAAACAAGCTGAAACCACAGAAACACTTGGATAAAGAAGAAAAAACCCACAAACCAAACGTTATTCTTATTTCTAGTGACACTAAAGTAGAGAAAATGTAAAAAAAAAAAAAACGATTACAAACAAGACGTAATATGACCAAGATTGCCTTGAACAAATAATTAAACTGAATCTGCAACATGTAAGAATCCACTTGTAACATGTTGGTTTAAGTTTCACTGAAAAAGATGTGAATATGCAGCAGGCGATCCTCTAACCTGCAAAAGCGGGAGTTCCTCACTTATCTCAAAGAGCAGCCTATCAGCAGTAAGGGAAAACACTCAGATGGCAGAGCTGGTGTATTTGGTAGCAATGTACTGTGGAAAATAGAATTTCTGTTATCCTTTTTACAAGGCAAGTGACCCCTTGCCCTCTCGGTGGCTCTGTCCTATTTCTCCATTAGTACATGGAGACACAGCGGCCAACACTCCACACTGGCAGCATACAGCATTCACCACAGTACTTGCAATTATTTCAAAGCAGGCTTCCTAACACACACACACGCACACACACACACACTCTCACTGTCCAAGAGTCAATATTTTCTGAAGGATGGCCTGTCTCGTGAACTAGCAGGCGATCTGAGAGGGGGCCCCGGCGATGAAAGGGCCCGTGATTGCATTCGACCGTAGCCTTTACAAAGATGTCGTACATCAAATGCCAACAGATAAGAAGCCATCCAAGAAGAGTTAATCAGCAGAGCAGCTTTCATGGCCCCGCCGCAATTTGTCTCAATATCAGGAAGAAGAAGATGAGCTCTTTCAAAACAAAAGAGTTGAATTAATAAATGCATAACTTGAATACAACTCTTGTTTTTTGCGTTGTATGCGAGTGTTGTCTTAGACGATTCCCTGGCTTGAAGTGAAGGTCTGCTTTTATCTTACCGTACGCCAATACTCTTTGACCTTGAGAGCGAGCCAGCCAGCCAGCTGTGTGTAGGTCTGCTCTTTCGTGCACTTGTGTGTCCTCCCTCTACTCTCATTCAGCTGATTCAGTTGTGTTTGAGAGCCCGACCAATTTGCATTCTGAGTCATAGTGGAAATGCCTGCACAAGAGGCTGTTAAGCATTTTGCATATTTACCTGATAGGAGACGCTTTGTTTCTCACACAGAATGGATGTGAGCGACTGAGGTTTAATCACAGCAGCTGTTAACCCCTACTTCTGACCCCCTCCTTGTATTTGGCAGCCACATTTCAACCGAGTTCCTATGCCAAAGCAGAACAAACCATGAGATCAACGAAGGAGTGAGGTGTTTAACCGGGCCAAGAAGCTTGCCAAACACTCCAAAAATGCACAGTGAAGCACTCGAAGCCCAAGTGCTGAAATGACTTTGAAATTGCCTGGTGGAGTATTCATCCTCCTATCTGAGTGATACTCGGAGCGGTGAAAGCGCCGCATGGAAGAAAACAAACATTTGCTGACAAATATTGAGAAGAAAATTTTGTCCAATCTCGAGTTCGAGAGACACGTTTTAAAGCATAAAGGAAGAAGTAAACATTTATGATAAATAGGTGCACACAAGAAATCACGATTGGTAGGTGGCAGCCAATCACTGATGCGACGAAAGCGCCAACAGCTGCTGTTCTGTACACCTGCCAAACAGCAGGTACAGTAACAGCAAGTCTGTACCCCCACCAAGCAAAGAAATGATTGATTGTGCTGTGTTGTGAGGGACGAATACACAAATACAAACCCGGACTGGAGACAGGTCTTTCCTGAAGGATCCGGAAGAATAGAGGTGGACAAATGGTCGGAGAAACACAAGAGACCCTGTTGTGATTGATTTCAGGCACAGGTTAAGACTGCTCAAGCAAAATCCCAAATGGCCACAAAGCAAATAATACTGCTCTCTTCTCTCTAAAGTTTGAGAAAGTTGTGAAGCAAAAATACATAAAAAGTTGCATCAAAGGTGAAGTCAAGAAAGATGCACACAGAAAGAGAGATGTGGTGAGAAATGAGTTGGTCCAAAAGGATGACACAAATATAATCAATAAAAACAACGTTTAGCAAAAATTACAAAAGGAGTTTACACAAATAAACACCTTGCGTATCAGAAGATACTCAGTTGTAACAGTAAAATATGTCCAACACAAGAAGCATTCAACTTTTATCTGTTTGCTAGGCTGTTGGACAGGACAAGATTATAAAATAATGAGGTAAAGAAATACAGTATTTCTTAAATAGTCAGGGACATTTTAGTAGGGATGTTCTGATCAAGTTTTTTTAGCCTGATCCGTTTCATTTGATTTTGAGAATCTGCTGATACTGAGTCTCGATCAGATTCTTTCACACTTAAAAAATAATAATAATAATGGATTAGATTTATCTGCGCTTTTCAAGGCACTCAAAGCGCTTACAGTGCATATCAATTATTCTTTCACTCCTCATTCATACTTGGTGATGGTAAACTACAACTGTAGCCACAGCTGCCCTGGGGCAAGCTGACAGAGGCGTGGCTGCCAGTTCGCGCCTACGGCCCCTCTGACCATCACCGGAACATTCATACACATTCACACACCAGTGGAGCCACACTGGAGGCAAGTGGGGTTAAGTGTCTTGCCCAAGGACACAACGACATTTTGGCTGGCGGGAGCGAGAATCGAACCGCCTATCCTTCGATCATTGGCGGACCTGCTCTACCACCTGAGCCACCGTCGCCCGGTGGAGCTGATCCAGGTTCTCTCTTATTTTATTCACCTTATTTACTATTTAACATTTAAACAGTGCACTTCTGTGAAGAAACTTGAACAATCAAGTAAAACTATTAACAAGTAAAAATTTTTTTATGTGAAAATTTGGTGATTTTTGTTTAAGTTTCTTCAGAACTTTGAACACTTGTTGACCATATGTGACTTATATTTACATTAAAAATAAAAAATTACTTTCTTACAAAATTGCTGTCGTACCTTGAATATGATGAGGAGTTTTCACGACGAGCTCAAATCAATAAAAGCATTTATTTGTTTTGGTTGTATTTGAGACATTACTTTCTGTTTTTGGATTTCTTTTTGCTGGAGCTTACACTTTTTAGACGGTCCCTTGTCTACAGTCTTCATTCAATTCCCATTAAAATAAATGAACACGAATTATCTTTTTATTTTGAAATGTCAGTTTTAAATGTTTATCAAAAGAGTTATTAAGCCAGAATCTGTGAGATTCTTGTTAACTTTATTAAATTGTTTTTATGCACTTTGTATTGAGGCCGGTGCCATACAGGGCTGGGTATCGATAATAATTTCCAAAATTGATTCAATTCACCAGATCCTGGATCCATCCTATTTCGATTTTTCCCTATTTTTTTCAATTCACTCAATTCAGATCGATTCAATTTTGAGTTTACACATTAAGACACATTTGTTTAGAAATACATTGTTTATATATATATATATATAAATTGAAAAAATTCACATTAATTTTGTGATCGGATCGGGACACCCCTACAATTTAGATTAATAAAATAAGTGTGCTTTTGTACACATAAAATAAAATAGTTTGACTTGACCGGTCAGTGAAATAATAGAATAATGTCTTTGACATTTAGAACAAAAGAAAATCCGTTAGTTTTACACTTTTGTCAACTTACCACAATGTCACACAAAACATATAATCATGCTAACACCAGCGTCATCACAACCCTTTTGAATCCAACTCATTCCCAGCAGAAGTCAAACATACAATGTGTTCTTCTTGTTACCATGTCCCCCACTGCTTGGTGTGCTCTCCACATCCTGACCTTGCATCCTCTCTGTTTGGTGCAGTCCATCCACCTTGTCAGGAGACAGACTCAATTTTGTTCAAGGCTGAAACATCCCAGGGGTAGAAATCTTCTCATGTACCTAGAAGTTCAGACGCTCCCTCCTTAAGCTCTTAAGACACGTCTACACCCACTGTCAGCATCGCTTCTGCCAGTCTTCCCCTGACATAAACGGCTGTCGCCATCGATTAGCCCCCACCATGAAAGCAGCCCACAATTCTACAGTAAACATTAGAGTCGGAATTACATCATTATGTGTGATGCTGTTTCAGAAAATACCTTTTGCATACCCTGATGTATCAACAGAAAACATATATGCACAAATTTGTATAGGAGCGATTCTTCTATAAGCATGTTGAGACACATTTACCAGAATAGATGTGTGACCTTGGAGAAGTTTCTTCAGACATCTGCTAAGCGCCTCATCATGTAAAAGTTGAGTTTTATTTTCTTGTGTTGGCGAGCCAAGAACAAGGAGCACGTGCCAAGAAACCTTCCACCAAGGTTAGATGAATGACAACGCTGAGTTACGAAGACTGGAAGTGAGGAAGGAGATGGCCGAACAGAGAATCAGACAAGAGGAGGCTGTGCAAACATTCATATAGTATGTACATTTTTTATCATTTCTTTATCAGTTTTGTCAGGATGTGGTGGAGCAAAAATGCAGGAGACCAGGAACTTCAAACATTTAATAAATAACCAAAATATGACAAAAACCCATTGAGAAACAAAATGGTGACTGAACAGAACAAAGCAGATGAGCTGACAAAGAAGAACTGAAAACCACACACCTACATAGACTGAAATGAAGACAACTTTGAATCTTGACAAGCCTCAAACGGAGCATGAACAAAACCCAAAACATAACTGAAAAAAACCAAACCAAACTCTGCAATCCTCACAGTACCCCCTACCAAAAGGGTAGATCCCAGATGCCCAAAAAAAAGAAAAATACTTGGCAGGAGGGGACAAATAGAAACAAAACCAAAACAAGTTGATGAAAATATCCTTTTTTTTGTTTTATCATGATTATTTTAAAAGTACATATTGGTTTTCATTCATCCCCATCATTTTATACAAAGTATTAAAAAAAAAAACTGGTTTAAATTTTAGGTTGAGCTGTTGAATAAAGCGGATTCAACAAGTTCAAACCAGGAAGGTTTTCAGAATTTGGGAGAATTTGTCTACATATTAACGTTTATTTATTTAGCAAATCCCACTTTTGACAAGGAACCTTTTTGCTCTATAAGTTCAGATTTGTTTCAAATGACTTCAAACAACAAATATATGAGCTTCAAGCAAGTAAAAATATTTTACAAATATTGTGTTTCAGACATATATTTGTAGTAGACTCACTAAAATGGACAGAAAACACAGAATTTTAAAATAGCAACTATTCCTAATTTATAAAATGTTGGTAAATTAGGTATATTTCTATTTATTTATTTATTTATTTGCTGTTTTATTTTGAAGGTGACCATTTATGTTTCTTATAGTTTTATTTTGGATTTACTTCTCATCTCATTTGGGATTAATTTCCATTTTTTTTGCTTCCATTCCATTTTATCATCTGTTCATGTGCAGTTCTTAGTCTCTTCCTTACTTTTTTGTTCTCATCCCAGGTTTTCTTGGATTTCCTTCCTCTTTAGCAATTCTATTCTTTACTTTCTGGTTATTTAAAGTCCAAGGAGTGTTTTCCTTTCTTTTGGTCCCCTTTCCTGCCCTTTCATGTCCAGCGCGTCCACTTACATTCTATCTTTGCACTTCCTAAAGCCACATGGATGTGCCGTTCCATACCCCCCCTCTCGAATGTCAACTTCTGGAACTCCGCGCTGCTCCCAGTCCGGTTTTATGAGGGGGACAGCTCATCCACCATTTGTGAAATAAATAAACCAGGAGACACTGAGTATCCCAAGATATATGGGGCGTGGGGCGAGCCGCAGATTCCCCGAAGGGTCTCTGACTTGTCGATAGGTTAAAGCCTTCTCTTAGAATCCAGGGTAAAAGACGAGCCATCTATCAGGCCTCAACTCACCCTATAGAAGGAAGAGGGGGGAGAAAAACCGGATGATTAATGTGGCTTCCGTGAGGTCAGTCTTTTTCTCCAGCACACACACGAGCTCAAACCCAGATGCGAATGCATTCTCTCACACCAAAAAAAAAAAAAAAAATGCATGTACGCACTCACCTTTCTACACGAGTGCTCACACAAAAGCACACACACACAACACCAGAGGGTTATATTCCAGAGGATACTAGATGAAAAATGTCTCGGCTCAACTCTGCTCTTGGCTAACCTCCATGGTGAAAAGAGGGGTATTGAATAAAGAACGATACAGCCGGGCCTTATTTATAAATGCTCCTGCTGAGCCAGCGGCAAGCATCACAGCGCAGCGAGCACACACACACACAAACACGCGAAAGCTTTCAGTTTCACCATACTGTAATATCCATCACCATGACTAACCAAACCTCATCAGCAGATGATGTGCATACGTGATTGCCCCAGTAAATGAGCTCAGAGGAACATAGGAAAAGCTCCATATCAAAAAAAAGCCTTTTTGGAACAACAATCCCGATTTAACATTGACAAACCTCAGCAGAGATAATTCTGTTTTCCACGTATTACAACACAAAGTAATTAATAACTGAGAGAAACTCAAAAAAATTGAATCCAAAATCACTAAAAAAAACCCATATTTTGCGTTTGACAGGGACATGAATGAAAATTAGGTCCCTATTTGATTTTTCCCTAATGGTTGTTCTTGAGCTCTTTACTTCCTGTTAGAGAACGCAGTGGGGATCTATTGTAAAAGAGCTGGATTGTTCGGCCATTAAATGCAGCCACACTCAAGTGGATTCATTTTTGTCTGGCCACAAAGGATTCCTGAGAGCTTATAAGCCGCACATTAATATGACCACAGATCAATGAGGCTGTGAGCGGTCTGAAGGTACCGCTGATGGATTGGCTGGATTTAGAAGGGAACTGAGATAGATGTGACACAAGTCTGGTAGTTTGGAAGCGCTCACAGCCACTTCAGTTACACTTTTTTTTAGTTTGTTCAAATTTAGTTAGATTTCATGTATCTGTCAGACAAAATTAAATTGTCATCACGTCTTTTATTCGTTATAGATTCAAAAAGATATAGATCGTGTCCTGCTAATTCATTACAAAATTAAATTTAATTCATGTGTGTTTACGAGTGCTGACAAAAGAAGAGTTTTCAACCTTTTTTGAGCAAAAGTACACCGTTTCCTAGACCTTTTCCCTTCACAATCCTGCCAGAATTTTTTTTGTACTAATTGAGGTGGAAAAAAGCAGGAAGTTGCAGATGTTTCTCCTAAATATTGTAAGAAAAGTTGCAATTTTCTTTAATCATGATTTTCAGGTAAGCTAGTTGAAATGTTGTATTTATTAATATGTAATTTTATTTACTTCACAAAAAAATAATATATTCTTTATAAAAAGTGATTTAATCTTTTCAAAAATATTTTTTTATGTTTTTTACTAGAGCAACTGTAATGTTAGAAAATAAGGCTTTAAATTTTAGATTAACAAAACTAACATTATATTCATAAAAAGTGAACATATTGAAGTTTTATTTGTTTTTATATGTCTTAATCAAAAATATAACTTTAACTTTAAATTTTTCAAAAGTTAATGAAGTCTTTAACTTTAGCTGTTATTTTTGATGGAAATTCCTCCCATACTCACTACATAGTGCACTATAGTGTGTTCACCATTTTGGAGTCCTGCCAAAATCTACAATTCTAAATCAGTGCACAAGACATTTCTCAGAAGTCTTTACAAAAAATAGCATACATTGATGCTTACTAAATTAGCAAATATGGACCACAATGCATTGCGGCTGAACAATATTTGCAAAAAAAGAAAAACGTGTTTAAATGTAATTTTTAAATAAACCATCAACATTTTCCTCATCAGAACATAGTGGAGTCACAAATACACGTGAAATGTTCACATTTATTTGTATATTTATTCTTTGACGTCATTTCCGGTGTTTAGAAACCACTTCTGATTGGTCAGACTGATGATGTATGATGAAGAATGATTGGCTGTAATACAAAAAAATATGTATACATATATATATATATATATATATATATATATATATATATATATATATATATATATATATATATATATATATATATATATATTCTGCCATTCAGCTTAGAGAACCACTCCAAGCACGTTTTGATCAATTGTAAATCGTTCCCAGCGGTCTTTTAATTATGATTATGGTGTTCTTAGCCAAAGAAAAAAAAAAAACCTGTCTTTTTCTAGTTCATAGTTTCTGCAGAGTGGAAGGAGTTCATAGAAAATTTGCCTCTTAGTTGTGAGTGGGACAGTTGGCATGGAGCGACCCCGCCCCTCTTTCCCTCTCCGCTTCTTGCTTACAGCCCCTCACAACTCCAATCTAAAATTACATAAATGGCAAGTGATATCGGAGCTACCCAATCCAATTAAGCCACATGGCAGCTGGGATGTGGAAACCGAAGATGTCCATGAATCTATTTGTTTGCAAGTGGATGCATCAGGATGGAACAGAGTAGAGAGCTGGTGGCCCACCCAGTGTATTCTATTTCTTACAGCTGCTAGCTTTTTCAGATTTTTTTTTTGTCTGCTCCTGATTCACAGTGATTTGAATAAAAAAAAAAAATTCTTAATGTATGTGCTTCATCATTAGAGAAAGGCCACAAGAGCATGTTAAAACCACCAAAAACAGGATTTTCATCGGAGTGGGATTAAAAAAAACAATACAGATCCAGACAAAAGGCTTTAAAGATTCAGGTTGAGATTACGAGAAGTGGTTAAATAGAGTGTCCTTTGTCATTTATTCAAAGAAAATTCAAAGCCCCCCGTAATAGAAATGTTTCTTTGAGAAATAAGAGGTATGACTTTAAGACTAAATGCCACATTTAATGACTTCTTTTGTGCTTCCATTCTTGGTCCTGAAGACTCATTAGGTTTCTGCACTGGGCTTTCCAAGAATCACATGCCAATCAAGTATTTTTTTTCCCCCCTTTTGATTTTTTTTTTTTTTTTTTTTTTTTTCAGCTTTGGTGCTTTTTCAAGCAAGGTGGTGTTTGGAACCAGCAGTGACACATCTGAAAGAGTGATGAAAAAATATCCCGTGGTACCCAGTGGATTTAGGACCAGTCTGTCTGTTAGTCTGTCCCGGTGTGGGCGGGGCACATGGCTGGCCCCAGGCCCCGGACTATCACTCAGGCTGATGTATAGGTCCACAGGGTACAAATGAAACCTGTCACAACAAGGGTAATGATGTCAGAGTCACTATAGTTCACTGTTACTGCAGAGGGAGGGAGATGAGGGGATAAGACAGGATGTGTGGGGGGAGAGAAGGAGGTTGAGTGGAGAGGAGGATAAGGGGCCGGAAGAAAGGGAGGAAGCTGGGAAAGCAGGAAGTCTTCAATATATGTGGAGCGAAGGGGAGGGATGGAGGCAGAAAGGGAATACGGTGTCGGAACAGAATGGAATATTAGGACAGCAAGTGTAAAAGCTGTGAGACGAGCGGGGAGAGATGGAAAAAGAAGGAGGAGGGATGTTAGGAAACAGAGGCTGAAAGAAGAGGGACACCCTGGCAAAACAAGAAAAGTCTAGATTGATCATGTGAGAAGTCAGTATGAACTAAAGAGGAAAAAAAGATCTCATTTTTAAAATTCATTTGATGTTTTGAAACTCATTGACTTTGATGCAGATTGGTGTTGACATCCCCAAACAAAATATCGACAAATCAACCTCCAAAAGTGTCAAACTATGATGGATCACAAAAACTAAAATTTACTGAAGAAATAAAAATGATGGCGCTGAGTATCATCAATACTTTTAAGAATTGATTTAATTCAATTCACTAGAGCCAGAATCGATAAAATTCAAATAAAAAAAAATAATTTTTTATTAGTTCTATCCTCTCAAATCAATTGAATCTATACTACGTTTACACGGTTTACATCTTTAGACACATTTGTTTATATTAATCTGATACAGTTCATATTCTGTAACATTTATGAGTGAAATTATAGGATTGTTAATACCATACAACGTCACGTCACATGGTTTCTCAAAAGGAGAAGCTCCAACAATTGTTCTGCCTCTCCTGGAGGGTGTTTCAGTTTGTCCACTAGGTGGCGATAATGCTATAGCATTACACCTTATTCCAGAAAAAGAAGAAAGTATGAGCAAAAAACGATACTTTAGACCACAAATGGTTACTTTAAAAAAATATTTTCTTAAAAAAGTTTTGATAATTCCTGCCTGTTATTATATAAAGATGTTAATTTAGTCAGCAAAATTACTGCTGACTGGGTGTTAGCATCAGCCATCCTATGGGAAATTACATTATATGTTAGCTAGCGGACTTTAGTTTCATTTCCCAGATCAATCTTCATTTTTATGGATTGATTATCGATCTATGATTCAGACTAATAAATCAATTTTATCAACCCAACCCTAAAAAATTACAAAACTCAAACCAAAAACAATAAATATGAAATACTTTTCAATCAAAAAATGGAAGGATGGAAGGAGAAATAAACAGACATGAAGAGGGAAAAAAACAAATAAATACAGCCTCAACAGGGCACAAACCAGCGTCCTGCTTGTGCCTGTCCAAAGCCCGGAAGCGTCAGGTGAAGAATTTGACGTAAATCTTATAAGATCAAAGGAGAAATAGATATATTGACAGATGAACTGACAGTATGTTTTCTAAAGTATTTTAGGGGTTTAGAGGGATATGACACCCCAAACTCTCAGCACACCCAAATTCACTCCCCTGATATCCTACCTGTGGTGCATAGAGGGGCTGGCTAAATCTGGGACGGACCCTAAAACAATCAAAACTCTGAAACCAAACATGTTTTTTACCCTTATGTTAAGTTTGAGATGAAGAACAAAAAGAGGTGATGTGTGAACAGGATTATCTCACCTGTGTAGAAGTAGTTACCAATCCAGACAGGATTTTAATAGAGCATGTGTCCTCTTTGTTTCACTTTTTCACACTTTTTTTTTTTAAGTATGACAGGCTCTTGTTCTCTGATAACTATGTGTTGCTTGTGTTACCTCAACCTTCCCTGTTCTATCTTTCATTCTCCTGCTGTCCTCGTCCTCCATTATCATTGACATCATCCTTCCCTCCACACCCTCTCCTCCGTGCCACTCCATCCACAACGATACACAAACACACAGTTGTTGCCGGCATCCTCTCTGCCTCTGTCTCTCCAGCAATCTCGACCCATCTCAAGATGTGGCCACTAATGGATTGAAAGTCTTGGGGAAGAGGCAACAGTCATTTAAAGATTAATGTCAGCCTTAGTATTCTGAAGGGCATCCAGCCAAGCCTCTATGTGTGTGTGTGTGTGCGTGTGTGTCCAGTAGAGGACGTGCACATGTCATCTCTGCAAAGATGCCTTCTTCATTATCAGCCATTAGGCAGAGACTTGGAAAGGAAGGAAGAGCGGGACGGTTAGCTGGCATGCTGGCAAAAGTGCACATCACAGCTCCTCACTTTTGTCTCACCACATACACTAACTCACGACTCAATCAACACTCAGGTGTACCGAAATAACACTATTGTCCTCAAAATTAGTCATTATTCCAAAAAAACTGAAATAATTGTTAGGTAAATGCATGCAAAACGATTCTGCGCCATTTAAAATAAAAGTCCAGATAAGGGGTGTCCAAACTTTTTGCAAAGAGGAATAGGTGAAAAAGTGTGAGGGCAACAACTCGGCCAGCATTCTGTGAACCCCTAAAACACCATTAAATGCAAATTAGCTGTTTAATAAAAATCTATTAGAAGGGATGCTTTTTTTCTTCACATGGAACTAAAATACATCTAATGTGAATTTTGTTTCAGAAGATCAGAAAAAAAAATAAAATAAAAAAAAAAGTCTGTCTAGAAAAGAAAAAACTGGATTCACATGAAATGTTACCAATGTTACCACTGTTAAATCAACACATTCTCAGTCTTAAGTCTACATAATGGATGGTTAAGGAGCTTCCGTTTCAAAAAACGACAATTTAGGTGTTCCCAACTCATCGTTTTTTGAGTTAAATGGGGGTCCTTAACCATCAATACGTGACAACTTGAGAAGGAGAATGTGTTGGTTAAATGCTCACTGTAAAATTCCCAATGTAAACCACGAGAACAATAAAGAAGAAGTTGACGTTCAATGTTATCTCGTCCTACAAACCACAAAAAAAGTCATATTTCCACCAGTTCAAATTGCTTTTATCATCAACTTTCCTTTTTAATATTCACAATAAACATTTCAGAAAATGACAGAAGGGTCCAACAGCAGTGTTACCACAGGTTTACAACAGCTTAGAATGGATTTCAGCCAATCACGATCAAGACATTGTACACATAGATTTTAAAAAGCCACATATTACTGATTTAATAATATGAGTCTTTGGGCCGTTTGAAAGGGGTGCGCATCTGTCCCTCGGGCCAGACTTTGGACATGTCTGGTCTAAATGAGAAAATGACCCTATCCAAATGCAAAACTGACCAGTGGGTTATAAAAATATAAATCCATCCATCCATCTTCAACCGCTCATCTGGAAAAAAATAATAAAAAGTAATAATAAAAGTAACAACTGCTTGGTTTTTGAATGGCAAAAACTCAAAAAAAAAACCTACCAAAACACCTTTGTGTGGGAAATTTGATCCCCACATTTGACCCATCCCCTGGGGGAGGGGTGAGCTGCAGACACAGCTGTGCTCACAACCCATTTGGTGGTTTTAAATTCCAATCCAACCTCTTTTTGATACATTTCAAGCAAGAACATCCCACTTTTCAGAGTCTTTGCCATGACTTGACCGTGGATTCAAACCCATGAGGTCCAGGTTCAGGGTAGACACTCTACCATTATACCACAAAGCAGACAATTTGAGTTTTTTAAAATCAAATTAGGCTTTTTAAAATTTAATATATAGATTTCTGCTGATTGTTAAAAATGTATTTTTTTCAATGGATGTTTTATTTGATTTGATTTTTGGTCAGCACTTTTCTAAATCACTTTGCAAACTGTTTATCCAGTCCTCAAAGACTCCATTGTTAACAAAACATTCAAATAACCTTGAGAATTATTCCTATTTTCTTTTTTTGGATCCTTTTTAGTAAACTAAACGTTGAGTTTGTGTGAAAACCCCAGTAGAATAGCAGTTTTGGAGACACGCAGACCGTGTCACGTCAGTTCAAAGTCACTGAAACTCGCCCCACTTTCCCGTCCTGATGCCGGGCTTGAACTTCAACAAGTTTCCCTGATTGTGTCTCCAATGTAATCCGCCTCTATTATTGACTGATTAAATATTTGCGAGAACACCCGATTGAACAGGTGTAGCTGATGTAGTCGGTGAGTGTACATGGTTTTCAGTGTTGATTGGCATTCCTGAAGGGAGAGGAGGGGGGGGGGGGATGCTGGGACTCAGCTGACTTTCATCCAGAGATCACGGTAGCAACAGCTCTTACTGACCCATTCCCATCATCCGTTGATCTATTTTAAAAGTTTTCCCAGTGGTCTTTTAATTATGTTAGTACTGTTAAATTAAATGAAAAAAACTGTGTTGTTATTATAGGAGATATATTCTTTAGAGCATAGAGTTCAATTGAAATGTATCGAGGATGAGGACTGTTGAAACAGAGTAAGCCCGCCCCCACATCCCATCATCCATCTGTTTTCAAGCTCTCCCTCTAGCTTACAGCCCCTCAAAATACTCTGAAATGTAATGTTTAATGTACATATTTTTAAAATATTCTTTGACAGATTAACAAAACAAACAAACGAACAGACAAAAACAAAGAAAAAACGGAAAAAAAGACGATTGGTTCAATGTGTACAAAGATAAAATTAATGTGCAAGGAGTTGCATTCACACAATACATCAAATATAAAAAGAATCAGTATTATGGAGGATGGACATTCGGAACTAAAACACAAAATCTCTTTTAGTAATTGTGGCGAAAATGTAATTTTCTTGATATATGAGTCAATCCATTACTTTATTTATAAAGAATTTTCCATCAACATGTCCATGAACACAAAGCGCTTAATAAAAAAGCTAAACGGATATAAAATAAACAGTTTAAAAAAATCATAAAACACATGAGACAAAAGGCAATAACAATTTAAAAAATAAACTTAACAAAAATAAATAAATATGTAATTATAAATGTATGAAAGGACATAAAAAGAAAACATTCAAATGAAATAAAATAAAACAATATAAAAAGCTTTGGCTAAAAATTGAGGAGGCACGGCATTGATTAAAAGAAAAATAAAACAATGATAAACCATAAAAGCCAAAAAATGCTTAAAAGTCCAACAAATGAATTTAAATAGTTGATTAAATGAATTATGTAAAAGTTGTTAAAGAGATGTCTCTTTAATTTACATCTAAAGATTTCCACATATGTCTTCTTTTTTCATTACAAAAATGACACAAGAACATTTTAAAACTTACTATTTTTTGATCAAAATGGATTTTTGAGAACAGATTCTGCAGTCCTGACATATTTTTGTTTGATAAAAAATTATAGTGACTTACCTCATTTTCATTTAGATTTAAGATTTTATCATAAAAACAAAACTGCTAGTTTTTTTTTCCTCGAACATATACAAAAAATATTTAGGGTTCACTTATGTTTTGTAGCTTTTCCTGAACTTGTAAACTCTAAAATTTTTACTCATAGGTGGTCTGTGAAGAAAAATATTGACAGAAAATCAATAAGTTCACAATCATAAAAGCATAACCCTGCAGAAAAAAAGGGTTTCTGACTTATATTATATCCCAAATACAAACTGACACAACCAGAATATCAGACACAAAACTTGAAGCATCAAACATTATTAAATTAATTTACGCTTTACAATGGCAGTTTGACAATTTGAAGTTCCTTAAGCCGCAAATCATATTTAATTTCAGAGCAGTCAAAACATCCTTGAGCTACAAATGGAACCCCTGGCTGCCCATTGAGTTCAACTCCTTCTGAATGATGGCAGCTGAGACAACAACCCTCTGCTTCACAGCAAGGCCATGTAAACCTCTCTAATGAACGCTAACAGTCTCCGAATTTCAAAACCATCTAAATTAAACGCTTAAAAAACTATAAATACTTTAAGCCGATTTAAAGTAAACTCAGAGATAAATCGGCACGACTCTGGAATTTTTAAATGTAGCAGTCAGATGAGGAATGATTTGTAAACCTAATGTTCCTTAGTGTTTTTGAAATAAATCAATAGCAGAGAGGCTTATTTATAGTTCCTCCAAGCAACTGATCATTCCAATTCCTCCTGCAGTGGAAAAGGAGGATAGACTCGCATATAAATTTTCTAATATTGAACAGCAACGAAATCTAATGGGCAGCCAATGGAGAAATCTCGGAAACAGCAGGCAAAGACGTGATTATGGCAGTAAATAGAGGGCACGCACACACAAGCACGGGGCCACACTTCTATAGTCGGCGCCATAAAGAGTCAACAAACGCATATGCATGAGCTCTGTCCTACAAACACACATATTTGCTCACCCCGTGTCAAAGAGCAGCTTTTATTTCTCTGCTCCTTAGAAATTTCTGTGCAGAGCCCGGAGGCAGAGCAGACACTTTCAAAGTCTGCGGCGTGCGCCTCAGAAAAAAAAAAAAAAAAAAAAAAAAAGTGAGAGCGGCAACCCGAGCTCCACTTAATATTTAATGTGTCTGTCTGGTGGTCATAATCGCTTTAAGAACAATAGATGAAAACAAAGGGCGCCGGGAAAAAAAAACTGCAGCAGAGGTTAAAGCCACATCTCAGACTGGCAGAACCGTTTGGTGAGAGGAAGCAGAGACAAAGATAAGAGAGAAGAAAAGCACTCAGAGACATGAAAAATAAATGACAGGTGACTATCAATGTTAAGTAGGAATGGCATTTGACCTGCAGGCTGAGTAAAGGACCCTATAGCAGTGTAGAGCTGTTTGCAAAAGTGAAGGAAAGAAGAATGTTTGGCTGGTAGACAATGTAAACTTTGGGATATATTAAAAAGAAAAAACACAACTTTTTTTTTACATTTTATACTTTTTATAGTTTCAATTTTTTATGTTTTTTTTCATATTTTATTGTTTAAACCTGAATCACAGCAGGACTTTTTTAGTGTTAAAACTACAATTCTTTTTAACAATATTTCCTATCCGGCCCATCAGACGGTTTAATCTGGCCCAGTCACAAAAAGAAAAAGAAAAAATAGATTGTTGGAAAAAAAAAAATCAAGTTTCCAGCCCATTCCTGTGGTGAGTTATGGTTTTACTAACTATTTAACACCAAAGCTCCAGCGTTTATGTTCTTAGATTTATTGTAACTTACAGTATGTTAAAGATTTTGTGTTTAAGCGTCACCGGCGACGCCTCAGATGTCAAAGGGTTAAATAAATGACTGCAGTGCGCAATTTCGCCACTAGGGGAAGCAAAGGAAATGCAATACCAGCATAACAAGAGATCAAGAAACAAACATAAAACAACAATGTAATAATAAGTGATTAGGCTACTATGTTGTTTGCTGTTTTTTAAACTGAGAAAAAAAAAAACTACTGATAAGAAGTTGACCAAATGTTATTTTGCGATTATGTTGCTGGTCCGGCCCACTTGAGATCAGACAGGTTGAATGAACCAACATGAGTTTGACACCCTTGATTTAGAATTCATATTAGTTCATTTTGAACAATCCAATTGAAAGGGTAGGTACTTGCAAGTGAACCCTTGAGGGTCTCGGCAACAGTGTGAATACACAAAGACTATGTAGCATGCCAAAGAGTGGAAGAGACAGTAGCTAGTCAGTATGTAGCATAACCACAATGTATGGCTGGAAAAAAAAACCAAATAACTCTGCAAATTGAATGTTTTGATAAATTTGTGGTTGCCGATGCGATTTATAGTCGATATTGGTTCATTTTGAACAATCCAATCCACTGACTGAAAATCGATCCAGAGCAACTTTAGCCTAAAATTCCACGAGTGTGACTCAGAGAAAAATAATGAAACTTGCTCTTACTGTAGATTCTTGTAATCAGTAGTGATGTTTACCCAGATTCCCTTGTATTTTCTTGTAACATTAATCATAGTGTATATTAAAATTATGATGTACACAAACAAACAAGTAAAGAAAAATGAATGGCAAATCCCTTTACATTTAAGTTTCATAAAGTTTAGCTCAGTGTTTTTTCATTGAAAAATTTTACAAACAGAACATTATACCACACTGTATGGTCACATGTCTTTGCAAAAATTAAACAGTAGAAATTATCCTCAATAAAACTTTTTTTAAGCAATACATTATTTTTAAAGAACATAATATTTTCAATTATCAGAGAAACAAATCTAAATATGAACATTTAAAGCAAAAAATTTTAAGCTACGCAATGCGCATTTGACAAGCCATAGTGTTCACCCTGGAGAGGCAGGGAGGGGCTTCTTCTTCTTCTTTTCTACTGTTTACAAGCACATGTCTTCCATCTACAGTTGGAAGAGGAAAAAAGAAGGGCAAATCTCACAAACTGGGCATAAAATGGAAATGACATATGAAATATGTGTCTGGGTTATCACGGGTTATGCTCGTTGGCCTAATAAACCATCTTGGCTCCAAGTTTGGTGAGTTTCTAAGTCCCTGATTGGTCAACGTTTAGCTTGGTTTAGGTGTTATGGCTGTACGCTGTGCATAGTAAGTACAAAGCTTGCTGAGCTATGTATGAACACTAAAGGACAGATTTAACAGATTTTAAAGAATCAATGCAAATTCTATTAGTTTCATTAATAGTTTTTTTAATGTATAACATGAGAAAAAATCTGATATTCTAAAGATATATTAATCTCACACATTTTTTTAACATGAAAATGAACAAAAATGCTGTAATGAGTTTCAATCTGAGTATTTGAGGAAATTACACAAAAACTAATAGTGTAATTCATTTTTTAAAAAAGCAACAACAAATAAAAAAAAAACTTGAAAGTGTTAAATCATTTTTCCTTCTCCCAGGGAAAGATGAAATTCTCCCTCTTTTGAACACACTGGAGGAATGAAAACTCATAGTACGGAGGTGTGGTGGGGGCATGTCTCAGGTGGCTATCTTACCAGATCTGTGAGGAAATGTATTACTTTCATTTTCAGGCTCAAGTGGCGGATAGCAGGAAGGACAATCGGAAGTGTCAGTCAGTGTCAGGGCTGTAGGACGGCAGGATAAGACTCTCCAATGGTTTATCTCTGTCATTTCAGATGTCTGATACGGCTGAGGGATTATAATACCTTTAAAATTCTATTAGTGTTGCCATCAGGATTTTGCACTGACATACAAATACACAAAAACTTCCTTACACAATAACATGTCATAACATTTTTCTACAGTAGTTATAAATTCAATTTAGTCAAAAGTGTGTTAATGTGTTCCATAAAGATGATTTTGACCCTGAGAGAAATTTTTTTTTTAGTGTTGAACTAAAACATCTGACTTATTTCTACTAAAGTAGAAGAAATGTTAATGTGATCTTATGGAATTAAGTATTTGTATTTTCAATTTTAAGACCCAAGATCATAAAAAGGTTGATATATACAAAGAGAAATACTGAATACTGGATATTTGTTTAGTTATGATGAGGCCTTTTAATATTTAATTTACTTAAATATTTAAACATGAGGATAAGCCTCTTGAGATGCAACATCTTGTTGTCCTGTATCAAACATTTACAAGAGTGGATGAAAAACAACAAACTAAGAAAAAAAAGACAAAAAAAAAAGAAGGGAAACAAACAATGCAGTTTAATTGGCTGTATGATTTTAGCGTCCTCGTGCAGATTCACTCATACGTGCACACATGATCCACAGTTTAAACAAAAGGTGAAATAATAATAAATAAATAATAATAATAAATGTGTCTCAAGGTTGTTTTTGTGGATAAATGCAGCATTTTATGAACTGATCACAACATGTTATTGTAGTAAAGCGCAGTAGAATACAGCAACAATTGAAGCTGGAGGCTAACAAAAACACTTCAGTCAAGCTAGCAAGATGATCAATATAGAAACGCTTAAAACCAACAGCAAGTGTGTCTATAGTATGTCTTAATACAAACAACAACCAACAAAAGCATTTGAATTTTTTTTTAATTTTTTTTATGCTAAGTTCTGCCTGTGCTGCTGACAGACAGACGGCTACAAAGCAGCTGCTAACTGCTAAGTGCTAGCTCTGTGATTTAACCACTTAGGACCCGAGCTGTTCATTGATATGCTTTTTTTATTTTTCTGACAGAGAAATACAAGTTAAGAAAAAATAAATAGTATGGTAATAAAACAGAAAATGTGATTTCTTAAAAGGTGAAAGACTTAAGTTAAAAAAATCTCGTTAGCAAAAAAAAAAAAAAAAAAATAATAATACACTGTTCTAGTGACATCAATCATGAATACTCATCGTCATAGTCATGCTAAGTTATCATTAATTTTTAAGACTTTCAAATGAAGACATGAATCACATTTGGCTACAAATATTCCATTGTTCTAAAGATATAAAAGATACAGTCTCATTACTAATTATCATCTACATTCACTAAATAATAGTTATTTTTTTGGGTACTAGTTACACTTTTTTTTCTTGTTTGTTAAAGTTACTTCACAGAAGTCCTCTTTGAATATTAAATGATAAAATAATTTCAATGAAACCATGAAAAAACCTGAATCTGTTTATTACATTAGTCAATTTTAAAAATGTGTTACAAAAGTATTGGATTGGAACAAATTGGGACATCCCTAATGAAATAAAAGTCTATATTTGGGAGGAAAAATAATAATGATAGCAATTATAATAATAAGTAAATAAAAAACCCAACAAAAATAACATCAGAAACATCATATAGTCAAGAAAAAAATCAAAAACTTTGGACGATTTGTCAACAATCATCCCAGCTATAAGAGGTCTTCCTGAAAAAATGACATCCTTTTAGTCTTTTGTATATTTGTTTTCTGATCTGATATAATGAGATTTGCAGAAATTCTTCCTCCCAAATCAGAAAGCGAACGGAAAAACTTTGGGATTCAGACTCAGGATGGAAGCTGAACAACAAAGGCGAGCTGAGAGAGGACAGACAGCGGGGAGATGTAAATCAGTAGATAAGGAGGAAAAGCGAAAAGAGATGCTCCACGGGCCATCAGCTGGGAATGGGATGGGATGGAGTTAGAACTCAGTGAGATGGGCGGGAAGACACAAAGAAGAAAAGAAAAAAAAAAAAAAAAAACCTCAGAGAACGGCTATGATGGACAAGCAACAGAAGGGAAAAAAATTAACCAGTGACTTGAAACAGAAACAGGCAGATAACCAGGCGACTTTTTCCCCGTCACGTCAATTAAAACAGCACCTTAGGAAGGTACACAGGAGGAAGTGGAAAAAAAAAAAAAAAACATGGGATGTAGCTGAGCTGAGGAGGCAAAGAGGTCAACATTTCAAATCACCCTGTCATTCTCCTGTCTTTCTCACGCTTCAGAGAACCAGAGCCACTGGTGAAGCTTTCAACTGCTTTCTTTCTCCTGAAGACTGGACGCAGTGACCCAGACGCTGCCGCTAACTAACTGACATAGCAGGGAGTGCGGGGGCGGCGGGCTGTGAACACAGAAGGAAAACACACCTTCCTTCTCAGGGAAGATGAATCACGGTGATGAACGGGACAGCTTTGTAAAATCGGCAGCGCTATTTGGAGTTAGTCAAAGGTCTGACTGATTTATTTGGCAGGAAGTGACGGCTCTCCATTTTCACGTTCCGCTTCCAGATAAGACGGCCAATTTCAAGGAGATTTGGTGTCCGTTTTTTTTTTTTTACCTTTCTGATTTCAGGTCTTGGCGTGGGAGGGAACAAGGTGTGGAAAAGAAAAGTACTGGCGAGGGAGGAAAAGAGGTCAAAGGAGAGATTGAGGACAGAGGGGGGGTGGAAACTTTGGGGGGAAAAGAAGCAAAAGGCAGATGGAGAATTTGAAGCAGATAAGTTCACCTCTCATTAGCTCGCCTGCCACACACCATGCCACAAAGCGATGTGCCTCTCAAGGACATGAATTAAACAGAGAGCCAACTACCTCAGAGAAAAGCAGCCTGCCAGCACTTAGCCCAGCCTCATAAACAAGCCACTCGCATTTGTCACTCTCTCTTCACCAAACAAAGCGACAGCAAAAATAAATAACTCCTAAGTAGAACTTGTTTCTCCTCTACCTCGGCTTTTTCCTCTTTTTGGTGAAGCTACCTGTCTGAGTGAACTTCTAGACAGCAAAATGGTAAAAGTCTTCATCACGTGTCAAGCAGACAGGAATTTATGTCTCCTCGTTTCTTATACTGTGGATTTTTTTCACCACATTCTAAAAAAAAAAAAAGAAACCTAACAATGATTTAAAAAAAAATTTTTACATCAAATTCATACATTTTCAAAAGCAACTAAAAAGCTGCTCGTTGAAATGCATTGAATTGATTTTTTATGGCTTTTGCAGAAATTTTGTTATTTTTTTTGTCAAAAAAACTAAAATAAATAACAAAGAAAGTGGGACACGTCAGTACAAAGACACAAACATTTTCCCTTCAGAAATAAAAACACATCAAAATGGTATTAAAGGCAGTCACCTTTAATTTTCTATCTTCTTTCACCCATCAGTCAGACCAAAATTCTCATACATTCACATCGGTCTTGGAAACACACATTCAAGTGACTACTTTCAATTAATGTAAACTTATTAGGTATATTTCCAACTATAACAAAGAGCGTCCATAAATCTCAGCTTTGAGTCATGCAAAAATCTGTATTGCCAATCACTCTAAAAACACATACAGTCCCAGCACAGCCCAATGATTCCAACAAATGTTGTGAGGTGTCCCTTTAGAATGAATTACCTATACTTTAAAAGACAAAAAGGGAAGATTTTAGAAATATATGGCAACCTTTTATTTACTTTGTAAAGAATACAAAGTTGATCATTTTATGGATGGAATATCAGAACTCTATTTTACTTTGAAGTTTGTACAGTATATGATTTATGTCAAGGTTTAAGGAGAGGCATTTTTGTTATTGGGTTGGGGGGGTTGTTAAATAAGATTGTGAATAAGAGAAAGCATTATTTTAAATACTATTATTGTAAATGCAGAATCGAGTGGAATGGGAATTCTGTTTTTGTTTCTTCAATTGAAATTTAAATAAAAAGAATGTGGAAAAAAATAGGCCTATATTGATGTTCGTATGTGCTCCTGTGTTCAAAATTCTCCAGATACAGTCAAACTGATTTCCGTTTAAGCAACCACTGTCAATAAAAAGTCTATATAGATGCACCTAAACCCTTGTTTTGGGCGTCCGCGTCCAGAACTCTCGCATTCAGGCGTCGCTGTGCAAATTTTTAAGTCCGGTTGTGGGCTCTACGTACAAATTGGGCATTCATTAATTGTGCGCTGGAAGTTCAACCAATTGAACTTTTTACTGCTAATACGCTGAACTTTGACCTTTGAATTGGCGTTTTTTTTCTACACACAGAAGCACCAACCGTTGTAAACGTGATCACAAAAGAGAAATTAATATTTGTACTTTTCTGCCAAGGCCAAATCCAGATTCTTCCCCTACGGCTTCTCCCTTCCCTCCAATTATAGAGGCATTTGAAGTGTTAGTGGTGTCCGAAATTCAAGGGGTAGCCAAAGGGACTTTTGGTTGTGTATCCCTCCACCGCGAGGATAAGCCGTGTCACACTGTGCCGTAGAGGAGAAACACATTACTTCACCTGGGTGTTCGCTGACGCTCAGAAGTTTACATCTAAATGTTAGTCATGACTTTTTATTTTAGTAAAATGTAGAAAATGTCTGAACTCTCTCAAGGCCACAATGCACGTGCAGTGCAAGTTAAATCAGGTTGAACATTGACCAATCAGGGACTCAAATTTGTTAGTGGGCGGAGTCTTTTTCAAAATACAGAAGAGCCAACCGTTTGCGCCCAGTCGAAAATGTTATGTCTTTCATATATCGGAATAGAGCTGTGATAGAAAAAGTCTGGAGCAAGATTTATTTGACATTTCACGCCAAAGCTGTGAGTGAGTATATGCGTTAGTATTGGGCAACCACGGTCTAATGTGAACAGTGAACACGTTCAAGAACCCACATTTAGTGTTCCAAAAACCTCACATGCCTGGTACGTCTGCAGCATCAGACTTGAACAAAAGTTTTAAGATAATCTCTGTTAAATTGTTGCAACAAAATGCTTCAATTCTGCAAAAAATCAAGTTTTTCATGTAACGTTGATATCTAAATGTTTTCAGGGTAGACATAAGAAACAGAAGGTCAAGCTAGCATTGAGAAGTATGAAGGGAGATTTATATAATCTGACTAATGCACAAGTGTGCTTACACCCTACACCTATTTCCTCAAATCCCTCAAACCCCTAAGCAGCAAATCATGACCTGATGCTGTTCGGAAATCTCAGCTTCATCCTTTTTCTTCTAAGGTATATTTATACCTAAGCAACTAAAATGAACACATTTTTTTTTTTTCTTTTGGAGTAAATCCCTTGAGCATGGCTGTTTTTACGGCATCTGTCACTGGTCATTTTACACTGCTTTGAAGAGGATAAACAAAACACAAAGCACCTGAATGCAGCAGGCAGAAGGACCTTTCACGTAAAGATTAATGTATGGGATCATTGGCTTAACACCCTCATTTTCTTTTCTACACTCTTTGGTGGATGTTTTAAAAATAAATGGAGCCTCCATTCCCCTGCTTTTCCTTACGGTAACAGAGATACACATTGTGTGGCTTTGAACATTTTCGCTGTCTTCATGCCATTAAATGTTATCGAGCTGGCCCCTGGTGGAAACAGGTTTGTTAATCAAGCGAAAACACAACAATTACTAGAATCCCATAATCAATGCAGGGGAACAAACAATGTATTTGTGTAGCAGCTTGAGAGTGCGACAAGTGGTATGAAATAAAAACTGGTAACAAACCTGCGGGTGTATTATTGTTACAGTTTTGATATTACACCTGATAAGGCTGTTTGAAAAAGTCAATGCAGGAGAGTTACGGAAATAATTGCAGTGTAAAAGAATCTGCATAAACATCGTGAAACGTAGGAGGTGAAGGGAACACCTTATCCTTTAGACATCAAATTCTCGGTGCACTGCCGTGGACTCGGATTCAAGATGCTACCAACAAAATAAACATTGTTGCAGACAAAATAAAATGCAACCAGGGGAATTTCTTCAAACCCTTCAAACATCAACACAGCTTCCAAGATCAGAGTCGATCCCAGTCCAGGAGGGCTACAAGGCAGAGAGCACTCCCTGCCAACATCCTGACACGTTAGCAAACATCTCTATAGCTAGCAGGTTAGAGCTGAGACAGATGAAGACATCTTAGATTGGTTTTAGACTATGACGGATACAGAGTTTCCTCAATTATTGCAGATGTTGTGTTCTAACAATAACCCAGAATAGTTGAAATCCATGAATTTTGATTACTGATGTCTTGAGGCTGTAAAACCCTCCAAAGTATACACTTCTTAGATTTTTATACTTTTCTCTTATGTTTATATTCTCAAAGTTCAAACTTTCATAGAAAAATAGGTGTAGTATTATAAAATAAAAACAAGATCTGATTGTGACATGGTACAAAGAAAACTGATTGACAAGGTTAACAGCCAATCAGGATGCAGAACGGGGTGTGCTTTCAAAAAGAACAAATTGAAAAAAGCATACAAAGTCACATTGAAAAACAAATGGCGAAACTACAAAGCTGAACTTGAGTATAGTAGGAGAACACTGTATTTCCCTTCTCTCCTACAATCACCTGATACTTCCTTCATACCAGTCTGAGTCTATGTAAACACGTATATGCATCGATAAGCACATTTTTTGGGGTGTTTTGGGGCTCTACGTTCAGAACCGCTATTGTATAATGTATACTTGACATTTACTCATCACTCCTTACGTCATCAATTGGTCTCCACTCTGAGCCAATGGCTGAAGTGCTTACTTTCTTCACAGCCAATCACAATCAAATCCCTGCCTTAAAATTCAATGATGTTTGTTTTTCCAAATTCCAGACTTTGCGCCGGCCCATCTCCACCCCGTTCTCCTCCTGGCCCTTCGACTCGGCTCGTCATCGCGCTGGTCCTCTTTGGTCTGCTCTCCTGGCTTTTCAGTTCGGCACGGTTCATCTTACGGGGTGGGAGAGATTCCAGGTGGATTGTCTGTGTTCCTGTCTTGACCTGGACCTCACCTCGGCTGACCAGTGTCCTCTAGTTGACCAAATTGTTCTTCGTCAGTTCTATTGACGACGAAGAACAAGTGGGAGTGTCGTCCCAATTTGAAGACACTATTTTTCCATAACTCTCAATTTGCAGGTAGAGAGAAGTCGTAAGGGTAGGGGAAGAATTCAGATTTGGACCAAATTTTTGATGTATCGGAATAGAGCTATGAAAGAAAAAGTCTGTAGCAAGATTCGTGAGATTTGCATTACTCCGACATTTCCCACTGTGAGTACATGTGCTAGTATCGAATAAAAGCCGTGCAGTGTCAACACTGTTCAAGATGCGTTCAAGAACCCATGTTCAGCCAGTTCTGGAATCTAAGTCACAGTCCCAGTGTGTCTGAAACATTTAGGATTGATTGGTGACACTAGTTTATACCATTCAATTGTTGAATGTGTCTTTGAGTCAGTTTTGGGCTAAGACCTATACTGTGATAATTGTATAAAGCTTCACCCTCAATTCAATTTGACTCACGTGCGTTGCTGAAATGCTCCACCAGAGCATTTTTAGTAGTTTTTGTGGCACAAAACCTCACATTATTCCAGATTTCTTTTTTAAATGCAGCACAAAAGCGAGGTGAAGCAGAAGTAAGGCAGTCACGCTGGCATGTCTCCACTTGGCACAATGGGAACCATAACTCTGCCATGATCAATAGATGTTCATGACTTGCTCTGAAAAGGTCTCATCAGCCACCCTTATCAAGAGAATCTCACCTTTTCTTTCACTTCTCATTCTTTCTGTTTTAATTCTTTTTATCTAGTTTTTTTTCTTTTCTAAAGTCAATAACTTTTCTTTCAACTTTTCATTCTAATAAATTCAAACTTTCTCCATTCTTCTTGTCACCCCTTCATTCACCTGACCTCGACTATTTGTCACTACTCTTTTATTGCTTTCCATTTTCATCACCTTGCATTTGTTTAAATGGGCCTCTTTCTCTCCACCTTTTTTTCTGTTTTCATACTTCTCTCCAACCAGCCCTCTGCTGCCATCTGTCCTTTCTCATTCTCCAAATGTAGAGTCTCCCCTGCTCTCTTGCAATCAGCAGTTCACAGGTTTCATAGTGCATGTTGTTGCATCCCAGCGGAAGCTCGAGCAGCATTCTTCCATAAATAATTGAAGAGGCCCCACATGGCCAGGCACGCACAGTCTAAATGGATTATTCTGGGAGGGATCAATGCCAGCCTGTGAGGGTTTTATTAGGGCCTACAGATGAAATGAACAAGGCCACGGCCAATGCACTTCTCTTTCTGTGACTTAATTCTGCTTGGATGTCGTGTAATTTTTGTTATTTTTCTAAGACCCCTTACTCTTTACCCCGACATTCCACCTCCCCAGGTCTGCCAACACACCTCATGAGAGCCATGCCTGGTACACCACAGTTATGAATCATTCATTATGTATTACTTGGTTGTCATGTATGCCAGTTCTCAACAGGTGAGTCAGTGTTGTTCATCTTGTTGTTGTCAGAGCTCATCAACCCCTGCACTTGTGGGCCACCAGCTTGGTGGGAAACATCCGATGTTCTCCCCTGGAAGTGTCCTGGGTGTTACACGGGTGAAGTGATATACTACAATGACCTTAAAGACTTGTAGCCTTTGGGAGTTGATGGCAAATGGCCCTCTGCAAAATTGTCTCCCAGAGGAGATTTACATCTGTCTCATTCAGTCAGAGGTTTCTTAATTGCCTGCTGTCTAAAAAATACCCCACAGGCAGCTCGGTAGATGTTTAGATCTGTCAGGTTATAATGTTAAATAATTTCTGTCCATCTGTCTATTTCATTCTATTTAAATATTTTTATGATTTCTTTCACAGCTTTTTTATTTTAAGAACTATATACCTATGCCAATATCTAAATCTATACCTATATCTATATCTATACCAATACTTATATCTATACCTCATACTCAAACTTAATTTATTTGTGTAGAGCCTTTCATTCAAATGAAGCTGAAAACGCTCTTCATAAAATCAAATAAAATACCTTAAAAACACTGTGTTTTAAAAAGCAAATACACAGAAGGAGAAATGGACATTTACACAGAATAGGTACCCCCCCCCCCCCCCCCCAAAGTTCCTCCCACCCTCAATATATTTGGGAAAAACAAAAACTGAACAGATACTTAGAACTGCAGCTCTATGGAAACAGTCTGGCTTGGTACTGCTGTGTAGAAACGGCATTACAGGGATCATCTAATCCAAGGCCCAGTCTGACCACAGGGGCCATCGCCGAGGCGCCCGTCCAGCACAAGGCAGCACAGGGCATACTCTACAGAGCAGGGCCCCAGCCACCCCAATGAGAACACGCACCGCAACAACAGCACACCTGCAGGGAAACCCCGGAACAGAGGATCCCTGTGAGGAAGCACTGGAGTGCTTATATATATAGATATACAGTATATCTATATCTATGCTTATATCTATACCAATACCTTTGCCAATACCTTTGCCAATACCTATGCCTATAACCTTACCTCTGCCCTATATCTATACCTATATCCATATCTATACCTATATCCATATCTATACCTATATCCATATCTATACCTATATCCATATCTATGCGTATATTCATATCTACATCTATACCTATATCCATACAATTACAATGTCCATGTCTCTGGAAAATCACTCAGAACAAATAATAAAAAACTTTATCATCCATGAAATGTAGCTAAATTCAAAATTATTTTTCTCAATCTGACCTAGAAACTTTCATTTTTCTCGTTTAGATTACTGTAACTCTCTTTTTACCCGTTTTAACAAACTTTCGCGAAACCGTCTTCAGCTTGTCCAAAACTGCAGCAAGGCTTGTAACAGGAACCAGTAAACGGACACACATCACTCCGCTACTGTTTGCTTTACATTGGTTACCCATTAAATTCTAATTTGATTTTAAAATTTCAGTTTTTAGATACTTGCATAGTCAAGCCCCAGCGTACATCTCATTAACCACATACTCTTCGCCCCGATCCATGAAGTCTTCCAACCAAAATCTATTAAGCATTCCAAAAACCTGCTTTAAGACTAGAGGATATGTCTCCTTCCAAGCCATTGCGTCTCGTCTTTGGAACTCCCTCCCACTCTTGTTGTGTCAGATAGACTCCGTTGAGTGTTTTAAGTCCCAGGTAAAGACATTTTTATAAAGGAGACCTTTTAGTTGAGTTTATGCCTTTGTTTTACTATGTCTTCCTTTGTTTAACTTGGTTTTTAGTTGTTTAACAATTGGTCTTTATTACTTCTCTGTTTTTAGACTTGATTTTATGCTCTTTTTGTAAAGCACTTTGTGATTCTTTCTGTGAAAGCGCAATAGAAATAAAGCTATTCTATTCTATTCCATAGTATATCTATGCCTATATCTCTACCTATACAAATGCATGTGGTTTTATTTAAAGGACAATACATAGATAAAGATTGGCTTTAAGTATCTCTAAGTGATGGGGCAGAAACTGAAAGCAGCATAGCAAGTGATTGTCAGTAGTGTTTCTTCACCGCATGAATGTCCAGGGATCTGCCTCTCAGTAATTTGTGCATTTTCTCTTTTCCGGCGTGGGTTTTCTCGGGGTAGCTCAACTTCTTCAGACAGTAGATATGCATGCTAGGTTGATTGATTGAGTCTTAATTGCCTGCAGTGGAGAACGGAAGCATCCATAGCTGTTTGTCTCAGTGTGGGGTTGTAATGGGCAAATGGCCCCTTACAGACAGGAGGATAGACGTTACCTTGCTCAAAATTATATATATATAGTAAAAATTTACAAATTGAACTGCTGTATTTATGCTAAATTTCAGCAAAGAATGACTTGCAATTTCAAATTTAATTTGAAAGAATTTGGAAAATCCTGTTCCAAGATTTTAGTAGTTGATAATATTGAAACCACACTCCTCTGTCTATGATGGCCAGTTTGAAGTTGTACAAATTCTACAAAAGATTTGACAAGCTGTATCTTTTCAAACTGCTAGCAAGCTTATAACAGCAACAGACATGTTAAATAGTTTAAATATTTAGGGAGTTGAACCAAGATGAGGGGGATAAATATTTTAGACAACAGGAAGAATTGTCCTACACTTGTTTAAATTCTTGTCTCTCAATGACAGCAATTTGATAACTCATGCATAATTATAAGGCGTAAGTGACATCCTACATCTTAAATAATAAACATTACTCATGTAGTGGAATAATTCTCAATCTTGGGCATCAACCTCACCCCTATGCTGTTTCTGAATGCTCGCTTCAAAGGCATTTCACTGAGTTCTAATAATCCTCCAGTCATTTGAATCAGGTTTATCAATAGTATGTGAACGGGTATGTACTTGCAAGTGAATCCTGGAGGGCCTCGGGAACAGTGTGAATACACAAAGACTATGTAGCAAGCCAAAGAGTGGAAGAGACAGTCGCTAGTCCTTCTAGAGCAGGGCTGCTCATTCCTGGTCCTCGAGATCTACCACCCTGACTATTTTCCAGATCTCCAAGCCCTGCCACCTGCTGATTGGCTCAGTCAGATGTCTCCACAATCTGATTGAAAGGACACACCTGGTCCAGGTAATCAGCAGCAAGCAGTACAGGGAGAGCTGGAAAACAGGCAGGGTGGTAGATCTTGAGGACCAGGAATGAGCAGCCCTGTTCTAGAAAGTAGGTCGCATAAGCACAAGGCAAAAAAAAATAAACAATTTCCACAACAAATCTAATAATTTGATAATTTGTGGTTGCTGATACGATTTATAGCCAATATTGGATAATTTTGAACGATCCGATTCACTGACCTAAAATCGGGTCAAGGACTTTTTTTTGTGTGACTCAGAGAAAAATACCTGGCACCGAACAGCACAGGGGAAGTTTTCCAAATTCCTTGTATTTCTTGCAAGATAATCAAGTTTAAATTAAATATGTGTAAACAAACAAAATTTTAGCTTCAGAAAGTTCAGCTCACGGTTGTTTTCCACATAAACCCCCCCCGTAAACCACAATGTATGGTCACGTCTTTCCAAATTCAAAGTATTGGAATGTAATGAAGGCTGGATCTTTTTTTTGCTGACATATGTATGTTGTCTGCTGTGATGTTACTATAGTAACCCTATCATGCCTCAATCCAAATTGTATTTTCCAATATATCAATTTATTTCATTTGGAAAGATTTTATAGCATTTTATTAGGATTTTTCCTCAGACAGGTTGATCTGGTCGGATCATAAGAATAAAAATCAATTCATTGATGAAAATGATTCATTCTTCCACCCATTGACACATGCAGTCGTGATGCTGTCATCAAACCCTAAATTGCCAACTGAAATACAGATTTAATAGAGCGTATTACATATCATTGGTCCAATTTTTCTTCCAGTGGTCTGTCTATTTGCACTCTACACTTGATCGCAGCACAATATTTGTTGGCATAATCTCAGGTTGTGCACTCTCCCACTGCAATTATCCTTGAGTAAAGAGAATGTGAATGCATGCTGCTTTAACCTAAATTAAGACTCGTGGCTATTCTGAACACCAGTGAAATTGAAGCACGAAAAGGTTCCACTTTAGTCTCCAGCATACTTGTTTTTGTGATTACTGGAATATCAACACAATTGGACCTTTCAGGGTGAAAATAAGAGACCGTGAGATGGTGGCCGTTTGCTAAGACAGTCAAAGAGAATGCCAGCTGTTTGGCTTTCATCTAAAAGTCCCTGGATTTCCCGAGAATGAAGAAGTGTTGCATCATTTGAAGATGGCACAGCTTCTCCATCCTTGTCTTCCAGACACACACCACAAAAATATCTACTTGTCAGAGCCATTAATGTGTCAAGCTCCAGGGTGGGCTCAATCCAGGTCAAAATCCTCATGGAGAACTAGTGAATAGTGCATTTTGCCCCCATTCTGACAGTCAAGACTTATTCTAAAGAGCTTATATAAGAGCCATTTGAAATGAGAACCCAGAGCTCAGAAGATGCAAGAATAAAAAAAAAAAAAAGGCTTTTAGAAAATTTGGGAAGTAATTTGAACAACGATTTAAAGGTTATTTTCTTGTCACTGCCAGACTTTGAGATTAGTAAAACAAAATAATGCGTCAACAGAGCAAATTTCATCTACACTCTTTCCTTGTGTTTATCTCAGCCGCTACACATATATTACTTTGTTGTATTAAAATGACTTTATTTGTGAAGAAGAAGCCGGTGTAAGATGGGATGGAATGGGCATTTCGCTGCTTAGAATTTCAAATTCAGCCACGGGCAGCAGGAAAAGATGAGAGAGAAAGACGGGGAGAGGGGGGGGGATCGCGGCCTACTGTTTATCTGGAGGTGACAACTAACAAGCACTCTCCTGGTAATTAGACTGCTGCAGTGCACATAGGCAAAACTCTCCATAAAGTGCGCTTATGATTAAATATTTTCTTCTTCCTCTCCGGTTTCCGTGCTGGGGTTCCCCTTAAACAGCTCTGCCAACCATCCGCATCCATTTCCATTTTGACTGCATTAATGACATGGCCTAAACACTTAGGCTTGGCGGCCTGTAATGAGACTGCAGAATGTGACTTATGGCTCATCTCGTAAATGTAATAAAAGGGTGTATTTGTGTGTGTGTGTGAGAGTGCAGGTGATTTCAACCCAGCTGGGTTCTCGTGTGCTTTTGACAAGTATTATTGGGGAAAATGTATACAAGACTAAACAAGAGACGCTTGAGCTAACATTCAGTCAACCGTGTCATGCATACAGGGAGGGACGGCTCATTGAGGACGATATAAGGAGAGGTTGTTCATGTCAGTGACCAAAAATACACATCAATAAAAGATGCAAATCGCCAAGAGGGGGTGGGGATAAAATCTGGAACAAACCATTTCTGAAAAACTATAAGATGCTACAAATGTAACCATTAGAGAGAATAGGAATATACTTTCCATCAAACTCTTTTTGACAGGTGACCTTTGACCTTACACATTCCACTAAGATGATGTAACTTTTTAATGTAAATTTTATATAACCTTTATATAATATATTTTTTTAAATGTTACACCATCTTGATGAAATGTGGAGGGTCAAAGGTCACCTGTCAAAGTGAGTTTGATGGAAAGTATCTTCCTATTCTCTCCGTCACTGACTTGGAACCTGTACGCTGTGCGGTTCCGATGAGGATTTGATAACTACACGAACAAATGCCGACTGCAGAGACGCTTCATAAAGTACCTCCAGCCCATTAACTGCAAAGGAAGTATTCCAGTAACAGCTGTCCTTCCGTGAGAACTGTTTGTTTGAGGCAGCAGTGATTATCGTGTCGTCAACGTGGTGCCAAATTTTTTTTTTAAAAACTGCCACTGAATGTGCATTTAAAAAAAAAAGCAGTCCAGAATCCTTGCGGTTTAAGAGTTAACACAGCAAAGACAAGCAGGGAGTGAATGTAAATTTCCTTGTCCCTCCGTGTGTTAAGCTGCATACATCAACCCAAGTACAGCATTATTTATTCCATCATTACGGTTCGGCTTCATTTATTTTAATGTCTAGCTTTAAAAAGCCAAAACTTTTTTTTTTTTTTAAGAAAAGTGCATAAAATATGGAGGAAGCAAGAAGCAAACGGTGGGAAATCTGCTGTTTCTGACGATTAACTATAATTAATGAAGGCTATTTTAAGAGAGAGGGGTGTGTTCTTCTCGCTTTTGGTTGATGTTAAACCTGTGTGGCTCTGATGTTCCTGGGATTTCTGTTGTGCAATATTAGTTGGAGGAGGGGAAAAAAAAAGCGAGGGTGGAGGGAGTCACTCCAAATTTCTCATGTGACAGAGCATAACAGGGAATTGTAATACACAGCCACATCATAAATTTGATTACATTACATAGCAGTGCAAGCCTGTAAGCCATTTCCAGGCGCCATAAAAAGCTATAACTAAGTTACCACCGGTACAGAGAAAAATGAATAAAGCTATTTTCTTTTAACAACACGGGCAGATATTTGTGCGTCTCCTCTGTCTTCTTCCAGCTTTTGCAGACCTGCTGTGTGCGCTCAATGCAATCACAAGGGAAATATTTTTGCAAATGTGCAAAATTCTGCAATACATACAATTAAATAAAGAGGTATTGGAGTTTTTTTTATGATTAATCCACTGATGTGGATTTTATAGGAAAGAATTGATTGACAATGCAAACTTTTAGCTGCTTTTTTAAAATTTTTGACAGACTTACAGTCAGGTTTTATATCTTAAAAACATTATTTTGGCAAAAATTAAAATAAATGTATGAAGCAGGGGAGCAGAAAAGTGGTCCTCACTGCCTTAAAGCCTCCATCCACCGCGGTGGGATGCTGAAGTGGCGCGCCTCCAGGAGCTCTCCACGCGCAGCCTGTTAACGCGGCGCGCTACAATAAACCCTTCTGGGTGTCGACCGACGGCGCCCCCAGTTTCCAAAGTCCAAACATCAAGAACAAAAAAAAGAAAAAAAAAAACAGAAGAAGTGGAGTCGCTCCCCTTTTCACGTCGGAGGGAGCTGTCGAAAATGTCATTTACGCTCGCAGCGCCGAAGTCTACAGGGATGCTGATCGGAATCTGGAGGAAGGAAAGCATCTCACGACTGACTTGGTGAAAGAGGCACCTCCTTGTGGAGAGCTGCTTGCTTGGTGGAGAACACTTGCAGCCCGGACAAAGACACTGCACAAACCCCAGCTATTTTGGAAGGTTGGGCTTTTATCCAAATGTGCATCTTTGCATCGGAAACGCTGCTTTCCAAATGAAACTCTCAGTAGGAAATTGAAAGCTTTGCATCTTGGAAATGATAAATGATGTTATCAGTATTCGTTTTCTATAATTAGTGTTTTTATTAAAGCAGCAGCAGTCTGATCTCCCGCTGACTTGGGCATGATCTGGCTCCACTGCGCTCCGCAGCGCAGCGCGCAGGAGCAGCTCTACAGTGAAGGATGCCCCTGCGTGGAAACTGTCATCCCTGTCTTTGTTTAAGCTTTTAAACTCTCAAAAATATCCGTGACTCAAACCAGATCGCAGAGAAGAAACTGGCATTCAGAGGAGAAGATGGAAGCGATAGAAAAGTGATTTTTTTTTTACCTCTTTGTCAGCCTGAGTTCCAGCGTCTTCCCTCTCAGCGTACAAACCCTTCACATCTTCATGATCGAGGCGAGCAATAATTCCAGATTTTGCGGTAAACGCGCGCGTCCCTGCGGCAGGTCCAGTGGGGAGAGGTGCGCACGTTCCTCTGCAGGGTTAATTACAGTTTTTATTTATTTTTTTTTAGATCCACCCCGAGAGCGCAGCTTGCTGGGACGCGCTTGGCTACGGCAGGAGGAGTCGCTCCCTCAGCAGCGGCCGCCGTGCGCACTTGGAGAAACCAGAGTTATGTCCGCGCACAGAAGCTGAGGGAATGATGTCATGCGTCCGGCCCTCCCTCTCTAGCCACCCGTTAACTCACGGCTCCCTCCATCCTCTCCTGCTTTTTCTCTCATCACTTCCTCTTTTATTTTACATTAAACAACTACTTTATTATTTTTTTTTTCATGCATTGTAGTGAATGACCAATTGGCCACTGTGCGCTGTTACAACATCCGGTCAACTGTTTAAGAGTTTCTTGAGAACGTGTCTAGTATTTTGATGCGTGTTTCCCCTTGCGTCCCAGTTTTTACGGTAAGCAAAAGGTGTCATAAATCGTAAAAAAAAAAAAAAAACACACACACAATTTATGATACCATTTTCTTTCCATATGCTATAATGGGAGTCCCACATTGACTCTAAATAGGAACTGGACAGGTTGATGCCTCCCACTCTGGCTCCAAATAGTTGGCTCCAAAAAGCCAAAATCCCATAGATGTCTACTAGTCAGTTCTATTTATCAGAATAACCATTCTTTCTCTAATATATTTTTATTAACATCTTACTAATCCTATTATTATTTTTTTTACTTTTTTTTTAACTCAAGTTATAAACCAGCCAATCAGATGCCTCAGTAAAAGCATGTGGCGCCCCCTGGCCCACACCTCAAGTGCTTGATTGACAGATTCTCCTGAGCCACTTTTAGTGAAAAGGGGTGTGGACTATGAACAAGCTTACTCATGATTGGCGACAGTGGTTGCCCTATAGAAACATTAGGTGTGTTTGAGATGACTCGTGCCTCGCCTGGATTGTTGGCAAGATGAGGCGGGGGCGGGGAAAGGCGCCCTGAGATGAAGGCGAAGAGCGAGACTGTACGAGAACAGGAAGTCAGGGATGTCCTTAACATTCCGTTGAATGTCTCTTCCTTAGTATGAACTTTGCTGTAAACAGCCACTGGGTTAATTTAATATCTATTCTCCCAGATAAATTATTAAAATTGAAATTTAATTTAACTTTTAAAGGCAACAATAACACATTAAACCACCAATTAATTAAATGTTCATTTTTACATCAGCGATTCATTATTTTCCAGAAAGAGTAACAAAACGCACAGATTTCCTTCATTTAGCACTTCTGATCAGCATCACGTCGAAGTACAAGAACTCTCTGAACATAGTTTCCCACATTGCATTGTTTTGTAGTGATCTAGATGTCTTGAAGCCAGCGCAGTGCCAGATTTCCAGCTGCACCTGCTTCTTTCATGATGATTGACAAGTGACGTGAGAGTCCAAAGTACCCAGCATGCACTGTAATCCAGGTGATCTGCGCAGCGCCGCCGTTGTTTTCTGAAGGAATCAAACCGTTACTAGCTAGTTTCTACTCTGAAACACAGACTGTGTGAGAGAAATAACATTCAAATTTAAGTTAACTTATAATTTATGAGTCAAAAATATAAGCTATCTTATAAGATACGTATATATTTGTTCAGGAAATAAAATTGAATGAAATGAAAACTATTTTTTTTTTAGTTTTCTGTGAGAGGCTGTGAGCTGGAGCTGATGATGCTGGATGACTCAAGAGGAGAAAACATGATAATGTTGGAGACTGGTGAGGTTGTCAGGGACCAAAGCTGCTCACAACATCAACAAAGATGCAAGAAACTGATGATGGAGACCTTCATCCACTGAAGTTCTACACCAGACACATCCAAGATGTCCAAGCACCTCTAAAACCATCAGCAGGTAAAATTTTTTCCCACTGTTGCACCAAGAACTCTCCCTAGACGTTTTGGACTTTTGACGGTCACTGGCAGCATCAGCAAGACCTTTGAGGAGTCACAGAGGACAGAACTGCCCTGTATGAGTAAAAAACACCTGTAGATATTTTACATTTTATGCACTGTTTTTTGCACATTTAGAGAGAAAGATACAAACATTTTGTTGTAAACAGTTTTATACTGGATATGTTAAAACTTTTAACAAACAAAACGTGTTGTTCATGTTTATTTGCAGTTTTTCCTCACTAAAAATTCCAAAAATAACATTCCAATTTTGTGTTTTGTTTTTTTTTTATTATGAAATAGAGAACATTGTAAAATGATGATAGATATTAAAAATTCAATGTCGTCTTGAAAAAGGAGCAAAAGCAAACAATTGTAGGAGATTTTTAGACCCTTTCATAGTCAGAATGAGCAAAAGAAGGACATTTCCAGGTCTAGGTGTCTGGAGTTAAAACCTCTTACCTGTTTCTCATTTCTGCTCTATGGTTTCCAAAACTCTACGGTTGTAATATCAAAGACAAATGTAACTTCGTTTTTATTCTTACTGATTTGTCTTACCTTAATGAATACAGGCTCAAAATAAATACGTTAAGCCATATTTTTAAAATTTTTTCTCCTTTTATTTCATGACGTGAAAAATATTGTTTTAATAAACGGGATCCCGTTTAGATTTTGGCCCTTAGAGCGAAAAAGTTTGGACACCCCTGCTATATACAGTCAACTGAGTCACGCCATCACCAGTTTCCTGGAAATGTATCCTTCCTTTTGCTTGCCATACTTGACATAATGGGAGTCAGGGTGTCACCTCCCGCCTATCAGAGCGTGCAGCCCAACCATGGTTTACCTGGGATAGGGCTGAGAGAAATTACACCCAAACTGCTGTCGTGAGACCGCCTCCTTAAATCAGCGACTGCATTTTCCACATGCAGCATCATTCTTTATATCAGAGTCAAAAGAAGGTCTATAACACATTTGCAAATAAAAATCAATATAATTAATTGACACCAACATTTCCAACAGTTAGATGATAGAAAATCAAAATAGGTATTGATGAGTTTCACATTATAGCACATAATCTAAATAAAGGATTTTTCTTTCATAACTTCCTCTTATTCCTACATCCATACTCTGCTCTTTGGAAAAAAAGCAGAAAGAAATATTGCAGAGGTGTTTAATCAATCAGCTTCAACTGCAGGTTTTTACTTAATCAAATGTTTAAAGTGGCAGGACTGCTTTCCTCAGCTCAGAGGCAGTGCACCACTGATTACTCGGGGACAAGCTTAAATGTATGGCCCACTGAAGCCTGGCCGCTCCCGCTTGTCCAATAATGTATGAAGTGACTTCTTGTTGAGGTGGGGGCATTTTGACAACTAGTAAAGAACTGGATGTGAATGGAGAGTTAGAATATTAAAAAAAAAACAACACAGAACTTACGGCTCATACTGTCATGTCAGAATTTGTTTCTGTGTGGGCAAAAGGGGCAAATGGGCATGTTTTTTTTATATTTGTGCGCCCCCCCCATCCCATAAAAACAGTGATTTTGCTGCATGTTATGAATATTATTGTTTAAAAATCACTTTTCCTAAAATAATGTTTAAAGGGAAAAATCAACTAAATTTGCATAGTTCATGCATATCAAGAAGTTTTGATTAACATAATTGTTATTCAACAGGCAAACATGCGTGAAAATTAAGAATGAATAAGGCTTCTTTTATGAGTCTCAGGAAAATGATTTTTACAGCTGCTGTTTTCAACATGTTCTTGTTGCATTTTTCTCTAAATCAGGGGTGGGCAAACTACGGCCCGGGGGCCACATGCGGCCCCTTAAACTACTTAATCTGGCCCTCCAAATTAAAATACATTGAATCAAAAATCCTAATTATTTTTTTATTTTCATTGTATTTCTGGTTTCTTCTCATGAATGGTGTTGTTTCTCTGGCGTTCGTGTGTTTTTTTTCTTAGTCAGAAGGTGATTTTTCAGATTTTTTTGAGTTTGCATTTTCCTCTGAAGAACATCAACCCATTGGATCACCAAAAAGAGAACAAAAATCAAAATATAGAAATTAAAATTCCTAAATTTTCTGTGTTTAAATGAATATATGTGAATTTTAATCCAAGTTAAAGCATTTCTTTCTCTAAATTCCATATTATTTTTTTAGTTTATGAGGTTCATTACCAAATCCCTCCTTCCATCTGCTCCTTGTCCGGCCCTTATGCCAAATTTTAGAACCTTTTCTGGCCCACAAATCAAAAAGTTTGCCCACCCCTGCTCTAAATGGAGGACATATACATCATATATATACTTATAAGATTATTTAAGATTGAAACTATAGTTCTGAACATTTGTTCATTCACATCGTGATTGATCAAGAGCGGATAAAATCCTGCGGTATGAATAAGTTCAGGTTTGAGAAGCTGTGATGGAAAGGTAGAAGCTTTCTGCTCCACTACAATGCCAAATTCTTAAAGACAAATAAATTCATGAACGTCTTTATTTTCCTCACCTGTTGATTATATTTATATATATATATATGTATATATATACATATATATATATATATACACACACATATATATATAAACTCTCAGTTTGCGCAGTTTCTTAGTCTGTCACTGCAAATAACAGATTTTACAGCCTCGTATGGAGCTTTAAAGACAAAACACTCTGCGACTATATCATTAGTAAAATGCAATTGAACAAAGAGATGAGTCCATCTACCTTTTAAAGTGGGAAGCGGCACAGAGAGTCAACAATTTCATCATTTATGGCCCCAGCAGGGATCACAATCCCAACCTTGGAAGTGCAGAAGTCTCCCTCTGTACCCACTGAGTTCAACAAGACAGTGTGTGACCTTTAAGCCAAACTAATGCCTCTCAGTTCCTTGGACTGGTAATTTGATTGTCCTTTGCCTGTCTTTGCCTTTACTTCAGATAATTGGACATTCCTTTGATGATGTGTGTTTGCGTCAGAAAGGGGGCACCGGGAGCCGAGAGCCAGAAATCCACAGGGTAAGCCGAGGCACAGAGATTTGTAGGGGAACTTGTTAAAAGCGTGTTGAAGTTCTTTATGTACTGTAGGTGTTTGAACATTTATGTCTCTGCGGTGCGGTCTGCTCCGTTTTCACACATATCACCTCGTGTTTTACTCCAATGAAGACACGTGTGTAACGCAAAGAAAAACATTTCATAAACTGATAGATTTTCATGCATACGGATAAACTGAGAATATTTAATTAGAAAATGGAGGTGTAAACTTTGTTTTTCAGGGTTAATTTGATAACACTTGATACTTTTAAAAGCGTAAACACATAGGTACTTAGCCATATGTCTTAAAAAATGTTAACTAAATTATTCTCAGCAACATTAGCATTATTAACTGGAAGAAACTGAGCTTTAAAAAGGTCTTTCTGTGTGAATATTTGTCAAAGTGTATTTTATTTTTATTTTTTTCTGGGTTTGAAGACTCACTTTGATTAAAAAAATGTTTTTATCAGGTTTTCATGGCAATTTTCTGATGATGCTGGACATATATAATCTAAACTATTGGCGAAAGTTTGGCGAAACGATACGGAAAATTGATCCCAAGACCATACCAGAACATATTTTATACATTTTTTAAGAGTATGACTTAGAAGAAAAAATTCTACCTGAATTTTAATGTCTTTCATTGTAATAAAAGGGAAAAATGTAATTTTTTATTTAATGGTCACAACATTAATCACTGTGACTATATCTCATTCTCAAAAGTAGCTTTTACCCATATATTCATGATGCTTTTCTTTTTGGTAAATTAATAAATATTTGTTTTTAAAGATATTTTTTGATTTCCACAACAAAATATTTTTCAGAATAAGAAAAAAATAATCAAATAAATGTGGTATAACCAATACAGTTCTAAAAGTAGGATTTTGGAAATAAAGGGCTGTTTATTTCCAGCTATGTTAAAACGGTTCAGGAGCCTGAACGTTGCTGGAATGAGAGCTTCAAAAATAAAGGAAAAAAAAAACAAAAAACAATCTCAAGTCAAAACTGAGTAGTATATGTCTAAAAACAGCCAACACCGCGAGGCTGACTGAACATTTGACAGATCTTGTTGTTATTTTGGTTGCGGTTTAGAGCTGCTCACTGTGCTCTGCTGCCAACTAGTGGTTGGAGGGAAGGGTAGAAAACAAAAGTACAATACTGAAGGACACTCACTAATAATAAAGTCTTGTCATGTCAACATTTTAAATCAATACATGTTTTGCCAAACTAAATCTTGCACTATATTGCCAAATCGATTTTTCTCTATACCCCTAATATAAAGATCGTTTCTTTGTTGTAAATCAGAAGTAGACAAAAAAAGTTGGAAAAAGAGCTTATTTGTGATGTCGAAAATTAAATCATCGACAAATCGTTTAAAAAATAGTTTTTATCCCAGAGCCATCACAGTTTTAAAGGAGGAATTGAGTGTGTTTTGTTTAAAGCAATGTTTTAACTTTTTTAAAACGGGTTCAGACTACATCAGGAGCCATGGATTGGCTGGTTCTATGGATGTGTGCTTTGGTTTTGTATTTTATTTTAGTTATTTAATTAATTAATTTAGTCAAATATTTACAAATGAGAAGAGAGGACTGCACTCAATTTTGTTGTATAATGGAAAATAACATTATCCATTAATTCATTAAAATGCTGGGCGGGCTACAAGCTCCTGCTACGCTCCCTTTCGCAATGGGTAGGGAAAGAGGGGCGGCGTTGCTTTACCCCCACAACTCAGAAGGTGAATTTCTAATGAAGTACTGCTGATCTTCAGAAACTATGTCCTAGAAAATGGCACAGGTTTTAGCTAAAAATAGCAAAATCATAATTAAAAGACCTTAAAGGGTAACCAAACATGGAAGTTGGAGGCTGACTCCACCCACAGCCGAAATGTGAAAATCTAGTCAGAGTACTGGAGCTGCAGATCATGATGTGGGATTCTAAAGTGATTGTGTTTGACCAATCACAACATTCAACTGTAATAACTTGATTCAACCTGTAGGGGAAGCACACAGACCGTTTTTGACTATTTTTCGAAGAATTAAACACATTTTATTTTCATTTTTCAAAAAAATTAAGGGCAATTTTAAAGCCCCATTTATAAAGGTCAACAGCCAAAAAAAGTTGATTTAGGGTTTGGTTACCCTAAGATCAAAAGGTAATCGCAGTAGGTCTTCAAGTGTCATTTTCCAATGAATTGTGTTTATAAATGTGCATGTTTGTTTGCATCATCTGTGTTGCCCAGAGCTGAAATGGCGACCTGCCCAATCTGACCTTCGCCTCCTGGGTGAGGGCAGCTGGGATAGGCCCCAGCTCCCCTGTGACCCCCATGGAGAGGCTGGAAAAAAAAGAATAACTTAGCAAACGGATGAATGAAGCTGCAACATTTATTTTCATAATGCAAGACTAACCTTCTTTTTGCTTTGAGTTTAGTCAAACAGATCTAATGCAAGGAAAAGTCCCAGAGTTGACCTTTTATGTTTGCTTTTGACTGAAAAGTCAACACATTATTGTGATGAGGACGAGGAGTCAAGAGTCTTTGTAGAACACGAGTGGGGAAACAAAACATTTAAATTCACCACTTTACTGAAAAGAACGGCCAATTTGTGAAGAGCTGAGCAGTTTTATAGAAAAATCGGATAACTTTCAAATCACAGAAGCTGTTTGCTCATGAAATGACTGTCATCCTGCACTGAGCTTTTCCCTCTACCCCGTGCGTGCCCCCGTGTCACCTCCCTCTGTCCTAATAAAGATAAAAGAAGCCGTCCACTCAAGAGAGACGACGCCTCGTCTTGGATTTTCACACAACCTCTCGTTGCTCCTCCTCTTTTAGAATCCCTTTTTTCCTCACCACCCACTCCCCTTTCCTCCATCAACGCCCTCCTTTTGTACTCACCGTCGTCCCATGTTGACCTTGCCTCTGCCCAACTCCTCTTTTCCTTCCTTTATACGTTTGCCTGCATGTGGGTAACGGACGCCAATCAGAGTGACTGGATGAGTGGTTTAATTATAGGAGAGGCAGCGTTCTGTCACCTTGCACTGAGCGCCGGTAATCAAGAGCCACTGACTGGAAGAAAAGTCAGACAAGGCCGTTCATTGATTGGCGATTTCGGGAGAGTGACTTAGTCTACATGATACGCTGAAAGAGCTTTGACTTAGATTAGAGATGAGGAGAAGTCATCAAAGAAGGAGTTCTTTTGTGCCAAAAAGGGGATTGTTTCAGCACATTTGATACAATTAAATGACACTGGGAGCATTAAATTTAAAATAATAATAATGAAAAAAGAAACTACACATATTACACTTTTACCCTGTGTATCTATGTTTACACACTCCTTGGATTATCCTTTGGATAAAGAATTTTAAATTATTGACATATGAATTCAGGTTGAATTATTTTCGTTTTTTTTTTAGAATAGTTTTCATGTTCAAACACAGGGGCGGACTTACCATTAGGCTAAGTCTTGTGATCGCCTGGAGCCCCCAACATTCAAGATGAACACCTAAAAAAAAGTGTCTAAAATAAATGTTATGCCCATTATTATTTAATCCTGCCATTAAAAAAAACTCCACTCCAAATCACAAAAATGCCAGAAGACTGATCATGTGAGTGTTCCATCCTCCCCCGTCCCTCTGCACTAATGGAACATTCCCATCATCAGCAGGTTAGCGACCACAGAGTTCAGTTTGTCACATTGGTTGGCTTTGATTACAACAGGCAAATAATGCCATCTTGAGATGTGAAGCCTAATAATAATCAAATAAATGTGTCAACTAACCTGTTCCATAAACATAATTTATATATACGTTTGGTCTTAAACATTTAATTCTTTTATCCCAACATCACTGTATTTTTCACATTTCCTGTTCAATTTCAGCGCAGGTTGCGGGGTCAGCCGCACGCCACTTTTGAAATAATTTTAGTTTTTAAATGCTTATCAAAGCATTTGGATTCTTTACATTGATTCTGTCTACAAGTGGACCAATGCAGAAGTTATTTGACCTTTTTCCCCAAGTAAGGAACTGGAACAAAAAGAAAGATGAATAAAACAACTGGAGAGAGCAACACTGAATTTTTCGCCCAGGGCCCCCAAACTGCAAAGTCCAATACTGTTCAAACATTGCACGAATATGGTGAAAACAAATCTATCGAAGTATTTACGTGCGGCCAAGAATAAATTACTAACCACACGGATTTAGAAAATTTTAAGCAAACAGTCACTTAGAAATATTATTAGTAATAATAAAAGCAGAAGATTATCTTGCTCAAAGCTACAACTTTGTTTGTTTACGACCCAAGTTGCTACTTCCTGTATATTAGATACATCTGATCATGTCAAAATTCTTTCTTCTGATCAAATGTGAAGCGTATGTAAACGTTTGTTATAATCAGAAAAAAATGTAACTGACGCTAATGAGAACCAGGTTGGCTGCCATATTGTGCTCCAATAGAACAGAGCAGACGATGATGTCATCTCAGTGTCATGATTTGATTGGCTCCATCAAATTTCTGGGCAATCGAAAATCAAGAGTTCCAACTCAGATCTACATTGAAAAAGGATCCATAAATTAGTCAAATGAAATTTGATATAAATCTCTCAAATAACAGAGGTGGCCTTTACTTTTAAACTGTGCATCATGTGACGTGCAGAACCACCAAATGTCAGAAATAAAAATGCCAATAAGCTTAAAGCCAAAACTGACGTGACCCTGAATTTAATGGCAGATTGCAAACATCCCCTCTGATTTCACAGCATCCGAAATACGGCGTGACGAAGTGAGCCCCATTTTTGGAGAGCAGGCTCAGTGTGAGTTCTCCTCTGTGCACTGATCCACACGCTCCCGCTGTTTCTGCAGCTTCTCTCTGTCCCATTGCCTACAGGTGTGATATGAGAAAAATGTGAAGGTGTCTGTAGATCTGAGAGTCCAAAGGTGCAATCTCATAGAAACTGCTATTATTTTTGTTTTGGTGCTTAAGAAAGAAAATAGATTTAAATAAAGAGGTACATTTTCTCAAAAAGTGTTTTGAAAAAAAAGGCCCCATGTTGCGTTTTGGGACAAAATAACTCATTTTTCACTTGTATAATTTATGTTTACCATTTCTTTCTGCTGCACTTTTAAAGAAATTCAACATTTTTTTCAACATTTTTTGCAGAAGTTTAAAAATTTTTATGCTTTCAGTGACGCTTCATCATGCATTCGATTAAAAATTGGATGATTTTTGTTTTTTCATGTTAAAAACATCACAATATGTCTGTTTAGTTTATGTGCTACATATAAACGATTTATTTTTGTTTGTTGTAATGCAGAAATTGAGTTACTGCAAGAGTTCTTTAATAAAGATTGGTCTGTTCTGAGCTTTGTATGTCATTGCATGTGAGTCAGGCAGGGACCGTCAACAAGACAAGAATTATCCATTTCTCTGTAACTCGCCATAAAAAAATTCCCCAAAACATCACAAACACTCATTGTTAAAGAAAGTCACCGAAATCCCTAATATCATCACTCTTTCTCGTAGAGTAAACAAGTGTGTTCATGGTTCCTCCCTATTGTTCCAATGGAAGGTGCATTTGGAGCTTTAGTGGTGTCCTAGCAGCTGTAGGGATAGGGAATGAATTTGGATTCTGTCCAACTGTTATAATCCTAAAAGAAATTGAGCAAAAAGCAGAAAGAAAATAAATATTCACATTTAAATTTTTAAATATTTAAATATTCACATTTAAATGTTTAAATATTTAAATATTCAATAACTTAATTGATTTAAATATTCTAAAATATTAGAATGAAAATCACATAAAAACTGAATTAAAAAAAGGTAGTTTTTTTTTTTATTCAATGCAATATGCTTCCATTCTTCATTGTATAAAAAAGAAACACGTTTTCTACTCATTGCACAAATTATTCTTAATTTTTTTCAAAGAAGTCTGTGGAACATTTATAGCTTATGTGAAAAACTTTAATGACAAGAATTTACAGTTATAATCAGAGATATAAAAAAAAAAAAAGAAAGCCAATAGACATTTTTCGGTGAGATCATTTGTTACCATGGCAATCAAAGTAAGCTCCATACAGGCAGCATCTTCTCTCATCAGTTAAAGATCTGTTGTATATAATGAAGAAGGAATAGTATAAACGCTAGGAGGGTTGGTGAGTTTTGATGATGTGACATTTAGCGGAAAAAGAAACGAAGCTGTAACTGTCATTTCACACTAGAAGTAACACCTCGGTGCCATGTGGGTGCTGAACAAGCTACCTTACCCTTAGCTGTGTAGAAATTTTGCCTTTTTTTCTTTACAATTTTCATTATTTTATTAGCAAAAACTAACTAAATAAATAAATCTGGATTAAATATAGAACAATTATTTTTTTTTTAGCATCTTTAAAACACTCACATTTTAAAGAATCAATTTAATGATTAGTTCATTCTGGAAAACAGAAAACCAAGAAGAAGTTATAAAAGATATCAAATAAACAGAGTTGTTATAAAATAGTCTCATAAAATAGGAACAAAAAAAAAACTCTAAAAAAAATAAAATAACATTAACAGTGGGCGAAGTGGTGGAATTCAGTTATACAAAAAAAAACCAAAAAAACAAGAAAACAATCAACTATACCAATTATGTGTGTATCATTAAACCTTCATAATAATCTTGAAAAGTGCCAAAACTTATATATATAAAGTAGTTATGATTTAGTAATATAAAATGATAAATATGAGTCTAAATTTTTTTTTAAAATGGTCACTAAAATATTTATCGCTTTATAAAAACAATATTACAAAAATAAGTATCACTATATAAAAAGTGATTTAAAACATTTCTTTTATGTCCTCACTCGTCTGGCTTCCTCCCACTATCAAAAAATACACATTATAGGTCAGTTGGTCACTCTTAATTTATGCCTTGGTGTGAGTGTGTGTGGCCCTGTGGTAGACTGGCAGAATGGAAAGAATGGCAGACACAAACCGCAACTATTAATTTCTCCTCCATGATTAATTTTAAGATTTTCTGTGATTTGAGAAGGACGCCATCCATACGTCACAACCGCATCTGAGTCCCTGATTGGTGAAAGTTCAAGTTTGGTGGATTTGTACAAAGAGCCCAAAAACATGCATGGCAAAGCATGAATGTGACAATTTTGAACATGGAAGCTCAAAACACGGACTTTTACGTTGAAAGTGAATGCATATTTCAATGTGAAATGAAGCTAGCTTGACTAGAAAAGACTGACAATCAGGATAAGGGATAATAAAAAACAGAATTCACAAGCGTTTTTAATTTTTTTTTTTTTTTACTTAACATCTTATTTATGAATCATTTTATACTTTAATAATGATGTGTGTGAGGATCTTTGCTTTGCTTTTGGTTCCCTAAAATATTTTACTATATAAAACACTTTAAGTTACTTCACCATGAAAAGTGTTTTACAACTAAATTTGGACTTGATCTGATTATTTTTGAAATATCCCGCAGTAAGGACTCCCAATTAGTCTCCATTAGTATATTTATTTCTGATGCCCATTCCTGGCGTTTCATCCACTCCTCGCCGCTCGTCAAGCCTGCACGCTTGACCCTAATTATTTCATTGCTTACACCTGTCAGTATGTATTCTCCAGCATCACTCGTCTCTTCCTTACCTGGATTCTGTCCGTGGTTTCTCTGTCAGGTCGCGCCCTCTGGTCACGATCACGTCTGGTTTGCAATTATAATCATCGCAGCGGTGTCCATTCATTTGTGGACAACATTTTGGTGTCAAGACCTTTCAAAGGAAATCCCAAAAATAATTCAGTCTTTTCCTTCTCTCGTTATTTGGACATTTTTGATGTGTTAATGAGTTGACTGAATATGTTAATAAAGTTTGTTACGCATGTCTACTTAAAAAAAAAATATAGAAAAAAAAACATTTTACTTTTTATAAAAACATTTGAACATGAAATTCATTGTTCCACAAAACATGTCTGCAAACATACAAATAAAACAGGAAAAACCTGGAAGATGAAACAATAACTGTATATGCAACTTTTCTTTTTTTTCTTTACACAAATATCTTTGTTGACTATTAACATGTGAAGCTGTTCCAACATACAGTCAAAGCTGAAAATAACTTTTCTCGCCAATTTTTAAACTTTTGTAGTTGCTAAGAAACAAGCTCCTTGAAGATCCTTTAAATAAAAGTGCGCTCAGAAATAAGATAATAGCTCCTGAAGTCACAGTGGTCAAAACCACGTTTCTTCATAAACAGCCGAATTGCCTCAATTTCCAGATAATCTGAGCCCAAATCTAAGGAAGTGTTTACAGTAAACACAGGCTGATAAAATCAGGAGCTTCAAAGAGCAGATTCACCAGAAGAAAAGCAGAGAAAGTTGTGCTTATGCTGTTTCTTGTTAATAAAAATGGTGCATTAAATTTGAAGGAAAAAAAAAAAAACATTTCAGGGATTTTTAATATAAACTTTTGGGTAATAATAATAATTTGATCAGTGAAAACAGATTCAGAAGTCTTGGAAACAAGGAGGACAACAACAAAAATTCCCACAAAAGTGTTTAAGATATTTACAAATTTAGTTTAACATAGAAAATTAACTGCATGGGTGATTAGATACGATAAAATCTGTTTATAATCTAACAAACCAGGAGATTGTATTGTTTTATTCTAATACTTAAACATAAAAAACTCCATTCTTTTGTGCCCTAGTTTGCTGCGTACTTCGTCAAAGTTGCATTAAGAAAAAGAAAAAAAAGAAAGCTTCCGCCGACAGAAAGTAAAGGTTTTTCCCTTTGCTGATGAAAAAGTTACTGAGCAGTAACATGCATGACAGGATGAAGGTTGCACGTCGTGATAACAGAGAATGGAAATAGAAACAGTGTGTACAGTGCAATAAATTGTCACCTTGTACTGGAGACCTATAATGGCTGTGTGTCGGTGGCGGCGTGTTGCAGGAGCCACTGAGAGGCACTTGGCTCATTAGTCTGAGGCATTGAGAGGATGAATGTGTGGGAGCGAGTGAGTATATGACACGACAAGGCTTTGATGCGCTGACAGGTAAAGAGCTCATTCTCCTGCTCTTCCCTTGTCATCATTCCCTCTTTTCATTTCTCACACTTTCTCTCATTCTTGATAAACTTCCTAGCAGATGGATTTTTGCTCCCCTTTTTGGTGTGTTTCACTCTTCATAAGCTCTCCACGCTTCCCGACTTTGTTCTCGTCGGTGGTTTCGTCTTCTCATTTTCTGTTTCTTACCTTTTTTTTTTTTTTTTTCTCTCGTTTTTTTCAGTTGTCGCCTTCTCCCCCTCACTGTGTTCTTCGGTGATAACTATAGCAGAACCAAACATGACATTCGGTTGGGCGAGGGTGTGAACAGGAAGAAAAAAAAAAAAAAAAAGGAAATATCTGCATGCTAACGTGAACCGCTAGTCACTACAGCAGTTTGAGGTGATAAATATTGGATTATATGTTCGAAATGAACAAGCGGGCGACAAAAAGTATGGACATTGTAATAAGTTCTGATTTCTTTCTGGACATCAGTGGTCTAAATGTCAGCTAAAGCCTTGCATCTGTATGGGGGGTTGACCAATTTAGGGGTTTTCTGGACCCATAGAGGGTCGAGAATGTTGTGAAAATTGAACTTACAGTTGTACGGGATACTTTTATGGCATATGGAGGACGCTGTTGTACACAATAAGATATATTGCTAGAGATTTCATGCTAGCCTGTGACGCCATATTGGCCATGTTAAAGGGGGTTGCAAAGTGAACACTTATTCATTCATTCAGTCGTCTTCTTGGCCATGTTGTCCCTTTTGGGGTCATTGGGGTGCAGAGCCTAACCTGGTTACTGATGGGTAAAGGCAGGGTACACCCAGGTCAGGTCGCAGGACTTCTATCATACACACTCTCATACACACTTGGGGAGAATTTCGAATAACTGATGAAGCATGTTTTTGGACATTGGGAGGAGTCATGCAAGAACATGCACAGAAAGATCCCCTATGATGGTTCTGATAGGCCTCCCCCAGCTGGGATTTGAACTGAGGACTTCTTGTTGTGAGATAAGAGCGTTAACCACTGCGCCACCATCCAATCTACAATAAACGCACTTATCAAAAACCTGAACGAGGTGCTTGCATCTCATCCACTTCACCCTTATTTCCCCTTAAGCTTCATTCCCACCGTGCTCAACACACGTTCATGCAACTACTTCCAAAGAAAAGTCCACATAAACACGTGTAAATATGGATTCAGTGGCTTTGCGTTTAAAATACTTGCATTGATTTGTCGCAATGCAAATTTCTTCAATAGTTTTTGGGATCTATATACAAAAAGTGCGTCCACTGAACGCAAAGTTCAATCAGATCAAACTTTGTCCAATCAGGATTTTGTGGGGACGTATGGATGGCGTCCTTTTGAATTCACAGAAGTGCCAACCATTTGAAAACTAATTGTGCAAAAGAAACTAATAATTGCTGTTTGTACCCTGTTGAAATTATATGACACCAAATCTTTAATATATTGGAATAAATTTGTGACATTTGCACTGACATAATAATAATAATAATACATTTTATTTGAGGCGCCTTTCAAAACACCCAAGGACACTTTCCAGTAAAATAGCAATAAATAGTAAAATTATACACATAAGAAAAAAAAAACAAAAATCTTGCACCAAGCCTTTTGCAACAGTAGGCGGGGGACATACAGTAGCAAAAACAAAAAGAATAATAAGCCCCTCCCACTTGTCCAAATACTGAGAATGTGCGTTTGGAACGTTCAAGAATGCACGTCCCACATTCACCTTTAACAGCAGTTAAGTCTAAGACTTAAAGTGACACCTCTTAAATATGTTTCTGCGAAGCAACATTGTTGGTCAATTTAATTCACAAGTCTGATTTCTCATTAATAAACAGAAAAATTGGAAAAAGAAAAAAAAACATTTAGGTTCCAATTTTGACATAAACCAGGAAGTACCAAAAATTGCAAGTCTTAAAACTACTACTGAAGGCAAGTTAATTAAGGGAGCAATATTTCATTGATTCTCATGTTAAAAAAAATCGAATTTAACCTCAAACGGTATGTACAGCAAAACAACAAAAAATTTAAAAAATAAATTTTAATGTATTTATTTTTCATAACAACTCTTGGGCTCTTTTGCAAGCCATGCCAAATAACTTTTGATTTATACTGCCTCAAGCAAAACCTGTAAAGATGACATGGTTCCTACTATTCCTCCAGGATGGAACAGGGATCTTTTTTTTTCTCACTTTTTCTGACAGCAAAACAATGCCGAAGCTACTGGGAAATGCATTCCCGAAGAAAAAGAACATGCCACATACATTCCATACATACTAGAATAAACTAGAAAAAAACACTGCACAATACTGCATGCAGTATACGAGCTGTGAGATCCAACTACTATTTATTCTGCATTGACTTCCTTCCAGATAGAGCCAAGCGTGAGGTGCAAAACATTCCTTTATTTAGCTGTTTATCCAATTTTAATAAGGGTGGGTGTAGTGGAGGTGTTGGTTTGACCTTTAGTGTGGGATGAACAGAAATTGTGGTAGCCAAATGAAGAGCAATTTAGTATCATATTAAATTGACTCAAAATAGACACAGAATGAATAGAGGGGACAAACTATAATGCTAATTGGAAATAATCTACAGTTAATATAAGTAATGACGATAAGAAACTATAGATCAAAAAATATACAAGGATCTACCCAAAGAACAACTATAACCAAGTAAATGTGTATCTGAGAGCATAATAGAGATAGTTCCTTCCTACTCTGACCAGAAAACAAAGGTTTTGGTTTGATTAATAAAACCTGTTTATTTCAATAGAACCCCACCCATATTGAAGGCAAGGCAAGGCAAGGCAAGTTTATTTGTATAGCACATTTCATGTACAGAGACAATTCAAAGTGCTTTACATAAAACATTAAAAGAAACAATCAAAAGAAATAGTAAAAATGTCATTCATTATTCAAATCATTAAAATAAAATTAAAAGAAAGTAAAAAGATTTTAATTTAAAACAAGCATAGATAAAAAGTGCGGACGTAAACTTTTGAATACATATTAATCAAATGCAACTGAGAACAGGTGAGTCTTTAACCTGGATTTAAATACACTGAGTGTTTCAGCAGATCTAAGGTTTTCTGGAAGTCTGTTCCAGATCTGTGGTGCATAGAAGCTGAATGCAGCTTCTCCATGTTTAGTTCTGACTCTAGGAACTGATAAAAGACCGGATCCAGATGATCGGAGAGGTCTGGCTGGTACATACTGGGTCAGGAGGTCAGTCATGTATTTTGGTGCTAAACCATTCAAAGCTTTATAAACCAGTAACAGAACTTTAAAGTCTATCCTCTGAGAGACAGGTAACCAGTGTAAAGACCTCAGAACTGGACTGATGTGGTCTACTTTCTTGGTCCTTGTGAGAACCCGAGCAGCAGAGTTCTGAATAAGCTGCAGTTTCCTGATGGATTTTTTTGGTAGTCCTGTAAAAACACTGTTACAGTAATCAAGTCGACTAAAGATGAAAGCATGCACTAGTTTCTCCAGGTCCTGCTTAGACATCAAATCTTTAATCCTTGAGATATTTTTGAGATGATAATAGGCTGATTTAGTGACTGCCTTAATGTGTTTATCAAAATTTAAGTCTGTGTCTATCACTACACCCAAGTTTCTGGCCTGGTTGGTAGTTTTTAGTTGAATAGATTGAAGCTCTGTAGTGACGTCTAACCTTTTTTCTTTAGCCCCAAAGACAATAACCTCAGTTTTGTTTTTGTTTAATTGAAGTAAGTTGTGACACATCCAGTCATTAATGTCCTCAATGCATTTACCAAGAGCCTGTACAGGGCCTCGGTCTCCTGGTGTCAGTCTAATATATATCTGTGTGTCATCTGCATAGCTATGGTAACTAATGTTGTTGTTCTTTATAACCTGGGCCAGTGGGAGCATGTAGATGTTAAATAGAAGTGGTCCCAGGATGGAGCCTTGGGGCACTCCACATGTAATTTCTGTTGGCTCAGAAGTGAAGTTACCAATTGACACAAAATATTTCCTGTTTTCTAAGTACGTTTTGAACCAGTTTAGTACTGGTCCAGTGAGACCCACCCAGTTTTCCAGTCGTCTGAGTAGTATTGCGTGGTCGATCCACAGCTACACAGAAGATAGGAAACATCAAATCCAACAGTTCTCATCATCCCAGGTGAGATCATTTTTCTAACCACAGTAACCAACAATTTACATTAAAGGGTACTGGTAGTATTTCTTGATGCACGTGTACCAAACAAGGTTGCTAAATGCTAACATCAAACACTCCAGAGAAAGTAAAGGATCACAGTGGAGAGTAGGGATCAGAGAGGATGATAGACCAACATTGAGTATGTTAAGCTTTAGTCATGTGGTATGTTGTCACCCAGAGGACACCCAAAGGTTAGTGATAGATGACTATACCCTCGTTATATCAGAACAGGGATCTGGTGACTAGAACGATTGTAGATTTAACAGAACAAATGCGATCTTTTTTCAATTACATTTTTCCGTCTGCTCCTGATTCACAACAATTTGAACAAGAAATGCTCAGAAATGCAATTTAGATCTTAATTTGCTTCATTATGAGAAAAATGCTACAAGAATCCGTTATAAAAACTTCATAATCATAATTAATACACTGCTGGGAATGTTTTTTAAAATAGCAGAAATATTCATGGGTGCCTTTAAGTAAAAACAATTGATTATAAAATGAACATATAGCCTATTTCTGTACTGTAAAAGTAGAAAGGAAACACGGAGAAAAAGCCACAAACATGTTTGCATTTAAAATATTGGTATAGAAGACCCACTTGTTAAGAAAGGTGTAGAATAGATTGTAATCCGTTTTAAAGAGGTGCAGATATGCATCATATGCTAGCCTGACTAACTGGGTTTTCCTTCTTCTTGCCGTTTTCTTTCCTGGCTTGTTTTGGGCAACACCATCTGTTGTGTTTTATTCTTTTCCTGATTTGAACGCAGCCACTAAAGAACACTTAGAGGGCCAAGTCTTGTTTTTATCACCTGCTATGAATTCTTCTGGACATCACTTACAACTCGGTAGAAACTCAAAGAATTTCCCTCTATATAGCTGTTGCACAGAATTAACAGGGGTTTCCCTGCATTCTGGGTAATGTTGTTCTACCAGACCAGGGCAACCTGCGGCTCCGGAGCCAAATGTGGCTCTTTTATCTCTCCATGGTGACTCTCTGGCTGAAGATAAATAAAATAGTAATTTTAAAAAGAAAGAATTACTTAATTATCATTTATAAATGCTGCTTGTATTTTTAGTATTCATGAAATTTATAGTTTTTGAAGTATTGAACAAAATGTGAATGAGAAAATCTTCAAATTTCAACATCTTAAGTAGATTAGCATCAAGCCTTGACATATATTCATGGACTATGTTTTCAGCTTTTATAATAATTTTCACAAATGTTGGAGTTTACCTGATATTTTAGCTACATGCTAACGTTTTTGGTTAATTTAATTTACTGAGAAATTTTTAGGCAATTTTGGAGTTCAGCTAGTAATTAAGACACAAGCTAGCTTTATTTTGTTTTTACTAAATTGACCTCTACTAAGTTTTTGTGCTAATTTGAAGTTTAGCTAATGTTTTAGGAATATGCAAACGTTTATTGACTAATTTGTTATTTAGGCCCACTGGGATTTTTAGGTTATTTTAGAGTTTAGCTTCTATTTGAGCAAAATGCTAATATTTTTTACTGATTTAGTTTACTGAGGAGTTTTAGGCTATTTTGGAGCATAGCTTGTATTTAAGCAATGAGGTAGCTTTTTTTTTTGACTAATTTGGAATCTAAGATAAAAGGTAAAAAGGTTGAAAAAAAAAGTAACATTTTGAGAAATGCTAGTTTCATTTTATATTTTTGCTATTGTTAGCGCCAGAAATTAGACATAATTCATATATATTTTAAAAAAGGTAATGAAAGCAAATCTTAATTTCTAAACAAAATTAAAAAGTAAAAAAATAATAAAAAAGGCTAAAGTAAGATTATGTGGCTCCTTCTAGGTTTTGATCAGTAGGAAATGAGCCAAAATGGCTCTTTTACTTTGAAAGGTTGCCGACCCCCGTACCAGAACATGCTAAATTGCACAAACGTACATTCTTTAGGGTTGAAGCTCTTTACTATCACAAATCCTGTTCACCCACAAACACATATTCACACTGGCGGAAGCAAAACCTGTAAATTTCTTATCTGAGGTTGAGCGTTCTTCTGTATAAATACAAATAAGCTGTGGCAACGACATGATATTTGTTCTGAATCTCTAAAAGTCAACAGAACAGAACCATTTCTCCCCTTTTTCATTCAATACAGCAGAACTATTCTAGTGTAAAAACATCCCAAGAAATTATTAAATTCACTGGGACTACAAACTAACCAACCACCTATGCAAACCTGTTTAGAAAAAAAAAAAAATAAAATCTGCCATCGTATGTTTAACAAAGGGGGTCAAAGTCTGTAAAAAATAAAATTTGAGGGAAATAAACTGCATGCACGTGATAAAACGAGCTTTAAAAATAGATATTTTTGGACAAAAATGGGTTACATTAACAATACTATTCAATAAGAACACCATTTAATTTTTCTTAATGTTAAATGTGCATTAAATACATCATGCTGGTTTGGGATCTTAATCTTGAAGTAGTGGTCACTCAAAAATGATTTGGCAAGTTTTAACAAATCGTACATAATTAATAGGAATTTCAGTCACATGTTTACATGAAATATTCACATCTCACCGAGTTCAACTACCTCTCATCACTCCATTATCATGCAGTCTTTGCCCACTTCTCTTCACTGCTCAGCTAAAACTGCCGGCAACATTGCATCTCTTTCACACTGCTGCTTTGATAAGATCCGACTTAACCTTGGTGAGGTGCATCACCTCCAACAATAACAGTACCTTGTCAAAACTACACAACGTCACCTGAAGAAGAACCAGCTTAGAGGTAAAATAAGCCCCGGATCGGCTTTTTTCCATCATTGCATGAAACATGCAATACTGGAGTTTTCAATGTCTTAAAAATGGACAATATCACAGTCAAAGTATCAAAGTTTGAGGGTGGAGTACCTGCAAATAACTTAAAAGTACAAACATTAATTTAATAAAAATCAAATATTCGGCAGGCAGCCAATTCAGTGAGACCAGGATTGGATTTGTAGCACCACAGATAAAACTAGATGCTGCATTTTGAACCAGTTGCAGACTCTTTATTGAAGTTTTAGGCAACCCAGCATATAAGGAGCCGCAATAATTAAGCCGAACAACACAAAAGCATGCGTAACAATTTCAAGGTTTGACTTTGATAGAAAATACTTAATCCTATCCAAACATCACAGCTAATAAAGCATGCCCTAGTTACATTATTTATTTGGAGGTCCAGTTTGAAGTCTCACTCTGAGATTTGAGATAGGAGGTCAAGACCATGATACTTGTAAGGATCAGAAGAATACACAATTATCTCAGTCTTGATGTCATTAAAACCAAGATAGTTAGCATGCATCTATTGTCTAATGTCAGCAAGGCAGTCAGTTATTGTTTTTTTCATCAGACCCTTTAGGTATAGAGACATAAATTTGACAGTCATCATCATATAGATGAAACTTCAATTTATGGTTTCTGAGAAATAATTACCAGTGGTAGCAAATAAACAGAAAACAGCTATGAGCCCAGAACTGAACCCTGAGGAACGCCCCAGCTCAAGGGGTAGCAGTTTGATGAGTGAGGGTCCATATTGACATAGAAAAACGGATCTGCTAGATAAAACTTCATCCAATGAAGTGCTCTCCCAGACAGCCCAACCCAGTCTTCCAATCAAAATGTCATAATCAACTATGGCAAAATCTGATATTAGATCTAATGCTAATGTCCAGGCCTGCACACCAACTGGAAAGGTTCCAGGATCACATAAATGTTTAAAAAGGAGAACAACTATTCATACGCAATGCTCCCCAACAGAAAACAAGACTACAGGATTAATGACTAACTATATTCATAGAAATCATTTTTCTTAAACCTGAATAAAGTCACATTATATACTGCCTCTACAGCTTGGAATATTTATTTATTTTTTTTTTATGTCTGACCTGATGTATTTGTAGCTGGTAGCAATGCACCAAATACTCAAACTCACATTTCAAAAAGGGCTGAGACATTACACTCCACTGCACACTAACATGCAATGCTGAAACATCTAAATCCCACAGGTTCTGGTTGCATCTCAGCATCAATCGCCGCTGGAACGTCCTACCATTCCGGTCAATCACATTGATCCCACCATAAGAGGCTTGGAGTGTCCCAGGGAGGTATCCCAGTGGGATTTGAGGTTGATGTGGAAGTGATGCAGCATCGATTAGCTGCCGGACTGTGGGGAGATAAGGGCTTCTGGAATGTAGAGGAAACTCATACCTACATTAATGAGGCGATCAGCAGAAGGCCGTTGACCGCTTGAACCGATTGCAAGAGGGCTTCAACCTTCTATCTGAAGAAGAAAAACATAGACGCACCCAAATGCCATGTGTGCCAGTTCATATCAAACCGGTGCTACAACTTATTAAAAAACAATCAAATAAATCAAACATATAGATAAATTCTGGTTCTGACAAATACAAGTGAGAAAGAACCATTTTGTTTTTCTGAATAAATAACATTTTAAGCAGTGACACAGTAAACAGTCAATAAAAATGTACAGAAATTGTGTACAAAAAAACTCTTAGTTACACATATCACTGAGGAATAATTTAAAAAGACTTTCTAACAGAATATTTGTGACGTTTTAACAAAAGCTTTCTTTTATTTGGTCTGTGATGTCAAAGTCTCTCTAAAACTACTGTCCTTGTTTTTCTAGGTTGTGTTAAGGGGTTTAGTAAAGTGCCAATTTTTACTTTTGTGTCCACTTAAGTTTGACAATTTATTTCTGTTTTGCTTACCTACTTCCTGCTCGGGTTACGATTGGACAAACGGCTGTTAAGCTGCTTGGCAGCCATTTTGATTTATCGGATGGAACCATTTTCATTGACAGGGGTGTTTTTCTTTAATTGGTTGTTTGATTAATGTTTATGAAAACAAAAACACCCTTTTGTGGTGGTCTAGACCAAATGAGGTGGTAGTTTTGACCGATTGTGCAGTTAAAAAGGATGGGTGTTGAATAATAAAAAACTCTGTCTGGTGAAAATGAACCATTTTAGCTCCAAAATGACTCCGACTGGTAACTTTAACACAGCAGCTTTACACCAATCAATGTTTTAAAGTCCCACTCCCACTATATTTTTATCTATTGTAAAAGTGTTCCCAATTATTTTTAATGCAGTTTTTAGCCAAAATCCAAAAGGCTGTCATATTTCAAGACATATTTTATACAGTGCAGCAGAGTTGACTGTTGCAGGGAAGTAACCGTATGTTCATATCCCAGAATCCCATAGTTTACACTTTCACTTATTAATTTATAGCTTCTCACATCTACAAAGTAACATTAGCATAGCAAAAAAACAACGATCAATATCGGAGCTGCGTCACAAACTCTAGCTTTTACAAACTGCAAGATTTCTCGGATCTAATATGATTTAAAAAAGAATATTCAGAAATACTCAGAACAAAATTTTAGCCAAATCCGTTTTTTTTTTTTTTAAAGTTAGAACTTTCAACATTAGTGTGTTGTGAGCTGTTGCTAATTCACTTTATCATAATACACTATAATACCCACAGTTTTTGTGCCAACTATCACTGCCTGACTTTACCATTGTTGCTTTGACAATTTGGATACTAAAATCCACGTTGTTTAAAACAATAAATAAATGAAATAAACACAATGTTTATCTTTGTTTTTTTAACCATAGTTCACAAGTTTCTTTACCACCACCTAAGGTTTTAACATGTAAACACGAAGCAAATAAAGCCTTGGTTAAAGGAAAGGGAATTATTGGAATTCACTGCTTAATATTACAATTTTATGCTAGTTTCAAACAAGGAAAATCAATACATCATACACCAAATGATTCCAAAATATTTTTAAGAAACAAATATAGAAACATTATTTAATATAATCAAAATGGGAGTTTCCAGTGTAATAAATCTGCCAGTTTTACAAATTTCAAAGTTTAAAAAAAAGGAAATGGTAAATGTGGAGGAGAATTAGTAAACTTAAGTTCTCATGAGATCAAAAGGATCAGAAAAAAATAGTTTGATTTTGTCAGTAAGTTCACAACGGGTTGAACTTTACGATTGTTGAATGATTTTTGTTTAAGACTATTAATGGTTTTGTATTCATTAATTTAATTTCCTCTTGAAAAAACCTCAACTCCTGCAACACCTTTAGGAAATTGTTGGAAAAAAAATGCCTTTAGAGACCCATTATCCTCTCTGTCTGCAATGTTGATGTGGATGTTTTTAGCTGGAGCTTCCCCCACTACCTCTATCCGCCTCATCCGTCTCACTTTGTCTGCTTCCACATGTTTGGCTTTGTGTCAGTAACCATTAATCACCTTTCCTTAATAAAACAAATGTTTTGGGACTCTTTCAGACAAGTGTAGATGTGATAAGTGCACAACGGCTTATGGATGCTTTAAGGTCATCCTCACCTCAATGTGCACAAGATTCCATCTACATTAAATAATAAACATTAAATCCTTGCGAAAAGCTGATTGTTTCACATTAATTCTAAACACTGCTTCTGCCATTTTACTTTTTATGAATTTATTTAATTTCTTTTTCTACATGCTACAGTTTGAATCAAACTATAAGTAGTTTATATTCAATAAAATAGATAAATGACAGAAAAATGCTCAGCAACACGACATTATGCTTCAGTAATGCTTCGTTTGAAAAGCCTGAGGACGCCTGTTTACGAGCAGAGAGAAACCTGAGCCAGTTAGGGGCCGTGTTTTAGCCCACTGAAATACATATAATAAGATTTATGTAAATTAAATTAAGACGGCTAAATAAATAATGCAAATGACACCAAGATGTCACAAAAGCGAAGAGATTTTTGTTGCTAGGCGACAGTTGGCTGGTTAGGCAGCCAGAATGAAAACATGTGGCTTGAGAAAGCTTTATTGTGACAAGCAACTTTATTGTAACCAGAGGCACAAAGCTTTGCACCATAGGCTCAGTTATAAGAACAAGATAGCTTCTGCTGAGTTTGATGCCAAATTGAATGATCTTTAGTGTATGAGTTTGTTTTTTTTTTCCTTTTGTTAACTTTATCATTAATGTATGGCTTATGTTCAGTGACAACACACACTTACTGTAGATATTTGCTATTGAAAATTAAGTTTTCATACAAAATTTTTACTGAAGATTTTATATCCTCCTTAAAGGGGCCATACCATGCTTTTTTTAAGTCTTTCAGAAAAAAAAAAAACTATATCCATATGATCATAAATTACATTTAGAACACTAAAAACAAATTATTTATTAAATATTATTTATTTTTGCAAACTCTTTTTATGCCCGGAAGTAAAACGACTCGATCTATGAGGCTCTGCCTTTTGCTCCTAGAGGGTGCCGCCCATTTCATGATCTCAACCTTGGGAAGTAGTCTACTTCTTTCTCCACTGGGAAATACTTTGCTGACTTTCCACACCATGAAGTAGTCTGTCCCCTTCCTCCACTAGAAAATAGTCTGCTCCCGTTCCCCATCGTGATATAGCTTGCTCTCGTTCCCCACTGGGAAATAGTCTGCTCCATTTCTCCACCAGGAAATAGTCAACCTCCCTTTCTTCAGCAGGAAATAGTCTTCTCTCTTTCTTCACCAGGATATAGTCTTCTCCCTTTCTCCACCAGATTGTAGTCTTCTCCCTTTCTCCACCAGATTATAGTCTTCTCCCTTTCTCCACCAGATTGTAGTCTTCTCCCTTTCTCCACCAGATTATAGTCTTCTCCCTTTCTCCACTGGAATATAATCTGCTCCTTTTCTCCACCAGGAAATAGTCTGCTCCCTTTCTCCTGCCGTCTTCCCAATATCCCCCGTATTCTTGCCTCATTGTCGGATACGTTCAGGATCCATCCCAAAATGTCGTGTAGATTCCTCAGTAGAATGTTTTTTTTGGCGGTTGTCACCGCAGAAGTTTGAACACTAAAACGAATAAGCGTTTCTTTGCCATAGCTAAACTGTCTCACATCACGGACAGCCGGAATCTGCACGACTGTGCACGAGCCGGGGGCAGTGGGCTCTCAAAGTTGGCTATTCACCGCTCGCTTTGCGGAAAAAAGCGTTTTTTCTTAGCCTGGGGGCGGAGCAGACTCTTCCTGGAGGGGCGGTTCTCACCTTGTGATGTCAGCATGTGAGGACCCGCTCGTTTTTGTGGGTATGGGAGGGGCTGCTGTTGAGAGCGCAGGTTTTTAGAGGAATACGTAGAAATGCGTAAATGGATCAAAATACCTTTTTGAGATTTTTTATTAGTGAAGAATGAACAGTATAATACACTTAAACGCTAAAAAGTTTGATTGTTTTATGGTATGGACCCTTTAAGATGAAAACCTGACAAAAGAGGAAAATGTTGGATGAAAAACCAATCTGTCATTTATGTGATGTGAAACTCCCTGAATAACTCATCAGTGCAGTTACAGTCAGAGACAGTTAATTAAAAAAAATCCAACTAAAATTCACATTCAGAGCACAAAGATGTTTGTCTGATCAGGACGATCATAGATCATATAAAAGTGGTCCATCAAAAACACTGCAATGTTCCTGCCTTAAGCTCTGGAAACGAGAACGATCTTCATCTCTACTTGAGCGTACTTCATACAAGCCAACATCAAAACCTTCCCGTTCTGCTCAGACTGATGCTTGTTCTGAACCTTAAGGCCACAACTCTGTCATCACTGAAGTGAACTCCGGCCCCGTCCCTGATCCAACACACTCGCCTTAATACACAAAAGCTACACTGGCTTCAAATAAAAGCAGCAGCAGCAGGAAGAGCTGTTTCTCAGGCGTCTCACAGTTCATAATGAGCAGCTACTGTATGTCATTGTCTGTGTGTTTGGGGGAACTGGAGAAAAAATATGAGTGCGAAGATGTAAAATATTAGCATGGAAAGTAAATTTGATTCAATATTAAAATATTAAAGGTTTAAGATTAACTAAATGTGACAAAAATATTTAATTTTCAAAATTGGGTAATGCTTGCAATATTAATATTTATTAGCTATAAGATGTAATTCCATATGTATGTATTTATCCCATTTCTTATAAAGTGGTGAGACAAATTCTACTGAGGTGTGAGCAAAGTTTTAGCATTTGGCCACTCTGATTCGGTAAAAAAAAAAAAAAAAAAAAAAATTAAAACATCCTCAATGTCAAACGTTTCCATACATGTTCACTTTCAACAGAAATATTCCCAAGTAAGTTGCCAACACGATGACCATAGTTAGAAATCTGTGTCTTGCTCGAAGGCACTATAAATACATATATAAATAAAAAAATGACTACTAAAGCAACAAGGAATATGTAAATTATATATATATATATAATAATAATAAATAATAAACAAAATAGCTATAAATTAATACAAATATTTATTTATTTTTCAGTTCTACGATTCAGCACAAAAGGGAAGTAGAAGAGTTTATACTTATTAACATAAAAAGATAAGGGGAGAAAGGGAGCAGACTATTTCCTGGGTGAGAAAGTGAGTGATGGATTGGGAGAACTGGTTTGAACGTGGATTGTTGAGGAAAGGCAGAAAGGGACGCGTGGAAAGGATTTTGGGTGGGTGACATGTGACGAAGACGGCTCTAGGATGATGTCATGAAATGGGCGGCATCCTCAATGAGTGAAAGGCGGAGCCTTGGAGATTGAGTTGTTTTATTTCCGGATATGAAAAAAGTTAATAAAAATAACTTTTTTTCATAAATCATTTATTTTTCAGTGGTCCAAAAGTACTATATGATCATATAGTTTACTCTGAAAGACTAGAGAAGATCATGGTATGTCCCCTTTCAATGGTTGTTCAAGTTAAATTCTGCTCAAAATTTGTTTTTCTTATTTTTACGTTCCAATGTTTTACTTGGAACCTTGTTAAAATGTAGCCGTCTAATAAGCAAATTTATTAAATTTTTCAGGAGGTCACAAACGCCAATTTCTTATTATCTATCAATATAGAGAGACTCTAATAGAAAAGAATCAAAGGCTGATTGGATGTTTTATGAGTGTTTTACATCCATAAACTGCTGATTGTCTGACACAAATCTTTTGAGGGACACAGAAACATCCCGACTTTAGATGCTGTTTTATTAGTGGCACCAAAAGATCTTGGACAAATACGAGCGGAAAAGCCTCCAGAGTGAATAACTACCTTTTTCTTTGACACGTCGAAGGATTTGCTCCGGATACCGACTGCCTGCAATGAAGCCTTTCATCCTAAGCTGCGGGTTAAGCAGCATTATCATTGCATTGTATTTCAGCAAAGTGGATCAGACAGATGAGGCTAAGGTTAATGTTACCTACCAACTGGTGATGCTGTGTGTCAAAAAGCATCCGTCTGCTGCAGTTTGACGATTTATGATGTCAGATCCCAAATAGACAGCGATGGAGTAATAAATTATACTTTTCTGAGGAGAGTTAGGGTTGGAAAATCACATTTCATCGGAATGCAGTTATGCTGGAAATGCAATTAACGGTTGAACCCAAATGTAGTTTGTGAAAAGGTGTCCAGTTTGCTTGAACAAATGGATTTGTACACTTCCGCAGCAGCTGAGTAACCAGGAAAAACGTTTGGGATCTCGTCTGATTCTCTGGAGTAATCCACAATACACATAAAAACTTGATTTCAAAACAGGTAATTGCATTCCGTAAAGCAATGAGACTATAGGAAAGTTAAATCCATATCAAGAATCTTCGAATATCACAGTTTTGAAGACAAAACGGTTAAGGTGATTGGTGAAGCAGTTCAGGATGCATCCCAGAGGAGCGTATGGTATTAGAGGGGACGTCCAAGAGAAAGAAGACACTCTGGACATGCTGCCGAAATTATATCTCAGAGTTTGTTATGTTACGTTTATGCCGGTTTCAAGCGACCGCTTCCAATAAAAAGTCTAAGTGAATTCTTGTGTGTGCATATTTCAAAATTCTGCGTTCAACACAATTTTGTTTATTTGCTCTTTAAATTCCCCCTCCAATGAAAACCATGTTTTTAACACGTATGTAAGGCATTTTTCCAATGAAAGAGAACAAATGAAATAAGAAATCATTTTGTTTCTCCCGTTAAATTGCAGCCAAACTTTTTTACGTCACAACGGCTCTGCTGCACATGCACTAAACCACTCATCTGACCTGGCTAGCATGACTAGCTTAGGTGATGGAGAAGAGAAGATGCTATCTTCACATTGACTGCAGTCAAATGAGCCGCCGTTCACATTTCTGTGGTCAAATCAGTCGTCACTGGATTTTTTGTGTGAGTGTCATACAATACTTCCGGTAGCAGGGCTGAGAATGCTGGAAAATCTCCACTAGACTCCACGGACCCGTGGGAACCCGGGGTGAACCTCTTCCAACTGCAGATACATGTGCTAGCATCGGGTAGTGACAGGTGAGAACACTATATGCTAAAAACACATACAAAAACCCACATTCAGTACGTTCTTGAACACACCACACGTCCCCGGTTTATATCAGAAGTTTAGACCCTGGAATCTGCTCGAGTAACAAGAAGAACCGAGAAAAATGATCCTTTCTTTTGGATAAACTGGATCAGGGCTTCACCCGGCCTCGAGGGCCGCATTCCTGCATGTTTTCCAACGCATCCTGCTCTGGCGTGTTCTAATTGGCTGGACACGCCCGGACCAGGTAAAAAGTCATGAGTAAGGCGTGGATAGCTGGAAATCATGCAGACACAGCGGTAGTTGCCTATCCCTGAACTGGATGAATAGAGTGGTTTATGGAGTAATAAACATTTATATTAAATGCAGTTTTGATTATCGTATCATAAATGATCTAATCAGAGAAATAAAATAGATCTAGATAAATCCAAGTAAGGAATCCTAGATTCCAAAAGTAAAGTCTGATGTACCGGAATATCTTCTTTTTATATACAATTTATTATTATAACTGCTAAACCCCCATCGTCACCAGTTTTACCCATATTTAGACATTCTATTTTTTATCTTTTTTTAAATTTCTGTCATACTAGTAAGGAACAACATTTTGTTTCACCTGTCCCTACTCTTTGGATAATACGTGTGAAATGACAAACAGAATCTCGAATTCGCCGATCAATATTTTGAGTTCTTCAAAAAAAAAGCTACCGTTTTAGTTTCATTTTTTGTGCACAATCTTGCCTTTTTTCATCAAATTCTTTATTTTGCTGAGTTTTATGCTTTTATCCCTTGTCGCAAATCTTCAAATAAGGAAAAACAAAATATCAATTTTACACCATTTAGTCCCATGAACAATAAACGAATTGACTATATTGGCTGGAAATTGTGCTTTAAATAGCTACACTACAAATTAGTATGCATAACAAGCGCCGCCTCATCTGAGGTTCATTTGAGTCTCTGAGCCACGATTCAATGTTATCCTCGATTATGATTTCAGAGCCTTGTGAAGACACAATGGCTGACAGTAAGTGCGGCTGGGTTATCAGAGCAGTCTATTTTACACATCACTAGCTTTGGATGAACGTTGGCCCCAGACTGGTAAACCTGGCACTGGCCGTATTCCCCCATGCTTTGTTGCTTTTGAAACTCATATAAATTCATGACCTTTTCTCCTCTTTTTCTTTTTTTTTTTTTTTTTTTTTTTTGCCAGGAAAACAGAAACCGCTTTTATGGGTTATCAAATGCACGGATGCATATCCGTGGAGAAAAGTGAGTAATTATATCTGAATATATGTTTAACTCTGCGATTTATCTAAAAGCTGCACTTCTTGAGCAAGTTGGTAATCAAATGTCAATAGCTGTGTTTCCAATCCACATGTGCAAAACTTTATCCAAATTCTAGAAATGCAAAAAAAAAAAAAAAAAAATCGCGATTAAACTGTTTCCGTTATATTATAATTATGCGGATAAACATAAACCAACTCAAGTCAATAAAAACAAAATGTAATGGATGTAAACAATACTTTGATTTATAGTAGATACATTCAAATTTCTCGCCACTAGCGCTCATCATCATCTATCAAAGGTGTTTGAGTCATATTCAGGCCATGAAGCGTTCAGCTATGAGCTGTGGATCCAACAATTCCGCATGATGGGTTGTATGAAGCTGTGGGACCTCCTGTGGCACCCGCTGTGCAGTCCCTGTTAGTCAAGTGATTCATATAATTTTAAAAAAGTGTTTCCATTCCAGTTTTACAAAATGTAAATTTTGATGCACTTCGAAAACCCCCTCCTCAAACTGTGAGATTTTTCTAAATTGTTATGTTTCTATTAGGTGAATGTATTATTGCTAATCCAATTTGCACAATTTTAAAGTCAATGGAAACATAAATGTTAATATTACTGATAAAAACGTAAACCTTTGAAGTCGGAAACTCGGAAGCCCCACTGAGATAACCAAACATTTTTTTTTAAGATTCCCTATTAAAAAACATTAACAAATCTAAAAGACCAGGTAAGTTTAAATTAGCCTAAAAAAACTGGTAAAATGTGTAATTTAGCCAAAAAAGCTAAAATAAAGCTAAAATAATAGCTAAACTCCAAATTAGCTTCAAAAACTGAAAAAAGCTCAAATCAGCCAAAACAGCTAGCATGTAGATAAAATATTCGCTAAAATCCAAATTAGCCTGAATAGCTAAAAAAAAAGCCAAGATTACTTAAAACAGCTAGGATGTAGCTAAAATATTAGCTAGACCCCAAATTAGCCTAGAAAACGGAAAAAAGCCTAAATTACATAAAACAGCTAGCATGTATCTAAAATATAATCTGAATCCCAAATTAGCCAAAAAAACTAAAAAAAAAAAGGAAAAAAAAAAACTAAATTAGCCAAAACAGCTAGAATGAAGCTAAACTCCAAAATAGCCTAGAAATCCTTAGTAAATGTCAAAACAGTTGAAAAAGCTAGCATAAAATGAGCTGAATATTTTTATAGCTGAATGAGTTAAAGAGCTGAAGAGCTATGCACGTCCATAAAAATGTATGGTAAAAAAATAATGATAAAGAAATTAAAAAAAAGTGAATCACAATTAAACTAATAAATAGTCTATCCTCTCCCGTCATAGTTCAGACTGCAGAAAGGTGGAATAAAAAGTCACATTTTATGTGGTTCCCATTCAGCATTTCTGAAAGTGTGTGGGGAGCCCGGCCAAATGTGGAGACGGGCCTGATCCGACCCGTGGGCCGTGGTTTGGGGACCCCTGATGTGGAGGATTTGGACTATGTGACCGGAAGTTTTTTTTTTTAAGTTACAAAATCTTGTTGCAATACAGTATAACCTTTAAAAAAACAAATTCAAAAGAGTCATTATTCTTAAGCAGATTGTACAGGAACATCTCAAAAAATTAGAAAAAGTTCTCGATTTTTATCAGTTTGACGTTAGAGCTGACATTTATTCAGCAATATCCATCTATGCGTCCATCCATCATCACCCATTACTGCTTCGTCCTATACATCTCAGGACAAAGACATTGTCCAAGAAGTGTATATGAATGTACAATTCATACTGAATTATCAATTTTTCTAGACTATATTTAAAATGAAACAGACTATAATTCTGTTTCTATTTGTAATTCTCACAGAAATGTCAGCATTTGTTGGAATGAGACAGAATGAGTCAACATGCACAGCAACAAACAGCTTTGCAGAAGATCTTATCTCTGTCTAAAAAGCTCTCAAGAAAAAAAGTCATCAACGTCCTAATGTCCAAACTGATACTAAAACGTTCAGTGAAAACTCAGAATATCGACTGATCATTTAGCTTATTGGCTAAACTTCCAGAAAATGGTCATCTATGTGAATAATTTCTTAATTAGTTTGTTCAGAGCCTCATCATGACATCATGATCAATTTAGGACGTTATTAAGCGGCTTACACTAGCATGTTTGCCATTTGCAGTTGGAAAAGATTTGGTGCAAATCTCGTAAATCTTGTTTTAGGATTTTTCTTTCACAGTTCTACCCTTATGTATGAAATACCTGGTGTTGTGCAATTTCGGCGGGCACAAACCACAATAAAAATCTTTCCTTCAGGAGCATTTTTCAAACAGTTAGCACATCAGAGAACTACCAAATCTGAGTCTCTGATTGGTCAAATCTAAACCTTTCAATGTTTGTTTAATGGAAGCGCATTTTGTATGTAGAGCCCAAAAACAGTCTTAGTGATGCATCAAGAGAGCGGGAGCCGGAATCATGTATTTTTACTTGTTTACATAGACTTTTCATTGAAAGAGGTTGGTTGTATGCGTGTACCCAAGGCTGATATCAATGTAGTATTAGATTATAATAGAATTGTTTGTTATTTTTTGTATGTATCATCCAAGGAAGGGGTTTCAAAGTATTTTGGGCAGAATTACAAAGTGCTTGCTTTGCAAAAATCCTGAAAAGGCCAAGAGAATTTGCTCAGACCTTCCCACACATTCTCACCCCCGGCTCATACATGGATGTATGGTTAGGGACCCCTCCATGTCACTTTTGGTTATTGTGTGTGTCCCCAACTCGTTAGTTTTGGACGTGATGGCTGTCCCCAACCTGCAGGCTACAAGGGGTCCAAGGGTTGGTAGCGAACCGCAGACAGGGAAAAAATGTATACGCTTATGCTGTTTCATGCATGGTACACCTCTCTCAAGTCACGACTATGGAGACCATCGAGCGTTGTCAGCAGGTTTATTGATAAAGGTGAAACTGAAAGCAAATAATCAGTACAATCAACGTAAGTATAGGTCTAGCATTACTGTTCAAACTCAAAATAATGAGTGTGTGTATGCTAGCATGTCTTTTTCGTCCACACGTGTCGTACACTGTTCAATAAAGTTTATTCAAACAAAACTTTTGAACAGAAAAACCTGGCGCGACCACTAGGGGGCTCCAAAAACACATTTAAAATAATAATAAGCTCATTAACAGAAGATTTAAAATACATTTATAAAACAAACCCTTGGGACGTGGACCAGTACCGGTACCCTGACCCGGGTCTGGAACAGCTTTCTTATGGTTTAACGGGAACAGCCAGCACGTCGAAAAACAATGAGTTGGGGACACCCAAAATGTCAAAAGTGACGCGAAGGGGCCTCGAATCATACGTCCATAGTTGGGAGGGAGAATGTGTTAGACCTTCAGGTTCAAAGTCATTGATTGGCTGAATGAGGCAGGTTTTAATTTTTGATCTACATAATGCAGATCATTGGAAGTCCTCTGTTTTCTTGCAAAGATTCTCAGTGAACGTTGGGTTTATTATGGTGACACTTTCTATCAGATCTCCTTATAGAGGGTACAGACACAGCTGGCATGAAATAAAAGGTAATTATTTTTTCAAAAGAAGCTTCATCCTGAACACACATAGTCTTCTGCTGTTCGCACTTTAGCTCATGAATGTTTAATCAAACATGATTCAAATGTCAAGCTTGTGGACCATTACAAATGATTTTCTAATATGTCACCAATACGGCTTTTCTGTCTGGCTCCGAAAATCATACAAGTTACTGAAAAAAAAGGAAATAATTGCTGGTAGAAATTCACACATTTATTTTGACATTTCATATTTCTTGATAAATTGGGTCTGTCAAAGAAACCCAAAATGAACAAGAAAATAGAAACGCATGAAGGGAATTCAAAGAAACAGATGTTGGACGAGTCCATCATACAGTTAACTTGCAATTATGAGCCTTCCCAGTTAAAAATTAATTAATCTCACCTCTAGAAGGAAGAAAATACTACAAGAAATTTAATTAAATCACTGTCAACATAAATTAATTATCTTTCCTGTAAAAATGACTTCCTGCAGACATTTAGATTTGCACACACAAATTAAATTTTAGCATATTAAAATGAGTCTTTTTTTCAATGCTGACAATAAATCTCAATCATTTGTTGCCCATACAAGTGGGTTAAAGGTGATTGAAAACCTTTAATTGATAGATTAAGGTAAGTAAGAAGTTGAATAATTAAAAGTGTGAAAACGCTCAGAGAAAAATTCCCAAAGTACAGAAGTATTCAAATGTTAGTCATGGGAAAATTAAAATATTATTGTGTTTAAATCATTATTTTTGTCAAAATGGAGAAGCTGGGATTTTTGTGGTGAGTGTGTTTGATGTTTTTTTTTTTTTTGTGGAAAAACAAAAAAATTTCAGACACGAACAGGTTCCAAAGCGCCTAAAAATACAAGATGGGAAGACAGGGTTAATTAGAGTTAAGGAGGTCAAGATCCAGTTGTGGATTATGAGAATATGATTTTCAGTTTTAGATTGTAATGAAAAGAAATAAAAATTATATGGAAATATTTCATATGGATTTTTTTTGGAGGAAAAGAAAAATCAGAGATTTACAAGACATCAGGGTTAAACCCAAAAGAAGTTTTGAGTGAGGAGGTCATTTTTTTCCACTGACAGCAGCTGTCAGTGTTCCAACTGATCTTGTTTTTCAGACCTTTAAAAGATAGTCTCAGCAAGCCCCCTCAGCAGGTTTATTTCTATTTTTTTTTGTTTGTTTTAAACTAATTTATTTACTGTAGTAGTTGGTAATGTTTTTCTAAGAAGAGTTCTTCTCTTTATGTCATTTTGGTTTTCTTTTTATATGATAAGATACGTTTAGTTGAGATTTTTCTTGGTTTTGTATATCTGCTAAAGCAGAGTTTTGTATTTTATTTGTTTTTTTTACAAGTCAGAAACTGAATCTTAAGGAAGTAAAAATACATTTTTTTTATCAAAGAAAATTGTCTTTTTTTTTATTTTGCAAACAAAATAATCTTATAAAGATTTTTTTTTTTTTTTTTTTAGGAAAAAATAAAATAATCAATTATTCATCTCAGAATGGAGAAATTCCAATGCTGTAGCATTGCAGATAGATGTAGAGCAGTACTGGTAAAAACAGATTAAAAGCTTCATATATTTACAAAAAAATTACAGTGCAAAAATAAATAAATAAAAGGAAATTGCACTATAAAATAACTATAATACAAAATTGCTCATTTTTAAAGTGACTCAAGTTGGTAGATTAAAAAAAGGAAATTAAAAATATTTTGATTTTTTTTAAAACATGTCTTAGAATTTTTTGTCTTATAATAAGACATTTTTTCCTCCATTGGCAACATTTATTTATGTATTTATCTTTTATTTTGCTTTTTTTTTTTAAATTAAATCTTTCAATGAGGTAAGAATTTTTGACTTATTTCTAGGGGGCCTGTTTTTGCGGTGTAATGACGATGTTTTTCGTCCAAGGTTTGGGTAAAATGTGATGTGATTCGCTGGAGGGAAAAAAGAATCTATTGATGGTCATTTATTTCGTTCTTTTCCGTTTCCCACAGCTGGTTCTACTCCAGTTGGACCGAAGCAGAGCCCGATTTTGCTTTTGCTCGTTTTTATTTGACATTCTCCTCCATGTCCTCACAGGTGTTTCCAGCTTGATGATTTTGCTGACTTTTACTGATGTTTTTCTTTCAGCTCCTTCAGAAAATAAGACCTTTCTCCCTCTCTGCGAGAGATCGCTGAACTTTTAGCTCGTGCACATTATTCTTTAAAGGCCTTTTCCTTCTTCCTTTCTTTGAGGCGTTCCCTTCCTTGTTCTTGCTGTTGGCTCTGGGATGGAGCTAACCGAGGCGCAGTGTCATTGTTTTATTGCTGCTGCTAACTCGAGGAGCTTTCCTCTACAAGTGCTCTCCCACATCTTATCTCATCTCAGCTCAGGTCAGCTTTCAGAGCAACATCGGAAGAATCCTGTTTTTCTGCCGGAGAAGTTTGCTCGGATGTTCACTTTTTAGGGGGGGGGTTTTCTTTTTTAAGCACTGGGGATTTTTTTTTTCTCTGGAAGGGTTCTTTCCTGAAATAATGATCAGAACTGTCATTAAGCATTTATCAGTCTCAGGTAGAGCATAAATACAATAAAGGACCGCAAAGACAGATTGGCTGCAATAAAAAAGAACTCCTTTCTCCCACTTTAAAATAAATCTGACTGAAGAATAAAAATAGATTCCCCATTAAAAATTAGTTGGAAAAAAAAGTCTTGACACATTTGGATCCTATCAACTCTGACTTATGCGCTCAGACTGGCAGAATTGATCTTCACTTGTTGACACTCTACATCGTGACAACCTCTAACCCCGTGGGATTTCCGCCTATGGCTATGTTATTGTTTCAGCATGAGCGGCTTGTAATTATTGCACTTTCCCTTCTCAGCAGTTATCTTCTGACGGCATTCAAATGGATTCTGCTCCAGCAAACACCTGTCGACCCCCAAACGAGAGAGCGTGGCCTGCATCGCCCTTTCATATTTCAGTCATTATTTCATTATTCATGCTGTGCTTACATTGTATCTTGCCTCGGGCGAACCCTCCACCACCACACTTGCACACACAGATGTACACACGCCCCTTACTTACTTTAAAGTGAAATGTAAAAAAACTTAATGTTAAAAATTAGGATTCGAGCCAAGATTTCTTAGGGTTTGTGCAGAGAATTTAAGTAGAAGCTGCTGCACATGTATGTTCCCTACAAATGTGGCAAAACTGAAGCAGAAAATAACAGGTTTGCATGTTTACCAAAAAAGCATTGACACAAAAGAAAAAAAAAAGTCTACTTATATCCTATTTGCTGTGCCAAATTAAGCTTTTAATAATTACCGAAATAATTAAGAAAAAAAAAATCACGAAGGTGAGAGTAAACAATACATGGTGGGTTTACCATAGGAAGAAATCAACCCACATCATGCGCCTGGAACTAAAATCAAGTATTTAAGTAAAAAAAAAAAAAATAGGAGACTGATTAGAAAGCAGTTCCAAAAATTTAAGACCCACTCCAATGAAAATCCTCTTTTTTATGTTTTTATGTTCTTGTAGCATTTTTCTTCTAACAGAGGACTTACATAAAATAATTTACAAATAAAAGTGTTTCTTAATATTTCTTAATTCAAATTGCATTAGATCAGAAAACTGGATGATAGAAAATCCTGGGGCTTACAGAAATGGGCGTGTCAAAGTCTCTCGTATCACTCCTTTACTCCGCCCCCTTGCGTGCATTCATTTTCCGGCTTAAACCTGGACGGCTGGATTGATTCAATAATGCTCGCCATTATTTTAGCATCGTTAATGCTAGCTTTTATTGTAGTGCTTTTGCTTAAGTAGTCGTGCTTCAGTTTGTGTCATTGTGCTTTGGCTTTTTCGATCGTGTTGTTACGTTTGTCTTCATGTTTTCATCTTTTAACCTAGCGTTGTTACTGTTGTAGTCTTGCTTCCGCTTTTGCAGTCATGTTGTGGCTTTTGTGTTGTTGCGCTTGTCGTCATGTTGTCGGCTTTTGTCCTAGTGTTGTTACTTTGTAGTCGGGCTTCAGCTTCTGTAGTCATGTTGTGGCTTTTGTGTTGTTGCGCTTGTCGTCATGTTGTCGGCTTTTGTCCTAGTGTTGTTACTTTGTAGTCGGGCTTCAGCTTCTGTAGTCATGTTGTGGCTTTTGTCATTGTGCTTCGGCTTTTTCAATCGTGTTGTTACGTTTGTCGTCATTCTGTCAGCTTTTATCCTAATGTTACAGTTGTAGTCGAGCTTCGGCTTTTGTAGTCATGTTGTGACTTTTGTTGTGTTGTTGCTTTTGTCGTCATGTTGTCAGCTTTTATCCTGTTCTTACTTTTGTAGTCGGGCTTCAGCTTCTGTAGTCATGTTGTGGCTTTTGTCGTAGTGTTGTTGCGTTTGCCGTCATCGCGGCTTTTATCCTAGTGTTGTTACTTTTGTAGTCGGGCTTCAGCCTTTGTAGTTGTGTTGTGGCTTTTGTCGTAGTGTTGTTGCGTTTATCGTCCTGTTGTTGGCTTTTATCCTAGTGTTGTTACTTTTGTAGTCGGGCTTCAGCTTTTGTAGTTGTGTTGTGGCTTTTGTCGTAGTGTTGTTGCGTTCATCGTCATGCTGTTGGCTTTTATCCTGTTGTTACTTTTGCAGTCGGGCTTGAGCTTTTTTAGTCGTATTGTGGCTTTTGTTGTTGTGTTGATAGCTTTTGGTTGTAGTGTTGTTGCTTCTGTGGTCATGTTGTCGGCTTTTATCGAAGTGTTTTTCATTTGTGGTCGGGGTTCAGCTTTTGTGGTTGTGCTTCGGGTTTTGTCGTCATGTTGTTGGCTTTTTATAGTAGTGCCTTTCCTTTTGTGGTCGTACTTCGAATTTTGTCAATGTGTTGTGTCTTTTGTATTTATGTGAGCCATGTTGGCCACCATGCAAAAGCCCAAAATGCGCATATATGTGCGTTCACATAGACTTTTTATTGGAAGCAGTCGCTCAAAAGAGTGTTTCTAGGCCGCTGTGAACACAGCAAATTGAGTACAATTCCTGTTTCCTCATATCAAGGATGCTTTTACTCAGTTAAAAAATATTAAACACAAAAATGGAAAAAAGTGACAAAAATCAATTTTATCATGATTTTTTTGTATGACCATTAGAAATAATCTGTTCTGACTCTTAAAGTGCACATGCTTCCTCGCGCTACAAACAGGGTGGTGGAAGCTTTCTGTTGCCACAAGCCCAGACTCTGTTTTTCTTGTTTGACAGAGACGCATGCTCATATTTACACACAGAAGTTCACGCACACAATCACATTATACACATGCAAGCACAGACCTCGAACCAGTAAATTTATCATAGGAAAATGCATGTCGAAACCTCCTATTGTTCGTTCATTTGAGTGAAATTTTGAAGGTAAAACACAAACACAAAAAATGTAGAGTCAATGTTTTTGTTTCTCACTGGATCAACAAAAATACAAAAAAAAAATGTTCCCACGCTTGTAGTTCTCAAAAAAAAAAAAAAAAAGAGCCTCCTGAAAATACATAGATGCTTACATTCACGCTAATTCACTCCAGCTCATTCAATCTTTTCTTCTCCTTCACTCAACTCTGAAGCATAATCAGCTTCTCTAATCCAATCCTTTTATTAAGTGCGGCTTCCTCCTCTGTTTGGCCCGCAGCGCCCACTGCACTAGCAGTTGACAGCGCTGTTGTTTCCCTCAGAAAACCCTCCATTTCCCTCTCTGTCACAGCAGGGAGATGGAAAGGGAAAAAAAAAAAAAAAGAAGCAGATCCCCGTGGCAACTCTTGGTAGATATTCTTACATTTTGTTCCTTTAAAAAAAAAAAAAAAAAAGGATGTGCTTCTTTTTTAGTCTTTGTTTAGCAAATGCAGTTAAACAAGAAAAAAAGGACTTCTGCCAGCAACTCTGCCTTTGGAATGGAGCTATTTCTGGCAACAAATAAACAAAGAAAGCTATGTATAGGTTTGATTTTTTAAATGTAAATTGTGATGCACATTTTTTTTTAACCAAGTAATTTTAGGGGGATTTTTACCAAAATAAGTGACAGATCATATTTGTGACAATTATGATAAAGTGATGTAAAAAATAAATATATAAAAACCAAATTCAGTAAAACTTACGCCAAAACTTATATCATTGTTACTAGTCTTATGAAGATCAATATATGCCCAGCCAACAAGGCCAAGTGTGCGCCATATGGTTTAAACATGGGCATAAAATGTGGGCCCCGAATTGGCTTGTCTGCAGTGTCTGTGGTGGCCCCACCTGTGTTTGCCCACATTGGCTTGACCCTTTTGCTCTCTTTGGGGTCCAGATGACTCCAACCATATATTGATGTGCAATGTCTTCCATGACAAATGTGGACAAAGGGGGACAGGGTTTTATGTCTGCCATGGACATTAGTGAAACTCAAGAATCAGTGAAAAAAAAAAAAGTTCAGCGCACTGTCTTGTGGGGTCCAGATAACCCCACTTTTAATGTAAACAAGTCAAGGAGAGCGGAAGGGTTACGTGGGCACTCAGTGGGTTAGCTCGCTAGCCAGCTGCCCGGTGGACAGCGGAGCTAGCTAGCTTACTAGAGCGGACCTTGCTAGCTAATACAGCAGAGTGTGCTAGCTTGCTAGTTCAATACAGAGGAGTTTGCTAGCTAGCTACAGCAGAGCTCGCCAGTTCGCTGTAGAGCAGCTCACTAGCATGTTATAGTGGAGCTCACTAGCTTGATACTGAGGAGCTCACTAGCTTGCTACAATGGAGCTTCAGTGAAAGAAAAAAAATTAATAAATATAATATAATAAAATAAGATTTTTTAAATAAAATTAAATAAAAAATTAAATATACAAATCAGAAATTAAAGTGTCTCTAAACCTTCTTTGACTGGGTTTATATTGGTCATTGCATAAAAATAATGGAATAATGCACTTCACTAACCGTAAAAGAGATAAGTCTGTCTAAGTAGCACATTTAAATGGAGAAAACATGAAAGCACAAATTTGTTCCCCTTTAAAACATCTGTGCATATTTGCATTCCTTGTTTTAAGTGTATACAGTCACTTCTCTGTGGACAGGTGTGGTTCATATTTAAAAATGTTTTTAATACACAACTTACAGCCATCCAAAATCTGCATCTGCTCTCCGAAATGGAACAATATCATTACCAAATGAGATATTGTCTTTATCTGGTTTCCATTAAGAAAGCTGGCATTATGCATTACAGAAGAATAGGAGGCTGCACCGGGTCTCAGGTGTGCTTCAGCTGAAATTGCACAACAACTTCAAGCTTTGAAAGAAAAAAAAAAAAATAGAAGTTGATGTGCTCCCGTAACTTCCTCAGCATTTACAATGTAATATTTCAAGAACCACATTAAACCAATTTTCATATCATCCTCCATACCAACTGCCACCCTAACACATAATCTGTTTGTGTTAATATGATATTAAAGTGTTCCAGTCAACCAGGCCTGAGGGACTATTATAACTTGCTCTCTGCTGTCATTTGTTTTTCTGTGAGAAAGTAAACCACAACAGACTCAGCCCATATGTCTCAACTAAAGTCTCATATTATTTAATGGGACATGTTTCACACATAAGAGTATTTTTTAATCTAAATGTTAAATAGTTTGTTATAATAAGACCATATTTTACATTGACGCTTATTGCTCTAAAATGGCCTTGGATTGTCTTTCTCTTTGAATACGATGGTTGTTTTACTTGAGCAACAAATATATTTCACATCAAAGCATGGTGTCACCAACCATAACATATCTGCACACTATGCTCAGAACAGGGTAAACATAACTTGACTGGTCTTTGTGCTTTGAGACACTATAAGGAAAGATATAAACAGTTGAATAAAAAGGGTTGACATATTTGTGTGTCTCAGTGTGTGTGTGTGCATCTGTGTGCCTATTTTCATCTTTACAGTCTGTTTAGATACGAAAACTGCAATCACATTTGTCATTCCTGGTATTTTATTGTGAAAAAATTGGTTATATTTTGAAAATTGGCCAGTTTTTCACGTATCTTGGTGTAATACCCTCCAGAATTGGCGTGGATCGCTCTCAGCTCATGCAAAAAAAACTGAATGGAAGTGCCCTACGTTCTCCGCACCGCTTCCATGCCCGGAGTGAACCAGGTGTTACTCTGCGCCAAGGTTCCGCCAACAATTCAGAGAATTTATGATTAACTGTTGCTGCTCTGCAGAAACTATGTCCTCAAAATTTACAGTTTTTTTTTTTTTTAAGATTTGGGCTAAAAATGGTATAATCATACTTAAAGGACCACTGGGAATGCTTTAAAAAAAGATGACCAGAGAGGGACTTAAAGGCTAGAGCAGGGGTGGGCAAACTTTTTGAATTTGTGGGCCAGAAAAGGTTCTAAAATTTGGCATAAGGGCCGGACAAGGAGCAGATGGAAGGAGTGACTTGGTAATGAACCTCATAAACTAAAAGATAATATGGAATTTAGAGAAAAACATGCTTTAATTTGGATTAAAATTCACATATATTTATTTAAAAACAGAAAATTTGGGAATTTTAATTTCTAAATTTAGATTTCTGTTCTCTTTTTGGTGATCCAATGGGTTGATGTTCTTCAGAGGAAAATCCGAACTCAAAGAAATCCGAAAAATCGCCTTCTGACTGGAAAAATGGCGTGACATGAACGCCAGAGAAACAACACCATTCATGAGAAGAAACCAGAAATATAATGAAAATAAAAAAATAATTAGGATTTTTGATCCAATGTATTTTAATTTGGAGGGCCAGATTAAGTAGCTTAAGGGGCCGCATGTGGCCCCCGGGCCATAGTTTGTCCACCCCTGGGCTAGAGGAATTTTTTTTGCCAAAAGCACAATTTTTTCCTTTGACAAAATATTTAAATTTGAGATGTAGCACATAGAAGATCTTTTATCAAGAGAAGGTTGTTATTTAAACAAAACAACGTCCAGTGGTCCGTATTGTACAGACAGGATAAGAGAAGAAGCATCAACAGGAACAGATCTGATTATGCTGGGATGGTTAATAAGGTTGTTGTGTCCTGTTCCACCGCCGATGCTTTCATACTCGCTGATCAAATTCAACTCCTTCCCATTCAACTCCCAAGGTTCCTGACCCACTTCCTGCTCTGTCGGCACTCTCCTGAGATTAGGAGAAGTTTTCTGCAGATTAAAAGACAGCGCCCAACCTCCCTGATCGATCCTTGGCGATTGAAGAGTGGAGGGGGATTGTTAGTGGGGTTCTGCAGGAATGTGGCTCTTACAAGTAAGTTAAAATCGTATCAGTACTTGGGATCCAGTTTGGGTAAATTGCTTTAAGAAAGACTTTTTCTGCTCACACTATTTCACATTCTTAAAATAGATCACTCATTCTTTCTTTCTTGCCACCCACTGGAATAGTCACTACTTCCAAAAACTCAAATCTTAGAGATATGGCAAAGAAGTGGGTGGAAATTAAAGCAAAACTGACTATCAGGAACGGAACACAAATAGTCACAATGAAGGAATTGGCTGATAAAAGATAAAAAAAAAAAAAAAAAATCAGCCTTTATTGATTTTTTTTATGTAAGGTAGTGTAATATAAAAAGATTTAAAGACAAACGGAACCTTCATGATCATTTGACTAAAAAAAAAACAACAAAAACAAGCACATTAAAGCAACAAAGTCTAGGACAAGGAAACAAATCTACAGTAAAAAAGCTTACAGACCTTCTTTCAGTTTTGCAGTGGTCTTACATTAGCCTGTCATCATCCACTGTATTCACAGAGGATTGATAAGAGCCATCAGTTGAAAACAACACCAACGAAGTGAAACGTTTCTTCTAAGTCTGTCAGTGTCATTGCAAGAATGTCATCCAGTGTGGTAAAATCTACTCCTCTATAAGCTCTTTTTAAATTATTTATGATTTAATTCTTTATTTTTCCCTACTGCTTTTACTATGGCTCATTACCCAGCTTCTCTAAAGATGAACTGCTGTCACTTCCAAATACTGGAAGTAAATTGTCCAACAACTGCTGATGGAAATCCTTCAAACTTAAGAAAAAATGTAAAAAAACGTCTCAATAGTTTTTGCCATTTTGTGAAAATTTTGCTCTAGCTTAAAAGTTAGTCATGGTTTAATAAAGATGATGCATTTCAGAGCCTTTAGTGTTCCTCTGCTAAAACCATCCTCACTGTTAAAATGAACTATTTTATGTTCCTAACAGCGTCCTGTAATATATGAATATTATTTTATGGTGCAATTTCATCATAAATGGATCATTTAAATAGACTAAATTTACTACAATTGCACATTTTGTAAAAACAAACTGCGCTTGCAAGTCTCCTCCCAATGCAGCTGCAACAAACATCAAAGCACAAGTGACAACTCATTAAATTGGAAAATTGAATTTTTATATAAGGCATTATCCTACTTATTTAAAGATGAACTCCATCCATGAAGGAAGTCCAGCAGGAGATTTCCCTGCAAAATCAAAACCGAAAACGATACTTCTCAGGAGATGAGAGTGCCGTGCTAAGCTGGGGTGCTCCCAAAATTTCTGGGTGTCAATAAGGGTGATAAACACCTTGAAACCTGTTTTTGTCTGGGACATGAATGTCTGAAACTCTGCCGTTTGGAGTAGTCGTGGTGCGTGATGCGTTCAGTGGCATCGTAGAAGTTCTCATGTTAGTCCAGCTAATACAGCCTGAAGTACTGAAAAAGTTAGCTTTTGGTAGCACAACCTTTGACCATCCAATCAGAAGTGAATATTTCATCTTCCGTCCTCACAAAGCTACAGTGACTAGCTCAAATTCTGATTGGTTGAATCAACATCAATGCATTTCATCTACATATGGCTATGATTTAATCAGCAATGTTTTTTACGAAAAACTGCCACTAAACCAGAAGTGAGGACGGAAGCACTGACTGTATGAGCGTAAGGCAGACTTTCATGCTCCTAGCAACAAGTAAAGGCTAAAATCTGATTGGTTAGAGACTTTCATGTGAAAAAAAAAACAGACTGACAGCAACACAGCTGCATAAGACTGTGAGAGAAGCTGATCGCTTGGAAAGATCTAAAACATATTTTGGACAAACTTATTTTTTATATAAAAACATTTTCTGTGATTTAGATACTTTTTTTAAGATTATTTTAGGCCTTCACCAAAGGCTTTGGAGGCGGTACGCCACTCCTAAAATATGGATTTTTGCTTTTATTTATAACAATTGGTACCTACCAGATTTTTAAATTCTACATTTTTTTTCCTTTTTTTTTTTGGTAGAGAAAATAACAAAACAAGTTCTCAAAAAGAATAAGAACACCTATATTTATGGAGTCCTACGTGAAACAGAAAAAGAATTGTTGTTTTCACAGTCTGTGCTCAGGAAATAGTCAGAAAACAATCAGCATAAAGCAAAAATAGAAGAAAAATCCACATTTTTCAGAAAAAAGGCGAACTAAAAAAAAAAATAGTTATGTTACAAATTGGACCAAAGTTTTTTTCCAACAAACTTGTGATCTTTCATGTAAAAAATAGTTGCAAACACTAAAATTTTGACTTTCCAGGATTTAGTGTAGTTTTCAACATACCTTACTATGAAATTCTATTTATTTTGCTGAACTTTTAACATCACCTGATTTAATTCCTTCACTGAACAGTCTCTGTGAAGTGTTATGGATAGTTGATCTTTCATTTCAATGCTGTTCACACACATGACGTGTGCATTTTAGAGGGTCTGGACTTGAACTTCTGGTCACACAACTGTTTTGCTTCGTACCCTAAATCGTTCAACCCTAAAAAAAACCATAAGATCAGTTAATGGAGGTCTTGTTTCACTTTCTATTATTCTGTGAGAGATTTTTATGGCAACAGACTAAGAAAGAGGCATGCCAAAGTACATTCCCCTTCATTACCTTTAATTACAGCTTCTGTGCTCCTTACGTCTGTAGAAAAATGTAGTTTTACACATTCAACCAAGTCATCAGTCAGCACTTTTGATGCATTTCCCTGCAGCTGTTATGGTCTAACGTTGTCTCCTTTTGAGGAAAAAAGAGAATTCATGGTTCAGGACAGTGATCTCATCCACTTTTTTTTTCTAATTTGACAATATGCTTGAAATGGTAAATCGCTTTTGTTTCACCGTTAGAAGTGAATAAAGCAGAAGGGGGGAGAGGAAAAAAAAAGCAATTTAATAAAAGCGAAAGATCCATTCTCTTTGTTTTCTGACCAGAGCAACTGTTAAGTGGCCAAGAGGAAATCCAATTCAGCGATGCTGGCAAGCCTTGCATTATCTGTTACTGATGAACAGATAGCCTGTATATTGAGTCACACTGCCTTGCATGCAAAATAATCAGAACAGAGACAGATTTACAGATGGAGCTTAGTGTCCCGACTGATTTTTAAACAGTGAATGCAAACCTCAATAAAAGAACCAACCATCTTTCATTATGTGGAGTTAGATCAGAATACTCATGTTTGTGAAATGAGCTTAGCAAAACCAGCATCATCAAAGCAGCAAGATCTTAAACAAAAAATGTCCATACATACTTAAATTATTCTTTTACGAATACATTACATTATTTTAAGCTTTCATGATAAAAATATGTTTGTTTTTTTTTGGTTTTTTTTGTGGAGTCACACTTTTGTACACCTGACATAAAATTCTCTAAAACATAAAACATGTTTAGAAAACATTAATTATACTAAAATAGCATATTTACTATTTCTATGTGTAACTTTGCATAAAAACTTTGTTAAAAAAAAAAAAAAAAAGAGTTTGGGAAAATCCCTACCCCTCTGGCTGCTCCCTATTGCTCTAACAGTAGGGGCATTTGAGGCTTTAGTGGTGTCTGAAAGTGTTCATTTTTTTAAGGAGTTGTAGTGACTTAGGCCTGACTGTCTCTTCACTATATGGTGCTGTGACGTGGAGATTTCTTCTTGTGTATCTGCTCTGAAGCACAGAAGTTTACATTGAAATATAAGCAAAGGTTGCCCAAGTCATTGTTTTGCAAGTCACAAGTCCAAGTCAAGTCCCAAGTCAAAAGCAGTCAAGTCTCAAGTTGAGTCACAAGTCTTACCATCAACATTGACCTTTCTCTATATACTTTTTAACCCTTGGATTCCGGAGAAAATAGCAAGTTTTTCTGAGTCAGAGGGTTGAAGTCCAAGTCAAGTCTCGAGTACAAGTCATTTGACTTGAGTCTCCACCTCTGAATATATATAGAGTTTTTTGCTTTTGCGTGTCTTTTTAAAGTTATAAAACCGATGTTGTGTATTTTCCGAGTGCTGGCAGCTGCATGCCTGGACTCTTGATGACATCATCAAGCGTTAGTAACACCCAACTAAGACAGATTTTTTTCTCCATATCTTTTCACTTGTAGAGATAAATGTAGGGATAGGGCAAAGTCGGAGGGATTCATCTTTTAAATCGGAAACTGGCTAAATTTGGCTTCACAGTGCATTTAAAGGTGATGACAAATGATCTTAAAAAATCGGTTATTAGTGGGAATTTAACAGTGATACCACATTAGTGGGATTATGGAGGGCCAATCCTTTTAATTTGAGGTTTTTTCTGACTTAATAACATTTAGGTTTTGGTAAAAAGTCAACACTGTTATCAAGCTTAACAAAGTAGAGTCAAAAAACAAAAAAATATGACTTTTTTTAGAATGCAGTAAAAATATTAAACCTACATTTACAAAAAAATGATATTTACTTTTTAATCTCTAAAGCAGTGGTCATCAAAGCATTTGCCAGGCTCAGGCAAGCTTAATATCAGACAATATTAAAATATCTACAGCTGGTTTACTCTTTATTTTTACACTATCCATGTAAGAGCCATTCTTCTTCTTCCTTCTGGCTTTTCCCTGCGGGGTTTGGCACTGTAAGAAGCTTCCTCCATCTAACCCTGACTTCTGCGTCCTCTAACACCGGCTACCTTCATGTCTTCACCCACTGGAGGATAAGCAACTCCAGGCCTCCAGGGCTGCTGTGTCTTAGCCCTACCTATGACTGATTTTGTTCTGGTGTGTCCAGCCAATTAGAACATGCCAGAGCGGGGTGTGTTGGAAAACATGCAGGAATGCGGCCCTCGAGGTGGGAGTTCTCTGATCTTCCTCTAGACCTTTTGTCTGGTAGATCTAGACTCAACATCATTCTACCAATATATCCGCTGATCCACTCCTCTGGACATAACTGAACCGTCTCAGTCTGGCCTCTCTGACTTCATCTCCAAAACCTCTAACGTGTTGTCTCTTTGGTGCACTCATTCCTGATCCTATCCATCTTGGTCACTCCCAAAGAGAACCTCAGCATCTTCATCTCTGCTACCTCCAGCTCTGCTTCCTGTCTTTTCATTGAAGCGAGCCAGTGAGACACAACCAGAACACCTCCCCAGGGAGGCGTCCAGGAGACATCCGGACCAGATGCCACCTCAACTGGCTCCTCACAATGTGGAGGAGAGGCGGTTCTACTCCGAGCTCTCTCCGGGTGACCGAGCTTCTCATCCTATTTCTAAGGGAGCACTCCCAATCATTTGTAGTCAGGACCTTGTTCTCTCAGAGCTCATGAACAAAGATCGACCGGTAAATTGAGAGCTTTGCCTTCTGGCTCAACGGCCTTTTCACCACAATGGATCAGTGCAGCAACCGGTGGACGGTGGACGCCGCTCCAATCCACCTGTCGATGTTACGCTCCAATCTTCCCTCATTCATGAGCAAGACCTCAAGATGTGTAAACTCCTTCACCAGAGGCAGTCATGTTGGACTGAGTACAGCCACTTCTCCTCCACATTGAGAGGTTCCGGTTCAGGTGGCTCATGCATCTGGTCCTGGAGAGTTGTTCCGGGTATGTCCCAATAAGCGGAGGCCCCGGGACAGACCCAGGCCACGCCGGAGAGACTCCATCTCTCGGCTGGCCTAGGAACGCCTCGGGGTTCCCTCAGAGGAGCTGAAGGAAGTGGCTGGGGAAAGGCAAGTCTGGGCATCCTTGCTTAGACAGCTAACCCCCACGACCCGTCCTGGATGAGCGGAAGAAGACGGATGGATGGAATAATACATGTGTGTGCAACTTTATTAGCAGCATCCTTCTAACATTAGTAATTTCCTTCAGAATCAGATTATAAATTAGAAGAAATATTGGCCATGTTTTTTTTTTTTTTCTGTGACCTGATACCCTCTGTCCCAAACTGATTCCCGACCCAGGGATTGGGTACCACAGCGATAAAGTACTAACAATCTTGCTCAAAGGTATCATTGACCAGTTAAGACAGATCACACAACCCAGCATAACTAAACATATCCATTTTTCTACACAGTGAATGTCCTGTCTTATACCTTGTGAAAAATAAGAAATAGATGATAAAAAGCGTATGTGGTCTGCAGTATTGCTGGTTTGTTGCTCTACTCTCAGGAGAATTCTTTGAACTTTTGTTCTTCCTCCAACAGGACAGTTTTACACACATAAGAGGGGTGATGTAAGAAACGTCCCACATGATTTTCGGATTGCATATATGTTGATGCAGGGCTCCGAACAGCCATAAAAGTTCTCAATTAGATGTAGGAGTGTTTGATAACTTCTACAATAGCCCCTTTTTTCCTCTGTTGACATTTGGTGAGGAGGGGGAAGGCCTGACAGAGTTGAAATAATTGCCCTTGAAAAGAGGCGAATGTTCTTCATTTGAAACTGCAGCGTGTTGTTCATTGAACCACGGCTAGATCCTTCCACGTCCTAAAGCTGCCATGCCAATAATTACATTCTAGTTTCATCAAGATCTCTCACATTTGGGAACAGCTCTGATGTGAGACATACTCAACAAAAGAAAACTGTGGCCTGCAGAGGGAGAAATAGCTGTACTTGTGCTGATTGCAGATGTAGAAAGTTCATGCACCACTAGACTTAATTATAAACTAGCCTAGTAAATTCTGCTTGCTTAGAAATGAAGATGCAAATTGAGTGTGCTGTGGCCTTGTTGAGTGCACATAGTTTAAAGGTATTCCATGTATGTTTTCCGTCATATCTCCTAGGACTAATATCATAAAACAGATAATTTTGTAATTAGTACTTATGTCTGACCAGAATATGAAATATATATGCGTAGAAGTGATTGTTATGCATCACTTTGACAAAAGTTTCCCTGGATTATATTTTTCATAGTGGAAAACACTCTAAAAACACTATTCAATAACTCTTTAACATTGGAAACAGAGCAGCTCCACTCAGCTACAAAAGCCACGCCCCCACAGAGGATATTTTCCAGAGGAAGGCTTGAGATCAACATGAAAAATAGCTTTTTATGACATTTATGTTGTGGGATTGTGGTTAAAAACTTCATAATAATTATTAAAAAACTACTGAGAACTTTTTTTTTTTTAATTAAAAATGTTGCCATAAGGTGAATTTAATTTACATTCCGCACTGCACTTATGTTGTTTGGTTTGAAAAACCTCGCGGACAGAAAGGCACTGTGTAGGCACGGATCTGACGCGGAGATATGGCGCAGTGTGAAGAGTGTGAAAAGTGAGCTCGCCTAAAAGTCCAGAACTAAGCTAACAAATGTAGCATTACATTAGTTGCATTAAGCTACAATTAAATGTTATATAAAGTCACAAACAGCAAAAAAGACAAAATGAAAGAAGTAGCATAGATTTATGGGCAGTCCGCCAACACTGAAAATCATTATTGATGTTCGCATGCGCCACTGTGTAGGCAGGAATTTTTCATGGGTAGAAAGGATTTATAGAAACCTAAATGACATGCTTTTTGATACACTGTTACTCTGACCATCAATGTGAATCAGCTGATTATGAAGTGGAGAAAAGCAGCTTTTCATTTTGGACTTGCACCAATACGAAACACGTTACCGGTATGTGTCATATCGGCGCAAAGCCACTGTTTTCTGCTGATTTTCATTAAATGTTACCTCTGTAAAGTCCCACATGATGTCCCCTTCAGATCTCGCTGGAATGACGTTAGTTGCGTAAACAGCTGAAGAAATACGGTTGAAGAATTACGGCTGTCGTAAGAATGCAAACATTCAAGGTAAAATGGAAATATTCAAATCCTGAAGTAATGGTGTAAAAAAATGAGGATACTAATTTTAGAGCAAATACAAAGAAACACCTACAAGAGTGCTTTTACTCCTCTTTTTCCCCATTTCCTGTTTCTTTAACCCTATCTGTACTTTGGTGACCGTCTTACCGTGGTTGTCCAAAATATATTTGCAACACAGATATCTTATTTCAATTTTATTTGGGAAATTTGGGGCACAGCTGGTGATGTTAACTTTTTTTTCAAAGATTTTTTTTTTTATCTTCATTGGTGTCTGTGGCAGACACAAAATAACCTGTCCACCTTTTCTCCACCTTTGTCATGGGAGGGATCACACATCAATATAAGGGTAGGGTCAGCTGGACCCCATAAGGGTTAAACATGTGTCCAGGTCAACTTCATATATGCAACAAATGAGGACAATACAACCAACTGACCTCCATCCACAGTAACATTACAAGACACACATGGAGTCTTAGTGTGTTTAAAATATATGCTCCATTTGATTTACATCTGGTTCTTTTTAGAGAATCTCGACAGGAAGCTGTCAATAGAGCAAACAAGTTAAATACAAATTCAATTCAATACAGTCCAATTAAATCCAGTTATAATCCCATCATGGTACATTTCAGTTTATAGTAGTTTACTTCCCTCTAATTTATTACAACCATATTCATGCAATGCCAAATGTGTTCCAGCTAAGGAAACCAACAGATTGCATTTAATCTCCAATCTGATTCTGTCCTCTGCCTTGAGTATGCATGAGACAGCGGACGACAGTGGGGAGGGAGAACCTCCAGCAGAATGGCAATGGAAGGACGCCATCTGCTTCAGCACGTCGGGAGGGGGGGGGGGGGGGGGGGGTAACACACACAAGGAAGAGACATCAAGAAATGCAGAAGCACAGAGCATGATAAAACTGAAAAACTGAGCGAGACCAAGTACAAAGAGAAAAGTTCTTGGAGAGGTAATCCATCCAAACACTAAAGCAAATAACTAACAACATCACTAAGACTTTGTTTAAAAGGAAAGTCTAATCTCACGAACACAGCGCTCACCTTCTGAACCCAGGTAAGACATTGTAGGTCTCTTTTAGCTGAGCTCTCTTTTCTACTTTTCAAAAATATCAAACAGAGCAAGCTGGTTGAGGAAAGATGCAGATCTATAAGACCTGTAAACACATATGATAAAGCATTGTAACTTAGGACTTAATTAAACCAAACCAAAAAAAAAAAACACATTTCATTCTACCAAAACACAGGTAGCAACATCTAAGAAAATACAAAAGCCTGTGAGGATCATACCTCAAGATTGAATCTTTTTAGAAAAACTACTTAATTTAGAAAGAGGATATTCTTGTGTGGATCTCTCTACTATAAGAAACGTGTTTTTTGGTGGACCTCCATCTGCAGGGTTGCTGGTTCAAGCCTCAGAATCAACAAGACCACACAGTTGCCCAGCACAGTTTGACCCATCTTTGTCACTCCACTGTAGTTCTCCTGAGCAAGGCTCAGAAGTTGCAAAAGTGCTGCTCAATAACCACAGGTGGATGTCCGTTTGAGGCTTCCATGTATAAAAATGCATTGGTGTGAACAATATAGCAACAGGTTGTCTTTTAATGAATTTTGTCTGTATAAATAAAGTAAAAATGTGTACTTTAATTTTAAAAGATTTACGTTAAGTATCCATTTCAGAGCCAATACTAACCAAAATAACTACATTAATTTAGTTAATGTGTTCCATCTGGTTGACAAAGTCCATAGCTGCATAACAATGAACTTTCAGTCATCTTATTTCATTTTTCATGTTATTATTTACAACGGCAATTTACAGCAATTTACTTGCATACTGTAACTTAACCTTGATTAAGGCCTAAAGTGCTTTTCAGTCTCTCATTAGTTTCATTGAACGTCTCTGTCTTTGGAAATGTCAATCACTTCAACTCCAACTGTCTGATATAGATATATATATATATATATATATATATATATATATGCATGAATTGAATTAAACCTGTTTGATAATGTTCTTGTAGGTTAAGCAGCTGAGGGCCTCGTTAATCAATTTCAGCTGTATTGGTGTTCATGGAATTAACAACAGGTGCACTTCAGTGGCGACAATTAGAAAACCCTCAAAACAGGACTGGTGTTACATGTGGAGGTCATTTCAAGTTTCTCCCTCAAGAACGAGGTTTAAGATGTAACATGGAGGAGATTTCAGGAGATTTCAATCAGGAACAGACTTCATGAAAGTGGCCTGAGGGCCCCACGTCCTGTAGTGGGCCCTGTGCTCACTGTCCAGCACCGTGGAGCTCCACTGGCATTTGCTCAAGAACACCAGAATTGGCAAGTCCTCCACTGGTGCCCTGTACTTTTCACAGACGAGAGCAGGTTCATCCTGAGCACCTGAGATAGACGTGAAAGAGTCTGGAGAAGACAAGGAGAACATTCTGCTGCCTGCAGCGTGGTTCAACATGACAGGTTTGGTGGTGGGTCGGTGATGGTCTGGGGAGGCATATCCATGGAGGGACACACAGACCTCTACTGCCTAGGAGATGGTGCTCTGACTGCCATAAGGTATCCAGATGAAATCCTTGAACCCATTGTCAGACCCTATGCTGGTGCAGTAGGTCCTGGTTTCCTCCTAATGCACGACAATGCCCGGCCTCACGTGGAAAGAGTATGCAGGCAGTACCTGGAGGATGAAGGAATTGAAACAATTGAATGGCCTTCACCATCCCTTGACTTAAACCCAATAGAACATCTCTGGGACATTATGTTTCGGTCCATTAGGCGCCGCCAGGTTGCTCCTCAGACTGTACAACAGCTCAGGGATGCCCTCACACAGATCTGGAAGGAAACGCCGCACGACAATATCCATCGTCTCATTAGGAGCATGCTGCGACATTGTCAAGCATTCATACAAGTTCGTGGGGGCCACACAAGATACTGAAAAGCATTTTGAGTTGTAGAAATTAAGTTTTGGAGAAAATGGACTAGCCTGCCACATCTTCATTTCACTCTGATTTTATGGTGTCTACACAATTGAGCCTCTGTAGACTGAAAACTTTTATTTCCATTAAAAGACTTGGCTTCCTTTTGCTCCTAAGACACTGCCCTGTCAATATTTGTATAGATATCCAAATTCATATTGAGATCGGATGTATCTAATGTGTTTTTTTAAGTGTTCCTTTTTCACCTGTTATTTATATCTGTTTTTATTCATTTGTTTTTTTTTATCTATTTTACTCCTTTTACATTTTTAACTCCAGTGTTTTCCTCAGAGGGATCCTCCACATCAGTGATTGTCCTTTCTCATTAAACAGGGTCGCCACAGTGGGATCTCCCGGGTCTGGCTCTTTGCTAGGATCTGGGGGGTCCTGTAGTGGCGTACTCTGTAAACTTGATTGGGGGGGGGGGGGGGGTGTCACTGGTGTGGACAGGTCCCTAAAATAAATTTTCCTCAATGCAGTACAAAGCCAGATTTCTACTTTCCAGCTTTTTAGTAATTAGTTATTTTTATTTTATTTATTGTTGTAAAGTGTGTATATATATATATATATCCCCATTATATATGTTTATATATGTGTGTGTGTATGAAAAAATGCAATTATTGTGTTTGCAATATTTACAAGCTCTTTAAATTTTTTATAATTTTATTAATTTTATAGTCATCCATCCCAAATCAAAGCACACTGTACTCCAGGTATCGCATGCTTGTTTTGACAAAACGATGTGTAATTTTAAACCACAGAAATGTATCAACTGTAGACCTCTTTAGTTTCCCTTTTTGTTCAAATTTATCCGAACCTCGACTAAGATGGATGTCTTTTTCTTTTGAAGGTTTGTAAATTCCGAGACAAAGTGCTTAACTATGGAAGTCATAAAATTCTAGGATAGACTCAGTAACCTTGATTAAGATGTTCATTTCTTTATATTTCTTTATTTTTAATTTAAAGTCTTCAAAGCAATACACAGATTTTAATTGCTCTAGGCTGATATGCTGCACGTGGTTTAATACTACGAAGATAAGATATGGCTTTGTCTTAGGATTTTACAGAAACTGGATATTTTTTCACTTTCTGAAGTCGGAGAAAGGAAAGAATTGGTGGTGAATGGCCCACTGCTACAAGACTTCTAGAGATGAAGGCAATGGGGTTTTGAGCAGCAGATGAAAGGAGGGTAGTGGCCATACAGCAACATGGAGAGAGACATCAAAGAAAGTTAGAAGATTAAAAGATTCTGATAAATAAGGGCAGTTCAGGGGTTGAATATATAAAACAATGAAACATATGGACTAAACTACAGAAAAGATGGCCAAACAAATAAAAAAGTCCAGCCATAACAAATTATTTATTATTACACTTATTTATAATATATGACATATTTTACTGGTCACTTACACTTAAATAAGTGTGTATAGTCCTAGATGAATATTATCTTTTATATTAAATTAAATTAGACAGCTTTTGATTAAATTAGCAGTGCTTTGAAAATACAATAATTTTCTTCTCCCAGGCTTTGTTTGGGAGAGACTTCCTCTCTAACGAGATCTTTGCACTAATTGGACGTATCTGAGCTGATTTCATACAATAATTTTTTTTCAAAAGGTTGTAGTCTGGATAAGCAATTAAAAACGCAGACACATTAAACAAATACATAGCAATGTTTTACTCTTTGAGTGTTTCATTTTAAAATCATTTAGGCATTTTTGACTAACTGGTCTTTAGGGTGTTAAATAAATAATTAATTAATACAATAAATAATTGTTCAAGGAGCCTGAACAACTTTAAAAAAAAAAAGCAAAAAAAAAAAAAAACAAATCACTCCAATCGTCTTTTGATCAATGTTAAAAGCATTCTTTCAATTTCAAATATGATAATACAATAATACGGTTTTAACCATATATATATCTTATATATCTCCATATGTATATCTTGCGTCGTTTTTTAGGACAGTTTCTGCAGAAATTCGTTTCCGAGTTGTGCGTGGGCCAGTTGCTCCCCTTTTAGCCCCTTGCGCCAGGTTCACACTGAACGCGGAAGCGCCACAAAGTGTTTTTGTTGTACTGCTATAAGGGAATTCGGGTCGATGGATGACTGACTTCTAACAGTTAATTACGCTCAACAAAAATATAAATGCAACAGTTTTGTTTTTTTTCTCCCATCTAAAATTCATTCCAGAGACACAATATTACCATTTCTATCGAACATTGTTCACAAATCTGTCTAAATATGTGATAGTGAGCACTTCTGCTTTGCTGAGATAATCCATCCCACCTCACAGGTGTGCCACATCAAGATAATGATCTGACATCATGATCTGTCCACACACTGGTGTGCCTTAGACCAGTGTTTTTCAACCTTTTTTTGAGCCAAGGTACACTTTTTCAATGTAAAAAAATCTCGCGGCACACCAATATCCAAAAAGTAAACATTTTTAGTCTGTATCGATGTACAGTCCCTCCACAATCTAGATGACATTTTTTTAAAAAGTAGGAAGCGTCATTGCAGTGCAGAGGCGATTTTTAGCTAGAATTGATGGGAATCACTTGTGGATCGTGTAAAAAAAGAAAAGACAGACCAGACAGCAAAACGATCAGGCCGGCAGCAGAAGACCGCGACACTTTGCGTCTGCTGTTAACTTCACCGTAGGTCAACAAGGGCTCCGTTTTGATGTCCTTCGCGGCGCTTCCACGCTCTGTGTGAACCAGGCGTTACAGTAGATATGGTAATTAGAATAAGTCCATAAATTGTGTAGTCATGTACTGTCAAGCAAGCCATCCTAATTATCTAATGGTTTGTGCATCACATCGTTATAGTATAAATAGCTGCCAGTTTGTGTTTTCTGTTTTTGGGGGGTGGGGGGAAGGTTGCTGTAAGAGAGAGGCTGAAAGTTGTTATTGACTGTCTGGTTACTGTCAATAAAAAGCTAAAATTTATTCAAAACAATCATAAAAGAAAAATATTGATGGAGCAAACTGGAACAAAAACTATAAATAAATAAAACTGCTTTCTCAAAAAAACCAAATCTGAGGTTTTTTTTATCCACATTTTGAGTTGCACATACTTTATACTTGTACCTGATGTCTTGGTAAGCACAATCCTGTCTATTTTAGGTGCTTTTCTCTTAGCACAACCACCACTACATAACGATGAAGGCATTAAAGTACCAGCATCTTAACTGAAGCTTTTTCACAAGTTGAGAAGTTAACTTCTACAGACTATAGGTGTGAATGAATAAATCATCTGGGTATATTTTAAGATCAAAATAAAGACATGAGAAACCTGCATGGAAATAAACATGTATTTTAAACAGTTTACATACAATCTACATATATTCTTACAGCAAGTATGGATGATTGTTTTTCCCCTTTTACATTTAAATCACCGTTTACGACCACATTTCAAAACACTATAGTGTATTCCCACTCCAGTGAACTTAAGATGTAAACTCGTCTGCTCTTAGCTAACATTTTCATTCTCTACGGGTTTGTCTTGCTGTGATAAGTGAGGCTACGCTCATGTGTTGTTAGTGAAGTAAACAAAACTAAAAATTAAAGCTTTCAAACAGTCGTCCTGCTCATTCGCACAGTATCTATTTAGTTCTTGCTGTGGACCAAACTGTTATGTGAAAGCAACATGTGTTTTAGCGCAGTGATGAATTTTATTGTGCTGATATGATAACAATACAACAATAATAGAGCAAAAAATAAGAATGAAAATACAAAGACTGCACAAATAGAATACAAAAAAAATTTTCTTAATCATTTCTTTCATTTTAAATATCATGTATCTATTAGCATCCTCATAACACATCATATTTACTGTGTTTTTGTAATTGTGATTTTTTTTAATTATTTTATTCTTACTGTGAAATATGCCATTTATTTTATCAGGTATAGCAGAGCATCACTGGAAGCTCCCGGACATGTTGCAGTGGCTCTAATACCTATTTCGTTATTGAAGTAAACATCATATCTTAAAAAAACTAATAAAACATATATTTTAATTTATCAGCGGTCAAAACATAAAGAAACTGGCAAACTCAAATATGCACTAATAAACACAAACACTAAATCACTTCATCAACCTACATGTACTATCACAAGCACGCATTAGAAAAGATTACACATTTAAATCAAACTTCATTATCATCTTTAGCTTAGATACTCTGTTTTTATTGTGCCTTTATGAAACTTAGATGTGGTATACAGCTGCGAGAACCGGCGACTGCCTCCCTAACAGTAGCTGGGATAGGCTCCAGCAACCCTATGATTCCAAAAAAGGGATTGATTTGAAGGATGGTTGATTGGATGTGTTTGGTCTGGTTAACACCGGACGCTGAAGCGGTAAACAGGCGGAGTGAACGCGGTATCCGCTTAACCTCCAGTTCACACCAGAGATGTACAGTATTTGTCCACGACGGTCAACAGGCACATGTGCTTAGCTGTGGTTATTTAGAGCTTTTTTTTTGCCTTCATCAGACACCTAAAACTGCACACCCTGCACTGTATGTGTGTTTATTTTCATCTCATCAGTCTGTTTAGATCTAAAAACATGATCGCATTTGTCAATAGCGGTATTTTGTTGTAAAAAAGGTATTATATTTTGAAAATTGGATTTTTTTGTGTGTCTTGGCGTAACTTCCTGCCAGGATTGACGTGTATCACTTGTCTCTCAAAAATAGACTAGACGGCGAAACGATCGCTGCATGGTGCGAACTGGCCTCGGAGGACCGTGGTGCTACATGTTTGCTGTGAACTACGCCACAGGTTAACAAGTACAGCAAATGGAAGCGACCTCCGTCCCGCGCCACTTCCGCGTGCAGTATGAACCAGACGTTAAACCAAACCAAAAACGTTCATATGAAACGTAATCAAATTTGTTTACCCTATACGCAAACAACCACTGATAAAAATGAATAAAAAGAGGAAATTAAGAACAAATGCTTTGCTTTATCCAGACTCCAACAGCCACAGAAATGCAAAACACGTAGAATCTACAGGCCTTCATAAAATAAGAGATTGCGGTATCGGTTTGCTCTGCAGCTGGCAGCTGCTTCCTGACAAGATGATGATGAAACACTCTTGGCTTGCCACTTCAAAATAGTCCATTAACAGAAATGAAATTGTTTGATGAGTATTGCCACACAGATGCAGAAGACAAAGATGATAAAGTTAGAGCACGAAAGTTATTATATACTTTTAAAAAAACCAGTAGAGGGTGGTTTAAAAAACAGATTTAAAACACCTTGTATTAACAAATGCAATCAATTTACTTTCTTAACTCTGGATGCAATTTTTTTTTTTTAGTCATTCAATACTAATGATAATTGCGTTCATTCATGAAATCATGGTGATTGTTTTTGTAGATTCCCGTCAGTGTATGATCTTCTCACCATTTTATTCTAAGTGTTTAAAGATGAAAACTATGTTTTTAACGTGTTCTTGTTGCATTTTTCTCATGACAGAGGACATAAATTAAATAATATTTATTTTAGGAGTATTTTGTTTATTTTAATTGTGAAATATTTGTTTTTGTGGTACGATAATGCCCTGATTTTGTTCTTCTGAGTTCCGGCTCATGACTATATGCCAGCATAGTTCTGATATTGGTCGTTATTTTTGTCGTATTGGTAATGTTAGGTTGGGGGTGGTGGTAAGTTAGCAGAAGGGTATAAACACGGATGGTGGGAAATCGGTGGAGGCTTACTTCCCTGTCAACAGTCCCGCCCACAACTCAAAGGTGAGTTTCTGATGACCTCCTGCCGCTCTGCACAATTAAAAAGACCCATTGGGAAGGCTTCTACAACAGATTAAAATATGATTGGAGTTGGATTCTGAGCAATGCACACGCCTCCCATGGCGGACGTTGGTTTTATGAAGTTACCATGAAATTGGCCCCGGTGAAGTGGGCTGCCATCATTGTACAATGCAATTCACAGCATGTCCTACTATATGTGTCTATATGAGTGACATAAATATATATATAAAGCAAATGGAGCTTACAGCTTTGCATGATAGAAGCCCAAACTTTTAAAGAAATGATCCATTTTTAAAAATAAAAAATGAGACCCAATCTGTGGTTTTAATGTTTTTGTACAAAGTGTAAGAGATGAACGACATTTCAAACTTTTCTATAAAACTACGTTATTATATTCTTCGTCTTAAAGCACACAGCAGCTGATCATGTTTTTTGAGGTTTTAACATGTAAATGTGGCATTTTTTCTTCTGAAAGAGAAAAAATCTAATAAGAAATCATTTTGTGTGCATTTCCAAATATTTCTCCTTTTAAATCTCTGTCTCTCAAAGTGTCTGAGAAAAACTCAGTTTGAATTCCTGAGCCTTGCTTACGTTACAATAGCTGGCCCGGATATAGCATAGGGGCGGAGAAGAGAAGATAACATCCCACTTCTGTGCTGTAAAGGATTGGAATTCATTGAGAGGTCATACTGATGTTAGCTTTCATTATTTTCTCAAGGAATCTGAGGAAAAAATGGATTGGATTTATTGGTCATAACAACATCAATAACTATTCGATCATTTGATTTAATATTTGATATTAAGTCCTGAACCGGATATTGATAATTCATGTAGAGAAAATGATATAGTCGAGCTGTGGTGGGATTATATAAGTTCGCTTCCTTCCACCCCCTTTCAAGCGATCTGCTTGTGATTGATTATGTGATGTTATTTCTTGTATTATAACCTGATTGCTTGAAATAAACCATTTCATTCATTCATTCATTTGCAGGAAAATAATCCTTTTTCAACCTGACGGAGAAAGAACCAGAGTTTTGTTAGAAGTTATTTTTGAAGAAGGATGCAGTACACAGGACAGCCTGCACTTTCACTGGTAGGTTTTATTTTTTTTTTATTTTATTTATTTATTTTTTATATTTATTTTAGTTAAGTCCAAGACAGGATTTTTATTAAGTTGGTCTCACGTATTTAAAAAGAAACTCAAAGTGAAATCCCATCAGCTGTCCGCGTTTGATCCAACCCGCAGAGGAGCGGCGAGCTGCAGCAGCAGCAGCGGCGCTCCCATAGTAGCTCGCGGCGAGCTGCTTTATTTAACTGGACAACGGAGCCGTCCTCCTGAACGTAACCATTCATCTGCATCTAAAAACGTCACCATTTGATTTTTTTGTTCAAATGAATTCAACAATCAGCATGTGAAACCAGTTATATTTTTTTATTCATTTTTTTTCATGGACTTATCAAAGTTTGTGTCTCGCTTGCATGTCTGGGGGTGGATAAGGGGCGGGGTTATACAGCTCAGCACCATAAGCCACGCCCACACAGAAGGATTTTTGGAAACGAAGGCTTCAGATCAACAGGAAAAATTGCTTTTTAAGACATTTAGGATGTGGAATTTTGGTTAAAAAAAGAACTTCACAGTCCTAATTAAAACCCCACTGCTAAAGTTTAAATAAAATAAAATAAAAAACATTGTAGGGGGACTTTAACCCCTTATTGCCTCCATTTATTTTAAATGATTAAAAAAAATATTTGTTAATGTTTTTTTCTGTTTAAGGTGATGCAACATTTAATGGAGTTGTGAATTAGCAACATATAGAAAATAAAGAACAAAAAAAAAAAAAAAAAAGAGACTAGAAACTGAATCAAGCCAATGCCCAGAAAAATACCAGAAGTCACTTCTCCCTTCAACTTATGCTGCATTTGTCATGAGCAAATTCAGATTTTGCTCCATTAAACTAATTGCAGTTTAAATCAGTGGGAGCTTGTGTCTGCCAAGGGCCCTTGTGTTCCCGGGGGGCTCTGCGGAGCAGTGCAGCTGACATAGTGTGCAGCTCCATGTGGGTCTGGGGTTCCATCTGTGACCTGAGTAATGGCTTTCCCACTGTCCCATGCTTTGGGTTTGTGTGAAGGTACCACACATTTGCTCCAAATATCCCTTTCAGATGTGTGTTTATAAGGATATATTCTGAACAAATCTCTTCACCTTACTCTGTGATTTAAATGCAATGTGTTTATTTTTTAAATTCTCCATCAACAGTTGGAAAAGACTTAGATGAGTCAACTCTGAAATGTCCAAACTCGCATAAAATGAGTGAAAATGGTTAAAACAAAACATGCAGGTCCGGCTCCAGACTGGAGATGCAGCAAAGTCAGTCCCATGGTTCTCCTCTTGGCACGCCAGAGCATAGAGTAGCAGCTGGAAAAAAATGACAGCTGGGAACCTCCTCCATCTCAAACAGACCCCAGATGTCCCATCTCCATCCTCTCCAGCTCTTCCTGTGTCTTTTTCCGTGTACCGTCTCTATCTCTGTCCCAAATGAGGGGAAAGCTGGCAGAACGGGGATCCAGTTGTGAAGTTGTTGTTTTCACCAATTACTTCTCCCTGCTTTGTCCCATCATCCCAGATGTGGCCAGTTTATATGTAAAGATATCCCAGTTGTGGGAATGGATTGTAAATCTGGGCAGTTTAGTAATCTGGATTACCTTTTTGAGTGTCACTTTTGGGGTGCATGAGTCTGGTTGGATCGTGCTCATGTCTTTGTATTTATTGTAATTTTTTTCTGCTATGTTCTCTTAAGGGTAAGCATCGACGACTGTTCTCAATGTGACTCTTCTGGGAAATTTTTAACTCATTTAACAAACATTTTAGTACTTTAGCAGCACCGTACCCTTAATGGAACTGAATTTTTACCAGGATCGCTTTTCGTTTATGACCCTCCCAGAGCCCTCAGGTGCAGATTCATTGGTGGTTCCCAAGGTCAGAGCAAGAACCCACGGTCCAACACCGTGGGCCTCACCTGTGGAACGGCTTGCCTGAGGAGGTGATTTGGCATGTATTATTCGTTTTTCAAAGTAAAATAAATGAAAAAAAAATAAAAATGGCTATTTCATATCATTATCATTTTCTAAACTATTATAGGGAAACAGATACAGTTGATTGTGCTCCCATTTGAGCATTAAATCGAAAACTCAACAAAAACTTAAATTCAATATTTTCAGATTTTTTGACACCAAACTACTTCCGCTCCACATATAATGAACATTTTCTAAGAGTTCCTCTTTTTGTGTTTCTACTGATCAAAAACTTTTCTTAGAAAATGAATTGAAGCATTCATCATATGTCATTTTCGATTTTTAAAAAATGGTAACATAAAAAATTATTAGTAGTTTAGAAATTGATAAATAAATAAAGCAGTCATTTTTTCCCTTTTCATTTTTTACTTTGATTTGGAAAACAAATAATTTCAGGGTTTGTTTTTTTATCTGATGTTGAGTTTCACACGAGCACTGTCCACGAGCGCACAGTCCTCCACGAGGGGGCAGAACTGGTTTTAGGAGCGTAAGAATACTCCCACGAGCGCAGAGGAGAAGTTTCACGACCGCGAAAGAGTAGAGGAAAAAGGAAAAGCCGAATTTGAATTTGCTGTACAGGAACATCAAAGGTGGGCTGTTTGTGGTCCAAACCTCACATTTTTCATGTATATTTGTATAAGTTTTGACATTTCCTTCACTATCCAATAATCTTTGGAAACAGGGATTAGAATGGAATTTATTTGAGTTTTTAATCATTTTTTATAGTTTAGTTAGTTGATCATTGAGTGCTTTAATTCTTCAAGTTCAGATTATTATGTTAGATTTAAGTTTTTAGAGTAAAACTACCAAATCTAGGCTCATAACAGCATCTTCTACTGTTTGCTATGGGGTCTTATTGTAAAAAATTTCACTCAGCGACTCATTGCTTTTTTTTTATAGACATTAATTTACTGCTTTGGTTTTGTTTGTTGAAAATTTGCCTCAGTTAATCAAATTTATTCTCATAAACCTGATTTTATCAGTGCTGCATTAGGCGATAGTGCATTAAATGAATAGCGAGATGATGTGTAATTGCTTTTGATAGGTAATCTATATGAAATCCAGGTGTTAGACAGACCCAGGCAGGGGACCGTCTAGCAAATCCTGTGGAAGCAATCCAAAGAGAAGCAACTTCTAGTGTACAATTGATTCTAACATAAAGTTTAAATTCTTTTTAAAACAGTTTAGTTTGATTGTTTCAGTAACCAAATTCATTTTTCTTTTAATTTCATTAAAGTTTGTCTCTTTTAGCATTTTTTTTAAAAGCACTTTATGCTTCATTTTTCCACAATGGGAATTCTAATGGACTTTTAAGTACAAAATTTGTGAAAATATGAAAGAAAAGTGGATCCAAATCAGGCGAATGATAAGAAATCTGAGTCAGGAATGACACAGCAGAAGAAAGCAATAACTCCAAATTGCAGCATCACTCTTCACTGATTGTAATTGCTTTAAAAAAAAAAAAAGTAAGAGTCTTTGACTGAACTGCAGCTTCGTGGGGCTGATTTATCTCCAAATCTTGTGACCCCAACTGAAGAAAAATAGATTAAGAGTGGGGGTAAAAATGCAGAAGAAGAAAGGGAGAGGAAACTATGATTTACAAGGCAGTTAATCATGCAAAAGCAAAGCACTGCCTCAATCTGTCAATCCATCTGGCTCCCTTGTGTTCTTCATCCTTCCCTTTCTCTGTCTGTCTCTGTTAAATTCTCTCTTCTCGGCTCATATTTCATTTCCACACACCAGCTTCTTTGTTTCCTACATTTCTGTTGATCAATAACACACCATGACAGAAAAAGGTATGAATAGAGGAGTGATTGAAGTGTGTCTGCACGTTTTTGTCACTTTACACAAACAGAAGCCCGATTCTCCTCACATTTCCTCCGCTGCCTAAACCAAGCTGACCTTTCCTCTTTAAGTCCTCCTCCTCACTCCAAGTTATCCTAACTAACCTTCCATCTCTGTCCTTTCACTCGACAAAAGCTGCACTAAACACCCAGTGGAAATGTATCCGTCCACCCCCCCCAGCTCCGTGCCTCCTGTGATGGATGCACAGTGGGAGGCTGTCCAGACCAGTCAGCTCAGAATGGCTGCAGATTCAACTCGACAGAAATAACCATCTTTCTGAAACTTAACACAATTTACATAATTTTGCAAAACAAGGAAAAAAAAAATCAATATGGGAGATTTATTACCCAAGCGACAAAATACCAGAATGAAACAAAAACGTCTTAGGGTGATCTGAGGCCAACAAAAACTCACTTTAACCACAAAAGTTACTGAATTTAAAAGAAAAAGAGAATGAAAAACAAACTAACCTGACGCCCAGATCAAGAATAAATCATTTGGTCCTCCTTATACACTTTAGAAATGCACTCACCTGAGCACATGTGTGTACATGAGAACTGGACAGAGTTACCCATGTTCCAAATAGAAAGTATCCACTGGCTCCAAGAAGCTAAATTCCAATAGATTTCTATTGGGGGGGAAGAAAAAAAAAAAAAAAAAAAAAGCACCAGAACTAAGTCATTACATTTGCCAAAATAACCATTTATGCTATGCTGTCTTTTTTTAACCCTTTAACACCCGAGGCGTCGTCGGTGACGCTTAAACACAAAATCTTTAATGTACTGTAACTTTTCAATTGTTAACATGATCAACGTAATTCCAGTAGATTCTGAACTGGAATATTCAGAATCTACTAGAATTATGTTGATTGTGTTAACAATAAAAAAAAAAAAATTACAGTAAATAAAAGAAAATCTCTGGTGTTAAAAGGTTAACTAGTTTTTGCTAATTCTAATGTTCCTTTGCATTATTTTTCTCTCTTTTTTTTTTTTTTATTTTTTTACTTATGTTCCTTTTTTATGATGTGTTTCCATCCTGTAGTTAAGCTTGTTAGTTATAAACTGGCCAATCAGAACCCTGAATGAAAGTATTTGATGTCCGCATCGAAGGTTATAAATATTTGATTGACAGATTCTCCTGAGCCCGTTTTCAAGTGGGTTTGGACTTCCAACAAGCTTACTTCTGATTGGTGAGAGTGGTTGCCATAGAAACAGTAGGTGTGTTTGACATTACCCAGCACCTCGCCTGGCTTGTCAGCGAGCGGGGAAAGGCGTCTGAGATGAAGGCGGACGCTGAGCTGCAGCGAGACTGAACGAGAACAGGAAGTCGGGGTTGCCCTTAATATTTGGCTGACACAGTTTCCCACAATGCATTGTGTTGTAGTCATCAAGGTGGCTTGCATTCAGCGCAGTATTTATTTTTTTTCTGGCTGTGCTGGCGCCGTCTATATCACAAAAAAGAAATGGCAATTTCAATTGATTTGAGCCATTTTCTATGAGTGATGTCACACTCACTATGTCCAGTTCTCATGTACAATCAATCGTGCCAATGCAAACTACAACTTGTACAAATCTACATTGTGTGGGTCCAAAAGAATACATGATCCAAAAAAGAAACCTGCCACACAAAAGCCTTTAAAATCCTACTTTAAATATATTGTATGTATTGTACATTGTCCACAGTGGTCTTTTATTATGGTTATGCAGTTTTTAACCAAAAGCCTGTGTTGTATTTGAAGACATATTTTCAACGGGATTCATCAGAAATTTGTGTCTGGATTGTTGGCGTAAATTAACCCCATATGTTGATATCCCAGCATTCCTTTGTTTACTCTTGCCCCCACTAGCTTACAGCCCCTCACAATCCTAAACTAACAATACAGCGAGGAATATCAGAGCTATACTGTCATACTGTTTTGAGCCAGATACTAACTCAGATGAGAAAATTAAGTACATTATGTCTTTTTGTCTGCAAGTGCATGAAGAAGACTTTGTCCCGCCCATCACAGTTTTTATCTGCTCCGGATCCATCATGATTTGAATAAAAGAAATACTCAGAAACAAAGTTTTAATCTTAAATTATTTTGTTTATGTTCTCCGTCACCAGAAAAATGCTACAACAACAAGTTTAAAATGTTTTTTCTTGAAGTACTACTTTTCTTTTTATGCTTAGTGGCTGGACAGGACAAACATTGAGCCCTTCCAATGTGCTTGTTTCTTCTAATCTTTGGTCATCTGAGGTTAGATTTAGTTTCTTTATCCCTCTTAACTAGAAACAGCAAATATAGATTGCTTTGAGGCTTCGTAGGGGGAAAAAAAAAAACAAAAACTAAGGGATAAAAGCCAATAAAGCTTGAATAAATTATAAATGGTGTTTGTGTTCCAATCCTCCAATAATAATTGAAACACAATAATTCTTATGAAATACATTCAGGTTTAGAAATGCCTAAGAAAGGCTATAGAGGTGTTAGGAGAGAGACTGGAAGGGGAGTGAGCACAGAGTGAATCAGACATCAGCAAGCAGACACACAAAATTGGCAAGTGGTGTGTCTTGCTTTGAGAGAGCAACAAATGGACAAACTTCAAGTGTGTGAGGGAGGTGTGGGTAGTCACAGATGGATGACTAAAAGGAAAAAAAATGGAAAAAAGAAGATGGGAGGGAAACGAGAAGTGCAGCAGAGAAGGAGCCATTAATGGACGCTGAAGAGAATCACCATCAAACGCAGAAAAGAAAGATGGTGGATTTCAAAAAACAAACTGTAAATGTTAAATGATGAAGATCTGTTGGGGTTTGGGGGCTAAGTGCAAACACGGTTACGTTGTACGAATGTATGAATATGAAAAGCAAATCCAGTGACTCAGCATGTTGTTTACTGAGATATTGATTAGAGCTTACTCTTCAAATGAATGAATAAATGGATGAAATCACTGAAGATCCAAATTATGCAAACAGATTTTTTTCCAAACCGAATAGTTTGTGACAATATGGGTTTGAAGCATTGATTTCTAAAGATGAATGGAATAAATGAGAGGTTGAACACTTCACTCTTTAGTTTCTAGAGAATAAGATCCGTACTGTGTGTTTAAAAAAACAAAAAAAACAAAAATGTCCTTCATATAATCAGCTTCAGAGCAAAACACAATAAAATCTTTGTAAAAGTGATTATAGAGGGTTGGATTTTGATGGATGGAAGAAAAAACTTTTCGCTAGGTAACTAAACCAAACAGTTGCCAAACTCGCCAGCATAAAGAGTAAATGTGTCTAAAATTAAATAGATCATTTTTTTTTTATTTTTTAACCCCCATTTTGTACTGAATGTGACATTTTGATGAATAAAGACTTCACATTAAAGTTTGCTCTGGTGGTCACTGGCACCAAATGTTGCCAGCATGTAACATCAGGGTTGTTACATGGTAGGACACTTTGACATGTGGGATTTATGAAACAGGAGAGCAGCTGAACTTCTAAAAAAAAAAAAAATGTTGAATGCTCATCTTCTCTTTTATATCAACATGAAAGCTGTAAAAAAATGTTTTTAAAACTTCGAACTTACAGAACTTGAAAAGAAACATTTTCTTTAAAGATCCACTCTGATGAAAACAGTGTTTTTAGTGTTTTAACATGTTCTTGTGGCATTTTTCGGATGATAGAGGACACATACGATGAAAATTAAGCTCAAAATGGCATTTCAGAGAATTTGTTTATTCAAATCGGGGGGAATCAGGACCAGAGGGGAAAAAGTAACTTGAAAAAAAAGCTTGTTTGTGATCCAGAAAATATGCTAGAATATAAGCTTCTAGGGGCGGGGTTGCTCCATGCCAACAACACAGAGGCAAATTTCAAGGGGGACTTGGTTGCAGACAAGATGGGGGGGGGAATCTTTAGCCGGAAGAAAGTCCGGAACCGGGAAATCCCCCCCAACCCCCCTCAGTGCCACACATTTCGGTTGAAAAATACTGTTGTTTTTGGTCAAAAAGGACCAATATAACCGGCGACCCTAAAGTCTCGTTTCCACTGAGCGGAGCGGACCAGACCAGTCCCCCTTGGCCGGTTTAGAATGTTCATCGCGATTCAAGTGAGCGGTCTCCGGTCCTCAACTTTATGTGAAGAATTTATTATATTTCTTTGCAAGAAGATTGCGTGGGCGAAGAAGAACAGAGACAAAAAGAGGGCAAAACTTTTTTGGACCTTAAGTCGAGAAAAGTGCTAGTTGGATGCTTCCTGTTATCATAAAACCTTTCCACTGATCGATGTTTTACATAATATGACAGCAGGAGCTCCGCCCCAACGGGTCCATTCCATTTTTCTATAGAGCTACGACCAACAGGGGACCAGAAATGGTCTCAGTCGGTCCTGCTTAAGGGGTCCATTTTGTAATGGAAATGCTCTAGTCCAGTCCGGTCTGGACCGCTCAGGGGAAATGAAGCACAACAGTTATGTTTTTTTAGGGGTTTAAGTTTAGAGCCTTTAACACTTGAGGTGTTTCTGTCTAAACCTACAATGCTCTTTGACGTACCGTAACTCCTTGAATCAGCTGATCTGCAGAGAAAAGCGGCTTTGCGCTAGTAAGCAACACTTTAAAGCGGCTTTCCACCAATATGCAACATAAGGTGCTAGAGAAAAGTTGCTTTGCTCCGTGACAGAATAAGCTGATTCAGGTTGATCTGCATAGAGGGTTGAAGCTAACTGCGGTCAAACATAAACTCTGAACTGGAGCTAAAAGTCCAATATAAAAGTCATAAGAGTTTCACAAATCTGAACACTTCTGATGATGTCATTTTTTGAATGAATAAAGCGATTACCGTTATTTATCACATTGAAAACACTAAACTGTTTTTTCACTTTAACTTGTGCTATCTAATGGGGTCCATTCCTAACGTCAACATACCTAGGATAGCACAAGGGTTACAAAGTTTTAATTAAAGTGGCTACAATTTTGAAATCTTGTGGAATGTCTGCTTCCGGTTAATGATTTTTAGCGGCCATCTTGTCTGCAACCAGGTCCTTTAGTTGATCTGAAATATGTAGCAACGATTCCTGGATTAATGTAATCATGTGTTTTAATGATAATCAATGATTACAACAAATTGTTTGTGTAAAGTGTGAATCATTAATGTTTACTGAAAATGTGTTAGAATTCTAACACTCTATTCTTACTAGAAAACTGGATTTGCAATCCTTACGGATGATCTGTGGATTAATATGAAATTGTATTCTGATAATAATCAATAAGTAGCCCATTAAAAATCTGTTACATGATGTATGATTCATGTTAACAATTACTGAAATCGTGAAATAATGTTTTATGAGATTAATCAACACGCAATCAACTTTGCTACTTGCGAAAAAAAAACAAAAATTTACACTTGATCTGGTTAGAACCAGATTAAAAAACTTTGCAAATGTCAGGATCCGGGTGTGGACACAAACGCAGGATGTTCAAAAAAGGTTATTGTTTGTTCTTTTCTTTTCTTTGGCTGAGAATAAACTCGAAAGGCAGTCGGGAAGGCGCACAAGACGATCGGGTGACAAGCGGAGGGGAAACACGCATCTTAAAAAGGAAAACAAGATAGGAGGAGGAGGAGGAGGAGGAGGAGGAGGAGGAGGAGAGAGGAGAACCAGGTGGGAAAAAGGAAGAAATCGACACACCTGGAACGAGAGGATGGTAAAAACAAAAGGTAACAAAAACAGCGAAACAGTAAAGTAAAGTTACTAAGTAGAGGTGGGATCTTATGAATTTGCTTAATCCCGCCCCTTTTCAAGCAATCAATCAAACTCTTGACTTTAGTTAATAATTACTATATTTAACGTGACAAAAGTGTGACTTTGTTTTTGTTTGTATTTGATTTTTGAATCAACGCATTTCATTATTTCTGAAATGAGTTTTAAAAATCTCCTTTTGTTCAGTAAATGCCATCCCCCTGACTGACTGCGACCGCTTTCCTGACCGTTTCCTCTGGAATCGTATCCGCTCCACAAATGTCCTGACGCAGATGCCAACCTTATCAGGAAGTCTGTTTTTAGCAGGAACGGGACACTCTCTAATACTGACAGAGCAGGTTGGTCCCAGGCGAGCTGAGGGATTGTGTGGGGAGTTGGTAGCTTCAGCTGACATTACAGTCCATCTGGTGGGCAGAGTCGTTCACCTTTACAGCTTTATTTATAGGAAAAACACTGATTTAGACTAAAACCTGAAGAGCTGACAGTTTGTCAAGGTGACTATTTTTTTTTTCCACCTTCTCAGCTTTTGTTCTGTAGGATCCCAGAAACATCATGTATAGACTTTATTTTTTCGTTTTTGTAAAAGAAAAAAAAAAAAACTTTCATGAAACAACCATGCTGAAGTGATAAATAGATTTATCTTCATAAAAAATTCATTGTAGATCATCCGTGATTACTACTTTTGTGTCACACACTGCAAAAGACTTATCATTCAGTTAAAAAGATTCTATCCTGAGTCTCAGCTGAAAGATAAATTGCATGTTATCATAACCATAAGATAACCTGTCTCCCCCCGGCTTGAGGGAGATGCAATTCTCATTCTGCCAAAGATACTTTGCATAATTGCCTCATCTCCTGTTCTCATTCTTGTAAGCCAAAATCTGAAATTGTCGACAAGTAAAGAAGTCGGATATTTGCTGAGAAACAACTCTGAGTGGAAGATACAAATGGCCTTTAGTGTTTTCAATTATTCAAAAGAATTTACAGAAGAAGAATTTCACATTTGGTGAACCGGTTTTGATTGTACGGAAACCGTAAACAACCTACTTTTGCTCTTTTTTTTTCTGTTTTCTCGTGAAAACACGGGTTTTCTCATGACAAGAGACCAAATCCTTCCAGCCTGCACCTCTCATTCATCATGCTGTAACCCTCGTCCGGTCACTGATGAATTTGACCACTGCTGGATCACTGAACTGCAGCTGTAGCCGCTGCAACCTTCTCCTCAAATGACGACCAATCAGAATCATTTATTGTCATTACAGTAGTAAATGATAGATCAGAGCCGCTCGAGACTGAAAGGAAGACGTCAGTGTGGCTGATTTGGAAGTTGTTTATGACCAGCAGTATCAGTACGATCTCCACCTGAGATAGGCCACGATTTCAGTAGTCAATATTAAATTGATCAGTTCTTCTGGTTTTCGACATTTTCTACGACAAACTGCTTTGTAGTTGGGCTGAATGGTTGTTGGGGTTCTGCTAGTGTTCTGTGTTCCAGAGCACAGGGAACACAACAGGCAGAGCTGCCTGGTGTCGGGGGTTTGGATGAATAGGGTTCAGTTTTTAGTCGAATTTGGGAAATGGGGGCGGAGCTTGGTGCGGGATTAGGGACTAAAGTGTTTAGGGTAAAGTTTTTTTTATTTTCTTCAGAGTTGTTGATGCAAACTGTACTATATTGGTTGCGGCCTAAGGTAACAACAAAACAAAATGACCTACAATGAATTGGCATCTCAGTCTGAGAAAGGGATGCAACAATATTCTTTGTTATCACAATTTGTGAAAAAAAAGCAATGTATGAGGTTTTTGGATACAGCTTGTTTCACCTTAAGACATGACAGTTTTTTTAGAAAGAATTTAAGAATAAACCTAAATGGTCAAAAATCCTGCAGTTTCAACAGGTGCTAAGTTGGGACAAGCTAGCAAGGTGGAACCAAGAAATATGAGGAGGCTTAAATAAGAAAACCAGATGGTCCTATAAACCCCCCGGACTATTGTATATCGATGAGGGCGTGCACGTCCTCGCTGCACCAAATTTATCGCACTTCGAAAGGAGCCGCATATTTTCAAAGATCCATTCAAACACGGGTTCATTTGGCTTTTTTTAAATATATAAAAAAAATAACATTTTGGAGTCAATTTGTTTGATCCTGGAAATGATAGGCTGAGATGGACTGTAATTATTCTGGATCAGAATAATTTCAAACTCAAATTACTCACTAATAACTGAGTTTAAATTATTAAATTATTGTGACACATTACTTATAGTTTCATTTGACTTGCGTGGACAAGATTTTAAAGGGGCCCTACCATGAAAATTCTACTTTTTTAAAGTTTTAAATGCAATTTATGGTTCATTCCTCTTTATTAAGAATCCAAAAACAGTATTTTGATCCGTTCATGCATTTAAAAACCTGCACTGTCTGCAGCAGCCCCTCCCATACCCACGAAAACGAGCAGTTGGAAACGTGCTGACGTCAGCACGATGCCAAGTTTGGTTTAAACAAAAAATCTTTTAGTGGAACATTTTAACACTAAAATTTTGAACAAAACAGAAAAAACTCAAACATCAATATACGTCCCCGCCCTCCTTTTGCTTCTGTTGACGGTGTCATCTGTCGACTCTCAGGCACGGTTTATTTTTAATTATTTTAGTGAGGTTCTTGCGTTATTGGAGTTTGCACAACGTATGTAACATTTGCATATCAAATGAGGAGGAGGAGCTTGTTTCAGCATCTGTGTGAACCAATGTCTGTATAAGAGAGAACTGGACAGGGTCAGCCCTCTCCCATCGTGTTTCAAACAGGAAGTATCTGCTGGCACAAACAAGTCAAAATCCCACAAATTTCTATTATGAAATAATCAGTTATCACTCAGTAATTTTATTTATCAGAATAACTATTTTCTTAACAAATCCAATTTTTTAAATTATACTTTTTTTCTTTATCGCAGGTTATTCAAGCTAAAGTGACCAATCAAATGTCTCATTAAAGCATACGATGCCGTTTGATTGACTGAGCCGCTTTCAGTGAAAGGGCCGTGGACTTTGAGCTTACTCATGATTAGCGACAGCAGTTGCCTTAGAAACATGACTCAGATCCACTCGGACCAATCACTGTCGACTGGCTTCAAATGGCAACGCCCTTATTATGGAAGAACGGCGACTGAATTGGCTTCATTTTGCTGGAGACGGAGGTAAGGCATTTTCTACCGGTGACGTCCATCTCCATTCATACAGTCTATGGCGTTAACCAAAAAAGGTCGTCTCCCAAACAAATGCAACTTGGTTCCCATCGTTTGTGTAATGAACCAATCAAACGACTGGATTTGTTTGAGAATGTGACAACTCTACTGCCTAACATTTACCAGATTTTCTCAAACTTTTTTGTTATTCATGTTTATTCAGATTCATTCTGTCTGGAGTCTCTAAAAAGTTTGTTTGGACAGCGACTTCACTCTCCACAGACCAGTTTACCAATTAAACAAGACCCCTATTTTCAAACACACCAGGATTCCCTTGATTGATCAGTTCCAGTGACTTCTGCCACATAACAAATACACGCGACAATCCAAGAAATTGATCCACAGTAAGAATCAAACTGGCCAGTGTGTATGTCCCCTTAAACATCTAATTGAACCAATTTCTTTTCATTTTGGACAAATGATCAATCAATGACCATTACCCAAAGGTGACTGTAGAGGGCAAGGCTGTTAAGAACAACAAGGATTTACCCATCATTGGTCTCCGTCCATTAGACGGCGAGGGTCTGGCGTTCCCTGAGCTGTCACAAATCGCTGCATCATGTCACGTCTTTGGCAGCTTCTACAACTGCATGCAGAGCGCTCCCAAGTCGACCAACGTAGTCCTCTGCATGCAGACAAAAACCTCCCAAAAATGACATTAGCATTCATAAAGCAGCTTTAGGGTTTTTTTCTCCGTTTTCTCACCTGACACTCAGCTCTAGACGGATTTTCAACTGAGGCCTCCAACTTTAGATTTATCTATCTTTTGAAAAAATAAATGAAGTATATCATTAGCATCAGAGCATAAATTAGTTATTTTATACTTACTGTTATTAAACGCATAATCATACATAATAATTGGATGGCTAAAACCATTTATTTTTCTTTTATAGGAAACGTGCTATTAAATGACAAAATATGTTTTAATCTTCATTTAAGGAGCACCTTTTGAACAAATAAAACATTTAGATGAAATTATAAAAGGTACAAGGTTGCATAGGGATGTTGGATTTTCAAGCAAAACAATTAATGGCAAATCCTCAAGACAACACTGCTTATCTATTTAAATTGCCCCTTTAAAACGCATTTAGTTATTAATCAGAAAAATCTGTGAAGTTTGGAATAGATTAAATATGGGCTAAGGTTCTGTTAATTGGAATTTGTGGTTTATATCTGTTGCTTGTCTCAGTTAGTGGGCTCCCTGTAATTTTATAAAATAAAAAAGGACATATTTTTTACACAAATTGTGCATTTTTAGAATAAGCAGTGATCACAGTATTAACAGGTATAAATATATTAAATCTGTTTTCATATGAGTAGTTTGTCTTTTATCATTTGTTACATCAGTTTATATATTTTCTTTATCTTTTAATAATACTGCATTAACAGAATCATTTAATCAGATTTATTGATTTAAGTTAGCATGAACAAACATAACATTTCGGCCTAAAGCGATTTTATTCAAAGTATGTTATTCTAAATCTGTATATATGGACAGAATCAGGATTTGCTAAAGCAATATACTCACTTTCAATCCATCAACTAACCAATCATCTTATTTTATAGAGCACCTTACATCAAACCCAAGGTGCTTGACATAAATTACATTAAGTGTTAACATAATTTAAAGAAACAATAAAACTAAAAACAAAAATAAATAAATAAATAAAAATACAAGGTTGTTGAAAAGTTTCTAGCCCATTCCTGTAGCGAGTTATGGTTATTTAAAGTCCCCCATGACAATATTTTTTTTAATTAAAAAAAATGTTTCCAGTAGTGGTTTAATTCTGATTATAAAGGATTATGAAGTTTTTATTCAAAATCCTTAAAAAAAACTTTTTTGGAGCTGAGCTGAACACTTCTGTCCCAGAAATGTCCCACATATATGCTAAAACCGAAAAAACTAAAAGATTTTCATCGGAGAGATCTTCAAAGTAATAATTGCAATGCACAGTTCTACCACTAGGGGAAGCAAAGCAAACGCAAGACCGGTGTAGGTAACATGTGCTCGGCCTGTCAGAATGGCTTGGGGTTTTGCGACGAGTGATGACGTCACACTATGGAGACCCCACTTAGACGAACTACTTAGTCGTTGAGATGCTCGGGCGCAACATGCTCGGGTTTGCGTATTTTTCTTTTTTTTTTTTACAATTCCTTTCTGCTTGGGTTCAAAAAATTTGTATTCATTTTTGCTGATGAAAAAGTTATAGGAATTCATGTTGACCACACGGAACATATATATATATTTTTTTTTAATTGAACAACTTAACTTGACAGAACATGGCTTTAAGCGGCAAGAAAAGAAACAATCAGACAGTGTTTTCAGCCATCAAAATAATTCATTCATTCATTCATTTTCCTTGCCGCTTTATCCCTTTCGGGGTCGCGGGGATGCCGGAGCCTATCCCGGCGGCTGATGGGCGAAGGCAGGGTTTACCCTGGACAGTTCGCCAGTCTGTCGCAGGGCCACAATCACACACACAGTCACTCACACATTTATACCTAGGGGCAATTTAGAGTCACCAATTAACCTATGAAGCATGTTTTTGGACGGTGGGAGGAAGTCGGAGTACCCGGTGGGAACCCACGCATGCACGGGGAGAACATGCAAACTCCACACAGAAAGGTCCCAGTTGGTGTTTCTGATCCCTCAGCCGGGATTTGAACCGGGGCCTTCTTGCTGTGAGGCAAGAGCGCTAACCACTGCGCCACCGTGCAGCCATCAAAATAATAAAACATAATAATCATAAGAGAAAGAAAAGAGCTAAAACAAATAAATAAATATTCTGCAAGGTGGTACAGGTGTCGATCACAAGGAATATGTGCAGCCAAAATGCACATTGCTACATATCCGCACTTTATGAGTCCTTTCTGCTCGGGTTCTAGTCATTTGTTTTATCTATTTTTTTTTTTTTTTTTTGGTAACCTAAAGTTTTTTTCCTTCATTATTATTCCATTTCGAATTTAAAGGCATGCCTGGTGTTTTGTTATACCAAATTTTAATATAATTCAATAAGTACGAAGATATTGATAACGGGGAAACGTATTAGCAAAACAAATTTTTTCGGTTTACAGCCAATCAAACATTGAGACGTCATCACTCGTCGCAAGCCCCCGAGCCGTTCTGACAGGCCGAGCACATATGTTACCTACACCGGCATAATAAAAAAATTGACATAAGAATGTAATCATAAGTGGTTAGACTACTAGGTTGTTTGAAATGTTTTATCCAACTGAGAAAAAAAACAAAACAAAGCAACATATGACAAGTTGACCATAGCTTATTTTCCTCTTATGTTACTGGTTCAGCCCACTTGAGATCAGACGGGTTCAATGTGGTCCTAGAAACAAAACAAGCTTGTTAAATTTCTCCTAAAATGGCATAATCATAAAAAAAAAAAAAAGCAAAAAAAAGGTTAAAATAGATCAAAAGATGATAGGAATGGGACTTTAAATGTAAATGCTAAGTTACAAATTAAAGATCTCCACATTTGCAGAACTCTCAGATCTTTAGGTATTATTCCACTTTAGCCGTATAGAGTTCAGACTCTTTAAGCATGTCTTGCATATTCTGTCCATTTTTTATGCAAACGAATGCAAGACAAAAGAAATGTGAGAATTTTCTGGATTTTTTTTATTTTGCCGCTTTGTATTGAGGATGTAGAATCTTCCCTGTTGGCGTTCTCATAATGTTCCAGCTGTGCTACACCCCGTTAACCTAAATCAAGGGGAGATTCCCTGTGAATATTTCATGGAATGAAAATGAACAGAGCTGTAGCACCACATTAAAATTAATGTCATGTTTGTGGCTGCCGCATATTTTCACCCAAATGATTGTAATGGAAATGATCGCGCTCCTGAGCCCGCATGTAAAGAGTAAAGCTCCTCCAGAGCCAAACGTCTGGGATACTAATGGGAAGATGTTTCATTGCCGGAGACAGACGTGTGGGAGAGCCTCGAAGAAGCTGCATTTGCATCGATATCACAGCAGAGAGCAGATAAAAAAGAAAAATGTGGGGAAAAACTAAGTGACTTGAATGTTAGATTACATTTTCATGTGTTTGCCCTCTGTAGACACATGTGATGTTTTTTTTTAAATGATGAATTAAAAGAAAAGAGAGGAATTTCTTGAAGGAATCATCAAAACACTGGAAGGGTCTTCAATCTCATCTGCATTAATCTCACATGACTCTGGAGTTTACAGCACATTCAATGACAAAGCAACGATATATTGCAGTTTTGCATGCTACTTGGGGCTACGAATGAACTTTTGAGTGTTTATTTGCTACACTTTTGACTTATGATCCATATTTTAAAAGTTCAGCACAGTGTTTGATGAGGAAAAAAAGAAGGTTGTTCGGAATCTGAGCGTCTATTCAGACTGGAAGAGTCCGTTGTTCCGAATCGAATCCCTAATCATGTATTTGGTTTGTAATCAGACTGCTGTCAAGTTTAAAAACTAAAGCTTGTAAACAAAACCACATGACTAAAGATCTCTTCAGTCATTGGCCAGGAGTTACAAGGAGGGCGGGGCACAGCAATGGCAGAAGAAATGATGGAAATCCTACACTTTGCAGTGCTAATCGCACTAGTTCACTTGATTCTCCTCCTTTTGGTACAATTTTTTGGCACGTAAAACCTCCATCACACTTTCAGCGATTACAGCAGCGTTCAGGACATTACTGCTTGTACTTTTGGTTCTAATAAACTTTATGGTTTTTGAAATATTGAGCAAATTGAGAAATTTCTCAAATCCTTCAAAAACCTTGTGAACGACTGCATACTTTCAGCTATAGACACTATCAAAACTTTAAAGTCTTTAAAGTTTTTTGTAATGCTAATTCGGAATTTAGCTTTTAATTTAGCAATATGCTAGCTGTTTTTGGCCAATTTAGACATTTTAGACCAATTTGGAGTTTAGCTAATATTTTAGCATAGCTGTTTTCAAATTTAAGCTTTTTTTAAATATATTTTTTAGGCTTATATGAAGTTTTGCTAAAATGTTAACATTATGCTAGCTATTTTATCAAAATAAGGCCTCAAAAAATATTTTAAGGCCAATTCAGAGTTTAGCTAATATTTTGGCATTGAGCCAACTGTTTTGACAAAATTTACCTTTTTTTTTTTACGGCTTCTTTGGAGTTTAACTAATCTTTTAGCATTTTGTTAGCTGTTTTTAAAATTACTTTAAAAAAAATATATTTGTCTAGGCTTATTTGGAGTTTATATAATATTTTAGCATTATGCTAGCTGTTTTGAAATAGAAACTTTTTAAAATGTTAAAATGTAAAATGAGTTTGTCTAAGATGTTATAATGATGCTACCTATTTTATCAAAATAAGACTTTAAAAAAAATAAAAGGCTAATTTAGAGTTTAGCTTACATTTTAGTATTATGCTCACCGTCTTGTCAAAATTAGACTCTTTTTAAGGTTTTTAAGGCTTCTTTAGAGTTTAACTAATATTTTAGCATTATGCTATCTGTTTCCAAAATTAGAGTTTTAAAAAGTATTTTTAAGGAAATTTGGAGTTTGGCTAACATTTTAGCATTATGCTAGCTGTTTTATCAAAATTAGAATTTTTTTTAGTTCCTTTGGCAAATTTGGAGTTTAGCAAATATTTTAGAATTATGCTAGCTGTTTTAGCAAAATTAGACTTTTTTCTAGTTATTTTTGGCTAATTTGGCATTTAGCTAATATTTTGGCAAGCTTTCAGCTTATAGCATTCTCACTTGTGTTATCACAGGAAATGCTATTAATGTAGATAAAACTTGATATTTTGTGGACTAATTTTGCACATCTGTATCAATATCAGGTTCAAGACTATTTACGGCTAATTTGGCACTATGGAGGTATGCTGCGAGGCAGTTTCTAAACAGAGGCTGGCTAAGAACCGATAACTGTTTATAGCATATAAATTGTCAGAAAACAGTGTAGAAGCACTGTGTATCATGTTATAAGATATCTTCATGAGTCTGCATTCATCTGACCACATCTCTGTGTCTCATTGCAGTCCTGCTACTCTGTTTACATCCAGTATACCTAGCTACGGTGGCCAATTTGGTCCAATTGTTCCGCTCTGATCACAGAGCCTATTCAGACTGAGGAAACTCAGAGCGAACCAGAGCTCAGTCCAATTGTGAACGAACCAGTACCACCTCAAAAGACGGGTCAGTGAGCGGTTCCTGGTTCTCGGACTGAAGTTCGCTCGTGTGAACTCAGTGGGGGTGCAATGGGTTCACAAAACTCACTGTTGTGGTCAGAACAGGAGAAAAAAACAGAAAATAAAAACCTTCAATTAATTTTTGGAAAGCTTCAATACAAATTAAAAAAAAAAAAAAAAACACAATATACTTGAAAACACACAAATATATTTTATAAAAAAAATAGGTAATTAAAGCCAATTTAAAAGAAACATTAAATACATCTTTGACATGCACTGATGCTTTTGAACATCTATTTAAAATAAACAAATCTCGTCATCCGCGTCCCCCATGATGAGATCAAGAAACTCTTTTGACGGAACACACGGTGGAATCATCTGTGATCCATAATCATGACCCAATATGAAACAAACCAAACCACCTTAAAAGACAGATCCCGACTCATCCGAGATCCGTAGCACCCCTAGTGCCGAGACTGAAAATTTGCTCCAGATTATCAGGGTAAAAGGAACTCAGTTTCACTTGAAGCAAAGCGAATGTGTCCAGTCTGAACACACCTTTGTTCATTCTGAGCTAAAGGCAACAGAACGAATCTTCTTCCTTTCCTTCCACCACTGTATTTGTAGAGTTAATGACTTGTTAGTGCAATATTTTCTAAACATCATAAACATTGGATTAAAATGTTTGGAGTGATATCGATTTTTTCTAAATTGAATTAAAACGGGAAGAAATTAATGAACTGTTAGTTTCAAATTAATTTTTTTTTAATCAATAAAGTTTTAGAACTGAATGTAATTTTATACAAACTTATTTATAAGACTTATAAGACTTCATTTGTTATTTTTAATAACGTGTTCGTCTGCATCTTTCAGATCAGCACCCTCCTCTTGCTCTCTGTGCTGCACACTTCTCAATTGTCTTCCCTCTGAGATTTGACAAACTTTCCTCCAAAGAGGGGAGACATGTTTAGCAATGACAACCATATGGTTGTTGTTATTGAATGAATATAGAGAAGAGGCTCATTGAACACGAAGCCAACAGTCTTTTGTCACGGAGGATAACAGGGTCTGGCTGTGTGCATCATGGCTCAGACCAGACGCTCGTGCTGCCTCTCCTTGCACGACGCTCCATCACAGAGGCAGAAAGCAGATGGCGGAACATGTGGAATGACAGCAGAGGTCATAAAAAGTCCATGGTAGATACATACCGTTGGTAAAAATGTATGGCGGTGTGAAAATAACCTAAACTGAGACATTCATAACGGCTGAAAGAAAGTCCTAAGCTTTATAGCCGGTGATGCGGTACATAAAATGTCTTTGAAATGAGATTTTCACTCCCCTACTTATTGTGTTTGAAAGGTTGTGTGTCTTTTACAAGGAAAGGAAAGAGCAGAATTGATGATGTAGATGTGCAGCAGAGACTTTTCAGTGGCCAGTGTTGTTTCAAGTGACTCCCACAATTTCTCTTCTTACATTTTTGCAGCCTCAGAGTCATAACAACGAATACTAGCAGCTGAAAAGACCAAGTAGTATCAACTTCAGTCATTTCTGTCCACCGGAATGATTGCGACGGACAATCAAAGCTTCAAAACTAACTCAAACTATTTGAAATAGATAAACTTCGCTTCATTATAGGTTACAGAAAAAAAAAAGGATCCAACTTCGTTATTGAAGAAATGTCCTTTCTAGAAAAAAGAAAACAAAAACTTTTGTTGTTTTTGAAATAACTTGAAATACTAGATAAATCAGTAGGTAGGATATCAAGCATAACCTGTTGTTGTGTTTACAGCTCGTCATAATTCAATGGGATCAAAGAGGCAGATCCAAAAGATGAGACTTGTAAACAGGAAGTGAATTCAATAAATAAACTTAAATAGGACAGAAAGCAAAACATGAACACAAATATGACAAAAAATGAAGCTGATATAAAACAAAAGGGTGACAACAAGGGGATGTGACTTTATAACCAAAAATACTGGCACACCTGCACTGATTCACATTTGAACTGAAGTGTTATCCCATTCCTAACCCATAAAACAGACACGTACACACATTTGGCACCAGGGGTGCTTGAGCACCTGCCCTTTTTACCTCATATCAAAAAGTGCCCTTGTGCTCTGCTTTATTTTCTATTAATTAGCTTGTTAGTGATATAAGAAAAAAAGAAAACATTTTTTTCTTTTGTGTGTGTTCTTCTATCATTCTTTGATTGCACTCGGACTATTGACTGTATAAGTAGGTTCGTACTTATACATTCAGGGAAAGAGAGTGAGGGGGACAGCGAGAGAAACTTCTGTTGCTTCTCGGAGAACTGAAGAGGCGTGACAGAAAAGGAGCTTAAACCTGTGAGTTCTGGTCTAACTAAACTGCTGATTCAACAAGCTTAAATATGGATCATATGTCAGAAAACCCTCTAGATTAGTCCAGGAGTCCGTTTCTACTGTTGCCAGACAACTGAGCGCGGCGCATCACGTCAGCACACTGAATACTGAAAGATAATTAAATTTTTGTTCAATGATTTAGACATTTTTGGTACGTTTTTTATTCATATATGTCGATTTTTGAAAGAGAGTGCAAATTTTTTGTTCTTTAAAAATGACTTGTATCTTTTTTGCAGATCTCTAGAAAAGATCCAAAATAAGAATGTCACAAAACTTTTACATGGTTTGTCTGTTTACCTGGACTGATGTGATTTTTCCTTACCCTTTTCTCTTTATTAATAGTTTAAATTTAATTCATTTTGTCTTTGCATGTGTACATGTCCGATGCCATGCTTTTTAATGTCTGTCTTGTCAATATAAAAAAAAAAAAAAAAAAAAAAACACATTAGCACAGTGATCGTGCAGGGACAGGAAGTAGGGTAGTAAGACAAAACAAAACAGAAGATATTATCAAAATAAAAGAACTGTATTTATGGCGAGTTCATAGCTTCTTCAACACAGCTCTGAAACTAAATGAATCTGTTTAATGTCATATTTTCAGATTAAAATTGGATTATTTAAATTCTGTTTCATACAGTTTCTCTATTTTTAGGATTCAAATCTTTGAAAAATTATGCGTTTAGAGGACAGGATGCAAAAGAGAGTTTAGCTGGCTCTGAATATAGAACTAGAGTCACTTTAGGTTCAACTGTTAAAACCAGGAAAATGTGCAGGAAACTGGACTTGGTGGCAGTAATGTGAACACTTAATAGACTAAAACAGGACAAAAACCCACAGAGAAATAAAAAGAGGAAAAGTAGATGACCTGACAATGAAGAACTGAAAATCTTTTATACACTAAGAACAATTAAAAGAAATGAAAACAGTCGTAGATGATCAACATGAACCTGAAGAGACTGACAGGAAACAGAATAAGACTAAAACTCCTCTGAAATAGTCATTATCACACTCCACAGTGTCATAATGACAAGAAATAAGAATGTATCACTGATCAACTGAAAGCCAGGATCCTAAAACTTCTGATTGTGATAAACTAACAGAAACAAATGACGAGCGAGCAAACCAGGAAAACGGAGGCAATCCTCACACAGACTGCTTACACTGCAGCTCAGAGCGGGCAGGGGCAGAGCCTCTGACATTTTCCTTTAATGCCCAAGAACCCAGCGGCCATGTTTCACTGCACTAAAGTACAATGGGGATTTACTCAAGATACAGACTGAATAAAAAAATGAACAAAACATAAGTTCAACCAAAGCTAAAAGAGTTCTTCTCTCACCTCTGGGTGAATTATTTGTAATTGGTAAATGGCGTGTGCACATGTCGTGGGCTTTTATGTAATCTAGTGGCGTTTTAGTGACATGTTTTTCATAAAACTCTAACCTCTAAGTGAGATTACTTTGGCTTTAAGTAAATGACTTGAAGGAATAAAAGTTGTTTAGTTCTGCTTGTTCTATTTTGTTATGCTATCACCCAGTCCACTACTGTTTATTTTATTCACGTGTATCAAAGTCAAGGCCCGGGGGCCGGATCCGGCCCTCCAGATCATTTAATTTTATTATTATTATTAATGTCCCAATGCTTATTTCTACCTCGTATATCCTTGAAAAATTAAATTTTTATGCAGAGTAAAATACTGAAAGTTATTCATGGTTTAAGTTGATTTAATAACATTTTTGCCTGTTTTGACTCATAGTAATGTTAAAAAGTTGCGTTTTTTAAGTTTTAAAAGTTTAGTTTTAGTTTGCTCAATAAATGTTTATCTTGTTCCGCCCGTGATTAGGATGTGTCTGGGATTGCCTCATTTCTATCGTGTCGGAGGCCGTTTTGATTCAGTTGTTCCGCTCTCAGTTCGTTTCATATTTAGACTGAGGAATCACAGAGCAAACCAAAGTTCAGTCCGATTGAAAAAAAAGAACAGAGACCATCTTGAAAGATGGTTCTGAAAGGTAGTCATCTCCTGCCACAGCTTTGCGGAGAAGGTGGGTGTGTTTTGGTTGTAGTCTGGGGGCTGATTTTAGAGGATTCTTCTAAAATACATGAACGGATCAAAATACCACTTTGGGGTCCTTTATAGCAAGGAATGAACTGTTAGTATATTAGTTATATTTCATGAGTTTTTCCTACCCGGAACAGTTCAATTCCTGAAGCTCCGCCTCCCGTGCAGTCCCTTTCATAATGTTATCCCAGAGAAAGGCGTGTCTCTGCATTTCTCCCACGTAAATAAACCAAACTTGGCATCGTGCTTACATCAGCACGTTTCCAGCCGCTCCCTTTTGTGGGTATGGGAGGAACTGCTGCAGACAGTGCAGGTTTTTAAATGCATGAACGGATCAAAATACCGCTTTGGGGTTCTTTATAATGAGGAATGAATAATAAAATACATTTAAAACCCCTTTAAAAACATTTTATGACTGTCCTACGAAATATTTTTGTTTTCAGTCGCTACGAGAAATACTTTAAACTGCTCCATGAACACATACAGGCTTCACATGGCGCAGCTTAGCATTAATATCATGCTAATGCTATATCACAATCAGCAAATCAACACTTCTCATTAAACTTTTGGTTGCTGTTATAAGTCCAGCTGGTTTTTCTTCAAGTTCTGACTGGCTCCCGTTAAAAAAAAAAAAAAAATCAACAGATATTCAGCTGCTTCATCAGCACAAACGAAATGTTACAGAGAGAAGATTAGTGGAAGGAAGTGGAGTGGAGAAATCGAGAGGTCCAAAATAAAAGACCAAAATGTATTTATTGATTATTTATTTGAACAGGGAAGTTGGGTAAGTTATAGCTTTGCCGGCAACAAACAGCAACAACACAACATCAGAAAAAAGATTGACAGTAAAACAAAACTCACTGAGAATTTGAAGGTTAAAATAGAGCTAAATGAGCTAGAATGAGAGTTAATAAACAGAAATAATTATATAAAAAAATTTATTCGACATGTCGCAACTAACTTTAACTTGTCAAAGAGGAGAAAATTCTTGCTACAGGCGAGCGTCAATTCGGACCCTTCAAAATAAAAGTCCATCTCTCCTCTATCGAGAAAAAGTTCTTGCATTATCTATCGTTTTATCGTTTTTATTAAACCCATTCTGCAGCATCTATACATTTCTTAAATATAGAAATACAAATATCACAAATGTTTAGACCCAGAAAGTGCAGATTTTTCCTTCACTTCTGCTTTTTACATCACTGCAAGGAAAGATAAATGAAATGTCATCCAGTTTACAGTTTGCATTAAAGCTAATAATGTAAAAAAAAAGACACTTAGGGTGAAAATGTTTGTGTGTTTTGGATAATCTATTAATAAAAGGAAAAATAACAAGAACAGCATAAAGGCTGTGACGGCACTCGGGGACACCACCGAGTTATTCAGTGTTGAGTTTTCATGCCTTCCGTGTGCCTGTGACCCTGCAGGCACTCGGCTCCACACTCCAACGTCCTCCTGCTGTCCAGAACCCCTCCATGCTGGATTGATGGGAGATTCTAAATTGACCACCGGTCTGGCTGTGATCATGCATGGTTGATTGATACCATGTCGTCTGTCAGTGTGTGACCCTGAGTGACACATAGGGGGTATGGAAAACAATGAGTGGATGACAGCACTCATGTATGAAGACTATAAATATGCAGCAACAAGTGGGTGCCTGCATGCAGACAGGCTGGACTTTCAGGAGCTTATGATAATAAAGTTTTACTTTAGTCTGTTTTGGTTTTTTTTGTTTCTAGTCTCTGGATTTATCAAATATGCTTACAATTAAAGAAGATGTGTCAAATTAATGTTTTTTTTCTTCAGAAGTTTAGATGATCTCATTTCTGCTTTCCATCTTTTACTTTCTTGAACTACATTCACAAATGCTGCTTTTAATACTCACAAATGACACAATTTTAAAGGTAAAATGTGAAATACAAGCCGACTAAAAATTATTTTATAGTATTTATTTGTTGCCAAGCAAAAGTGTAGTTCCCTACTAAAAATAAGCTTGCATTAATGAAGTCCATGACATATTTTACAATCAATAATGATGTTTTAAGGCTGTAAAACTCCTCTCTGTACACTTTATTTACTTCCTCACAAAGACATTAACATTTTCACAATTTTCTCTCTTATTTAATTCCTAAAGTTCAAATCTTCAAAGAAAAATAAAGTTTACTATTATAGAAGGAAACCAAAAATCTGCCAATGATCAGGGGTGGAGTTAACAAAACTAAAATGTGGATGAATCCCCCAACACTTTTGGGGACCCCCCCTAGCTGAACACTAACACATTATACAAATTTATAGAATCATGTCCATTATTTAGAGTCCCACTCCAATCTTCTTTTGATCCATTTTCAAAGTTTTTCCATTGGTCTTTTAATTGTGATTATGCAACACCTTCTCATCCCCAAGTCGTCACATATTGACGTTTGGTTGAGGACCCCTCTGTGTCCCTTTTTGAGGTTTTGGGTGTCCCCATCTTGTCATCTTTTGACACGATCGCTGTAAAATCAAATGTCCCAAACCCGGATGCTCAGTACCAGTATCAGTACCTTAACCTTCACCTGGTACTGGTTTGCGTCTGGTTAGGGATTGGGTACCGGTGCACTCCACATCCCGGTACTGAACCGGTTCTGGTTCGCGGCCTAGAGGTTGTGAAGCCATAATTTGATGGAAACAGTCAGTACGTCGAAAAACTACGACTTGGGGACACCCAAAACGTCCTTAATGGGTCCTTAATCAAGCGTCAATATGTGACGACTTGGGGATGAGAATGTGTTGGATTCTGCCATTTTTAGAAAACAACAGAAAAAAATCTCTGTTTTCTAGTTTCTGCAGAGCGGCAGTATTTAATTAGAAAGTCACCTCTGAGTTGTGGACAGGACCGTTGGGGGGGAGTAAGTCTGCCCCCACTTCCAGTCAACCACCTGTTCACACCTGCTAGCTTACAGCCCCTCACACCCCCAGAACTATCCAACCATACAGCTCTGAGCCAGATTTCAGCTCAGATGAGTGAAAAGAAGACGTTCATGGATCTGGTTGTTTACATGTTGATGCGTCAGAATGGACGGAGCAGGGTGCTGGAGACCGGCCGATGTAGGTCCTACCTCACATCTACTAGCTTTTTTTTCCATCTACTCCTGATTTACAATGATTAAAATACTCACTGTAGCCATTTTTAAGTTTAATTTTATTTATATACATCCTCCAGAATGAGAAAAATGCCACAAGGTCATGTTAAGAACACCAAAATAATGATTTTAATCAGAGTGGGTCTTTCAGTATTCTTGTTTGTCTTCTTTTTTAAAACCTGTAACATGAATGAAAAAAAGATGACTCATTTATTCCTTCTAGAAAAGGATTTTGTAACAATTTAGAAAATTCAAAAAATTAAAAATTGTTTTTAATGTCCATAAAATATATTTCTTTGACAAGTAAATGTTAATTTGCTTTTAAGACGACTATCAAAACATTTGGATTCTTAATGCTGTCTAAAAATGTACCTGTAAGGAAGTTAATCAGGACGTTTACCCTAAGTAAGGATTAAAAAAAATAACAATTGATTCAACTACTGCAGAAGCCCCGTGTTTTTTTTTTTTTTTGGCCAAACAATGCAATCTATTATCTGTATTAATGTACTCTCCAAGTACAAAAAAAACCCAAACTGCAATTGAAATTTGATGTTTCTGCAGTGCACAGACGGATGTTGACCGACAGTGTTCCTCAGCCAATAAAAACACAGAACACAATGCATTGCAAAAAAAAAAAAAAAGCTTGAAAATTTGCTTAAGAAAAAACAAACAGGTTGAAATACGTTTTAGTTCTAGACCACTGTATTACAATATTTAAAAATCTTTCATTTCTGATGCTTCAGATAATTAGCTTAGGTGCATTTATAATAAAACCCTAATGTTTTCAGTGTTTATTGTGCACGGCCGCAGTCTCCCTTGCAGTCAACAAGAGTGACTCAATTTAATTTAATTGACTGACGTACTGCAACAATTTGATTTCCTCTAAGGCATTAATAAAACATTTTTGAACTTTACTCGTTGGCGAAGGGCAAACATTTCACGAGGACTCTTAAATCTAATGGCTCCAAGCAGACTTATCTGTATTTGTAAATTCTTTCACTAATGGCTGTGACTAACTAATTATCCTGTTACTTGCATTAGAGGAACACCTGCCTTCACAATGCAAATTGAAATGTGTCTGAAAATTAATGAATTTTAGGCCCTTAGCGTTCTGTTCTGCATTGTTCAGTAAACAAAACAAGAGCACAAACAGATGCAAATTGTTGCCATTAAAGCACTGATGTTTTGTTAAAGCACTTCGAAAAGATCTTAGAGAAAAAATGAGAGAAAATGCATCTAACAGTTAGTGTTGCTGCCAATCCAGTGTAACAAAAATAAATGTGAACTCACCTTGTTCAAGTCCTCATTTTCCTGATTCCTGCAGAGCATCGCTCATTATAGAATCCAAACATTCTGATATTCTCTTTTCTTCAAAGTCAAAGACATTTGGCAGTGCTTGGTTTTACTTAATTACAATGACGGATTAGAATGCGGACTTATTTGTGAAAAGTTTTAATTTGAAAATAAAATAAAAACAAACAAATTGGCTTTAACCTGCTTTTTCAAGGATCCTTTCAGTATGGGGGGGCAGACACTTTGGAGAGCAACCTCTTCTGAAGAAATAATCCCCGCAGAGCTGTACCATCTCTTATTGAAGACAAATGTCAAAATATATTTCCGTTTGGTTTAATTAAAAAGCATTTCTGAGCCCTCTTAAAGTTAACCTCTAATGCTTCATGTCAAACCATATTAATTTGTGGATGTTTTTACCGTTAAGTGCTGAAGAAAGGAATGATCTTTGCTTGCGTTTCGACTCATTTAGAAATATTAACCATTATTGTACTCCATTTGTGGATCTTTGTCTGTCTGGTTCTCTCTTTCAGATGTAAAACTGTAATTCTGTCTTTACAGCCTCACTTTACTTATGAGTTAGCTAGAAGGGATTCTATTTTTACAAATCTGGATCCTTTTCTTTAATTTTTTAGAATCTTGTTGGAAAGAAATAAATATATATATTTCCTTTTTTTGAGAATTTCACATAAGAATTTATTAAATAAAACTGTTTTTTCATACCATCTAGTTGTTAAAAGTCTTAGTTTTTATTCTCTCTTGGAGTTGAGGCGAATTTACCTGAAGGCAATCTCACTAACAATTTCTATCAATCACTATCAATTTCAGCATCTCAAGCCATCACTAGCATCTTCAGCAGCCAAATTCAGCTTTCACACTAGCATTATCACAGGTAATGTTATATATCTAGTTTTTAGTTAGTTTAAAGCTAATGATGACTAAGATGTGTGCTTTTACATCCAATTTGCGCATGACTCAATTAGTCGACTAATCGGAAAAAATAATAGTCAACTAAAATAATCTTTTGTGGCAGCCCTACTTGCTAATCCTATTTTTTTCATGATATATTTACTATACTGCAAGTTATAAACTGACCAATCAGAAACCTCAATAAATGTAGGCGGCCCTGCATCAAACATTTGAAGCATTTGACAGATTCTTCTAAGCCTGCTTTCAGAGGAAGGGGTGTGGCCTTCTAATGTGCTCACTACTGATTGGAGAGAGTGGTTGTCATAGAAATGAAGACTCGGCCGAAACGGACCAATCACTGCTTACTTGAGGACGTCTGGTTCCAACATGGAGATAAACATTATCATGGAAAAATGGCAACTGAATTGACTCCATTTTGTTGGATCCGGAAGCAAGTCATGGATGATACTTCACTCGCTCTGTCCAGTTCTATATATACAGTCAACAGTATTTTGTTAACCACGCCCAGATTCATAATATCTTTGTATGCCATGTCCTATAACTTTATTGACTTTGGGCAAACAGCTCAGGTAAATTTTTTAGTTAAAATTTTTTTAGCTTAAAAAATGTTAAGAAAATATATACTCGTGCATTTAAAACATGCTGGACCTTCATATCAAACATGAAGAACCTTCTTTACATATTAAAGCAAATCTGTAATATACACAAATTTGCCGCAACTACACTACAAAACAAGAAGAAACTCCAATAGTCACATAACAGACCCTCACTCCATCCTCTGCTTTTGTCCACCCGGATATCGTAACCTTTCTTGTGCTTTCATACCTTCTGCCAGTTATGAGATATTTTGATGGAGCTCATGACAGACGCTCCTTTTGGGAATCAAGTTATTTATTGGATTTTGTTGGTGTTGCTCTTTCTTTCCTCCAGCTTCTGTTTGTCTATAGATGCACAAGAAGGATCTTTGCAATAAACTGAATGTGATCCAGAATCCTGGACTGATAAATCATCACTTATTTAATCTTAAAGTGTAAAGTATACAAAAGCTGTTTATCATAACGTCAATTCATTTTGAGAGGCGGGAAAAAATGTGTTACAGGGAGCGATTTAGCATCACCTCATGCACGTGTATTGCCTGTGTGTTCTAGTGCTGGATGGATCGATCCAAAATATTCATAGTATCGATCTCAAGTTGGTATTGGATTTTTTTTTTTCTCAAGATAATTTTCACCTGTTTTTAATGTTCTATTTAAAGGCTGAAACGTTTAAAATGATTTATTTTGCTACGAATAGTTTTGTTTATTTTTTAAAATTAAATATTTGGATGTATTTCTGCATTATCGTTACTTGTTTATTTTGGTTTGTTGACTGTTTTGAATTCATTTCTTCACTGGTTATTTAATTTTAAGAGGTTTCTATTTTCTTTTTTTCATATTAAATTGAAAATGTTTAATGTTTATCGCGTACATTTTAAAAAATTAATGCAATTAAAAACAACTACGATTTTGGGGTTCATGTCAAAATCACAGAATTTACAAAAAATATAATTATTGGAATCAATACTTGCGCTATTGACCATTATTGAATCGATACCCATATGTTCAGTATTGCCCAGGTTGTACATAAGGTACTATAAACTTAACATTAAAACATGACAATGTTGAGTTATTATTTAGCTTGAGTTTACGAGTATTAAACAGAACAGGCTCACAATATTATCAATACTATGTACTGTTGAAAAGCTAAAAATGTAAACGTAAAAGCTGAACTACAAGGAATTTTTAAATGACGTTTAGAAGTTTTTGGAAAACGTAAAAATAACACTAGTCAGTAAAGAGACTTGGAACATTCACACAGTAGTGATTCTCCTGCACATTTCCGTACGTTTTTTCAGCAAGAAATCTATCAAAACGTTCAGCTCGTTCAGGACATTACTGCTTGTACTTTAGGTATTTATAAACTTTATAGTTTTTGAGATACTGAGCAAAATATACCCCATAGGAAATGAATGTGAAATTGCTCTAATCCTTCAAAATGTTTGTGCACTTTAAAACTTGTGAAGTTCCAAATACTTTCAACTAGAGAGAATATTTTAAAATGTCATAATGAAACTTCTGAGTTTTTCAGGGCTAATTTGGAGTTTAGCATTTATTTTAGCCACATGCTAAAGTTTTTTAGGCTAACTTGGAGTTGTGCTAATATTTTAGCACTATGCTAAAATATTTGAAAATGTAGACATTTTTCCAGTTTAAGCTAATTTTGAGTTTAGCTAATATTTTAGCATTATGCTAGCTTTTTTGGAAAAATTAGACATGTTTTTTTCTGTTTTTTAGAATAATTTTGAGTTTAGTTAACATTTAGCATTATGCGATTTTAGCCTTATGCTAGCTGCTTTGGCCAAATTACACATGTTTTTTTTCCAGTTTTTTAGAATAATTTTGAGATTAGCTAATATTTTTGCATTATGTTAGCTGTTTTTGCAAAATTAGACTTTTTTTGGCTAATTTGGCATTTGTCTAATATTTTAGCAAGCTTTCGGCTTTAAGCCTTTTCAAGCTATTAGCTTCTGCATTTTTTGTTATCAGTTCTAGCATCGTGAATGCATTCGTCATTTACAACCATTTCAGTTTCATCTTTTAAATTGTTTACTTTAAATGAAAAATTGCATATTAATATATAAAGGAAGCAAAAATAATAAACATCATGTATCTACTACTATCAAATAATAAGTTGTACTTAACTGAAATATTCCTCATCTTCAGGGTACAGGGAATTTAGTGTAACTTAAATATTTAACTAAATGACATTTAAACGGTAAATGCAAACAGATATTTATCCACAATATGACTGAAACTTCTAAATTGTTTGTTCACACCCTTCAGTGTAATCCTCTTATTATCTTTATTTGGGTTGTGCCGAATCAGAAGTAGTATTTGTTCCACTTTGAGTTAATTTCAGGTTTTCCAGAAAGCCTATTTATTGAACTTTTCTATGTGACAACATAATTACCAGTATGTTGTAAAACCAGAGTTTATGTCTTGACAGGCAGTAATTTTTCTCTTTACTTATTAGATAAAAACTAACTAATTGGCAGCTTGGTTTAGACTGACTGTGCAGAATTCCCTCACGTGTCAGATGAATGCAACGGAGACAAAGTCCTGATTGTAGACATTTGTAAGCTGAATTAGCACAGCGATGCAAAAGACAGGATGTTAAAGTTGTAGTTTTATGATGACGTGTTTACAAACCTTTCACTGTGGAGCAGCAGATATCTTGTAGATTGTAGTGGAGGTTAATATTGTCCAAATAAAGTCCCTAACAATTACTTTTTGTGTAATTGCATTGTATTTAGTTACATGTAACACTATGGCTGTGGTCATTGCAGTTTTGTTTATTTTACATTTGCATGTTAATCAAAGCACCACATCCCATTTACAAGAGATGCTGCAATAGTCTGTCTAAAACCAAACTGTATGATACACCATTGAGCTGAATCACAGGGAACCGTGAGTTGTTGCATCCCTACGACATTACAGTATGTTCACATTGAAAGTTTCAAATACTAGTGTTGTGCTGAATTTAAGGATTTATTGTTTTAATACATTACATAATACTCTAAGACAACTGAAAGTTGCTGACTCATTAGCAATAAAATTTTTAAATGAAAATTTAGTTTTTATTGTTTTGCAATATACAAGTCATGTATTGAACTGATGCAAAACATTGATCCAAAAATTAATATTTGAACCAAAACATGTACTGGAGCTGAAAACAACTGAGATATAATCTGATTTAACTCTTTATTTTGTGGTCACTGTAGGGCAGGGGTGTCAAACTCAATTGTACAAGGGGCCAAAACTCAAAACACACCTTAGGTCGCGGGCCAAACAGGAAAACACTCAAACAAATTTTCTAACACTTTAAAACCGTAACATAATTATTAACGCGATTTATAGCATCGATGTGAATACTGTAATCTGAAAGATGCAAGTGCTATCTGAAGATTCTGAAAATTATAGCTGAAAACTCTGAAGATGATAGCTGAAATCCCTGAAGCTAATAGCTGAAAATGCTGAAGCTGATAGCCAGCTAAAATATTAGCTAAATGCCAAATTAGCCTAAAAAACTAAAAAAAAAAAAAAAAACTTAGGTTAGCCAAAACAGCTAGCATGTAGCTGAAAAAAATTCTTAGCTTCAAAACAGCCTTAAGAAAACTGCAAAAAAACCTAAATTTGCCAAAACAGCTATAAAATGCAGCTGAAATATTAGCTAAACTAAAAAATAACCTAAAAAAATCTTAGTAAATACCAAATAGTCAAAAAAGCAAGCAGAATGCCGATTTTAAAAACTTCAAAACTGTAACTTTTTAACATAAATAATGAAAAGGCAGGAATATTATTCCAGAATAAATAATTCCTATGAATTTAAATAGTAAATATTATCTGGTGAAAACTTGTCTTTTCCCACTTTCTTAAACAGAAATGCTTGCCCAATAATTAATATAAAAAAAGTCTAAATATATATTTTTAAAACTCTCAACACTAAAGTTTCTCTTGTCTCATTGCTCTCTCACGCGGCTGCACTTTCCCTGCAGCGCCTTCGTCACAGGTGCGTCACTTTTTTAATGTTCCCTCCTGCTTTCAGTTACTAATCACTCCTGCTGGATTCAACTCTTAATTATTCCGTCATCAATGCTGCTTATTGCTTTTTTTTTTTTTTGTCATACTTCTTTCTTTTTTCAGTTTAGTTTTTTAACATTTGACAAGTCCGTCTCAGAAAGTGTTTGTTTTATCATGTCTTATGCAGCTTTAATTTGTGCTTTTGCCACAGTTTATTTCCTGATTCAGTTTATTAAAAAACAAAAAGATTTAAGTTTCTTGCCTCAGGACTTCTGTTTTTCCACAAACCACCACCCTTGACAGATTTAGCTTGCAAACTCTCCATCAGTCTCCGTGGAAGCCTTGGAACGAACCAATCAAATGATTTGGGTGTTTCAGAGCAGGAGAACATGAAACCTTCAGGGATGGGGCCCATGAGGACCAAGATTTGGAAGTTCTGATTTGTTGTATTATGATAGTCATTGCACAGCAATGATATATCACATTAAAAGAAGAAGAAAAAGAGATGTATTGAAATGAAGGAAAGATTTGTGCTTTTCCAAAACGCAATGCAAACAAAAGTGATTCAAAAATCCTGCAGAGCATCTGTTGCATCTTTGAATAAATTAATGAAGAAAGATGCGTCATTATATTAGAAGGCAGCTGACTTTATACTCAGAGTTCATATTTAAAAATGTATATTTAAAGTCCCACTCTCATTATCATTTGATCCATTTTAAAATCGTTCCCATAGGTCTTTTAATTATTACTGTTTTTAACTGAAACAAACAAGTAAACCAAAAACACAGAGTTGTTTCTAGGATATTTCATCAGAGCAGCAGGAGTTTATCAGAAATTCACCTCTAAGTTATGGGCGGAACTGCTGGCGCAAATTAAGCTTACAACCCTCGATTCCTCTAATCTAACATTTGAATACATAAATGATCAGAAATACAATTTTAAACTTGATTGTCTTCATATATGTCCTTAATTTTTATTATTATTATTTTTTTCATTATTTAACCACGACAAAATCCCATTGAGATCCATTGATCTCTTTTTCAAGGGAGTTTTGGTCAAGGGGCAAAAATACACACACCCAAAACAGGTCATAGACTTAAAATACACTAAAAATAAATAAATATGATCAAACAAAGCATAATAAAACGGTAATTAATTAAAAAAAAAAGTTAAAAATTGTTAATGCTAATTGCTAATTTGAAGAAAAATGTCACAAGAATGTGTGCATCTGGTCCAGCTAGCGTGTCTAGTTCAGGTTCTGGAGAAGTATGTTCCCACTGACTGCAGTCAAATGAGCCGCCATTCACATTTCTGTGGTCAAATCAGTCGTCACTGGATTGTTTGTGTCAGTTTCATACAATACTTACGGTAGCAGGGCTGAGAATGCTGGAAAATCTTTAATAATTAGCTAAAATAATTGTTGATGAACTGGAAGGAGACAGATCAGGATTTTGGAGGTAGTTTGGTCCACAAAGCTCTTCACTTCCTCGTTCGAGCTGACTCAAAACAATACGGCTGGACATTACGGATAATGCAACATGAAAAATGGCCTTTTAAGACATTTAGGTTGTGGGATTTTGGTTAAAAACGTCATAATTACAATTAAAACACCACTGGGAAGGTTTCTGTAAAACAAAAAAAAAAATTCATGGGGACATTAATGCAAAATGTCCTCTTCTCTTTCAGCTCATTTCACCATGGATCCATTTTAAAATCAAGACATCTTGGCAAAACGAAAGGAAAAAAAAAAACATTATTTGTGTATAAATGAGGGGAATATATTTATAGAAAAAAGCATTAATTATATTAGCTTAAAAGTTTGGAGGAAAATGTGACCTTTATTGAAGAAGTCCACTTTAAGGCTGAAACCAAATTCTTCCCCTACTCCTGCGGCTTCTCCCTAACCCAGACTTTAGCCCCTCAAACCAAGAATTATGGAAAAATACTGTCTTCAAATCTGGATGTCAGTCCCACTTGATGACATCATCAATAGTCGCCGGTCAGCGACGTTAGTGCTCGGAAATACATAAGATCGGTTTTATTACTTTAAAAAGGTCATTTTAAAACAAAAAGTCATTACAACTTCTGTGCATCAGAGCACAACTAAGTGAAAAATTCACTTCTCTGCGGAACAGTGCAGGGGCACATGCTTAAACCTTCAAAAAATGGTTTCGGTCACCCCTGTCACTTCATGATCTGAAGGGAAAACAAATCCATGTGTTTAAAACATCTTTAATACAAAAAAGTTTTTTTTTCACCAGTCATCTTTAATGTTAAAGATGAACCATAAAAAGTTATGTTCAAAACAATTTTAATAATTAATAAATAGATTAATCTCATCAGGGAGAAAGATAGTCTGGGAAAAATGGTGACATATTCTCAATAGGTGGACATACAGGAAGGAAGTCAGAAGGAAAAGGGAGGAAATTTGACTTAAAATGAATTATTGAACACATGAGCTGATGACACAGTGCTTCTTTTCTGGATGCTGACCTTCAAAGAGTGCTTGTAGACTTGCTCGGATCAAAACCACAGAGCTCGAAACCCCTCTGGGTAGCCTAATGATCTTCCTAATCAGGTTAGGAAATATGTTTAAATAAGCCCTTTAATTTATTCAGATATTCAATGCACATTCCTCATTTTATGTGAAATAATGAGAGAAAAGGAGAGAAAGAGAGATGAGTGGGTGGAGAGTTTAGCACAGCTAGAGAAAAGAAGAGAATGAATCAAGAGATGACAAAATGTAATTTGTCATCCTATTCAGACAAGCAGTGCCTGAAATGAGAGTTAACAGAGAATGTGGAGGACTGCTCTTTAATTGGACAAGGCCACTCTTGACATTTTCAAGCCAAACTTCTGCGACAAGGATAGGAGGGAATGTGTTTTAACTACAAATGATTTCTTTTCTGGCATCTGTGCTAATGAACAGATTCACAAAGCCCTTTTTAAAAAATGCAAATGGATTCTAATTGGATTGGAATGCTTTTAATACATTTCATTTGTAATTTTGACTGGTAAATAAAGACAACTAAAGCTAAAACAAGTAGAAATGACATTCTAGTTCATGTTAGGATTTATTTTATTACTTTTGTCGAGGCTTTTTAGTTGGCTTTACCTGGTACTTTTGTGCACCATTGAGCTTTTTTAGGGCCCTCGTTGTCATAGCAACATCAGCTTCAATAGGAGTTTCTGCAACAAACCAGCTGCTTTTGGTTCATTTACCAAAAATTGTTCAAACACAATGCATTGTGGTCTATATTCGTGGATGCAGTGCATCAATGCACACTGGTTTTTCGTAGAGACTTCTGACAAACTCGATTCAGAATTGTAGATTCGGACAGCAATATAGTGCACTAAAGCCTCAGTGTGCATCGATGTTCACTAAACTGGTGATTATAGACCACAATGCATTGCATTTAAACATTTTTGGTGAAAAGAACATTATGTTAATATAATTTTATTTTATTAAACCATCCACATTTTCATTATCAGAACATAGCATTTGTTAAGTTCTGGTATTTAATAGGTTTCATGAAATATTGACATCATAGTCGAATAATCGTCGATTAGTTGACTGTTAAAATAATCGTTTGTGGCAGCACTAATCACAAGCCACGTCTAAGGCCTGCAACAGTAGAAAAAAAATTTGAAAAAAATTACTGTCTGATGGGTAAACTTTTGTGAAAACCGACATCGTCTCAGACAGCAACAAAGTTTTCTCTTTTATTTTCTTGTTGAAATTCTATATGAATGACACAGATTAGAGTAACAACTTGAACCTGCTGAGTTGACCTTTTGACCTGCTTCCCTCATGGTCATTCCATAAATCAACATATGGTCCAAAACTATGACCTGGATCTCACCAGAAACCTTTATTTACATTTAGGTCTTGCTCTGTTATCCATCTTTAAAAGGCCTCTCAGTTGTTCTAGAACTACTTTTATATTCACTGCTGTTGATTTGCAACAGGGGTCTTCAGTTTTGACCAGTTGTGTGTTGATGGTCATCGTTGTGTTGGAACAGAGTTTGAGTTTTGACTCTTTGTGTTCATGTTTTGCCTCTCGTGTGTCGTGAATGCCAACTGGGTTTTAAAAGTGAGAATGTGTCTTGCGTTCTGTTAAGAGTGGATTATAGTTTTAAAAATTCTGTGTTAAAATCTAAAACTGTGTTTTAGGGGGGGGACCTTTAAGATTTTGACCAAAGAGTCATGTTTTTGAAAAAAAAAAGAGTTTCAGCTCTTGATAGGTTGGTTTGGAAATTGGCACTCAGTGTTTTAGCAATTGGGAAAAACTGTATACATTTGCTTTAGAATACATTTTTGCATTTTTTTCAGATGCGTTGTCTTCCGTCTCGCTTTCTCCCCATCTTTAACCCTTTAACTGCCCCCCAACCCCCCCGGAAAAAAAAAAAAAAAACAAAACAGAAAAATGTATTTTATTCTGCTGCTTATTGCCTTGGTACAGAACCCCTAAAGGGACATCAAAGTCAAGGGGAAAAAAAATTGAAGTTAAAAAAATAATGGTTATTGACAAATGCGCACCACATAATAACTGGTGTGCAAATCTGATGCGCATCACTTACTATTCAATCTTTTTTTTTTTTTTTTTTTTTTTTTACTGCTTTAAACTAAAAAAGTTCTGGTTAGTTACTGGTGCACACCAGATGGTAGCTATATTTTTCCCTAAAAATTTAATTAAAAAAAAGAAAAATCTGGTTACTAATTGGTGCGCAAGAGTTACTATGTGGTGCGCATCCGTTCCTAACCAGAATTATTATTTTTTTGTATTATTTCAATTTTTGAAAAAAAAAATACTTTAAGTATTTTCTTCAATATTCCTTTAGGGGCTCCATACCTTGGGGAGAAATACACACAATATATATTTTTAAAAACATGTTTTCTAAATGTTTCCCAGCGTTTGGTTGAGCAGGAAGTTAAAGTGTTAATTTTGCCTTCACGACTTCCAGTTTTTGCATAATACGTGTATCACCAAACAGCCAATCACAGACAAGAGGTTGCTTGCTGATGCTGGTATGTATGTGCTGATAGCACAAATATATCTTCATAGATCTCCCTTATTCCAAAGAACGTTTTTTCTTTTTGGTCAGTACTGCAAATTTATTTTGAACAAAAGAAATGTTCTTTGTTAGAAGGTTATTAAAAATCACGTCTTCCCCTTAGTTGATCTTAAAGGTACTAAGGATGATAAAGCCTTTCAGCAGATTTTCAGGTCCTTCATAGAGAAAAGAGGCTGCAATTACCACAATATGTAAAATGAGAACATGTTTGTGTCAAGTATATTAAATGTGGGTTCCTGGTGATGAGCTTTGCACACAGAAAAAGGAAGAAGAACAGGGTTCCTCTTCTTTGTTGGCCTGGGTGTTGAACGGTCAAGCTTCCCAGCTTCTCTTTTAGATTCAGTAACATCATAGCAAACCAGTCTTCACCCGGACACACACAGCTGCTCCCTCTGCATGAACACAAAGGTGGAGATACACTTAATGTCAAAGATGTAAGACTGTGTCTGTGTTTGCATATTCAAATATTCAAGAAAGAAAGTTTGCACTTGTATTAGGTTCAGATTATGTGTCGGTCTGCACACAAACGCGTGTGGATGTGTGTAGGTTGTGTAGATTTGCTAACAACTATGCATGTGTGATATTTAAGGTTATGCAGAAGTTTAAATACTCCAATAATTTGCTTTTATAATTTTTTTTTACTTAATATTCTCTTCTTACAGTAGTAAAATCTATCAAATGCAAAAGTTTGTCAACATTATGTTTGTTCAGTTGCTTGATAATAAATAGACAACAATTAACAAAAAGTTAATTTCGACAAATATTTGGGGAATATATATTTTGGCCAAAACATTTCATTATCTACAGAGCTTTTTTCCCAACACATTCCCACTCTCAACTTGTCACATATGGATGTATAGTCATGGAGCCCTCGGAGCCACATATTGATACTTTAGGTGACCCCGACTCGAATTCCTGTAACCATTAAATCAAGGGTCCCCAACCCCCTGACCACAGATCGGTACCATTCCAAAGGGCTACTTGGTACCAGCCACGGGCAAAAAACAAACAAGCAAAAAAAAAACCCACTAACGTTGATTATACTTCCACTTTGTTTTTTTTTCTGATTCTGAAGGAAGTTTTATTTTGGAAACCTACCAGATTCTGTTAACCACATGGGCCGCTGGCCACAGATCAGTACTAGTCCAAAGTATGCGCAGGTGTCATGGCAGACTGGCACGGCAGATAGAAGAGACATGGCCGATGGACGCCCGACCAGAAGTTGTCATAATGCACAAATCTAAAAACTGAAATGTTCGAAAGTTGTATTTTTATAATATACATCTTTTTTGGCTTTTTATATGTTATGTTGATTCAAGTTGTATTTTACCGGGACATTAAAAGAAGGGTGTGTGTGTGTGTGTGAGATGTGTTCGTCCACTAAATAGAAGAAGGAAATACTAAGACAAAATAAATTAATACAACTTTGGTAAACTGGATCTAATGTATGTACTTATTTATTTATTGATTTATTTTTTTTGCTGCCGACTTAATATTTGTATTCACAAGAAGGGTCAAACTGTAAGCTAATACATTGAGCTGGCACAATGGATTTATCTTAATTTAACATTAAATAAAAAACTGTGGACAGTTATTCCATTGAAAGAGTAAAAAACGACAGTGGGCTCTAGAGAGACTTCCGCTTCCGTGATTCAGGTTTACGTCCATCGGCCGTGACGGAGCGCCATGACATCAATCCGCCATGACATCCGCCATGTTTGCCTGCAGCTGGGTGCCTCTCATCCAAGGGCTACTTTGTTCCTCGTTGGCTTTTTTCTCCCCCAAATAACTTTCCAAATACATTTTTAGTTTTGGGCCAACAGTCTGAGTAGCCACTACATGATGAGACAGGTGGATAAGGTGAACAAAATCCGGTAGTTTTTCAAAATAAAACTTCCTTCAGAATGCGAAAATAAACAAAGCAGGAAAAAAAAAAAAAGATGTTAGCATGTTCTGTTATTATTTGGATTTCTCAAGTTACAAGACTGCCCTGTCAAAATGATCCACGTTTCTGTGTTAATTTAAAGAAAACTTAGGTAAAGTATTTTTTTATTTTCACAAAAGCAATTAAATAATTACATTATGATTTTATTTTCTGCTTTTAATTGGACGATATATTTCAGTGAACATTCCATAAGTGCCAAACTTCACCTGTAACGTTTCATTTGTTTCGTATAACTTTATGTATACCTGGATCTCACTTCATAATAATATTAAATAATAATATATTTAAGGGGAGGTAATACGTTTTTTTAATTATTATTTTGACTCGAATATGCCACGTACCATTTTGGATTATTTACCCAAATTTTGCAACTCTTAACATACACGGCCATGAAACTTTTCTGGGTATATTAGTTTTAAACTTTTTATGACATCATTAGTCTGTCAAATTATTTATAAGGAACATATTTTTTTGGTTCGTCCTTTTTTTTTCTTTCTACTAAAAAAAAATTCTAATAATTAAAATATATAATGAATTATATATAAAAAAACACATTAGTATGAAGGATTAATCCAGTTGTTTTTTGTTTTATATATATTTTTAGGTACGTTTAAGCTTCAGGAGGTCAGGAAATGAGTGATAGAATGAACACCTGAATGACATCATTTAAAGAGGAGTTCACAATCCCAGCAAAACATCTCCTCAGAGCCTCCACCGGGGATGTGCAGTCTGAACTCATCACTAACAAGCAAACAAACACACACACAGGCTGCCATGAGCTCTGCTTTATTGAACTGTTGTACAACCGTTTCAGAGGGCTGGAGTCTATAATCACTCTGCAAGCCTTATCAAAGCTCATGTGCAACATCCTGAGCAGAATGAAAGCTACAGAGAGCAAACATCTGGACAGTTAATGAGGGAAGCATATCTATAAATGCAGACGTTTCTTACGGCCTGGTTGGGTTTTATGTTGCAGATGGTGTTGCACACGCATCACACAGCTTCAGGTAATAAACACAAAGAAACTTCTTTTTAACTTTGCTTTTTCCTTCCAATGTTGTACCTGAAAAGATTTTCTAAAAATCCAAACAAGATGGATAACTTTCAAGGGAAAGAGGTTAAAAAAAAGGCTTTTTAATCAGCAAGGCTTGTTTTTTTCCTTTTATTTTATAACCATTTTGTGATTTTAATGGTTTTATGACTACCAAGTGCATCTGGGTTGCAGTTTTGTCTGTCTTACAACCGTGTTCGAGCTCCTCTTGTACTCTGACATATCTGCACAAGCAACCCAGGGAACAAGAGGCATTTTGCCCTTTCATCACATCATTAAAGAAAAGAAACATTTAAATTCTCTGGACCCTCGTGGGGAAGTGAAGCCCTGCGTGGTCAGAATATTCTCATATTTTTAGATGCTCTTTTATTTAAGGCCTGGCTTTAGGGGGAAAAAGCTAACACCTTTGCCAGTGGACTGTGTTTGCTCATAAACAGGAGACACAAGTGAGAACAATACACTTCACCACTTTCAGTTTTTGTCTCCTTTGTTTGGCAGCTACTAAACAAAAGTTCTGATTTCATTTTGGTCTTCTTGTAATTAGTAGAGAAAAAAATTAGATCTTTACTGAAGCTAAACAATAAGCATATTAATACAGAAAATTACTACAGTTAACTTAGTTTGCAATAATGGAAATTGATAAAAGCAGCATTTATGACGGAAAACACTGGATGTTTTTCTTAAAAAAAAAGGTTGAAATAAGCAAAGATGCTGCAAACAATTTATAGGACCGAAGTCTAAAAACTTGTTGTGTTTTTAAAGACAGAGTAAGAGAGAGAGAGGTTCTCCTCTGTGTATTTGCATTTCTTTATTTGCGGTTTAATATATTTGAAGAATTTTTTTTCTTCCAGTCACATAACTCTTCCGTTTCGTCACAGAAAATAAGACAACTCAAGACATGTATAGGCATACATATATGTGTGTACACGTGTGTGTGTGAGTATATGTATGTCTATATATATATATATGTATGTCTATATATATATATATACGCTGATGCATGCTTTTATTATCAGTAGAATTGATTACTGTAACGCCCTCCTAACTGGCCTTCCAAAAAGAAGCATCAAGAACCTTCAGCTTTTACAGAATTCTGCTGCAAGAGTTCTCACCAGGACCAGGAGGCGGGCCCACATCACTCCGATTTTAAAATCCCTGCATTGGCTCCCCATAAGCTTCAGGATTGATTTTAAGATACTTTTACTGGTTTTTAAATGTCTTAATGGTCTTGGGCCTTCTTATTTGTCAGATCTTTTAGTTAAATATGAACCCTCGCGGACCCTGAGATCCTCTGGCACAGGTCTACCTAATCATTCCACCAGTGAAAACCCAAAACGCACGAGAGTTCCATCTTTTCAGCATTAAGGCCTCGTTTGTGGAACAGTCTGCCAGAGAACCTGAGGGCCGCAGAGAACATAGCTGCTTTTAAGAAAGGTCTTAAAACACATCTTTTTAACCATGCTTTTAGCTAATTTTATTGTTTTTATTTACTTTGTTTTTATTCATGCATCTATTTGATCATGTTTTTATGATTTTATTGATCTTTTGATAATTTATTTAATTCATTTTTATGGTCATGTTTTATTGTTTTATTGTTTGCTGATTTTACAAATATACTTAATTTTATTATTCTACCATTTTTCTTTTTTAATTTCCAGTGCCTCCTCAGCTGGTTCCTCTCCCTCTGGATACTGCTGTCCAGCTGCTGCGGCTCTAGGTGGGGACCTGCATCGCTACCTAGCTGTGGTGAGGCTGGGTCCCCGCCTGTGACGCTGCGGCATGCTGGTTATGCAGTTGTCTCCAGAGGAAGAGGCTCCAACTACATTAGTGTCTCCAACATCTAACTTCTGTGCTCAGCCTGTAGTCATTGGGGGTGTGTGTGGGTGGGTGGGATTGGGGGTATACTTGTGGATCTGGGTGAATGGGGGGAATTATGTGTCTTTATTGTACTTTGCATTTGTTTTTATTATTGCGTTTGTTTTAAGATTTTTTATGTGTAAAGCACTTTGTGTTATTCTATATATGAAAAGTGCTATAGAAATAAAGTTGATTGATTGATTGATTGATTGATATATATATATATATATATTTGTCTTTTTCAACTCCTATAGGTTTGTTATTAAGGTTCAAACTTTTCTCTGGCTTATTTTAAAATTGAAAGAATTTATGGTCTCATGCACACTTTTTTTGGAAATTGAGGCTCTAATTAAATACCTATTAAAGCCATTTATATAGTGTGTATGTATGTGTGTATATATATATATATAATTATAATGTATATACATTTTATATGCATATATGTTTGTTATATGTTTGCTATTTATACATATATACACATATATATACATACACACATATATACGTACATCATATGTATGTGTATATATACACATATATATATATATATATATATGTGTGTATATAATGTATATACATATGTACATTTTTTTATATATACACATAAATAAACTTATAAATACACTATATAAATGGCTTTAATAGGTATTTAATTAGAGCCTCAATTTCCAAAAAAGTGTGCATGTGACTATAAATTCTTTCAATTTGAAAATAAGCCAGAGAAAAGTTTGAACCTTAATAACAAACCTATCGGAGTTGAAAAAGACAGCAGCAGAAACACACAACACACCAGTGAGGCAAACAAGAGAACAGAGAGTGTACGAGATGACAACATCAAGGATGTGTCAGTGAACAGAGACATAATGCCAGGTGATGAAACAAAGGGTACGGGGCAATTAGTCAACTTCACACAGGCACAAATTGAAGAGAAGCAAAACCTGCAGTGTACAACAAAAAAATCATTCTAACATAGACAGAAAATCATCTGAGGGAAATAATTTAAAGAAAGATTCAAAGTGAAGGAGAACAGTTGTGTAAAAAAAAAAAGCAACTAATAACGAAATAAAAGAAAATCCAGAGAGATTCAGAAACAAGCTGTCTTCCAGTAAAAATGACATTTTTTCCTTGTTTTTGGAGCTCATCCTTTCATCTCGGTTACTCTAAGATCTTTGTTCTTTTGACATATTCACCCCTCGTCACTGTGGCATAGTACGTATACAGGGAGTGCAGAATTATTAGGCAAATGAGAATTTTGACCACATCGTCCTCTTTATGCATGTTGTCTTACTCCAAGCTGTATAGGCTCGAAAGCCTACTACCAATTAAGCATTTTAAGGGATGTGCATCTCTGTAATGAGAAAGGGTGAGGTCTAATGACATCAACACTCTATATCAGGTGTGCATAATTATTAGGCAACTTTCTTTCCTTTGGCAAAATGGGTCAAAAGAAGGACTTGAAAGGCTCTGAAAAGTCAAAAATAGTGAGATATCATGTAGAGGGATGCCGCACTCTTAAAATTGCCAAGCATCTTAGGCGTGATCATCGAACAATCAAGCTTTTTATTCAAAATAGTCAACAGGGTCGCAGGAGGCGTGTGGAAAAACCAAGGCGCAAATAACTGCCCATGAACTGAGAAAAGTCAAGCGTGCAGCTGCCATGATGCCACTTGCCACCAGTTTTGCCGTATTTCAGAGCTCCAACATCCCTGGAGGGCCCAAAAGCACAACGTGTGCAATACTCAGAGACATGGCCAAGGTAAGGAAAGCTGACAAACGACCACCACTGAACAAGACACACAAGCTGAAACGTCAAGACTGGGTCAAGAAATATCTCTAGACTGATTTTTCTAAGGTTTTATGGACTGATGAAATGAGAGGGAGTCTTGATGGGCCAGATGGATGGGACCGTCACTGGATCGGTAAAGGGCAGAGAGCTCCAGTCTGACTCAGACGCCAGCAAGGTGGAGGTGGAGTACTGGTCTGGGCTGGTATCATCAAAGATGATCTTGTGGGGCCTTTTCGGGTTGAGGATGGAGTCAAGCTCAACTCCCAGTCCTACTGCCAGTTTCTGGAAGACACCTTCTTCAAGCAGTGGTACAGAAAGAAGTCTGCATCCTTCAAGAAAAACATGATTTTCATGCAGGACAATGCTCCACCACACTTACTTCACAGTGTGGCTGGCAAGAAAGAGTCTAAAAGAAGAAAAACTAATGACATGGCCTCCTTGTTCACCTGATCTGAACCCCATAGAGAACCTGTGGTCCATCATCAAATGTGAGATTTACAAGGAGAGAAACCAGTACACCTCTCTGAACAGTGTCTGGGAGGCTGTGGTTGCTGCTGCACGCAATGTTGATGGTCAACAGATCAAAACACTGACAGAATCCATGGATGACTTTAGCTTTTGAGTGTCCTTGCAAAGAAAGGTGGCTGTATTGGTCACTGATTTGGTTTTGAATGTCAGAAATGTATATTTGTGAATGTTGAGATGTTCTATTGGTTTCACAGGTGAAAATTAATAAATGAAATGTGTATATATTTGTTTTTTGTTAAGTTGCCTAATAATTATGCACAGTAATAATCACCTGCACACACAGATATCCTCCTAAAAAAGCTAAAACTAAAAACAAACTAAAAACTACTTCCAAAAATATTCAGCTTTAATATTAATGAGTTTTTTGGGTTCATTGAGAACATGCCTGTTGTTTAATAATAAAATAAATACTCAAAAATATAACTTGCCTAATAATTCTGCACTCCCTGTATAGCACAAAAAGTTGTCGTCCTCATTCATATTCATGTCTGCAGATGCCCATATTAAATCAGATACACAAAGCAAGCAACCAAAACAGCCAAGATCTCATTCTTATACCAATCAACAAGGTGCCTTTACTTTACTCTCACAATGTCATGTTTTACTTTTGATAGGACACTTGAGACGCTCAACTTCTAACCGCAAATGGCTTTAATCTTGATAAAAATAAAGCTAAAAAAAAAGACTCATTCATTCCCACCAGAAATACTATAAGAAAGACATGTCTGGTTTGAATTTTAAAGCACATATTGAGTTTAATATTTATAATGAACATAATATGAAGGTCAAAATCCACGTACAGAACAGAGGGCTGCACTTTTTCAAGGAAGGAAAATTAATTCCCAGCTGTTTTACCCATTTTAAAGTCTTATATTAATTCTAAATATTATTTGATTAAAAGATTGTTCACTCATTCAAACTTTTTACTTCTCTGGTCAATTTTGAACTTTTGTATGAAGACCAGGTTCAACACTTTTAACTGCAACACTTGTTGAAGGAGGCATGCTGGAAGGCAGTTACTGAGGACACTCCGGCTACAGGGTATGCTTAGAAGTGTTTATGATATAGATTGTCAAGAAAACAGTGGGAGAAGAAACGTGTATCACAGTGGCCATTTTGGTTTATCTATTTCTCTCCTGGAGCGGATATTCAGACTGAGGAATCTCAGAGCAAACCCAAGTTCAGTTCGATTAGAAGCAAGCCGAGAGCACCTCAAAAGATGGGTCCGGGAGGGATTCCTGGTACCGGACCAGGGGTCCTCTTGTGCATATTCAGACTGAAAATGTATTTTGGATAATCGGGTGAAACACACTCTGCTTCACTGTCCAGTACGAATACAGCCTGAATTTAGCTGGATATTCCAGATCCAAAACACTCTGCCAGGACAACTACATTTCATGGTTCTGGAGTGACCTGGCAGCCTGTGGACCTCAATCCAATAGAGAATCTGTGGAAGTAATTGAAAGCATGTGTTGCCCAGCAACGGCCCCGAAACAAAGTGAATAATCTGCATGTAAGAATGGACCAAAATAGCAACTAGTGAAGACTTAAAGCAGAAGAGAGAACCTTGTTTTTAATAATACCTTTTTCTGGTATTTTCTACTTGGCTAGACACACCTGGTCCGGGTAATAAACCATAAGTAGGGAAATCATGTAAGAAAATACTAACATGAGGGTTTCGTTCAAAATATCCAAGTAAACTTCTGTTATTGTGTTACCCTCCTCAATCCATGGTGTTACTTTATTTGCTGAATTACTTCTAGACGGTTGGGACTATTTTTGAACAACCCAACAGTTTTTGATATTTTTAGTAGCTATACTGTGTCATTTCACCACACTTAAACGCATGCCCTCATAAAGGAATCGCTTCAAACTGGGACATTAGACTGCACCTCTTGCTCAAATCAAAGCAAAAAGCGTTGAACGCTGATGCTAATAAGGTAAGTCAGCTTTTTCTTTTTTTTCTTTTATACAAGTGGCAATTATTTTAACATTAAGTTAGAAACAATACATCATTTTGGGAAAGCAAATTCTTCTTCTAGCTTGACAAATAGCAAACTCTTGGAGAATAATGGGCTCATTGTGTGCACTCTCACTTCACATTTTCCCTTTGTTTCAGTTGACACAGGAGTCACCGTGAATGGTGCCGAGGAACATCCAATTATATGAGGCTAATGGTAGATGCTTAAAATAATGAAGCACTTATATTAACCTGGTAAACACAGAGTTCACCATGAATTAATGAGTTCGTGTAGGTTTAATGAATAGTTCGACATCTGTCATCAGTATTCATCGCTTTTCTATATCTTAACAGTTTAAATGTCGTCATTATTTCTAGTCAAGTTAACTTAAAGTAACGTCTGAAAGGAAAACAAAACTGATGTCAGTGTATTCAGGTAACAGTGTTCATCCATCTGTGTGAAGCATAGGCCTAAGCGTCTATGGGTAAGTGGAAAAAATTGCATTTTTAAAGAGATATTTTTAACATAAGGTGGAATATTATTGTGTGGTTTGACTTTTTTGTACCTATATAGAGCAACACAAACAAGTCTCCTGGTAGTCAATTCATTTATGTCTCTTAATTATGATTAAACAGTTTTTATGAAAAAAAAAATAATAATAATAATAATCCTGTGTTGTTTTATCAGACAAATGTTCCTCTGAGTTGTGGTCAGGACTGTTAGTTGGAAGTTGGCCTACTCTTATTTTCCCAATCAGCCCTTTGTTTACATTTTCTCCTGCGGTAAACTCAAAAGCGTCCGTTTCATGATTGCAATAGGATTGAAATTTTCTGGAATGATTTTTAAAGGTAGTTTTCAACAAAAACACAATCCCAACATTTAAAAACTTTAACATTGAATTTGGTTGTTGTTCAAAAAAGAGAAAAAAACATTATTTATTTTACAATATTGTTATTTTAGGTCATTTCTTTCATTCATAAATGTTGTTTTCTTAAAGAGAAGTCTAATCTTTTGGTTTTTCTAAAATGATCTTAAGGTTTTCTGTAAATTTCCTAAATAAATAAACCATAAGAATTCAATAAACTAAAACTTTATCAGGCTGGAGTGATGTTTCTTTTTTTTCTTTCATATTTGACTTTGTTGACATTGTTTGGTATTATATGTGTCTGTATGTTTACGCACATCCATCTATCTATGTATTCATACTGCATATATATATTTTTCTGTTTCTTCTACTTTGTTCGTGAGATGCTGTAAGTATGTTTTGACATTTTGAATTTTGTCAATACAAAAAAAACAAAAAAAAGCTCAAGCTAACAGTGAAAAAAGGTGAGCAATATCACAACTATGCAGCTGTGCTGTAACACTCCACAATACAGCAGACACAAAAACAGAGGGATAAATATATGTCAAATAAAGAGAGTCATAGTTTGTTTTCCTTCTCCTTATGCACACCCACAAAAATAGAAAAACGACTCAAGAATCTGCATTTTTTTCTTTTAGAATTTTTTCCTCAATTTCTACATAAACTCTACAAGTCCTTCACCCAGATGCAACCAAGTCTTTATATATAGTTTCTATGTACACAATCACCGCGTCCCTTTGGCGTCCTCTTCCTTTAAGGCGAAAGCAGTTTAAAGTACGTCCACAGGATGCAAATACGAGGCTTACCGGATCTGTCCAGTGACGATGCATGTGAAGGTTTCACCCATTGGTAGATGGATTTCTAACATCTTCCACCAAAGCGGTTGGTACTTTTCTCCAATCCTTAATAACGTGCATTCTATCGCGTCGTATGTGGCTCACTCCTCCAGAATCTTCACTCCGGTCAGGCCTCTCCCAACTGATTTCCCAGAGACTCTCCTCTCATTAGTAATGTTTGTAATCAACAGAGCGCCTGTGTGACAGGAAGTCCCCAGGTAGCCATGTTTGTAGTCCAAAACTCCTTTAGTGATGTAGGTAAAAAGCTCACCACCATTCATCCAAACATAAACTTAGAGAATAAAAACATACTGGACCATTTTATTTAGGGTTATCACATGAAAATCCATTACGGAATTCTATTTTTTTTTTTTTTATTCAAATGTAAACATATATGTGGCAATGCTACAGTGCAGTTCTCAGCCAGAAGGCACATGGACGTTCACGGATTTATTGGTCTGCAAGTGAATAAGGCGTCCGCCCATGGCAATTTCTGCGTCACAAACCCGAGCTTTTTCAAACCTCCAGTTTTCATCTGCTCCTGATTAAAAGCTATTTCAATAAAAATATTTTTAATCTTTAATGATTTTATACATGTCTGTCATTACAAGAAAAAATGCTACAAGAATATGTAAAAAAAAAAAAATGGGTGTATACAAAAAAAATAACTTTTTATAATATCATAAAAGAGCTTTTATCCTCATATTTTACCACAAATATCCTCTTCGTTGAATTTTTCTGATAAAAATTTTGGGTTATTGTGCCCACCCCTCTTACCACAATAAAGGTGTAAAGACTTTCTGTAGCTTACAGATTTTCCTTTTGTCTATGGCAGTGACATTTACCGGAAAAGAAGTGTTTCACGTTGTATTTTCCCTCATAATTAAATGATAAGAGAAATAATGTCTTTTCAGATTAATGCACGCTCAAGAAGAAATCAATCCAGAAGTCCACCGTGAGATCACTGCAACCAGGGTCAGAATTAATTAACAGGTATTTTCAAGATGGTATTCATTCGAAAATGTGATTAAAAAAAAGAGGCTAAGCCTAAAATCTGCACAAATTATCTCCAAGATGATTTTTTTCTTGAATTTGTATAATTTTGTTACTGAAAGAGCAATTTTGGCCCGGCGCTTCCCTCTCAGGGACACTGAGGCTGCATTGTGGGCAGAACAATGTGATGACAGGGCTGTCCTTTGGGAACATCTAATTAGTTCCACTAGGGGAGCAAAGCAGCACCACGACGTGCCCTGATATTTGGCTTGTGCTCTCGGCGTAAAGATAGCCAGAGGGTTCGCTTTAATTGCGAAAATGCCACCAGAATTTGAGCCTCCAACTTCACCTGTCCCTTATCGGGCCACAACAGGGGATTGCTTGATGCCGAATGTGTGTTGGCAGTCATTTGTGAACCGCAGACTTTACAGTATCAAGTACACCTGAGTGTGATAACACGTCTGTCATTCCCGCTCACACTTCCCTGTCTTAGATATTCAGCAACAATTTCTTTTCCTTCAGCACATTTGGACAACTGTGGGCGCGGATGCATTTTGTCCTGATGGCAGAAGTCCTGCAGAGGGTCAATCAAGGGTTTCATGTCATGCAGGAACTTGTCATTGACTTGGCTGTAATGACAGGGACAAAACATTGCTGTGTGTTTGGGTTTTTGGTCAAGTTTTTTTGGCGTTCGTAATCAGGAGGTGGCAGTCACATTTTAACATGCCACGCAGAAGAAAAAGTGAACATTTCCTAAAAGTTGACATTAGTCACATTTCAAGGTTAAACGATGACAGTCCTGTGACCGGGCGACAGGTGAGTGTCGCTGGACGGCGGCCGTCTGTATCAAGTGTCGCCGGTCATCCGGGAGCCCTGGGGTGCCCCTGATGGCCGTCTGACTCCCACCAATTTTCATCAGGGGTGTCCAGAACCAGGCCTCGAGGGCCGGTACCGGTCCAGAAACCCTGCCTCATCTGCAGCTGGTGTGTTTGGCCAATGAGGAGCTTTAATGGCAGGTTGGTTGGAAAACATGTTGGACGCCGGGTCTCGAAGGTCTTTGGATACCCGGATCTACATTCCCGACCATGCTAAGGATAAAAAAAAAAACGTCTTCCCATTGAGCGGTGGCAGTTGTATTTGTGAGTGCAGCATTAGAGCTATTTGGAAGAAGAAATAACTCAAAAAGTTTAGTTTTAACTGCATAATTGGTAAAGCACACAATACATTAGTGATCTTTACCTTTTAACACTAAAAGAGTCATTTTCAAGTTCAAGTTCAAGTTCAAGTTTATTGGTTTAGTTCCCATTTGTACAGTCAACACAATATACAATACAAACAGACAACCAATAAAAAAAAAAGGAATAGGCAGAAGCTTTTTAAGCTTATTCAATGCCTTTCCTTGAAGATTAACAATATCTATGCTGATCAAAAAAAATGATACAAAAGAAAATAATTTACAAACAAATACAAATAATTCAAATCTTTTACATATGTATATTATAATCGTTCAAACATTTACGTTTTAAACTTTTTTTAAACTGTAAAAGTGAAGAACTTAATTTGAATTCATCATTCAATTGATTCCATAATTTAACACCAAGAACTGAAACACATCTCATCTTTACATTAGTTCGAACTTTAACTTGTTCAAAATAATACAGACCTCTTAAATTATACTGACTAACCCTTAAAGTAAACAGCTTCTGTATATTTTTTGAAACCAAATTATGTTTTACTCTATAGACAATTTCTAATACTTTGACATAAACAATTTCCTTTAATTTTAAACTATTATTCAAACAAAATAACGAATTGGTTGGATCACAATATCCTGCTCTGTTGACTATTCTAATAGCCTTTTTTTGTAGTTTAAATAATGATTCAATAATAGTTTTCCCTGCATGTCCCCAGATCTCTGCACAATATGAAAGATAAGGAATGACTAGTGAACAATAGACAAGAAACAAACTCTTTTTGTTCAATACATCACTGATTTTAAACAGAATACCGATGGATCTAGATACTTTACGTTTTATATGATTTATGTGAGATTTCCAAGACAATTTATCATCAATTATTACTCCTAAAAATGTTATTTCTTTAACATATTGGATTTCTACACCATTTAAATATATTTTAAATTTTCAACCTTTCTATTACCAGAAAATATCATAATTTAGTTTTGTTTTCATTCAGAGATAACTTTTATAATCAAACATTTTTTTTACCAAATTTAAGTCCTGTTCAACAAATTCAACAACTCAACAATATCTTGTCCTGAACAAAACATATTAGTATCATCAGCAAACATAATACATTTTAACTTGTTTGACATCAAAAAAATATCATTAATGTAAATTGAAAATAACTTTGGTCCAAGGACTGAACCTTGTGGGAGTCCACAAAAAATATTTTCTAAATAAGAATCTCTATTTCTAATGTTTACATACTGAACCCGATTTTTCAAATAACTACTTAACCAATGATGTGTTTTACCCCGCAGCCCATAATATTCACATTTTTGTAACAGAAGAGAGTGATCAATGGTATCAAACGCTTTGCTTAAATCAACAAAAACAGCTATTGTATAGAGTTTTTGATCAATGGCAGTTGCAACATTTTCCACAAACTCCATAACAGCATGTGCAGTCGAGCAGTTACTCCTGAATCCGTACTGACTCTCATTTAATAAATCATATTTAGTAAAAAAGGCATCAAGTCTAACAGCAAATAATTTTTCCAGAATTTTAGAAAACTGTGGTAGCAGTGAAACTGGTCTGTAGTTTGATATAATTTCCTTATTTCCATTTTTATATATCGGAACCACCTTAGCAACTTTCATCAAGTCTGGAACAACACCACTAGAGAAGGATTTATTGCAGATATAAGTAAGTGGTTCGAGAATACTGTGAATGACTTCCTTAATGATGGACATGTCGATGCCATGACAGTCAGTAGATGTTTTACTTTTCATTTGATGAACAACTTCAAGCACGTCACTTGGACTTACTCCACTTAAAAACATTGTGTTCATATTGCAATCTATTTTGCATTTCATGTCACTCACAGCTGGTATCTTTTTCAGCCAGTTTAGCACCAACATTTACAAAGAAATTGTTAATCTCATTAACTATTTCCTGTTTGTCCTCAATGGTCACATTATCTTTTTTAATATAATTTGGAAAACAGTTGTCTTTTTTCTTTTGTATTACATTATTAATTACTTTCCAGGTACTTCTAATATCTTTCACATATCTCTGCAGTAACTTGTCATAATAGGCTCTTTTTTGTTTTCTCATTATACCTACTAATTTATTTTTGTAAGCTTTATACTTTATCTCATTTTCATCCGTTTTATTATTAATGAAATCTCGATACAATTTGTTCTTTTTTCTACAAGCATTTTCCAGACTTTTAGTCATCCAAGGTTTTGATTTAGTTAAGATTTTTTTCTTTCGTGTTTTCAATGGGCAGTAGAAATCATAAATTCTCATAAAAATATTTAAGAAAATACTGTAAGAATCATTTACGTCATCAACATAGATTTCTTGCCAGTCATACTGAAACAAATCCTCTTTCATTGCTTCAATTTCAGTTTCTTACTGACCAAAATCACATTTAGAAAAATATACTTTGTTTTTTGTGAACATTGATCCATTCTTTTATAAAATGTAGCTTTTACAATAATTCCGTTATGACAGGGTTCTCTTTTTTGTATATTTAACAACTTTTACTTATTTTACTTTTGACAACATCTTTCAAAAATTTAAAGTAGACCAAGGGTCAACAACAATCCTGATGCGAGAAACTTGGATACTTCCATCACTGTGACCATCAGAGTATGTGATTTATGTTTATCCCAATAATAAAAACAGCCTGACAGTAGATTCTGATCCTTTTTAACGTCATTTTGCTCAATTATCCAAAAAATGTAAAAATAATTACAAAAGAAAAAAAAACATGGGGTCATCTGAACTTTTTTTTCAGGGATTTTTTTATCTTCACCGTCCACCTTCATCATGGGAGGGATCACTCATCAATATAAAGGGTGGGGTCATCTGGACCCCATAAGAGAGCACTAAGGTTTTGGCATTTTTTCTTCAAGGACAAATTGTTACAATGGAGAAATAGTGGAGCCACAAGTTGCAGACCCCTGCTATTTATGTTACTGTGAAACCAACTTTATTTCATGTTTTTCAAGCCGTTTTCTGCATCGGTCACTTCAGAGTCAATCACTGGAAATGTTAAATGATAATATTAAAAATCTGCTTTGTTTTTAATAATGTGCGGACAAGGAAATTAAAAGCCCTGGCATGAGACAAATAAACACAATCACTTAAGTTATATAAATTATACAATAGTTTAGCAAACAAGATGGCAGCCAGACATCATTAACAGGAAGTGGAAATTCCACAAGTTTGTAAAGCTTATTATTTTTACTTTTTAATGGGAATACATGGATCACCTGCTTAAAATTGTTAAAAAAAAATAGTAAAAGGTGTTCAGATTTGTATTTCTGTTACACTGGAGGTTTAGCTCCAGGGTTAGCATTCCTTCAACTAGCATAACTTTTCAACTCTAAATGCAACCGAGTTATTCATCTTATTCAGCAACACTTTATGTTAGTAATATGTTTCATATTTGTATAGATCTGCTTTAAAGTGTTGCATAATGGTGGAAATTCCCATTTCTCTGTGGATCAGTCGTAAAACCCATTTGATTTAATCATCCATCTGAGATAACAGTTTTTTAGCATGCAAGATAATATTTAAAATCAAATTTAAAATGATTGATTTTGATACTACACTTTGAGTAGTCATGAATTTTATTATTTTGCTTTGGCTAAAAGTGAAATGCAACCCCCTGAAATCCAAAGCTTTCATTTCCGATGTGTTTTCTTTCCCCGCAGCTTCCCAGTTTCCATTCGGCTTAGCTGCATTTTGGCGAGGTCTAACAGCGGCACGCCGCACATGGAACTAAAACACAATTTGGTAGCGATTCATTTTTAGAAAGTCTTTGCCGTGTCACATGCTGCTCTCCGCATGGCGCTCCCTCACACACGGACCTCCCTTGTTTCACAGCGAAATGGGTAAAAGGGCGGTGGTGCTGGACCGTAGTCGAGTAATGTCACCAGCATAAAAAGAATTGACTGAAATGGAGAAGTGGGGTTGCTTACAGTATGAGTCACATTGTCTGATACCGCTGCAGGCTATTAGGGTTAAGTGAAAGCACAGAGTCAGCAGGAAGAAAGGTTGCTTTCCCACCAGGCAACATGAAACGCCTCAGAATATTTATTGTGGCCCACAGGGGAACAATCTGGGAAAGTCAAACAGCTCACCTGAAGGAGCCAGATCAGTATGAGTTCAGGCCATCCCACAAAATCCTTGCCCTCTGAAGAGATGGATTAGCTCTTCAAGGGGGAATAACTCGGGGATTATCTAGCGTTTGTTGTTTTGGAAGGATTTACATTTTTATGGGTATTTAAACACCTAATTGTTTTTTTAATGGGCACCAACAAAGTTACAAATTCAGAGAGAAGCTCTGAAAACGTTTCTTAATGAAAATCTAACGTAATCCCACAAAATGACAATCTATATTAACTCTAAATTCCACTCCTGATCTAATGAAGTTTATGTATTAAATACATAAATCCTGATTGGTTAACAGTAGATGCTGGCAGCATAACCTCTTTGACTGTCAAATTCAGCTTCAGTTTCTTTCACATTTTAGTGAAAACCCAAAATATATTCTTAATTGTAACCCAATACTGTATGAACACACACTGTATTATTGGAGTTATATGGAGCAATTTTAAAGTCATTCAGGTTTGAAACCCAAATAAAACAACTTTTAAAAATATTTTAGCTAAAACGTTGTCTGAAACTTTCTGCAAATGTAAAATAAACTCAACTTTTTTCATCTGTTTTTTCACTTTCAACCTGAATTTTTTAGATTTTAAACAGAAAAAAAGAGTTTACAGTAAAAAAAAGATTTGAAACTGAACTGTTAAGTTTTGAGACCTAAAAATATCGAAAGTTTGAAGTTGAAAATAACTGAGTTCAAATTAGAATTCCAGGAAGTTTCAGGCACTTCATTTGAGTTTCAAACCTTAATGACCCCAATGTGGCTCCGTAGAGTTATACCCTTCATATCAGAAGTAGAGAAATATTATTCCTGTTTTAAAGTATAATACTTTACTTTTTTTTTTAATTAACAAAACATTATCCCCTTTAGTTTAGTTAAAATACTTAAATACTGTTGCAAAATTTTAATTTTTTCCGTCTAATATTTTCACTACAGGTGAAGCAATTTATCATTCTAATCCAGGCTTCATCAACTTTTTGAACGTGAGGGCTACTTCATGGGTACTGAGTCATAGGGCTAGCATTTTAAAATAACGCATTTTGCTTAGATACAGTTAGATATACATTATTAATAATGAATAATGATACTCCTCTATGTAAAGACACTAATTTCTTACCATAATTGTCAACAATGACAACACGCTAGGAAACAAATATCAATATTCAGAACTTAATTAATCTCTGTAATTGTTTCATTTTCAGATGATCCCTTACATAACTACATTTCATAGGAAATTTTCACTATATTGTTCCCTGTTTATCAATAATTTAATGTTAAAGAAAAGACAACGTACACATTTTTAAACAAATCTTGTCACATTTTGAACTAATGACCAAATTTGCAGCATTAAAAAAAAAAAAAAGAATGATCTTTGAAACTGGAGGTCACCTAAACTTCATGTATCATGAATGTATTTTTAAGGCGTTTTAATTTTTAAATCTATGTAAATGCAACTGTAATTTAAAAAAAAAAAACAGCAACAGAATAAAATGGAATTTTAGATGCAGCTCACAGGTGAGTTGTGCTCACCACATTGGTGACTCCTTGCCTAATCAATAAATCGATTTCTATTACTAAGATCCAACCAGATTGATCTGCCTGACACAAGTTATTCATCAAATCTGCCTATAACACTATACAATCTTTCAAAATGAAATAAATTGATTATATTGATGTCAGTAAACACCATTTGGATTGAGGCTTGGTGTTTTGGTTGTTTTTCACAATAACCTGAAAATGACCTCACAGCGGACGACGAACGTGATGGCCACAAAAAAAAGATCAATTCATCATTACAGTTTAATGTGTGGAAACATTGGATTTTGCAGACGAGTGACCGAACAGTGAGATATAATGCTCTAATAATGTCCCCTTTGAGTATTTTTGATGTGAAAAACAACAGTGGGCTGAACTTGTTTTTAACTTTTTTTTTTTTTAAATTACACTTGGTTACCTTACAAAAAATGCAAGGGAACGAGAAAACATCCCCTGTACGCTTCAGTATCAAATATTTCAACACAATCGTCACATACTGACGCTCGGTTAAGGCAGTGTTTTTCAACCAGTGTGCGGTGAGAGATGGTCAGGTGTGCCGTGGAAAATTACCTGTTTTCACATATCTAAAACATTTACCATCTCTAGGGTATCACCTCTGTGTTCCTCTCTGATTTAACACTGGTAGACAGTTTGGAAGATGCAAGATCGTAAAATACACTTTTCTTTGATTGGATAAATGACTCTGAAGGAAAGATGTTACCGCAATCCGGCCTCAAAAACTAGCCGCTAGCTCTGCTTTTAAAAAAGTCCCGCCCCCTTCAACTGTCTCCGCCAATCATTGTTGGAGGCTTGATCATCACAGTCATCTACATCAGGACCCAATTGTTCAGATAGTGGTTAAGGTACGTCTGATTCAGCTCATAAAGTCTCTCAGTTCCAACAAAAATACCCAAATCCGACACGGCACAGGACCCGAACCGGATCAGACTGCGCGATACAGGGTTAGATACTGGGTTAAGGTACTGGTGCGCTTCGCGTCCAGGGACTGGACAGTTCCTGGTTTGCGATCCAGTGGTTGGGGACCTTTGATTCAATGGAAACAGTCAGCACGTCAAGATACAAGTTGGAGACATTCAGAACATGAAATGTTGATGTGGATGTTATATTGTTATATATATTATCTATGTTATATTGTTACATGTTGATGTTATATTTTGCTTTCTAAGGTCACATGAAGGTCAGCAAAAACTGTTTTTCCCAATGACAATGCTAAAAATTGAATTTTTATATTTGTTTACCGTGTACATAATGATAAAATAAACATACCCGCTCCAAAAACAAACCAGTTTAGAACTATAAGCCTGTGCATTGCAGCAAGTATATTTCAGTCTCAGCACTACACAAATATTTGAAACACCAACAACAAAAAAAAACATTTCTAGTAATAAAGCCTTGTATACCTTCATCACACTTGAACTCTCCCCTGCATTTGGCTAATAAACTCATACCTACTTCACTCTGACTTTGCGCGAGCTCAGCTCCTTTGAAAGGCCCCATCATCAAAATTACTTCTCCCCTTTTGATGCACTCCACTGAAAGAATTCGACTTTGATCAGTAAAACACCATATTATTGTATTTGTGTGCTGGTGGGAAGCCTCGAGGACACAACAATTCTGTCGTGGCTCTAAAAACCAGCAGCAGCACCCGGAGAAGCTGCTTAAAGAAGGGAGAATTTGTGATGCAGTATTTTAATGGTGGGCTTTGCAAACAGTTTTGGTCTTTCTACCCGTAAATATGAGATTTTTTTTATTTCCTGTTTTGAGGCTTTTCACTTGAAGCTACCTGAAATTTATGGATCTGATTAAAAATGTAACTGGGTTAAAGTAAAAGCATTAGGGTTGCTTGCTTTTAAATCAATATTTACTTTTTAAAAATCTACATAGTAAAGAAAGATAAATAATAAAAAAAAGATCAATAAAGAGACAAATTGATAAGCTGGACCGGACCAGGCCGGTCCCCTCGTGGTCGGTTTAGAATGGTCAGTTCAAGTGAGCGTTTCCGTAGAGCGTCGGACCATCAGAGCGATGACGGAGCTGCGCATCAAAACGGTGCGAAGACAGCGAAAGAGAAGCTGATTGACGGATCTGTTTTGATTATTTTGTTATCAGACACACTATTTGTTTTCGTACCTGACATGTTTCGACGGAGACGTTCCGTCTTCATCAGAGTCGTCACCAGGTGGTGGAGTGTGATGTGTATAAAACAGCTGATTGTTTCTGAGGCGGAGTCACCTGTCAAAGTCTGAAAGGTGACTCCGCCCCTCGCTGTCCGGCTCGCTGCTGGAGGATATTGCTCCAAGTATGGGAGAGCAGGAAGGCCCCCTCATCCCTGTTCATGGCGATCATGGGATGAAGACGGAACGTCTCCGTCGAAACATGTCAGGTACGAAAACAAATAGTGTGTCTGATAACAAAATAATCAAAACAGATATGAATAATACAGACACTATGAACTGTATCGCATTGACTGACGGATGTTAAAAAGATAATTCTTATCCGGAGCAGGTGTTAATTATGAATCTACTGTTTTACTGTACTGTTCTAGACTGCAAAACACTCTGTTCTGAATTAAAAACAATAAAAAACTAGGAACGTGAATCGATCAAAATAGATTAACTAATTAATCGCAAACCTGGAAAAAATTAATCCAGATCATCATTTTTGTTGCTAACGTTAATTTGGGGGAAGAGAGCGGATTTAAGCTAGTAGAAGAGAGTATAAACAGGGCAGATAGAAAATGAAGGAAAACTCACTCCGTGCTAACAGTTCCACCCGTAACTCAGAGGTAAATTTCTAATGAACTCTTGCCGCTCTGCAGGAACTATGTCCTAGAAATGAAGTAATAAACGAGAAGTTCCTTTAGTGGCCTAGACAGATTTTCAACCCCAAAGAAAATCTTTTGAAGGAGCTGAAAGTCTGTGTTGTCCAGCGACAGCCCTAAAACGTCACTGCTGTAGAGGAGATCTGCGTGGGGGAATGGACCAAAATACCAGCAACAGCTTGTTAAAACCTTGTGCAGACTCACAGAAGGGTATTTAAAAAAAAATCTTGATATGAACTTTTGTTATTGACCAAATATTTATTTTCCACTATAATGTGCAAATAAATTCTTTACAAATCAGACAATGTGATTTTCTGGAAGATTTTTTCTCATTTTATCTCTTATAGTAGATGTATACCTAAATTACAGGTCATCTTTTTAAGTGGGAGAGAATTCCCAATTAGTGGCTGACTAAATACTTTTTTGCTCCACTGTGTATGTAAAGCTGTAAATAACTACAGATATTAAAAGCAATACAACATAAAATATGCTGCAAAAACATAGAAGAATTGGTGAGTTTCAGTTTACTCACATATTTGAGAGATCCCAAATTAAAACTGTTGCCAGAGTTTTGTGTATTTCATTCTTATTGAATCTTTTCGTCTTAACTACTGAGAATTTCTCACTATAGAACACACACCGTCTAAGGGCAGGGATATCCAGTTTTAGTCTGTTTAGTCTTTAGATATTTTTCATGTTTCAAGACTATTTTCTGCACCTGTAAAATTACCTGCATGAAGCCCAATGAGGCAAATTTCTTTGTGATTTAGCGCTATATAAATAAAATTGAATTGAATTGAACTTTAAATCCTGGAGCTGATGTGGATCATCATCAGTCTTCTCGCAGATGCAATGCCAGTTAAAAGCTGATAAATGAAAATTAATTTGCGCGTCACCTTACGATGTGTTGGAATAATTCTTTAACAAAAAAAAAAAAAAAACACACATTTAATTACTTTTTCAACTCTATCAAAATTAGAGAAAAGTTAATGTCAGATATGATTATCTCCTGCACTGTGCAATAGATTTCACAAATTTCGGTATAGACTTTCCTTTTCTTTGAAAAAAAACTTTGTTTTAGAGGCTTCATGGTGAACACCTGCCAAAAAAATCTGTTCACGGGTACTTCTTTGTCTTCCTGCTGTTCCATTTAGGGAACGCTCTAACAGTCTTCTACACCTTTCCTTTTTATTATTGCTACAAAACACACCGGAAACGTTTCTTCAACCTTCTTACACAAGCATCTGGTCCAATGGAACTTCTTGCAGACTCAGACATCCTCAATCCACCTGCAGAATCTTAAAAATGATAAACACATGATATCTCCTGACCCTATTGATATTAAACTGCATTCATTAATCTAAGACTTAATTTTATATATTCAAACTTGTGCAAAATGTTTTGAATATTCTTAAGATACATGTTGAATACATGTTTTTAACTATTTTTGATACATTTTCTTAAGAAAAACACACCAAATTCTGACATTCCATAACATGGTATGACATAAATCTCATAACATCTGAATATTTTGGCAGCTTTTTGTGCCTTTGGAAGGATATTATGATTTCAGTCTGGCTCCTCTTTGGCAAGACAGCTGTGAGTCTTAGAAACTGCTTTATCTGTTAGCATGTAAAAAGCTGACTAAAGCCCTGTTTCACAGCAGGGGGCCCCACCATTGTCTGTGTAGAACCAGAAGGGCAGGGTGTGTGGATAATCTTGCTTGGGCTTTACGTGTGGTGACAGTCAATGAGGATGGGGCTTGATTTGCTGCACTTCCAGCACTGCATCCGCTAAGCAAAGCACTGATTCGAGGCTTTGTTTGGGCCTCAGGGAAAAACTTGTCTTTACAGAATGTATAAGGCCTACAGTTCCCTGCTCAGAATATGAGGCAAAGTACTTTTTACTGCCTTGTTGATGAAATTATAATGATGCTAATTAGGAGGATCATTCTTCATTCTCATCTGAGCAATAAGTAATTAAAAAAAATCCTATCAGAATAACCTTTTTAACAGCTGTCCCGGATAAAAAAAAACTCCCAAGTGGACACTCAAGAGGAAGTAAAACAACCAAATTTCAAAATGAATATTAAAAAATGACATTTTTAAAGAAGAATTATTTTTAATGTAAAAATGTCCCATTCTTTGGCTGCATTGATACAACAATTTAAAAGACATCAGAGTTGTTACTTAAGATATCCGATATGTCAAAAAATAAAATTAACAGAGAAATGAATCATGTGTGAGACTGGCTTGAGCTCAGATTCTGGCAACCCTCGTGCAGAAGCTATTTAATGCAAAAGAAATGTAAAAAAATGCACTAAAACCAAATTAAAATTTAAGAAGGACAAAACCCAAACCTGGAACTCGATAGTATTAATAAAAGAATGATGATAAACTGATTTGGCTGGGCTAGTATGAAGGTTTTTTGGTGATTATGCTGTAGCTTTTTGATAAGGACGTTGAAGAAATGTACTGTAATTGCTGAAGGGATTTGTATCATTTGCATACTGCTAAAATTGCTAAAGGACTTGCAGGACTTGCATTCATTGCACAAAGGGTTAAAAGAATTTAAAAGAAATCTGTCAAATTTAAAAATGTGTAAAGGTATGAACTCAGGATTAGCCCAAAACCTCAGTAAAAACCAAATCAGCCAAAAAGGGACCTTTGTGCTGAAATGTTTGTTTATCTCTAAAAAGGGCCAAAAATCCTTAGTAGGTTCCTAATTAGGCCAAAAAGCTAGCATGTTGCTAAAATGTTGCTAAAATACTAGCATAACTCAGAACAGATACCAAAATATAAAAGAATAAAAACTGGCATGTTCCAAAAATATCAGCTTAGCTCAAAATTAGTCCAAAAAAACCTGTTAATTGGCTCGATTATCAAAAAACATTAGCATGTTGCTTAAATATTAGTTAAACTTAAAATTGGCTTTAAAACTTCACTTGAATTGATGTCCTTAACATGCTGAACATTTTAATACCAATATTGGATACGTTTTAAAGTGCACAAAAAAAGCAAAAATTCCGCAAATTCCTTAAAGAAATGCATAATATTTCAAAATTTAACAATACCAAATGTAGTGGCATGAATTTCCTGGACATGATGAATGATTTTAATTGCATAATTTGCAGAAATTTGAAAATTTCCCATTCATTTCGATGGGCAAAAAAACCCCAAAACGGATTTATAGTGTAAAATTGTAAAAAACATAAATTTTTAAAAGAATTATTACGTTTTTATGTGTCAAAAAAACCTACAGATGAAAAATTAGTAAGAAAGAGGAACAGAATCACTATTGTGTGAATGTGTACAAAGCACAGACTCAAGTATTTTTTAAAATAAACTACAAGTGTCCTCAGGCTGGACATTTTTGGTCTACTTAAAGTGAGCCAAAGTTCATTGCCCAGGATAATCCGGAACAAAGTTTTAGTCTGAATAAGATCAAGCAGACCCTGGTCCAGGACCAGGAACTGACACATTTTTTGAGGTGCAGCATCTCCATCCTTCTCTTTTTATTTTACCCCATCCCGGTAACTGCTGGCCAATGACTGAAGAGGCTTCAGTCACCTGGTTTGTTTACAAGGTTTGGTCCGGATCTGAAATCTGTGGCAGACTCCAGTATGAATACAGACCAAACGCAAGATTTATGACTTGATCCGGACTCAGGCCAGAACAAATCATTTTTTCCAGTCTGAATACACCCTAAGAGATTTGATTAACAGCAGCTGTAATGACTGAAACCTTATGTGGACATTTAGATAACAAAAAGGCCTCAAAACTAAATGAAAACATGAATTAGGATTTTAAAGAGGAAAACAATCCTCACACAATCAAAATATCCAAGATTAAATACTGTTAGTCGCTTTTGTTGTGTGAGTCATAGTTGTTCAGACATGCAATAAAAACACATTCCAAACAACAAAAGGTTTGGGTGCTTAAGGGCACAGCCACCTGTTATTAGAAGTCTAGAAAGATATATTATTTTTTTCTGTTGAGAGTTGAAAAATTATTTGGAATGTCTGGAAAGAAAATAGTGGTGATGTTTCAAGTTTATTTCTATACATTCATCTACAGTTGAATATGCCTTTAGTTGAAATGTAGCCTTTAGGGTCATAATCAAATTGTCTCCACAAAAGGTCAAACCCAAGCACTGTTGAACAGGAATTAATAAAATCTGATATTGTTCTCCAGTAAAACTTCCAGGTAAAATTATTATCATCTTGTGAACCCCTTTAATTACTCGTTTGCAATTATAGCCTCCTTTTATGGGGGCAGCTCTCATGAAATTAGTTCAGAATTGAAGTTCAATCCTTTCATACAACTTATCAAAGTGACAATAAAAACTATGCTCAAGGACTGTGGGAAAAACTCTCACTAATACTACCTCGTTAATTATGCAGGACTTGTAAACACTGGAAGTCCAAACATGTCAACAAATATTCTTGATCTAGAACAGGTGTCTCTGTGGATCATCATGTTTGCAGATGACATTGTTATCTGAAGTGAAAGTGAGGAGCAGGTGGAGGAACATCTCGAGAGGTGGAGGTTTGCTCTGGAAAAGAAAGAGATGAAGATCAGCAGCTACAAAACAAGAACTTTTGTGTCTCTCCTCATTGGCTAAACACACCTGATTCAGGTAATCAGCAGCAGACAAGTCTGGAACCAGGCCTGGATTTGGACACCCCTGTCCTAGAGCAATGGGAAGTGTTAGAAGGAGGTGAAGATTTGTAAATGGCGTGTATATCTAGAGCTTTTTTTTACCTTCCTTGAAGGCTCAAAGCGCTTTACAGTCACACACACATTCACACACTGATGACTTTGCTGACAAAAACTCTGGCGCAAACTATCCAGCGGGGACTTGGAGTTCAGTGTCTTGCCCAAGGACACTTTGACACATGGTTGAGCAAGGCGGGAATCGAACCTGCCTTCTATCGATCAGAGGTTGACCGCTCTACTGCTGAATGTATATAAGGGGCATGGTTGGTGTGAGTGATAAAGATGCAGAGGATCCCTAAAGAAACCAGCTGAAAAACACTGAAGAGAAGAATTGGTGATTCCTTTCAAAATTCCTTTGAAAAAATGTGTAAGGAAAAATACATATGGTCACAAACATTATAGTTTTTGTTTTTTGTTTTGTCTGATAATGCTATAGTGATCCTCCTGCTCCTTTCCGTATGTTTTTTGCCACACTGATAGCAATTTCAGTAATCTTGGTATCAAAACAGTCACCCCGTTCAGGACATGACTGCTTGTATTTTCGGTATTTAAAAACTTTATGGTTTTTTGACATATTGAGCAAAATATGCCCCTTGGAAATGAATAAGAAATTGCTCAAATTTTCCAAAAATATTGTGTATTTTGAAACTTGGGAACTTCTGCATACTTTCAGCTATAGAGACATCCTAAAGTTTTAAAATGTTCAGCAACTACCTGATTTTTTAGGGTAATTTTGAGTTTAGCCTTTCATTTAGCAACATGCCACCGCTTTTTTGGCTAATTTAGACATTCCTCCGGTTTTTTAGGCTAATTTGGTGATAGTTAATATATTATGTTAGCTCTTTTGTAAAATTTTGACTTTTTAAGTTTTTAAACGCAAATTTGAAGTTTTTAATTTTGGCAAAATGAGACGTTTTTCCATTTTTTGGCTAACTTAGCATTTAGCTAATATTTTGTCAAGCTGTCAGCTTGAGCATTTTTAACTATCAGTTTCAGCATTTTCAGCTATTAACTAACATTTTCAACATCCACATTCAGCTTATAACATTTACACTTGCACTATCGCTGGTAAAGCTATACATCTAGTTTACCCATAGTCATGCTTAACTACTATTACAATTCTGTTGCTGAGGCTCGTAAACGGCCAATCAAATCTCTTCTAGGGTTCTATTGGGATATCAGCCAGATCTGACAATAACTTACTTTTTATATTTATATATGATTACAATAAATAAAGTATAAATCAATATGAAGGTCAGTGACCTATATTTTTTTCTTCTTTTTTCCCCATAGGAACATCTTAAATGAACATTCAGTATGGGAACATTCAGTTATGGAAATGAGTGATCGTTCTCTAAATATGAGGATGAAAAAACACTCCAAGAGAAACACTTTAACTCCAGCTTTGGTGTGGTAAAAGATTGATCAGAACCCAAAGCCAAACAACTGTAAATAAACAGTTCATTTCCACCTGACATGAAACATCAGGCCCTCCACAGCAGCTTTAAAAACTCACAAAAAAATGTATCCACGGTGGGCTGGAAGGCTACAGTGTACAGTGTGTGCGCAGCCAACGTACACACACCATTGCGACTATATATTGTGAGGAAGTGCAGCCAAGCAAAGAGGCCTTATCTAGGCCTGAGGTGTGAATTAAATCCTGGAAGCCACAGAGGAGAAAATGATTTGAGCCACTCAGACACAATGTCAATATCAGCAAAAGAAAACATGTTTCAAGAGTAATATACTTTACTGTTAACCACTGGACGTTTAAACTGACCAGTCTGGTGTCGGCACGATCTTCCAGGACAACCTCATGATGTATTGGGAGCGATTTTACTTTGATGAACAGCTCCCTGAGTAATCAGATTGAGTAAGTGTGATTTTTTTTTATGTTGTCAAAGATAATTTTTTAATGACTTTCACAAAGGCCACTCATTTGTCATAGCAAGTAATAAGAAAAATCGGTTTAATAACAGTCATGTCTGGTATGCTTGTGCTCCTAATTAAACCGGAATTTGTTTTTAAACTATATAAATTAGAGTAATGTTCTATATTGTTTTCAATAAACATGTTTATGAACTTCATAAAAAGTTATTTAAAAATAATTATCCTTAGTGGCCTTGGAAGTTATTAAATTCATTGCTTACAGATTATAATAATAATCATCATCATATTAAACCTTTTTTTTTCCCATTTACCAAAGTTCACACAGACGTTGTCTCAAACTTTTATAATAAAAGGTATCTTAGATTTAATGACTTGTGGAGAAGGCCTGTCATTCCTTATTAAGTCAAATGGTTCCACACAAAAAAGAAAAAGTAGAAATGCCAAACATGCATATAAAGAAATTAGAGATATGGAAATATAATGAAGAAAATTACAATAAAAAGAGCTTAATATATCTGTCTTCTTGCAAGAATTGTTTTACCTCTGATTCTGCTACAAAAAGTAACATCAGGGATGTAAGCATTATTCGTTTTTATCTCCAAAACACTGGATTCTACTTATTCAAAGTATCCCAAAATATAAGCTTTGCTTTCTATTCTGTTTTTAAATGTTGGAAATGTGCTTATTGTCCAATTTTATATATAAAAGTTATCCTCTTCTTACTTGTGGGGGTTCAGGACCGGAGACATTCGCGAATACGCGGAACACGCGAATACAAGAACCTGCCACCGCAGAAGAATATTGGTTACCGATCCATCCTCATCAAAACGTGGAAACGTTCATCACGTGGAATGAACGGGGCCGACCCATCTGATGTTGGACACAATTTGAGATGACAGGTTAAGTGGCTTAAGTACCGCTTGGGATTGCTAATACAAGGCAGCAGGATTCACAAACATCATATGGTCCGGACTGTACACTACACAAAAAGAAATGATAATATAGTAAAAAAAAATATGGAAGAAATCCAACATTTCTTTCCACACATTACCTTTTACATCATAACTATTTTTTTTTTTTTTTTAAAACTTGTTCTTGTTGCAATTGTCTGATGAGAGAGAACATATACTAGAAAAAGTAACTAAAAAAATGTATTTTTGAGTATTTCTTTATTCAAAATGTTCTGAATTTGGAGCAGATGAAAAAAATGCAGTTTGGAAAAGAAAGATCTTGTTTATTTTGTAAAAAATATATACCTGCTCCGCAACATGGAGGAAAAGAGGGCGGGGTTGCTCCACACCAATGAGCTAACTCAGAGATGAATTTCTAATGAAACACTGCAGAAATTATATCCCAGAAAGCCACACAAGTTTTTTGAGTTTGACTAAATAATAAGGCATAAATACAATAGATAAATAATATTTTAAGATCTGCTTGTCTGTATTTTTGCCTTTTCAAATATTTTCTACTGTATCAAACTCAGTGATTTATTATGGCCCCACCAAAACCCTCGCTTGGTCAGGCCTTTTGCTTCTGAAGTAAATACTGGCTTGGAGCCATTAGCCACTCAATAAACCAAATCAGTTCAGATTTACCCTTTTTTGGCTAATATATTGAATTATTGCTTCAAAGTACACAGTATTTTCCTTTTTCATCATACCATTTGTTCCGTTTTGAGTATGCATTAGAGTATTTAGATATTGCAAAGAAATGTAACTAATGTAAACAAAATAATTAAAAAATGCCCAAAACTACAAATTTGATTGCTTTAATTGTACCTCTCATTGCTCTGGAAAGCAAGCTAAAGAAAGTCAAGAATTTAAATACTTAAGAAAGAATACAACATATCGACAAAAGGTTACTACTAATAAAGCATACATATTAAATGTTGTATTTGCTACATGATCAGATCAGTAATGACCTTGGTTGATTTAAAGCATCATCTAAGCCCTAATGCTTTTTCGTCTGCACTCGCACTGATCCTTGTCACAGTTGTTTAATCTCTGCTCTCCCTCAGACCTGCTACACTGCATAAGCTTAAGTGTGGACGCAGGAGCACTTGATGGCTTTTGATGCCCCAACAAGCATTTACTTTGGCCTTCAGCGGACCACAAGCAAAACAGTGGAGCAAACACATAAATGAAGCATTTGTCTGTAACCCCACTTGAATTGTGTGACAGACAGCAGTGTTGGGGAGATTCCATCAAACTGGCAGGCTGCTTCTTGCTGTAGAAGAGTTAATTGCTGTGGGACCAAAGGAGCTTTCAACATCCATCAACAAACCACCTTCCAGCTCCACGGGGTTGGAAGTTGGGTTATGGATTGAGAAAAGGATATACAAGAGGGTGAAAGAGGGCAGGAGGATGTGAGAGACGTCTGATTTTCTTTGACACCTTGGTAAAATCCGCTTCAGAATTAAAGCTGTGCTGTTGTCCACTCTGGGGTGAACTTAGGTTTTCGCTCTTTTCGCATTCTTTAACTTGAATTATTGAAAATACAAATTCTAGATGCTAGCACTTGCTGGAAAGGAAACATAAAATAGTTTTCATTACTTCAATAAAATATAATTCATCAGATTCCTATAATTAAGACTGTTAAGACTTGATCACAAGCCTAAGAATTGATTAGAGAGACTGTATTGTTTGTTTGATTGCACAGGAAAACTAAACTTATACAAACATCTTAAATAAATAAATTATTTTAAAAATATTGAAATATTAAGCTGTTTCACTAAAGTTTAACATTTTTTAATTATATTTGCACATGTCTTACATACTATTTAAACTTGAATCTTATAACTTTATTCCAACTTTGTAGTCTCAATTAAAAAAACAAAACAACAAAAAGAACCGTTTCTCTTATTTGATTGGTTAAAGACTGATGAGAATTTGGCTTTTGACCTGTTTTTGTGGTATTTTCTCTTGATGGTGGACATATATGTTGGTATTTATTTATTCCTAATTATGATTGCCTATTATTATTTTTTTTTTAATCTTATTTAATTTTTTTATTATGGAAAGCACTTTGAGATCCTTTGTAACAGGAAAAGTGCTAAAAAAGTAAAGTTGAATTGAATATTTTTGAGTACAAATTTTTATTATGAAATTATGATTATTGAGTAATCAGAATTAAAAGACTACTGGGGACACTTTAAAACTGAAGGTTCTTCCAAAACGTCACTCAGACGACTCGGACTAATGACTGGTTGGAACAATTGGTTGGAATATTGAGGTAGATATATCGCGAAGTGAACGGAAAAGGCTCTGGCTTGATTTCATGAGGGCCGAAGGTAATGCATTTCCTATATCTCCAGATCTTATAAACGGTCTATGGTGTGAACACGTACTAAAGCAGAAAAAGTTTTGTTACATTTTGTAAAATTCTTTGCGGTCCTGTCATAAAGAATTCTTTTTCTTAAGAGAAAATCTATTTAATATTCTTAGCCAAAACATTTTGAAAGTGACACAGAAGGATTTAAGGTTTGGGACTGACAGCTTGAACAGCAAAACATTTTCTTTAATGTTCAAACATTTTTTGTTCCTCTCATTGGAAGTCACATATTTGTATTGAGGTTAGAACTGTACTAAAGTCTGACCTGACATTTAATGCTTAGATTTGAAATGTGAAATATTTATGCAAATCTTTACAATTAAAATGTGTTAAATGTTAAGACTGTCAAAACATCAATGTTTAGTTTCTTCAAAATAGATTAATTTTGCTTTAAGACTAAAATAAAAAAAAATTTAAAGTGCAGGTGACCCCGGGCCATCTGGTTACAGGAATCTACCCATACTATCCCTGACAAATTTTGAACCTCCTTTTTGCTTTAATGGAAAAAAAAAAAAATGTGTAGATTTTTTTTCAACAATGATGTATGTTGTCCTATCATCTTATACAAGTAACCTGGGTTAATTCAGATCAACAAGCAATTTGTGAGTAATAGTAACTGTTAGTCCAATTTGGCCAAGGACTTGATTTAAGGCTTAACTGTTCTTATCTGCTTCAAAAATATCAACCCCGGCCTTAACAAGTTTAAAGATCCAGATTCCTAAATGATTACCAGCCAGTTGAAGTAACTCCAATAATTAGCAAGTGTTTTGAGAGGTTAGGGTGAGTTCACATTACAACGGCTAAATCCACTTTCCTTACAGACCAAAGCCCTCTAGGATAACACAAAACGCTTGGCTTCAGCTTAGAGTGCTCTGATCAGAAAAATGCACACGTCTCCAGGCTGTTTGTTGATTTGATCTTGAATTCAACACAATAATCCACCAGCAGCTTGTCATCAAACAGCTACAGCTTTGTCATAACACTCCACTGTGTGACTGGATCTTGGACCTTTCTATCACAGAGACCTCAAACTGTGAATGTGAGTACCAATAGATCCTTTCCCATCTTCTCCAGCATTGGATTCCCACAGGGCTGTGTTCTGAGTCTTCTTATTTTTTTAAAAATAACAGAGCTGTTGTGCACCTAGAAAAATGTGTGCATGGCACAACAGAGTACAGTCAGTTCTGAATGTTTTAAAAGCCAAAGGGGAGGCCGAAGAAATAGTGACTGATTTTAGAAAGACGGGGTTCATGCACATCCGTCTCTACATCAGTGGAACTGTGGATGTGAAACAGTGAGAATAAAATACACAAATATATAAAAGACACATCTCTTCTTTCAAGAGGGTTATTGGACTACCCCACTCCTACCACTAGACAAAACTTCCTTAAAGACCCACTCCAATGAAAATCATGTTTTTGGTGTCTTTAACATGTCCTTGTTGCATTTTTCACGTGATGGACAACATACATAACATAATATAAGCTTAAAACAAACTGTTATGGTGTATTTCTTTATTCAAATCATGATGGAGCAGATAAAAACCAGTGGTTTGAAAAAGCTCAGGTTTGCGATGCAGCAACCAACATGGGTCAAAGTCTTCTTGCTCTGCTACAATTCTAAATCCTCCACTTTAAGACAAACTGATGTCTTCATTTTCCTTGTCTTAACTGCCATCTTGCTCAAAGCTGTACAGATGGATGGCTCTAATATTAATCAGTTTTTTTTTTTGGCTACGTTAATGTTAGCTTGGGGTTGTGAGGGTTTATAAACTAGCGGGAGAGAGTGTAAGCAAAGGAATGCTGGGATATCAACGTAGGACCATTTCCACTCCAACAGTCCCACCCACAAACCAGAACTTCTGCAGAGATGCAGCAAATATGTCGAAAAAAATTACAGGGTTTTGATTTTTGCTAAAAAATTGCAAAATCAAAATTAAAATACCACTGGGAAAGATTTTACAAAAGATAAAATACCATGAGTGAGACTTTAAATCTGGACAAGATTCCCAACAATGTATTTCTAAACATCTGTCGAGCTGTTCAAGGTACAATAGCAATTTAAACTGACTGCTATATTGTAAAATGTTTACAAAAACATGCTAAAATGTATTTTTCCATAAGGTACAAAGATGTTATTTACTTGTGTATCATGTAAAAGCATTTACTTTCCAGCCATTTACTTTTTCTACACATTTTTATTTGTTTTTTTACAGTTTTGGACAGTCGTAATTATTTATTAGAGCTAGAATTTCAATAAATAACAAGAATAAAGAAACTTTTGATGGTGTGTAGAGTATTTATGTATTGAAAAAAATAAACAATGTAACTTTTTTTCCCCATACATTATCGCTGCCTAATTTTAATTGCAGATGTTTATGACAGTTAATTTAGCCTGTCACTAACAGATTTCAGATTATCATCCAGTGAAAACTGATAGAAAATGTGCTATAGAGATAGTAACTATTTTGCCAAAAGCGCTTTCTTTGAATTTTGACTGTCGATATCAGAATCTTAAATGAGAAACATGAATTTAAAAGTGTTCATGTATCAATAATAGGTTTAATTTCCAAGATTTACAAGAAGTTCCATCGTAGAGGAGCTAAAGTCAGAAACAGAACTGCTGTTAAGCTTGCAGGAAATTAAACTAATTTATTCAGTTTAAGTTAAAATATGTATAGTTTGTAGAAAATGTAAGGGTGTATTCAGACTGGGAAAGTCTGTTAGTCTAAACCAAGTCTGCTTCATTTAGTCTGGATCGAGTCCTAAAACCTTGAGTTTGTTATGTATTTAGCCCGATGTCAACCGGACCAAAACTTGTAAACAAAAAAATGTGAGTAAAAATCTCTTCAGTCATTGGAATGATGAGGGCGGGGCAAAACAACAAGAGAGAGAATCATGGAAGTCCTGCACTTGGCTATCCTTGTCGTGACAGTTCACTGACACAAACTTTTTACTTCGCTGACCAATTTTATACTGCACGGCAGTTACTAAGGAGACAACAATGAACTGTTAAGTGTTATGACCCATAAATTGTTGAGAAAACAGTGTAAGAAGAAATCTGTATAACAGTACATTCCTGTTCACAGCGGCTGTTTTGGTCTTGTTGTTCCACTCCAAGCATGGAGTCTAGTCAGATTGAGAAAACTCAGAGTGAACCAGAGCCCGGACTGATTGGAAATGAATTAAGTAAAATTTGGGTCCAAGAGTGGTCCCCGGTCCCAAATCAGGGTCTGCTTGCATGTATTCAGACTGAAAATTTGTTCAGAATATCTGGGAAACAAATTCGGATTCGCTTAAAGCAAACTAAATGTGTCTAGTATGAATACGCCCTAAGATTTGACTCAATTCTAGAACAAGAGTAAATATATTAGATGTTTTTGTTACATTGTTAGATTAACAAATGGACTAAGTCACTGAACTTCCTTTGCCATAAATTACACTTCCTGTTTGCCATTTGCAAAGGTGTACAATCTTGTTGTTTTGTGTTTTAGCAATGGTAGCATCAGCAATATATGTGCAGCTCCTGACTCATTCCCAGAAGTACACACATAAGCTGAGATCAAGTGACAGGGACAGTTGTCAACACTGACCCTGACTCACGACACAGCAGCAGGAGGACAAAGACACGATGGGTGACAGTTGGAAAATAAGTTTATCTGTGCAAATGAGTCAAAAAGAGACAAAGACGATGCCGAATAAACTTTCATTTTTCACATTTTATTGCTTTACTCATTGACTGTTTTGTCAGATGAATGAAAAACAACACGATGAAAAGTACAGAGTCAGTAAAAATGTAATGCGGTCCACAAAAATACATCAGTGGACTAAGACAATGCAGAGTCAATATGTATGTAAGGCCAAAGTTAATGCCATATCAATTGAATATTGAGTAGCACTGCAGTATAGTTTATGTTCTAGAGAAACAGCTTGCAGAAAGCGTTTGATGAATGTTACTGAAAATGATTGTACATAAAAAGTTTTTATGCAGAGCTTTCAAAACCTGCAAAATCAATGCACAGCTTTTTCAAGTTTCAGCTTTCTCTGTGTGAACTATTGAAATTCTGGATGAGATGACAAAAGTTCACAGTAGATTAGGTATTTGTTTATTGTGTAAATAGGTTTAAGGATGAGGCAAGCGCTGCTTAAAAACATATCAGCAAAATAAAATGCTGCTGAGAGGCAATATCTGCAAAACTATCATTTTCTTGCATTTAAATTGGATTAAAACCAGAAATAAAAAACACAATTTGCATGATTTAACATACAAATATTTTTAAACAATGTTTATTCCACTGAAAAAAGTAATATCAGAAATGAAAAAAAAAATCAAATGAAAGACACATCACTAATGTTCCTTTAGTTGCATTTTGATTATAATTTTGTGTTGTGTAATCAGGAATCGATTTAAAAGTTCGTGTTTTGCATCCCTAGCAAAATGTCACAGCAGGAAAAGTTCACAATTTTGATCACAAAATTAATATTTCATTTTGATTGTAAAGGGTTCCGTTAAACAAAAATTAAATATACTTTAAAATAAATATATTTATATATATTTGACTTACTTACTCTAATAACTTAACTTATTTACTTTAACATACTAATTATATATTTAAATAAACTATTTAAAAAGAAATGTTTTACCTCAATGACATTTGGTAAATTGGTTTTATGGCATTGTAAACTTTACTTTTTTGAAAATTCAGTTGTATTTGAAATTGCAATGCCAGTAATAGATTGAAAAAGAGGATTGTTGTTACAAAAATATACCCTCTTCAGCCTGTTGATGATGTTTTGGTCTTCTGTGAGGAATCACGTTTGGTCTGTTTCTATGCGCAGCCTGTTCCACCCCGAGTGATGATTTGACTATAAATATTCACTAATGGTGGTAAATGACAAATAGCTGGTAGGAAACATTAAAGGTGCCATAGGCTGTAATTGAATCTTTTCATATCGCTGGGAAAAAAAAAAAAAAAAAAACTCATTTATGCTAATTTATATATACAGAAAGCCCATCTCTGCTCTCAGTTTCACACCTCCTTTTTCCTGCTGAGGAGCCTTGATAAGTGCTAAACTGTAGTAGCCACGTCTTGGGCCATCGGGGGTTTGCTGATGTGAACACTAAATAAACTGGTAGCTGTTAGCAGATGTGCTCAAAGAGGTGAAGCTTATGGGGAAAATAACCGGAAGGTATTGGGACAATGACTGACCAGGTTGTAGACTTGCTTTCACCTGGACGAGAAATAAAAAAGAAAAAGGAACTAGATTTATAGCATTGCTGCAATAATGCTAGTGTGAATGCTGTAAATTGAATCTGGCCACGGAAGAAACGCTGAAGTCAACAGCTAAAAATGTAAATGCTGAGAGAAAGCGATATTACCAAAATGCATAATTAGCATAATAAATGGGTAAAATGTCTAATTTAGCCAAAAAAGAAGCTAGTGTAAAGATAAAATATTAGCTAAATGCCAAATTAGCCTGAAAAACTGGCAAGGGTGGAATTTCGCAAAAACAGCTAGCATAATGCTAAAATATGATCTAAATGCTAAATTAGCCTAAAAAACTAGTAACATGTCTAATTTAGCCAAAACAACTAGCATAAAAGTCTAAACAAACTGAAAAAGATAAATTAGCCAAAATAGCTTAAATATTAGCAAAAATCCAAAATAGCCTAAAAAAAACTTTAGTAAGTGCAAAAATAGTCCAAATGCCAATATATCATCTAAAACTCAAAATAAGCTGAAAAACCCAAATAGATGCTAGAGCTGAATATTTTAGCTGCTTTGCTATTAGATGAATCCCAAATCAGTCCAAAGGTATGATGTTGAAACTGAGCAGTAATGTCCTAAAAGAGCTGAATATTTTAAGAGCTATAGATCTTCAAAAAAATGTTTGTGAGAAAAAATTACATATACATATATGTATATATATATATATATATATATATATATGAAAGAAATTACCAAATGAAATATTACCACAATTGTATAAAATTGTGAAATAACAAAAATGAATAATAATAATTATTAGCTTTTTTTGTTTGCCATTACTATTATTATGTTAATGTCATATATGTACAAATCAGCATAGTATTAAAGTCAATATCTGCATTTTTCCGATATTTGAGCTTGGTTTTTCTGCAATTGGTTTCCCTTTAATTTCCCTTACCTTGTCTTTAATCAACTGTTTTGTTCTGGAAGGACATGCAGCTCCGGGGTCAAGGGTCAAACTGGGCATCGAAGAGTTTGATTGGCTACTTTTGATGATAAAAAAGGCTTCTTAAATTTGTTTTTTAGATGTTCAAGGTTGTTCTTTGCTGAGAAAGAAGAGACTACCTCCAAACATATTTTCACTAGGAAGGAATAAATGCAGTAAACAGAAACAATGGTAAAGGTTTTGTTTGTTTGGGCTTCTTCATGAATTCATCTTTGAGAGCAAAACTCAGCAGCAAGATGAGAGAAAGAAACTTCTTAAATCAGGACAGTTTTTTAAAATCACATTATTATGACTGTTTCCCAACCATTGACTGTACAAGAGAACTGAACTGAGTGACCTTAAAAGAAAGAAACTTAAATTAAACATTTCAATAAACTTAGTATGTCAAACACATATCAAAATGCTATAAAATTCAAGCTTAGAGCCAACAACCAAAGCATTACGATTCAGTTAAAATATTCGTAAACATGAATTCATTATTAGTTCATACATACTAGTTGTGTTTATGGTTTGATTTTTTGGAACTGGAGTGGAATCGGAGCAAACAGAGATGCAGGTGTGAGAGCTTCGTCATTGGTGAATGAAGTCAGGCATGGGTTTGTCGTTGACATGGGCATGTCTGGTCCGGGTGGAGACACTCCCAATGGCTGAAAACTGACTGAATGTGACACTCCTCAGGTTCCAAACAGGAAGTACCCACCAGCTCAGAGAAGCCAAACTTTCTCAGATTTTATGGAGAAATGAACAAACCAGACTTTTGGTCGTTCTGTAGATGGACACAACTGGCCCACGTCCAACACATTCACATCCCCAAGTCTTCACTTATTGATGCGTGGTTAAGTTAAGGTCCCCTCCACGTCCCTTTTTGACGTTTTGGGTGTTCCCAATTTGTGTTTTTTTGACAGTCTTATTGGCTGTTCCGATTAAATCAGGGGTCTGGTCGTATCGTTAGACGTGGTACTGGAAGCACAGCGAGCCTCGGGACACGGCCAGTACCAGTACCCTATGCCAGTACCCTAACCCTAGCCCGGTCTGTGTCTAGAACCACGTCCGGTACCGGTTAAATTTAACAGCCAGCACGTCAAAAAACGTTGAGTTGGGGGACACCCAAAAGGTCACAGAGGGTCCCTAATCCGGCGTCAAAAAGTGACGAATGAGAATGTTTCGCCACATCCCAAAACTAAACCAGTTTGAAAACCACTAGGACAAATTAGGACAAAAATAAATAAAACAGAACAATTTCAGTTGGACAGAGAACGCAAAAAGAAAAGCAAATAAGCAATGCTCTAGTTTAAGAGTTGTTTGTGTCTTGTAGCTCATTTCCCAAGTGGCTCTTCATGATTTTTGTTGTTAAATGGATGTTGACAAATGAAACTTTAAAAAAGGATCTACTCAACGCTAGTGACAAACATAGTTTAAATGCAGACAACTGAGTCCTACAAAAAAATCCAAAGAGAAAAAAAAGTATTTTTTGATCAAATTATATATATAATCAAAATATAATACATTTATAATAATAAAAATATATATATTTTTTAATGAAATCTCAAACACACACATCTCTATCAACCGTCACAACTTTAAGATTCTTTCCGAGCAGCTTCTCTGTCATTATCTCTTCTGGTTTAGAAAACATTTCTCCTCAGAAGGGACTGATGTTGCCACTGTGCACAGTTTGCGTGCCATCACATGTCTAAGACTTATTTTCTCACATTTGCCTGTTTATTGTCTCTGTAGGGATTTGCTGGTCTCTGTCCTGGTTTTATCCCACCACAGCTCAGTGCAGCCACACAGATCATTAAGGACTCCTTGTGCATAACTGATCAATCATCTGTAAATGAAGACATGAACGCGGCTTTGATTGTTCTCAAAAGTTTCAGTGTCAACCGATACATTACCAGAGTGCATTTAAGTGGTTTAAAGAATATGTCACACATGCACAGTGAAGATCTATGGATGTCTACATTTATTTGACTTTTTATACAATTAAACAAATATCCTTTTGAGTGGCAGCTGTACAACAGTCCTCATTCAAAAATGTTTGGAACTATTTGTTGGGCTTCATTTCACAGTCTGATCAACTTTAGATCGATTGTGAAAGCATGCCCAGTGGCTTTTTGTTTAAGCTTAAAATGAACCAGAGTTCGTTTCCCCTGACAATCCGAAAAAAATTCGGATTATCGGATTTAAATGGAAACAACGTTTCGGATTTTCCTGGTCCGGGACCAGAAACCAGGAACCGATCTCTGACGCATCTTTCTAGGTGGTCTCAGTTTGTTTCCGATTTGACTGAGCTTTAGTTCGCTCTCTGATTCCTCCGTCTGAATACGAACTGAACCAAAATCGCCACCGATAATGATACACATTGCTTCTTACACTGTTTTCCTGACAGTCTATATATCACAAACACTTTATTAGCATGCCTCGTAGCTGTAGCGCCCCCTTGCAGCATACCTCCAAAGTAGCAGCTAAACGTGTTGCTGTTCAAAAATGATCAACAAAATAAAAAGTTTGAATTAGTAAACAATCTTGACAAGTATTTGCAAACTGTAGCACATCCATCATTCTCGTTTTGTTTTGACCCGCCCATCGTAACCACTGGCCAATGAATGAAGAGATATTTAGTCACATGGTTTTGTTTACAGAAATCTCCGGTAGACCCCAGTCTGACTACAGACCAAATGCAAAATTCAGGACTCGATCTGAAACAAATTATTTTACCAGTTTGAAAACACCCTAAGATTAGGATGTTTTTAGCCAAAATAAAAAAATGGACAACAGTTTCTGCAAAGTGGCAGTAGGTTATTTAAAATGCATCTTCGAGTTACAGATACTCAATTTATTCTACATCATAAACAATAATAATAATAATTTGTCACCTGGTCATTAATCACAACTATTATAAGTAAATAAACAGAAATGCAATTTTAAGCTAAATTTTCTTTATACATGTCCCCCATCAGAAAATCCAGCAAGAGCATTTTAAAAACACAATTTTAATTGGACGGGGAACTTGGTTTGGTTGGGATTTGGCCATATAATGGCAGACGAAAAGAAAGATGTCTTGTTTATTTATTTACAATAATTTACTTAATTAAAAGTAAGGATGTGGGAAAATATTTAGTTTTTCCCGTACTTGTATTGTTTCTTTTTATTTAAATTTTTTTTTAAATGTATATTTTTTTAATGCTTGACGTAATAGAACCTTTTATTTCTTGATTCACTGCAATGATGCTCATAACACTGACGTCAGAGTGACTCTAAGGCCAAAGCAATCAAGTCTAACATTTTCCAACATAAAGCAGAAAATGCCCTCAACATTAATATTCAATTTTAACAAATTTTTTCCACTAAAATTAGAAAATTATTCGATTTTTCCCATCAGAGTAACATGATCTTGACAACAATAACACACCGAAAGAGCTAAAGGAAAAAAATCAATATTTTTTTCGTGTTTTAATTTTATGCAGATATTTTCCATTTAGAGTTCCAAAGATAACACTTCTCACTCCATTATGATCTACTTAATATTCCATACAAATCTGGCATTTGGCTTGATTGAGTGGCTGTCCACTGGCACTAATTGGTCTGTAAACGTTTGAGCGGGCACTCAGTGAGTGTACTGGTGAACATTAAAGGTAGCTAGCTTTCATGCAGCTTCCCACCTCCCCTCCTCTGCTATTCTCTTTCTACTGGCCTGGCTGTTTAATGTATTTAATTGTCAGAGTAAAAATGTTAATTAAGTTTCATTATATATAATTTATGTAGTTTCAGCCGAGGGATTCTTTAATATCCGTCTAATTTGAACGGCATCAGTGGGAAGCAGCTGCTGATTGTGTGGGTCCTCTCAGTTTTGATGTGTCAATTAAGGCTTAGGTATGATAGGCAGGTAGTGTTTTTTATATTTCTCTTAGAGGGTCAAACTCTAAATATTTATTCTAAAGCTTTTTCACTTATGTCAACCCAGTCTCCTTCTAAAACGTGCAGTACCTACGTTTGTCCACAGGGAAAAACGTAGCAGTTTCACAAAAACGGGGTTTAAATTGTGGAATTGCTACGTTTCTTTTTCTCATGCATTCTCTATGGGGGCCACTCCTGATCACGTGACCTTTGAGTTGCAGCCTGCCGTGAATAGAAAATATGGCGGTTATTCACTCTTTTTTCAGTGAAAAAAACCAACAAAATAGGATATTTTGAGAACAATTCTTTATTTTTATGACATTTCTAGCGAGAAATATACCCTTTACTATCATAATATACCTTCGGCGTCGACATGCAGCTTGCAGTTTATTTGTTTCGTTCAACATTTTCTGCAAACGGGCTCTGAATTCGTAAAATAGCAACGTTTACGTCCGTCACAACCATGGCCATATTTTGAATAAGGGAATCTATATATACATTTAAAAAAAAAGCTTCATTGTAGACATGAACATAGATAAGACAACGGAAGAGATATTATATATATATATTTAAAAAATAAAACTAAACGCATTGATTGAGCCAGGGCTCGGCTTACTCGACATACGTCATTTCCGGGAAATCCTTTTCACGGTCTGCTAAAGACTACAAACCTACTACAAATATTTTTCTTCTTCAGTTGTTTATTTTCTCCGCCAGCACAAACACGTTGATAACAATAATTTTGGCTGCAGCATCCCACTGCAACTCGTCATAATAAACTGTGCACACTTGTTCTTGTTTCTTGTTTCCGATATATGTCTAAAATAAATAAATAAAATAAAAACAATCGAACGGAGAGAATAACTCCAACCTGTGGTTTTTTCATGTATCTTTGAGACTTCCCATCGTCTGTAATGCAAAAAAAAAAGATACAACCAGGCCCTGTTTCGATGTTTTTTCTTGCCAGAGACAGTCGGCTTTGTTTAACGCTGTATAGTTTATGTATTCATTTTTTTAAACGTTGCTATGGCAGTAACCAAGGACGCTGACGGTGGACCGGAAGAAAGCTGCTGTTGCGTCACGTTTTAAACGCGTTAAATAGCAATACCTTACTTTGATTCAAAAATAGCTCGTCTACAGAAAAAGAACATTACATTTCACAAACCAGAGCATAATATCAAAATAATTCATTGTTTAAAGGGAATTTAACAATTTACAGTAATTATGCACGTGACTACCCATAAATCTTTTTTGCGGAACTTCATCAGAATAGGGAAATCGTTGTTGCCTTTATTTATACTGACTTTAATTATTTTATTGTTTTTATCGCGAGAACAATACACTTAGCGTTAACCACTACATTGGTTTGTGTTTATGATAATTTTTTTTCTTCCCTGTCAAAATACAATGTTTATTATCGATCTTTGAAATTGTAATACGTTTGTACTGTTCTTATGGAGGTGGACCATGGAGTCAGATAAAAAGTCAAATAACAATCCGAAAGAAATGTTTTTGTTTTTTTTTTTAACCACAATTTGACTAAAATTAATTTAAAAATAAGTATTTATTATTGTAGTCACGTAACATTCTAAAGTAATTCATTATCGATTATATATAATAATTTGTAGTTTGATAAGATGTAAAATTGCCCTAATTATGAAAAATTTAAAATATATTTTCTTATTGGAGCAAAAAACATATCCAATACCAATGATAATATCCTCTTTAATGTGTCTAAGCATTTCTATTTTATTTTACCATAAATGTTTGTGTTTATACATGTTTCTTCAACAATTGTGTCCTTCTTTATCATGTCATACATGTGTACATACCTAACATTTGAATATGCAGATAACACCTTTTCATTTTTAATACTTTATTAACAACAACTAAAATACACGACATGTTACATAACAACAAAAACAATGTTAAAAAGTAGAGCTAGTTAACGAGGATCCTGTGGGATTTATTGTTTTGTATGTTTCTTTTCCACCCACTGTGGAGACCATGTCTTCCCACTGCAATGAAAGAGAATATATATAAATTAATTTATAAAAACAGTTAATGACATTACAACAGAAGACAATGAGCTACAGTGAATTTTAGGTTTTATCTTAAGTTACCATGCTCACATTTAATTAGAGTACTATCATTTAAAATTTTAACATTAACTGACACATTTAAATTTTCTAATATATATATATATATTAATAATAATTTTCTAATACATATATATATATCTATATATATCTATATATATATATATATCTATATATATATATATATATATATATATATATATATATATATATATATAGATATATATTATATATATATATATATATATATATATATATATATATATATATATAGATATATGATATAGATATATATATATAGATATATATATATAGATAGATAGATATATATTCATATTATAATGTATGTCCTTTCTATGTTTCCCTGAAAATCTCTCTGTGGGACAATTTAGAGTCCTTGCCTACTTTTTGGTTCATTAAGCCAGGAACCTTTGGGGTAATTCTGGGAACATAAAAGCTTCTCGACTCTCACATCTCTGATCCTGGTGTTCTTGTTTTAATCATGCAAGAACAATCACCAATCTGAATCCACTTTTATCCACATTTAAGAGGTAGATGGTCATCCTTGCATTATATTGATTGCTTTAATTATTGCAACTCTGTCTTTACATGTTTAAATGGGGAATCACATGAATGTCTTCAGGTTGTCCAGAGTGCTGCAGCAAGGCTGAGAACATATTGCCTTTTGATATTTGCAAGTCATTCCCTTAATTATAAAACTACAAAGGCTCCATATCATGCACATTCTTTATGTTAAGATTTTCAGTTCAAATTTAGGAGCTCTAAGCAACCAGTTATAAATTTACATTCCAGAGTATCTACAGAGTTTCCACAGACTCATGCTCATGGCCTCAGCACGTCCCTGAGATCATGAGAACAGGGTCTGCAGATTCAGAAAAGAACATAAATAAAAATGGAAGCTTTGTGGTGGGGATATCCCGTCTTCCCTCAGATCTGTGTACTCTCCAATCTATTTTAAAAATTAAATAAAAACTAATCAATTTAAAATCACATCAATTTAATTAAATTGAATTAATGTTTTGTGCTGCTGTGTGCTCCCCAAGTCACTTACTGACTTTATTTTTTTTCGGTAACACAAACACGTTAATAACAGTAATTTTGTCTGCAGCAGCCCACTACAACTCCTCAAAGTAAACCACACTCACTAATTCTGGTTTCCTGTTTCCAACATATGCAAAATAAAAGCAATCAAACTGAGAGAATAACTCCAAACTGTGTGGCTGTGGTTTTATCATTTCCCATTGTCTCTAATGCAGACAACATACAAAGTGTTGCATTTGTGGGACATTATTTTATTTTTCTGTAATGTAATCCAGTCGGGATGAACGTTCTGTTATTTAGAAAAAAGAATACTGGTTATCACAGAATTTTACTGGTTAGAAATTATTTTGTTGTAAAGTCGGCAAAGAAAGGAAGTGACGTAAGGTTCACAAATGTGAGGTGAACACTGCAACTGATAGAGTTCCACAGACTGGGCAGCGATAGCATTACTTAAATTTAAAATCCAATGAGAGAAGGAGTTGCCGCGAGGAAACTTTCATCTCAGAGAGTCAGACTCTGATACACAAGAAGCAGCAGAGCAGAGACCCGTCCCGTTGCAGCTCAATCCTCATATAATAATCATTCACAAATAAAAACACATGTTTATATTAGCGATTCATTTTATGCCTAATTTTATATTTTTGTCTTGATAATGAATTCATTTAAGGTATAAAACTACAGGAAGAGCTGTTAAGCCACTCTCTGCACCTTAAATTGAAGAACCCCACTGGGATAAATAAAGTTGTATGAATTTGAATTTAAGATGCTTGTGTGCTGAAAGAGAAGTTTGTTTTAAGTGATCCAAGCCAAAAAGGTGGTTCTCTAAGAAGAGCTGGAATTAACATCATGGATCCCTGCCACAATGCTTCCACCAATCAGAATAACTTTTTTTTTTTGAATTTGCGAAGAAAGAAGCTGCTGGAGACAAATAATTGTTTTTGTTTTAAAAAGACTTAGTTTCAGATTTAATATGTTTAAGGTGTAATTTTTTTTCCACCTCTTTTTTTGGAGTTGTAGCACAGGCTCCATATGTTTTAACATTGTTGTTTTTCACACTGCTGTCTGATTTTGGATGAAGCCAGATGATAACTTTATATTTTTAGTTTACACAGGATCATTGCTTTAAAATAAAGTTAATTAAAACACAAGAAAACCTTGTTTATGCATTTTTTTTCCCTTGACAATATCTGTTTGGGAACAAACTAAAGTGAGTAGTAGTGAATTACTTTTTAAAATAAGTAATTTAACTCAAATAAATCCAGTAAATGAAGGAAAGTAATCAATTAATTTTTAACAACATTTATGCAATATTTCAATTTAAAAAATTATACATACCACATGGAACATGGTTCCCATTCAACGTATTCCATGAGTTTACCCTGATAGAAATAAATAAAAAAATATATTTTTTAATAATAATAGGGCATCATAATGTTTGACTTTTAGAACTGTATGAAATATGTTCTCATTAAAGGCAGATGTAAAATAAAAATTTCTTCTTCAAAGAACAAAAATAATTTACCTTTTGCTTTTTTTTCTTCAAAACTTTCTTAACAGGATAAAAATTATCTTCTCCCCCATGGCTGCATTCTGTAAATGTAATAGCACAATTAATAATGAACAAAAAAAGTAAATATCAACAAAATGTTAAAGGTACCAAGACATTGACTTTACTGTACAATGTAATCTAATTGTAAATTGACAATTTGCATAGGACAAGTGTGATGGGCAATTTTCATATTCTAATTCTTATTTCTTTATTTTAAAGTATACATATAATACATTCCAGTGACTAAAGAATATAACTGCTGGTGGCAACATAGACTACAAGAGCATTTCGGCTTGAGTACAACTCATCTAACTATTTTTTTTTCTTGGATTTTTGATGGTTGCATGTTTATCTATCTATCTCTCCGCCAGTCTGTCCATCTGTTCATCCATCTATTCATCCATCGGTCTATCTATTTATCTTTTGCAAGTTTACCTTTGTTATTAATTTTTTGCATTTTTCTGATATATTTTTTGTAACGTTCACAGGAACATATATCTATGAAAAATTGCACCATTGATTGGTTGAAGACATTAGACTTCTCATTTACGAGACACATTACAATGTTAATTTGTATCAGAATCAGTTAAATGTAAATTAAAGATAATCCATAACCTCCAGATGAATCTTCCTTGTAATCTTGTTTTTTCCTCTTCTTTGCAGGAACATTTGTTAGAAATAAATAAACATTCGGTAAAGAATTGCTATCATTGTGTAAAAGTCTGTTGTCAAATAGCATATATTGTATTCCATTGAAGATGGTAGTATTTCCACTGTGATATAAATTCAAAAAGAATGCTATTTTTGTAGTATCCCTCACCAATTTTAACATATTTTATCCTTTCAACATGTAATTCAGCAGAATATTTTATCAAACTCCTAAAGTGTAATGATTTCACATACGTGTTGGCTGCGAGATGGCTGGTGTGGTTGACGGCTGGATGGCTGTGGAGGGGACGGCTGAATGGTTGGCGTGGTGGACGGTTGGATGGCTGGTGTGGTGGATGGCAGGATGGCTGCAGAGGTTGACGGCTGAATGGTTGGCGGGTGGACGGTTGGATGGTTGGTGTGGTGGATGGCAGGATGGCTGCAGAGGTTGACGGCTTAATGGTTGGCGGGTGGACGGTTGGATGGTTGGTGTGGTGGACGGTTGGATGGTTGGTGTGGTGGATGGCAGGATGGCTGCAGAGGTTGACGGCTTATGGTTGGCGGGGTGGACGGTGGATGGTTGGTGTGGTGGATGGCAGGATGGCTGCGGAGGTTGACGGCTGGATGGCTGCTGTGGTGGACGGATGGATGGTTGGTGTGGTGGATGGCAGGATGGCTGCGGAGGTTGACGGCTGAATGGTTGGCGGGGTGGACGGTTGGGTGGCTGGTGTGGTGGACGGTTGTGGGTTTGTCCAACCTTAAAGGTGAAAATCAGTTAAATGATCAAAATAAAGTTATCTTGGTATCAGTGATATCATTTTTAATTCTTAAATAAACTTTCTAATTGTAAACAAATTTAACTCATTAATGTAACTTATTTCACTAAGAGTGAAGTTATAGATGTCTTGTTTCATCATCCATGTTGTGAATATTCTAATTTCGATCTGATGTGTATTTATTCAACCACATTGGGTAGTTTTGTGTTAATCCATTTTCTTCTACATAATAAAAGGATATTACAAAGAATCATATGAAAACTAAAGTTACTCAAATAAAAATAGAAAAATAAAGTTGCACGAAACTGCTGAAAAAAATAGAGCTACATAGGTAGTTTAGATAAGTCCAAAATAATTAAATGATTCTTCAAACTCTGGAAATAATGACTAATTTGAAAGCACAAGTCCAATGACTAAACTGAGAAATAAATTGAAATTTTAAACTGTATCAGATAGATCTTTACAGAGATTACAATCTCAAACAAAACTTTCATCCTGTCAATACACTTCCAGCATGATCTGCCAAATGCCACTTTGGATGAATGATGTGCGTATGGAATGTTGAGGCCTTTTTTCCAGGTCGTGCAATGAACACCACAGCTTTGTGGCCCAATGTATGCAACTTTTCCACCTAAAAAAAAAATAATGTCATATCATCAGTAATACATCCTCGAAGTACTATTGCAAATGTCAAACACGTACCAAAATCCATGCCTCGTCCAGAACATGTGAGGTAGTTTTGTTTTTTTTTGGTTTTCTAACCAACCCTCCTTTTGGCTTTAAATTTGTCCATTTTTTTGGCCAGCCTTTGTTTGGTTGGCTGGACTGCCTTGCATATTTTGCAAGTCTTTGCAGCAACACCAATCTCTTCCTTGCAGCTGACACAACGTTTGGTGGTTGATCCTCTTGGCATCTTGACCTGTGGATAATAGGATATATATAAATAAATAAAGATATTTTCTTACAATAATTTAAACACTAAAAATTATGTAAAGGAAAAGACAAGTTGGAATGGTTTCATTTATCTTTTTGAATCTTATCATCTAGTAAAAACAAACACCTTTGCAGTTATTCTGGAGAAAAACCATTGAATTTGTATTTACTCTCCAGCTTTGAAAAGACATAATATATAAGAGAAAAAAAAACTTGACTACAAATTTATTTTATATATATAGGTGAATTAAATTTCAGCACAGCAAAAAAATGCATGGACGTAACCTTGCAGCTCACCTTAATGAATTTAAGAACATACACCTAAAGATAACATACTCTTAGCTTGTAATTTCATTATTTATTTGAAAGAGTTCCACCTTTACAAATATAATTGTCTATTAAATTTTGATGCTATTAACTTTAATAAATAAGTTCATTAAGTTCTCTCTTGAATTCACAACTAACGTTTTTACACTCTAGAATTATTGAAAAAACTGTTTTAAAAATTCCAAAAAAACAATTCATCTTCACATTAACATTTACTTTATTTATCAAGGTTCCACGCGTGGTAGCCTACACAAGAGGAGATTAGTCAAAATGCAAAACGTTTTATTGTAATTAGTTGCTTTATAACTACAAAATGACGGACGATGTTTAAAAACAATGTAGTGTACATTTTAAAACAACTAGCTGTGGTGTAACAGATTAGTGGTAGGTTACGATATATTTGTTACTGACAAAAAGTCACCTATATTTTTCAAAATTACTACAAAAATCCTCAAAGTATCTTTTATTTACAAATACACAAAAACAAAACATGTATACTACGAAGTACATGGCAGTAATGTAAATCGCCTATGCATTAGTTCAGTTTATGCCACCAGCGACGATAAATGACGCTGTCTAGATTGCTAGCACGGATAGTAAGCTGGCGGAACTAGAATATTAAGGAATGTCACTCAACTGTATAACTCCGCCTCATTTCCACAATAATCCAAATATATTTAGAAACTAAGGTTTAAAAATGACAAAAGTAAAACAATGTCATTAACGTTCACTTTGATAAAAATATATTGTTAGCGAGAGACAAAAGAAACTGCTCTGCTTGACCGGGACCCTGTGACTACTTGTGGTCTAGTTTAAATATCAGTTTCGTTCTTAAAATCTTTAAGATTCCAGTCATGACCAGAGATAGTAATACATCATCTGTATGTATTTGAAAGCTCAAATACAGGTTGTCATTTCTTTTTCAATGTCTTACCGTTGGGAGTCTTCTGTTTCCTGGCAAGTATGTCCTTTAATTCGCGCGCGCGCTCATTACCGCAGTCGTTACCGCCCCTCCCCCTATGTTGAGCAAGCCCATGAACAAACGTGTCCCCTTTTCAGATACTTTTGTTCCACCTGTAACTCAAAATTTGTGTGTGAATACGTTTATAGCCTGTCACATACAACTGTTAAATTGGTGAATATACAATACTGTCATCCATTAAGACCTGAAAATATTTTCACCACTGAAAAAAAAAAAAAAAAATCCATATTTTTTCCTCTAAATACAAACAAAAATATTTAGAATACCAAGTACTTTATTGCACATTTCTATCAATGGGCATTAAAGGGTTAATTATTTCTGATATAGGCCTAACCAATAGTTTATAATGCATTTCTGAGAGATGAGGCCTTAAAATCTATTGCAATTGTATGTTGACATTTACACTTCCAAAAAACATACAGTGTATAAATATTACTTTTAGTTACATTACAGAAATATATGCAAGAGCAAAAGGTGCTTAAAGATTCAAGAGATTCAAAGTGTTTGTCATTTGCACAGTAAGGAAACAATTTTCCCTGTACTATGAAATTTTAACTTTGCTGCTCACTTTGAATGCCACAAAAGTAACTTATTCAGCCTCATCATGAAGTACAGCCACTGATGAGCCCTCTTCACTAGCTGTGTGGGGTTGAGTAGGTGAGGTCCCGGCTGAGGTGGACCCCTTGTTATTTAAAGCTCCTAACCTTGTTCACTTCCAGACCCCGGATAAACAGCGGCTGATGAGGGCTCCTCTCCTTCCTCATGTCCACTATCATCTCCTTGGTATTATCTGTGTTGAGGGTGAGGTTGTTGTCCTCACACCAAGTCCACCAGAGAAGCCACCTCTCTCCTGTAGGCTACCTCGTCCCCGCCAGTGATGCGTCTTATCACCGAGGTGTCATCTTCAAACTTCAGAATTGTTTTGTTTTGATGAGAGCTTGTACAGTAGTGGGTGAACAAGATGTAGATGAAAGGGACTGAGGACTTAACCATGTGGACTGCCAACATTGGTGATGCTGGCTGAGGTCCTGTTTTCACCGATGATGGGCTGTAGTGCAAGGGAGAACAGTTTGTGGGTGAGCTTGTGGAGAACAACCATTTTGAATGCAGAGATGCAGTCAATAAAGAACATCCTGATGTAGGAGACATTATTCTCCAGATGTGAAAGAGATGCAGAGCTGCAGAAGCATCTGAGGTGAACCTTTTGGGCCAGTAGGCGTACTGCAGGGGGTCTAGTGTGTCTGGAATGCTGCTCTGAATGTGGGTTAGCAGCACTCTCTCGAAGCACTTCATAATGACTGGAGTGCTACTGGTCTCTAGTCATTCAGGCACGTGGGAGAGGTTTTTTCAGGGAGGGGGACAATGGTGGGGGTCTCAAAGCAGGAGACAATTCTCTGGCTGAGACGTTGAATATGGAGGTGAGGATGTCTGTCAGCTCATTGGTACATGCTCTGAGGACTCAAAGATTTTGTGTGGTCCTTGCTTGATCCTTCCCATGGCTTTTTACACCTGGGCTGGAGGCAGATGCAGCAGCAGCAGGGCGCTGGCACTAGAGCCTTGGATTTGGACAACTCTGGTCTATTCGCTTCTGGGAGGACTCAGGGATGCAGCCGATAGAAAGGCTTGCATGGTAGCCATCACTCCTCTCTAGAAAGGATGATTTATTCCATTGAATACATTTATATGAAAATTCAAACAAGCCTGAAAGATTACAGACACTAAATATTAAAATTTGTGATTGATGACTTTTTTAGTCCATTAGTATCGGCATGTCAACTTTACCAATAAAAATCTCAAACCGTTTTGTTTATTTCCAAAATATTTCCAAGCAATACCAGAGCTCATCTTTATAAATTTATTGGTTTAAGATCATCATCTCGACTTATAAGTGTTGTTGAATGAATGCTGCAATATTAAAAACCCAAATTTACCATTTTTTAAGTCAATCTGGTATATATATATCTATATCTATCTATCTCAGGGAGCAAATTTAAAGATTTCAGCCACCCAGTATCATCAGAGCAGAGAATAAGCTGGTGTTAAAGGCAGAATCTGTTGGCTGCTGCAGGCAGAAGTGGCAAGGAGCTGGATGTGGGTGGGTCTCCCAAAAATAAAGAAGGTAGATGTGCAGTAGCACAAAAAAAAAAAAAAGAAACAAAGTTTTGGCTAGCAATACTACAAATTTCCAAATAGAGTTTAAATTAAATATGTAAACAAAAAAAAAAAAAAAAAAAAAAAAAAAAAAGGATGGCATTGTAAAACTAATTTTTAAAAATGAAGAGTATACACACAAAAAAAATCCAGTTTCATACAAGATCATTTATTGTTAAATTGTTTAGGGGTGTTAAATTCTTCAGAGGAACTACTGTCTATGCTTTCTTCTTCTGTGGCGTCATCCAAGCACAACGCCTGCTTTCCCAAAACTTGTTTGTAGGTCTTGCGAGCAGCATCCTGCTGAGCACAAAGTTCTGCCAGCCTTCTCTTCAGCAAACACTGTAGCCCATCTCGTCCTTCATCTGTCAATGCATCCATGTTGCCTGACAATGACAAAGTAAATTAGAACAAAAAAAAAAAAGCATGCATTTAAATAAAAAATTTAAAAAAGGACAAACTTGGCTCAGTGATCCCCTCAGAAATCTGAGAGGTAAGCTCTTGCATCATCCCAGCTGCACTTCTCAAGTACTCCCAATGCTGTTTAACTTCTCTAACAACGATGACCTCTTCCTCCTTCAGCCTTGTCAGCAGCATCACTTTGTCAAAAAGCCGTTTCTTCTGAACCATGTTGCCTGACTAGAATTCAGCAGTTTCAAATACCTCTAGAATTGAATTTAGGCATTTACATGGGCTTCACTTCATTTAAAACATTTTTGTTTTGATTCAAACAATACACTTACATTCCCAAGGCCAGGAATAGTTGTCAACAGCCAAAAGTGCATCAGCTGATGGCAATTTGTCGGATTCATCCAAATCAGCGTTTCTTTTTCTGATTGCATCTTCCAGGGCTCTTTTTTCGGACGCAATTTTTTCGCAGTTGATGTCGCCGTTTGTTGCCATCTGTAAAATTATTTTAAAAATTTTTTTATTAAAACTATCCCAACTTCAGGATAAGCCAATAAAAGATATCGCAAAAAGACATATCCCTCACCAGCCTTGCGGTACAGTTGTATTTCCTTTGCTTTATGCTGAGATAGAGTCCTTCAATGTCTTTTCGAGATCATTATGACCAGTTGGTTCTTGTAGAGAGAAAAAACAATATAATTAAAATTCTTGTAGAAAAAAAAACCAAAAAACATTTTCGGACCATTTTTCTTTTTTTTTTTTTTTTTAAAAAAGGAGTGGAAGTTAAGAGGGCTCCCACCACATGTCGTGTCAAATCATGTAGTAGCACTTTTTAGTTAGCACAAAGTAGGTGCTCATGTTATCAAAATCTTTCACCAAATCTGCCAGCGCCTGTGGAGGATGCTTGTCAAAAACCTTCTCATCTTAGCATGCAAGGAAGCAGACATTATGAACATCAGGTTCTTTGCTTGAAGGAGGCTGATGAATGCATCAGAACCACTTCCATACTGGGCTCTGACCCCTTCAGACAGGAGCCTCACGGGCTCTGACCCCTTCAGACAGGAACCCTAAGCCTCACATGTAGCCGAGCTGGAAGAGGCTCTGAGTGCTCAATGTTGTTTTAACATTGATATAAAGTGACGCACATAAAGGATGTTTGTCTGCTCTGCTAAATCAAGAGATGTACTTAACATTGAGAATAATCATGGGCTGTGCAAATCTTTTTATCCTTTTTTTTTTTAATTTTTGATGCCCCGCGATCTACTCACAAGCTTCGATTGGGATGATCACCCTTGCTTGAAAATCAGTGTGTGCCTCATTTATCCATCTTTCTTTTTTAAAGTACCTGCAGCCCACTCTTTGACATCAGACACCCATTGCTGGACCATATCTTCTTGTATAGATAGATCTTGAGTCAGCTTTCCAAGATCTGCCGAAGCTTCAGAAATCCTCTGTACAGTCTGTCAAAAACAAAGCAATAAAATCATAAGAGAAAGAAGTCCGAGCATCATAGACAAGCAAATATTAAGTTTTTACCTTGATATATCTTTTGGCCAGTGTCAGGTCCAGCTTTTCCACCTTCCGCTTGTTCCATCCAATGGCCTGGATGGTAAGCATGTCTGTGCGTACTTCAAGTAAAATGTATTATTAACCCAGCAAAACAAACAGAAAACAATTTAAGTGAATCTATATATTATTTACCAGCTTTGGACATGTACTTAGAACAGATAGCTGCCCGGAGAGGAAGCTGTTCACTTGCTCAACCTCCTCCCCTATGGTCGCTCCTGCTCCATCCTGGTTTCGTCCACCCCATTGCAACTGCAAATGATGTGATTGTTATTGTTAGCATGAGGTTTAAGATAAAAAAAAAAAAAATGCAGTGCAAAAAAGTTGCAAAGATCACCTCACACATCCAGGAATGGGCTTTTGCGTGCATGATTGATAGGAAGGGACGCATTACCAACAAGTCCTGCAATTCAGGGCAGTGGCGCACAACCCTCTGCAAATACGGCCAATATTTGCATATCACATCAGAGCAGCAGAAAATTCGACATTCTTTTGGTTAGTACTTTTTGAAGATAAAGTGGATAGGCAAAAATTTCTCCACGGAACATATTGAGGGCCTTCAACAAAATCCCGTGGCGGCACACAGCAACCTCTACACCTTCCTCATCCACTTTGCTGGCAGATTTGTGAGAGGTTTCCCGTGCTGCAAGCCACTCGGCTGTGCCACACCTTCCCTTTCCGGGATTCTATTAGAGATTAGAAAACAAAAACGATATACGGAATTGATTGTTGTACTTGAAAAATTATGCAGCATTTTTGAAGAGGCAATTAATTTAAAAAAAAAAAAAAATAGACTTTACATGTTGTGTCGATTCATGGATGTAGTCCACAAAGGAGGCCACCTCAGCATCTTTTGCCATAAAGACGCCGTCAAAAAACCCATCAGGTCTGATTAAATCAAAATACAAATTGTTACATATCTTAATAGAAAATTCACAAGAACATTAAAAATGAATGTTTACCCATACCCTGGTTGGCTTCTGAAGCGGTAAAGCTTGCGGTTCCCCATCCACAGCCACAGCCAACATGGAGGGTGTGCATGCTGGGCACTCAAAGTGATGCACTTGGGAAAGCTTCTCCACTTCAAATTTTGCATAGCACCATTCCAGAAAAGATGTCTGCATAGTGTCGCCGCAGATTTTACCACTCTGGATTAAAAAACAAACCAAAATTAAGATATCAAAGTCAATGTAAAACTTGTTGTTGCTTCAATTGGATAACTTACTCGTCCAAAAACTTTAGAGCGCTGTTCAAGCATGCCAATAAAAGCATGCCGTGACATTGCTGGTGCAGTAATTTTAAGATCTTCGTACGAAGTGAACAGATCCATGGTGTACAGAGTCTCAAAATTTACTGTGGCCGGCCAGTATCCACTGTCCACCAAATCACCAATGCCAACATCCAGAATTTTTCCACATGAACAACTGACTGTTGGAAGGGACAAGTTGTATCGTCCTTTAAAAGAAATAAATCCAATTATATTATTACTTTGTAAGAATTATTAAGGTAAGGAAAAAAAAAATAAAAAAGAAAAAAAAGGTACCATTCATTCCTATCAGAATCACTTGTTTTCCAGCTGAAACTTCTGTATGACCAGTTGAGCAGTCACAGCGCGGAAGGGCGACAGGCAAAAGGCACACTAGAAAAGTAGACAAAGTAAAACAAGTTAAAACATTTTAAAACGCTTATTGCGACAGTTTTATTTCCACAAAAGACTATTTCAAGATTTCAAATTTAAAAGGCTTATATGATCTTAATTAAAATAAGTACCTCTTTCCTGGTAGGTGAAATTCCCTCCGTCTTTCTTGACAAATGTAGTTGGTGGAAGAGGCCTGTAAAACCCCTCCACCACAGCAGATCGATTGTGAAGAACCATGCTGTCATGTATTGTTAGATCACATGACGCACAATGAAGCGGCCTTGGCAAACAGTCATGACACACTATTACTGCAGCCTCAGAACGACAGTAATGGCAAAGCCCCCTTTTTGGCTTCTCAGATAGCAACATCTGATTCACCATAAAAGGTCTCAAGACGGTCCACTTTTCCAAGGAAGAGGCTTTTCTTGTTGTCCAATCTGATGGAGCTGGATCCTCAGCAGGCCCCAAAAGGTCTTGCACTTCTTTGATAAGGGATCCTATTTAGGGGTATAGTATAAATAAAAATGTAATATGCAGCTGGACCAACTCTGTCTCTGATACTGTACATCTTACTGCTATCAAAAGATTTTTTTTGCTTGCAACTTCTGAATAAACGTTCTGAGTACAACTGTAACAATTCCTTACCTATATCTGGAGTGCAAGTTCCAGGTACGTCCTGCTGTCCACTTGTAGATGGCATGCATGACTGTTCCATTGATTGAGTTGCAGCCATAGTTGAAGTTTCTGAATTTAGTAAATAATATTTTGGTTAATAAATAAAATGACAATGAATTTGAAAATTAAGAATTAGACTGCACAAATACTAGTCTTTGACTGCTCTAGCAACAAATGTATGCCTTTGAATACTGCACTACTATTAAAAGAATTTTTGTTTTAACTAAATTACTTAAAATATTGATACACTGAGATAAGATTAATAACACTGTGAGGGAAATTAAATTTAAAGCCATTTCAATACAACCAGTAGTAAAAGAGTATTACCGATACTGTATAAAATGTCCAACCTAAATAAAGTAATCATATTTTCTAGTTATATAAGTGATCATTAGTCATGCGAGAAAGTTTAGTGACTTTATCTTTAACATATTCAGAGCTATTGAACATTTTTAACCAAATGTGATTGTCCTAATTTAAAATTCTTTATAAATCATTACTTCGTTTTAACATAAAATTTGATGAGTGTTCATGAATAGCTGATATCATTATTTGTTTTTAATGTATTAGTTTTATTTATTTATTTTTAAATTTATGTGCTTCTTTTTAAGTTCTTGAGACATCAAATTTCGGTTTTATTAGTAGTTACAGTAGTTAACTTTTCTAACTGTTATTTCTCTGTCACATAAATAAAAACAGGCATATCAAAGAACAGCTCGGGTCCTAAGGAGTTAAATCCTGGCACTAGCATGTAGCAGTTAGCAGCTGCCGTTTAGCCATCTGTCTGCAGCACGAAGAGCTTAACATTAAAAAGAAACAATAATCTTTCTTTTTCTGTTGAAATGCCTTTAGAGTAAGGATGTCCGATCAGGTTTTTTTTGGGCCCGATCCGATTCAGTCATTGGATTATGTAGACTTTGTGGATTCGCCGATACAGAGTCCCGATCCAATACTTTTGTAACACATTTAAAACATTAACAAATTGAATAAACAGATTTGTGTCTTATTTATATTTCATTAACATTATTTTATCATTAGAAAACTTAAATAAAACACTTCAGTGAGGTAGCTTTGATAAACAAGTAAAAATAAAGCAAATATAAACTTGAAAAAATAAATCGTATTTTCTTGTTCTATAAGTGATAATTAGTCATGTGAGAAAGTTTAGTGACTAACCTATCAGAGGAGTTAATTTTCTTAACTTGTATTCCTCTTTCAGATAAATAAAACAGGCATATCAGAGGAAAGCTCGGGTCCTAAGGAGTTGAGTCACGGCGCTAGCATGTAGCAGTTAGCATCTGCCAGTTAGCCATTTGTTTATCTGGAGCACGAAGAGCTTAACATTAAAGAAAGCCAAACTCTGTCTTTTTCTGTTGAAATGCCTTTAGAGGTTGTTGTTTAGAGACACTAGCTGTCAGTTTTAAAGCGTTTTCAAAAGAGTTATTGATCCCGGAAGTCTGAATACGTGATCGGCTAGCTGGCTAACTTTACATCAGTCCTCTGCTTGAGCTTTGTTGCTGTTTTCTGTGCGTTTTCCGGAATAAAACATTTTGTGATCTGTTCGTGACATGAAGACTTCTAGTGGAGTATTTATCCGGAATAATAAGATTGAAATATAAAGCGCTGATCATAAGAATCAATGAAATATCCGATCCTGATCGGACAACGGAGCCCGATTCCGATCGAGTTTTCAAACACGTGATGGGCCCGATTTCCGATCACGTGATTGGATCGGGACATCTTTAGAGGTTGTTGTTTGTGTTGGTCCGGCTCCCCAACCCAGACACAACCCCCACCAAATGTTGGGCCTGAGGCCTAGCCTCGTGCAGCCATATTGTCTGCAACTATTTCCTTTTCCGTTGTTTGAAAGGTGCAACAGATACTGTAAACAGGTTCCTA